>JALPQD010000165.1:0-2400000 GCA_023101885.1 Typhlomys cinereus | reverse complement strand
GCTACCATACCTGGCTCTTGAAGAATCATTTCAAAGGTTAATTATTTCACCTTTCACAAGACGGGCTCGAAATTTCCACACATCCTTAAGTTCGGCACTACTTTCCACTCCAATAATTTTTTCTACTAAATCTATAAGTTCCTTCTGGATGTTTTCTTGATTGGTGCCCTTTACATCAATATAATGGCAACTGGAACTGGCGTAATGGCAGGAAATTGCCTTCCGGAATCCTTGGGTTTTGTTCTGACCAGATCCATGGATAAGTAAAGGATGAAAGAAAACTGTGTCTCCCTTCTCCATGGTAAGGTGCACCCGGGCGTTGTAGGGCTCGTAGTCCAGAATGCCGTGGTACATAATGTTCACTCCCCCCTCCCACTGGGGGTAACCATGATCCTTCAGGGGGCCCTTGTGGCTGCCTGGGATCACGACCAGACAACCGTTGTTCCTGTCAATGTGCTCCATGGCGGTCCAAGCACACACAATGCTGTTGGGGGGTCGGAAAGGGAAGTAGTACAGATCCTGGTGCAAGGGATGCCGGGAGGTCTTCTTGCCAGAATCTGGAGGTTTGTTTATCAGCATGGTGTGCATGGCCATAATATTGGGTCCAGTGAAGCATTCCACATACTTCAGAATCTGGGGAAGAGTGCAGTACCTAAACAGCTCCTTGTCTTCCTGGAAATCCTGAACCTTTGAAATTACTTTCTCACTTGTGTGATATTTTGATTTTGCAATGGACACATCTCTCATTACCAATAACCCCAACGGTTTCACCTCCTGTCTGCAGATTCTTTCAAACTCATCCCTAAAGCATTGAATATCATCATCAGACACGAGATTCTTAATGACAAGAAACCCATTTTCTTCATAAAATTTTCTCTGTTCCAGAGTTAGTACATCATTATCCAAAGTATACTGGAACTGGTGAGGATGGCAACCTATAGGAGAGACAGCCCCTGATGTGGGGTGAGCTACCTAGGACAAGAATTAAGGCAAACAAAGTAAAATATAGAAGCAAACCTATCTGTGAAACCATCAATCGCTTGCCACAGCTCTCACAAGAAAGGAGTGTTGCACATAACTGTGACTGACACATGCTGCCAGTCACTTACGTTGCTTCACACCACTGTCATAAAAGCCTGAAGAGGTGCCAGGACCCTTGGCAAATCTGATCAGCTCAGTCACTGGCCCAAATCACCTGGGGGAGAATGGCCCAGCCATGAGTCACCCCCATGCTCTACCTCAGAACACCTTCAAGTCAATGTTTTCCACTAAACCACCAAGTGAATAAAAATCCCAAGATTTCACTCTAGAGGTGAGAAATGAGGCCCAGGCTATTTACAGTGGCTCCAAACTGAGTACGCTGGAATCCAAGCATTAGCATTAGAAGCAGCTGGCTGGTCACAAGTGGATAATGAAACATGTACATAGTAAGCAGTGACTCCAAGAACAGGATGAGCCACACAGCTGAGTATAATTTTAAGTGCAGAAAGTCATGGCATTATCTTTGCAAGCTCTTATTTTACCTGGGAATTGTAGTGACCGACAAAGCAGCCCGGCCTGCTGTTTTCAGCAGCATTTCTCCTACGCAGATGATCCACACTGGTGGCTGCTGCTTTCATCATTTCTTTTTTTTTTTTTTTTTTTTTACTTTTATAGGTTTTTTTTTTATTAAAAATTTAATTATACATTTTAAAATTTTTTACCAGTTCCCTCCCTCCCCCCTCCCTTTCCCCCAGTGTCTCCCCCCCAATTCCCAGAGAGTCCTTTATTGTGTGCGCCTAACTCTCCACTGGGTCCTCCTCTCCGATGACATATAAGGACCCAGTGGCATTTCCATAAGCCCTTTCTCTTGTTCCCCTTAAGCATAAGATTACTACTATGGCTGTCAATCCCTTGCCTCCAGGGGTCTCGGTGCCCTTAACAGATGCTAGACTTTATGAGGGCAACAGTGCGCTGGACATTGCGCAGGGCATGCAAAGTTCCATTATGATTGCTTTGGCCCCAACTATTGTTGAGAATCTTGCAAATCGTTGCTCCTCCCATCCTTTTGCTCTTACAATCTTACCGCCCCCTCTTCCGCAAATGTCCCTGAGCTACAGGATGGGGAGAGATTAGGCTGTCCTAGTTCTATGTGATTGATATAGAGTCTCTGAAGTTCTGGATTGTGGTTTGTTGATTTTCTTTTGCAGTTTTGCTGCTCCTGCAATTCCCTTCACTCCATTCTGCTGGGCACTGTATGTCACCCCCTGGCCAGAGACAAAAAGCTGTTAAACTGGAGTCTTGTTGTAATAGCACATTCAAGGGTAGATGTAATAAGAGTAGGAAACCTCACTGAGGGAGGGGTCCATCACCCATTTGCAAAATGATTACTTTTTATCTGCTAGACTATATGCCCTCCCCTTCTGGTGAGATCAGGATAGAATGTCTGTGAACTTAACCAGGTTTCTCATTACTTACTTGCAGACCTTGATGGAGGCCTATTTTCTCTGCTGTAACATGGTCTCCTCTCTCCTTGTTTCTGGTGTGGCCCTCCTAACCCATCTCTCTTGTTCATAATCCTTGCAATTACTGTGTTACATAGGTTTACTTTTGAGTGTCCCAATGTGGGCTGGGCGAGTTTGGTACTAGGAGCCACCTATTAGGGAGTACATACGGCGCTTAATTTTCTGGGTTTGGGATACTTCACTTAATATAATTCTTTCTAATGACATCCATTTCCCAGCAAATTCCAGTAATTCATCATTTTTGATGGCTGAGTAGTACTCCATTGTATAGATGTACCACAGTTTCCTTATCCACTAGTCAACTGTTGGACATTTAGGTTGATTCCATGACTTTGCTATTGTAAACAGTGCTGCTATGAACATGGTCGAGCTTGTGCTATCGAGGCGAACCTCTGTTGCTTGGGGGGTTATTCCCAAAAGTGGGATATCAGGGTCATATGGCATTTCAATCTTTAATTTCTTTAAGAATCTCCAGACGGCTCGCCAGAGTGGCTGTATGAGCCTGCATTCCCACCAACAATGTAGGAGAGTTCCCCTCTCCCCACATCCTCTCCAGCATTTGTCGTTGTTTGTACTGTGGATTTTTGCCATCCTGACCAGGGTGAGATGATATCTCAGGGAAGTTTTGATTTGCATTTCCCTGATGGCGAAGGAAGTGGAGCATTTTTTAAGATAATTGTTAGACATTTTAATTTCATCCCTGGTAAAGTTTCTTTGAAGTTCCAGGGCCCATTTTTTAATTGGGCCAGTGTTTTCCTTGGAGTTTAATTTTCTAAGTTCTTTGTGCACTCTGGACAGTAGAGCTCTGTCAGATATGTGGTTAGTGAAGATTTTCTCCCATTCTGTGGGTTGCCTTTGAGCTCGTGTGACAATCTCTTTATCTGAACAGAAGCTCTTTAATTTCACAAGATCCCAACTGTTGAGAGTTGGTAGCAGTGACTGTGCCATTGGATGTCTGTTTAGGAAGTGTTGGCCTAGCCCAATCAGCTCGAGGGAGTTCCCTATCCTTTCAACTATGGCTTTTAAAGTCTCTGGCCTGATATCAAGGTCCTTGATCCATTTGGAATTAAGTCTTGTACATGGTGACAAGTACGGGTCCAGCTTTAATCTTCTGCATGTGGAGATCCAGTTTTGCCAGCACCATTTGTTGAAGATGCTGTTCTTTTTCCATTGGATTCTTTGGGCCCCTTTGTCAAAGACCAAATGGCTGTAACTTTGTGGGCTTATATCTGGGTCTTCAATCCTTATCCATTGATCTGTGTGTCTATTTTGGAGCCAGTACCAGGCTGTCTTTATAACTATGGATTTGTAGTATAGACTTAGGTTTGGTATGGTAATACCTCCAGCTGTGTTTTTGTTACTCAGGATTGTTTTTGCTATCCTGGGTCTTTTGTGCCTCCATATGAACTTTGAGATTGTTTGGTCAACTTCTTTGAAGAATTGCTTTGGGATTTTGATTGGTATAGCATTGAATCTGTATATTGCCTTTGGTAGGATGGTCATTTTTACAATGTTGATTCTGCCAATCCAGGAACAAGGGAGGTCTTTCCACCTTCTGGTGTCTTCTGCAATTTCTTTCTTTAGGGTTTTAAAGTTTTCATTGTAAAGGTCTTTTACCTCCTTAGTTAGATTTATACCAAGGTATTTCATATTTTTAGGGGCTATAGTAAATGGTATGGTTTCTCTCAAGGCTTTTTCACTTCTTTCATTCTGGGCATATAGGAAGGCCTCTGATTTTTGCACATTTATTTTGTATCCTGCCACCCTGCTGAACTTCTCAATTAGTTCCAGGAGCTTCCTGGTGGAGTTTTTGGGATCACTCAGGTATAAGATCATGTCATCTGCAAATAGAGATAGCTTGACTTCTTCCTTGCCAATTTGAATCCCTCTTATGTCCCTTTCTTGTCTTATGGCTTCGGCTAAGACTTCAAGTACAATATTGAATAGAAGTGGTGAGAGTGGACAGCCTTGTCTTGTTCCTGATCGAAGTGGGAATGCTTCCAATTGTTCCCCATTGAGCATAATCCTTGCTGTGGGCTTGTTCTATACAGCTTTTATTATATTGATAAAGGTTCCTTCCATTCCTACTGTCTCTAGCGTTTTGATCATAAAAGGCTGTTGGATCTTGTCAAAAGCTTTTTCTGCATCTATCGAGAGTATCATGTGGTCTTGGACTTTGGACTGGTTTACATGATGAATTACATTTATTGATTTGTGTATGTTGAACCAACCTTGTGTGCCGGGGATGAAGCCTACTTGGTCCCCATGAATGATCTTTTTAATATGTTTTTGAATCCGATTTGCTAAGACTTTGTTGAGAATCTTTGCATCTGTGTTCATCAGGGAGATCGGCCTATAGTTTTCTTTTTTAAGTGAATCTTTATTAGGTTTTGGGATTAAAACGATATTAGCTTCATAGAAGGAATTTGGTAGTGTTCCTTCTTTTGCTATTTGATGGAACAGTTTAAGGAGTATTGGTGTTATTAACTCCTTAAATGTCTTGTAGAACTCTGTGCTGAATCCATCTGGTCCAGGACATTTTTTGGTGGGAAGATTCGAGATTACTTCCTCAATTTCCTTATATGTTATAGGACTATTTAAGTAATTCACAACTTCCTGATTCAATTTAGGTAAGTTGTGTTTACTTAGAAATTCATCCATCTCTTTTGTGTTGTCAAACTTCACAGAGTATAAGTTTTTGAAATATGATGTTATAATTCTCTGGATTTCTTGGGTATCCGTAGTGATAACTCCATGTTCATTTCTAATTTTGTTAATTTGGGTTTTCTCTCTCTTGCTTTTGGTTAGTTTAGCTAGGGGTGTATCAATCTTGTTGATTTTTTCAAAGAACCAGCTTTTTGATTGGTTGATTTTTTCTATCGTTTTCTTAGTCTCGATTTCAGATATTTCTCCCCTTATTTTGCTAATCTCTTCTCTTCTACTGCTTTTGGGATCAGATTGCTCTAGTTTCTCTAAAGCTTTAAGCTGCATTGTTAAGTTGTTTATTTCTGATGTTTCCATTTTTTTGACGTGGGCATTAAGAGCTATGAACTTACCTCTTAGAACAGCTTTCATTGTGTCCCAGAGATTTTGGTAAGTTGTATTTTCGTTATCATTCACTTTCAGGAAATCTTGAATTTCCTTTTTAATTTCTTCCTGAATCCAGTTCTCATTCAGCATCATAGTGTTAAGTTTCCAGGAGTTAGTGTATTTTCTCTTGTTTGATGTGTTGTGGATGTCCAGCTTTAGGCCGTGGTGGTCTGATAGGGCACAGGTTAGAATTTCAACTTTCTTGTACATGTGTAGATTCATTTTGTGGCCCAATATGTGATCTATTTTGGAGAAAGTTCCGTGTGCTGCTGAGAAAAATGTGTATTCTTTGGTGCGTGGGTGAAAAGTTCGATAGAGATCTGTGAGGTCCATTTCTTTCAGGGTTTGATTAAGTTCCAAAGTGTCTCTGTTAAGCTTTTGACCTGTTGATCTATCCCATGTAGAGAGGGCGGTGTTGAAGTCCCCAAGAATTATCGTTTGGGGGTTGATTTCTTGCTTTAGACGCTGTAGGGTTTTCTTAATGAATGTGGAGGGGCCCATATTGGGTGCATATATGTTCAGTATTGTGAAATCTTCCTGGTGAATTGTACCTGTGACTAAAATGTAGTATCCATCCGTGTCTCTTATAATTTTTTTTGGTTTGAAATCCACTTTGTCTGATAGCATAATGGCTACCCCTGCCTGTTTTCTGCTTCCATTTGCTTGTAGAATTGTTGACCAGCCTTTTATTTTTAGAGCGTGCCTATCTTTTGTGGTGAGATGGGTTTCCTGCAGGCAACAGATTGATGGATTGTGATTTTTAATCCAAGTTTGTAATCTGTGTCTCTTGATTGGTGAATTAAGTCCATTAACATTTAGTGTTATAATGGAGAAACTATTGTTAATTCCAGACATTTATTATGTTTAGTAGCTTTTATAAGTATATTGCTTCGCTTTTAATGGTGTTATATTTGCCTTCTGTTCTCCTGGATATGCCTGTTTTTTTCTTCACGCTTGAGTATCATTTCTAGCAGTTTTTGAAGGCCTGGTTTGGTGGCAATGTATCCCTTAAAGTTGTCTTTGTGCTGGAAAATTTTTCTTTCTCCCTCGATCATGACTGATAGTTTTGCAGGGTAAATCAGCCTGGGTTGACAGTTTTGCTCATTCAGTACTTGAAGTATGTCTCTCCAAGCTCTTCTTGCTTTTACTGTTTCGACTGAGAAGTCATTTGTTATTTTAATAGGTTTACCTTTAAAAGTGACTTGTTTTTTCTCCCTTGAAGCTCTCAGCACCAGTTCTTTATCTTGAATGTGGAGTGTTTTAACTATTATTTGCCGTGGTGTGCTTCTAGTTTGGTCGTATCTGTTTGGGGTGCGGAATGCCTCTTGTATATGGATGGGCCTCTCTTTTTTTAGATGAGGAAAGTTTTCCTTGATGATCGTTTGAAAAATTTCCTCAGGGGTGGTATTTTGAGATTCTTGCTCCGGTATTCCAAGAATACGCATGTTAGGCTTCTTCAGGGTGTCCCATATCTCTTGGATATTTCTCTCAAGTATCTTTTTGGCTTTAACAACCTCTTCCATTGAGCTGGCTAGTACTCCCACTTTATCTTCAAGGTCTGAAATTCTGTTTTCTGCTTCATTAGTTCTGTTGATAAGACTCTCTGTGGCGTTCTGGGTTGAAGATAACTTGTCTTTTAGCTCAGTTTTAAACTCTGCTTGAGTTTGTTTTAACTGTTCTATGCCACTTTTTGTTTCTTGCACTGTTTTTCTCAACTCCTCCAGATGTCTGTTGTGTTCCTCTTCAAAGCGATTGATTCGATTATGTAATTCCTCCCGGATTTCCTCTTTCATAGTATTGAACATGGTAATGATCATATTTTGAAAGTCGTTATCCTGGGTCAGGCTTTCTTGGCCTTTTTCCGCGGGTTTGTTCTTGTTGGAGTCTAACATTATGGGATTAATTTCTTCAGTGGGAGATTTGTTTACTTGAGTGTTGCTTCTCATGGATTTGCACTTTGACTTTGGCATTGTCATTTTAACTCTTAAGATCTCTCAATTTCACTAAACTGAATTATTTGGCCTGGGGTACTGGTGGGCGGGGCCTGAACGGGGACTTACCTAGGGCGCGCGTTGAGGCCCGGCTGGATCTCGCGCAGGCGTCCCGACTGGCGGAGCGGGGTGGGGCGAAAAGGGAGGATGGGCGCGTCGGCGTGGAGCTATTTAACCCGAGGGCAGCTGGGGCGGGGCCCGGGCGCAGGGGGAGGTCCTCCTCATTCCCTCGGCCCCCCGCGCAGCTCCGGCTGGATGGCGGGAGTCGGAGCCGGTCCCCGTGGGCTGACCTGGGGTCCTAGAGCGCGCGTTGAGGCCCGGCTGGATCTCGCCTACGCGTCCCGACCGGCGGAGCGGGGGTGGGGCGAAAGAGGGAGAGAGTCTTTGCTTTTTTTTATTGTATTGTCTTTTTAAGTTGTAATTCGTTGATATCTGCCCAGATCTTGCATATTTTTCTCGGCTTTTCCCGTAGATTGTATGCTGCTTTTAGTATTGGTTTGTTCTTGCTTTCAATAGCCTTCAGGTGTATTTTTAAGTCATTTATCTGTCTTCTATTTTTTTTTTTGATAGCACAGTAGTTTTACTTTATTTAGTAACTAGTCCTTTTTTATCTTTCTATTTTTTAAATTTTTTGTTATTTATTCAATTGTGAGTATATGTGTGTGTGCGCATATGTGTGTATGAGTGTGTGAGTAGAACCATGGACGAATTCGGGAACCACCATGGACCTGCCTACCAGGACCAGAAATGCAGGCCGCCCCTGCTTCCGCCCAGCGTCTATACATGGGGTCTAGGATCCGAACTCAGGAACTTCCACCTGCAAGGCAGAAGCTTAACCCCTGAGCCACCTCTCCAGCCCTATCTTTCTATTTTTTGATGTAGCATTTAGGTGATAAACTCTCCTCTTAAATCAGCTTTTAGTGTGTCCCACAGATTTTGATAGGTTGTATCTTCATTTTTATTAAACTCAAGAAATTTTTAATTTATTGTTTTATGTCTTTTTTCACCCATTTTTAATTCATGAATTCATTATTTAGCTCCCATGAGTTTGTGTGCTTTCTGTTGTTCCTGTTCTGTTTCTGTTCTGATGTATACAGAGTGTGATTTCAATTTTCTTGTATCTATAGAGGCTTATTTTGTGCCTTAACATATGGTCTGTTCTTCAAACTGGGATGCATACAAGATGTGTATTCTCTTGCATTTGGGTGAAATGTTCTGTAGAAGTCTGTGAGGTCAGAAGATCCATGGGCCTTGGGATTAGTGATTTTAGGAACAGACATATTTTCTTGGCTTCTTGTATATTTGTAGTTTTTGATATGATATGGGAATCTGGATTTAGGTCGCTTTTTCTCTAATTTAAATTTCAGTCTGATTGTGTCTCTTTGGGATTTAGAGTCTCTGTTTTTACTTTCTTGTCAAATGTTGGTACATATGACTGGAGACAATTGCAAAGTTCCTACTATTCTCTGGCTGTAGAAGTAGGTTCTTCTCAGATGCTATTCTGAAGTTGTTGCTAAACTGTTGCTTTAGCCAGAAGTCCTTATAGCTTTGTTTTTGAAGCCATTCTGCATTGGAGATGGTGAGATTCTCAGAATCTTCTCTTGGGATAGGGTTGCTAACAGATTTTTATTTATGTGGGATCTGATGCCTAGTTTTTGTTTTGTTTTTGCTAGTGCAGAGGGAGAATGGAGGCTTCAGACATGCAGGTAATTTGTGGCACCAGAGGAGATCAGAAGGGGAGGGACCGGATACAGCCCTGCCCAACCAGTATACTGTCTTTGGTATAGTTTTTAATTTGGTCTGTTTGGTGCCCTCTCAGGAGTGAAGTCAAGTCTCTTTTATGTCTCAACCCCCAGAAAAAGACTCATACCACATAAAGAGAGTAAGAAATGAAACTGTGTGATATCTTTGATAGCAAAGGATAGTAAAATTGTTGTGGGATGATATGCATAATTACTTTCTATGACCGTAATGTTGATCCTAAGCCAACTGTGGTATCAAGTGTATACTCTCTTATTCTACTCACAAATTCCACATAATGTAGAATGTTAGCCATGGGTAGATCTTTGATATCCTCACTGCTCTAGGCTTTGAACAGCTAACTGATTATTTTATCAGTGAAGAGGGAGTATCATTATTACTATTGAGGCAAGTCAGTTAAAAATTAATTAACAAAGAAAGACAAATAGTAGACACTGTATGGAATGTGGTAGTGATTTTTCATGCTTGTTAGAAAAGGATTACACCGAAAGTTATTATTAGATGTGCAGTAGTAGGAAATACAATTCAAAGTATGTCAACCATTAAAGATCAAAACATCTCTCTTGTAGAGCTTAAGTCCTTATTCTTTAAATATCTATGAGCTCTTTCAGGTGAGGCATTCCATTCAGAGTTACCACAAGATACACATTTTATTTTGTTGGGGTTTTTTTCTGCCCTGTAATGCTGAAACACAATAGAACCATCATCCAGAGCAGCATTTCTAAGCAAGCCACAGTCTTTTTGAGGATGATACAACTAGCAATCCTATCCTGCCAAGAGGATGGAATGTAACACCAGGTGTGGATTTCTGTTTTATTCACAGTCCAACAAACAAGGAGAATGTCATGTATCTAGCAAGTACCAAAATCAATCATAATATTTCACAGTTTTGGATGAAATCTGTCAGAAGGCGCTAAAGAAAATTCCAGTATTATCTTTCTGAACTTATTCTTAGATATTTTATTGAATTAAAATACAAAATAAAAATAGAATTTCCAAAGAAGACCAATAAAATAAAAATACTAGCTATTAAACCTATGCTAACTAATTGAGTAAATACTAAACTTTCAATTCATACAAATCCAATTTATAAGAAATAAGAATAGCCAAAGAAAGATGGACCAAAACAAGGTTTTGGCCACTGATCTGAAAAGCATGCAGGTGATTTTCTAATCAATAAATTCAAACTAACAGCTTCAAGGAAACTCAGTGTATTTTTAGGAAAATAAGCATAAACAATTCAGAAATTTGTCAGAAACTTTAGCATGAGATTAAAATAATGAAATCCAATGAATGAGATAAAAAAGAAACAGAATGAAAGATGTGGTAGAGGGAATTAATAACAAAGTTAATCATGAAGAAGTAATCACTGGTCTTTCAGATTTAAAAATTTAAAGATTAGGTCAAAAGAGAAAATTAGAAAAAAAGAATAAAATCAACTAAATAATTTATTAGGCTTTTGTGATCTCACAAAGAAATCAAACTGGTCATTTGTGTCTATGACTGAGCAAAGAAATGGAGAAGGAGTGAAACATATATTCTAAGAAATAGTAAAATTTTGAAAATTGAAGAAAAACTTTCAGATGCAAAATCATCAAAAATAATCAATAACATTTGAAAAACATAAGATGGTCGCATTATGTATTATAACCGACTTCCAAACATCAAAGAAAATGACAAAGTGAGAGCATGCTGAAATCACTGGGAAGAGAGATTCAAATAACAAAAATGTGTTCCCGGAAGAGAGATTAGGTACAGTGCTAAGACTGACCACAACAAAGACAGTGCAAAGAAATGACATGGAAAGCTCCTAATTTATAAACTACCTAAACAACATAATGTAGAAAAAATATGCATAGCTAATACCTGTCCTGGAAGATGTGGAGTTTTAAACAAAAATCACTCTTTCCAATCTGGAAATGACCGCAGTAGTTATTGGTTTCTCAGAAATGCCTGAAAGGTTCCCAGATTTTGGAATGTCATTGTACTTCATTGCCGTCCAGAACTGGATGGTGCCATCCTGCTACTTGAAGACATGGAGAAACTATGGTGGAACTGAGCTGGAAGCTTTCTCCCCACTAGATAGCTTTCATAGTGACAGAGGTCGTTATTCAGGGAGCTGAGGATAAAAGTCACCAATGATCTTTCTTGCTCAGCTTTGAACCTTGTACACTACACTATACCAACTTGCTGGGTAGAGTTGCTTGCTGTTTCAGTAGTGACACAACAGTTGTGGAGCTAACAAATTGATTTCCCATGATATCAGAGTCTTGTTCCATGGCACGGAATTCCTGTCCATTATTGTTGACATGGCCAAAGTCCTGTGACTGGGAGGTTATAGGTAGAAAGGACTAAGATAATTACTTTTATTTTACTCCGTTTGCATACTGAAAAGTTACCCCTAAGTATTAATGATATATCTACAATTAGTGTTATCTGTAGTCTTGGGCAAAGAGTTGTCTTGTGTTTCATAGAATTGTAGCTAATACAGATAATTCTGCCTGGTAAAGATGCTGAGACCAATTACGAGTGTTGAATGTTAAGCCTTCAATGGGACATTTATATCTCCTCCTCAAAGACTCACAGAATATTATGGAAAGGTGGACAGGAATAAATTAAAACCTAGACAATAATGGGAACACTATGAAGTACCGACTTAAAGGTATGATGTGGAATGGACATGACTTTTATGAACTCACAGTACCTGTAGCTACACGCATAGGACTTGTATTTTTCCTAGAGCATAAATATTCAATCATGGATTTACAGTAGATCACCTTACCATATGGTCCAGTGGATACCTTCCTACTCATGCCCATAGAGAGGTCCTGGAGAAACTCAGTAGGTCACAAAGTAAAATCAAAACAAAAAGACATGAAAGTGTTTGGGATTGAGTTGAAAAGTGAGTGAAGGGGAATTTGATTGGGTTGTGAATGGACACTAATAAAAAATATCTGAAGGAATTCGTTGTAACCATAATGGTCTTCCAAGAAAATTCTAAAGAAATTTTGCACTAAAACAAGGAAATGAGAAGGTGTAACATGAGAGTCACAGTGCAAAACTGACATGCAACAGTCAGTATTCAGTGGAGTTCGTTAGGCACCAACAAGCTCATGTGAAAAGGGTAAGAGAGATGAATGCCTGAATAAATTATGCACAAGTATAAAAATTTCACATTATAAATTAATTAAACCAAGATAGTGTTCCAGTGATACCAGGAGCATATTTTCACCAGAAATACTAAGGAAAAAAATAAATGAAATAGTCTACATGATGATGGGAAAAATTATCAGTCAAGAGTACTATATCCAGCACAACAATGTTTAAAATGAGTTTATTAGTCAGGTTCTCTAGAGATGCAGAATTCACAGAATGAATATACATATATATTAAATATATATAAGAGATTTATTGGGTTGATTTACAGATATGGCCAAAGTAGTCCAATGATAGCTGCCAATAGCCAAAGGTAGTCCAATGATGGCTGCTAGTAGCTAGCTGTTCAGTTTGGTAGTCAGATGGTGATGGCTGAAAGCTGGAGAATTCCTAGAGTCTTCAGTCTAGCCAATGACTTGGAGGTTGGAAGACTAGAGGGTCAAAGAAACCATGTGGCTGGAAGGAAGAGTGATTATTAGCACAGCTGCAAAAAGACATCTCTTCTCTTTGGTAGCTCCTTTTTATATGATGCAGTACTGAGAGGATCCTATGAGAGCTTTGGAGGTTCTGATAGGATCTAGGGCAGGCATAATCCTATCAAGTGGTCTCAGTTGATCCTTTCCAGAGGTGGTCTCAGCCCATCTTAGTTAATACTGGGTGTGTCAGGTTGACACCCTGGCTTAACTATTACACTGAGGAAATAGTGGAGAGTGAATGAATACTAATAAAGAATATCTGAAGGAATTCGTTGTAACTATAATGGTCTTCCAAGAAAATTCTAAAGAAACTTTGCACTAAAACAAGGAAATGGGAAGGTGTAACATGAGAGTCACAGTGCAAAACTGACATGCAACAGTCAGTATTCAGTGGAGTTCATTAGGCACCAACAAGCTCATCATGGTTTGAAAATCATCTTTATCTTTAGTGGAAACACTTAAGTATAAACTACATAACAACATTGACCAATACAATTATTTCTTAGGGAATGGTATTATAAAAGGTGGAAGATAGCATGCAAAAAAAATCCAAATGCATGGGAAGAATGGATTTCAAAATTAAAGTGAATTTCATTTCTATTTGCCATCAAAATGAATGTATTATCAATGCAGATAAAAACTATTGCAAGTTTGAGATAGTCTATGTGAATGTTTTCCTAACCACAAGGCAAAACCCTTCAGTAGAAACACCTACATTACAAAAGAAGAAATATTTCATATAACTAATGGAATGTTTATTTCAATTACAAACTAAAGACATAATTAGAGCAAAGGAAAAATAAGGTCAGCAAAGTAAATTAAGGAAACAATTCAAAAGATCAATGGATCAGAGAATTTGGTTTTTGAAATGATAGATAAAACTGAGGCATCTTTAAAGAGATCAATTATCAAAGGGTAAAAGACAGGAAGAAGGTTTGAAAAAAATATAGTCAAGGATGAAAAAGAATTAATGCAGTTGGTATTGTAGAAACACAAGGTCTAATCATAGACTGTAAATGACAATTAGAGATCAACAAATTGTGACATCTAGAAGACCATATATTGTTTTTTTTTTTTTTTCGCTGCAATAGCATGAGGTTTTATTTAACGACGCGCCGGGCAGCTCCAGCAACCTTTCACGCAGGAAAGACTGAAGCGGCCCCGAGCAGCTCGGGCAAGGGGTTTTTAAGGGGTCTTGGGGTGGAGGGATTGCTTAGCTGAGGAATTTTCTATGACCTTTACAGTCATTGGTCGGCAAGAGCTCGGGTGGAGTTGGCTCTTGGTGATCGTTCCAGTCCACCTGCTTAACCGCAGGCTGTTCATTCTGGGTGACCTTCATTGATGGAATTCCCCTTTGTGCAAACTTGCTTTTCCAGAACTGAAGGGCCGGAGGTCTTAAGGGGTGGGGAAATACCTGTAAAAAGCTCAAGGCTGTACATAGTTTTAAGCAATGACTAACAATGGATGCTTGGATGGCTATAAACAATGGATGCCTGAATGACTACAAGCAAGGGCTATACTGTGGGCTTGAACCAGCCTGCTTTGTGAATTTTAGGGCGAGGGTCTCAGGGTCCAACATTCCCCCCTTTTCTATAGGCACACTCCAATCATGGAGTGTTAGTCACAGTTCTCGTGGTAAATTAGAAGACCATATATTGTATAAAACTTATTTATCACAAAAGAAGCTGATTTTTTAATCAAAAATAAAGTTTAATACTAGAGGACTTCCAAAATGCAGTATAAGTTCTGAAAGACCATACCTGACAATGAATTCTAGGAGGTTGGGGAAAATTATCTGACAATATCAAATGAGAGCAAAAATATTTTCTACAATGAGATATGGCTGAAAGATTTTTTAAAAGTCCCACAAATTTCTGGGATGATACAAGGGACTTTTATTTCATTTTATTATTATTTTTTGAATGTGTGTGCTTGTGTGTAGTACAGGGTACTTGAGTACACATGCCTATGAAGGCCCAAATGTGACTTCAGGTATCATCCTGAATTGTTTGACCTCCTTCTGAGGTTGTTCTGGAGTTTTGCAGACTCCATCTCCCAGGGCCCAGAGCAGGCTAGTGTCATTTCTACCTTGTTGTATATCATCAAGAAGACAAATGATATAGAATGCTGATACAGATGGGGAGAAAAGAAAATTCTTACACATTGTTGGTAGGAGTGGAAAATGGTTCAGCTAATATGGAAATTTGGGGTTGAGATTTCTCAAACAGGTAAAAATAGAATTGATAAATGACCTTGCTGTACCACTCTTGCAATATAGTCTACTGATTCTATTACACAGATATACGTACATCTATGTTCAATACTGCTAGAAATGGAATCAGCCTAGATCTACATCAAATGAAGAATTTGTCAAAAAATGTGGTGCATTGGTAATGAAAACTAAAATTTTGACCTTTGCCAAAATACTGATGGAACTGGATAAATAATACTAATTGAGTTATCTAAGGTCGTGGATGACAATACTATCATTCTCTCTCTGATGTTGATCCACTTTTGAATTGTGGATTAGGAAGGTCCATAAAAGGAGACACAAGAAGAAGCGTTAGAGGGAGGAGGGAATATTAGACCACATATGATATGACAGTAGAAGGGAAAGTGCTGGGGGTTGAAAGTTGGAAGGACAGAAGACAAGAAGAGGGATATTTGTCAATACCAAGACTGTGAAAACCATATAGAAATCTACTACTTTACATGCTAATTCAAAAAATTTGGACCTTTCCTCCAGGGACATGGACCAAGGAGGGCCCACTCCTCCTCAGAAGGTGACCTCCAATACCAATCTGGATGGAGCCAAGGGTGGTGCAGGAACAGCAAAACTGAAAACAACAACAAACCATAATTCAGAACATCAGAGACCCTACATTAATCGCCTGGAACCAGACCAGCCAAATTTCTCCCCATCCTAAAGCTCAGGGGGCAGTAAGATTGTAAGAGCCTAAAGATGGGGAGGAGCCAAGGTAGCCATGACCGCCTCAATAACTGACATGTCAATGACTCCCCAAAGTCTACCATGAATCACAGGCACTAGGATCCTTAGAGGCAAGGGACTGATAGTCACAATAGTGTTCCATACTAAAGGGGAGCACCAAAAAAGGACTCTGGGCAATGCTACTGAATCCTTACACCTCATTAGAGTTTGACATTCACACTAAAGAATGCTCCAGGAATTAGGAGGGGGAAAAAAGGGGAAACTGGGAGAAAGGGATGGGGGTGAAAGAAAGGGGAAAAGGGGGGAAGGTGCAAAGAGGGACTGGGGAGGAGTGGAGGGAGGAAGGGGACCAGGGTACCTATTAAGTTTGTATGATTGAGAATAAATAAATAAACATAATAAAAAATTGGAATAGTAGGACCCTGCATGAACAGATAATGTTGCTCCCTGCAGCTATGTTTATTAAATGGAAACTCCAATGCCAGGTTTGGGATGCAGCTTATGAATTGTTGCTCTGCTCTGTGAATCTCCATAAATCTTCAGTTATTCAGGATATTGCCATTTATCTTGGTTGCTCACAAAACTAGAAGGTAAGAGTCTGTTGCTGGAAAACCTACACAGCACAAAGGGAAAACAAAGTGTGACAGACCTGGACTATTCATCACTGAAGCCTAGTTTCAACAGTATTAGAGGGTGGTATGAAGGTTGCTGGAAATATATGTCATCAGCGGTGTGACCAAAATGTGAACCCTGAATGCTGTAATATAAACATGACCACTGTAATATGACCAATGTATAATATCATGTGACCACTGACACAAGAGTAGTATGAATCATAGGAGGTAACCAAATGTTTGTAAAAATAATTTGAGGTATACTCCAAGAAATGGAAATTGATGCCTGGCAGCATAAATCTGGTCAAAAACACATAATTGAGGATGTCATAACACTGGGAGACCTTAGAACTGCTGTTTGCTAAAAGGATACGCAATCAAACTACCCTCTTATTATTGATACACAGTTTAGTACCACTTTTCATCTTGGTTAGAGAAACTGCTTTCTGCAGTGGACTGTGATTAGTGTTGAGACTCACAATTAGTCCAAGTACTGATTAATAGAGACTGTTGAACCCTCACTGCTAAATGCAACAGCTATACAATTACTCCCAAAGCTCAGTGAGCACAGAAAAGTGAGAGTGCAAAGAACTTAAGAGTCAGAGGATGAAGAGAATGTTTGTGAAAGGCTCTAGTTTTCACATGACATGCTCATTGCAAACATGAATTCACAACAGTTTTGATTTCTTACAGAAAATTTCATAAGATTGGACACATCAATATACTATCATACCTGGGGAGAAGTTCATAAAGTCCCACTCCTCTTTGAAAAGATGTTACTAGTTAACGGTTTATGAAAAATGGAGTGACAACTTTTTCAGTAATATAGTCACTGGTAAGTTCACCATACTCCAACAAACAGCCCCCAATTCATTATCATTCATGTAACCCTAACGAAGTTTGCGGGTATCAATATCAACAGTTAGTGGAGACAGGGGAAAGAAACAGTATTGTTCCTACTTGTTTAGCCACTGATGAGCTGTCCATGTTGTGATATGTGACCATGCCATTGAAAGTTAGTCTTGTTAAACTCAGTTAATCACACATAAAGTTCCAAAAGGACATAAAAATAAGATGGGAGCTTTGTTGAGAAGAAGCTTTTCACCTGGAGAAGAAATTGTGTTCAGATAGATAAAGAAGAAGAGTTTCAATGGAACTAATGGGAGAAAGTGAATAACAATGGGAGATGAGCATGATAAAATTATTTGTAAGTTATCCATAAAAATGTCAAGGAATTAATAAAAACAATTAGAATAAGAAAGAATGATAAGAATATAGAGTATAGGAAACTCACAATGTTAATCTTTTAAATCATCATAGACAGTGCACACAGTGCATAAATTTCTTAAAACATTAAAATAAAAAAATAAGATAGAATGGATGAAGTACAGGTCAGAATATGTGAGTTTTGAGGACAGTGTAGATGGAGTTGAGCAATTCAACAAGTCAAATGTAAAATAATAAAGCAAAAGTGATATGTGGCTTTCCAAGAACTTCAAACTATAACTTATAAGCATAGGAAATAAAGAAAAATTTCATTCTAAAGGCATAGAAAAATATTTTCAAAAGAATCATGATTGAAAATTCTAGACTTGATGCCAATTCAGATACAGGATCCAGTCAGGACAACAAACAGAAAAAAAAGAGAAAAGAAGCTTATCACATCATAATTAAAAATAAAACACTAAATATACAGAACAAAGAAAATGACATGAAAATGGCACAGGCTACTGAGTGCAACAAGATTTTTGTGAACTAAAACTGTTAAAGCCAAAAGGACTTGATAGGATGAAAGATCTGAAAGACAACAGTTCCTAGACCAGATATGGCAAGTAACATATAATTTCAACTTGACAATTGAGTAGAGCCTATAGGCCAGTGAGAATAACAGCATTTTTGTGAGATAAAACTTTAAAAGGCAGAAGGCTATGGAAGGATGTAAGTTCTGAAAGAAAGGTTTCCAGACCAGATGTGGCCTTTAGGAATGTCTCTGAGAGCTATTAGATTAAGGCAAGCCCTAAGCAAGTGTGTAGATTATCTAATTGATGGGGGGAAGTCTGTGAGACTATCTTTGGGAAGGTTGATAGGATGGAGAACTAGCTCTATTTGGGAGACTGATAAATTAGAAAGCATGACTTTCTGTTAGTTTGTTTTGTAGATTCGATTCTGCCAAGTTCCTCAGTTTGTAATGTTTTAAACTCTACAGATATCATAATAAACTATTGTCTACAACCATAAGCAGGAATAAACTTCTAGTACACCTAGGATATTTGAGTCATTTATTCATCACTGCAACTTAATAATAACTGAGACACAAGGCTATTATTCCCAGCAAAGCTCTCTGCTATAATTGAAAAAAATTTAAAATTTTCCATGATGAAATGAGACATAGGAATTTATGAGCACAAAGGTCTACAGAAGATATTTGTAAGAATTCTTTCCAGTGAAGAGAAAACTAATATAAGAAAATAAATTGTTAATTTGTTACTAGGCAGAAGCCATAGCAAGAGTGGCTAAACATGTGCTTGCAGAAAAGTTTCTGAGTCTCTGGGTCACAGCCTGTTCTTGTAGACCTACACCTGGGTTACTTAGAAACCACAGGTAAAGTTCTGAAAGGGTGAGATCAATATGCCCTTGCTAATGCTAAATAATGACCACTTTTACTTTTGTACTAACACTTTTGCTTTTGCACACCTTACTTGAATGTTCTATATAGCTAGGTCTCCTACTTTCTTCCTATCCCTTATCCCATCCCCCTCCTCCCAGTTCCTACAGCATAAATTATAAGAATGAATTGAAACTCTTTGCTGGAGTAGTTTGGGGATTATAAATTAAAAGCTTCTTCTCTTCCATCCTTTAGCATCTGAAAGATTATTCTAGAGTTATTTAAAAAGTCCAAATTCATCCACTGGTAGACAGGAAAGAATTACTTTTAAATAGTTCTTAAGTAATTCTTAAGTAATTACTTATGTAATTTGGACTAGGAAAAACAAGCAAAGAAAAAAAAAACCCAAATCAAACGCAAAGCCAAACACCCAAAGATCAATAACATGGCAAGAATTCTTAGTAATAGGAATTCAGAGGTATTAACCTCTGAATATTAATGGTCTCAGTTCTCCAATCAGAAGTCACAGGCCAATAGATTAGATCAAACACTAGGTGTCACCTATTTGTGGACTCTAAAAAATGAGCCTTACCACAAAAGTGAGACAGGGTGAAAGAATAGGGAATGTCCTTCCAAGAAAAAGGAATAGGTAGCAAGCAGGTGTCACTGTCTTAATAGCTGAAAAATTAGACTTTGAACCAAAACTGTTGAGAAAAGATAAAGAGTGCTACTTTCTAAGAATTAATAGAATAATCCTTCAAAATCTATTGCAATTCTAAACATATATCATTAAAACTAAGGCATTCCCAATTTCACAAAAAAGTGCCACTGGTTGTAAACTCATTGGTTAACAATACTAGTGGTGACTTCAATATCCCACTCTTATTAAGTGACAGGTCATTCATCACCAAGCCAGAACAAAACTGAAGAATATGAATTAAAAAGCATTATAGATCAAATGGACAGAAGGCTACAGAACATTCCACTTCATTTTTCATTTCCTTTTTGCTCAGCAGTCCATGGGATTTTTCTATTATATGTGGATCCTAGCTTCAAATGTTTATATCTGCATATTTTATTTGTGGTGTCTGCAGAAGCAAATAAACTAGAAAGGACACTGGAGATGAGAATTGGGGATGAGATCTCTATGGGAGAAAGGGCTAAAAGAACCTATGGAGTACAATAGAGAGGAAATTCTTGATATTAAAGGTTTAAACAGCAACTGGGTTGGAGATATAGGAGAAAAAAGTGTGTAAGACTGAGCTAATCAAAACTAATAATGTTTTAAAAGGTCATAGAAATCCACTACTTTGTAAGCCAAGTTAAAAGTATCAGACTGGAGAGATGGTTCAGGAGTTAAGACTGCCTCACAAGCAGAAGGTCCTAAGTTCAGATCCCTTGTCCCATATAAAAATGCCGGGGGGGCAACAGTGGTGTCCTGCATGGTGGGTGGAGTTTAGGAAATAACAAAGAGAAGCAAAAAGAAGCAATCTAGGATGATTCCCAAAGTCAGCCTTCGACCTCTATACTACATATAGTACCCTCTGATACACTACCCCCCCAAACACACACATGTAAAATAAATACATAAAGTTAAAAAAAGAACTGAACTTTGCATCTTAAAATATGTGATTTAAAGGAAGAAAAGGAGTTAAATAACGTGCTTTCACTGGATGGACAAAGCTACTTACAGAACAGGGGTTATTAGATCCAAACCTAATACCAAACATAGGAAATCTCCCTTTTAAGTTATTAGTCCATAGTCTCTAGAGGTTCCCAAACAATAGGTCATTGCCACTGACGTTGGTTGCCTATGGTAACTAGGCAGTAAGACCTTATTTCTCAAGAAACCACATATTCTGCTTTCAAGCAGTAGAGAAACCAAGCTGGAATGAACTAAAATAGCTTTCATAGTACTGGAAAGTGTTACACAGGCTACTGGAGTAAAAAAGATGTTATAGTCTTAGGCAGGTCTGGATTCTGAGTACTCTAGCACCTACCTATCAAGCAGACAACAGCAGGTTGCCTCCGACTTATTAAGGGAACAATCTTTCAAGAAGCTATTACAATTCTTGAATGACAGGACACTGACAGGAGCTTCACTCACATAGTTCCCCTCTGCCTCCTCTGTGTGCAGATCCTACTCAGGACAAATGGTAAAGATGACAAGGATTTGTAGGCTCCCTCTCTCATAATGATGAGCCAGAGCAAAAAAGAAAGGTGGTTTGTAACTCAGAGACACCCATGAATGGAGTTTGCTTATAGAACAGAGACCAAGTTCTTAAGAAATAAGACAACAAACTGCTTAAAATAACAAAATCCAAGACATTTTATTTCATTGTGAATTTATTTTATTGTGAATACTTGTGACAGTTAAACAATATAGAATTCCTGATAATGTTTCTGACACATACATGAGATATTTTTAAATTTTTTTATTATTTATTATTCATTCAATTGTGTGTGTGTATGTGTATGTGTGTATGTATGTGTGTGTAGAACCATGGATGAATTCGGGAACCACCATGGACCGCCTCCACCTCCTCCTCGTTTACTCTGCCCTGGGATTCACAGACTCCACCCTACCAGGACCAGAAATGCAGGCTGCCTCCGCTTCCACCCGGCGTCTATACGTAGGGTCTAGGATCCGAACTCAGGACCTTCCGCAAGGCAGAGGCTTAACCCTTAGCTACCTCTCCAGCCCCATATACATGAGATTTTTATGGCTAGAACATGATTGCATAGTAATGACATGGAGAAACTTCTGAAGGATTTAGTTTGTGTCATAAAACTGAATATTTTTTCCTTTGATGTTGAACATTGGACTGTTCTTTCTCAGGTGAGGTATAATTATTCAACTCTGGTTTCTGTGTAGTTTGAGCATTGGATTCTTTCTTGGATGATAAATGTTTCCTCCTATAAAAGCCAATTATACGCAAAGCTAACAGAATCAAAACTCAATATACTGATGATGTGTACACTATTTGATTTAGCTTACATGCTGCTATGAGGAAGTGGGCCATTGTCAACATTACTTCCAGTGCCAGGTGTCAAACATGCTGGTGGGCTCCGCCCATGCTCACAATGGCAGCAGTGTTTATTGTTGCAGATTCCTGTCTGATTGCAGGTATGTAGCGAGCATGTACTTATTCCGAGTGACTTAACTGACACACTTTCTTTCCAGGCCACATTCTGTGCCATCTTGCACTTCACTGGCATCAGGTATGGCCATCTCCCAATAGAAGTCAGTACTCCAGCAGGTGACATTATTGGAGCAGTACAAGTACACAGTGAAATGATCTGTCACAGTGGGAAACTCTTCCATGTTCTCACACTGAATTTTCCCACAGAGGGCATCTGAAATAGCACATTTTATGAATTCATAGTTTTTGACACCGCAATTTCCTAAGTGGTCACCATGGATGTTTAAATCACAATAATAGGTCTGACTTGCACCCTGACTTCCTGGCTAACAATTCCTTGACACTGAGCATCATGGTTCTGGCACCTGTTTCCATAGCAATATCTGCCATCCTTGCAAAGGGTCTCATCCTGTGACTACATATCTTCAGGACACTCATTTGACGTTCCATTACACCACTCTGGAAGGTCTCATTCATTTTTCTCTTCTCTACACACCCAATGGTAGTAGCTGACAATCTATGCAACAAACCCCAAAAGCACACTTGGCACTGAATTTCAGAGGGTATTTGGCTTTGCAGCATGGATCTTCTGCACACAGCTTAAGATATCCACAGTCATACTCTTCCTCATCTTCAATTACATCATTACTACACTGTGTCAAGCTGAAGATGTCCTCTGCACTTGGCATATTGCTCACAAAGTCCTTTTGTAGAGAGTGTCCACAAGGTATTCATAACTGGGGTTACTAAATCTTGGACCCCCTTTATTGTCAATAACTATTAAACAGGGTTTTGTTTCCACATGTACAGAATGGTCTGTCATGTTGAATACCCAAAGTATGACCAATCTCATGTGCCAAAATCAGAACCATAGAAGGTGCTGAGCTGCCAATTTAACTAGGAACTCCACAACTATGTGTTCAATAATATACACCTCCAACACATGGTAGGCCCAAGTATGTAACATGTGTGTGCCTTGCCATGAAATGTATGGAAATATGAAGAAGGTGGGCTTCAAGGTAACTTCTTTTCCACTTAAAAAAATTGGGTAGAAGAGAGCTACAGCTAGTTCCACACTGACCTAATTTGTGTCAATCCAGATTTCAATTCCAGGCAAAGTGATCAAAACTGATTTCAGTGAAGTGGATATTCACTATAGTGATAATTTTGAGAACATCCCATTGAACAATGGAGGCATTACTGTTTTTAAAAACAAATTGATTATTATCTACCACAATTGCTAATTCAACAATGAACATGTGTGTCCACCATCCTTCATAGCTGCTTTGGCTCAGAGTGAAGTTATACCTCTCTCAAAGTTCCAATTGTCTTTCTATTTCTTCCTCTGTTAATCCACATCTCATGGGAGGTAATTCTGGTTCACACTGTCCATCCGGTAAATCAGATATTCAAATAGGAAAAAAAAGCTCTTGGGTTTGATTTCACATGTTGTTTCATTCATCTGAATAGTTCCTTGAAAGTCCCCCCAACAAGTGTTAACAGCAAAAATGGATTCTGGGTCGTCTTCCATATACCCCTGATAATAGCAGTCCTTCCTGACAAAAGGATGGTCCTCAATGAGAACACCCTGGTCAGTGTAGGCAAACACAGAAAAGTATCTGAAAAACAAAAATTTCCAAAGCTTCACATAGATAATGTGTCTCTGGCCCCCAAAATGTAGACTAAGTACAGCCAGTGGAGAAAGCTCATGTCTTTGATAGAGCTGGTGACCTTTAATGGTATCACCACTTCTGGGAGCTACTGTGATGTTGAGGCTGCTCAGTGGGCATGCAGAAAGTAAGAAAAGAGCTGTCATCCAGTGGTCCAGAAGAAAGATCTTCATGTGTACCAGAGTCTCACTCAAGGTCATCATGTCCTAGGATAAAGCAAAGAAAGTTGTGATGAGAGACTGCTGCCCAAGTCCTTGCTTAGATTGGGTTTCATGAAGATCTGAACTAATCTATCTCCATGGAAGATCTCCAAGCTAATCTATCAAAGCAGGAATTAGGAAAGAGAAGGCAACAATATTAAACTAATTAATCATAATTAAATCATGACCAAGTCAGGATGGAACAAAAAATGCAAATAAGCAATAAAAAGGATTTGCTTTCATTCAAGATCTGATTCAACCTGATGCTTGTGATTCGTGCTTTGGTTTTGTTTAAGTACATTCAGACTGTGGATTTTCAGGATGACATTTTTATCACAGATTGACATTTTCTGAATTTGGGTGAAGAATACTTGGATTCATTTCAGTTTTCTTTAAATTTAAGGATGTTTGCAAAACAAGAATTTTAATAGCAAACACAAACACAACTCTTAGATGAGGAAATCTTACATAAATTGCCTAAATTATCTTGAAATGAAAACACATTGCTTTCCTTTCTGTTTCTAATGATAAAATATTTAATCATATTAGTTAGGAGTGATAGGTAAAGAAATTCATTCATTTTTTTCACAATGGCCCTTTACATGTAACCCATGAAGGAATCATTATTTGCTCTTTTTTCTTCTATATTCTTATTGTGGAGTCAAAGAATCTTTGTCATTATCTATGACAATGATCTGTCTCATCACTCTACGAACAATAGTTTAGTGAAGGCACAAGAACAGTGGGAAGTTGGGATGAAAGATTACTAATGAGAAGAGTTCATATTATTATCTCTTAATAAAAACAATATTTAAAAATATCTATTAAAGTGAAATTTAAGGAACATGGTCACAGGGATATAAACAGTTAGAGACTAGAGCATGTGCAAGTAGCTCCTGATAAACAAAGGAAATCACTAATTCTTTTTTTTTTTTACATTTTTTATTATTTCCGCTCATACAAACTTAATAGGTACACCGGTTCCTTCCCTCCCTCCTCCTCCCTCCCTCGACCCCCTTGTTCCCCTCCCCTCACCCCTTCTTTCTCACCCTCCAGTGCCCCCCCAATCCCCAGAGAATCCTTTAATGTGCATGCCTGACTCTCCTCTGGGCCCTCCTCTCCGATGACATACAAGGACCCAGTGGCATTTCCCTGAACCCTTTCCTGTATTCCCCTTAAGCACAGGAACACTACTGAGGCTGTCAATCCCTTGCTTCCAAGGATCTTGGTGCCTTTAGCAAATGCTAGACTATGTGGGGTCAACAGGGAAATCACTAATTCTTAAATCTACAGGTTCGCAAAGTTTCCAGGACTTGTCTCATGTTTTTCTATCTTTTAAGTCCCACCTTAGCAGCCTTAATCTAAAGTTGAAGAGTGATTTGTTTTCCATTGTCAGTGCCATTGGTGAGAAAACTTTTAGTATCTTGAGAGTGGGGGTGGGGTAAGAATACAAATTTGGGGCAAAAGACACATGCAACGTAGCCTGGAGATCAAAATCCTGAAGAATCTTTTTTCAAGCACTCCCACGCTTTAAATAATTTCTCAATGTCACAGTCTGTCTTTCCTCAGTAACACACCAACTCCTTTTTGAAAGTTGACATTGACTTTGTTTTTGCTGTTACTATTGAATTTCAGTCATACTGATTTATGTGTTAAACTCATATAAATTTACTTAATGCTCATTCATGCAGAGTGAAACACAGTGTTTGCTTTGCCATTGCATGTAGGTAGCAGGGAACTTCTTCTAGTCTGGATATTATCCTTATCTTCACTTTTGTTCATGTATGTGGAAAACTATGCACTTCAAAGTTTTATATGTGGGTACATATGCATGGGCATGTATCTAAGTAATAGCATAATATTTTTTTGGTAGAAAAACCTCAAAATTGGATGTTATTTCACACAATCCATTCATCCTGATTTAATTTTTTATTTACAAATTTGTATAATATTTTATTTGTGTATGTGTAGCCATGTTGGTTTAAGTGTGTTTTTTGGAAGCATGTGAACTTTTGTGTATATATGTATAGTTACCAGATTCTACCTGAGGTTTTATTCCTCGGATGCACAATCCTTATTTTTCTAGATAGTTTATCATGGTAACACTTGATCAACCTGACACTATTCTAAGAAGCATGCTAAGAATCAAACTCAGTCTTTATGTTCATGTGGAAAACAATTCATTAACTGACTAGTCCTCTATCTTCTTCTTTAGGTTAATAAGAGTATCTTATTCTGAGGAACAAAGAGGAAAGTTGCCATCCAAAATGCCCAGAACCAAAGAAAAAAAATGATCTACAGGAGAAAATTCGGGGAGCATCAACTTAAAATTGTAATTAATTGCAAACATTCTGAGTGACTGTCTGTAGGTTTTTTTAATTTATTTATTTTTTTTAATTTTTATTTATTCAATTGTGAGTGTGTGCGTATGTATGTGTGCGTGCGCGTCTGTGTGTGTGTAGAATCACGGACAAATTCTGGAACCACCATGGACGCCTCCACCTCCTCCGCCCCGGGATTCACAGGCTCCGCCCTACCAGGGCCAGAAACGCAGGCCGCCCCCGCTTCCGCCTGGCGTCTATACGTGGGATCTGGGATCCGAACTCAGGACCTTCCGCCTGCAAGGCGGAGGCTTAACCCCTGAGCCACCTCTCCAGCCCTGTAGGTTTTTTTTTTTTTTTAACAGAGGTATCATAATAGTTTGTAAATTTCTGTTGTAGTAAAAAAGGAATTACTCATTTCTAAGGTGGCATTGTTAACATCATGCCAACATGAGCTCTGAGAAGTTTTTCCTAAGACTGTTTTAAAACACCTTGCAGGAATATATGAGACAAATGATCTTTATACTTTATATTGCATTAGTTTCTCAAAGATTCCAGAGCCCATAAATCCTGAGGAAATGTAACATTGTCATTTAAATGTGGTTCAGAGTCCTGTTACATGATACATGTTCTACATTTACATGCCTAGCAATATGAACATATGGAGAACTCAGGAACTGACTACACTGTTTCCTCACTAGTTTTTTTCCATCATCTTAACCAAAATTACTCAACTTCTTCCTTATTATGAATGACTCCCAACATCCTCCTCACTGTGTATAGATCTGATTTTCTCCTCACTGTGAGTCTCGCTTTCTCTTCAAAGTGGGCAAGTGTGAATTCCTCCTTATTGTGGATAAGTTTGACTTCCTACTCACTGTGGGAAATTTGACTTCTTGCACTTCGTGCAGGAGTCTGAATACCTAACCATCTTTTGCTTTGCTCAGTAACTTAGATGAGGTAGTCTTATGTATTGACTTTCATTTCTGTTGTTCTTCATATACAGCAAAATAACCTTAGCTTTTGTATTTTTATTCATACCAGAATTCTTCTCCCAGTTTATTTCTTCAATATTATACCATTTTTGCAACTTTCAAAATATTCCAATTTACAGAATACTGTCCTACACTTGTTGCAAGTGACATTCTAAGGAATCAAGCTTCTGTCCCCAATTGCATCTTCATAAGGTCATTGAATGGAGTATCTCAGAGACATTGTACATATGTATATGTTTCTGCTGTATATTTAAAGAGCTGTCATGTAACAGAAAACAAAGGCAAAATTAAGATGGTAAATGAATAAAATAATGGTGCAGGGATCAAAATTTTTCACAATTATCTAAGTGGTATAGGACAAATATCAATCTGTAATGACTGCATTTAACAAATTAGGTGTGACAAATGATAGAAACAAGTAGACAACATATAAAGTTGTGAATTTGTGTAGGTTTGGTATGTTCCAATGTGTTTCTAACTCCATATTTGCTTAAATGCAGAATTGAGTCATTTCCATCTTTTCTCTCCATATTTAATGCTTCTCTCTCTGTCTTTCTCTCTTTCTCTCTCTTGTGTGTGTGTATGTAATACATACTTTTGTGGGTTGCATCTGCTCATGTTGGTGACCATAGCTACCCAAATACATTCAGAATCCCAAGGGGCACATTGTGTCCCATCTCCACTGGCATTATAGGAGCATAGGAACTGCTTTGTCCACTTTTCTCTCATGGGTACTGGGATCCAAACTCAGCTCTCCATGTTTGTGCAGCAAGCCTTACTCACTCAGACATCTTCTTGCTCATTCCTCACTAGTTTTCAATTCCTTCTATCATAAGGCAACACCTTTATTTTTTGACAGACCCCACAAGTTATGATGTCCTCTCAGCCTTATTTCATTTGATATCACTGAGAAGTTATTCATTTAGAGTTCCTCCAGGTTTTTGGTAGCTCCCTGACCTGTGATAGCACAATAGTTTTCTTTTAAATTTTTATTTTCTTTTTATACTTTAAATTTTGAATATATGAATATACAAATTTAGGTTTTCATGCCTTAATTATCAATCCCATTACACCTCCGTTTCCATTACCTTCCTTCTTTCCTCTGCCAGTGTCCCTTATATTTTCATGTCTTTTTACATGTGTGGCCCACTGAGTTTCATCTGGGTTCCCATTGATGGCACATGCCTGAGTATACGCTGGAACATGGATCATGAATTAGTGAACATACTATTCAGGAAAGCATCCTCCCTTTCCCCACATTCAGTTTCTCAATGACATGTGGAGCTTCTTTAAATAGTCCCCCTTTCATGATGAAATGCTGGTAAGCCAAATCCTGTTCAGGTCTTCTGGAATTACACATTATTACAGTTAGTTCATGAATAGCCCTGCCATGTTCAAATGATACTGTTTGTACATATCTCAGCTCTACCTTCAGGTTTTTACAAACTTACTGACCCCTCTTCTGCAATGTGCTCTGAGCCTCAGGGTGGAGACGTAGTTTAAATATCCTGTGTAATGCAGAGTATTCTTCATTGACTTATTTTCTTCCCTTTGGTCAGTAAACTTTTTCTATAACATGTACCTTCCATTGCACACAGAAGCTTCCAGATAGAGTGTTAGTATTTCTGTAATTTGAGATAAAGATAAATGGTTAAAAGACAGTTTGACTGTCAGTAAGACCCTATTACTGAAGATTCAACACAAATGAATGACAGAACATGGGCAAAATACATCAACTTTAACTGGTCTGAGAACTTCCTCCTTGCTGGATAGCTTACACAGTACCAAAGAATACTGTAAAGTTATTAGCAGAGAGAAATAATCATAGGTCTCATCAACTCACAAGATCTACAAGTTGCAATACAAATCACCATTGCAATGGGTAGTCACCAATGTAATAGTGACATGAGTATCAAGGAGACAATTAACAGCTTCCTGATTAGACTAAAGACCCACGTGTCAAAATGGTAAACATTCCTGTTACTGTTAATTAGAACAATAACCTAAAAAAAGGGAAGGATTAATAGGGAAAAACAGCCAACCTATATGAACTTATAGATAGGGAGACAGTACACAAAACTGCTCTATGAAAAGCTGCTATTATATTCATAGATTTGAAGAACACTTAACACTCAACCTAGAAGTCTTCTACAACAAAGATAGTGGATCTCAACATGACAGGATGTAACCTAGGGCAGTACAACAACAGCCAGACATAACGCAGAATACAGGTGACCAAGCAAGGCTCATCCAGAATCAGGCCAAAGTAATCTCTCCACATCCTAAAGTTTATGGAACCTTTTGGAAGAAGGGGTGGTGAGACTGCAAAAACCTAAAGATGGGAAGGTCACTATCGGACAAGGCATTCATTCCATTCAAGGTAGGACTGCTGTATCCAGGAACTCACTGCAGTGAGACTTACGCTTATCAGAACTCGATAATGACTAACATACCAACATGCTCCCATAGACTGTTGAGGAACTCAAGAGAGATAAGAATATGCAGTGGAAACCTTGGGGATGATTGAAGGGAAATGCTCCTTTCAGTGGGGTGGTCAGAAGAGATGCAACTTGGTATGCCCCACAAGAATAGAAAAATCAGAGGGAACCTTGGAAGAGGCCAGGCAAGAGGGTGGGAAGAAGTGGAATGGATTAATGAAGGGAAGCAACAGGGGTGAGAGAGAAGAGAGATGAAGGGAAGCAGGGATAAGTACTCAATGTGCTTGTAAAACTAAAAAATAAAATATATTAATAAAAAAATTAGTTTGCTCAGAGGCCCTACATTAATCACCTGGAACCAGCCCAGCCTAATCTCTCCCCGTCATAAAGCTCAGGGAAACTATCAGAAAAGGGGCAATAAGATTGTAAGAGCCTAAAGATTGGAAGAAGCAAAGATATGCAAGATAGTCCACACAAGTTAGAGCTGAAGTAATCATAATAGGACTTTGGATGATCTGCACAATGATCGACATATTGACCCCTCAAAGTCTAGCATGGATCACAGGCACTAGGATCTTTAGAGGCAAGGGATTAACAGCCACAATAGTGTTCCTATACTTAAGGGGAACACAAGAAAGAGTTCTAGGAAAGGCCACTGAGTCCTTATACCTCATCAGAGAGGAGGTCCCAGAGGTAAGTTTGACATGCACACTAAAGGATGCTCCAGGGATGGGAGGAGGGGAGCACTGGGAGAAAGGGAAGGTGGAGGGGAAAGGAAGGGGACAAGGGGGAAGGGAGTAAGGGGCTCCAAGGAGGGGTGGAGGGAGGGAGGGGACCGGGATACCTATTAAATTTGTATGAGTGGAAAAAATAAATTAATCAATTAAAAAATAAAGTCAAATTAAAGAAAAACAATCAGTTTGATGTGAAGTTATCACAGCTGAGACTTACTAGTTTGTCCTCCCCTAGGGCCTACGTCCTCTCCTCTCACAGTCTTGGCCAAGTTTATACTCCCAGAAACATGCTCCCTCAGTTTTCTGAGTGGAGTAATATAATGTCTCTGAGCATGTTTCATTTCCACTTCCCTAATGTTTAGGGAAATTGAGCACTTTTTAAGGATATTTTCTTGATATTGGAATTTCTTATTCTGAAAAGTCTTCCTCTAGTTACAAAGCCTATTTTTAAATTGGGTTGTTTTCTGGGGCTGGAGAGGTGGCTCAGGGGTTAAGGATCCTTGCAGGTGGAAAGTAGACCCCATGTATGGATGCCAGGAGGAAGCCAGGGTGGCCTGCATTTCCGGTCCTGGTAGGGCGGAGCCAGTGAATCCCGAGGCAGAGTAAAAAAAGGAGGAGGTAGAGGCGTCCATGGTGGTTCCCGAATTCGCCCATGGTTCTACACACACACACACACACACACACACACATGCTCACATACAAACACACGTGCGCATACGCACACACGCACAATTGAATAAAATAAAATTGGGTTGTTTGCTTTTCCCATGTGTTGTTTGCTTTTTTTTTTTTTTTTGAGTACTTTGTGTACTTTGGAGATTAATCCTCTGTCAATCACAGCTAGTAGAGGTTTTCTCTGCTTTATGTTTGATTAACAGCTTCTTTCATAGAACACAAGCTTTTTATTTTATGAAGTCCCAATTTGTGGATTGATCATCTTGTTTACTATGCAAGCTGGGTCATGTTAAGAAATTCTTTACCCCCTGGCCAGAGACAAAAGGATGGAGTGAAGGGCATTGCAGGAGCAGCAAAACTGCAAAAGAAAATCAACAAACCATAATCCAGAACTTCAGAGACTCTATATCAACCACCTGGAACTAGGCCAGCCTAATGGCTCCCCATCCTGAAGCTCAGGGAAATTCGCGGAAGAGAGGGCGGTAAGATTGTAAGAGCAAAAGGATGGGAGGAGCAATGATATGCAAGATACTCCACACAAGTTAGGGCCGAAGCAATCATAATTGGACTTTACATGCCCTGTGCAATGTCCAACACACTATTGACCCCACAAAGTCTAGCATTTGCTAAAGGCACCAAGATCCTTGGAAGCAAGGGATTGACAGCCACAGTAGTGTTCCTATGCTTAAGGGGAACACAGGAAAGGATTCAGGGAAATGCCACTGGGTCCTTGTATGTCATCGGAGAGGAGGGCCCAGAGGAGAGACTGGCATGCACATTAAAGGATTCTCCGGGGATTGAGGGGGGGAGGCACGGGGGAATGGGGAGGGAGGGGGGGAAGGGGAGCAGGGGGGTCGGGGAGAGGAGGAGGGAGGGAGGGAACCGGTGTACCTATTAAGTTTGTATGAGCAGAAATAATAATAAAAAATGTAAAAAAAAAAAAAAGAAATTCTTTACCTAGACTTATAAATTTGAGCTTACTCCCTATTCTTTCTTCTAGAAGTTTCAGTGTCAAATCTAAACACTGAAGTCTTTGATTCATTTGATATTAATTTTGGGACATGGTGAAAGTTAAGGTCAATTTTTATTCTGCTACATGTAGATACAATCTGTCAGCACCATTTGTTGAAAATTCTGTCTTTTCTTCAATGTGTTTATTTGACACTTACATAAAAAAAGCAAGTGGCTGTAGGTATGCAAACATTGATCAGGATTCTCAGTTCTGATCCATTGATCTATGTATTTCTTTTTGTGCCAATATCGTGCTGTTTTTATTACCATTACTGTACAATATAGCTTGAAATAAGGTATGGAGTGTTTTTATTGTTGCAGAGTTTTTGCTATTCGGGGCCTTCTGTGTTTTGTAAATCTTGAGATTATTTTTCAATTCTTATGAAGAATCATATAATAATTTTACTTGGAATTATACTGAATTTGTATATTGCCTTTTGATAGGATGGTCATTTTCACAATGTTAATCCTACGATTATTATCAACTATCCTCCTAATTATTTATGTTTTCCTGGCCTTTTCTGTACTTATTGTTCACCTCTTCATATTTGTTTATGGGTCTGTGTCCATATTTTCTTTGCACTCTTTGATCACATATTTAATTGATCTTTAGAACTCATTGTGCTGTCTGTTGCCCTCTTAATTATTACATGATGTGTGAGCTGATTGTAGGAGATTGTTAGTTTTGGGAGAAGACACATTTTCTTGTGTGTTGTATATGTGTGTGTGTGTGTTTGGGGTGTGTTTCTATTTTTACAAGACCTGGGTTTATGGAGTTAGATGGTTGATCACTTTCTTGACTTATATTTCTAGTCTTCCATAGTCCACTGTCCGTCAATGGAATCTGGGCATGTGATATCATGTTCTTCTGTGGTGTTGCCACTGTTAAGTTTGCTATATTCCAGCACATAACTGCTCATTCATGCTCATGTGTTCTCAGCACACAAAAATGTACATGAAAGTAGGAGGAATGTTTGGGAAGTAGGAGGGATTCTTTGGAAGAGGCGGGAGATAACAAAGAATAATGTGAGGTAAAAGATAAAAATACTTTTAAAAATACATTTTGCATATATTAAAATATCATATAAATAAAAGAAAAATATTTTTAAAATAATAAATTCTGTTAAGGATGAAAGAACAGGGAACAGTGTCACAAGGTAACATTAAGAATATAAACTAAGTGTAAATACTATAAAAATAGTATAGAAGTATAGTTGTAAGGAACATTAAAAGTTCAATAATGAAGAATTTGATTCTGTTATGGAGCTCTTGTTTTATGTGTTTAACTTTTAAACTTTGCTTCCTAGCACTACAAATAAGCAAACAAGCTAACAAAGTAAACCTTTGAAATATAACTACCATGCAACTAGCAGTCCTTGTATGATTATTTATCTGAAGCAAATGAAATCTGTATGTGGAATTGATCTCTGTACCTTCATAATGTTTGTAATATTATTCATATTAGCTAAGATGTGGTATTGACACTTTTGCCTACCAAAAGATGAATAGATAAAAAGGTTCTACATAAACTCAGTGGAACAGAATAGAAATATAGACCCATATAAAAACTCAAAGAGCCTGTTTGTTGACAATTATTGACAATGTCACCGAAAAAAACACCAGAGAAAAGAAATCATTTATAACAAATGACATTGTGGGACCTCAATATCTACATGTAGGAAGGGTAAAACTAGATACTTATCTCTCATCCTTCTCAAAAATAAACGTGAAAGGTAGCATTCAAATTCTAGAATGCACAAAGAACCTAGTGATTTCTCAAAAAACAAGAAGCAGAATTACTGTATTGTATCAGTTAACCTTCATAGTTGCTGATAAATCACCATTAAACAGCTTAAGGGAACAAGGGGTTTATTTTCTCTTATGATTATCTGATTACAGTTCTCAGTCCAGCATAACAGGAGAGCTCACACCAACCCCAGGACACTCTCTCTACATAACAGCTGAGAGAGGGACAATGATCCTTATTTGCCAGACCAGCATGTTTGCCCAAGTGTACACAAGGATGCCAACTTTCTCAACCAGCACTCTGTATTTTATTACAGGGCTGAGCCTTCCCCGTCAGCTAGACAATCTCCCACACATTTGCTCTGGGCTTAACTCAACCTTTAATTCTCCACAAATGTGCCCAGAGCTCAAACCTTCAACTGTCAAGTTGGCACCTGTGCTATAACTATGTATCATTCAGCCACATATCATTCACAGGTATATATATATACTCAAAGGTCTTTTAATCCTGCTACAAAGATATTTGCTTGCTTATGTTAGTCATTGTCCTATTCATAATAACAAGAAATGGAATCAGTCTAGATGTCCATCAACTGATGAATAGATAATGAAAATGGATACAGACAATAGAATTCTATTCAGCTATGAAAAATTGAAATTGTGAAATAGGCAAATATATCAATAGCACTGATAGCTAAGATCTGAATGATATAACCCAAACTCAAGAAAACACCACATGAGGCTGGAGAGGTGGCTCAGGGGTTAAGCCTCTGCCTTACAGGCCGAAGGTCCTGAGTTCTGATCCTAGACCCCACGTATGGATGCCGGGCGGAAGTGGGAGCGGCCTGCGTTTCTGGCCCTGGTAGGGCAGAACCCGTGAATCCCGGGGCAGAGTAAATGAGGAGGTGGAGGTGGTTCTTGAATTTGTCCCTGGTTCTACACACACACATACACACACGTGCACACACGCACAATTGAATAAAAAATAAAAAAAAGAAAACACTACATGTTCTTTATTACATGTGACCCCTAGCCTTGAATTTTTGTATTAGGGTGTTTAATTTTTATGAAAAGGACATGTCCCTGGCACTATAAATCAAGCTAAGACCTTTTAAAAGACACAAGAGGTAAAAACTGTTAAGATTATGTATAAAGAACTTATATCAAACTGCCTTTTAAACATTTATCATTAAACCCATAGATTGGAAGAGAACTAGGCATTAAACTTAGAAACTTTTTTTGCAAAGGGAAGTCACAACTGGTCAAAGTGCAGAAAATAAGTGAACACAGATTGTTCGTTTCTAAACAGAACATCTAAACCACTCTCTCCACCCCCTCCCTAAGGCTCAGGGAACAGAAAAAGAGGCAGGAAGTATGTAAGAGCATGAAGTAATGTGTGGGTTTGACATCACAGTTACCAAAACTATTGTCTTGGGTGTTCACTTTCATGTAACAAGCCATTTGTACATTCCTGGCTGTTCTAAATTTTTTCTGGCGCTGTCCCTCATGGTTATTGCACCTCTTCTCAAAGCAGCATCCACAACTCCTGGAAACATATATATCTTCAGGACATCAACTGAAAGTTCCATTACACCACTCTGGAAGGTCACATACATTGCCCTTTCCTCTACACATTGTGCCTGACAGCATGAACAGATAATCTTTGCAACAAAGCCCAGAAGCACACTTAGCACCAAATTTCAGAGTATAGTTGTCTACACGTCATGGATCTTCTGCACACAGTTAAAGAGCTCCACAGTTACACTCCTCCCCATCTTTAACCACAGCATTAACACACTTCTTCAGTAAGAAGATGCCCTTTAGATTTGGTGAATTGTGCATGCAGGTGCTTGTCTTTGTTATTTGGAACATATTAGCATAACTGCAATAGATGAATTTTGCTACAGTGCCTCTGGCTGCATCCATCAGGTAGTTTTCCTCCTTTGTGTACATGGATGTTCATCATGGAGCATTACTAAATTATGGCCCAGTTCACATGACGCGGTATGTGAAAATGTAATGAGGTATTTGATGACAAAACTCTCAGTTGCACAATTGGAAATATTATAATATATACCACCAACATGGGTTAGACCCAAATTTATACTAAAGGTTTGTTTTACAAAAAGATATAAGGCATCATGGTTAATGCAGGAGTTAAGAGTCCTTCCAAGCACAAAATGTCAATAGGAGAAGAAATAATAGTTATTTCAACGGTTACAGGATTTCCTGCATTCCAAATCTCAAGTCCACACAAAACCAAACCAATATTGAGTTGAGTGTAATGGACATTCACTTCATTAGTAATGATGATTACATCTTCCTACATATTTGAGATATTACTTTCCCTAAAACAGTATTGTTTATGATCTACCATCAATGCTATTTCAATAGTCCATCTGTGTGTCCAACATCCCCCATAGTCACTTTGCATCGGAGCGAAGTCATAACTTTCTTGAAGCTTCATTTGTCATTCTAGCTCTTCCTCTATTGATATACATTGCATAGAGACTAATTCTGACTTTTTACTGTCCATCTTGTAAATCAGATGTTCAAATGTTAGAGAAAGACTCTTGGGCTCGATTTCATAGGCTATGTCATTTAATGTATAAAGCCCCTTGAAAGCCCCTAAAACAAGTATTAAGAATGACCATGAATTCTAGGTCCTCTTCTACATACCCATGATAGTAGCTGTCCTTTCGGTCCTTGTTGATCATCAGTGTAAGTGAGGACAGAGAGGTGTCTTTACAACAAACCTTTAAACTTGAGGTAGATAATGTCTCCGGCCCCCAAGTGCACAGCCTGGAGATCTCATTTTTCCACTAATTCCAGTGATCCTCAAGGGTATATCACCACTTCTATGTCGTTGATAGTTTTCACTGGGTGACCATGCAGAAAGGAAAAGAAATGCTTCCAAACAGAGCTGCGCAAAAAGGATTCTCATTTGTACTAGGGCCTGGTCCAAGACGATCGTGTTCTAAGTGAGAGCAAAAGAGAGACAAGAGGGGGCGCTGCTGCCCATGTCCTCACTTGGTCTTGATCTCATTTAGAACTGACCTTTAACAATTTGCCTTCTATCTGAGTTGACTCATCTGAACATCAGGACTGAGGAAAACAACAAGAAGAAAGCAAAAATAGGCCTCATACGCCAATAACTAAGGGTTAGAATGGTACATGAGTAGTAGGGTACTTCAAAAGACACAAGGGTCTGCAGATCCAATCTCAAATGACGCCAGAAAAGAAAATCACATTTTGATAGGCAGAATGGCTCAGCAGGTGTTTAAACTTGTTGTGATACCTGCATTTAAACCTGGTGAACGGAGTTCAATCAGAGGATACCACATGGTGAAAGGAGAGAACTGACCTCTGAGAATCCCTTTGTCCCTGGAATACACATGTTCCCTCACCTCTCTCTTCTCTTCTCTCAATAAATAAATTTTATTTTTAAATCCATGATTAAGTCAAAATAATGAAAAGAAGCCACTACAGAGTCCATAATTACTGAGAAAATGCAGTATTGTTCTTCAAAATTAATTCAGAGCTGTAATTACAGAGACCTCCTTGTATCATGACGTATAAATTCCTTTGTTCTTCCAACACTTCACCAAACCCTGAAATTTCTACTCACTCAGACTTTACACTAATTCGCAATATATTGAAACATATTTAAAAAAATTTTAGTCACCTAAATTAAGAGAATAGAGTAGAAAATAAATAAGTATTCTGCCATCCAAAAGTTAAGAGCATTGGCAAAAGTTATAGTCTGTGTGTGTGATGGTGGTGGTAGTGGTAGTGTTGGGGGGAGAGAGAGACAGAGAGACAGAAAGAGCAATCAAGAATGGTTACTGAAGTCATCCCTTAGCCTCCAGACACACTCTCTCTCTCTCTCTCCTCTCTTTCTCTCTCTTTCTCTCTCTGTCTCTCTCTCTCTCTCTCCTCTTTCTCTCTCCTCTCTCTCTCTGTCTCTCTCTCTTTCTCACACACACACACAGCACATAATTGCTGAACACTTTAAATCTCATTTAAGACTACTATCAATCTTGGAGTGTAAGAACTTTTAAAACTGAATCTATTTTACATCATAAGATGAATGTAATAACTATTATTGAAAGGTTACAATTTAAAAGTAATGTGCTTTTGTATTAATAAAAAATGGAATGCCATAATTAGATATAGGTATCTCTCTATACACATAATTATATATATATATATATAATTAGATATAGCCATTAACTTAGAAATTGATGGTTGAGCTTTGGGCACATTTGTGAACAATTAGTAGTTGAGGCAAGCCTTAATTAAGCAAGCTTCCAGAAGACTGATTGATGAAGGATGATACAGTTCACAGTGGGTAGAGCCACTCCTGGAGCAGAAAGATAAGATTTGAGGAGCTGGTTCAGTAGTTTGGAATAGTTTGGAATAGTTTTGCATACATAGGCTGACTTGCCAGGTGGCAAGTGAATTTTTTCCCTCTATCAGAAATTCTGTGGCTATGGTGTGGCCAGTTTCCTGGGCTCCTGGTATTGGCATGAACTCTCCAGCCAAGATGAATTCTGATCTCTAACCTTTAAATCATAAGCCATAATAATAAAAAAGCTCCTTGTTCCTCTGAGCTCTTTGATCATGAATTTATCAGCACCGTGAAGGCAAGCTGCAACACTTACTAAGCAATGACACAAGGCTCAGGTGCTTTCTTAATAATGGCTCTGTGGTTAATGTACCTGTAAGATCCATCTTAGGAGACAGCTTTATTTAAGACTTTATATGATAAGAGAATATAAATCCTCTCTTAAATCTCACAAATAAGTGTCAAATGTAGAAAATTCTAAATTTAAGTGCCTAACAATGAGAACTGCTCAGTCTACAGACCCTGGCAACTAAATGAGCTGTTTCCCAACTGGGCTTCTACTATCTCAGCCAAACTTCTTTCAAATATTCTTCAGTCTGCTTTTTTCTTCACCATGAGTCTGAGTTCCGCCTTACTGTGAATGAATTTGATTTTCTTACCTTTATTTGCTATGTTCAGTAACTCTAGGGTAAAACAGTCTTGTTTCTTTACTTCCATTCCTTTTTTGTCTCACTCACTGTAAAAATCAGCAACTTCCATATTTTTTGCTCATACCAGGACTATTTTCCCAGTTTATTTCCAAAATATTCCTAGTTGCAAAATATACTTTCTGTCCTTTTTCAAAATGATTGATGGAACCAAGCTTTTGTCATCAATTGTATTGTCCTGAGATGACTATATCACTCATAGACAGCCAACCTGGGTTTGTATGTGTTGGATCTATTTCACAGAATTGCTATGGAATATAAAAGGCAACAATAGGAATTAGATGAAAGAGGAATAAAATGTGTGATGATAAATATCACTGGTAAGTAACTAGCTGATGATCAATTTGTGACCAGTGCATATAACAGATTAGATGGAGTAAGTTTATTTGTTTACTATGTTTGGTAATTTCAAGAAATTTGGTACCTGTAGTTTGTCACATTGCCTTCCATCTCATTGGATGTAGCTCTGACCCACTTCCCTCTTGATGTACAGATTTTTTTACTTTTCTTTTGTCACAACTGTGTTAAAGAGACATAAGTTGATGTGAGGATTTAAATCTCTTTAGTAATGTCTATCACTTTCATCACAAGGTAGCATATTTTGTATGCCTTAAACACCACGAATTTATTGTGTCACAAATCTGTAGTCCAGAGTTCAAATATCATGGCTAGAGTTGAATTATTTTAGATTCTTCTCTAATGTCTTGTAACTTCGTGGACTGTAGAAGATAATGCTGGCCATCACTTGCTGTTCTGTGTGTTCGTGTTTTACCCCATTTAAGAGAACATCTATTTATGTCAGGTAACGTCGATATTAAATAAAAATATTACAAGTCAAAGTTATATAAAATAAAATATCAATTAATCAGGGTGTTATAAGGAATTATAAATACATACACACAGAACACCAGAGTACATAAAGGTACAGAACAAATATTGACACATGAGGAAGAAAGAGCCACATGATATATTAGGATATGTCAGCATCCTATTTTTAAATATAGGCTGAATATCCAATCTGAAATCAATAGAAAAATAACTATATATTTGAACAGTTCTTTTAAATAATTTGTAAGAATTTGATCTCACCAGAAGGAGAGGGCATATAGTATGGCAGATAGAAAGTAACCATTTCACAAATGGGTGATTGACCCCCTCTTCACTGCGGTTTCCTACTTTTATTACATCTACCTTTGAATATACTCTTATAACAAGACTCTAATTTAACAGGTTTTTATCTCTGGCCAGGGAGTGACATCCAATACCTATCAGGATGGAGTGAAGGGCATTGCAGGGGCAGCAAAACTGAAAAAAAAATCAACAAATCAAAATCAAGAACATCCGAGACTCTATATCAACCACCTGGAACTAGGCCAGCCTAATCTCTCCCATCTTGAAGCTCAGGGAAATTTGTGGAAGAGGGGGCGGTAAGATTGTAAGAGCACAAAGATGGGAGGAGTATGATATGCAAGATACTTCACACAAGTTAGGGCCGAAGCAATCATATTTGGACTTTGCATGCCCCACACAATGTCCAACATACTGTTGACCCCACAAAGTCTAGCATTTGCTAAAAGCATTAGGATCCTTGGAGGCAAGGGATTGACAGCCTCAGTAGTGTTCCTATGCTTAACGGGAACACAGGCAAAGGTTCTGGGAAATGCCACTGGATCCTTGCACTTCATCAGAGAGGAGGACCCAGAGGAGAGTTTGGCATGCACATTAAAGGATGCTCCAGGGATGGGAGGGGGAGGCACTGGGGAATGGGGAGGGAAGGAGGAGGGGAGGGAGACACAGGGGGATAGGGAGTTGGAGGGAGGGGGGGACTGGTGTACCTGTTAAGTTTGTATGAGTGGAAATAAAAAAAATAATAATAAATGAATAAAGTTTAAAAAATAAAAATAAAATAAAAAGACGAATTTGTTATACATTTTGGAAGAAACTTCAAGAGTTTGAAAGTTCCCCACTGAAAAAGAAGGGCTAAATATTTAAATCAATAGAACTGTTCATTGCCCTGACTGGCTCAATTTACACTGTTAAAAATAGATCATTTTATCACATAGTTCCCCAGCAGGTTGACCTGTTTTGTGTCAAAAACGAAAAATAGCTTGAAACGAAAAGTAGCTTAAATTAGTCATAATATCATGCTAATAAATTTTATTTCTATTGATGTCATAATGTTAAAATAACAATCTTATTTGTGTGTGTGTGCATGTGTGTGTGCCACCGGGCATGGGACCTGGGATCCAAACTCACAACTTTCTGCTTTGGGAGCAGAATCTTAACCTTTGAGCCATCACTCTGGTCCTTATTTATTTATTTATTTATTTATTTATTTATTTATTTATTTATTTATTTTCAGCTTAGGATGCAAGGCAATGGGTTTCATCAAGGCATCTCACACATGTGTCATCTGATTGTGTTTTCAGTCACTCATTTTACCACTTCCTGCCTGGTGAATTCTGTATGGTTACATGCCCAATTTTGTTAATGATAGGTTAAATTAGGAATACTACGAAAACATGTAAGTCCTTGAGCTTTCTGTTTTTTTAACTTTATTGATTTTTTCAAGTGTATTTTATTTTTGCAAGTGTGTGTGTATGAAAGAGAGATTGAGAGAGAGAGAGAGAAAGAGAGTGAGAGAGAGAGAAATAGAGAGAGAGAGAGAGAGCACTGTGTGTCCTTGTGGAAGACCAAAGGTGACTTCAGGAATCATCCTAGATTGCTTCTACCTACTTTTTGCTTTGCTCTGGTATTTTTCAGGTTCTACCCACCAGGACCAGAAGTGCAGGCTGCTGCAATTTCTGTTTCTTCCTGACATTTTTAAATGTGGGACCTGGGATATGAACTTAGGATCTTCTGCCTGCAAGGCAGAGTCTTGAGCTTTTTTTAAGTAAACCTAGCTGCCTGGGGTTTAACAAATCAAAATAAAACAAATCACAATAGTCACATTCCTGAAAAATCAAAGAAAACTTATGCTTGATTATGTTACTATCCAAGAACATATGGTGGAAGCCTTGGGGACTAAAGCTTGATGAATAAAGAGAAATTCCCTTATCAGTGTGTTGGCCTAAATAGAGGCAATGGTGTGCCACAGAGGTCTGAACCTCCACAAGAGTAGACAAGCCAGAGAGAACCCTAGGGTCCATAAAAGCATATAGGCAGGAGGATGGGAGGGAGTGAGAGGGATTGATGAAATGATGGAGGGAGGAATGATGGAGGGATGCAGGGATAAGTACTCAATATGATTGTAAAAGTGAGAAATAAAATAAAAAAATAGAACCTAACCAAATTTATTTTTCAAAACTTTAGTTTACACATCACAAACAGAAAATCTATGTCATATCTTAGGCAAGTTTTCATAAAGCAATAAGACTTAAAGTAGAAACAAAAATACTGGAGTATTAAGAATGCTGATGTAAGAACATAGCAGCAATATAGTTAAACCCAATGGGCCCTTCAGACAAGCATCACTGGTGAAACAGGAAAGTTCTGTGGGTTTCTTTATGAATCTAGCAGAACAGCGGATTTTCCAGTTGGCCAAGAACTGTGGGAGGCTTTCAGCCAACAGCCAGGAAGAAGTCTGGACTCTGAGATACACTGCTAACAGAGAATGGAACCTGCCAAGATTGTAAAGGAGTGTGGAAATGCTCTTGTTCCTGGATGGGCTTCCAGAAGAGGCTGAACAGTACCTTGTTTACTATCTTGTGAGATCCAGAGGAGGACTCAGTATAGCTGTGAACAAAGTTTCAATTCACTGAGATACAGAGACCACGCATACACATATGTTTAAATCACTAACTTGAGTATATTTTTTTTTGCACAATGAAAAGTGAATATTACACACTTTAAGAAGCTATTTTTTCCTTTCTCTGTTTTCTATGATTTGACATAAGAGACTGAAAGTGATACTTTCCTGTGATGCTTCTCAATTATTGTTCAGTACCCTAAGTTTCTTAAAACGCTAACCACCCTCTGGTAGGATTTGGTTCTCTTTTAGTTACAAATCTCTTAATCTTGTCACTGTAAGAAAATCAAAACTTGCCATAGTCGATCATAGCATGGCAAAAAAGTGAAACTGCTGTGGAATGAAGCAGGAAAACGAAGAACTGCTTTCCTTCAAAAGTTTGAAGACAAGGAAGAAAATCTGATTTTTCTTTCAAATAATTCTATTTCTCTCTAATCTGATTTAAGCAGGTTTAATACAGATGTAAGGATGGAAGATTTGAAATGACACCAATGATTATGATTGTCCTCTAAATTTCTTCCTTATCTCTTATTTAGATTAGAAGATATTTAATAGAATCCTTAGCCTCTACTATACATATCTCTGAATACACCAATATTTCTCGAGTAGCAAATCACCTTGTCTTAAGGACCACTAGTTTTGGAGTCCAAGTCACACTTCACTTTTCATACTAATGATTACTAGTCTACTTATTTTGACTTAAACATTTTCTTATATGTCCTTAAGAATTTTTCAACTGTAAGAACAAGTTTCTTATGATGTAGGAGCTCTTCTCTCATCCTATCCAACCCCAAACTGTCACTCTTCAAGTGGTCTTCCCCTTTGATGCATCTCTTGAAACTGATCTGTCTTCATATATTCTGTCAATATTTCCTAGCTTAGTGTCTCCTCTCCTGCTGCATGGATCACATACGTTTCTTTTTTCCCAAAGGAAAATCATTATTGCACAGCATGTCATTTTGATCTAATAGGAAAAATTTATCTTTTTAAGGATATATGGTGTAACTGTTACTCATGTGTGTTGCTGTGACAGAACATTCAAGGTCAAGCAACTTAAGGGAGAAAGGGAGATTTATTTAGCTTATGTTTCCAGTGGGGAAATATGGTCTTTCACGGCGGAGGTGACATGACATGCCTGGCTGGCCAAAGCTGGAGACAGGCTAAGTCACTCCCATCTGTGAGGCTGAGAGTTTCAAGACTGCTTGCTGCAAAGGCAGACTCCTTTTGGAGGTAGGGTGGGACTAATCCACCTCAAGGCTCATCCCTCATGATTGCTTTCCTCCAGCAAGACTTCACCTCTCAAAGGTGCCATGACCTTTTCAAACACATAAGATTGTGGGTGACACATTTCAAACCACCACATATGAAAGGCCCACAGGTCAATAATAAATAGCTTTGCATTAGGCAACGTTGCATCCATACTCACAACTATATACACCCGCTTACTTAAGACAGTCCCTGTGGTTAAACCCAGGAGGACTACTCTCCCTCTACTTTACCTGGGAGAAAATACCTTTAAGTCAGATTCCCTTTTTGTCCTTTCTAATTGTGGAATAATGGATATGGAAGTTCCCTTTAAATTTACCTCTTATTTAGACACTACAAATATTTTGTTGCTCAATTTAATGAGGGGCATCAGAGCACCAGCATATTAATTATGAAATGTTGATCTTGGAGGAAACAAGGGAAGTCCCCAAGCAAGGAGAGAAGTACTAGGCACTGCATTCCAGTTGACTTTTCTCCCTATATCATTTAGAAAGACCATTTAGAGTCTTGTTGCCTTTTCTTTTCTTTTCTTTTTTTTTTCACTATAGGAAACAAGCCCTGAACAATATGCAGATCTCTGGATTAAGGAACTTTGATCCTGAAATCCCACCAAAAAAAAGTGCCTTCTATTTTTCTGCTTCACTGCCTTGGATAGCCTATAAACTAGAAGTTAGGGAGATGTGGTCATCTGTGAGAAGTATTTATCACAGTACTATTTTACAGTTAGATCTTCACTGCAATAAGAACAGAAATGGGTAGAAATTCCTTATATGCTCTCTAGGGATAGGAATAGCTTTGGCTAGCTGTGACTCAATCCATGAATGGCTGTCAACTGAAGGATATTTGACCTAACATCTCAAAAGACCACCCAGTAATGTGACAGGCCTCTGGGGTTAAGGAAGTAGCACCAGGAGGGTCAAGATTATAATCACAAATCAAAGGCGTACTATTGAATACTCGTTTAACAGACAGCTTTATCTTACTATATCGTCCCTCTCAAATATTGCAAAAACTTCCACTGAAAGAACAAGGGTGGTTTCAAAATAAAATCTAATCAATGACCTAACTACAGATGCATTTGTGACATGTGCCAACGCAAAGCTTCAAGACACATGGAAGCGAAAAGAAACATGTCTCCCTCAAAAGTGATGAATCCCTTAGTTGTGTCCTCCAATGAGAGTAAATAAGGTAAATCCCAGACAAATAATTTAGAAGCATAATATAAGTGTGTTCAAAGAAACTGAACAGGATACAAAATACAGAAAAAATTCTAAGATAATCTTAGGAAGTCAGTACAGGGTGCAAAGCTAATGAAGAAATACCAACCTGAAATTGAGAAGACAGAAAATTTCACAGGGCAAACAAAAAAGAAAAAATAAAAAGGACAGAATACCATGTTTTGAAGACAAAATGATAAAATTTATACATTCAGACAGTGACTGAAAGTTAGTTAGAGGACATAAACATCAAATAGAATTCGTATTTTGATTTATTAGAGTAGATATTCAAAATGCATTTGCTGACCTGACCTCCAAGTAATGAACACATTCCACAAATTTGCAAACTAGTGTGAACCTTGTTCAATTTTGTCCTCAGGTACAAGGTAGGTAACACAATCTTAGTGCCTTCTTACAGTACTTTGTACAGATTCAGATTATGTTTAATGCTATCTCTAACAATGAGAAGAAGTTTTTATATGGTCTTTCAGGTAACATTTCTTATCTCAGTATCACTTGTCTTCTTCCATTAGAATGGTGTATCCTGAGAGTCACCAGAAACTTACAGAAGTGTGCTATTAGAAAAGACAGAGGCTATATTTCATTTCTTAACTCAAAATTTTCCATCTTGATTCCATCAAGATGAAGTTCTATTTAGAAATCTTTGAATAATGTAAGCTATAAACAATGACAAGGTTGAATATGGTATATCATGCCTTACATATGAGATTGCAATAGTTAAAATATGAAAATGAACTCAACCACTTGTGCTACATAATTATTTTTCATGCTTAACTATTATCATTTAGATTTATTTATTTACCCTTTGGCATTCACAGTTGGTCAATAAAGCAATTTTAATTTTAACTTAGTAAGAAAAATTTAATGCTACAAATGTTAAGGATGTCAACATTTCATGAAGTATCATCCACTGGGAATTTAGTTCACTTTATAGCTCTAGGAAAAAACTATGTGAATATTTAATCGTAATTATATGAAATATTTTTTAAAAATGTGTATACTTTATAATTTTATGGACACTGATTAATTCTCACAGGATCCAGTGATGAAATGACAAATATCTTGCTCTCCAAAATTCTGGGAATGAGCATTGAAAGGAACAATTCAACCCCAAGCTGCAATAGCTAAAGCTTCATTTAGTATTTCACATGCTTAGTACGTTTGTTAATATTAGACTTGTGCAGCATGATTTATGTTCTATGCAAAATGGTTTATATCAAATTTTGTTGTCATCTGGTGATTCAAACAAGACTTACTCGATTTTTAAGTTCTGAGAAGAACCAATGCTGAACCATAAATGATATTTTCCCACACCAATTGTACATAAGGAAATATTTCAATTATTCATAATATTATCTACCTATTCAGTTTTAAATGAAGGTCTTGGTATGGGTAAGAGAATGTAGGCTGTCCCTTCTTTGCTTTTCTTCCTGGTTTCCATGAGACTTGTCCTTGTAGTGGTGAAGAGAATTTGAAACCTGAAGGACAGGAGACTAGCTCTGCTGGTCTGGCAGCCATGTTATTAAACATTCATCTTTTCAATTTGAGACACTAAAGTTAGCAAAGAATAAAGTTAGAAAGACTAAAGTTGTAAATATAAACATTTTTTTTTCTAAATAGGGTAGAAGCAAATTGCATTGTCGTTAATTATGGGAAAGAGAGATTGAAAGAAAAGGGAGGGACATAAGCAGATATGTGTGTATCACAGCACAGATATGAAAGTTGGACAACTTTGGGAAGTCAGTTCTCTTCATCCACCATGCCAGTTTCTGGGGAGCAGAATGAGACTGGTAGAGGCTGGAGAGATGGCTCAGGGTTAAAGTCTGCCTCACAACCAGAAGGACCTGAGTTCTGATCCCAGATCCCATGTAAAAATGCCAGGCAGAAATGGTGGCAACCTGTAATTCCAACCTGTAATTCCAGAAAGAGGAGCATGGGAAGTCCCAGAGGAAAGCAATAAGGAGGTAGAGCAATCCAAGATACCCTATGGCCTCGACAGTGTCATTTTCTACACACACACACACACACACACACACACACACACACACACACTCACCAACTCCTACACAAGCAAAAAAAAATGAGGCTGGTAAGTTTGTTCACAATCACCTTTACCTAAAAAAAAAAAAGCCATGTCACCATTCCTTGCTTTTTAGGCCTTCATCCTCCTGCCTCAACCTCTGGATTGCTTGGCTGATAGGTAGGTACCACTACATTCAGCTAAGGAAAATATTTCTTATGACAGAATTCCAAAGATTTTCTGTCTATGGTTTTATGTCTTGGTGAGGTGTTGAGGTTTATTCTAAGCTATTGGTTGAAAATCTAAATTCCGATTGAAACTGCAACATTTGTAACTAGTCCACTTGACTTCTTCCATCAGAATGGTGTGTCCTGAGAAACAAGATTTACATCAGTAGTCCTGTTCTTGACACTTTTGATCCAACTTTCCCCATTTAAGACCTTATTCCTTATCTTGTTAATCTTGTTAATTAGATTTCTTTCTGGTATATGTATGTGCTCTTTTTCTACTGAGTTTTCTATTTTAACAGATGTGAGAATAATGTTTATGCTAGGATATTTGCTTCATTATTCTTATATTTCTTCAACTTTTCAAATATTTCTTAAACACCTCTTATCTTATTTATAAGACCAATCCTTAACTTAACTCTCCGACCTTTTTGATTGGTGTTTTGCTCTATTCCTGTATATTTTCATAGTAAGAAAAATTTGTTTTTATTGATGTGACTATAAATCAAATCATATTGTGTTAAAGTATTTAAATCAGGGATGTTTTCCCTCAGTAGGCTGTTTCATTTAACTTTGTCCACTAAGGAACTCAAACTCAGTGCTGTTTCATATTGAGTAAAAGGAAAGGGATCCTTGTCTGGGAGAAATCAAATAATGCATCCTTGTTTCTTACTTGAAGCATTGCTGTGTAAATAAGTTATAAATAGGTAAAGCTGTTTTATATTGCTTAATAATATTTGTCATCTGAAATATATTTTCATTCATGATTATTTAAACTTCATTTACTTTCTCATATTGGTGGCATTATAAAAAAATTGAGATCCTTAATCCATTTGGAATAAGTCTTGTACATGGTGACAAGTACGGGTCCAGTTTTCGTCTTCTGCATGTGGACATCCAGTTGTGCCAGCACCATTTGTTGAAGATGTTGTTCTTTTTCCACTGGATTTTTGGGCCCCTTTGTTAAAGATCCCATGGTTGTAATTGTGTGGATTTATATCGGGATCTTCAACCCTTATCCATTGATCTGTGTGTCTATTTTGGAGCCAGTACCAGGCTGTTTTTATAACTATAGATTTGTAATATAGACTAAGGTTTGGTAGGGTGATACCTCCAGCAGTGTTTTTATAACTCAGGATGAGTTTTGCTATTCTGGGTCTTTTGTGCCTCCATATGAATTGTGAAATTGTTTGGTCAACTTCTTTTAAAAAATGCTTTGGGATTTTGATTGGTATAGCATTGAATCTGTATATTGCCTTTGGTAGGATTTTTTACGGTGTTGATTCTGCCAATCCAGGAACATGGAAGGTTTTTCCACCTTCTGGTGTTTTCTGTAATTTCTTTCTTTAGGGTTTTAAAGTTTTCATTGTAAAGGTCTCTTACTTCCTTGATTAGGTGTATACCAAGGTATTTCATTTTTTTAGGGGCTATAATGAATGGGATTGTTTCTCTCAGGGATTTTTCCTTTCTTTCATTCTGGGCATATAGGAAGGCCATTGATTTTTGTAGATTTATTTTGTATCCTGCCACCCTGCTGAACTTCTGTATTAGTTCCAGGAGTTTCCTGGTGGAGTTTTTGGGATCACTCAGGTATAAGATCATGTCATCTGCAAATAGAGATAACTTGACTTCTTCCTTGCCGATTTGAATCCCTTTTATCTCCCTTTCTTGTCTGATGGCCTCAGCTAAGATTTCAAGTACAATATTGAATAGAAATGGTAAGAGTGGACAGCCTTTTCTAGTTTTCGATAAAAGCGGGAATGCTTCAAGTTTTTCCCCATTGAGCATAATCCTTGTTGTTGGCTTGTTGTATACTGCTTTTATTATATTGATAAAGGTTTCTTCCATTCCAACTGTCTCTAGGGTTTTGATTGTAAAGGGCTGTTGGATCTTGTCGAAAGCTTTTTCTGCATTTATTGAGAGTATCATATGGTCTTGGATTTTGGACTGGTTTATATGGTGAATTACATTTATTGAACCAATCTTGTGTGCCTGGGATAAAACCTACTTGATCCCCGTGGATGATCATTTTACAGAAAATCAAGTGCCATATGTACTCCCTAATAGGTGGATCCTAGTACCAAACCCACTTATTGGCAAACTCAAAGACAAATCACTGTAATACCACAGTAATTGCAAAGATTATAAACAGGAGGGAAGGGGAAGGAGGGCAGTGCCAGAAACAAGGTGATAGGGGATCTTGCTACAGCAGAAAACACAGGCCACCATCAAATACTGCAAGTAAGTAATGAGATATCTGATTAAGCTCATAGACTTTCCTTTCTGAGCACTTGCAACTGGTGGGGTTTGATCTCACCAGAAAGGGAGGCCATAGAGTCTGGCAGATAGAAGGTAACCATCCTGCAAATGGGAGACTCACACCCCCTCACTGCGGTCTCCTACTTTTATTCCAACTACCTTTAAACCTACTCTTATAATAAGACACTATTTTAGCAGCCTTTTATCTCTGGCTAGGAGGTGATATCCAATACCCATCAGGATGGAGCCAAGGGCAGTGCAGGAACAGTAAAACTGGAAGAAGAAGAAAAAAAATAAACCATAATTCAGAACATTAGAGACCCACGTTAATCACCAGGAACCAGGCCAAACTAATCTCTCCCATATCTTAAAGCTCAGGGAAATTTGCGGAAGAGGGGGCGGTAAGTTTGTAAGAGCCTAAAGATGGGGAGGAGCAATGATATGCAAGATACTCCATACAAGTTAAGGCCGAAGTAATCATAATAGGACTTTGTATGACCTGCACAATTACCAACATGTCATTGACCCCCCAAAGTCCAGCATGGATCACAGGCTCTAAGACCCTTAGAGGCAAGGGATTAACAGCCACAATAGTGTTCCTAAAGGGAATACTAAAAAGGGAACACAAAAAAGAGCTCTGCATAATGCTACTGAGTCCCTATACTCCATCAGAGAGGAGGACTCAGAGGGAATTTTGACATGCACACTAAAGGATGCTCCAGGAATGGGGTGGAGGGGGCACTGGGAAAAAGGGAGGGGGGGGAAAGGAAGGGGAATAGAAGGGAGGGAGCAAGGGGATACAAGGATGGGTGGAGGGAGGGGAATGGAGTACCTATCAAATTTCTATAAAAATTATTAGTAAAAAAATTAATGAATCCTTTGAAAAAAAATCAAGTCCCACTAATTCCCTTAGGTGTGAATAGCAGTTTGAAACTCAGACTTTTAGAGAGGAGGAATTGTAGAATGTATTTAAATTCAGATTAAATTACACCATTAAACTTTTAGTTCTCATTGAGATCATTCATGTAATACCTGTCATAGTTAAGCACAGATGTCAACTTGACAGTTGAGGGTTTGAGCATTGGGCACATTTGTAGAGAATTAATTGTTGAGTTAAGCTCAGTGCAAACCTGCAGGATAATATATAGCTGATGGGGAAAGCCAAGCCCATTATGGGTAGGATTAGGCCCTGTAATAAAATATACAGTGCTGATGGAGAAAGTTGGTATCCTTGTGTACATTTGGCCAGAAATGCTGGTCTGGTAAATAAGGATTGTCCTTCTCTCAGCATTATGTGGTGATGGAGTGGCCAGTTCTCTTGGCCCTAGTGTTGGTGCGTACTCTCCCATCAAGCTAGACTGAGAACTATAACCAGACAATTACAAGAGAAAATTCACCACTTGTTCCCTTATGCCTTTTGATGGTGACTTATCAGCAACTATGCAGGGTAACTGCTACAATACTACCCTTCTCAACTTGGATTCCTGTCTATTTTCACTTAACCAAATCTACATATTTGTCAAAACACAGAGTGAACTTTGGATGTGTCTTTTATAAACACATGTGGAGCCAAGTTATCCTTTTACCAATTGTACATAGGCATTAAAAAGAAGCTTTAAAATCTTAGGAAGAAAGCCCAAATAACAAACAACAAAAAATGTAGCCAATTCCAGAAGAGAGAATGTTAGAGAACACACCTCTCAGTACTCTGTATGGTAATCTGAATTTTAATTTCATTTCATGTATTTTTCTTATGCTCATTTCTTACTGTATTTGCTTTGTGTATTTCACTATTTGGCCCATGAGAATCAAACTCCCATAAAGTGATTTTATGAAAATTAATGAAAAGAGCATGGCCTGTAGGTTTTTCTCAAATATTTGCCAACATAGTGAGTTACATCTATTTCCAAGCTATGAGTTTTTTTGTGCTTTCTTATTTAAAATATAGAAAATGAACAGCAAAACCATTTGCAGTGGATGTCTAGATTTCAATTTTCATGCTCTTCATTAAATCTAAGTTAGCTGGTGTGTGCTTTGGATTTGAGATTCTGCCCTCCCCAAACCCCATGCATTGAATACTTTTCCCCAACTGGTGGTGTTATTTGGGGGAGCTCTGTATCCTTGACTCAGTGGTACCCAGCTTGCAAAAGTTAGGAAGTGAAGGCCAGTGCTTGATGATTACCCCTGGCTCCTGGTTCCCACCTTACCCTTTCTTTCCTGGTCTGTCATGATGTAAGCAGGCTTCATCACAAGTTCTGCTAAGGAAGTAAAATAAATCTTTTCCTTCCATAAGTTGCTCCTGTCAGATATTTTAGGCACTAAGAAGTGAAAATAATCGATACAGTCTTCATGAGAGGTGCGGGATACGCAACAGCTGACTTACCATACTGAACTTGGGGAAAGTTTTATAAAAACACACAAAAATGTCTTACAAAAGAGCTCTTTATGCTCTCCCTTTCTGGTGAGGGAGGGCATAGAGTCTGGCAGATAGAAGGTAACCATCGTGCAAATGGGAGACTGACCGCACCCCCCAGCGGTCTCCTACTCTTATTCCATCTACCTTCGAATCTACTCTTATAATGAAACTCTATTTTAACAGCATTTTATCTCTGGCCAGGGGGTGACATCCAATACCAATCAGGATGGAACCAAGGGTGGTGCAGGAGCAGCAAAACTGAAAAAAAAAATCAGCAAACCATAATTCGGAAAATCAGACTCTATAGCAACCACCTGGAACCAGGTCAGACTGATTTCTCCCCATCCTAAAGCTCAGGGAAATTTGCGGAAGAGGGGGTGGTAAGATTGTAAGAGCCTAAAGATGGGGAGGAGCAACGATATGCAAGATACTCCATACAAGTTAGGGCCGAAGTAATCATAATAGGACTTTGCATGGCCTGTGCAATTACCAGCATATCATTGAACTCCCAAAGTCTAGCATGATCACAGGCACTAGGATCCTTAGAGGCAAGGGATTAACAGCCGCAATAGTGTCCCTATACTAAAGGGGAACACAAAAAAGAGCTGTAGGCAATGCTACTGAATCCTTACACCTCATCAGAGAGGAGGACCCAGAGGGAAGTTTGACATGCTCCAGGAATGGGGGGGAAGGAGAACTAGAAGAAAGGGAGGAGGGAAGGAAAGGGAAAAGGGGGGAGAGAGCAAGGGGATCCAGGGAGTGGTGGAGGGAGGAAGGGAAATGGGGTAGTTATCGACTTTGTATGAGTGGAGGAAATATATAAAAAACCCCAGCTTTTTACATTTGTATACCATTGAAAAAGTATTAATAAAGCCTGTTAAACTTGAAAATCTCTTTTCCTTCCTTCCTTCCTTCCTTCCTTCCTTCCTTCCTTCCTTCCTTCCTTCCTTCCTTCTCTTCTTTCTTCCTTTCTTCCTTCTCTTCTTTCTTCCTTTCTTCCTTCTCTTCTTTCTTCCTTTCTTCCTTTCTTCCTTTCTTCCTTTCTTCCTTTCTTCCTTTCTTCCTTTCTTTTCCTTCCTTCCTTCCTTCCTTCCTTCCTTCCTTCCTTCCTTTCTTTCTTTTCTTTCTTCTTTCTCTTTCTTTCCTTGTTTCTTTCTCTTCATTTCTCTCTGTTACAGTTAGCCTGAATCTTTAAAAATTGTATAACATGCAATGAAAGCTACTGAGTATTTTCCATCATTCAGTTTTCTTGTGACCAAGGGGTGGGTTCTGGTTTGTGTGTTTCCAAGTGTTGCAGTCAGCCTGCACGGTTGCTGATAAATGACCAGAACACAGCTTAAGGGAACAAGGAGTTTACTTTCTTACGACAGTCCGGTTACAGTTCATAGTCCAGCTTGACAGGAGAGCACACACCAACACCAGGGCCGAGGGAACTGGCCACCATAACGGCTGAGAGATGGACAATCCTTACTTGCCAGACCAGCATGTCTGGCCAAGTGAACAGAAGGATGGCAACTCTCTCAACCAGCTCTCTGTGATTTATCCAGGGCCTAATCCCACCCACCATGGGCTGGGTCTTCCCCAGCAGCCAGACAATCTCCTTCAGGTTTGCTCTGGGCTTAACTCAACCATCAACTCTCTACACCTGTGCCCAGAGCTCAAACCTTCAAAAGTCAAGTTGACCCCTGTGCTTAACTATGACATTCCACCCCTTGTCAACTTGACACAAAAACAATAGCACTTTTAAACTGTAACTTTTCCTTGTCCCCACAGATGTTAAAATATAAATACATTCCATGGACAAATTTAAAATGTTCTTTCATTAAAACTTCAGTTCTAATATTTTAAAAGTTCAAAGTTTCTTAACCTTAAAACTCTTAAATCAGAATAAATTACTTTAAAACAGATAAAACATTAAAACAGAAGGATCTTAATAAGAAAGCATTAAAAAGAACAAAGTCCAGCAAATCACCACATCCTGTACTTCAATGTCCATCTTCTGCTGCTCATCACGTAGTCAAGGCGGCTCAAAGATTGGAGTTATTCCCAGTCAAGGCGGCTCAAAGATTGGAGTTATTCCCAGTCCCTGTCTGCAGCTCGAAGTTGTAAGAGCAGAGTTCCTCTGAACCAGGCTGAATCTCTACTCACAGTCGTCCTCAGCAGCAGTCCCACAGTTCTGGCATCTTAAATACAACTCTGGGTTCTCCTCTGCAGCTTTAAGCTTCACCATCTCTTGCAGGACTCTATGCCTGCCACTTGGTGCCAAGCTTTTGCTGCTCTCCATGAACCCTTCAGTACATGAAAACCAGTTATCACTTGAGGGACACTGCCAGATTCCGAAGCGAAGTTGAAACGCAGCTTAGTCCACTGGAGCCACAACTGCACCAACTTCAACGCGCTGACGCTGGAAAAACCTCTCTTCTAGGCAACCAAACTTTCAAAGGGCAAGAAACAGCTTGAACTTGGGCTTTCGCCCCCTGAAGGAATCTGAGCTTCCAAACCACGAACTTGCCACACGATGGTTTCCATGTCCTCCACCATCTCAATGCAAGTCACTAGGTTTTCCTTCACTGATACTCATTTGTCCAACAGCAGCAGATATTCTGCTGCCTGCCCTTTGTACATCCAAATCTCCAAGGTTGCCAACACAGCTCTCCTCTGTCAAGCAAACCAGTCCATCGTCCTTATATTCAGTTTTACCAAAGTCCTTGTTTCCCTCATCACAAATTGGGCCCAAACAATGTCTCTCAGCAATTGGCCCACTAAATGCTGAAGAACGGTATTTGTAAATCCATAAAGTGAAAATTTTCAAGAATTTCCAACTTTGTCCAGCAGAACCGTTCAAAAGCCACAAAATCCACATAGTCAGATTTATCAGCAACACCCCACTTCCTGGGTACCAAATTCTGTTGCAGTCAGCCTGCATGGTTGCTGATAAATGACCAGAACACAGCTTAAGGGAACAAGGAGTTTACTTTCTTACGACAGTCCGGTTACAGTTCATAGTCCAGCTTGACAGGAGAGCACACACCAACACCAGGGCCGAGGGAACTGGCCACCATAACGGCTGAGAGATGGACAATCCTTACTTGCCAGACCAGCATGTCTGGCCAAGTGAACAGAAGGATGGCAACTCTCTCAACCAGCTCTCTGTGATTTATCCAGGGCCTAATCCCACCCACCATGGGCTGGGTCTTCCCCAGCAGCCAGACAATCTCCTTCAGGTTTGCTCTGGGCTTAACTCAACCATCAACTCTCTACACCTGTGCCCAGAGCTCAAACCTTCAAAAGTCAAGTTGACCCCTGTGCTTAACTATGACACCAAGTCTCGGCTTCTTATTCAAGAATGAAATAAAAGCCCCACTGGTTGCAAAGTACTAAGAGAACTTTATCCAGTACAAAATGCAACAGATCAGAATGAGATGCACTGTCAAAATTGACAGGAAACTACAGGACTTAAGATGCTCAAGGGTCCTATTGATGCTTGAGAATTCCTTTCGTGGCATTCAAGAGGAAGGATTTGATTGCCAATGGGTGTAGATCATTTGGTTTTATGTATTGGTTGAAAGTCTTAATTACATAGTTCCTTATTCACTGTTCTTCCCATAAGGTATATAATTTTAATTATATGCACATTCACTTACACATAGGCATAATTCTCTTTAAAAGTTCATTTAAGGACACAATGTACTTTGGTGTGAAGGGACCCAAAACAAGACTAGCACAGAATAGCCCACTATCCCATAGTTCAAAGATTGTATTCCAGGATGTTTTTGAACAGACACTAGATGCTATCAAAGGATAATTGCTCAGCTAGGGGGGTGTTTGTGCGCAGTACATGCAGGTAAGGGTTCAAGATTGCCAAGTACATTATTAGACCAGATGTATATATGCATAGCCAGATTAGAAATGGAATCCCAGCTTCCCTCCCTTCCTGTTAGCAAGTCAAACATTTCTGGATTCAGTTTTTAAAAAAGATTGCTGTAAAATAAAACTAGTGTTAAAAGACACTGCTTCATAAGAACCCAGAACATTTCTGGAGTGTTAGGACCTTCTGTTTTTGTTAATTTCTCTTATTCATTCAGCAAGGACACTATGGAGGGATGTGGTCTTGCCCCACGGCTGCTGGCAACCATTCTTAGCTGCCAGTCTGTTCACTGACTGAGAGAAGAATGAGAGGAAACAGCTGAAAGCAACTAATCACGCAGGCTTAAATGACTCAAGACTTTATCATCAAAAAGACTATATTGCCACTTTTACTGCAATGATAACAAAATGCCTGCCCCACTTCACAAATGACCACAGGACTTTTTGTTACAAGTCACAAACCACTTAGTCCTTAGCATGGACCTGGGTATTGCAGCTGGCTCCTAGCCCAGGTAACAATGAACTCCCATCTGTGATACACAAAGTCCATCTCTTGATAGAATCTATCATAGTCACTTTATAGAGAAATGTAATCTGCAGTCAGAAAAACATAGTTTATTCTAGTTGCTGTTCTGACAACTGAAATAAGTATTTCTGACCCAGCTGCAGAGCTAGTCGTTATTTTAAACAGTCATCCTGATAACTGTTCTTTAATTTGCTCGGGTTTGGTATTTTATTGGCATATAATAACTATTTCCATATATTAACTTTATCATCGCTTTCCAGAGCCATGATTACATTTCAATTAGATTTGTGAAAAATGCTGAACTGCAAATTCACTTCACATAGAATGAAATGGTCTATCATCTTAGTTCCACCCACTCAGACAATGTGATTCATTTGGTGTAATGTACATGTAATACAAATTGGTCTTGTAAATTTGCATCTAAAACAGCACCAGTCCTAAAAGGCTCTAATGTAAACAATTAATTCCATGCTTTTATCTTGCAGAAACACTGGTTTCTTACATAACAGAAAGCAACCTCATAATGTTTATATTTTGTCGTTATAGTAAGAAGGAATATAGGACATAAATATTTTTCCTTCTTCAGCTTTGCCATCCAATAAAGAAACATCCCTAATCTCATTCAAATACTTTCTAGAGATATACATTCATTAATATCAGGGCACCATGAAGACATTAAATTCTGTTTGACTCATTATTTAGTTTGAGCAAAACTTCTAACACACAAATGACTTAATCTTAGAAGGATGTTCTTATCTTAACATGCAGGTTTGCATAAGTTTAATTTAAAAACCAAGAGTCCAGGCATTCTCATTTGAAACAAACACTGTGTATTGCTTTTAATGGGCATACCAAATGCTTAAATCTGAAGATAGGATTTTTTTTTTCAATGCATCAATATAGAAGTTTTTCCTTGAGGACTGGAGAGGTGGCTCAGGGGTTAAGCCTCTGCCTTGCAGGCAGAAGATCCTGAGTTCAGATCCCAGATCCCACGTATAGACGCCAGGCGGGAACAGGGCAGCCTGCGTTTCTGGTCCTGGTAGGGTGGAGCCTGTGAATCCCGGGGCAGAATAACAAGGAGGAGGTGGAGGCGTCCATGCTAGTTCACGAATTCGTCCGTGGTTCTACACATACCACACACACATACATACACACGTGCGCACACACAATTGAATAAAAATTAAAAAAAATAAATAAAAAAAGAAGTTTTTCCTTGACTAAGAAAGTTGTCTTTAGCAAATCTGGGTCATTAGGTAAACAATATGGCAGTACGTCTTTTTTATGTGTCAATCAATACCCCTAGATCCTTGAAGTTGACTTGAGAAGCTAGAGTTTGCTACATCCTACTTGAATATAATAGGCCTTAGTAATATAATATAATATACCTCAGTATATGGTATAAACTTAATTTAATTTATTTTTTGTACACCATTTACCTGGGTATGGCAACTTCAACAAGCCTTCAAAATTACTCTTCTGATATTTACCATGCCCCTTTGGAATACTTTCATAGCATCCTCGAATAGCATAAAAATGGCATATGGTTGGTGATAGATTCCCTTTCCTCTAGCACCCACATTTAGAGCAAAAACTTTGCTCTCTGGTCACTGCCTCCCCTCCAACCCCTGCAATAGCCAGCCCATACTTGCAAAGACTGAGCTTAGGCACCTACATCATTGGGATAGGGACTGATCTCACTCACTCCCCTCTGTCCTTCATCCTACCCACCAGCGCAGTATATAAAGCTCTGACCCACCCCTCCTTCAGACCTGCTTCTTCTCCCTTCTAAGAATTAGTGTGTATCTCCATGGAACCAAGTATCAATAAACTTTTTCCATTACCCGTCGGTGGCATGGCCTCTTTGGGCTTTTTAATCTTACAGTTGGTAGTATATAATTCTTTGAGAATAAGTAGAGTCTCAATTAGGCATTAATATCATAATGTCAGTAAATATGAATAGGAAAACAATACAGAGGCCTGAATAATATGATTGTAAGAGAAATTATGATACTGGGAGACGCGGGTCAACTGGCAACTGAACTGAATGCTGAGGGAGGAAGGAAAAAAAAGTTTAAAAAAAGCAGGAACTCATAGCTAGGAACAGTGTTTCTGCTCAACAAATGGTGGAAACTAGAAGTTGGCTTATGTGGACAAAGTCTATTTGTTAGCACTGCTCAGCAGATGTGGATGCAACAAGAGGCAGGATGGCAAATCGGGAGTTGGTATATAGCTCCTTGTCCATGATCAAAGCATTTACTGTGAGAAGTGCATAGAACTTCCTTGCTCACCAATCCTGGTTGTATTTTGGACACAGCTGAAGGAAAAACACATCCATTGTGTGATTATAGTTTACAATACAGATGATAACAGAACAATATTGGGAACTGAAATGTGTGTGTGTGTGTGTGTGTGTGTGTGTGTGTGTGTGTGTTTTTACACAAGAGGGCACCTGAGTGAGTATGTCTGTGGAGGTCCAAGGGTGACTCTGGGAATCACCCTGGGTTGCTCTACATCCTTATTGCTTTGCTTTCTACGGTTTCTGAGGCTTCACCTTTCAGGGATGGAATTTCTCAGGCCACTGATAGGAAGATAAAATGAATCAAGTGGGAGTTTCTATAACACCTGTGGGACTCTATTTGTTTCTCTTGACTGATGAGTAAGTAACAAATTCTATAATAATTTACACATCCCTTCTTCTATGAATGTGATCTTCAAGCTCTTCCTTTAGGTTTTATCATATAAATGATTTCTTGTACTAACTCTTCAGGAATGCATAAAACTGAGAAGAATGTGCCAATAAAGTTTTTCAGTGTAAATAAACCAATGTTTACATATGTGCTATAATTAATTAATCAGTAAAAGTATCAATAATCATCTAACAGGCTGAGATTATAGTTCAGTTGCACATTTTATGCTAAGAATATACAAAGCCTTTTGTTCAATCTCTAGTACCATACAAAAAAATTTGTCTTTTTCAGAAGTGAAGTTTTAAAAATTACTGTTTACATTAAGATAATTAAAAATTCTAAAAATGAAAGTGTATTGGCTTATTTGCCTAGGTTAGTTTGTCTGTCTCATAGGGCTTCTTTTTTATATACATATGACTTCTTTGCTGTGTTCAGTTTCATGTTATTTTTTTTTGAGAATTTCCATGTCATTTTTTCACACTTGTTTACTGAATCTTACCCCCTTCCTTTCCCACTGCAAACTGTCTTCTTCCAGACCAGCCTCGGTTCTGCTTTCATGTCTATTTGCATGTGTAACTCTCTGAGTTACACTTGAGCTGCCTTTAATAGTCTGTGCCTGAGCACTTGCTGAAGCATGAATAATATATCAGTGGATATACTTTTGAGAAAAGTAGCTCCCTCCCCTTTCTCCATTAGTTTTAACCCTCAGTAGTCTGTCAAGGAAATACCATTCCTCTCGAGATTTGTAGAGGCTTTCTTTCCAATTTCAGCATAATTTTATGTGAGTGGATTCATTTTTTTCACTTTTCTTAGCTGATGAATTTCCTCTGTAACAATTTCATATATGTATATAGTATATCTTGGTTGCTCTCTCTCTCTATCATTTCTTATTCCCTTGCCCCCTCCAGCTCCTTTATTTATATGTATTTCTCCTATATGCAGGTTCTTTGTCCCACTGGGTTTAACCAGGATCTTTTGTCTGGTCCTAGACTGTGTAGTTTGGAGCACCACAAGAAGCAGTGTACCCTTCTTTGAAACAGCTTCATCAGGCATATGGTTTCTGGAGCTCTGTACAAGCTGGTAATCATGAAATTTCTAAAAGTACATTTGTTATTAGAGGAACAGTTTGGGGAAGCAAAAATGATGTATCTTCAAATCTGCTTTCACCGGACCCTGTGAAACTAAAGATTTGAGGCACCTAAAATACTTATTAAAATTTTCAAGTCCAAAATTTGATTTAGTAAGACTTCAGTAACTAAAAACTTTCTCTGAGGGAAAGCTTTGAACCAGATAGCACTGACTGGCATGGAAGATAGCTTTGTAGCATAATTAATCATGTTTAACCAAAAACATCAAATATAAGCTCAAGTAAATAACTTTTAAGTTCACCATATTTTTTCCCAACATGGGAAAATTCTTCAGTGTCAATTCTCTTCCTAGATGTCAGGATTTATATGCTTTCTAATTTTTTTAAAAAGACTGCTCAACACAGTGTGCAGTCAACACATGCCTGCTGGTGTTGATCCCTAGGAGGGTATGTGATACCAGATGAAAACCAATTAAGCCTTTTCCATAGCAGATGTTTTCTTCGCCAAATTAAAATAAAATTAAGCTAAAATTCTCACTGATGCATCCCTTGCTAGATTTGTATATGTCATACTCTAATCAATTTGATTGCCTTTCCTGTAAGATAAGACACAGAAAATATTTAATGTCAGGAACTGGGATCAAAATTAATTTATCTTATTTTACATGAATCCATAAATTCAATTAGAATTTAAAATGTTTTATGCATATATTAATTATATATAATAATGAGATTTGTTATGACATTTTCGTACATGAGCATAATATATAATATATTGACAGTATTCACCCACCCATTACCCTCTCTTGTCACACTTATACTCCCGATCCTCTTCCTCTTCACAGTTAGTTAGTTGTCCTCCTATAAAATGTTGATGACTTTTTGATTTTTTTTTTGTGATTTGATGAAGTTTCATTAAGATTGCTTATAGGGGGGCTGGAGAGGTGGCTCAGGGGTTAAGCCTCTGACTTGCAGGCAGAAGGTCCTGAGTTCGGATCCTAGACCCACATATAGACACTGGGCGGAAGCGGGTGCGGCCTGTGTTTCTGGTCCTGGTAGGGCAGAGCCTGTGAATCCCGGGGCAGAGTAAACAAGGCATCCATGGTGGTTTCCAAATTTGTCCATGGTTCTACAAACACATACATACACACACGCGCACACACACATACACGCACAATTGAATAAATAATAATAATAATAAAAGATTGCTTATAGGGCTTGAACACCTTATCACCATTGGATACCACTGAAACATCTCTCCCACCCACAGCAATCATGAACTGTCTAGGTATCCTCAGGGATGGCTAGGCCCTTTTGAGTGCTTCCCTTTTCGGTGATGGGACATCAGCAGGTCCACCCTTGCTTAGTTAGGTCTTATGCAGATATTTGTAGCTGCTCTCAGTTCAAGAGTGTAATGGACATTTCATGTCCCAAAGCCAGTGTTTTGCAACATTCCAAAAACCCTTCTTCCTGCTCTTACATTCTTTCTGCCCCCTTTGCCATGATGTTCCTTGAGTCCTGGAGAAGTTGATAAGGCTAACACACTTAGGGCTTGGCATTCAATAGTCATTTATTCTCATTACTTTGGCTATTTATAAACCTATGAATCTCTGCAGTTACCACTGCCCACTGAAAATGAGCCTCTTTGATTAAACTGTCAGACCACGAATATATGAACATATACAGAATGATTTACAAGGCAATTTGACAGACACTCATTGTCCATTTAGCAAAGCAATGGTAGTAGCTTCCCCTTCAGGACCTGTGACCTTCCAAACCACAGCTTTTTTATAGGATTTGTAGTACAAGACATGACTTTTCTCCTATGGGGTGTACCCCAAATCCAGTCAGTAAGTAGTCAATTAGCCCCTAACAGATTTGTCACTATTGCACCAGTGAAGGTATTATGCCTGACTGGGCAGTAGTAATGTACTCAGGGTCCACATGAGACTGCTGATAATGATTCTCCTCAGCAACTTGCATAGCACTCCAAATTTATATAGGCTTTTGGGCAAATAATCTACGTTAGAGACTAATTCTAGGAGATCTCAAAAAAGACATTGGACAAAATTCTGTTCAGCTGCCAAACTTTTCCAAATTATGTGTAGACAAATACCCAGGTTATTTACCTTTTTCAAATAAGTATGAGATTTACCAAGTGGTGCAGTCTTTCTTGGTCCCTTTAGTGGTAAGAGTAAATATCTAAGACAACGAAGAGCATGCTTTTGCTAAAATGGCCCTCAATGACCTTGTCAGAACACTAGTCTCTTTCCCAGGCATTTTGAGGCAGGCTTCATTTTAAGTAAAGCTTCCCAAATGGTAGCTCTTGTAGTTTTCATGTTGACATTACATTTCTGACAACAGAGCTTTCGGGAACAAGGGAGTTTTATTTATTCTTATGGTTTTGGTCTCAGTTCAGCCTGCTGGACAGATGATATCAACACCAGAGACTGAAAGAACTCACAGGATTGCTGAAAGAGGGACAATTCTTACGTGCCAGACAATATATCTGACCAAGTATGTCAAAGAATAACAACTTACTGAACCAGCTTCCCCCATGTTATCTACTTCCCTAGGGAATGACCCCACCACCATGGAATGAGTCTTCCTACACCAAATAGAAAATCTCCTGAAGTTTTGCTTAGGGCTTGTCATAGCTATCAATTCTTCCCAGATGTGCCCAAAGCTTAGCTTGCAATTGTCAAGTTAATTACTATGTTAGACTATCAAAGTAGCATTCCTGTAATATGTGTCCTCATTCTTATTCAATAGTCTTCTTCTTTGAGATTACTAGTCTACTCAGAATCTTGCAGGAATGTCTATACATTGTGAAATATTTACCATTTAGAGATGATAACTTTCCCTTTATTACTAGAGATTCTTATTGCCTCAAATGGCTGTTATTCTTTGTAATTTCTTCTACCAATAAACCACATAAAAGAGAACTCTAATATTCTGAAGAATTATTGATACTTGCTGAGTCTAGCAATTATATAATTTACTAACTATTACTATGTCCAAATATCATATTGTCTTTTTAATATTTCTCCACCAGTGTAGCATTAGAACTTGCCTATGTGGAATAAATTATAGGATGATAGTGCAAGAACCATAGGTCACCAATATATGTTCATTTCTAATAAAAAGTATGGGTGTGGCTCAGTTGGTATAGTGCTTGATTGGCTTTCATAAGGTCCTGAGTTTATCTCACTCAATGCATAATCCCTCTCTCACTGAATGCATAAAACCAGATGAGGTGGCTCAGGTCTGTAATTCTAAAGCTTGGGAAGTAGATACCAGAGGACCCAAAATTCAAGATTAGCTTAGGCTATGTCAGACTTTGTCTTTAAAAAAATCTTTTCAAAAATAATATCATAGGAAATTAATAAGTGCAATTGAGCTTGATGCCGAGGATCAAGAAAAAGATATTTATTTTATATTAAGCCACAATAATTCTGACAGTCAACTTTTTCTGAAGCAGAGAAGAAACTAGAAGAAAATTATTCTGTCAGGAACTTTGCTGTTGGCAGGTTAAAACAGATTTGGCTCAATATTATTGAATATCATATTGGCGTCATCTAAAATTCTCAAGAACTATGTTTGACACTCATCATTGAAGGACAATCTCAGATTCGGAGATTTTGAACTATTCTCTTTCTAGTTCCCTATAGTTCTTAACAGATTTGATTATAGGTTCTTCATTTTTTGTATGATATCTGCATTATTGATCCACTGAAGTTCTAGCTTGTTTGGATCCTAATGTAGAATGAAGACCTCAATCTTGGTACTCACTGTTAATTGCAAACATTAGTGTGAAAGTAGCATTCAGTATTTCTTTTTCTCCTGTCCAAGTTATACTCATTACATCAGTGTTTCTGTGCTCAGGATCTTTAATATGCAAATAGTAAGAGCATCATCATAAAATGAAGAACTATTCCTTTTTGCCTGCTTCTTATGTACACCATCACATTGCCTTGAGTTGCAAAGCAGTAGGCATTCACTCCAAACACAACTACTCATGGGAGCAGGAACATCTTCATGGCTTCTAGATGGAATAACCCTCAGATGTCATGGAAACTGATGTGTATTCTTATATCATGAGGAATTGGTGAATTACAGAGCAAGATATAGATAGAAGGAATGCAAGCAGATGATTATGGGAATGCTTCTATATGATTAGTAAGTTTTTTCAACTCAAGCAAGGGAGCTCTGGAAGGAAAGAGTTTGACTATCTTTCTTTTTTTATTTTTAAAACATTTTTTATTATTATTTCAGCTCATACAAACTTAATAGGTACACAAGTTCCCTCCCTCCCTCCTCCTCCCCCAGAACCCCCTGCTCCCCCTCCCCTCAGCCCTCCCTCCCCATCCCCCCATGCCTCCCACTCCAATTCCCAGAGTCCTTTCTTGTGCATGTCTGACTCTCCCCTCTGGGCCCTCTCCATTTGCAAAACGGTTACTTTTTAATCTGCCGGACTATATGCCCTCCCCTTCTGGTGAGTTCATACCCCCTTAGTGGTAAATGATCAGGAACGAATGTCTGTGAACTTAACTAGGTGTCACATTACTTTCTTGCAGTCCTTGATGGAGGCCTATTTTATCTACTGTAACATGGTCACTTCTCTCCTTGTTTCTGGTGTGGCCCTCCATCCCCATCCCTCCTGTTCATAATCCTTGCAATTACTGTAGGTAATACATAGATTTACCTATGAGTGTCTCAAGATGGACTGGGTGGGTTTGGTATTAGGAACCACCTATTAGGGAGTACATATGGCGCTTAATTTTCTGTGTCTGGGATACTTCACTTAATATAATTCTTTCTAATGACATCCATTTCCCGGCAAATTCCAGTAATTCATCATTTTTGATAGCTCAGTAGTACTCCTTTGTATAGATGTACCACAGTTTACTTATCCACTCCTCAACTGTTGGACATTTGGGTTGATTCCATGTCTTTGCTATTGTAAACAGTGCTGCTATGAACATGGTCGTGCTTGTGCTATCGAGGTGAACCTCTGCTGTATGGGGGGTTATACCCAAAACTGGAATCGCAGGGTCATATGGCATTTCAATCTTTAACTACTTTAAGAATCTCCAGACGGCTCGCCAGAGTGGCTGTATGAGCCTGCACTCCCACCAGCAATGTAGGAGAGTTCCCCTCTCTCCACATCCTCTTCAGCATTTGTTGTTGATTGTATTGTGGACTTTTGCCATCCTGACCGAGGTGAGATGAATTCTCAGGGAAGTTTTGATTTGCATTTCCCTGATGGCTAAGTGGAGCATTTTTGAAGATATTTGTTAGACATTTTAATTTCATCCCTGGTGAAATTTCTTTAAGTTCCAGGGCCCATTTTTTAATTGGACCATTGGTTTCCTTGATGTTTAGTTTTCTAAGTTCTTTGTGCACTCTGGACAGTAGAGCTCTATCACATATGTGGTTAGTGAAGATTTTTCTCCCATTCTATGGGTTGCCTTTCAGCTCGTGTTACAATCTCTTTATCTGAACAGAAGCTCTTGAATTTCACAAGATCCCAACTGTTGAGAGTTGGTAGCAGTGACTGTGCCATTGGATGTCTGTTTAGGAAATGTTGGCCTAACCCAATCAGCTCGAGGGAGTTCCCTATCCTTTCAACTATGGTTTTTATACTCTCTGGCCTGATATCAAGATTTTTGATCCATTTGGAATTAAGTCTTGTACATGGTGACAAGTACAGGTCTAGCTTTAATCTTCTACATGTGGAGATCCAGTTTTGCCAGCACCATTTGTTGAAGATGCTGTTCTTTTTCCATTGGATTCTTTGGGCCCCTTTGTCAAAGACCAAATGGCTGTAACATTGTGGGCTTATATCTGGGTCTTCAATCCTTATCCATTGATCTGTGTGTCTATTTTGGAGCCAGTACCAGGCTGTCTTTATAACTATGGATTTGTAGTATAGACTAAGATTCGGTATGGTAATACCTCCAGCAGTGTTTTTGTTACTCAGAATTGTCTTTGCTATCCTGGGTCTTTTGTGCCTGCAAATGAATTTTGAGATTGTTTGGTCAACTTCTTTAAAGAATTACTTTGGGATTTTAATTGGTATAGCATTGAATTTGTATATTGCCTTTGGTAGGATGGTCATTTTTACGATGTTGATTCTGCCAATTCAGGAACATGGGAGGACTTTCCACCCTCTGGTGTCTTCTGCAATTTCCTTCTTGAGGGTTTTAAAGTTTTCATTGTAAAGGTCTTTTACCTCCTTGGTTAGGTTTATACCAAGGTATTTCATTTTTTAGGGGCTATAGTAAATGGGATTGTTTCTCTCAAGGCTTTTTCACTTCCTTCATTCTGGGCATATAGCAAGGCCTCTGATTTCTGCACATTTATTTTGTATCCTGCCACCCTGCTGAACTTCTCAATTAGTTCCAGAAGCTTCCTGGTGGAGTTTTTGGGATCACTCAGGTATAAGATCATGTCATTTGCAAATAAGGATAGCTTGACTTCTTCCTTGCCAATTTGAATCCCTCTTATGTCCCTTTCTTGTCTTATGGCTTCAGCTAAGACTTCAAGTACAATATTGAATAGAAGTGGTGAGAGTGAACTGCCTTGTCTAGTTCCTGATCGAAGTGGAAATGCTTCCAATTGTTCCCCATTGAGCATAATCCTTGCTGTGGGCTTGTTGTATATAGCTTTTATTATCTTGATAAAGGTTCCTAGCGTTTTGATCATAAAAGGCTGTTGGATCTTGTCAAAAGCTTTTTCTGCATTTATTGAGAGTATCATATGGTCTTGGACTTTGGACTGGTTTACATGATGAATTACATTTATTGATTTGCATATGTTGAACCAACCTTGTGTGCCCAGGATGAAGCCTACTTGGTCCCCGTGAATAATCTTTTTAATATGATTTTGAATCCGATTTGTTAAAACTTTGTTGAGAATCTTTGCGTCTGTGTTCATCAGAGAGATCGGCCTATAGTTTTCTTTTTTAAGTGAGTCTTTATTAGGTTTTGGCATTAAAACGATATTAGCTTCATAGAAGGAATTTGGTAGTGTTCCTTCCTTTGCTATTTGATGGAACAGTTTAAGGAGTATTGGTGTTATTAACTCTTTAATGTCTGGTAGAACTCTGTGCTGAATCCATCTGGTCCAGGACATTTTTTGGTGGGAAAATTCAAGATTACTTCCTCAATTTCCTTATATGTTATAGGACTATTTAAATAATTCACAACTTCCTGATTCAATTTAGGTAAGTTGTGTTTACTTAGAAATTCATCCATCTCTTTTGTGTTGTCAAACTTTACAGAGTATAAGTTTTTGAAATATGATGTTATAATTCTCTGGATTTCTTGAGTATCAGTAGTGATAACTCCATGTTCATTTCTGATTTTGTTAATTTGGGTTTTCTCTCTCCTGCTTTTGGTTAATTTAGCTAGGGGTATATCAATCTTATTGATTTTTTCAAAGAACCAGCTTTTTGACTGGTTGATTTTTTCTATCGTTTTCTTAATCTCGATTTCAGATATTTCTCCCCTTATTTTGCTAATCTCCTCTCCTCTACTACTTTTGGGATCAGATTGCTCTAATTTCTCTAAAGCTTTAAGCTGCATTGTTAAGTTGTTTATTTCTGATGTTTCCATTTTTTTGAAGTAGGCATTAAGAACTATGAACTTACCTCTTAGAACAGCTTTCATTGTGTCCCAGAGATTTTGGTAAGTTGTATTTTCATTATCATTCACTTTCAGGAAATCTTGAATTTCCTTTTTAATTTCTTCCTGAATCCAGTTCTCATTCAGCATCATATTGTTAAGTTTCCAGGAGTTAGTGTATTTTCTCTTGTTTGATGTGTTGTGGATGTCCAGCTTTAGGCCGTGGTGGTCTGATAGGGCACAGGTTAGAATTTCAACTTTTTTGTACATGTGTACATTCGTTTTGTGGCCCAGTATGTGATCTATTTTGGAGAAAGTTCCGTGTGCTGCTGAGAAAAATGTGTATTCTTTGGTACATGGGTGAAAAGTTCGATAGAGATCTGTGAGGTCCATTTCTTTCAGGGTTTGATTAAGTTCCAAAGTATCTCTGTTAAGCTTTGACCTGTCGATCTATCCCATGTTGAGAGGGCTGTGTTGAAGTCCCCAAGAATTATCGTTTGGGGGTTGATTTCTTGCTTTAGATGCTGTAGGGTTTTCTTAATGAATGTGGAGGGGCCCGTATTGGGTGCATATATGTTCAGTATTGTGAAGTCTTCCTGGTGAATTGTACCTGTGACTAAAATGTAGTATCCATCCGTGTCTGTTATAATTTTCTTTGGTTTGAAGTCCTCTTTGTCTAATAGCATAATGGCTACCCCTGCCTGTTTTCTGCTTCCATTTGCTTGTAGAATTGTTGACCAGCCTTTTATTTTTAGAGCATGCCTATCTTTTGTGGTGAGATGGGTACCCTGCAGGCAGCAGATTGATGGATTGTGATTTTTAATCCAAATTTGTAATCTGTGTATCTTGATCGGTGAGTTAATTCCATTAACATTTAGTGTTATAATGGAGAAACTGTTTTTAATTCTAGACATTTGTTATGTTTAGTAGTTTTTATAAGTATATTGCTTCGCTTTTAATGGTGTTATACTTGCCTTCTGTTCTCCTGGATATGCCTGTTTTTTTCTTCACGCTTGAGTATCATTTCTAGCATTTTTTGAAGGCCTGGTTTGGTGGACATGTATCCCTTCAAGTTGTCTTTGTGCTGGAAGATTTTTCTTTCTCCCTCGATCATGACTGATAGTTTTGCAGGGTAAATCAGCCTGGGTTGACATTTTTGCTCATTCAATACTTGGAGTATGTCTCTCCGCTTGTCTTGCTCTTACTGTTTCGACTGAAAAGTCATTTGTTATTTTAATAGGTTTACCTTTAAAAGTGACTTGTTTTTTCTCCCTTGAACATCTCAGCACCAGTTCTTTATCTTGAATGTGGTGTGTTTTGACTATTATTTGCTGTTCTTTGGTCGTATCTGTTTGGGGTGCGAAATGCCTCTTGTATATGGATGGGCCTCTCTTTTTTTAGATGAGGAAAGTTTTCCTTGATGATCATTTGAAAAATTTCCTCAGGGGTGGTATTTTGAGATTCTTGCTCTGGTATCCATGAATATGCATGTTAGGCTTCTTCAGGGTGTCCCATATCTCCTGAATATTTCTCTCAAGTATCTTTTTGGCTTTAACAACCTCTTCCATTGATCTGGTTAGTACTCCCACTTTATCTTCAAGGTCTGAAATTCTGTTTTCTGCTTCGTTAGTTCTGTTGATAAGACTCTCTGTGGCGTTCTGGGTTGAAGATAACTTGTCTTATAGCTCAGTTTTAAACTCTGCTTGAGTCTGTTTTAACTGCTCTATGCCAGTTTTTGTTTCTTGCACTGTTTTTCTCAACTCCTGCAAGTGTCTATTATGTTTCTCTTCAAAGGGATTGATTCGATTATGTAATTCCTCCCGGATTTCCTCTTTCAGAGTACTGAACATGGTAATGATCATATTTTGAAAGTCGTTATCCTGGGTCAGGCTTTCTTGGCCATTTTCCGTGGGTTTGTTCTGGTTGGAGTCTAACATTATGGGATTAATTCCTTCAGTGGGAAATTTGTTTATTTGAGTGTTGCTTCTCATGGATTTGCACTTTGACTTTGGCATTGTTTTAACTCTTAAGATCTTTCAATTTCACTAAACTGAATTATTTGGCCTGGGGTTTTGGGGGTGGGCAGGGACGGAGCTTACCTAGGTCGCAGATGAGGCCCAGCTGGACCGCGCGCGACCACGGCCAGCGGAGCAGCGTAGTGGGGAAGGGAGGATGGGGAAGGTTGGCATGGAGCTATTTAACCCGAGGGCAGCTGGGGCGGGGCCCGGGCGCAGGGGGAGGTCCTCCTCGTCCCTCGGCCCTGCACGCGGCTCCGGCTGGATGGTGAGGTAGGAGCTGGCTCCCTTGGGCTGACCTGGGGTTCTGGTGGGCGGGCGCGGGCCGAGCTTACCTAGGTCGCAGGATGAGGCCTGGCTGGACCGTGTGCGCATTCCGGCTGGAGGAGCGGGGTGGGGAAGGAGTGACTATCTTTCTTAACAATATAAAGCTATCTAAACTAAATCAATCAAAATTTGGATAAGAAGCATGTGCTTGGCATTGTATAAGAACACTGAACAATTCATCAAACACACTGTGCTGTGCCTGCAAAATATTTTCTCCAATTATCAAAAGACCTTTTGTGCCCAACATTTATTGTTTTTTTTTTTCTGGTATGGAAGTTTTTTTTTTCTTCCAAGGTGGCTTTCAAGATACTTTGAAGAGCTTTCTTTGTTTTGACAACACAATACTGTGTGTTTGAGTTTCTTTGCTAAAAGAAAAAACAAATCCATCATTAACTTTCTTAAACCCAAATCTACTATTGTTTCCATCCAATTGTATTAGTAAAATGAATAGCAAGAGGAATTTTCTGATGAATTCATTCTAGATGATTACTGTTATGAGAAGTCTTTAATCTTATATGAAGTGAGACTGACATGCCACAACAAACTCTTTGGTAGTTTTTTAGTATTCATGGATAGATAAGTTTAAGAATAGAAAATGATATTTCTTAATCTTGGTAATTTGTAATAATATAATACCATATTATTTTGGCATTTTTACTGAGTCATAATTCTAATTGTCTGAAAACAAAGTAATGCAAACAAAACCTTTCTTTTATATGTATATTTTGAAGATTCCACTGAGTTTCACATTGTTATACATAAGAATTTTATACATAAGAAGAGGAGGAATGTTTACTAACAGTTTTACTAACATAACTTCTGTCCTTAAAATCATTCCACTAATTTTAATATTTTCATAAAAAACAGGAAGGTAGGGTTGTTAATGCAGTAACCTTACTAAGTCATTCATAAGCAAATACTTTATCTCATAAGCAAATCTTACCGAGCATAATTTACAGCCTGGACAGAGAAAGATCACTCAGTTTCCAAACCGATTTGCAAATAATTGGAAATAGCATTTTATTTTTAATAATGAATCACAAATATTCCAGATGAATTTCTGTGAGGTACCAATAGGATAAAAAGATTCAATACTACTGGCAGAAGGTATTATTACCAAGGTCTGTCCACTCTGCCCAGACAGCATGCTCTGTGTCTCTGTAAGATGTACCCTCTACTTCTCTGTCAAGAGTTCATGCCAATACCATTTCCCTTCTCCACTATTACAATTCCTGACTCCTATCTCTTTAATGTGAACTTTTCTCAAAAACACAATTGAGATCACAATCTAGTAAAATCCATGCTATTGTTTCCCTTTGCCTTTGCAGTGAATTCAGACTAACTTCAGCCTTGAAGGCCCCTGGTACTTGTGCATTTCTTGGCTCCTTTTCTTCCTATCATGTCATTTTCTCCTGTTCTAATAATGCACTTGTCCCTCACCAGAGTCATTGAAATAGCTATTTTCTCTGCCCATGATTTCAATTTTTTTATTGCCAATTTTTTCACCTTACTACGTTCTTTTGGGGACCTTTGCACACCATTCAACCTAAAGCAAAGTCTATCTCAGTTATGTGCAGTATTTCCTTTCACAGCTCTCACTTTAAGACCACGTGTTATTATTGTGTCAAGATTTTAATATGACTATGTGCTCAAAAGTCTGAATTCACTGCAAAGGCAAAGGGAAACTACAGCATGGATTTTACTAGACTGTGATATAGGTAGGATAGAAATTTGGGTGACCTTTTCATTCTCGTACCTCCAGTGTTTAGACCTGTTGCAGTTCGCTTGCATGATTGCTATTAAATGACCATAAAATGGCTTAAGGGAACAAGGGACTTATTCTCTTATGATTACTGGTTACAGTTCATAGTCCAACTTAGGGAGAGCAGACACCAACACCAGGGCCGAGGGAACTGGCCACACCATCACCACATAATGGCTGAAAGATGGACATCCTTACTTGCCAGACCAGCATGTCTGGGCAAGTGTACACAAGGATGCCAACTTTCTCAACCAGCTCTCAGTATTTTATTCCAGAGCCTAGTCCCACCCACCATGGCTGTGCCTTCCCCATCAGCTAGACAATCTCCTGTAGGTTTGCTCTGGGCTTAATTCAACCATTAATTGTCTACAAATGTGCCCAGAGCTCAAACCCGCAACTGTCAAGTTGACACCTGTGCCTAACTATGACACTCCATCCCTTATCAACTTGACAAAAAAAATAGCACTTTTATGGGTCCAGCACATTGTAACACCTTCAATCCTTGTTCCCAAAGATGTTAAAAGTTATCTTTAAAAATATATTTCATAGATAAATTTAAAATGTTCTCTCATTAAAACTTCAGTTCCAACATTTTAAAAATTAAAAGTCTCAAACTTAAGAATGTATTAAATCAAAAGTTAAATACTTTAAAACAGATAAAATATTAAAACAAAAGTATCTTGATGTAATAAGAAAACATTTAAATTAAGATCAAAGTCCAGCAAATTACCGCATCCTGTACTTCAATGTCCATCTTCTGTTGCTCATCACGTAGTCAAGGTGGCACAAAGATTCTAGGCATTCCCAGTCCTTGTTTGCAGCTCAAAGTTTATAAAAGCAGAGTTCCTTGAACCAGGCTGAATCTCCACCGGCAGCTCTCCGCAGCATACCTCCCATGGTTCTAGCATCTCCAACACTCTGGGTTCTCCTCTGCAACTATAACCTTTGCCTGCTCTCGCAGGAACTTTACACCTGCCACTTGGTGCCAAGCTTTTGCTGTTTTCCATGAACTCCTCAAATCATTCACCAAAACCACTACTACCTGAGTAGGGGATGCTGCCAGAAAACGAAGCGAGTTCGAAATGCATTTTGGTCCACTTGACCCACAGCTGCACCAAATCTTGTGCTCTGATGCTGGAAAAGCCTCTTCTAAGCAGCCAAACTTCCAAAGGACAAGAAACAGCTTTAACTTGAGCTTTTGGCCCCTGAAGAAATCTGGGTTTTCAAACCACAAACTTACCATATGGTGGTTTTCTCATCTTCCACCAACCCAATGCAAGTCACTAGGTTCTCCTTCACTGACCCTCATTTCTCCAATAGCAGCAGATATTCTGCTGCCTACCCTTTGCACATCCAGAGCTTCACAGCCATCAACATACCTCTCCACTATCGAGCAAACTAGTCCATCATGTTCAAATTCAACTTCAACAAAGTCCTTGTTCCCCTCATCAGAAACTGGGCCCAAATAATTCATTACTTTCAGGATCACTGTTTTCCAAATGGCCCATTAAACTCTGAAGAATGGTATTGGTAAGCCACAAAGTGAAAATCTTTAAGCATTTCCAACTTTGTCCAGCAAAATCATTCAAAGGCCACAAAATCCCATAGTCAGATTTATAAGCAACACCCCATTTCCTGGGTACCAAATTCTGTTTCAGTTCACCTGCATGGTTGCTGATAAATGACCATCAAATGGCTTAAGGGAACAAGGGACTTATTCTCTTATGATTACTGGTTACAGTTCATAGTCTAGCTTGAGGGGAGAGCACGCATCAACACCAGGGCTGAGGGAACTGGCTTCACCATCACCATATAATGGCTGAGAGATGGAAATCCTTACTCACTAGACCAGCATGTCTGGCCAAGTATACACAAGGATGCCAACTTTCTCAACCAGCTTTCAGTATTTTATTCCAGAGCCTAGTCCCACCCACTATGGCTGGGCCTTCCCCATCAGCTAGACAATGTCTTGCAGGTTTTCTCTAGGATTAACCATTGTCTGCAAATATGCCCAGAGCTCAAACCCTTGTGGAGATGACACCTGTGCCTAACTATGACAAGACTAATACTTTACAGAGAATAAGTTGATTGAGTTAAATCATTGACATGAGATGCTTGCTTTCTCCTTGAACCATCTCCTGAGTTTAATCTATATTGAGGGGAAAGGGAAACTCCATTTTATTGTATTTTTCTCAGTCTTCTCCAATGATTGTCCCTATTTTCTTCAGTTCTTCCTTTTCATGTTGTTCCTATGTCCTGAAATTGGGGAAACTCTCCTCAGTCCCATGTTCCATATAGAGTCTTTCTGCTTGTTGTCATGTTTAGCTTTCCCTTTGTGATGGTGAGTATTGATTATTAACTCAATAGGATCTAAACTCTCCTGGGAGTCAAACCTTTGTATGAGTTCAAAAAAGAGTTTCTAGATTAGACTAACTGAATTGAGAAGACCACTCTAACTATGGGCTGTGGCGCTCCATAGAGAGAGCTCCTGAATTGAATAAAAACAAACAACTAAGATGCACACCAGCAAGCAAGCATTATCACCTGCTTCCTGACTCTAGTTAAAAGATGATTTGTTCACTCATGCTCCTGTCAACCTATCTTCCCCACTGTAATGGACTGCATCCTCAAAATATAAGCCCAAATAAATCATTCTGCCCTCAATTTGTTATTGCCATTTTTTTCACAGCAATGAGAAAGTAACTAATGTATCATTTATATTCCCAAGGAAAAAATCTCTCATTATTTTATCCAATCTACTACATTTTAATTTATATTATTTCTCACCTATTTGTAACAATTTCAATTCTGCTTATTTGACATTATTTTTCCACAGTATTTTTCATCTTTACAAATAATTTTTGAAACTGATACTATTCATCTTCACTTGAGAATAGAATGAACATAGGCAGATAACTAGATAATGTGAAATTCTATTACATCCATTTTCTTAAATATTTTATTTCTTTATTTAAGACAGAGGGAGGAAGGGAAAGACAGAGAGAGAGAGAGAGAGAGAGAGAGAGAGAATATGTATGTTAAATGCATGGGTAGAAGCCAATTCTCTCCTTTCATATAGTCTTCAAGGCAATAAACTCAGGTCTCCAGGTTTGTAGCAGGTACCTGACTCACTATAAACTATCTCTCCAATCCTAAAATAGCATTTTGGACCAATGTTTTCCTATTTCTAAATTTCTTTGCTTCTATTATTTTGTGGAATTATATTAAATATTTCATTCGAATGAAACTAATTATACTATTGCTTAAGTATCTATATATATCTAGTATTGGGGATGGAGAGATGATTCAGGTATTAAGACTCTCTGCCTTTCCCATCTTGGTGGGTGGAGCCTGGGAAGTTCCAAAAGAAGCAAAAAAGAGATAGAAGCAATCCAGTGAGACTCCTGAGATCACTTGGTCCTCCACAGAAGCAAACAATTCCTCCTCTCTCTCTCTCTCTCTCTCTCTCTCTCTCTCTCTCTCTCTCTCACACACACACACACACACACACACTACATACACACACATACACACAAATACGAAAAAATAAAAAATAAATGATTAAGCATCTAGTAATGGTTTACTGACTGATTAATAGCATAACGGTATAGCCCTGTGATAGAAGAGGAATCAAAATGAAGCCAAATATGCATGGCTTATTATACTTAATATAACACAAATTCATTCACTCATTATTATATACATGCCTATCTCTTTTGCCATTCTTGTTCATGAACAAGAATTTTAAAATTTTCTTGTTTTATTTTTTAATTTTTTAAAATTTATTTATTCAATTGTGCGTGCGTGTGTGTATGAGTGTGTGTGTGTGTGTGTGTGTGTGTGTGTGTGTGTGTGTGTGTGTGTAGAACCACTAGCAAATTAGAGAACCACCATGGACCACTTCCTCCTTGTTTACTCTGCCTGGGATTCATATGCTCCACCTTACCAGGACCAAAAACACAGGCCACCCCCGCTTCTGCCGGTGTCTATACGTGGGTTCTAGGATCCGAACTCAGGACCTTCCGCCTGCAAGGCAGAGGCTTAACCCCTGAGCCACCTCTCCAGCCCCTAAAATTTTCTTGTTTTATTAAAACCATTTTCCTATGTGAAAGTATTTCTCCTTTCCCCTGTCTCTGTATTTGTCTTTAACCTTGTTTTCCCTTCTCATTCTCCCTCCCTCCCTCTTTTTCTGCACATAAATACACAGACATACATATATATTCTCCCCAAAATATAGCTCTGGCCTAAGTGTAGTTAATTAACCACACTGAAGTAGCAAATGTGACTTTAAGAATAGTAGGCCAAGATTTGATACAATGAATATGGATAATCCATGTATGTCACCTTTTTTTCCCACATCTTATTTTTTTCCTAATCATGCAATAGGTGATCTCCCTCCTCCCCTCCCCAGTCGTCTCCCCTTGCATTGTCCCTACTTCCCCCATTCTTTCACCCCCTCTGCCAGTGCCTCCCCTTCCTCCTTCCCATCCCCTGGAGCATAATTTTATGTGAGTGCCAAACCTCTCTCTGAGTCCTCCATTCTAATGAGGGGTAAAGACTCAGTGGCATATCCCTGAGCCCCTTCTTGGGTTCCCCGTTAGTATAGGAACATTATTATGACTGCTTAGCTGCTGTCTCTGAGAATCCTACTGCCTGGAGCCTTCCCCACTGTGATCCATACTAGACTTTGGGGGGTCATTCACATGTCTGCCATTGTGCAGGTCATGCAAAGTCCAATTCTGGCTGCTGCAGCCTTACTTTGTGTGGAGTACTTTGTGTGGAGTATCATGCATATCTTTGGTCCTCCCCATCTTTAGGCTTTTATAATCTTCCCACCCACTCTTCTGCATTCCTTCATTACTTATTGTCTTTCCTTTCTTAAGCTACTTCTCATCAGTTATTTGTTCACAGAAAAGAGAAAAATAATCCAACTGTATATGTAGAATTAGTCATAACACTTGCCTTGATCTCCATCATGTCTTGCAATCTCATAAAGAAATGCATGGAAGACAAGGATTTATTTGGCCTATAATAATTAAGTGTTAACATCTATTTTTGACATTGAAATCATATTTTTAGTTAAGAAATTGAATTTCTGGATAGGGAAGATTGGTAGCTGCAATTTCTATTCATCCATACAGGGATGATCAACTTTGGAGAGCAACAAGGGATTTGATTCTTTCTTATGATTCTGGTTACAGTTTATAGTCAAGCATGGGAGGATAGTTCACACCAATATCATGAGTTGAGGGAACTGGCTGAAGGAGGAGGAAACTTCCTCAGTTGTCAGAACGCCTGCATGCCAATGTCCCAGAATATGCTAGCATATGCCAATTTACTGAATCAACTCTTAAAATCTTATCTTCCTGCCCAAGGAATGGTCCAACTTATTCTATACTGGGTCTTCACTTACTAGCTGGACAATCTTCCACTGGCTTGCTCAGAACTTGCCTTAACCACTAATTTTTCACACATGTGTTAGAAGACTCAGTACTCAATTGTCAAGTTGATACTTGGATGTAGTTAGTGCAACTGGTAAACCTTAGTAGGATAGCTGAATGAAATCTTAGAAGATTCACAGACATGTATCATTCACAAGGATAATGAAAGGACTATTGATAAAGCCTTAGGAATGAATGTAGGTATAGTTAGGTAAAATTTACTGCAAATATATAGCAATAAAAGGTACTTGGATCATGTACTTAGCATAAAATCAAGCACTGCTCAGAGTACTTAAGTTTGTTATGTCATTTAATTTTTTTATGGTCTTATAGAAGAGGTAGAATCATTATCTCCTAAATGGAGAAGGAAAACAGGGCTAAGGCAGTTTAATTAATTTGCTTTAGGTTACTAACCCAGGATTTTTTGGGCTACAGTTTAACCACAATTAAATAAACTCTTGCTCTCAAAGCTGTTAACCTCTAAAATTGTTCCTTTAAACTATCTTTGTATATGTCATATCATTTAAATCCCCATTACTAATCTAAGTCATTGTGATTGAGGTCAGATACAGAAGATATTTAATATGGTATCAAAGTGATTCTTGATCTGTCTGGTACAGAGTGAGAAATGCTTGCTCTTTGGAGTGGTGGAGTGATGTGAGGTTTTAAAAGATATTTTAATCAACAATGTTATATCTTTCTTATTGGCATATGTATTCTCAAAATGCTTGTCTGCTTCATTTCCTGCCATTTCACATAAACAGAAGAATTTATTTCTTTTAAATGAAACTTTACTACTGATGGTAAACTTACACCAGGAAAACTTTTCCCTTTCATTTGCATTGTTAGAAGTCTGCATAAAGATGTCTGACTATTTTGTTGATGATTCTATAAAACATGTCTCCCTTATATTTTTAAGTCTAACAGGCACAGTCCACATCCATAACACATGGAGCAATTAATTAAAGAATTTTAAATCACTAGTTGGCAATGGCTATCAAAGACTCATACATTCAGAATTATGCCCTTTTATTGATTGCTCACAAAGAGACCAAAATTGTTTAATTAAAAAAAAACATAAAGTTAAGTTTATTTCAACCAGTAAACCCATCTGTGTTAAGCATCCAGCTGCTCCCCTTCCATTCTCTACTTACTGAAATGTCCATAATTTATTCATCACAGGATGCACTTATACATCTGTAGAATCATTGCATTAGCTGATCTAATTGCCTTTGAAATTAAGTAAACCAATGAACAAGAGAAAAGATAAAACCGAGAGGGAGAGCTATGGCTGCGCCAGAAAATAAAGTAGAAGGATGCTGAGAAAAAGTTCTGAAACAAAGGGATTTTGTCAAATGTCCACTAAAAACTCTTATGTGCCTTGCGGATCATTTACAAATTTAAATCCTCTTAATTTACATTTATAGCTCTGTAGACTACATTGCATTCAGTTCTTTGAAATATCAGGCTTCTCAATACTTCCATGATGTTTCCAAATGTCACTGCAGCAAAGGTCTTATAAAAATACCTTTGTTCTGAAGTCTCTGCAAACTGGAATTCATTCTAAGAGGTCTAAGTTGAAATTCTTTAAAGTAAATTTCAATTAAGCACCATTATGCATTTTGCATATTACATGCTTGGTTTGGGATTTGTCTTTTTCAACTTCATGAAGTGTTTCCTGAATTTATGTTTTTACTTTCTTTCTAGAACACTTAACTCCCTGAAAACCTGCTTGATCATGTGAGCTGTAATTCATATACTAAAGTACTAGGAATCTACCAAGTCCCCCGTGACTGGAGAAAGGCACAAAACCTCCTAGCACATGCACTGACAAACCAAGCAACACTGATGCCGGACAAAGACTCACGTTTTAATTGCTGATCTCCCATTATTAGTTGCTTCATCTGTTCTAATTTTCTCATAAACACATAAAATATCTTGTAAACCAATAATTTTGTATTCTCAATGCATAGTTTTAGAATACTTTGAACAGATTCTGAAAAAATATGTATTCACTTAATAAATGAGAAATCCCTTATTACGCTTTTTTCACATGGCTAGATGATGTGAACGTGTGTGAATGAAAGTTCCTGTGGAGGTGAGAGGGTGACCTCAAGTGTGCGTCCTCATCCTCCTCACCTTCCATCTTGTTTTGATATGGGGTCTCTGTGGTCTGCTGCTGCTGTGTTCAACAGGAAAGCTGGTCTGCCAGCTTTTTGGAATTCTCCTCTTTCTGCCTCCCAATTTGCTGTAGGAGCTCTGAGATTACACCTATGTATCCCCAGACCCAGTTTTACACGGAGTTCTGTGGATTCACACTCTAGTTCTGATACTTGTGCAGTTAGACTTTTATTCACTAAATTGTGACGCCAACACAGAACTCTAATTTTTAAGAGACATCAGCTGTTAGTAAGTAAGTAATTAAGCTGGAAGGTTTTTCAGTTGTTTCCAATCTTGAGGCTGTATTCTATCTCTTATTGCTTAAATCACTTCAATATAACTTTTATTTTGCATATAAATTATATAGCTTTTTTGTTATGATCACATGGTCTTTATTTATTTATTTGTTTGAGATAGTCTCATCTAGCCCAGGTTGGCCTTGAACAAACTATGTAGGTAAGGATGATCTTGAACTCCTGATTCACCTATCTCCACCTTGAAAGCATGGTAATTATGAAAATATACCATTGCACACAGCTTCAGATTTAAATCTCATATCCAACAGGAATCCTAAATAGTTGATACCTTACAAACATGCACTGTATCATGTTTTGCTCTTTTTCTCACAGAACCATAGAATAAAATCTATACAGAGACTTCTAAACTTTAGTTCTGTTGATGAATTGGTATCAGTCCAGACAGTCTTCTACCTCATTTGTCAATTAATTAGTTCAGCTCTCACACCCATTTCTGTCGCTCTTAGTAAAGTGAGTACTTTGAAATGTGTAAAAGAATTCAGACGGTGTCCTGAATATTCTCTTCATTCCTAAGGAAAAATTTATCATGAACATCTGGATCACTAAATGGGTATTTATTTTCTATCCAAATTTTCATAAAGATTCATAGAACAAGACCTTTGAGCCAAATTTATACTTTAGTAGTTTCTTGCAACTCTTTACCACAAAGGAAAATCAAATGCCATTTTTCTGTTTGTTTTAAAGTACTGACAAGGGTGTTTTCAGTGCAGAAATGAGGAGAGGAAGAATACCAACTCCAGGGTACAGGTGGATTCAAGGAACATGTCAGGATAGACTCAATTTTGAAACACCAGTATGATTTCCTTTTACAGACTTGGAAATGGATATTTGCTCTGGAGACATCTTTCTGGGCTTTTATTTTTATTAACAAGGAGGAGAAACACTTTCTGGTTGACAGGTTCCACAAGAAACAATGTAGTCTTCTTTCTTCACTCATGTTCTCCACTATTTTGACCAATGACAGGACCAAAAATTACCACTTGGTAAAAACAGCACATGTTGCCCCATTGCAAAGCATGCTTAATGCAATTCTACTGAGTACAGTTCAAAAGGAGGCTAATAGTGTAACATCAGCAATTAAAACCAACTCTCTCTGGTCTTCTGAAAATTTTTTTGTCACCTTATCTTCTATCTTCTACATGGAAAGTGAAGATTCATGAAGAACAGAAGAGATATTGTACTAGTGTGTATATTTTCTTTAAAAGGTCTTGGTTTAATTAATAACACAATTGTGTCCCTCCACTCTATGGTCAAGTGGATAGAAATACTCAGTAAAATTTAACACAACAATACAGTTAGGAGAAATACTAAAATTATGCAAACAAGACTGGTTATACAAATGTCCCCTTACTTGATCTTTCTGTGCAATACTTATCTTTGAGTTGGTCCTCTGGTGTTATCTACTTCAATGCTCAATTCATTCAGTGCCTGCCCTTTCAGGTACTCTCATTTCCCTGCATTTAACCTTTAAAAAATTGACAATATTTTTTACCACTGTACAATTTTATGACTTTTGAGTTCATAGAAATCAGGAAATAAAATGCCATTTCTTTTCTCTAAATTAAAAAAGATAAAAAAGAGATCTGAAACCAGAACAGAAAATAAATTGTTAGACTGTCAAGAACTTCTGCATTAAGACACTGAATAATGAAGTCAAAGCAGGTCATCAACTGTAGGTTAACTTCTGTTTGTGTTCAAATATTTCCTTGAAGTATGATGACATATGATAGTTTCCTACAAGCCTCAAGTGTCTCTCATTATAAAATCATTTTCACAAGCAAATTGTTTATATTTAGCCATCAATTAATGAATATTGACTTGCTGACAACTATGAGGATGTATAAGTTTAGTTAAGATTTATGATTTTCATGTCACTATTTTAATGCTTGCATAGAAATACTACAACACATTTTCATACAATTTATCATTTAAACATTTGTGTTTAAACATACCACAATGGGTGCCATCTGAGTAAGAATAACTATATGAAGTATAAAATGTCTTTATTTGGACACATGCTAAGTTATAATATTAAAATGGAAGTGTATATGGAATTTAAAACTATCATGGAAAATTCTAAGTTTCTAAAAGTATTTCCCATGAATACAAAGGTTCTGGTGTGTGCATGCATGGTGCTGTTTTAAATCCAGCCATTCACTTTAAAGGGAAGCATTGCCACAGCACTGGAAAAGCTGGTAACACAGACAAAAACATTACTTTGGGGTCAGTGCTTACAGAAATCTTTTTGCTGCTTTAATTAACAATCACACTTTACACTCAACCACTTCCCTTCTCATCAGTCTTACTTTTAAAAATCACTGGCTAGACACCTCTCAAAATGTGATGCTTAAAGCTACCATTCTTCTGCATGTTAAGAACAGCAAGGGTTAAAAGTACATTGTGTACAGCAGGCATCAGTAAGCTGAGATCTGTCCTGGGAGACACTGATACACAATGCCACACAATCCTTGTCTCAAATAGACACAATGAAACAGTTTTGTTCTTTTCATTGTCATTCCTTCATCTTAATAAACAACTTATTGTTATTTTCCAAGTATTTTAAGAAGGGAAAGATTATGGAGGGTAAAAAAAAAAGACCTTCTTTATAATGTATATACATTTGCCTCCCAAATGAACAGGTGACACAAGTTCAATAGTATTCATATCAAACTCTTCTTTTATGATAACTTGCTATTTAATGTAACTTCATGCCTAGAAAGCCAGTGTTCATGTGGTCTCTCTGTATATACGTAGGGAATTTCCTAAATGATCTACTGTATCTGTACACATACTTTTGCTTTTTTTATAGAAGATTATGTGTGTATGTGTGTGTGTGTGTGTGTGTGTGTGCGCACTTATATGTGAATGCAAGCACACTTGGAGGTCAGAGAACAATCTTGGGTTTTGGTCCTTGATTCTACCTTTCTTTTCAGATATGGTCTCTCTGTTGTTTTTCCATGCATGTTTTAAATCAGCTGGCCTATGATCTACCAGGGAGTGCTGGTTATACTATATATCCAGCTTTTGCTAGGCTTCTAGGAATTTGAACTTACATTCTCATAGTTCCAAAGTGTGTTTTTGCACATTGATCCATTCCCTCAATATTATTTTCTTATATACTTTTATTTATTTATTTTCACTATTTATGTGTGTGTACGTGTGTGTGTGTGTGTGTGTGTGTGTGTGTGTGTGTGTGTGTGTGTGTATGCCATGGCATGTATGTGGATGTGACAATAGGTCTCTTCTTCCTCCTTAACATTTCCTGGGATCAAACTCAGGTCATCAAACTTGAGTAGTATTACCCACTGAATCATCTCTCCAGCCTCAATATTCTTATTTGAAAGACAATTGAAAGGTATACAAATGGCTGCACCATTACATGCAAACTTACTGTACATTGACATGAGCAAGTACATGTATACACATATCCAGTACATGATCCGTCACAATGTAGACACTTTTGACTGGTTGCTTTTCCATTTATTTTCTCCCTAATGAACTCTTTAGGTCCACATATGGGTTCTGTCTATGAAGCATTGTTTTCTCGAATGCTACTTCAGCTCCTTCTTCTCAAAGAGAAAAAGGATACCACTGAGGTAGCAGAGTCTGGGAATCTAAAACAAAAATCTTTTTGTGTTCGCACTGTTCTGAAGAAAGTTTAGAGTTTCAATATAACCTCAGGGTATACTTGCTCCCACTGTTTTTGTCTTAGGCATAATACCCTGCTAAAGAAAGGGAAAAGTTTAAGACTTCTAATTGTTCATGAACAAAAGATCATCTACTGGTGTCTTTACATATCTTCATTGCTACATCTTTATACTTATGCTTTGCTCATAATTTTAATGGACTCCACCTGACTGTAATTTTGTTGTTAAAAGTCCAACTCTTTTATGCTCCAAAGAGTTAAGGAAATTTAACACCAGGTCATAAAGATGGTCTAGCAGTGGCCTTTCATGACTGTGTAGGGAATAATGTTTGGCTACATTTGAAAAGTTCTCTTGGTCTTTCTCAGTTTAATATGACAACTATGTGCTTGAAAAATATGCAGGTTTGGCAGAGGAACTGCTATTAAAAATAAATCAGTTACCAAGTGCTTATTACATTTTATGGTTACTTCTCATCATAATCCATCATAATGCATTTAAACAATTGTCACACTACCCAGTCTTTGGAGGCTTGGAAGTCAACCCTGGGTAGACTAAAAAAGCTATGAATCTATTTGCATGAGAGGGAGAGTAGGATTCTGTTGTCCCCGATTAATTACATATCAATTTTGCATTTATGGAGTGCTCAGAATTGAATGTGAACAACTAAATGTACTTTATATAAACTGTACACTCCAAAGATCATGATGAAGAGTAAGAAGGAAGGAGTTGGGGGAAGTCTCTTGGGTGTGGTTAGTAAAGCTTTTGCTGTTGTTTTTGTTTGTTTCCTGTAAAGTATAAATCTTGTGGTCCTGATAACAAGCTGTTGCAATTACTTTAGTTTTTGCTGCTGTGATTCAAACACTCAGACACAACCTAATGGGGAAATGGATATTTAGTTGGTTTACAGTTTCAGAGGGGATATAGTCCATTATGGTGGGAATCACATGGAAAAAGGCATGTCTGGAAACAGAAGGAGGAGGTCAATTTGGGTCACCAAGGCCATCATCAAGGGGCAGAAAGAATAATAGCATACTGAGACAAAGTAGGGCTGTACTATCGAAACTAAAGGCTCTGCGTTGTGATGTCCTTCTTCCACCAAGGCCCACCCTCTCAAATGTACCAAAACCTTCCAAAACCTCAACATCAGCTAAAGATGCAACATGTGTGCCTATGAAAGGGCAACTCGTATTCAAAACCATGGCATTTCACCCTTTTGACCCTCAGACTCATGTCTCTTGTAATTACTCTTCTGTTGCTTCTGTGAAACAATATTCATGCACAATTTCAGGGACAGAAGTTTTATTCATCTAGAAGTTCCAGAGGAGAGATATACTCCATTATGGTGAGAACTTCATAACAGCAGGCATGGGTGGAGACAAAAGCAGGAAGCCATGTTAAGTCATCATAGACATCAAATCTCATGACTAACTCTACGACATGCTTTCCTTCAGCAAAGTTCTACCTCCTAAAAAGTGTGATAGCCTTCTCAAAGTTGTTGTTAGCTAAGGATACAACACATGAGCCAGTGGGAATCAACTGGTTCCAAACCTAGACACTGTCCATCCAGATCCCTTCTTTGTATCTATATTCTCTGCAGTTCACCCTACTCTCAAGCATATACTCTACAATATTTGCTAATTTCAATGAAAAAATTTAGACATAGTTAGCATTCCTGTATTTCATATGACTTTGATCTTATGTAGTAGAATCTACACTTACTTCACAGATTAGGAAAATCAAAGCTTGGATATTTAAGAGGTTTGTCAAAGATCACCTTCTAGCAAAGGTCAGAAACATAGTAACAACCTGCACAGAGTACCTTCAGACTCTATCTGCCAACTATCTATCCATCCATCTGTCTGTCTGTCTATCTATCTATCTGTCTATTTATCATTATCTATTATCAAACATCTATCATTTATCATCTGTTTATATCTATATATTATCTGTATCTGTCTATCTAGCTATCATCTGTTTATCTATTTATTATTTATCTGTCTACTATCTATCCCTTATATATTTGTCATCTGTCTTTAGATCAGTCATCTATCTGCTTTTCTATATTTATCAACTCTTATTTATCAGTATTATTTACCATCATTATCTAATCATTTTTGTGTCTTTATATATACGTATGTATACACATATGAGATGTGGTTATCTGTGCATGTATGAGTGTCTGCAAATGTGTGTATGTGTGAGTGTGGGGTGTATGTGGGAGATTACCGTAAGTGCTATCCTCACCTTATACTTTGCTACAGGGTTTCTTTCTTATTTTCCACTGTGTATGTTAGGCAAGCTGCACATAAGCTTCTTGGATTTCTTTAGTCCTCTACCTCCAATCTCCCTGTAGGAGTACTGAGATTACAGATGTTCTTGCTACACATCTAGTTTTTACATTGAATTTGGCTATCAAGTTTACACAGCAAACACTTTACCCTGTGGGTATGTGTGTATAATATAATATAAAACATATATTTATGTATGCATGTATGTGTATGTATGTAGCTGTCCAGTTGTCTACCTATTAGGGTATAAAGAGCTTTACTTTATGTCTATATTCAAGAAGCTGTTGCCAAATGTATCATGATTCTGGGATTCTTTTGGGATTACTATTTAAATTTGCTATAAATCTTCAGGAAATTCATAGCACTGGGGTACACTTTTGAGCTAGTAGACCTCATCAAACAATACCTTGGGAAATCAGCCATTTGATTGATATAAATTCAAACTCAATGACAATGGTTCATTTCTTCAGAGTCATTCTTTCTCCAGTGCCTCTATATTAGTGCTCAGGCTTCTGACATTATGATGGGAGATGATGTCATCTGCAAAGTTTATCTTGAAAACAAAGCAATGGTGGTGATTTAAAAAACATCTCACAATGTTGCAATGCTTTTGTGTTGGATCATTATTAAATCAGAAACCACTCAACCATACGTGGGAAACACTCTGCCCCAGGGATTCACAGGCTCCGCCCTACCAGGACCAGAAACGCAGGCGGCCCCCGCTTCCGCCCGGCGTCTATACGTGGGGTGTAGGATCCGAACTCAGGATCTTCTGCCTGCAAGACAGAGGCGTAACCCCGGAGCCACCTCTCCTGCCCCGGCTCTTGTTTGTATATATATGTTTGGCTGCTGACTTTCATTGCACTCCACGTGTGAATCCCGGGGCGGAGTAAGCAAGGAGGAGGTGGAGGCGTCCATGGTGGTTCCCGAATTCGTCCGCGGTTCTACACACACACACACATACATGCACAGTTGAATAAATAAATAATAAATAATTTTTAAAAAGCCATATATGCCTTTAGATAAACCTGAAGAAAAATGGCTTTTCCTCATTAGTTAGCTCACATTGGGGCCCAACCCAGTTGATTTGAGTTTTGTTTCTAGCTCCTTGCCTTTCATGGATTCAATGCCTGGAGTTCATGAGTTCTTCAGGGTGTCTGCTCCTCTACCTTAATCCTCTACACGTATTCTGGTTTCAATCCTCCACTCTGAACACCAGAACCCTGCAATGAAGGGACAGTCATCCCACAGCAATAAGTAACCCTGAATATGCCCTGGTTAGGAGCGTTAGTGTTCTGACTGTAGGAGTGTACTTGGAACCATAATTACTCCTAATACAAATTTCCATCCAATTTTGCTGTGGCCAGCTTCATTCTCATATCCAGAGAGGACAGGGGACCCTTGAGGCCCATCTTGTTGGTGGCTTTCCAGCTCTGGCAATTCTTTCTTCTTAAAATGCTCTTCAACGACTCTTGCTAACACTGCATGTCCAAATATCTCCTCTTTCATCAAATCCTCTGCAGACAATCTCCAGAACTTGTGTGCTGCTTCTCAGGGTCTCCTACAGTTCTTTGCAAAAAATGTCACATACCTACATCATTAATCTCAATAAACTTCTGTTCTTTTTCACAACCTCACTTTAAAAAAGTCTCACTCTGATTCCTTTTTTTCAATATGAAAACCATGTAATGCAGTTTGGGCAAGGACAAAAACCAAGCAGTGATATTTATGCTTCTTTTGTTCTATTGTTAAGGCATGTGCAGAAATGTCTTTCTGGCAATTGAACATTTTTCACAGCTTTTCTTCAAAATTGTTTAAAAATAAAAAATAAGCTAAATAAATGAGATTTCTTGCATTCATGTGCACATTTTTTGCTATATAAATATCAGTGATGAATTTCACAATGACTCTCTGGAGCACAGATTGATAGTGAGTTTTTAATTGGTGCATAATGCACAAACAATCAAAGATTTTTATTTTGAATGATATTTTACTTTGATTTTCCCTAAAACCTAATTGATTTTTAATATCCTTTAAGAACTGGAAAATACTAAGAATAATGTAGAATTTCAGGAGTCCTTAAATTTTTTTCAGAGCCTTTTTAAGGTCAAGTGATTATAATAAGATAAAATCCTATTTGTTATTTTTCACTTGGATTCTCTCATGAGTACAGTATGGAGATTTTCTAGAAGCTATATAACAAGGGATGACATAATCACTATGAGAATTAATGAATGTGCCCCTGTGTAGCCTTGTTTTAAAACATGTAGTCATAGTTTTCAACAGGGTAGTGTAAATACCTACAGAGACAGTCTATGGATGTCAAAGTTACTTGGATTTTGTATCCTTGTTTTCTGAGATAAATGTCTGAAGAACATTGCTTAATTCCCAAATTCCTATGGAACACAACCTGATTTTACTGGAAGTCAACTTGTCAATACAGATATTCTCTGATCTCTTTAGTAGACTCTGTTTCTCTTGCATGATATGTTTATGGATAACCGGTATCTTCACAATCTTAGCAGAAATTTACCTCTTCTGTGGAGTTCTTTCATGTGGTGCTTCAATTACATCCATCTAAATTAACAAATTTCTGTTCGGTGGCATATGCATTTAATATTATCACAGAAACACTGCAATTCATATTACTGGGGAACAGTTGAATGATTTAAATCTCTTTGGGCAGCCAGTAATGATGTCCTGTCCATGCACCTGTCTTTCCTTGCGGTCTCCTACTTGTTGTTTACTTTCTTTGAACAAAGCAACCATCAGGGGAGTTAATCTCTTTGATATTTACTACATAGAAATCAAAATTTCTTGCAAGATGGTCTTTGAAAAACCTAGATGTGAGGATTTCTGAGTCCTTTCAGGTGATTGTCTGACTCTGGTTCTTAGAAGACTCCCTATAAAAGCTGCCAAATTTGACACTTTTGTCTGTGCTTTTGTGAGAGGTAACATTTACGCATGTTTTTCCTCCACACATACTGGTCTTTGATCTAAGTTCCTGCTAACCAGATAAGGTACTACTCCTCAAGGTTCTGGCTTGTCTAAGAAATTATGATGGAATTCTTCCTCAGTTTTCATTATGTGTTTTCTTCAAGAGGAATCCTAGCATACTACTGATGATGTTTTTTTAAAAAACGGCAATGGATAAGATTTTTTTCCCGATTAAATCTGTGTTTTATTGATCTTCTGAAATTCATTGTGATTGTCAAATTCACATAATTTCAAAACTTTCATTAGTAGAATGAAAAATGTTTTAAGTGCATTTGAAATTATTCACATATACTATATTAAAAATAGCATGTACATCAAACCTTGACATTCTGTTTTGAGTTTAGATATGCAAAGCTCTTGTCTTCAATTCAAACATTTTTTGCTTTGGTTTTATTTTTTTAATTATTTTTTGTTTTTATAATTTTACAAATATAATGACTGTTTGTCCCTGTCCCACTTCTTTCCCCCTCCCTCCCTCTCCCTTTCTTCTCCCACCCACTATTCCCTTCACAATCCATGTCTGTCCTTCCTACTCTCCTGTCTGTCTGCCTGTATGGGCTCCAAAGTTCCCTTTGAGTTGTCCACAAGTATGAGTTTAGGTCTCTGTGGCAAATTAAGTGGCCCTTCCTTGGGTAGACCCACTGATAGAGCACTCTCCTTCACCTGTCTAATCCTAGGCTCTAAGGTTCTGCTTGCATGCAATTATTTCTCCTGAGTTCCTCACCAGTCCATGGGGGGGGAGAGTGTTGATAGGTGGTAATGGATAAGGTTTTCAAGGAATCTTCTTAAAGTTTTAATGGGGCTGGAGATATCCAAAGTTTGGACTTAAAAATAGTATATTGTCAATGGTAAGAACTAAGTAGAAGCCAATGATGTTTCAGTTTTTTAAATCAAATGGCTGATAACTGAAATACTTTCCAACATCCCTGCCACTTCACTTGCACTATATTTCCTAGATTTTATGAATAGCATAATTACTATGGTAGAATTAATTGTGCCACAATTTCCTTCTGATTATTAAGGTAGCTAAAATGAGAAAGACAGTAACAAGGGAGTTTCAGTTTGTTTATTCCATGTATGTAGACATAGCTTCAGTTCCCAGCACAGACGTTTCAGAAATATTCCTATCACATACTATTTCTTCTCAACTGAGTATATATTAAAGGGTCATATTCTTCTATGCTGTAGGGAACAAAGGTGCAGGGATATGGCCTCAGCATGTTGGCACTGCATTTGAAGTCTGTGATAAAGTACCTTATTCTCTACTGGACTCTGAGTGAATTCACATGGGGAAATGAATAACAGGATTTCACATTTAGGGAAGAAAGAATCTAAGTTCCATGACTGGGAAGAAAACACCCTAAAATATTATGATTTTAATTTTTTCACATTTTATATTTTGTTAAGTTTTCTATAGTGATACGTACTTTTCAGTGTATCAAATTTTTAATTATTATTTTATTTCTAGTTTTAAAAGCATATTGAGTACTTATCCCTGTTTCCCTCCATCTCCCCTTCCATCCCTTTAGCAATATTCTCTCCACAACTGGTTGCATGCAAGACCTAGACATAAAAGGGTACATGCATTCACTCACATGTACACTTTTGCACACTCATGGGAAACAAAATTAAGCACAGATTCATGTTTAACAAATCTATAGCAGTTACACTTTGTATTGCTGTGACACAATGTACAAAGCTAACTTTGGGGGAAAGGGAAATTTATTCGGCTTACGGTTCAAGGAGTCCATAATGGACTCATTATGGAAGGAAAGGCATGGCAGGCAGTAGAGGCTGGAGGTAGCTTAGGTCACGTCCATCATGGAGACTGCGAGAGAAAGCAACAGAGTGCAAGAGCAAACTACTAGCGAAAGTAGGGTGAGTTTACCTAATTGCAAGGTCTGGCCCCTGTGACATACTTCCTCCAGCAAGGCTCCATCTCATAAAAGTACCAGTAGCTTCCCAAACATTAACGGCAACTGAGAAGGCCAGCACATGATCCTGTGCGGAACAACTTGCATTCAACCATGGCACATACCTCAGTCAGTTAGAAAAAAGTATATGTGATTATATAGCATTAAAGACCTATACATGATAATACACATTAAAGACTTAGCAAATTGGCTTCAAAATTTGTGTTAAGACAAGGCCATCCCAGCACTTTCAGTGCAGTTCCAGAGACCTTTTTTATTGTGTATTTCCATTTCCTTTGAATGCTTTGAATCACACTTTTGCTTCATATTTTAACATTTATTTCCCTTTAGAATTTCTATTTTGCATCTACAGCATTGCCCTTTTTTTATTTTAGCGACATTTACTCCCTTACCTTGCCAATGTGCTATGTTAATCTGACCTTTGTAGCTGTCTTCCTGCCCTCTTCAGTCTCAGAAGTCCCTATTTTTGTTGACTTCATGGGGTTAACATAATCTGCAGGAATTTATGGCTTGCATGGTCAAATCTCATTCCAGTTCTTTTTTTTCAGAGACTTCAAAAGAGGTAAGTGTAGCAGTTACTCCTAACAATCGCTGTGAGAGAGCACTCAGTCAATCAATTTAAGGGAGATATAGTCTTTCAAAGCAGAAGCAGCATGGCTGGCTGGCCAAAGCTGGAGGAGGCTATGTCACTGAAGATATCTTTGAGTCTGAGAGCTGCAAGTCTGCTTGTTGCAAAGGCAGAGTTCTCCTGGAGGTAGGGTGGGACTAATCCATCTCAAGGCCCACCAGTTTTGGGTGCCTTCCTCCAGCAAGGCTCTACCTCTCAAGGTGCCATGTCCTTACCAAACACATGAGACTGTGGGAGACACATTTCAAACCATGACAGTAAGTTTATTTTTTGGAGCAGGCATGACTAAAAACACAACAGAGCAGTCAGCAATTAGTATATATCATAATCCAGAACAGCTCGAATGAATATCAGAAGGATCTATCTCTATTGGTGTATGCATTGCAGAATGTCACAGTGCTTACTCTAAAAATACTATTCTTATCATAAAATTTAGTTGTTGTGTCAGGGACTTTCTTAGAGCAGAGAATGCAATTAATCCCTCTCCCTAATTTACAGATATCAAAACAGAGACAAAGCCCAAACAGCTAGAAAATGACACAATGAGAAGTCCCCACCTTGTATGTGTCTGATTAACAGTTGTGGTTTTGTAAAACCTGTTGTCAAACCTTAGTGAAAATAATACTGGAAGAGTCAAATGGTGAAACAGCAACATTTAAAACTGAAGGCATATGTATGAACTTCTCATTCCATTCCTCTGGGATAATGGCTCTTTCCCTTTAGCTGTTGAACAAAATGGATAGACTTGCTGAAAGGAGATAACGTCTCTGATCCACACTCTCCATTTCAATGGAAATTCATTTTCTCTGAACCTAACCTTGGGAACTATGAATAATGTCCTTAAACTCCAGGTAACTATCAGACAACCAATTTCATTTCAGGTCAAAGGAGCTTCTCACTAACACTTACAAGTACTGAAAGCAACTAAAAAGTTTTGGGGAAGAAAATTAGGACAATCCTAAAATATAAGAGATGTTTTATATACTACAACATGACCTTCTGGATGGTACATTAGCGAGATAAGAATTTTTCCAATAAAGTAAGGAATACTCATAAGAATGAAAATATGCAACTGTAAAGTATAGAGTTCAAGCATTTGTGGTGAAACAGAAAAATGTAGACTGTTGAGTTACTATTAACATTAGTTTACATAGAAAATTACTGAAATCCCAAAGATTAACAATCAAGTTAAGACATTTCAGGAGGATCTTCCCACCCCAGAACACCACAGCCTTCATTGGCATCTACACAGCACTGTTGATTAGCTACTGATCTCAACTTCTGTCTAATAAGAGTCAAGACCATGGGCCAGTCTGCATTCCATCAGACTGCTGATATTATTAACCATTGTATTTGCTTCTGTAAGATCCCTCCTTTGCTCAACCACTTCTCACTTTTACATGAAATAGTAGTACAAGTAAGCTTGTGGATGGAATCCTTGAAGAATGATCTGAACTCCAGATGCCAGCATTAAACTCTTCTCCTTACCCTAATCAGTATCTGAGAATGTATTCCAGAGGTATTCCCACAACAGTGTGATAGGCTCATCTTATTAGACTTGAATTCAATTTGCAGTTTTCAGCACCTAATTTTCGTATGGAAGCACACAACAGAGAAAAGTGAGCATGCAGTTGCTGGATGCCACATAGCAGGTGTGAAAGCAGCAGGCAGCTGTGGAAATCTTTGATTCCAGAAGTGAAGGAAGAAGTGATGGTCACAACAGCAATGCTTGAATCAGAGTTAGCATGCTTCACACAATGAAAAAACAGAACATCTGCCAAAGGTGGGGGGAGATAGGAAAGAAAAGAAGGGATTCAGAAGAAAGAATAGCACCCAGATAAGGTATTAAAATTAGAAATAAGGTATTAAAATAGTACCCAGACAAGGTGATAAAATTCTAGTAATATAATCATCAAATAAACTTTCCAGCAACACATGCAGGTAGAATACTAACTGATCATAACAAAGTAGTTATGAAGAAATATGTCGGTCTTTCTTACTATTCTCTGAGAACACTGAATATAACTACCTTCTCCGGGACCCTTCCCTCCAATAGATGAAATTCTGGCCTGTGTGCAAAGATTTTTTCTTTTTTTTTTTAAAAATGGCCTCCAATTCCCACACTCAGGAACAGCTTTGTTTGTTTAGCTCAAAGACTTTACAAAATGCTTTTCATATATTTTCCCATTTGGATCTCTAAGGCTGTGGAAGAAGCTAACAGTGTTTTCCTGTTTCACAGAAGCAAGGGCAGGCTCTTTCAAAACCTTGGCCAACATCAAATTGCTGATAGAATGCCAAGATTGGGTCATTCCTGATTCACCAGAGGCCTCTATTACCTAATTCTTTTTGCTAAATCATCTTATATTTCAAAAAATATTGTTAGAAAGTGTTTTTTATTCCTAACATAGATCTCCCATACAATATAAAACCCATTTTTAATCTGTAAAAAAATGAAGATAAAAAAATAGCTGGCAGCGACATGAGAGAGGTCATTATTCTATCAACTCATTGTCCTTTCAAGAAAAGCTTAAAGTTATCCAGTATAATTGCATTAACCCTTCCTCTTGGGCCATATTTTCTAACTGTGTAATCATCTTTGGGGAGTCTAAATTCACTCTCTAATTAATAGAATTGGTGGGAAGCAGTGAGATAAAACCCTTTATTGTTTCTTGCAAAACAATCTCTTACAATCTTTCACAATGAGATAATTATGCATTGAAAAAAATGCACAGTTAAAAGTATATCAGCACCTTCCTTTTCTCTACAAATGAATGAATCAAAGAGCTTCTGACAGTTAGGAAGATCATTAAATTTGTCCTTTTATAATACAGTGCAGTGAATTTGAAGTTAAAAGCAAAACTGTTTAAATATAAATTTGACTGGCACGGTTTTAAAGAGGTGTTACTATTCTTTTAATACCGTGGTTTAAAATTGTGTTTCTTATCTTCAAATGTTGGCATTTGAAACTTTATTGCCTGAGAATATATTCTTTGAATCTTATAAAGCTCATTGTGTGGTCAAATAAAATACTGCTTATTAAAATATTTAAAGGCATAATGCTATGAAAACAGGAGTTAAACACAATAGTTATAGAGACAATTCTCTGTATTATCTGCACTAACCTTGCACAAATCTTATTTGTTTGCATGTTCTATGAAGTAGGTATACTCATTAGTAGTTTGTGGCCAAACAAATCAGTTCTTCTAAGAAGCAAGTAGACTCTCAGCCTTGTCCAGATCTTAGACTGAACTCAAATAGAGACATAATCTTTCTATTTCATATTTGGAACTTGTTTCCTTTCTCTACTTTACCTTCCTATCTAGTTCACATGATTCATGCAGCAATTTTCTACCATCCATTCTGGCTAAAAATGTAGATGACATTCAATTTAAAAAGTTCTAGTCCCTTTTGTCTCTTCTGCACTGACAAAATGTACAGCGAGTCCTCATGATAAGGAATTGCTCTTTTGACGCATCAAGAATAATGAAACTTTGAAGCTCACTACATTTTCACATATCATGTTCTGCATGTATCTATTGGACTTTATTCTTTCCAGAGGGATTGTCATTTATTGCCTGTTTGCCACTTTTGCCTTAAACATCCATTGATTTCTGACAATACATGGAAAGTAAAGCTTCCTTGGCTATGTGTAACTCATGTGGGATTCAATCAGTTAATGAACCTGTCAGTTAGGAAAACCTTAGGAGTCTGTAATGGCAGGGGGACATACACCAGAGGGCTTGCCAGTTTTATAGACCTTGAGTTGGACATGATTGTTTAAAGAAAGGGTAATAGATATAGTTTGAATCTTAGGATTCACCAGGCATGGTTCTGAGTCCCATCTTCACCTTTCTACTTGCAGGATGTAAATGAATTTAATTGCTTCAAAACCCAATAACTCCTACATCTGATATGCAATAAGTTTTCTTCTCTCCAATACATATATGTGTGTGGTGTGCAGGTGTATGCATGAATCTATGTTAGCATGTGTGTGGCATGAAGGCCATAGATTGATGTCAAGGGTTTTCCTCAAATGTTCTTCCACCTTATTCTTTGGGGCTTGCCATTATAACTAGTCTTGCTAGCTAGCTGCATTGGGGATCCTTGGTCTCCACATCTTCTGCCTGTATTTACAGATGTATTGGGCCATGCTCATTAGGCTTTTACACAGGTCTTCTTGCTTATCCAGGAAGTACCTTCATCACTCCAGCTAAGAATTAAAAATTATTTCATACATCTCCTGGGAAATTACAAATATTACATGGAAACTGCTTATAAGTGACAGCCATGGAACATGTATCAGTGAACAGCAGCAGCTTCTGCTATCTTTTAGGAAACCCTTGCGAACCAGATTACTCAGAAGGCACATTTATTAAAAGATGGAACATATGGATGCTCCTAATTGTAAGACCTTTATCTAAATCAGGAATGAACCATCCTTCACTTGTGTTTGTACCTCTGAAGTCTAGGATCATTTGAACAGACCCAGTGCTCACACATTCTTAGAGTCCTGAATTATGTTAGCTATCTGATATAAATGTAGATGTAGATTTGGGGTAAGTCACTTAAACTCTCTGCATCTCAATGATTTTTAAAGGTAAACAATAGATCCTATTTTATAGGGTTACAGTAACAATTACAGATTATGTGTTCAGAAAGAATATAGCTCATCATCAGCAAGCATTGCAAAGTGCTAATTTGCTAATATCCTCAACATATAGTATTTTATAATTTTCCACATTGTGTACCCACATTGGCCTCCATTCAGGATTCTCCCATTTCAGGCTCCCAAGTGCAATGATTCTAGGTGGTATTACTATGCCTGGCATCTTCTTTCTTTATAATTGTCACTTTCTTTGTAACCTCTTCTTCCTACCCAAATCCCAACTGTATGCTTGGTCACCTTGAAGGTTAGACGACGGGACACATTATGATGTAACCAGATACACCAATCAGCATATGTTGTGTGGCAGATGAGGAATGTTCAAAATTCAGAGCTTGTGGATCTATGTGCCCTAAGGCAGGTGAGAAAGACAATGTGGTGGAAAAGAATAAATATGTGTGCTCTTTGCTTGGGAAAAGATGGGGCTATCTATGTTCCATAACCTTATTGCTCTAACAAAGGCTTGATCCAAATGATATAAGACAGCAAAGGATTTTCCATGCTCATGATTCCTAGTTACAGTTCCTTAGGACAGCGGAAGTGTGAGAATTGGGATTCAAGGGAACCTGGCTACAACACATCCATGTCAAAAACAAGAGCAAGGACCAGTGCATGTCAGTTTGCTGCCAGTTTTGTCAACACCAATTAATTCTCTTTATCCACCTACCAAGGAATAGTCCCTCCTGCTATGGGCACATCTTGCCTCTTCAATTAAATCAGTTTCTACTGCCTTCCCCAACTTTAACTAAGCAATCTCTCACAGATGTGCTCAGTGGCTCGCCTCACAAATGTCAAGCTCACGACTGAAATTAACTGACATAGGGACTCAGTCTTAGTCCAACGGACTAAGGTATGTTTGTCGTATTTGGCAGAAAAAAAAACTCTATTGAAATATCTCAAAACCATCTCTCCCTCTTTCAGATTAAGCCTTATGCTACTATTTCAGTTTCCTCCAAAACACTACCTTCCTCACCTCCCACCTGCATGTCCTCTGTCTTCCCTGACTTCTACTGAACACCATGTTCATTCTGTTTTCAATCTTGAATCTGATAGATTACCAGTGACTTCACCCTCCTGCAGCTCAAGGTTTTTAGCTGGTCACCAAATTTATTGCTCATCCTCCTAAGTATCTCTCAAATCACCTGCCTTCTTTACAGTTATAAATGCCCAAATCAGAATATTGTGAGATGCTGTATCTGACCCATGGAAACCAGCTCCTACTTATTCTTTCTAAATTCTGTTCCTACCCAGCAGTGAGAGTAACATTTCTATTATGAACATGGCAACATGTTCCACATCTAAACCACACAGTGTCTTCTTTCAGGTACACAGAACTTCAGGGGACTTACTAAAGCACTACACCCAGTAATGCTATATTTAGAGTGACAATGATCATGGGCTCTGTGTGCTCACCAAGCAGTGAGCAGTGAAGGCATTCTATGATAACTGGAAAAATAGACTATGAGTACAGCTTCCCTCAAATGTCTTTGATATTTTCCCAGAAGCTTACAGACTCAGAGCATAGATAGAAAGTGAGAAAGAACCAGTTTAAGGAATTTCTATCTGGCATTAAAACATTCTTATTGCAAATTACCAACTGGGGAAGAATGTGTTAAATACAAATAGGCAATGTATAACTCAGTCAGTTCTACTTCATGAATTATTTATTCTTCATGAGATACTCCCCATATCCGTCCTACCTACAAAATAATAAGATTCCTCTATTCTTATAATACCCTTCAGGCAATTTTATAGCAATCATACTGGACTGTCTGTTAAGATCTTTGAAAGAAGGTCATTCCACACTGGTGGGATTACCCTGAAGAAGCACACCTTACCCTGAAGAAACATGTTTTATTAATCTGGAAGAATTGGTTCTTATCCTTCACAGAGGTAAAGTCATCAGCTTCCCCCAATCCACTATTTTTGAAAGGATATGGAGATAATTTCTGCATTGTAGATAAGCCCTACTTTGGTGAGCTACAAAATCAACTGGGCTGGGCTCCAATATCAACAAACCAATGAGATGTAGAGGACCAAAAGCTCCAATCAGGTTCGCAGAAACTGGAGCTAATCCCTGAGCAAGAGCAAGTTTTCCTGGGTCTGCCTAAGACTATAAAAATCCTTAGCCCTGACATCCATCTTTGGCTCCCTTGCGCCTCATGGACTGCATGTCTGTGAGTTCTTTTCTGGCTTCCTTGCTTCTCATGGGACTCCACAGTTCCTTTCATTTTCCTTGCCCCTCACAGAGTCCACGTGTGGAATTTGAATTCTTGGAGATTCTCTTGCCCCTTACAGTTTCACATGGGTGAGTTCCATTCTTTCTCTCCTCTAATAAACTCTGTCTGTTTTGGTTTCAGTCTTGAACTCCCAAACACAAGAACCTGGACATATAAAAGACCCCAGAGAATCTGTAATATTTTGATGTGCTTCATAACCAGGAGATCAAAACAGGATTTCAATTTCCATTCTATTTTTAGTTACCACCCATGATTTGTTTTATTTCTCATTTACACATTGATTTCCCCCCTACTCTTCCTCCTCCTCCTTCTCTTCTTCTGCCTCCTTTTCTTCTTCTTTTTCTTCTCTTCCTTCTCCTTCTCTTCACCTCCTCTTCTTTTATCTCCTCTCTTCTTTTTCCTCATACTCATCCTTTTCCTCCCCCACTCCTACCCTCTCTCTATTCTTTCTTTTTCTTTTGAGACCATATCTTAACATGCATAGCAGGTGGGTCTTGAACTTGTGATCCTCTTACAGAGATACTGCACTCTGCTTGGCTTCATTCCTAGCATAAATAGAACAATTTATTTAAAAAAATTCCTGCCTCTGTAATTTAACTTTGAGACCATCTTTCCACTGTCTTCTGCTACCTCTTTTGCCATGAAAGCTTAATTCATGTGTTCCTGTTCTCCATCTCCACATATTTGTCACATCTGACACTACTTGTTTTCATAGAGCATCCTAGAAAAGTTAAAACAAAGAAAGTACCTTATGCTGTGAGAAGGAATGATGGTTTGCATTAAATGTTAATGTACTTCCTAAGTGAATAACCCACTAAATCTATTTGGTCACTGAGCTGCCATTATACTTTGCTACTAATAGGGCTTTCGTTATCGATTTGTAATTTCATATTTGCTGTATATCTGTGGTTTAAATTTTTTAGTTATTTATTCAATTGTGTGTGTGTATGTGTGAGTGTGTGTGTGTGTGTATAGAACCACGGGTGAATTTGGGAACCACCATGGACCACCTCTACCTCCTCCTTGTTTACTCTGCCCTGGGATTCACAAGCTCTGCTCTACCAGGGCCAGAAACGCAGGCCACCCCCGCTCCGCCTGGCATGTATACGTGGAGTCTAGGATCCGAACTCAGAACCTTCCGCTTGCAAGGCAGAGGCTTAACCTCTGAGCCACCTCTCCAGCCCATGTCTGTGGTTTATAAAAGAAGTAATCATGGTTTATTTATTTAAATCCCAAAGCATCATGGAGTATTGCTGAGAGTGAAACACATATGATGGGTAAGAAGTGACAGAAAAGTCTGAGAGATAAGGTAGAATGTTAGAAGGTCAGTAATGAAGGGTGATGTTTGCCGAGGGTGGATCATTTCTGAGAGCCCAGGTAAAAGTTACTTGTGCCCCATTTTTACCAACTCTGTTTGTAGTAACTCTAAGAGCCTCATCAAAATCAGCTCTTTACTCTCGTTGCCTCCTGTACTTGCTCGAGTACACAGGAGGCATTGCTGAGCCTGTCCTCTGGGTTCTATCCTTTTCATGAAGACTGGTCATCTATGACTGATTCCCTCACTCTACAGAGTTCACAGATATGAGTCCAACTATAATAAACAACTACAGTATGCAAGAAACCTTAGAGCTTTAAAATAGGAATGAATATGTGTTAATAGAGAAATATTTGCAATGATTATATATTATGTGAAAGGAAAGCTCTACATTAAACATCACTGTTGTTCCATTCTCAGACCGATAAAAATTTTGTCTTCATTTTTCTAACTACCTCATAAGATATTTACAGCCTACCTTATCCTTCTTGGTTCACACTCTGATGATTCTAATATACACAAGATTTAAGGCCAATTTATAAGCTAAGGACTACCTACTACAACTTTTGCTTTGTATGCACACACTGACTCATTCGCTCTCTTTGTAGTTTAACTTAGACTTGAGTTAATACTTGCATAGGAAAGAAAAAACAGACATATTTGTCTTTTTCTGAAAAGAAGAATTTTTAACTCATGATTATAATTTATATGGTCCAAGAAAACCCTACTATCATCACTCTAATTATGTGTCAATTATCATTTCCCTGTTCAACACAGAAATCTTAAACTTGAAGAAATTTTATTTTTGTTTGGACACATGTCTAAACTCAGCACTTAGAAAGCTGAGGCCTTTTGCCTCATGAGCTCCAGAACACATTAAGCTCTATGGCAAGTTCCACCATCAGATACACACACACACACACACACACACTCACTCACACAGAGAAGGAGGGAAGATACTTGTACATTTGAGACCAGCCTGGTCATAATGTGTTCTTGAACAGTCAAGTCTACATAATGAGAAAACTGTTTAAAAATACCAAGTAAAAAATAACTAACTTCAAAGTAACATTTAAAATGTTATGTAGATATGTATGTGTGTGTGTGTGTATATATATATATATATATATATATATATATATGCTATTTGTAGAAACTTAAAAGTTTAAATGTTATGATTTGAGTTCGATTTATCCCCCTCAAAATATCATGTGCTGCAAACTATGTATCCAGCATAATGATAATTGAGGTTGAATGCTCCTGAAGAGATTAGATTTTGGGTCACTCTCAGTGGAGGGATTACTGTAGTTCTTCAGGATGAAGCTTGAGAGCAGAGCTCACATAAGTGACTTGCCCCTTCTGTGTACAGCCATTTTCCTTTCAGCTTCTCTGCCATGTCATGACACAGTCAAGGAACCTGTCACATGGACCTGATGTATATACTATTTATGTGTACCAGCTACCATTACCATGAGCCAGTAAATTTCCTTTCTTTGTATCACACCTAGCAGCAGGACTTTCATTATAGCAATACAATTTAGTCTCAGACATCAGGCAATTAAAAGAAGAAGAAAAGATAAACTACTGCTAATTTTTAAGATTTTGAAAAACATGCCTTATTTATCATATATATATTTGTGTGCAGAGAGTTTTTTTCTTTCTTTTTTTTCATTTTACTTTCTTTTTTTTAAAACATTTTTATTATTATTTCCACTCATACAAACTTAATAAGTACACCAGTACCCTCCCTCCCTCCTCATCCCCCTGAACCCCCTGCTCCCCCTCCCCTCACCCTTCCCTCCCCATTCCCCAGTGTCTCCCGCCCCAATTCCCAGAGAGTCCTATAATGTGCATCCCTGACTCTCCTCTGGGCCCTCCTCTCCGATGACGTACAAGGACCCAGTGGCATTTCCCTGAACCCTTTCCCGTGTTCCCTTTAAGCATAGGAACACTACTGTGGCTGTCAATCCCTTGCCTCTAAGGATCTTGGGGCCTTTAGCAGATGCTAGACTTTGTGAGGTCAATAGTGTGTTGGACATTGTGCAGGGCATGCAATGTCCAATTATAATTGCTTCGGCCCTAACTTGTGTGGAGTATCTTGCAAATCATTGCTCCTCCCATCCTTTTGCTCTTACACTCTTACCGCCCCCTCTTCCGCAAATGTCCCTGAGCTTCAGGATGGGAGAGATTAGTCTGGCCTAGTTCTAGGTGGATGATATAGAGTCTCTGAAGTTCTGGATTGTGGTTTGTTGATTTTCTTTTGCAGTTTTGCTGCTCCTGCAATGCCCTTCACTCCATCCTTCTGGGCACTGTATGTCACCCCCTGGCCAGAGACAAAAAGCTGTTAAACTGGAGTCTTATTATAAGAGCACATTCAAGGGTAGATGTAATAAAAGTAGGAAACCTCAGTGAGGGAGGGGTCAATCACCCATTTGCAAAATAGTTACTTTTTATCTGCCAGACAATATGCCCTCCCCTTCTGTTAAGACCATACCCCCTTAGTTGTAAATGATCAGGAACAAACGTCTGCGAACTTAACCAGGTGTCACATTGCTTACTTGCAGTCCTTGAGGGAAGCCTATTTTCAATACTGAAATATGGTCACTTCTCTCCTTGTTTCTGGTGTGGCCCTCCAACCCCATCCCTCCTGTTCATAATCCTTGCAATTACTGTAGGTAATATATAGATTTATTTATGAGTGTCTCAAGGTGGGCTGGGTGGGTTTGGTACTAGGAGCCACCTATTAGGGAGTACATACGGCACTTAATTTTCTGGGTTTGGGATACTTCACTTAATATAATTGTTTCTAATTACATCCATTTCCCGGCAAATTCCAGTAATTCATCATTTTTGATGGCTGAGTAGTACTCCATTGTATAGATGTACCACTTTTTCCTTATCCACTCATCAACTGTTGGACATTTGGGTTGATTCCATGACTTTGGTATTGTAAATAGTGCTGCTATGAACATGGTCGTGCTTGTGCTATCGAGGTGAACCTCTGCTGTATGGGGGGTTATTCCCAAAAGTGGAATAGCAGGGTCATATGGCATTTCAATCTTTAATTTCTTTAAGAATCTCCAGATGGCTCGCCAGAGTGGCTGTATGAGCCTGCATTCCCACCAGCAATGTAGCAGAGTTCCCCTCTCTCCACATCCTCTCCAGCATTTGGTGTTATTTGTATTGTGGATTTTTGCCATCCTGACCGAGGTGAGATGATATCTCAGGGAAGTTTTGATTTGCATTTCCTTGATGGCTAAAGAAGTGGAGCATTTTTTAAGATATTTGTTAGACATTTTAATTTCATCCCTGGTAAAATTTCTTTTAAGTTCCAGGGCCCATTTTTTAATTGGGCCATTGATTTCCTTCGTGTTTAGTTTTCTAAGTTCTTTGTGTGCAGAGAGTTTTAAAACATGTTTTTCCAAGTAATCTTATACTATATGAAGAACTTTACATTACATCATTTTCAATCACTTCATATTATATTTTAGAGATGCAATGAACTTGACCAATGATCTATGATGAGTTGGCTTCTAGTGTCTTGTTATAATGAGCAACAGTGGATGTCATTCTTATAATTATCTTTGCTTGCTCTCCTCATTATTTTCTTTGGTATGATGAATGCCTTCAGCCCAGATTGTACAAGTGGATTTTAAAAATTCCTTACTAATCTATTGTCTTACTAGAAGGGTATGAAATGTTTATTTCTTCTCTTCACCTCCTATCAAATATGTTTTCGTTATCTTTCACATATCTTTTGAATCTGAAGATTTTCCTGACATAGGCTAGGGAAATACATGATCAAAGAAAGAAAATACTGCCAGCAATTGTTTTCTTCTGACTTGTGAATTAAGGAGAACTATGTATATGCTAAGTATGCAGGAAACTTTAAAAATTGAAAGTTACATGGAAAATAATGAGTCAAGAATTTCAAATGTAACAATGGAAATAAGGATGACCTGAATAGAAGAGAGGTGTGATTCATATCAATACATCAACGACAGTTGCTGACCCACTTGGAGGGCCACTGAGAAAAAGCCTGCTTTCTGAATGAATTATGGTGTAAATGACAACTTAAGAAGTATGGACAGAAGCAAGAGAAAAAAAGGTAAATCTCTCTCTCTCAAATGTTGGGGAGCTTAGAGGGAAGAAATAATAGAAAAGAATGTGAACAAGATCACTTAGGCATGTCTTTTAAAATTTTGAAATTCCTTTTTCTAAAAGGAGTAGATCATTGAAGAGAACTCAGGAAATGAGAGTGTTTCTGATAATTACATCAAGGATTGCTTGAACTCAGGTGAAGGATTCTGAAGCCAATGTTAGCTGTGCCTGACATGAGCAAAGGCGAAAACAATAAGCATACCATTGCTACTTCAGAGGGCGTGAGACCTTGTAGTGTTCTCACAACTGACCGGGGTCTTTCACACAGGCTAACTGTACCTGAAGCCTCAAAATCTGTCTGCTTAAGTTCACTGCTACAAAAAGTCTTCAAGGAGAATATCATCATGTCATTGCAGGGGCTAAAGAAAATAGTTAAAATTTTGTTCTTGTAAAGTTAAGGGATTAGGATACATATGCTTGAAGACTCCTTCAGAGTCTATACTTAGCTATCATGAGAGGAAAAAACAGTTTCTAACTTAAATCATAGCACAAATAGCAATAAATACTTTTCTGGAATATAATCTATTCTTTTATAATATTACTTAAGCTAGAGCTCTAGTTTTTTAACTTTATTTTATTTATTGTCAGTGTATGCATATGTGATATGTGTTGTGGCATACGTAACACTGTGTACATGTTGAGTTAAAGAAGTGAAAGTTTCACAGCATTCAGTTGTCTCCTTCTATCTTTATTGGGGACTGAACTAAGGTAATAAAGCTTGCAATGCAAGAGCATTCATTAACTTAGCAATTTGGCCAGTCTGGTATCTGTAGTTTCGTTAATCTCTATGAAAGTTAATACATTGGACTTAAAGTTAATATATACAGGAGCTGCAGAGATGGCTCAAGGGTTAAGCCTCTGCTTTGCAAGCAGAAGATCCTGAGTTTGGATCTCAGGTCCCAGGTAAAAATGCCAGGCAGAAACGGTGGTGGCCTGCACTTCTGGCCATGGTGTGCACAGCCTGGAAAATCATAGAGTGAAGCAAAAAGGAAGTAGAAGCAATTCAGGATAATTCCCAAAGTTGCCTTGTGGAGGAACATACAGTGCCCTGTGATACACACACACACACACACACACACACACACACCACGAATGAATAAATAAATAAATAAAACCTTCCTTTAAAAAGTTAATATATACAAAATAGTAGAGGAACTCATATCTCTAAAAATACACATGGGTAAAATGTATTATTTTAATTTTAACTCTGTAAAGAATAGTATTATTATATTTCCCCATCAGGAAGGTGATTCAGCCCTCTCATTGTGCACTCTTTTTGTCTCCCCCCCTTCCTTTTTTGCTAAGTTAACCAGTTTCAGAACCTCAGATATTCCACTATTGTAAAACTAAATGGACTAATAAGACTAATTTCTACCATTAACACTGAGCTGTGAACATGGGTCCCATGTGTCTAAAGATTCAAAAGGACATCTACTTCAGTGTACTGCTGAGTTACACTATCTAGTTCCTAAAGGAGAGCATTTGCAGTCTCCTTTGCCTGGTTGTTTTCCAAAGCTAGTGTGGTAAAGATGTGCATAGTGGACGCAGTCTGAGAAGAAATCCAATGTGGTGTTTCTCTTGATGAAAGAAAAACAAGCTCCAGTGAGACAACAGAACTGTGCTGTACTATTTAAAAAGAAGAAGGAGAACCAGAAAGAATGAAATGTGCTAGCACCACAAGGAAGACAATGCTTTAATGATTTCAGAGATCACCTTTCAGATCATGATGAGAAAATTAATTTAATTGTAGGAGGCTGAAGAGAGAATAGATGGGAGAAAATAAATGCAATGCTTGCAGGTCATGTTTTAAAAATGTTCACAGTGACAGGAAAGCCAAGGAAAAGGAAAGGGAAACCAGGAGATTTTAAGTTCTGAGAGTGGTTTGAAGTGCTATTAAGCCAAAAGAAAGCAGAAAGAGCAAATGTATATACTGAAAAGACTATGGATAGGAGTACAAGTGAGGTATGTCATGCATTAACAAAGAATGTCACTTCAGGTCCATGAGCAGCACCATGAGCCATGGGAAAACATGAACATACATCTTATCTTCTGTGGGAGGCCAATTTCTGGATGATGTGCAAATGCCACTGAACAAACCTTTTCTAGATAAAAGTGCCAGTAATCAGCAACAGGAGCAATTTTTTACTAGGATACTGTGAACCAGGGCTGCTTCCCTAGGTTTCTGCGTCAAGGAAACAGAGTTCCATATTGCACAGTGATACTGTGAAATAAGTCAGTGATATGGTGCTGAGACAAGTTCCCACGTACATAATCTACTTTCAACCCTTCCATGACCACCTGGCCTGTTTTACATGCATCTTAGGCTATTGTCTAGTCGGTTCATTTTCCCTCCAGTTCAGGCTTAATGTTCTTTGGCTATATCCTGGTTTTGCCTACAGAAAACATTTCTGGGAGAAGGTAGGCTGCACACCTTGAGGTATTTTTTCACTGTCAAGGATGTTGTCAAAAAGTAAGGAGGAGCAATGCTCAGTTTCAAAAGAGTAAACATCTATTTTCTTAGTACAGTGTAACCCAGGCACAATTCACTTAAGTGTTGAGAAAGTGGCAGCTCATAAAGTACTTTCAATTTTTATTCAAAAAATATTGACACAAGCCCTTCTGCACCTCACCCCGCTCCGCCGGTTGGGACGCGCGCGCGCGGTGCAGCCGGGCCTCAACCCCGCGCCCTAGCTGGTGAGTACCACCCCCCTCGCGCGCACCGCCCACCAGGACCCCAGTTCGGCCCACAGGGACCCGGCTCTGACTCCCACCATCCAGCCGGAGCCGCGCACGGGGCCGAGGGACGAGGAGGACCCCCCCCCCCCACGCCCGGGCCCCGCCCCAGCTGCCCTTGGGTTAAATAGCTCCACGCCGTCGCCCCCATCCCCCCTTTTGCACCTCACCCCGCTACACCGGTCGGGACGCGCGTGCGCGGTCCAGCCAGGCCTCATCCCAAGACCTAGGTAAGTCTCCGTCCGCCCCGCACACCAGGACCCCAGGCCAAATAATTCAGTTTAGTGAAATTGAGAGATCTTAAGAGTTAAAATGACAATGCCAAAGTCAAAGTGCAAATCCATGAGAAGCAACAATCAAGTAAACAAATTTCCCATTGAAGAAATTAATCCCATAATGTTAGACTCCAACAAGAACAAACCCACGGAAAAAGGCCAAGAAAGCCCCACCCAGGATAAAGACTTTCAAAATATGATCATTACCATGTTCAATACTATGAAAGAGGAAATGAGGGAGGAATTACATAATCGAATCAATCGCTTTGAAGAGGAACACAACAGACATCTGGAGGAGTTGAGAAAAACAGTGCAAGAAGCAAAAAGTGGCATAGAGCAGTTAAAACAAACTCAAGCAGAGTTTAAAACTGAGCTAAAAGACAAGTTATCTTCAACCCAGAACGCCACAGAGAGTCTTATCAACAGAACTAACGAAGCACTCGCCCAGCCCACATTGGGACACTCAAAAGTAAACCTATGTAACACAGTAATTGCAAGGATTATGAACAAGAGAGATGGGTTAGGAGGGCCACACCAGAAACAAGGAGAGAGGAGACCATGTTACAGCAGAGAAAATAGGCCTCCATCAAGGTCTGCAAGTAAGTAATGAGAAACCTGGTTAAGTTCACAGACGTTCTTTCCTGATCTCACCAGAAGGGGAGGGCATATAGTCTAGCAGATAAAAAGTAATCATTGTGCAAATGGGTAATGGACCCCGCCCTCAGTGAGGTTTCCTACTCTTATTACATCTACCCTTGAATGTGCTATTACAACAAGACTCCAGTTTAACAGCTTTTTGTCTCTGGCCAGGGGGTGACATACAGTGCCCAGCAGAATGGAGTGAAGGGAATTGCAGGAGCAGAAAAACTGCAAAAGAAAATCAACAAACCACAATCCAGAACTTCAGAGACTCTATATCAATCACATAGAACTAGGACAGCCTAATCTCTCCCCATCCTGGAGCTCAGGGACATTTGCGGAAGAGGGGGCGGTAAGATTGTAAGAGCAAAAGGATGGGAGGAGCAACGATTTGCAAGATTCTCAACAATAGTTGGGGCCAAAGCAATCATAATGGAACTTTGCATGCCCTGCGCAATGTCCAGCGCACTGTTGCCCTCATAAAGTCTAGCATCTGTTAAGGGCACCGAGACCCCTGGAGGCAAGGGATTGACAGCCATAGTAGTAATCTTATGATTAAGGGGAACAAGAGAAAGGGCTTATGGAAATGCCACTGGGTCCTTATATGTCATCGGAGAGGAGGACCCAGTGGAGAGTTAGGCGCACACAATAAAGGACTCTCTGGGAATTGGGGGGGAGACACTGGGGGAAGGGGAGGGGGGAGGGAGGGAACTGGTAAAAAATTTTAAAATGTATAATTAAATTTTTAATAAAAAAAAAAAAAATTATTAAAGTACACAAATATCGAAGTAAATAAACAAATCAATACAAATAAAGGCTAAAAAAAAAAAAAAAAAAAAAAAAAAAAAAGAACTAACGAAGCAGAAAACAGAATTTCAGACCTTGAAGATAAAGTGGGAGTACTAACCAGCTCAATGGAAGAGGTTGTTAAAGCCAAAAAGATACTTGAAAGAAATATCCAAGAGATATGGGACACCCTGAAAAAGCCTAACATGCGTATTCATGGAATACCAGAGCAAGAATCTCAAAATACCACCCCTGAGGAAATTTTTCAAACGATCATCAAGGAAAACTTTCCTCATCTAAAAAAAGAGAGGCCCATTCATATACAAGAGGCATTCCGCACCCCAAACAGATACGACCAAAATAGAAGCACGCCGCGGCAAATAATAGTTAAAACACTCCACATTCAAGATAAAGAACTGGTGCTGAGAGCTTCAAGGGAGAAAAAACAAGTCACTTTTAAAGGTAAACCTATTAAAATAACAAATGACTTCTCAGTCGAAACAGTAAAAGCAAGAAGAGCTTGGAGAGACATACTTCAAGTACTGAATGAGCAAAAATGTCAACCCAGGCTGATTTACCCTGCAAAACTATCAGTCATGATCGAGGGAGAAAGAAAAATTTTCCAGCACAAAGACAACTTTAAGGGATACATGGCCACCAAACCAGGCCTTCAAAAACTGCTAGAAATGATACTCAAGCGTGAAGAAAAAAACAGGCATATCCAGGAGAACAGAAGGCAAGTATAACATCATTAAAAACGAAGCAATATACTTATAAAACCTACTAAACATAATAAATGTCTGGAATTAACAATAGTTTCTCCATTATAACACTAAATGTTAATGGACTTAATTCACCGATCAAGAGACACAGATTACAAACTTGGATTAAAAATCACAATCCATCAATCTGCTGCCTGCAGGAAACCCATCTCACCACAAAAGATAGGCACGCTCTAAAAATAAAAGGCTGGTCAACAATTATACAAGCAAATGGAAGCAGAAAACAGGCAGGGGTAGCCATTATGCTATCAGACAAAGTGGACTTCAAACCAAAGAAAATTATAAGGGACACGGATGGATACTACATTTTAGTCACAGGTACAATTCACCAGGAAGACTTCACAATCCTGAATATATATGCACCCAATACAGGCCCCTCCACATTCATTAAGAAAACCCTACAGCGTCTAAAGCAAGAAATCAATCCCCAAACGATAATTCTTGGGGACTTCAACACCGCCCTCTCAACATGGGATAGATCAACAGGTCAAAAGCTTAACAGACACTTTGGAACGTAATCAAACCCTGAAGGAAATGGACCTTACAGATCTCTATCGAACTTTTCACCCACGCACCAAAGAATACACATTTTTCTCAGCAGCACACGGAACTTTCTCCAAAATAGATCACATATTGGGCCACAAAATGAATCTACACATATACAAGAAAGTTGAAATTCTAACCTGTGCCCTATCAGACCATCACGGCCTAAAGCTGGACGTCCACAACACATCAAACAAGAGAAAATACACTAACTCCTGGAAACTTAACACTATGATGCTGAATGAGAACTGGATTCAGGAAGAAATTAAAAAGGAAATTCAAGATTTCCTGAAGGTGAATGATAACGAAAATACAACTTACCAAAATCTCTGGGACACAATGAAAGCTGTTCTAAGAGGTAAGTTCATAGCTCTTAATGCCTACGTCAAAAAAATGGAAACATCAGAGATAAACAACTTAACAATGCAGCGTAAAGCTTTAGAGAACCTAGAGCAATCTGATCCCAAAAGTAGTAGAAGAGAGGAGATTAGCAAAATAAGGGGAGAAATATCTGAAATCGAGATTAAGAAAACGATAGAAAAAATCAACCAGTCAAAAAGCTGGTTCTTTGAAAAAATCAACAAGATTGATACACCCCTAGCTAAACTAACCAAAAGCAAGAGAGAGAAAATCCAAATTAACAACATTAGAAATGAACATGGAGCTATCACTACTGATACCCAAGAAATCCAGAGAATTATAACATCATATTTCAAAAACTTATACTCAGTGAAGTTTGACAACACAAAAGAGATGGATGAATTTCTAAGTAAACACAACTTACCTAAATTGAATCAGGAAGTTATTTAAATAGTCCTATAACATATAAGGAAATTGAGGAAGTAATCTCGAATCTTCCCACCAAAAAATGTCCTGGACCAGATGGATTCAGCACAGAGTTCTACCAGACATTTAAGGAGTTAATAACACCAATACTCCTTAAACTGTTCCATCAAATAGCAAAGGAAGGAACACTACCAAATTCCTTCTATGAAGCTAATATCGTTTTAATCCCAAAACCTAATAAAGATTCGCTTAAAAAAGAAAACTATAGGCCGATCTCCCTGATGAACACAGACGCAAAGATTCTCAACAAAGTCTTAGCAAATTGGATTCAAAAACATATTAAAAAGATCATTCATGAGGAGCAAGTAGGCTTCATCCCCGGCACACAAGGTTGGTTCAACATACGCAAATCAATAAATGTAATTCATTATATAAACCAGTCCAAAGTCCAAGACCACATGATACTCTCGATAGATGCAGAAAAAGCTTTTGACAAGATCCAACAGCCTTTTATGATCAAAATGCTAGAGACAGTAGGAATGGAAGGAACCTTTATCAATATAGTAAAAGCTATATACAACAAGCCCACAGCAAGGATTATGCTCAATGGGGAACAATTGGACGCATTCCCACTTCGATCAGGAACTAGACAAGGCTGTCCACTCTCACCACTTCTATTCAATATTGTACTTGAAGTGTTAGCTGAAGCCATAAGACAAGAAAGGGACATACGAGGGATTCAAATCGGCAAGGAAGAAGTCAAGCTATCCCTATTTGCAGATGACATGATCTTATACCTGAGTGATCCCAAAAACTCCACCAGGAAGCTCCTGGAACTAATCAAGAAGTTCAGCAGGGTGGCAGGATACAAAATAAATGTGCAAAAATCAGAGGCCTTCCTATATACCCAGAATGAAAGAAGTAAAAAAGCCTTGAGAGAAACAATACCATTTATTATAGCCCCTAAAAAATGAAATACCTTAGTATAAACCTAACTAAGGAGGTAAAAGACCTTTACAATGAAAACTTTAAAACCCTAAAGAAAGAAATAGCAGAAGACACCAGAAGGTGGAAAGACCTCCCTTGTTCCTGGATTGGCAGAATCAACATCGTAAAAATGACCATCCTACCAAAGGCAATATACAGATTCAATGCTATACCAATCAAAATCCCAAAGCAATTCTTCAAAGAAGTTGACCAAACAATCTCAAAGTTCATATGGAGGCACAAAAGACCCAGGATAGCAAAAACAATCCTGAGTAACAAAAACACAGCTGGAGGTATAACCATACCAAACCTTAGTCTATACTACAAATCCATAGTTGTAAAGACAGTCTGGTACTGGCTCCAAAATAGACACACAGATCAATGGATAAGGATTGAAGACCCAGATATAAGCCCACAAAGTTACAGCCATTTGGTCTTTGACAAAGGGGCCCAAAGAATCCAGTGGAAAAAGAACAGCATCTTCAACAAATGGTGCTGGCAAAACTGGATCTCCACATGCAGAAGATTAAAGCTGGACCCGTACTTGTCACCATGTACAAGACTTAATTCCAAATGGATCAAGGACCTTGATATCAGGCCAGAGACTATAAAAACCATAGTTGAAAGGATAGGGAACTACCTCGAGCTGATTGGGCTAGGCCAACATTTCCTAAACAGACATCCAATGGCACAGTCACTGCTACCAACTCTCAACAGTTGGGATCTTGTGAAATTAAAGAGCTTCTGTTCAGATAAAGAGATTGTAATGCGAGCTCAAAGGCAACCCACAGAATGGGAGAAAATCTTCACGAACCACATATCTGATAGAGCTCTATTGTCCAGAGTGCACAAAGAACTTAGAAAACTAAACACCAAGGAAACCAATGGCCCAATTAAAAAATGGGCCCTGGAACTTAAAAGAAACTTTACCAGGGATGAAATTAAAATGTCTAACAAATATCTAAAAAAATGCTCCACTTCTTTAGCCATCAGGGAAATGCAAATCAAAACTTCCCTGAGATATCATTTCACCCCGGTCAGGATGGCAAAAATCCACAATACTAACAACTACAAATGCTGGAGAGGATGTGGAGAGAGGGGAACTCTCCTACATTGCTGGTGGGAATGCAGGCTCATACAGCCACTCTGGCGAGCCATCTGGAGATTCTTAAAGAAATTAAAGATTGAAATGCCATATGACCCTGCTGATTCCACTTTTGGGAATAACCCCCCCATACAGCAGAGGTTCACCTTGATAGCACAAGCACGACCATGTTCATAGCAGCACTGTTTACAATAGCAAAGACATGGAATCAGCCCAAATGTCCAACAGTTGACGAGTGGATAAGGAAACAGTGGTACATCTATACAATGGAGTACTACTCAGCCATCAAAAATGATGAATTACTGGTATTTGCCGGGAAATGGATGTCATTAGAAACAATTATATTAAGTGAAGTATCCCAGACCCAGAAAATTAAGTGCCGTATGTACTCCCTAATAGGTGGCTCCTAGTACCAAACCCACCCAGCCCACCTAGAGACAGTAATTCCAAGGATTATGAACAGGAGGGATGGGGTAGGAGAGCCACACCAAAAAGAAGGAGAGAAGGGACCATGTTACAGCAGGGAAAATAGGCCTCCACCAAGGACCCAAATAAGTAATGAGACATCTAATTAAGTTCACAGACTTTTGTTCCTGATCATTTACTACTGAAGGGGAGTGATCTCACCAGAAGAGGAGGGCATATAGTCTGGCAGATAAAAAGTAACAATTTTGCATATGGGTGATAGACCCCTCCCTCACTGTGATTTCCCACTTTTATTACATCTACCTTTGAATGTGCTTTTATCACAAGACTCTAACAGCTTTTTGTCTCTGGCCAGGGGGTAACATACAATGCCCACCAGGATGGAGTGAAGGGCATTGCAGGAGCAGCAAAACTGCAAAAGAAAATCAACAAACCACAATCCAGAACTTCAGAGACTCTATATCAACCACCTAGAACTAGGCCAGCTTAGTCTCTCCCCATCTTGAAGCTCAGGGAAATTTGCAGAAGAGGGGGCGGTAAGAGTGTAAGAGCATAAGGATGGGAGGAGCAATGATATGTAAGATACTCTATACTAGTTAGGGCTGAAGCAATCATAATTGGACTTTGCATGCCCTGCGCATTGTCCAACACACTGTTGACCTCACAAAGTCTAGCACCTGCTAAAGGCACCAAGATCCTTGGAGGCAAAGGATTGGCAGCCACAGCAGTGTTCCTATACCTAAGAGGAACACGGGAAAGGGTTCGGGAAAGGCCACTGGGTCCTTGTACGCCATCGGAGAGGAGGACCCAGAGGAAAATCATACATGCACAAGAAAGGACTCTCTGGGAATTGGGGTGGGAGGCACTGGGGGATGGGGAGGGAGAGGGGTGGGGAGAGGGAGCAGGGAGTACGGGGGGAGGAGGAGGGAGGGAGGGAACTGGTGTACCTAATAAGTTTGTATGAGCTGAAATAAAAAAAAAATAAAAAAAAATAAAATGGGGACCAGATGTGAAAAAAAAAAATATTGACACAAATTTGGACTGGAGAGATGGCTTAGGGGTTAAGACTCGGTCTCCCAAGCAGAAGGACCTGAGTTTGGATCCCAGGTCCCACATAAAAGTACAAGGTGGAAATGACAGCGGCAGCAGCCTGTACTTTCGGCCCTGAAGCTTGGGAAATGTGAAGCAAGAAGGAGGTAGAAGCAATCCAGGATGATGACTGAAGTCACCCTTGGTCCTCCACAGGGACGCACAGTGCACTCAGATACACACACACACACACACACACACACACACACACACACACAAATAAAAAGAAGAGGTGTATGAGTGATGATGAGGTGAATGGAGATACAACTCAACTATAAAATAAAAGTTTTTTATGATAAGGTAGCTAATTTTAATTGTGTAAGATGACTTCTCTTCAGGAAAGAGTGATCCTACTTTATATTTTCTAGTCTATTCTGGGCTGTGAATTCAGTTGCTTCACAAGTGATAGAAATAAACTTAGCATAACTTCAAAGATACTATATCTCATATTGTTAGAAATTGTAAGCATCTAGTATAAGCCATACATTATGGCAAGCCTTGCTTCTGTGCTATCTACAATCCTCATATCATGAGAAGTTAGAAATTATTGTACTGCTTCATACAGGAAGTAACTGAGGACCAGAAACTGTGATTAGATATGTAGTGGGTTGAAAGTACTTAGACCTTAAAACTCACAATCTTTCCTCTGTTTCTTGAAAAATATTATTTGATGAAACATATAAAGTAAAAGCAACACATAAAGGAAACATAAAGGTAAAGTAAACCAATCAAATAAAAAATAGTGTCAAACCATAGGAAATAAAGTTAAAAGATATAGATGTTGAGATTTAATTGAATGCTGGAAATAGAGTTGGCATCTCAACAGGTACCACTTAGAAACATGGTTTTGTCCCCTGGAACAGAAAGTTGTTACTGTGATAATAACTTTGGGTCCTATTGCTTTTAAATTCTTTCTAGCTCATCCCTGAGGATGTTGTCTAGCAAATCCCTTGTGTCTGCATCTTCTCTTAAGAGTCACCAGTATCACTCCTGAGCAGAGAGCACTGCATGCAAACGCCAATGGCATGTAAATAACAGTGCTGGAACATTTGACCATAACAATCAGTTTTCATGTCCTTCCTCCAAGAATGAGGTGGGTGGAGAGTGAATTGCAACTAATGAGGAGGACTCACCATGTGCATGTACCAAAAGCAGTAAGATGATAGAAGATCTAGAAGATCGAGTGCGAGAGAGAGAGCTTGAACAGAAAAACTGAGGATCTGAATCCTAGATGGCAGTGGGATGCCAGTACAGGGAGTCATGTGTGATATAGCTCTAAGGTCCTGATAGGACTGGAGATGTGGATCAAGGCATTGCCAGCTGGTGTCGAAACTGAGCATTCTAGGGCCTGGGAATACCAATCCAGAGCAGTATTCTGAATAACAAGTCTTGTCAACAGTGTGTTGCTAATGAGCAACAGGTGCTATGGGTCTCAGAGACCAACAATGATAAATCTACTCCAAAATAGGAACAAATCCTCACCCTGTAGCAGAACCAGCAGGCGTGTGTGTTTGTTTGTTTGTTTGTTTTGTTTTGTTTGTTTGTTTTTGTGGGTCTTAAAGGCAGGAGCAGTTTTCCCCCTCCAATAAGTGGTTCTAGTAATCTCGTGAGGATGAAGAAATGGCTGTGCACTGGGTTTATGTGGATCCAGATAGTGACCCTGATTGGCTGAGTTTTGTGTAAATGAGGTGAAGCATAAAGACCAATCAGGAGAGAGCCAGTCAAACCCGGGAGTGGCAAGAAAATTCTTCCCAAGGTTCCTATGCAGGTCGGTAGCTATGCTTCCACTGCTGCCATGGCAGTTGTAGAAAACGGGCTTTGGGCTGCCACAAGAGTTCCACAAAACAATTTCTTCCTGGGGTTTCCGAGCCACAGCTGCTGCTACAAATCTCTGATCACAAAGAGCTGGCTGCTACAGGCTTGATTGCCACTGGAGAAAAGCCGCCTCCTGCCTGCCTTGGAAGTCAGCCAAGTGGGGAATCCAGCTTCAACTTGTGTTAATGCAGGTAACATCATTGTACAGAGTCAAACAGTCTTCTCAAATATTCTTCTTCTTACTGGAAAAACAGAAACAGCAAAAAACTATTCTAATATTAACTATTGACTCCCATTGGTTAGAAATAAATAGACATGAATTTATCAACATGGCCTCAAATACCACTTGAATTTTTTAATGCGTTTTTTAAATCATTTTTTCTTTTCTTTCTCTCTTTTTCTTTTTTCTTTTTCTTTCTTTCTCCAGTTTCTCCTGCTTCCCTGCCCACAGGCTGGGATCATAGGAGTGTGCCACCAGGCTCACATCAGAAAAGATTCCTATATCTCTGTTCTGGAAAAATGAGTTGAATTTTAGAATGGATAATTCTTTTTTATGCTGAATCCTCATAACAAAGATAACTGACTTGGCAAGCAGTGTTTTCCAATATACCAGAGTAATGGGACAAAGTGAATAAGCTCATGTCTGGTAGGGTTTTTCCATGGCAGGGTCCTGCGAAATGTCTTGACTGGCATTGCAGTCGGATTGTATTGTTGTTTGCTAGGAGAAAGTTTGAACAGAACTAATTTCAGAATTCTTAACTCTTACCTTTGTGTTCCAAACACAAGATCATCCGATAAATTCTTTGCCACATCAGAGCAGCACCAAGTCATCTGTTTCCTCCCTCAGACAAACAACACAACTGGCTTGTTTCTCTCATGATTCACAAGTGAAAGTGCATCTGAGTCCATCTCAGACCTTTGTGCTGAGTCCAGCACAACCTAAGCCTAAACTCAGCATCTGATATATGTGAATGAGCTTCAAAGGGAACTTCCAGCTTTACTCTCCTTTTAGGATTAAATCTTAGAAAGTCTCAAGAGACATGGCAACTCCTCTTGAGAAAAACTGGGCGACACTCTGAGTGTGAAGGATGTGCAGAAGAGATACTAAACAAGATGGATGTTTGGAGTTACAACAGAGCGTGCTCAAGCACTCTTCTGACAGCTTGTAGTGTTTCCCATCTTGTTTAATGCCCCCAGCGGGCCATCAAGAAAAGTCATGACTTGCCGTCCCAATGTGGTTATTTATGTTCAAATACTTATACACTTCATAAAACACAAGTCCAAAAAAGGAATTCCCTGACACTAAACCAGAGGATGTGTTGAAGGCAGAAGAATGTGGTGCAGTCCACAGTTAAGGTCGTTGGTCATGGATATCTTACCAACCCAGGCTTCAAACTCTATCTGCTATTCCATCACCATTATGACAGGGAGCACCTCAATGCTTGGGAGTTTCTGTACCCTCACTGGTCACATGGGATGATTTTCTTTGTAGTTCTCATGGAAGAAATGTGAAACCAATAGCAGATATAGTTGGACACTTATGTGTAATAAACCTTGCTTCCATACACCAGGATTCTAAGCTATTTTCATATTTCAAGACATAGGACATGGTGAACAGGGGGGCTGTGTGATTTTTTTTTTCAAGGCAAGACATGAACAAATGTCTGTACATTCTAGTTTGGACACTGATGACAGACCAAAGAAATAGTTGAGAGAGTTACCTACCTGGCATGGACCACTTAAGGTCAGCTTCATGACAAAAACACCCACCCAGGATGGGTAATAACACATGGAGTTCCTCGCATGACTTATAGGCATTTCCGCTGGTCAGAGTCTCCTCTGCCCAGCAACTGTTACTTCTTATACACATTTAGGGAGAGGCCTTGTGTTCTTGCAAATCTCAGGAGCTTCTTGAGTCTTATGGATATTTCCTGAGGCTTTTAAGTTTTGTTTACTATTTAAAGCTTTAACTTCCCTCCACAGTGTTTCAATTTGAGGAATCTGCTGCTCAACAATAGCCTCACAGAAATACTTTCTTTGGGGAAACAAGATGACTTAGCAGTTAAGGTGTCTGCTCATAACCTTGGCAATCTGAGTTCAATTCCTGGAAACCCAAATGATGGAAGGAGAGAGTTAACTTCTGAAGGTTGTTCTCTGATCTTCATCCATATGCCATGGCATGGGTGCATATATGTCCCTCAATCCTCTGTCTCAAAGTAAATAAATAAAAATATTTTAATTAAAACAAGAAATATTGTCCTCTTGATACATGGTTGATCTCCTGGATCTGTTCACCAAAATGTTATGGGGTTCCCCTCTACGGTGTTTATGTTTCCAGGTTCTCGTATTTAGTAGTTGAAGATTAAAATCAGAACAAAACATAAGAGGATAAGGCAGAATTTATTAGAGGAGAGAAAGAAAGGAACTCTTGGACATGAATCCTCTAGGGGAAAGAGAGCTACCCAGAACTCCCAAACTCCAGGCTTGGAATCATGAGAGGCAAAGGAAATGAAAGGAACTCACTAATTCCAGACACAGAGTCCTATGAGAAGCCAGAGAGCCACCAAGAATTCAGACTCCAGTAGTGGAATCCATGAAGGGTGAAAGAAAAGCCAGAAAGGAGCAAGAGAGCCAAAGATGACGGCCAGGGCTAGAGTTAGTTATAGTTTTAAGCAGGCCTGGAAAAAGTGGCCTTTTTTATTGTTTAACTCAAATTTCTGCAAACCTGATGGAGCTTTTGTCCTCTACATCTCATTGATTTGCTCATATTGGGGTCCAGCCCAATTGATCTTATGACTGAGCTCAAGGTAGAGTTTATCTGTAGTACACAGCTAATCTCCATATCCTTTCATAAACAGAAAATTGGGGCAAGATGGTGACTTAGCTCTGTGAAGAATTAGAGTCAGCTTCTCCAGACTAATAGGATATGTTCCTTCAGGTAAAGGTGAGTTCCTTCAGGGTAATCCCAGCAGTGGGATTGATCAGTGGGGGTGATCATTGAAGATCTTCAGAGATCATCTCTGCATGACTGCTCTAAAATTGCCTAATTCTTAACATATTCAATAAAATGCACATATATGCACACTTACATGCACCTACAAAGACATACACAGACACATGCACACATCCTTTTGATGTATATTTAATATTTAAATATAATATTGGCATGATTTATTGGGTAAATCTGCATCTGATAATATTTTGTTTTACATTTCTGATTTGTTTCCTTCATATGAAAGTTAGAAGGTGTAGCCAAATGCTCTGTGATATCCATGCCAAATGAAAATTGATATTAAAATCCTGTTATCTTTATGAGAATGTTTCTATATTGCTCAAAGGTCTCTATCATACATTATCCTTAATTGTTCTGTACAAGGCATGCTCACTCATGTTTGGCTAGAGAATGTGATTTTGTATGCTCGTGTATAAATGTGAAGCTTTGGAAATTTGCTTTAAGCAAAATGATGAGGTCATTCCTTTGGGTTTCTGATGATTTGCATAAAAATCCATGTGGGAAAAGCATGTTCATTGTCCCATGTGTCTGTATGGAGTGACAGAACCTTTAAGAGGTAGCTCACACTGGAAGGAGTTACATGTGGAGGACATCGTCCTGTGGGCAATATTAGGGCCCAGCATCATCCTTTATTTCTCTCACTTCCTGGATGCAGAGGGGTAAGCAGATTCCTCTCCCATGTGCTCCATCCATCCATCCATCATGTTCTGCCTCACCATAGGCTCATAGGCAGCATGGCAAACAGACCATGACTGATACTAAATGCACCTGTCTTGTTTTAAATTTGATCATCTCATAAGTGGACATTTCTAACATACTTGTGGATAACAACATTGTGTTGATGCATCAAAAAGCTACACACCCCTGGAAGATATTTTGTGCAAGTGACAGAAAACTGCCTCTGCTTAAAGCTGTCCCTGGTTTTTTACCCTACGTGGGATTGTGGAATGACTGTCCCAATGTTGCAGGGTTCTTGTGTTCTGGAGTTGAAGACTGAAAGCAGAACACATGTAGAGGGTTAAAGTAGAATTTATTAGTGGAGAGAAAGGCTGGAACTCATGGACTCCAGACATGGAGTGCCATGAGGGGCTAGGGTACCACAAGAACTCATGGAATCATGAGAGGCAGGCAGCTAGAAACAGATTCATGGCACTAGTGCCATGAGGAGCAGGTGCCCCAGAGAACTCATGGACCCCACATATGGAATCCACGAGGAACAAGGAACAAGAAAGGGACTCATGGCACTAGAGTGCCATGAGGGGCAAGTGCCACAGATGGCTACCAGGGTCAGGCATATTTATACATTTAGGTCATATTGGGTCCCAACCCAGTTGCTCTTGGGTCCAGGTGAGGTTAGAGATCAAACTGTTTGTTTGATATGCAGAGCTCATCTCCATAATCCTTTCATAGGGAAATTGGCCATTTTATCTCTGGGAAGATTGGAGTCAGTTCCTTAGCAGGGGTATTCCTTCAGGGTGATCCTAGCAGTTGGGATAGCTTTCAGGGATTTCAAAGACCTTTAGAGACCCATCCCAGTATAGCTGCTCTAATCCTGCTTTAGGATTGCCAAATCATATCTCTTGAAAAGGACTGGATTAAGTCTTGCTTCCCTTCTGTATGCCATTTCTCTTGTTCTCCCTTCTTATGTGAGTTTGCTTACTATTTCTTCCCTCATCTGGGGAAGATTATGAAGTACTTTTGTCTAAGAACTTCCCTTCTGATTTGCAGACTACATGTGGAAATTAAAACCAGAGGTACCAAACACTATTAGCAATGAACTATTCTGCTTAATTATGCCTTCACGGACCATGAAAGATAATTGAGAATCATTTTCAAAGGACAATTGTATTCCCATCTGATTTTTGTGGTTGTTGTTGTTGCTTTCCTGTGGCTGTTTTCCTCATACAACTGAAATGGGGTCTCTGTTCTTCCAAGTGTGTCTATGCTTCGCTCCCTCTGTTTCATTTCATGCTGTGAGCTTGCATGACCAGACAGGAATGAATGAATCCAATCCTCTCACTGTAGGCAGATCGTCTACTCTTGGAGATAATCATCAGATCTCTTGGGAATTTGTTTTTAAGCTCAGTTCATAATAATGCCTCTCTTCTCTGACGATGCTTCATCACATTTAATAGACTGTAATCACAAACCATGGTGTGATATGTGGTCGTTTCCTCTCTTAAGAGGAAAAGTATGGGCAAAGTTAATTATATCTAATGATCCTTGATCTCCCAAGAGGATAACCCCTTCTCACCTGACACAAAACAGTGGTTTGAGAAGCCAGGGGATCTGATAAGTCGTTTCGACCATTTTGCAGAAGCCAAATGGTCCACCTGTTTATCATTCTAAACTGCTGCCTTAATGAAAAGCATGCTGAATTGCATATCACTTCAAAAAAAGCTGACATGCAGAATAAGGGTCAAAATTAACATTATAAAAAATGGAAGAAACCCTTTTGAGTTTCAAGCCACATAACACTCTGCAATATAGGTTTTTCACTTAATTATGACAACCATCCGAAGGTTTTACATATTGGCAAATATAGCAGATAATGAACTATTGATCTTACAGAAGGTCCGGGGATGTAGAGCTTAACTATATTGTCTCCTTTCCTCTGGAAGGTCCATTGATGATGTAGTCAGAGAAGGGGGGCAATCTATTGATCCACCACCCAAATCTTTTTGATCACACTAATAGAAGAAAAGGTAAAAAGCTAAATGTATCCTTTCCAGTCCGAGTTTGCAACTAAGAAATAATCCCTTAAGGAGGGAATTACTTAGGCCTTCTGAAATCAGAGGTCATTGTCATGATATTCTGTTCCATGGCCCATTTAGAATTTTAGCAATGCTCCATGCAAAATAACAGAAGTTAAATCTTTAACCAAGAATCAGACCCAGACAGTAGTGAATGGATTTTATCTTGCTGATAAGAAACAGGGGCACAGAAAATCTTTCCTAAGACAGTGTCTTTTGGATTCATACCTGAACAGAACCATAACAAAGAGGTGAGTGGAGGCAGGTTACAGTGGATGTTTTTCCTTATGATGAGAGATGGACTGTGTTGCACAGCAATTCCTCCCAAGTGAAACATTCTTTCCCTTTGGGAGGAGGAATTCCGTAAGTCCCAAGAAGCTTAGACAATTATAAGACTTACTAGCTACACCCTCTCCCTCAATTACACAAGCAGTGAACAGTTGCTGGGGACAAGGGTCTCTTCAGTGGTGTTGCCTGCAGGTTGGGTAGGAAGTTCCAGGAAGGTAGCCTTGGGAAGCTATCCCTTCCCATGCTGGACAGGCCTTTCAGTATTGTTGTTGACTTTGAGTCACACATGCTTTTGTTAAATTCCTCCCCAACCCCTACCCATATTTTCCTGAGATAACTCAATAAACCCATTGGTTCAACAAACTTAAGTGGAGTCATTTATTTGGGTCTGTCATTGGAATTGCATCTGGGAAAAGAAGTTGTGTTGTTCATATCTCCCTTGAGAAAGCCACATCATAGTCTACTCTTTTTCTAGTGCATCACCCAATCTCACAATACAAGGATGACTTCTGTCAAATCAGTTACAGTGTGAAGAATCCTGCAGTGAGCTGAAAAAGAAAAGTTCATTATCTCCATGACTTAGATATCATTCGACCACATTTAGTACACTTAATAAATATCCACAGTGTACTTCTTAGGTACCAGGCATAGTCTCTCACATTGTAGAATCATAAGATGAATTGGATATAGTTTAATTACCCTTGGGAAAAATAAACAAGCTAATTACATTCACACCAAAAGGCAATAAGTATTGTAAAAAAATAATTAAAAAAAGCAGCACATTTACAGTGTTGTGGAACTATCCAGAAGAATGTAGATAATAAGAAAAACTTTCCTCAGATCTGAGTAGGGATTGGTTTGATGAATCAGAACAATGGATCCTGCTTCACAAATCTAAGTAGCATATGATGTGGGCATGATTTTTATGACTCATTTGGAGGGGCTTAAAGAATTCAAGCCTGTCTGTCAGAAACTACAAATTTTGTGAGCATTTGAGAGTTTATTCAGAGTTTCCCTAACAGTGAAGGACGTGGAGCTAATCAGAGGATACTGCACTGGAGACAACACTGGAGGAGTTGAAGTAGGAGACTGACATGGCCAGTTGCATGCTTTAAATAGCACTCTGAAGGCTGTGAAAGGTGCATGTGGGAGAAATGTGAACAGAACAGAAGAATGCACATTTCTTAATCAAGAACACTGAAGAGAGCTGGTAGGATAGATCAACAGGTGTGGGAGTGGCTGTCCACAAACCATCTGAGTGTGATTATTGGAGGCCCACAAGGTATAAGGGAAGAGCTGTCCAAATGTGTCCTAAGATCTCCATCTGTGCACAAATGTCATGCATGTGTCTCTCTCTTTCCCCTGTCTTAAAGCCATGAATAAGATTTTAAGAAAAGGAAGTGTGATGAGAGAAGCACACTAAAGATAAGAAAGGGTCGGAACCGGAACAATAATCACTGAAGTTGCTTTACTTTTAAAAATATTTTCTTCTTCATCATTATCATCATCATTATTATTATGTATATGTGGATGTGAGAATGTTCAGGAGCATGTGGCATGGTGCATGTGTAATGGTCTCTTTGTGGATTCAAGTTTCTCCTTCTACCTTTTCATAGTTTCATAGTTTCTAGGATGACTTAGAGCCTCAGATTTGTGTGTCAAGTACCTTTACAAGATGGGTCACCTGTTTACCTGTGATACTTCTTAAGTACACATATCATAAACCAGCTATGGATGACGTGTTTTGTAAACATTATTTTGTAAGCATTATTTCATTTAACCCTTACAACAGATTTGCAGAGTGTACCTATTTCAAAGACAAAGGAATGGAGAATTCAAAGAAAGTTGTGCTGAAGACAGTACCAGGGTTGTCAAACCAGAATGTAGGCTGACTGTGTATCATCTTAGACTGTGCTGCATCAGCAGATACCAGGCACATGTCCAAGGTCACAGGGAAGAGTCCTCAAGTATAATTCTGTCATACCTTAAAGAAAATGCATGTGGAGACTCATAGTTTGAGTTGCTAGTATAAACAAAAAAAGAAAACAGCAAACAAACAAAACAAAACAAAAAGTAAGCAAGCAAACAAAAACAAAAAGACTGCCCTAAAACATAAGAATGGGACTAACATAGCTTAGTCAAAACATAAAAGGATCCATAGTAAGGAATACACATGGGCTTGATTTCATCATTTCAGAAGATGCATCAACATTTTTTTCACTTAGGCAATCATGATATTTGGTTATATCTAGCAAAATCTTTTTGTTTCAAGAATTACATTATCAGAAACTTATTTGCCCTCACAAAATACTGCCATTAATTAATCCTTGTAGCCATCTGTGAAGCTATTCTCATAACCATAGATGCAATTATACAGGCAAAGTTTAAGAATTGAATTTAAGACAGTCATACATGGGCAAGCCTTAACTTACTCTCTTTACAATATTTGCCTTATACATTTTTGTCACTAGTCCTAGTCCTTTCACATTATTTATTTATTAATTTGGTGTGCATAAGTACAATCTGCATGTGTGCATATCCATATATGTGTGACATAGCACATTTGTGGAGATCAAAGGACAACCTTGGGTGTTAGTTCTTATTTCCCACTTTGTATGAGGCAGGGTTTCTGTCATTTTTTTCTGAAGCATATGCCAGGTTAGATGACTCTTGGACTTCCAGGGATTCTCCTGTCTCTGTCTCCCATCCTCTGTAGGATCACCGGGATTATAGATATACTACATTTCTGGCTTTTACATGGGCTCTGGGAATTTGAAGAGTCTGCACACATATGTGGCAAGTCTTTTTACCCACTAAACCATAACCCAAGCCCCATTTTCCATTTTAATTCAAAATAATATACTATTTATTTGAACATTATTTCAAAAAGTAACATTGGAAAAATTAAAGAGAAAGATAAACTAGAAAATAAAGGAAATGTATATGGTTTAATATTAGTCTTTTTTTAACTTGCTATATGTGAATCCATTTTGCTGGGAAGACACACTATATACTCTAGCAGAGGTTAAACTCATCCAGTTTCTTTTACTTGAGAAGTGTTCTTGACAGTTATCTTAGAATGCTTATATTAGTTGATCAGACTTCATGGATTCAATGGTGCTAGATCCATGGGATGATAGGCAGAAAAGGTTAACTAGTAGAGAAGGAAATAAACACATATTCCACATTATGATCATTGTAGGTATAGAGAAAAATAATACTGAGAGGGTAATAGAGGAAGTACTTGTCTGGGAGGTGGGAGGTGTCATGCCATTCAGAACTGTCAGGGAAGATGTCACAGATATGGTGACAGGTTAATGGGACCTGAGTTAAAGAGCACCTTGCATCTGTGGGGGAAATATCACCATACTAAGCAGAAGGGATCCTGGGAGGGAAAAAAATGTTTCTAGTGGGAAAAGGAGAGGAGATGGGATTGGGTAACTAGAGATGAAAATAACACAAAGTCATCATATTCATGCATGAAACTGTTAATGAGATAATAGAATTAAGAAAAAAAGTTCAATGTTCTGACTATGTCTTTGGGTTATAGTATTCATTTTGTTGTGATGCTGTGTAGCCAAGATGCCTTCACAGATGTAAACTAGCAAGTAGTAGTGGATGTATGGCATTTTCACAATTAACCAGTAATGTGATGCTCAGTGAAATAATGAGCATCTTAACTCCAATAATCACCTCATTTCCATAAATGACTGCATCTCAAACAGTGGATTCAAAACGATTTTGTTGATGTGACATAGAATGGCATTAACACTCAGAGATGTTGACAACATTGATTCAGTTGACAAGCTATATTTTATACACTTGGCTTTTCTAGATGCTGACACTAAATGCCCCAAAATTAAAACAAACATTTTGGCCAATGAGATAGCTCAGTGATAAAGGTTTCTGTGGACAATCTTAGTGATCAGGAACCAACTTCTGATGTTGCTCTGATCTTATCTCCTCATTCGTGCTATAGTGCATATGCCCCTCTCCCCCATAAATAAAAAATAAGTTTTAAAAAATTGGTTTTGGCAGAGAGTTATCAGAATGAGTCTGAAGTTCCTCTATCCTTCCTTGATTTAATGATGACAGAAATTTTTATCCATCATGAGTTGAGTCTTAAAGAAAAATAATAACTGACTGACAATGCATTACTCTAGCAGAGGTTACACTCATCCAGTTTCTTTTACTAGAGAAGTGTTCTTGACAGTTATCTTAGAATGCTTGTATTAGTTGATCAGACTTCATGGATTCAATGGTGCTAGATCCATGGGGTGATAGGCAGAAAAGGTTAACTAGTACAGGAGGAAATAAACAGTCTCTGTGGCCTCTGTATTATTATAGACTAGTTAAGACTTGGAAAAATGTTCTCAGTGCCCAGAACAGGCTTCAGGAGTCCATGGTTCACTGTGCTGACTCCTTAGCATCTTACCCCCAACTGATAATTATCTTTCAAGCTTCTGTTCTCTTGTTCAACAAAAATGATTTCAGTCCCTTTCACACATAGTTTAAACTTCTCAATACATTTCCCATGTGTCCTAAGACAGAATTTTGTTTGGCTATATATCTTCTCATGACAAAGTGCTTTCTTACCTTTTACTTTCTACAAAATGTCAAGTTTCTTCTCAGTTTTCAGCTTATACTTCTTAAACCTGGAAGCCCACTCTCAAAAATCATATACATCTTGTACAGATAAGAAATGTAGACAATTCATAAACAGAAGCTATTTTTATGAACTCAATAGTATAGTTTCTCATTTCAATGAATATAGATGATATACATGAATATTTCAACATTTTCATTTCAACTGTCTTATTTGCAAACAAAGTAGATATACGTTAGGTGATTCAGTCTTCTGAAAGCCAAGTGAAGAAATAATTGTAATTCTGGAGCAGTGTAGCAGTGAACACCTCCATGCGGCCTTACTCCAGCATCACTTTTTCATTTTAATAACTGGGTCTCTGCTCTTCATTGCAAAACCCTTGACTATACTTAGCTACCTGCTCAGACAATATTGAGTTAATGGGGATAACCAAATGAAGCCTGAAAATTTATTGTAAGGAAATAGTGCAGATTATTTGGGAGATGTTAATTTGTTGTAATTTAGGTCTGAGTGGCACACCAACTGTGAAGACTGGAGCAGAGCGACATTTAAACAGGACACTTGTGCTTGTTATTGTCTTTCCATCTATGACATGCATCTCTCCTGTTCGCATGTTTCTCTTTACTCTGATCAGCAGCTGATCTCTCCCTAGAGCATGATCGCACTAATGTGAGCATTCATCACCACTGTGCAGTTTGTGGAGCCTTCCTCACACATAACATCTCTTTAATGTTCTCAGTGATGCAGGGCAGTCTGCATAATTATGGCTATTTCATGTGTAAGGCTAAATAACTTGATTAGCCTCATCCAAAAGAGTTGAGTAATAATCATTGTCTTCATTTCAGTAAAAGGTCTTCTTGTATTTCGTTTGGTGTTTCACCTGCTCTTCCCTTTCCTATTAGTGAAGGAACAGGCAGACTATCATCACTGTGAATAGCTCTTAGGTGGTAAGAGACCTGCCTCCTGCAGCAAAAACTATTAACAGCTAGATAGTGCTCTCTCCGTGTCTGGCAGCAGGGTGTGGCCCATGAACTAGGATTAGTCAATTTTCTGCTGAGGAGTTCTTATTGGAAAGATAATGGAATGATGAGAACATCCTAGCATATGTGAGGTTGAATGGCTGTAAGAGCATTCATAAGACCCAAAGTATATCTGGAGGCATACAACTCATCATTCTATATATTTAAAAGTTATGAATTGCCTTTCATCAAGCCACCCCAATAACATGGAGGCCTGAGCCCCCAAAGGAGTAGACATGCTACAGTGAACTCTGGGGTCCATAGAAGTATACAGGTGGAAGAGTGGCGGCGACTGGGAGGGAATGGTGAAGAGAAAGGGGGGATGGGGAGAGAGAGAGAGAAAGGAAGGAACCTGGAATGAATACTCAATATGCTTGTAAAAGAATAAAAATAGAAAAATAAGTAATAAAAAAGTTACGAATTATTCTATTAAACGTTAATAATACAAACAACAAATGTAATTCTCTTACCTTGAAAATGTGCTTTCATAAAAAAGCTGGATGTCTCTTTCTACCTGCCTGCCTGCCTGGAATGCTTGCAGTCCATCAAGGACACACTGCACCCCAGGTAAATACCCCCTGCTCACCCCGAAGCCTCAGGTAACCCACTGGTCCCAGCTCCTCCACCAGCCAGTCAGAGCAGGTGCTGCACCAGGCTGGGGAGGGCCCCTAGGCTACAAACCAGGTCCCCAGGTTAACTGCACTGCCACCAGCACCTCTGCCCTTTCCACCTGTTGGGGATGGTTTGCAATCCAGGGAGAATACACTGCTCATCAGAATTCAACAGAGTCCAAAGAACATCCAAGCAAAGCTCTAGGGGACAAAGATCACATATCTGAAGTCCTCTAAATTCATTCTATTACAAGGGAGAGATTCTTCACATCCAGCCCAAAGATAAGTAAACCCCCTTTTTACCATCCTGTTCTTTTCAATTATTAGTTACTGTAGAGTAACTTTTCCAAATAGCCATCCCCAAAACATATACAACTTCAGGGACTACACCTCTTACCCTAACATAACAACAAGGTACTAAATTGCAAAAGTGCACTACCATACTAATATTCACCCCCTGTCCACTAAACCTGATTTAACTGATGTACTAACAGTCTAATTGTCTCATCTAGGAAATAACAACAAGCATAACCAACACCAAGGCAAACACTAGTAATAACTGTCTGAGAGTAGTGATACCAACTAATTCAGTTCAGTCAAAAACATACAGAAATCGAAAGAAGGTCTTAAGAGATAAAACAACAATACCCAAGTCAAAGTGCAAATCCATGAGGAACAAAACCCAAGAAAACAAATCTCTCACCAAAAGAATTAACCCCATAATGATAGACTCCAACCAGAACAAATCCAACGAAAATAGCCAAGAAAGCCTGACCCAAGATAATGACTTTCAAAGCATGATCATTACCATGATCAATAATATGAAACAGGAAATCCAGGAGGAGTTAAATAACCGCATCAACCACTTTGAAGAGGAAGACAACATACACTTGGAGGAGTTGAGAAAAATGATCCATCTATCTGTTGACTACAGGAAACTCATCTTACCACAAAAGATAGGCACATTCTAAAAGTAAAAAACTGGTCAAAAATTCTGCAAGCTAATGGAACCAGGAAACAGGCAGGGGTAGCTATTATGCTATCAGACAAAGTGGACATGAAACTAAAAAAAATGATAAGAGACACAGATGGATACTACATTTTAGTCACAGGTACAATTCACCAGGAAGACTTCACAGTAATGAACATATATGCATTTAATGTGGGCTCCTCCACATTCATTAAGCAAACCCTACAGCATCTTAAGCAAGAATTGAACCTCCAAATGATAATTATTGGGATTTCAATACCACCCTCTCAACATGGGATAGATCAACTGGTCAAATACTTAACAGAGACACATTGGAACTTAATCAAACCCTTAAAGAAATGGACTTTACAGATCTCTATCTAATTTTCATCCATGCACCAAAGAATACACATTTTTCTCAGAAGCACATGGAACTTTCTCCAAAATAGACCACATATTGGGCCACAAAATTAATCTCCACACATACAGGAAAGTTGAAATTCTAGCCTGTACCCTATTAGACCACCATGGTCTAAAGCTTGACATCCACAACACAACAAAAAACAGAAAATACACTAACTCCTGGAAACTAAACACTATGATGCTGAATAAGAATTGGATTCAGGAAGAAATTACAAAGAAAATTCAAGATTTCTGAAGCAAATTATCAAAATCTTTGGGACACAATGAAAGGTGTCCTAAGAGGTAAGTTCATAGCTCTTAATGCCTACATCAAAAAAATAGAAACATCACAAATAAATACCTTAACAATGCAGCTTAAAGCTTTAGAGACACTAGAGCAATCTGATCCCAAAAGCAGTAGAAGAGAGGAGATGAGAAAAATAAGGGGAGAAATATCCAAAATTGAGATGAGAAAAACAGAGAATCAACCAGCCAAAAAGCTGGTTCTTCGAAAAAAATCAATAAGATTGATACACCCCTAGCATTATAAACCAAAAGCAAGAGAGAGAAAACACAAATTAACAAAATTAGAAATAAAAATGGAGTTATCACTACTGATACCCAAGAAATTTTGAGAATTATAACAAAAGAAATGGATGAATTCCTGAGTAAGCACAATTACCTAAATTTAATCAGCAAGTTTTGAATTATTTAAATAGTCCTATAACATATGAAGAAATCAATGAAGTAATCTCAAATCTTCCCAACAAAAAATGTCCTGGACATTTTTTGGGGATTCAGTCCAGAGTTCTACCAGACATTTAAGGAGCTAATAACACCAATACTCTTTTCACTGTTCCATCAAATAGCAAAGGAAGGATCACTAAAAATTATTTCTATGAAACTAATATCATCTTAATCCAAACCTAACAAAGATACACTTAAAAAAGAAAACTATAGGCCAATCTCTCTGATGAACACAGATCCAAAGATTCTCAACAAAGTCTTAGCACATTGGATTCAAAAACATATCAAAAAGATCATTCACAGGGATCAAGTAGGCTTTATCCCAGGCACACAAAGTTGGTTCAATCATATGCAAATCAATAAATGTAATTCACAATATAAACCAGTCCAAAATCCAAGACCATATGATACTCTCAATAGATGCAGAAAAAGGTTTTGACAAGATCCAACAGCTCTTTATGATCAAAACCCTACAGAAGGTTTTTCGATCAGGAACTAGACAAGGCTGTCCACTCTCACCACTTCTATTCAATATCATACTTGAACTCTTAGCTGAAGCCATAAGAAAAGAAAGGGAGATAAAAGGGATTCAAATTGGCAAGGAAGAAGTCAAGTTATTTCTATTTGCAGATGACATGATCTTATACCTGAGTGATCTCAAAAACTATACTAGGAAACACCTGGAACTAATACAGAAGTTCAGCGAGGGTGGCAGGACACAAAATAAATGTATAAAAATCAGTGGCCTTCCTATATGCCCAGAATGAAAGAAGTGAAAAAACCCCTGAGATAAACAATCCTATTTACTATAGCCCCTACAGAAAAATGAAATACTTGGTATAAACCTAACCAAGGAAGTAAGTGACCTTTACCATGAAAACTTTAAAACCCTAAAGAAAGAAATTACAGAAGACACTAGGAGCAGAAAGACCTCCCATGTTCTTGAATTGGCAGAATCAACATAATAAAATGACCATACCAAAGGCAATATACAGATTTAACATTATACCAATTAAAATCCCAAAGCGATTCTTTAAAGAAGTTGACCAAACAAATCTCAAAATTCATATGGAGGCACAAAAGACCCAGGATAGCAAAGACAATCCTGAGTAAAAAAAACACTGCTGGAGGTATCACCATACCAAACCTTAGTCTATACTACAAATCCATAGTTGTAAAAACAGCCTGCTACTGGCTCCAAAATAGATACTCAGATCAATGAATAAGGGTTGAAGACCCAGATATAAACCATTTGATCTTTGACAAAGGGGCCCAAAAATTCCAATGGAAAAAGAAAAGCAAATAGTGCTGGTAAAACTGGATATCCACATGCAGAACATTAAAACTTGACCTGTACTTGTCACCATGTACAAGAAATAATTCCAAATGGATAAAGGAACTCAATATAAGGCCAGAGACTATAAAAACCAGAGTTGAAAAGGTAGGGAACTCTCTCGAGCTGATTGGACTAGGCCAACAATTCCTAAACTGAAATACAATAGCATAGTCCCTACCATCATCATTCAACAGTTGGGATCTTGTGAAATTAAAGAGCTTCTGTTCAGATAAAAATATTATAACTCGAGCTCAAAGGCAACCCACAGAATGGGAGAAAATCTTCACTAACCACATATCTGATAGAGCTCTATTATCCAGAGTGCACAAAGAACTTAGAAAACTAAACACCAAGGAAACAAATGGCCCAATTAAAAAATGGGCCTGGCAACTCAAAACAAACTTTACCAGGGACAAAATTGAAATGTCTAACAACTACCTTAAAAAATGTTCCACATTCTTAGCCATCAGGGAAATGCAAATCAAAACCTCCCCCTGGTCAGTATGGAAAAAATCCACAATGCAAACAACACCAAATTCTGGAGAGGATGTGGCGAGAAGGGAACTCTCCTACATTGCTGGTGGGAATGCAGGCTTATACAACCACTCTGGCAAGCCATCTGGAGATTCTTAAAGTAGTTAAAGATAGAAATGCCATATGACCCAGCTATTCCACTTTTGGGAATAATCCTCCATACAGTGAAAATTCACCTTGATAGCACAAGCACAGCCATATTTATAACAGTACTGTTTACAATAGCAAAGTCATGGAATCAACCCAAATGCCCAACATTTGAGGAGTGGATAAAGAAAATGTAGTACATTTATACAATGGAATACTACTCAGCCATCAAAAAGATGAATTAATGAAATTTGCTGGGAAATAGATGGAATTAGAAAAAATTATATTGAGTGAAGTATCCCAGACACAGAAAATTAAGTGCCATATGTCTTTGCTAATAGGTGGATCTTAGTATCAAACCCACTTAGTAACACACTCAAAGATATATCACTGTAATACCTACATCAATTGCAAAGATTATAAACAGGAGGGAAGGGGAAGGAGGGCCCCTCCATAAACAAGGAGAGAGGGAAGCATGCTACAGCAGAGATAATAAGCCATCATCAAGGACTGCAAGTAAGTAATGAGACATCTGTTTAAGCTCACAGACTTTCCTTCCTGGTTACTTACAACTGATAGGGTTTGATCTCAGCAGAAAGTGATGACATAGAGTTTGGTAGATAGAAGGTAATCATCCTGCAAATGGGAGACTGATCCCCCTCACCATGGTCTCCTACTCTTATTCCATCTACCTTTCAATCTACTCTTATAATAAGTCTCTATTTTAACAGCCTTTTATCTCTGGCTAGGAGGTGACATCCAATATCCACCAGGATGGAGCCAAGGATGGTGTAGGAACAGCAAAACTGGAAGAAGAAGAAGAAAAGAATAACCATAACTCAGAACATAAGAGACCCTACATTAATCACCTGGAACCAGTCCAACCTAATCTCTCCTCATCCCAAAGCTCAGGGAAATTTGCGGAAAAGGGGGACGTAAGATTGTAAGAGCCTAAAGATGGGGAGGAGCAACGATATGCAAGATTCTCCACACAGGTTAGGGCCGAAGTAATCATAATAGGACTTGCATGTCCTATGCAATGACCAACATGTCATTGACCCCCCAAAGTCTAGCATGGATCACAGACTCTAAGATTCTTAGAGGCAAGGGATTAATAGCCACAATATTATTCCTATACTAAATGGGAACACAAAAAAGAGCTTTAGGCAATGCTACTGAGTCCCTACCTTCGATTGCAGAGGAGGACCCAGAGGGAAGTTTGACATGCACACTAAAGGATGCTCCAGGAATGGAGGGGGAGGGGTCACTGGGAGAAAGGGAGGGAGGGGGGAAGGAAGGAGAAAAGGGGGAGAGGGAAAGGGGATCCAGGGAGGGGTGGAGAGAGAGAGGGTAATGGGGTACTTATCAACTTTGTATAAGTGGAAGAAATAAAAAAAAGCTGGAAGTCAGGTTGAACTGGGAAATTTTTTATCCTGTGGAAAAGCATCCTGGACTCTGCTGACTTTTGGTTACTGGATCTCTCTTCCTCTCTTCAGGTTATTGACTCTGTAAGAGACTTGTGACTTCACAGTATATATCCTGATACTTATGGATCAATTTCCATTCCTATTCCTCAGTAGGAGGCTTAATATTAGCCACCCATTAAGTCTGTAAGTACATGGTTTATTCTTGAAGGGATGGAGCCTATGCAAGGCCTAGGAAAGCTATAGTAGGTTTTTTTAGCTACTTTTGAAGCAATCCTGGGATATTATGTATCCAGAACACAGTGTAGAAGGGAATGCCTCTTTAAGTGCATGAACTCTTGTTTCCTGAGAAACCCAGACCTCAGGCCAATGCCCTCCACCTGGAATAAGGTTAGTACTGAATAGACACTTCCCATCCAGGAATTGTTGTAAGTTAGTTGCTAGAATCTCTTTCTCTTTCTCTCTCTTTCTTCTTTCTTTTTATTTATCTCCTCTCCTCTCCTCTCCTCTTCTCTTCTCTTCTCTTCTCTTCTCTTCTCTTCTCTTCTCTTCTCTTCTCTTCTCTATTCTCACTCTCACTTTCGTTTTCTCTTTCCCCTCTTACTTATCTCTTTTTCTTCTTTTTCATTCATTCTCTCTGCCTTTCATTCTTTTTTCTTTTTTCTTCTTTTTTCTATCTTTTCACCAAGGGCTCCAACTTCATCTTTGTTCCCTGAACTCTCTACACAAATTAAATTTATTATTTGGCTTAAAACCACCAAATCTCATTTTTATTGTTGTTAGTTTCTAATGGAAAGCATACTGAACACATCCATTTGCCAGTTTTCCTGTAGGGAGGATGATAGAGATTTGGCAGTGAGCAGACCATGATTGAAATAGCAGATGACAGTCTAAACCATGCTAAGTACTTTCACCATAAAAAAATTCAAGAAGGTAAGATGATTCATTCTTCTACCTTCCTGTAGCTTTCCATGAGTTCTGTCAGACTTATGATTTCTTATCATCTTCATTTCAGGGGAATATGTGAGTTAATCCCATTGGCAAAATACTGAGGATGGGACACAGTAAGTACTTTGTTCTGATTGCTGCTAAAATTAAAATGTCATTTGCTTTGTCAATTTTGTGTATATGTATGCATTTGTATGTAGTCATTCTGCACCATGGCACATGTGTGGAAGTCAGAGAACAACTCTTAGGAGTTGATTTAGTCCTTCTACCATGTGGATTTTGGTCATTGAACTTAGACTTGTACAGAAAGCTCATTTATCTGCTCATTGGGTTGTGCTTGTTTTTAATTAAAATTAGGATGTTCATTAAAGGAAAAACTAGTAAATATAGATGGATAAAAATAACCATTACTGTCAAAATATATTTTTGTGAACATTTTCAGGAAAAATATTATTGCAACAAGAACACCACTCAGTAGTGGAGTGTTTGCTTAGACTCTGAGAGTCCATGGATAGAATCCCCAGCCTCAAAAAGAAAAAATGTTCTAAGAAAGAAAAAAAATGCAATGGAAAAAGAGAACATAATGTGTGAGTCCATTTAAACCTATTTTAGCAATTAAATATATCATCTGTTTTATATGCACAAAAGGTATTTCTCATATCATTTTCAAAACTGAGGCAGTGATCATAGGACACTGAGAAAACAAATTGAAACAGGTTTGGAAGATTTCTTCTTCCTAGCAGCTTCCAAGTACTACCAGAAGGTATAATACAGAATTCTAGTGGGAAAAAAAGGTAATCAGTATTATCTCTCACTTAACCATGAATGGTGCAAGCTCTAATAAAGAGACATATCAATTCACTCTGTTTGTGTATGAAAGTTTCAAAGAATAAAGAGAAAAAAATTATCTGGTAAGAGGAGACCATTGAAGAAATAGTTGCATGTATGGTATGGGGGAAAACAATTGGTTTCTGGTCAAATTTAAGCCCCTTTAAATTTTCAAGAGAAATCATATGTTTGGTACTGCAAGAAGTGTAGCAGTTAGCCTACACGGTTGTTGAAATATCACCATAAAATGGCTTAAGGGAACAATGGATTTATTTTCTCTCACAATTGGATTGTCTGGCTACAGTTCTCAGTCCAACATGATAGGAGAGCTCACATCAACACCAGGCCAAGGGAACTGGCCACACCACCACCACATAATGGTTGAGGGAGGGACAATCCTTACTTACTAGACCAGCATGTCTGGCCAAGTGTACACAAGGATGCCAACATTCTCAACCAGTTCTCTGTATTTTATTCCAGGGCCTAATCCTACCCACCATGGGCTGGGCTTTCTCCATCCGCTAGAAAATCCCCTGCAAGTTTTCTCTGGGCTCAACACAACCATTAATTCTCTATAAATGTGCCCAGGGCTCAAACCCTCAACTGTAAAGTTAACAACTGTGCCTAAATATAACACCAAGTTAAAATAACCAATGATAGAAGGGGATACCATAGACCGTAGATGGGAAAATGTTTGCGTTTTAATTACAAGTGCATGACAGTAAACTGCTTTCTAAACACTTATCATACTCATAGATTAAAGAAGCTTTCAGCATTAAACCAAGAAATATGCTTTTGCAGTGAAAGTTGTCTAATGCAGTGACCACAACTAGCCAAGGTATACAGAATAAGGGACTGTGGAATTGCTCAGTTCTAAACAGGACATAAAAGCCAACCCCAATACCATGACTCAGGGAACCTTGTAGAAGAGAGATCAGTAAAAATGTAAGAACCTGAGAATCAAAAGGGGTGTAGGGGTGTTTCAAGACAGTATCCTTGGTCATGACTGGTCTGCCACACCCAAGAACTCATTGAAGTGATGGGTACTACCATAAGAAAGGTTCAACAGTTGGTCTATTAACATTTCATCATAGATAGGGGAAGACATCAAGGGATATTATACCTCTCTGAGGGACTATGGACAGTTAATTTAAGACTGGAGAAGGTCTTCTACCCCAGACCGGGATGAGGGCAGACTCCCTGAACCTCATGTAAGGCCCCTAGACCACGCCTCAGGCACCAGATCACCTGCACCAGTCTGCTCTGGCACTAGGGTAGGCTGGTAGGCCATGCTCCAGGTCCCAGGTGATCTGCGTGCCACACTAGACACCCTCTCCTCCTGCCCCAGACCCAGACCAGGGCAGACTCCCTGATCCTCAAAATTCAATAGAGTACAGAGAAAATCCAAGCAAAGCTCTAGGGCACAAACACCATACATTTGAAGTCCTTTAAAATCATCCCATCACATGGGAGAGAATCTTCACATCCAGCCCAAAGATAAGTAAACCCTTTTTACTATCTTGTTCCTCTCAATTATTAGTCACTATAGTTTAACTTTTCCATATAGCCACCCCACTTCAGCGAATATACCAATCACCCTCACATATCACCAAGGAAGTAACTGAAAAAGTACACGTAACATACTAAGCTTCACTCCCTGTCTACTAAACCTGACTTAATTCATGACTAACAGTCTAATAGCCTCATCTAGGAAATCACACCAATACCAGAAAAGTGTACCCAGCTCCAAGGCAAACACTAGTAATAACTCCTCAAGTGTACCATGTAATTCAGTTCAGTCAAGAACACACAGGAACAAAACGAAGGTCTTAAGAGATAAAACAAAAATGCCCAGGTCACAGTGCAAATCCATAAGAAGCAAAAACCAAGACAGCAAATCTCCTACCAAAAAAATAACCCCATAATGATAGATTAGATTCCAACCAGGACAAACTCACAGAAAATAACCAAGAAAGCCATACCCAAGATAATGATTCTCAAAGCCTGATCTTTACTATGATCAATACTATAAAAGAGGAAATCTGGGGAGAAGTTAAATGACCATATCAACCACTTTGAACAGGAACACAACAAACACTTGGAGGAGATGAGAAAAACAGTTGAAGAAACAAAAATAGACATAGAGCAGTTAAAATAATCTCAAGAAAAGTTAAAAATTGAACTAAAAGACAAATTGTCTTCAACCCAGAACTCAATAGAGAGTGTTATCAGCAGGACTAATGAAACAGAAGATAAAATATCAGATCTTCAAGACAAAGTGGAAGAACTAACCAGCTCAATGGAAGAGGTTGTTAAAAACAGAAAGATACTTGAAAGGAATATTCAGGGAAGTTTGACATTGACACTATAGGATGCTCCAGGGATTGGGGGTGGGGAAGAGAGGGACACTGGGAGAAAGGAAAGGAGGAGGGTTAAAGAAAGTAGAAAAGGGGGGAAGGAGCAAGGGTGTCTGGGGAGGGATGGAGGGAGGAGGGGACTGGGGTACCTATTAAGTTTGTATGAGTGGGAAAAAAATAAAGAACTAAAAAAAAGAGGAATATAAGTGCATAATAAATTAAAAAAAAAGAGTTATGGGACACTTTGAAGAAGCCTAACATGCACATTAATGGAATACCAGGACAAGAATCCCAAAATATCACACCTGAGGAAACTGTTCAAATTATCATAAAGGAAAACTTTCCTCATCTAAAGAAAAAGAGGCCCATGCCAATACAAGAGGCATTCTGCACTCCAAACAAATATGACCAAAATAGGAACTCGGCAAAGCCAATAATAATCAAAACACTCCACATACAGAACAAAATGTGCTGAGAGCTTCAAGGAAAAAAAAAGTCACTTTTAAAGGTAAACCTATTAAAATAACAAGTGATTTTTCAATGGAAACAGTAAAAACAAGAAGAACTTAGAGAGATGTATTTCAAGTATTGAATGAACAAAAATGTCAATCCAGGCTGATATACCCAGCAAAACTATCAATCATGATAGCAGGTGAAAGAAAAATTTTCTACCATAAAGACGACTTGAAGGCTTATAGAACTACCAATCCAGGCTTTAATAAAATGCTAGAAAAGATACTCAAGCTTGAAGAAAAGAACAAGCATATCTAGGAGGACAGAAGGGAAATATAATACCACCAAAACCTACAAGCCAAATAATACACTTATGAAAGCTACTAAAAACAAAAAGTGTCAGGAATTAAAAGTAATTTCTCTATCATAACACTTAATGTCAATGGAATTAACTCACCAATCAAAATACACAGGTTATAAACATGGATTAGAAATCATAACCCATCCCTCTGCTGCCTTCAGGAAACACATCTTACCACAAAAGATATTCATATTCTAAGAGTAAAAGGCTGATTGAAAATTCTTCAAGCTAATGGAGACAGGAAACATGCATGGGCAGCAATTATGCTATCTGACAAAGTGAACTTCAAAAAAAAATTGTAAGAGACACAGAAGGATACTACATTTTAATCACAGGTACAATTCACCAGGAAGACTTCACAATACTGAACAGACATGCACCTAATATGGACTCCTCCACATTCATTAAGTAAAGGCTACAATGTCTAAAGCAAGAAATCAATTCTAAAATAATAATATTCAGGGATTTCAATACTGCCCTTTCAGTGTGAGATAGATCAACAGGTCAAAAACTTAGCAGAGACACATTGGAACTTATCAAACCCTTAAAGAGTAGACCTTACAGATTTCTGTCAAACTTTCCATCCACCCACCAAAAAATACACTTTTTTCTCAGCAGCACATGGAACTTTCTCCAAAATAGACCACATATTGGGCCACAAAATTAATCTCCACATATACAGGAAAGTTGAAATTCTAGCCTTTACCCTATCAGACCACCATGGTCTAAAGCTTGACATCTGCAACACAACAAAGAGCAGAAAATACACTGGAAACTAAACACTATGATGCTGACTGAGAATTGGGTTCAGGAAGAAATCATAAAGGAAGTTCAAGATTTCCTAGAAGAGAACAATAATGAATATATAATGTATCAAAATCTCTGGGACACAATGAAAGCTCTCCTGAGAAGTAAGTTTATAGCTCTTAATGTCTGTATCAAAAAAATAGAAACATTACAAATAAAAAACTTAACAATGCAGCTTAAAGCTTTAGAGACACAAGAGCAATCCAATCCCACAAGCAGTAGAAGAGAGGAGAGGAGCAAAATTAGAGGAGAAATATGCAAAATTGAGATGAGGAAACTGATAAAAAGAATCAACTAGCCAAAGCTGGTTCTTTGAAAAAATTCAATAAGATTGGTACACCTATATCTAAATTCACCAAAATCAAGAGAGAGAAAACCCAAATTAACAAAATTAGAAATGAAAATGGAAAAAAAAGAAATGAAAATGGAATTATCACAACTGATACCTAAGAAATACAGAAATTGTAAGGTCATATTTCAAACACTTATACTCCATGAAATTTGATAACAAAAGAAATGGATGAATTCCTATGTAAAGCACAATTTACTGTAAACTGAATCAGGAAGTTTTGAATTATTTAAATCATCCTGTAACATATGAGGATGTCAATGAAGTAATCTCTAATCTTCCCAACAAAAAATGTTCTGGACCAGATGGATTCAGTACAAAATTCTACCAGACATTTAAGTAATAACTAACACCAATACTCTTTAAACTGTTCCATCAAATTGTGAAGTAAAGAACACAGTGAAATTTTATGAGGCTAATATCATACTAATCCCAAAACCTAATAAAGATACACTTAAAAAAAGAAAACTATAGGCCAATCTCTTTGATGAACACAGATGCAAAGATTCTCAACAAAGTCTTAGCAAATCCACTTAAAAAACGTATCAAAAAGATCATTCACTGTGATCAAGTAGACTTTACCCAGACACACAAGGTTGACTCAACATGTGCAAATCAATGAATGTAATCCATCATATAAACCAATCCAAATTTCAAGACAACATGATATGCTCAATAGATGCAGATAATGCTTTTGACAAGAGCCAATATCCTTTTATAATCAAAACCCTAGAGACAGTTAGAATGGAAACTGTATATGACAAGCCAATGGCAAGTATTATACTCAGTGAGGAAAAACTTGAAGCATTCCTGCTTCAATAGGGGACTAGATATGGCTTTCTACTCTCATCATTTCTATTCAATATTGTACTTGAAGTCTTAGCTGGAACCATAAGACAAGAGAGGGAGATAAAAGGTATTCAAATTGATAAGGAAGAAGTCAAGTTATCTCTATTTGCTGATGACATGATCCTATACCTGAGTGACCCTAAAACCTCCACCAGGAAACTCCTAGAACTAATACAGAGAAGTTCAGCAGGATGGCAGGTTACAAAATAAACGTGCAAAAATCGGTGGTCTTCCCATATGCCAAGTATGAAAGAAGTGAAAAAGCCCTAAGAGAAATAATCCCACTTACTACAGACCCTAAAGAAATGAAATACCTTGGTATAAACCTAACCAAGGAACTGATAGACCTCTGAAAATTTTAAATCCCTAAAGAAAGAAATTACAGAAGACACCAAAAGGCGGAAAGACTTCCCATGCTCTGGATTGGCCGAATCAATATCACACAAATGACCATCCTACCACCCCAAAAGCAATATACAGATTCAATGCTATATCAATCAAAATCCCCAAGCAATTCTTTAAAGAAATTGACCAAACAATCTCAAAATTCATGTAGAAGCACAAAAGACCCAGGATAGCAAAATCAATCCCGAGTAACAAAAACACTGCTACAGGTATCACCATACCAAACTTTAATCTATGCTACAAATCCATAGTTATAAAAACAGCTTTGTACTGGCCCCAAAATAGACATGTAGATCAATGGATAAGGGTTGAATACCCACATATAAGTCCACACAATTACAGCCATTTGATCTTTGACAAAGGGGCCAAAAAAATCCATGGAAAAAGAAAAGCATCTTCAACAAATGGTGCTGGCAAAACTGGATGTTCACATGCAGAAGTTAAAACTAGACAACTTGCACAAACTTGACAACATGAACAAAAATTAATTCCTAATGGACAAGAACCTGAATATTAGGCCAGAGACTAAAAAAAAAAAAAAAAAACCCAGTTGAAAGGGTAGAGAACTCCCTCCAGCGGATTGAGTTAGGGCAACAGTTCCTAAACAGAAATCCAATAACACAGTCACTACAACCAACACTCAACAAATGGTATCTTAAGAAATTAAAGAGCTACTGCTCAAATAGATTGTAAACCAAGCAAAAAGGCAACAGAATGGGAGAAAAATATTCACTAACCACATATCTGATAGAACTCTACTGTCCAGAGTGCACAAAGAACTTAGAAAACTAAACACCAAGGTGATAAATGGCCCAAATAAAAAATGGGCCTGGCAACTCAAAACAAACTTTTCCAGGGACAAAATTGAAATGTCTATCAAATATCTTAAAAAAATGTTCTACATCCTTAGCCATCAGGGAAATGCAAATCAAAACCTACTCATCTCACGCTGGTCAGGATAGCAAAAATCCACAACACAAACAACAACAAATGCTAGAGAGGATGTGTATAGAAGAGAATTCTCCTACATTGCTAGGGGAATGCAGGCTTATACAACCACTCTGGCGATCAGTCTGGCGATTTTTAAATAAGTTAAAGATTTAAGTGCCATATGACCCTGCTATTCCACGTCTGGGAATAAGCCCCCATAAAGCAAAACAATCACCTCAATGACGCAAGCACAACAGTGTTCAGAACAGCACTATTTACAATAGCAAAGTCATGGAATCAGCTCAAATGCCCAACAGTTGATGAGTGGATAAGGAAAATGTGGTACATTTATACAATGGAATACTACTCAGCCATTAAAACATTGAATTAATGAAATTTGCCAGGAAATGGATGGAATTAGAAAAATTTATGTTGAGTGAAGTATCCCAGACACAGAAAATTAAATGCCGTATGTACTCCCTAATAGGTGGAGCCTAGAACCAAACCTACTTAATGACATATTCAAAGATAAATCTCTGTAATACCTACAGTAATTGCAAAGATATAAATAGGAGTGAAGGGGAAGGAAGGAAAGGGAAGGAGGGCCCCTCCAGAAATAAGGAGTGAGGGCATTGTGGTTTAATAGAGAGAATAGGTCACCATCAAGTATTGCAAATAAGTAGCGAGACATCTGGTTAAGCTTACTCTCACTTCCCTTCCCTGGTCACTTGCAACTGAAGGGGTTGATATCACCAATTTGGGAGGATATAGAGACTGGCAGATAGATGGTAACCATCCTACAAATGGGAGACTGACACCACCCCTTCCTTACGGTCTCCTACTCCTATTTCATCTACCTTTAATCTCCTCTTATAGGAAGAAACTCATTTAAACAGCCTTTTATCTTTGGTTAGGAGGTGACTTCCAATACCAATCAGGATGGAGCCAAGGGTGGTGTTGGAATAGCAAAACTGAAAAAAACAACAAACCACAACTCAACACCAAAGACCCTACATTAATCACCTGGAACCAGACCTAGCCAAATCTCACCCCATCCTAAAGCTCAGGGAAACTTGCAGAAGAAGGAGTGGCAAGATTGTAAGAGTCTAAAGATAGGGAGGACCAACGGTATTCAAGACTCCACACAAGTTAAGGCCACAGTAGCCATAATCGGATTTTGCTTGACCTGCACAATGACTGACATGTCAATGACCCCCCCCCCAAAGTTTAGCATGGATCACAGGCACTAGGATCCTTAGAGGCAAGGGACTAAAAGTCATAATAGTGTTCCCAAGAAAGGGCTCTGCACTATGCCACTGAGTCCTTACACCTCATTAGAGTGGAGGATTCAGAGGGAAGATTGGCATTCATACAAAATGTTCCCCCCCCCCCCGAGGAAAGGGAGGGGAAAGGGTGAGGCTCTGGGAGAAGGTGAGGGAGGGGGATGAAAGGAAGGGCAAAGAGTGAGAGAGTTCAAGGGGGACTGGGTGTAGGGAGGGAGGGGACTGGGATACCTATTGAGTTTGTATGATTGGGGAAAAATATAAGTATATTTATAAAAAGAATTGAGAAGTAAGCTTCTTTATTCAACAATTTATCTACTGATAGGTCATCTATGTACCAGCAAGGGTATGGTCCTTATACTCAGTATTCATGTACTTGCCAGTAGAGAAAACTCAGATAAACCCAGTGGGACACATACACCAAAAGATGTGAAAGTTGGAGAGAGACTTACTGGAAAGAAGGAAGAATGAAGTGCAAAGTGTCAAAGAACTTAAAAATGAAAAAAATGACATGGATTCAATAAAAATTAAATAGTTTATGTGGGTTTTCATAAAATAATAACTGGGTAAATATTCATGATTGAATAATATGATTATATAGACATGTTAATTATCTTGAACTTCTATTAAAAACATGATCAATAAGCATCTTTGAAATGAAATAATCATATCATGCTTAACTATTTCCAAGGGATATATTCATTTAGGTAGATTGTTATTTTTTATTTTTTTAGAACATTTATTTATTTTGTTAGAGGAGAGAGAGAGAGAGAGAGAGAGAGAGAGAGAGAGAACATATATGGCACATTTGTGGAGGTCAGTGTACAACTTTCAAAAGTCAGTTTTCATCTAGCATGTGGGGTTCTTGGAATTGAAATTAGGTCAGAAGTAATGTTAAGAGACACATTACTTACTTAACTTTCTAAATATGAATGTTCTGTGGCTCCAGAATATTCATCTCAAAAACTTTTATATACCTATAGTATTTGAATCCTGTTAAATCTGGAAATCCATGCAAAAAGTAGTTAATATCTTTTTATACTAAAGACCACACATCAAACATTTCTTTTGATTAAATATTAGTAAAATCTGAGTAAAATCTTGTGCTTGTCAAATGTTTTATATTAGTTCAATTATTATACATAACATTTAGCAAGCTGTTCAAACAAATATGAAGAGACATGTAGGTTGTACTCATATAAGCCTTAATCCATTTGCTATTTATTTGCAAATAGTTGTGTTGAGGTATGCACAAGTCATCAAAGGCAAGCCAGATGAAACTCAGTGAACTACTACACATTAAAGTAGGAGGGAATCTGATATGAGAAAAGAAGGGTCGTAATGGAAAGAGAAAGGAAAATGGGATTTGGGATTAAAATGTGAAAAATCGTGAATTTACTATACTCCTGTATAAAATACCAAAAGCATAAAAAAATAATTGATGGAAAACAAATTTAGTAAAACAAACCAAAGTAAATGTTATAAGAAAACATAGAAAAAAATTAAAGATGTGCTTGAACCTAGCTTTAAAGATTTAATGGTCTAAAACTGCAGTTTCTCTTGTACCAACCAGATAATTTTTCTTCATCTTGACAATTGATACAGATGAGATAAGATAGAAGTATTTTGAGTGTTCCTTCTTCACTAAATATAATCTCAAGTTTTATTCATTTGAAACTTTGACTAGCATCTTTTTCTTTTTGTGGCTGAATAATATTCCAGAGAGTGAATTTACTTCATTGATCTGTCTGGCCATCAAATAATTGTTAGAGTCAGCTCTACTTTTAGTTGTTATGAATAATGCTTCAAGGAATAATTGTGTTCATTTTTCTTATGTGTATGCTGATAAGCAAAATGGCCTAACCCTACAATAGCTCTTTTTAACAGTATGAAGAACTTCCAGATTCTTTTTCTCTTTTTAGTTACCTTTGAATAGATTTTGAGATATGTCCTTGCCAAAAGCTGTTATGATTTATCATTTTCTTTTATTTATTTTTATTATTTGTCATTTTGCTGTTGTCCTTGCTTTATACTTGCTTTTCTCTGATGATTAATTCAGCCCTAACTGATTAACTAAATTCCTGTCTCCTGTTCTCTTTCTTTTCTATCTCTTTTATCGAAACCATTAGCCCTAAAAAGGAAGTTCAGAAACATTAAAACTAAGATGTTATTTGATAAATTTAATACTGATCAAATCTTTGTCTTTCAAATTAGAGATGTATATTTCTTAAAAGTAGGAGAAAGAATTTTAAATATTTTTGCAATAAAGAGCCAATACAATTAAAAGAGATGGACAGGATTAACATTTACAATATTCACATATATCAAAACACCATATGAAATTTTACTGCTATGTGAAACATGAATGTTTTTCTCTAATCATTAAAATAAAGTTTAAAATTTAAATAAATAATCCAGTTCAGCACATGGACTTATAGTTGTTGTTTTAAAATAATTATTATATTTTCATAAAGATTATAATTAGTATTTTGCATTTCATTACTGCAGATATAAATGATCTGTCATTTACTTTATCAAAAATAATTAGTAAGCTTTCACAATTTTGTAATTGATTCAGAGGTCTCAGCTGTCTCTCAGTTACAAATATATTTCTGACAGTAAAACTGATGAAAAAAAATCAAAAATATTTTTGAAGCCAAATAAAGACTCATGATATATTTTTGAAGTTATATGTTAAAATGTTTTATTAAAAAGCTGGATTTTCAGGGCTGGAGAGGTGACTCAGGGGTTAAGCAGAAGGTCCTGAGTTCAGATCCTAGACCCCACCTATAGATGCGGGGCGGAAGTGGGGCGGCCTGCATTTCTGGTCTTGGTAGGGTGGAGCCTGTGAATCCAAGGGGAAAAGTAAACAAGGAGGAAATGGAGGCAGTCTATGGTGGTTCCCGAATTCGCCCGTGGTTCTACACACACACACACACACACACACACACACACACACACACACACACACGCATACATGCACAATTGAATAAAAAAAAAAAAGCTGGATTTTCTTCTTTTTTTTCCTTGACTTCACTCAAAGGAACCTCTAATATAACCTATAATGCAAGGGATTAGTGTTGTTACCTCAAATAAATACTTTTGCAGCAAGTCATTTCATTGGATCATGAAAATTAAGGTTTGCTACATAGAAAAGAATTTTGAGGAAAGACCAAAGGACAGAGTGGTGAATTTGCTTTCAGTGCAAAATCCACATGCTCACATTCTAGGTCTCAGGTGGATTTGCAGAAAATCTTGTTCCTGAATGGATAAAAGTGTGTAAAATTCTTTGAGTGTGTGTGTGTGTGTGTGTGTGTGTTGCATGTGTGTTGCATGTGTGTGTATTCTCAAGAGACCAATATGTGAAGTGTAAGCTGCCTGTTGGAATGAGTATTTCATCACAAAAGTCAGAGATGGCCCATAAAGCTTCCAGAAGACTAAAACTTTACATTGACATATATTGTATAAACTGATTTCTATAGAAACAATTTCTATTACAATTGCATCAGGAAAAGACTGACTGAGATTTAGGGTCTAACCTTCGGACTCTTGAAAAACAGTCCAGGCAGAAAATAGGTTCCTAATAGACCAAAGAAAGACTATGAGGAAATGATGAGTTGACTTCAGGACTGGTATCTCTACTATGATCTCTGCTGCCTTAGCATGGCTTTGTACTCTTGAATCAATGTTTGCTTTTCAGGTCTGACTTACCTCATAAACAAAAAATTACATCCTAGTATGGTTTTGTGGATTAAACGGAACAGTAAATATATAAACCACTATTCAAGAGCATATTCTCTTGTTTCTGATATAAAATAAAAATTGAAAAAAATAGTATAAGGGATAGTCAGATAAATCAGTGGACAAAGACGCCTGTGTGGAAAACCTAGTGACAAGAATTTGCAGGGGCTCACATAGTTGAATGAGAGAACTAAGGTATGGAAGTTTTCTTCTGTCCTGTACAAACATACCATGCCAAACACATACATGCCTTCTCTCTTTTTCCTTTCCTCTCAATTAAATAAGTAAAATATTTAAAACTCATAAGAATCCATGCCAGGTGCTTCTAAAATACATTTTACCTCTTGATTTTTATATATTTTTATGTCAACCCTGAAAGAAAGATACATGTATAGCATGGTTTGAAGTACATAAAGTTCATTCATTGGTGCAGGTTCACAAAGGCATGAACTGGTAGCCTAGGATAGTAATTTTCTTTGAAAGTTACACCATTACTTCTCAAATATGATCAAATTAACCATGACTGTAGAGTCATGGCATGAAACCAGTATAGTTTGTTGCATATTTATTTTGCACCAAATTGTTACATTTTAAAGTAAGTTCATGAATAATCCTAATTTATTTCTTGGGTCATGGTATTCATCTTAAAACTACTGGATGCAATGTCAGAACTTATTTTCCCAGTGGCTATTAATCCACAGGTCCTATACCATGATTAATGCAGTTTTTGAATCAGTTATTATGGCCTAACTCTCAGGGATTGTAATGACATCTGAAAGTCAAGACCTAGCAATAAGATAATTAATATGTGATCTCAGGACCTTTCTTGCTCTCAAGTGAGTTAGTTACCTCTGCACTAGAAGGAAAATTTAGATCAAGATGTATTACCTCTGTCAGGAGGTTTTCTGTGACAACTTCGTTGAGTTAAACCTCTACAGTACCCTTTTACTTTTTCATTTCATGTAAAAATTCATGTACTTAGATTTCTGAAGCTTTCATTTATTTTTATGTTTAAATTTGTGGTCTGTTTTTTTCTCTCTTCTCCATACAGTACTTTAATTAATATATTGAGTTCTTGATGATATTACTATAAGAAAGTTTCTGTATTCATTATTTTTACTATTCTTTCCTCTAGATTTGTAATTTTATTTTTTTAATTAATAAATTGTGTGTCCGGCCTGTGCATGTGTGTATGCATATGTATGAGTGTGTATGTGTATGTGCTTGCTTATGTATAAGAGGCACAGTGAGTCCCTATGGAGTACCAAGACTGACTGGGAATTATCCTGGATTGCTTATGCCTCATTTTTGCTTTGGTTTGGGATTTTTTAGGCTCTGCCCACTAGGGCCTTAAATGCAGGCCACTGAATTTCTGATTGGCTTTTTTTTAATACATTTTTTATTATTATTTCAGCTCATACAAACTTAATAGTTCCCTCCCTCCCTCCTCCTCCTCCCGAACCCCCTGGTCCCCCTCCCCTCACCCCTCCCTTCCCACCCCCCAGTGCCTCCCGCCCCAATTCCCAGAGAGTCCTTTCTGGTGCATGCCTGACTCTCCTCTGGGCCCTCCTCTCCGATGAGGTACAAGGACCCAGTGACATTTCCCTGAACCCTTTCCCGTGTTCCCCTTAAGCATAGGAACGCTGCTGTGGCTGCCAATACCTTGCCTCCAAGGATCTTGGTGCCTTTAGCAGATGCTAGACTTTGTGAGGTCAATAGTGTGTTGGACATTGTGCCGGGCATGCAATGTCCAATTATGATTGCTTCGGCCCTAACTTGTGTGGAGTATCTTGCAAATCATTGCTCCTCCCATCCTTTTGCTCTTACACTCTTACCGCCCCCTCTTCCACAAATGTCCCTGAGCTTCAGGATGGGAGAGATTAGTCTGGCCTAGTTCTAGGTGAATGATATAGAGTCTCTGAAGTTCTGGATTGTGGTTTGTTGATTTTCTTTTGCAGTTTTGCTGCTCCTGCAATGCCCTTCACTCCATCCTGCTGGGCACTGTATGTCACCCCCTGGCCAGAGACAAAAACCTTTTAAACTGGTGTCTTATTATAAGAGCATATTCAAGGGTAGATGTAATAAAAGTAGGAAACCTCAGTGAGAGAGGGGTCAATCACCCATTTGCAAAATGGTTACTTTTTATCTGCCAGACTATATGCCCTCCCCTTCTGTTAAGATCATACCCCCTTAGTTGTAAATGATCAGGAACAAACTTCTGCGAACTTAACCAGGTGTCACATTGCTTACTTGCAGTCCTTGAGGGAAACCTATTTTCAATAATGAAATATGGTCACTTCTCTCCTTGTTTCTGGTGTGGCCCTCCAACCCCATCCAATTACTGTAGGTAATACATAGATTTACCTATGAGTGTCTCAAGGTGGGCTGGGTGGGTTTGGTACTAGGAGCCACCTATTAGGGAGTACATACGGCACTTAATTTTCTGGGTTTGGGATACTTCACTTAATATAATTGTTTCTAATGACATCCATTTCCTGGCAAATTCTAGTAATTCATCCTTTTTGTTAGCTGAGTAGTACTCCATTGTATAGATGTACCACTTTTTCCTTATCCACTCGTCAACTGTTGGACATTTGGGTTGATTCCATGACTTTGCTACTGTAAACAGTGCTGCTATGAACATGGTCGTGCTTGTGCTATCGAGGTGAACCTCTGCTGTATGGGGGGTTATTCCCAAAAGTGGAATAGCAGGGTCATATGGCATTTCAATCTTTAATTTCTTTAAGAATCTCCAGATGGCTCGCCAGAGTGGTTGTATAAGCCTGCATTCCCACCAGCAATGTAGGAGAGTTCCCCTCTCTCCACATCCTCTCTAGCATTTGTTGTTGTTTGTGTTGTGGATTTTTGCCATCCTGACCCGGGTGAGATGATATCTCAGGGAAGCTTTGATTTGCATTTCCCTGATGGCTAAGGAAGTGGAGCATTTTTTAAGATATTTGTTAGACATTTTAATTTCATCCCTGGTAAAGTGTCTTTTAAGTTCCAGGGCCCATTTTTTAATTGGGCCATTGGTTTCCTTGGTGTTTAGTTTTCTAAGTTCTTTGTGCACTCTGGACAGCAAGCTCTATCAGATATGTGGTTAGTGAAGATTTTCTCCCATTCTGTGGGTTGCCTTTGAGCTCCTGTTACAATCACTTTATCTGAACAGAAACTCGTTAATTTCACAAGATCCCAACTGTTGAGAGTTGGTAGCAGTGACTGTGCCATTGGATGTCTGTTTAGGAACTGTTGGCCTAGCCCAATCAGCTCGAGGGAGTTCCCTATCTTTTCAACTATGGTTTTTATAGTCTCTGGCCTGATATCAAGGTCCTTGATCCATTTGGAATTAAGTCTTGTACATGGTGACAAGTATGGGTCCAGCTTTAATCTTCTGCATGTGGAGATCCAGTTTTGCCAGCACCATTTGTTGAAGATGCTGTTCTTTTTCCATTGGATTTTTTGGGCCCCTTTGTCAAAGACCAAATGGCTATAATTTTGTGGGCTTATATCTGGGTCTTCAATCCTTATCCATTGATCCGTGTGTCTATTTTGGAGCTAGTACCAGGCTGTCTTTATCACTATGGATTTGTAATATAGACTTAGGTTTGGTATGGTAATACCTCCAGCAGTGTTTTTGTTACTCAGGATTGTCTTTGCTATCCTGGGTCTTTTGTGCCTCCATATGAACTTTCAGATTGTTTGGTCAACTTCTTTGAAGAATTGCTTTGGGATTTTAATTGGTATGCATTGAATCTGTATATTGCCTTTGGTAGGATGGTCATTTTTACGATGTTGATTCTGTCAATCCAGGAACATGGGAGGTCTTTCCACCTTCTGGTGTCTTCTGCTATTTCTTTCTTTAGGGTTTTAAAGTTTTCATTGTAAAGGTCTTTTACCTCCTTGGTTAGGTTTGTACCAAGGTATTTCATTTTTTAGGGGCTATAATAAATGGGATTGTTTCTCTCAAGGCTTTTTCACTTCTTTCATTCTGGGCATATAGGAAGGCCTCTGATTTTTGCACATTTATTTTGTATCCTGCCACCCTGCTGAACTTCTCAATTAGTTCCAGGAGCTTCCTGGTGGAGTTTTTGGGATCACTCAGGTATAAGATCATGTCATCTGCAAATAGGGATAGCTTGACTTCTTCCTTGCCGATTTGAATCCCTCTTATGTCCCTTTCTTGTCTTATGGCTTCAGCTAAGACTTCAAGTATAATATTGAATAGAAGTGGTGAGAGTGGATAGCCTTGTCTAGTTCCTGACTGAAGTGGGAATGCTTCCAATTGTTCCCCATTGAGCATAATCCTTGCTGTGGGCTTGTTGTATACAGCTTTTATTATCTTGATAGAGGTTCCCTCCATTCCTACTGTCTCTAGCGTTTTGATCATAAAAGGCTGTTGGATCTTGTCAAAAGCTTTTTCTGCATCTATCAAGAGTATCATGTAGTCTTGGACTTTGGACTGGTTTACATGATGAATTACATTTATTGATTTGCGTATGTTGAACCAACCTTGTGTGCCTGGGATGAAGCCTACTTGGTCCCGTGAATGATCTTTTTAATGTGTTTTTGAATCCGATTTGCTAAGACTTTGTTAAGAATCTTTGCGTCTGTGTTCATCAGAGAAATCGGCCTATAGTTTTCTTTTTTAAGTGAGTCTTCATTAGGTTTTAAGATTTAAACGATATTAGCTTCATAGAAGGAATTTGGTAGTGTTCCTTCCTTTGCTATTTGATGGAACAGTTTAAGGAGTATTAGTGTTATTAACTCCTTACATGTCTGGTAGAACTCTGTGCTGAATCCATCTGGTCCAGGACATTTTTTGGTGGGAAGATTTGAGATTACTTCTTCAATTTCCTTATATATTATAGGACTATTTAAATAATTCACAACTTCCTGATTCAATTTAGGTAAGTTGTGTTTACTTAGAAATTCATCCATCTCTTTTGTGTTGTCAGACTTCACAGAGTATAAGTTTTTGAAATACGATGTTATAATTCTCTGGATTTCTTGGGTATCAGTAGTGATAACTCCATGTTCATTTCTAATTTTGTTAATTTGGGTTTTTTGTAATTTTAAACAACCTGCCTTCACCTTTTAGATTCTCCTGCTTCACTGATCAGCTGTTGATGAATTCTTAAATTTTTCCATTTTTCATGTATTCTTTAGTTCTCAAACATTTACTTTCTGCTTTTATTTTTTATAATTTCTATCTTTGTTGACTGTGTTGTTCACATATTATTTTCTTGATTTTATTGAGCTTTTCTATTTGCATTCCTTTGTAACTTGAGTTTCCCCAAATCAATTATTATTATTAGGTTGAATTTCCTGTCAAAATGGATTTTCATTGGGAGGGGTAGTTATTGAAAAGTAAATATGATTTCATCTAGTGATTTCATGTTTCCTTGATTTTACTTTCTTGTCATTAGTCCTTGTTTGATGGACAAGTCATTTATTCCATAATACACAGTATGCATTCAATAACAAAAATCTATGTCTTATGGTTGGAATTCTAGATCTAACAAAGACATAGCAGAGGAGTCCTTATGTATCTCTATTAATTGAATTCAATGACTCAATGAAGATTCAGCTATCCTTAAAGGACAAGGTAGCAAGTGTCTGCAGAGGTGATGGAAACTTTTTGTTTCCTGAATAGTGAGGTTTCTTGAAGACTTCCTCATTCCCCTACCTTTTTTTCTCCCTGGATAGGAGCACAAGTGCAGGAGATGGTTCTTACATATGAATTTGCCTCACATACCTGGTTATGGTGATAGATCAGTGTCGTGGATTTAGGTTGTTGCAGTTCACCTATATTGTTGCTGATGATATCATGACAACACAGCTAAAAGGAATAAGGAGCTTTATTTTTCTCTTTTGAAAATCTGAATACAGTTCCTTGTGCAGCTTGGCAGGAGAGCCCACACCAACATGAGTAGCTGAAGGAACTAGGTATACCATGTTTACAACAGCTGAGAGAGGGACAGTTTTTCCTTGCCAGACCAGCATGTCTGGCCAAGTATTTAAAAGGATGCCAACTTTTCCAACCAGTTCTCTCCATCTTATTCACTTGTTCAAGGACTAGTCTTGTACACCATGGGCTGGGCCTTCCCTATTAACTAGACAATCTCCTGTTCTTGGCTTTACTCAACTACTAATTCTCTACAAATGTGCCTAGAGCTTGAACCTTCAACCATCAAGCTGACATATCCAACTGTAGTACTTCAACCCTTGTCAGCTTGACACAAAAGCATAGCACTTTAAAAAAAAATAAAATATTTTTAAGTTAAAAAAAAGTGTATCACTTTTAAACTAACTTTCAATACATGTCCCCACAGGTATTAAATTTACTTATAACTATTTAATTTTATTAATTATAAAAATTTAAGATTAAAAGTTCTCAGTCCAATTTCAAAATGTTAATCATTAAAATTTACCTATTAAGTTTGTATGAGTGGGAAAAAAATAAAAAAATAAAAAATAAATAAAAAAGATTTCTATCTAAAAAAAGCTACTGTTCAGGTTATCAACAAGGGATAGTATTCACTAACTTTTAGTAACTTTTCTGAATCTTGAAACACCTCCAACTAAGCCCAAAGTCAGCTACCTAGCCTGTAAGGTCCAAAGCAAAAGGGAAACACAAGGCCCATTTATCAACAGAGATTCAACTGAGAATCAAAGACGACCATACCTGAGTACCAGATCAAATATATTGTGACTGCACAAATTGCTCTTCCAAGAAGCCAACCCTAGGCCCAAAGTAAATTGTGCAAAAACTTTTGAAGAGTTCTAATTCATATACATGCCTTGCAGATGTCACTTTGTGAAAGCAAATCATCACATCACCTCTTGTGTAAACACATAGACATTAAAAAAAAAAAGACCTGGCAGCTTGTCAGTAAATAAGAGATGTATTTGTTGTATGTCTGCCTTTGTCAAAGACAATATTTGTCCAGATTTCAGCTTTTTGGACTTCATGCACAGTGATGATCCATTGTGGGTCACACTCATTCTCATCAGAAGAAAGGACATCTCACACAGGCCCACAGAGAAAGGCTGGCTCTATATGGTTACCCTTTATGGAGATAAATAGTCACATGTTTTCTTTTTTGATCTAGTTCTTTTGTAATACCATTACTCTGCTCAGACTACAGTATCTATATGACTTTCTTTCACGTACCTGAATATTATGCTTGCAAAAATGTATGCTATTATAACTTTTTTTATTGTCCAAAACAGTCTACAACATGTCCTGTTGTGTTTCTTTATGTCTCTGAAATAAATTCCCTTTAAAATTTTAAGCAAAGGCTTTTAAAAGAATTTTCTATTGTTTTTACCAGAATCACATATTTAGGATTTTATACCTTCTAGATTTTTGTCTGTAGGATGATAACATTTGAAAAAAAAATGCTAAAATGTTGGAACTGAAAGTTTCATTTAACAAAAATTCAAAGTGTTTTTTACCATAAGGTTCATAAAGTCAAAATAAGTTAAATATTTCAAAACAGATAAAACATAAAAACATAAGCATCAAGACACAATAAGAAAAATTCAAATTAAGCCACAGTTCAACAAATGAAATATGGCATCTTGTACTTCAATGTTTATCTTCTGTTGCTCATCACATAATCATGGTGGCTCAAAGATTGTGGGAAACCCAATTCCTCTTTGCAGCCCAAAATTGTACAAGGTGATTTTCTCTGGACAAGTTGAATCTTCACTTGCTACCATTCTCATTACATAGACCATGGTTCTGGCATCTTTACCAACATTCTGTGTTTGCCTGTACATCTAAAACTTCACCTCCTTGCAGGAACCTTAAACTTACCATTGGGTGGCAAATTTCAGCAACTCTCCTTAAACTCCTCAATTTTGCATCAATATCACGTCTACCTGGGAGATGCTGACAAAATTTGCATCAATAATGAAATATAGCTTGGTCCACATGAGCAACAGCTGTACCAGTTTTTGTGTGTTGATTCTGGAAAAGCCCTTTCGCAGACAGCCAAAACTTTCAAAAAAGCAAAAAACAGCTTCGCCTTGTGCTTTTGGCCCCTGAAAGAATCTGGATTTTCAAGCCATAGAATCTCCATACAGTGGTATTCATTTCTTTCACTGTACCAGTGCAGAGCATTAGGTTTTTCTTCAATGACGCTTATACCTTCAATAGTGGTAGATGTTCTGCTGTCTGCTCTTTCCCCATCCAAAGTCTTAAGGCTGCCAACATAGCTCTCCTCTATCCAAAAAAAAAAAAAAAAAAAAAAAATTCATCACCTTTAAATTCAACTTTGCCAAAGATCCTGCTCCCTTCATCACTATCTGAGTCCAAACAGTCCACAACTCTCTCAGCATTTCTGTTCTCTAAATGGTCCATGAATTGAATCTCAATGACTTCAAAACATTGCAGTTCCTCCAAAAAACCCATTCAAAATCTACAAATTCCACATAGCCATATTTATCAGCAACACTTCACTTCTCTAGTACCAAATTCTGTGGCAGTTCGCCTGCATTGTTGCTGATAACATCATGACAAAATGACTTGAGAGAACAAAGGACTATTTTCTGTTACCACAGTACGGTCACAGTTCCTTGTCCAGCCTGGTTGAAGAGCACACACCACCACCAAGGGCCATACGTACCCACATATGACGGAAAGCAAGTGGGACTTATCCTTATTTGCCAGACAAGCGTGTCTGGCCAACTTTCTCAACCAATCCCCTTATTCACTTGCCAAGAGACCAGTCCCACCCCTATCAACTAGACAATTTTCTGCAGGTTCACTCTGGATTTAACTCAACTACTAATTCTCTACAAATGTGCTCAGAACTTGAACCCTTAGTCATCAAGTTGATACTTGTATCTAACTATGACACAGGCACTCTTATCCATGTTTGCCTGAGTTTGCAAAACACATGTATCTATGAAGCACATGTATCTAATGAAGCATTACATAGAACACAGGTACATGTAGAAACATAGAAGCTTTGAGATTCAGAGTATTTGTGTTGCTAAAGTGGTGCAGACATCTGTAGAAAGATGCAAGGATAAGTCAGTTGTCCAAGTTCCAGAGGAAGACTTAGTCCCTTAAGTGTTTTTTGAGTTGATTTTTATATGTGGTGGGAAATAAAGCTAAAGCTTTGTTCTGCATGCAGCTATCCTGCTTCGCCAGCACGATTTAGAAGAGATCCTATCATATTATCAACCTGTGTTCTTAGCGGAAGCTCAGCATTAATGCTTTTCTGATAGTAAAAAACTTTGGACATGCAAATGGGTTTGAAGTTCTGGGGAAAGAACAGTTAGAAACAGGGATTTTGATAACAGGGTTAAAGAATATTGACTGAATGTGTAGTCACCCAGATGAAATATAGAGAAGAGGAAAGTAGACGTTTAGTTAGAACTCTCCAAAACATCAGTCTAAAAAGGGCAGAAGATGGCTTCAGAGAATCCTGACATTGTTTAAATAACCAAAGAAGCAAGAAGAAAAAAAAATCTGAAAATGAAGAATACATTTAAGATAGGTTGGGAGAAACTATTATCAGATGCACGATGAGAACAGGAATCTTTACACATTTATTTTAACTAGCAAATAATCTATAATTGACCAACTATAATTCAAGATGTAAAGTTTCCTGGTTCCTTAACTACAAGTGTCTTTTTCACATATTAAAAAAAACAATAAAATTAAGAGCAACTGATAAAAAATATGTCATTTTTGACTTTGAAGTATATTTTCCCTGAAGGAGAAAATATACCCAGGGAGAATAGCTAATTGATCTGAAGATAATCATTCAAATGTCTTACAAGAAACTCCACAAGGACAAATCAAGTTTGAGTCAAAAATAGGAAAGAAAAGATGCCACAAACAATTTATCAACAAAGGTGACTTCTAACTGAAGGAAAGCTTCAGCGATGATATTCTGTATTTGCATAAATTCAATGGTGTCATACCATACTTTCAACATAAATATAATAATAAATGAAGGGAACTCTGTTTGCATCAATACAGAATAAATGCTGCCCTACGTTTCTGTGTCACTAGAAAGTATTAGATAGATTTTATCCAAACGTTAAGGATGTACTTGGCTTCATTTCAGTGCAAAGATGAATAGCATGGCAGATAACAAATCCCCACGGAAGCAGGGGTCTCTGAGAAGAGTCTAGCCCTTGTTTACAGAAGTTGCTCCAGGAGTAGCTTCCTGACTGGGCTCGACTTGCAATTTTCACAACCCTCAGTTCAAATTCAGGTAGAGTGGCTGATGTGTCTGTTTATTAATTGCTAATGAATGAAGCAGAGCTGGATATTAAGGACTGATAATTATACATTATCCCAGTTAGAAACCACTACACTCTGTGTCTAATGCTGAGAATATATTACATATAATTGTCACTGGAAAAAAATAATATGGATGTCCTTAGAGACTTCCCCTTTCAGTCTGATGACTAGGATTAACATGCATGTATGAAATATTATAAAGTACATAAACTCACAAAAGCTAAACAAAGACTTTTTCTCTACCTATTGCCTGAAAACTAATGATATGTAAAGTTTTCAGTTCAATTTCACCTTTAATTTTCTGGAAAAACAGTTGTTTGTAGGGAATCTTTTCACTAGCCAAACCACTTATCAGTTTGTTATTTTGTCTATTTTAAAACTCCAGTCTCTACATTTTACTATTTGGTAGAATACAATCTATGTCACACATTTTATAGCTGTATATATTATTTCTTGGTTTATGTGAATCTTCTTACTTTCTCTTTTCTTAATAAGTTGTTAATCTCCTTAAGAAGTTAGCTAGATGTATCATTGCTATGATGGAATATATAAAAGGAACAACTTAAGGGAAGAAAGATTTAACTTGCTTAGTTAGGTTGTCATAATACTAAATTTAGACTCTTGTTAGTTTATATTTATGGACTATATATTATGGACTACCATAATGTATTACTATCCAGACATATGACTTTGATGACAACATAAAAAGAAAAAAATTATAAAAACTTAAATTTTATGTAGAACAAGACTTTTTCTCTAATTTCATTTTGCTTTGAAGCCCATTTTAATATGATTTTCTCTCTAGATAAATTTTGTGATGTATATGACATGCTTAAATATAAAAATAAAATATGAACAAGAACTAAACATGTAAATCCCAAACTGACAATATTTATATCAGCTTAGTAATTTAAATATTAAAAAGATTAAAAATATAAGCTACTAAATTTTTAAGAAGAGTCAATATAATTGCTATTTTACCATAAAATGATTTACAGAAATTCCCTTGTAATAAAAATAAATAGTATTTCTACATGCTTGCGGTAATCTATTATTTGAAATTTTATTCAATGGACATAATGGTTTGAAAGTGAATTTCCGCCCCCACAGGCTCATGTGTTTGCATCCTTAGCTGTTGTTTGTATTTGGGAAGGAGGTGGCACCTTTAAGAGATGGAGAGATGGAAGGCACTTTCCAGGGGTGAGGGGGAGAAAAGAAGGGAGGGTTCACCTGAGGGGAGGGAGCGTTCATCCGGAGTTGGTAACTCAGCCTGCTTTCTCTCAATTTGCTCTTTTGTTCTCTTCCTTTCTTACCACTGTGGTAATCTGAACTGTCTTTGCCTCCAGCCATTCCTTCTGCTATATGATTCACACCATAATCAGCTATATACCCTCTGGAATCATAGGCCAAATAAGTCTCTTTTTTTCCCTTAAGTTGTGATGAATGTTGTCTCACAGTATCAAAAAGAGGAGTAAAAACAACAGTAAAAGAACAGCATCTTCAACAAATGGTGCTGGCAAAACTGGATGTTTACATGCGGAAGATTAAAACTGGACTCATATTTGTCACCATGTACAACAATTAATTCCAAATGGATCTAGGACCTCAATGTTAGGCCAGAGACTATAAAAATCCTAGTTGAAAGGGTAGGGAACTCCCTCAAGCTGATTGGGCTAGGCCAACATTTCCTAAACAGAAATCCAATAGCACAGTCACTAGAACCAACACTCAACAAATGGGATCTTATGAAATTAAAGAGCTTCTGATCAGATAAAGAGATTGTAAACCAAGAAAAATGCAACCCACAGAAAGGGAGAAAATCTTTACTAACCACATATCTGATAAAGCTCTATTATCCAGAGCACAGAAAGAACATAGAAAACTAAACACGAAGGAAACAAATGGCCTAATTAAAAAATGGGCCTTGGAACTTAAAAGAAACTTTACCAGGGACAAAATTGAAGTGTTTAACAAATATCTTAAAAAATGCTCCACATCCTTAGCCATCAGGGAAATGCAAATCAAAACATCCCTGAGATATCATCTCACCAAGATCCAGGTAGCAAAAATCCACCATACAAACACCACCAAATGCTGGAGAGGATGTGGAGAGAGGGGAACTATCCTACATTGCTGGTGGGAATGCAGGCTTATACAACCACTCTGGTGATCAGTCTGGCAATTTTTTAAAAAGTTAAAGATTGAAATGTCATATGACCCTGCTATTCCACTTCTGGGAATAATCCCCCATAAAGCAACAATTCACATCAACAATACAAGCACAACCATGTTTATAGCAGCACTATTTACAGTAGCAAAGTCATGAATTCAACCCAAATGCCCAACAGTTGATGAGTGGAAAAGGAAAATGTGGTACATTTATAAAATGGAATACTACTCAGCCATCAAAAAAGATGAGTAAATGAAATTTGCCAGGAAATGGATGAAATTAGAAAAAAAATTATATCAAGTGAAGCATTCCAGACACAGAAAATTAAACTTGGTATGTACTCCCTAATAGATGGATCCTAGTGCCAAACCCTCTTAGTGACATATTCAAAGATAAATCTCTGTAATACCCACAGTAATTGCAAAGATTATAAACAAGAAGGAAGGGGAAGGAGAGCCCTACCCCCAGAAATAAGGAGAGGGGATCATGCTTTTGTAGAAAAAATAGGTCACTATCAATTATTGCAAATAAGTAGTGAGACATCTGGTTAAGCTCACTCACTTTCCTACTTGGTCACTTGCCACTGAAGGGGTTTGATCTCACCAGTCAGGAACGATATAGAGTCAGGCAGATAGATGGTAACCATCCTGCAAAGGGAGACTGACCTCCTCTCACTGCCATCTCCTACTCCATTCCATCTACCTTTGAGTCTACTCTTATAGTAAGATTCCATTTAATCAGCCTTTTATCTCTGTTTAGGAGGTGACCTCCAATACCAATCAGGATGGAGCCAAGGGTGATGCAGGGACAGCAAAACTATAAACAAAAACAAAAACAAAAAACCCACAACAAACCATATCCAGAATATCAGAGACCCTACATTAATCACCTGGAACTAGATCAGCCAAATCTCTCCCCATCCTAAAGCTCAGGGAAATTTGTAGAAGAGGGTGTGGTAAGATTGTAAGAGCCGAAAGATGAGAGGACCAATGATTCCACACAAGCCAGGGCCACAGTAGCCATAATTGAACTTTGCATGATCTGCACAATGACTGACATGTCAATGACCTCCCAAAGTTTAGCATGGATCACAGGCACTAGGATCGTTAGAGGCAAGGGACTAACAGTCATAATAGTGTTCCCATACTAAAAGGGAGCCCAAGGAAGAGCTCTGGGTAATGCCACTGATTATTTAAACCTCAACAGAGTGGAGGACGCAGAGGAAGTTTGACATTCATAGTAAAAGATGCTCCAGGGAATGGGAGGGGGAAGGCGGGGCACTGGGAGAAAGGAAAGGAGGGGGTGAAAGGAAGGGGAAAAGGGGGGAGGGTGCCAGGGGGACTGGGGAGGGGTGGAGGGAGGGAGGAGACTAGAGTACTTATTAAGCTGGTATGATTGGGAAAAAAATAAATAAACATAATAAAAAAATGGAAAAAAGAAAAAAATAGCCAACATATATACAGAGTGTTAATAAAAAGGAAGATAAAATTATCTTGTTTTCTGTTTGTATAGATAAGGAAAATTAACCGAAGTAACAGAACCAGTGATTAATGGAAAATACTCCAAAAGATTTAGATAAGGAGTTGATAGTTATTTCTCTGTATTAGCAGTTTGTCAACTTTGTCTGCCAACAATTTAGAACATACTTACTGCTTTTATGAAAAGGCAAATATAATACTTATCATCAGAAACACCTTGCCGACTAAAAGGGTTATATGTAAATCTAATATGGCAGCAGTAATTATCATGTAGTGATTGAAAAATATTTCAAATTATGCTTATAGAGGAAAGTTTCATAAGTTAATAAAAAGAGGTAATTGGTAGAATATTTACAAAAATAATTTATGGATATCACACATATAATCAAAATTCTCACTTAGAAAATATGCTTTATCAAAATCTTTCTGATCATGTACAATATCTCCAGTTGTCTATATAGGATTCTAGGAATTAAGGAAAATTTATTATGAAAAGTGATCTATACCAGTTGCTTGAAAAACACAAGAATCACCCAGAAGAGTTGGCTTTAAGCTGCAGGTATGCTCCCTTTAATAATGACCTGATGACATATCACATCATGACATGCCACTTCAGATTTGTTTTCCTTTTTTTTTAATCTTTTTTTAAATTTTCATTATTATTTTATTCAATTGTGTGTGTGTGTGTGTGTGTGTGTGTGTGTGTGTGTGTGTGTATGTAGAACCACGGACGAATTCGGGAACCACCATGGACCACCTCCACTTCCTCCTTGTTTACTCTGCCCCAGGATTCACAGGCTCCGCCCTACCAGGACCAGAAACGTAGGCTGCCCCTGCTTTCTCCCGGCGTCTATACGTGGGGTCTAGGATCCGAACTCAGGATCTTCTGCCTGCAAGGCAGAGGTTTAACCCCTCAGCCACTTCTCTAGCCCCAGGTTTGTTTTCTTTTTAAATGTGAGCAGCAACCATTCTATTAGGTAATTTAAAAGGTAAACTTCAAATAATCATCATGATTTTTCTAAAAATATGTTTAAAATTATTTGAGCACAGACACAGAAGATGCTGTCAAGGAAAACAGATCAGTCACGAATAATTGTTAGTGTGGGTATTTACAATAGTTTGAAAATATTGTTTAAGGCAAGTGACATAATTCAGACATTAAGTCCTTGCTTGCAAACCAAGTGATAGGGGTTAGGGTCCCAGAAGCCTACAGGGGGAAAGGAGAGAACTGACTTCTCAAATTTGTTCCCTGGCCTCTATCACACATACTCTAGTATGCATGCTGTCTTTCTCTTTCTCTCTTTCATAAATAAACCTCATAACAAATGTTATAATTATTATTTTTAATGTTTCAGCTTTCCTCTTTTATATATTTAATCATTCATATTTATATATATATATTTATTTGTATATGAAGGTCACAAACTCTTCTTCATAATTTTTTTTAGTGGTTATGTGTATGTGTGTGTGTGTGTGTGTGTGTGTGTGTGTCTGAGGTCACTGTGTGTCCCTGTGGAGGACCAATGATGACTTCGGAATCATCCTGGATTGCTTCTACCTCCTTCTTGCTTCACTCAAGGATTTCCCAGGCTCCACCCACCAGAACCTAAGCAGGCCACTGCAGTTTTTTCACATGGGACCTAGAATCAGAACTCAGGATCTTCTGCTTGTGAAAGCAAAGTTGTAACTCCTGAGCTATCTCTCCAGCCTGTCATGTACATCATTTTTAAGTGATATGATCTCTATCTTTATTTAAGTAGCTTCAGCCATTTGAAAAGACCTAAAAATAATTGATTCAAGTTTTCGTTAAATACATGGTGTTATTTCAATAAAATAAGCTGTAGAATTATTTTGGAATCATAGTGATGATTAGTCATTATTTCTGATAAATGATGTAATTGTTACCTCACACATTTATATCATAAAGATTTCTTGACATAAAGGTGATTGATTTTGAATTTCATCCAGTTTCAATATGTGCAAATTAACAGGCTAGTTGCTTACCTGGAGTAGGTGAATATCCAATTTTAAGATTCTATAAACCTTTAAGATTATAGCTACACTTAAGTTTGAGATATTTCACAAAGAAGTATAAATATATTTGAGGTTATTTATATCTTTAGCCCAGTATTATTTCAAGTTGTAAAATTAAGATCATTCTCGGAAAATATTAGGGGTTGCAATATACAATGTTAGAAGTGCCAGAGCATCTAAGACATTGTAAACCCTTAGATTTATAGAAGGAAACTGAAGTCCTGGGATTCTAATAAACTTGTCTACGATGATTTATCTGGCTTAAAGGAAAAATTGCAGGAGAATTGCACATTGTGAGATATTATTATTCCATGTATAATGAGAAGGTTGGAACCAAATAAGTTTTAAGGCTTTCATCCCTTAAATCAGCATTTCAAATTCTCCTTGGTTTCAGTCTCAATAGGAAAGATGTTCCATGATAGGTATTGCTTCCTAGGAGACCAGAATCCAATGCGCCCCCCTTAATCCCTACTCAGCTTCTAGAAATAATTGTCATACTAGAAACAGTCAGAAGACTTGGTTTGAGAGTCTACTTGGCTGACCAACTTCTTTTTCAGTAAACTTCTGAGAGGCTTTGAGTTTTCAATTGTTACTTTAGAGAACGATATCATGGGCCAGCAAGACGGTTCTGCAGATAAAGAAAGGCACGTGGTGTTTAAACTTGGCATCGTGGGTTGGAGAGGTGGCTCAGGGGTTAAGCCTCTGCCTTGCAGGCAGAAGGTCCTGAGTTCGGATCCTAGACCCCACGTATAGACGCCGGGCGGAAGCGGGGCTTCCTGCGTTTCTGGTCCTGGTAGGGCAGAGCCTGTAAATCCCAGGCAGATTAAGTAAGCAAGGAGGAAGTGGAGGCGGCCCATAGTGATTCTCGAATTTGTCCGTGGTTCCACACACACGTGCACACACGCACAGTTGAATAATAAAAAAAAAGTTTTAAACTTGGCATCTTGAATTTGATCTCCGGAGTCCACATGGTGGAAAAAGAGAACTGATTTCTGAAACTCCAACTCTGACCTCCAAACACATGCAATAGCATGTGTGTACCTACACACACACATACACAAAAGCATACATGCACACAAAAGAAAAGTAAATAAAAAATAGTGTCAGCAGGGTGTTTTGAGGCAGAGACTAATCTTTCTATGCTCTTCTTTTGGTTTGACTTTTGTTTGGTTTTGAGCATTTATTTTCTAAGGAAAGAAAGCTTTCTGATAGAAGTCAGGATTCAAACACTGGCAGTGTAAGGGTTTTGGGAAGCAAGATGTTTTCTGAGCTCACTGAAGGAAGCAGCACTGCTGTCCAGAGTGATGGAGATGATATTTAACAAAAGTGACGTGCTCATGATTATCTTTGCTTCTAATTGGAGCCTTTATCACATGCAGGCAAGATGTTTAACTTGACACTGGGTGAGCCATCTGTGATTCATACCTCTGCAGGATCAAACGGATGTAATTTTCTGGTCTTCATTACTGAGATCAATAAGGAAATTCTATAGGAGCCCATGCGTGTCTGAAACAATGAGATACACTTGCTGGAACCTGCTTTGTTTATTTCTCATCCTTTCTTTACAAAGGACCCAAAGAAAGCTGGGTTCTAAAAATGAATAAATATAAACAGGTCAGCCCTGTTAGTTATTCCATTGAAGGGAACTGCAGCTTATTTCAGTTTCTAAAATAAAAGTGCAAAGCACTTTAGGTTACAAACAATGAAAAATGAAAGTGATGTGTGATGGGTCTATACAGGGGCTGATGTTGGGATAGGAGTGGGCAGACGACACATGCTTTATTCAACTATGGCATCAATGAGATGCTGAATTTTGTGTTTTAATCCTTTCCTCCAAATTAAGTCACACGTTGACTATAATCTACTAATTTGTTTGCTTCATAAATTATTTAACAAAATACATTGCACATATCTCATTTTGTTATGCTCCACTTTGAGTGGGCCCATTATTTTTATGAATTCTTCCTTTTTATTGCACTCTTTCCTCTTAGTTCTTTAATTTCATTTAAGTATTTCTGGATACCTAGAATTTTTTCATAATTAATTCTTACAGAAATAGGGATTATTATCTATTTAATAAATATTAAACACATGAGAAAATGAGAAAGCACTTCCTTCAAAAAATTGTTGATGCTTTGTGGGTATGGGATTTAAAGTGATTTATATATATATGTTATATTTATTTATTTATTTATCCATTCATTCATTCATTTATTTTTTCCCCAATCATACAAACTCAATAGATACCCAGGTCCTTTCCCTCCCTCCACCCTTCCCCAATCCCCCTTGCACTCTCTCCCCTTTTCCTCTTCCTTTCACACCCTTCCTTCCCCTTCTCCCAGTGCTTTCCCTTTCCCCCCTCCCATTCCCTGGAGCATCCTTTTGTGTGAATGCCAATCTTCCCTTTGAGTTCTCCACTCTAGTGAAGTGTAAGGACTCAGTGGCATAGCCCAGAGCCATTTCTTGGGCTCCCCTTTAGTATGGGAACACTTTTATAACTTAATTCCTTGTCTCTAAGGATTCTAGTACCTGTGATCCATGCTAGACATTGGGGCGTGGTTGACATGTCAGTCATGTGCAGATCATGCAAAGTCCAATTCTGGCTACTGAGGCTCTAACTTGTGTGGAGTATCTTGTATATCATTGGTCCTCCCCATCTTTGAGCTCTTACAATCTTGCTGCCCCCGCTTCCTTAAATTTCCCTGAGCTTTAGGATGGGGAGAGATTTGGCTGGTCTGGTTTCAGGTGATTAATGTAAGGTCTTTGGTGTTCTGAGTTATGGTTTGTTGTTGTTTTCAGTTTTGCTGTTCCTTCACCATACTTGGCTTCCTCCTGATTGGTATTGGAGGTCACCTCCTAAACATAGATAAAAGGCTGTTTAAATGAGGATCTTATCATAAGAGGAGATTCAAAGGTAGATGGAATAGGAAGAGATCACAGTGAGGGGGAGTGTCAGTGTCTCGTTTGCAGGATGTTTACCTTCTATCTGCCAGTCTCTATATACTCCCTGATTGGTGAGCTCAATGGCCCTCTAGTCACAAGTGCCCACGAAGGAAAGTGAGAGTGAACTTAACAAGGTATCTCGCTATTTTCTTATAATACTTGATGGTGCCCTATTTTCTCTACAAAAGCATGATCCCCTCTCTCCTTATTTCTGCGGTGGCACTGCTTCCCATTCTCTCCTGCTCACAATCTCTGCAATTACTGTATTACAGAGACTTATCTTTGAATATGTCATTAGGTGAGTTTGGTACTAGTATCCACCTCTAAGGGAGTACATATGGTGTTTAATTTTCTGTGTCTGGGATACTTCACTTGATATAATTTTTTTCTAATTTCATCCATTTCCTGGCAAATTTCATTTACTCATCTTTTTTTGATGGCTGAGTAGTATTCCATTTTATAAATGTACCACATTTTCCTTTTCCACTCATCAACTGTTGGGCATTTGGGTTGAATCCATGACTTTGCTACTGTGAATAGTGCTGCTATAAACATGGTTGTGCTTGTGCCGTTGATGTGAATTTTTGCATTATGGGGGATTATTCCTAGAAGTGGAATAGCAGGGTCATATGACATTTCAATCTTTAACTTTTCAAAAAATTGCCAAACTGATTACCAGAGTAGTTGTGTAAGCCTGCATTCCCAACAACAATATAGGAGAGTTCCCTTCTCTCCACATCCTCTCCAGCATTTGGTGTTGTTTGTATTGTGGATTTTTGCCATCCTGACCTGGGTGAGATGATATCTCAGGGATGTTTTGATTTGCATTTCCCTGATGGCTAAAGATGTGGAGCATTTTTAAGATATTTGTTAGACATTCCAGTTTTGTCCCTGAAAAGTTACTTTATAGTTCCCAGGCACATTTTTCATTGGAACATTTATCACCTTGGTGTTTAGTTTTCTAAGTTCTGGATGATAGAGCTCAATCAGATATGTAGGTAGTGAAGATTTTTTCCCATTCTGTGGGTTGCCTTTTTGCTTGATTTACAATCTCTTTATCTGAGCAGTAGCTTTTTAATTTCATAAAATCCCATTTGTTGAGTGTTGGTTCTATTGACTGTGCTATTGGATTTCTGTTTAGGAACTCTTGGCCTAACTCAATCAGCTGGAAGGAGTTCCCTAATCTTTCAACTGGGTTGTTTTTAGTCTCTGGCCTAATATTAAGGTCCTTGTCCACTAGTATTAATTTTTGTGCATGTTGTCAAGTTTGTGCAAGTTTTCTAGTTTTAACTTCTGCATGTGGACATCCAGTTTTGCCAGCACCATTTGTTGAAGATGCTGTTCTTTTTCCATTGGATTTTTTTGGCCCCTTTGTCAAAGATCAAATGGCTGTAATTGTGTGGGCTTATATCTGGGTATTCAACCCTTATCCATTGATCTGTACGTCTATTTTGGAGCCTGTACCAGGCTGTTTTTATTACTATGGATTTGTAGTATAGATTAAAGTTTGGTATGGTAATACCTCCAGCAGTGTCTTTGTTACTCAGGATTGTTTTTGCTATCTTGGGTCTTTTGTGCTTTGATATGAATTTTGAGATTGTTTGGTCAATTTCTTTAAAGAATTACTTAGGGATTTTGATTGGTATACCATTGAATCTGTATATTGCTTTTGGCAGGATGGTCATTTGTGTGATATTGATTCTGCCAGTCCAGGAGCATGGGAAGTCTTTCCACCTTCTGGTGTCTTCTGTAATTTCTTTCTTTAAGGTTTTAAAGTTTTTATTGTAAAGGCCTCTCATTTCCTTGATTAGGTTTATACCAGGTATTTCATTTTTTTAGGGCCTATACTAAATGGGATTTTTCTCTTAGGGTGTTTTCACGTCTTTCATCCTTGGCGTATAGGAAGACCACTGATTTTTGTACCTTTATTTTGTAATCTGCCATCCTTGCTGAACTTCTGTATTAGTTCCAGGAGTTTCTTGATGGAGTTTTTAGGATCACTCAGGTATACAATCATGTCACCTGCAAATAGAGATATCTTGACTTCTTCCTTGTCAATTTGAATCCCTTTTATCTCCCTCTCTTGTCTTATGGCTCCAGCTAAGACTTCAAGTACAATATTGAATAGAAGTGGTGAGAGTGGACAGCCTTGTCTAGTTCCAGATCAAAGCGAGGATGCTTAAAGTTTTTTCCCATTGAGTATAATCCTTGCTGTGGGCTTGTTGTATACAGCTTTTATTATGTTGATGAAGTTTCTTTCCATTCCAACTGTCTCTAGGGTTTTGATCATAAAAGGATGTTGACTCTAATAAAAAGCTTTTTCGGCATCTATTGCAAGAATCCTGTGGTCTTGGACTTTGGATTGGTTTATATGATGGATTACATTTATTGATTTTCATATGTTGAACCAACCTTGATAAAGCCTACTTGATTACAGTGAATGATCTTTTTGACATCATTTTTTAATCGGATTTGCTAAGATTTTGTTGAGAGTCTTTGCATTTGTGTTTATCAAAGCGATTGGCCTATAGTTTTTTTTTTTTTAAAGTGTATCTTTATTAGATTTTGGGATGAGTATGATATTAGCTTCATAGAAAGAATTCAACAGTGTTCCTTACTTCGCAATTTGATGGAACAGTTTAAGAGTGTTGGTGTTAGTCATTCCTTAAATGTCTGTTAGAATTCCGTGATGAATCCATCTGGCCCAGGACATTTTTTGGTGGGAAGATTCGAGATTACTTCATCAATTTCCTCATATGTTATAGGACTATTTAAATAATTCAAAACTTCCTGATCCAATTTAGGTAAATTGTGCTTACTTAAGAATTCATGGGCTGGAGAGGTGGCTCAGGGGTTAAGCCTCCGCCTTGCAGGCGGAAGGTCCCGAGTTCGGATCCCAGATCCCACGTATAGACGCCAGGCGGAAGCAGGGGTGGCCTGCGCTTCTGGTCCTGGTAGGGCGGAGCCTGTGAATCCCAGGGCAGAAGGAGGTGGAGGCGTCCATGGTGGTTCGCGAATTCGTCCGTGGTTCTACACATACACATACACAGACACACACATACACACACACACACACAGAGACACACGCGCGCACATACACACAGTTGAATAAATAATAAAAAAAATTTTAAAAAAATTCATCCATTTCTTTTTTGTTATCAAATTTCATGGAGTATAAGTGTTTGAAATATGACCTGATAATTTCTGAATTTCTTGGGTATGAGTTGTGATGACTCCATTTCTATTTCTAATTTTGTTAATTTGTGATTTCTCTTTTGATTTTGATTAATTTATCTAGAGGTGTATCAATCTTATTGATTTTTTCAAAGAACCAACTTTTTGACTGGTTGATTATTTGCGTTGTTTTCCTTATCTCAATTATGGATATTTCTCCCCTGATTTTGCTCATGTCCTCTTTTCTACAGCTTTTGGGATTGGATTACTTTTGTATCTCTAAACCTTTAAGTTGCATTGCTAAGTTATTTACTTGTGATATTTCTACTTTTTTGATATAGACATTAAGAGCTATAAATTTACCTCTTAGGACAGCTTTCATTGTATCCTAGAGATTTTGATATATTGCATTTTCATTCTCTTTTAGGAAATCTTGAATTTCCTTTATGATTTCTTCCTGAACCCAATTCTTATGGTGGTTTGATAGGGTACAGGCTAGAAGTTCAACTTTCCTGTGGAGATTTGTTTTGTGGCCCAATATGTGGTCTATTTTGGAGAAATTCTGTGGGCTGCTGAGAAAAATGTGTATTCTTTGGTGCATGGGTGGAAAGTTTGATAGAAATCTGTAAGGTCCATTTCAGTAAAGTTTCCAATATTTCTCTGTTAAGTTTTTGACTCGTTGATCTATCCCAGGTTGAGAGAGCAATATTAAAATCCCCAAGTATTATTGTTTTGGAGTTAATTTCTTGCTTTAGATGTTATAGCATTTGCTTATTGAATGTGGAGGAGCCCAAATGTGTTCAATATTGTGAAGTCTTCCTGGTAAATTGTACCTGTGACAAAATGTAGTATCCTTCTGTGTCTCATGATTTTTTTGATTTGAAGTCCACCTTGTCAGATAGCATATTGCTATCCCTTACCTGTTTCCTCATTCCATTAGCTTGCAGAATTTTTAACCAGCCTTTTACTTTCAGAATGGGCCTACTTTTGTGGTGAGATATGTTTCCTGCAGGCAGCAGATGGATGGGTTCTAATTTATAATCCAAGTTTGTAACCTATGTCTTTTGATTGATGAGTTAATTCCATTGGCATTTAGTGTTATAATGGAGAAATTACTTTTAATTCCTGACATTTTTTGTGTTTAGTGGCTTTCATAAGTTTATTATTTGACTTGTAGGTTTTGATGGTATTATACTTCCTTTCTGTCCTCCTAGATATGCTTGTTCTTCTCTTCAAGCTTCAGTATCTTTTCTAGCAATTTTTGAAGGTCTAGTTTAGCAGACTGAAGATCAACATTTGAAAATCATTATTTTGGGTATGGCTTTCTCGGCTATTTTCTAGTGAGTTTGTTCTGATTGGAATCTATTATTATGGAGTTAATTCTTTTGGTAGGAGATTTGTTATTTTGGTTTTTGTTTCTCATGGATTTACACTGTGACCTTGGCATTTTTGTTTTATCTCTTAAGACCTTCCTTTGTTTGTCTATTTTTGACTGAATTCAATTAGATGGGATTACTACTCTTTAGAGTTATTACTAGTGTTTGCTTGGAGTTGGGTACACTTGTCTGATATTGGTGTTATTTCCTATATAAGGCTACTAGACTGTTAGTACATCAATTAAGTTAGGTTTAATAGACAGGTAGTGAAGATTAGTGTAGCAGTGCACGTTTTTGGTTACTTCCTTGGTGATATGTGAGGATGAATGGTTATAGTCCTTGAAGTTGTATGCATTTTGGGGTGGCTGTATGGAAAAGTTAAACCACAGTGAGTAATAATTGAGAGGAACAAGATGGTAAAAGGGTTTACTTTATATTTGAGCTGGACGTGAAGATTCTCTTCCATGTGATGGGATGATTTTAGAGATCTTCACATATATGGTGTTTGTCCCCTAGAGCTTTTCTTGGATTTTCTCTGGACTCTATTGAATTCCAAAGAGTAGAGAGTCCAGACTGGTCCAGGTCCCAGGCAGAAGGCTAAAGTGATTTTTAACACCAGTTATTGTATCACATTTTTTTGTCTAACACTTTATTATTCACAAAACAAAGTATGACTTGGTCCAAATACACAAAATTTGGAGTCAGTGGCAAAATATTTGAACAATCAGTACAAGAAAGTATTTTGGATACATTTTGTTTCTTTGTTTTATTTGTTTGTTGGTTGGTTATTTTCAGAAGAACTCAAAGCATTTAAAAAGTCCAGAGGCTTTGCAACTAATTTGTAAAGGTTCTGTGATAAGCTACTTAAAACTGTAAGAGATACTTGGCAACAGAGTCAGGCTACACATTCTTATTGCTGAGCAATAAAAGATCTATAGGGAAACAATGACTCATTATAGGTCACAAAGCTGCCTATTTGTTCTACATGCCTTTGTTTAATGGAAGTGACAGAGGAGTCCCAGTATTCAAATAGAATTGGATATGAATATACAAGCGCAAACTGAGACACAAGCTGCCCAGACCATTCTTTCGTTTTCAATGGTTAAAAAATTACTATGGAGACAGAAGTTCCTATTTTCAAGGGGTAGAGTGAGGTGTTAGGACTAGAAATGTATGGAAAATATCCAGCACAAGGCACAGTGTGTGTGGTGCAGTTAGAAGTGTAGGGTGACATCCCATGACATCCCATTCACTTGATTAGGATGTAATCTACATTAGCAGAAGAAATCTGATTTCTATTTTTTAAATTAGCTCTTCAACTACTTGTCTCAGGCAACTAGGACTGGCCATAGTTCCGCATTTTTTTAAAAAGGGACACTCAATCAGTTAAAGATGAGCCACTTTGTAAAGTTTGTCTCTGTGGTACTGATTTAATAAAAATGGTTTTGTTAGAGAACACCCAGCAAGACATGAAACTGGGTGAGGGACAACAAGCACCCCCAAAACATATTTTGGGAGGCAATAATCTAGCTTTCAAAACTATACTCTGCAGTAGAACAATCCTTTCAGGTACATTTGGGATCTATAAAAAGCTCCTGGGTTGTCAGGTACAGACTTGAACCAGTTTTAAAATGCATGAGGAAATGCAGTGTTCATCATTTGAGGGACAATGCAATAACATACAATTACAATAAAATAAATGTGTTCTAGCAGTGGTAATATTATGGGCACAATGATCTATTCTAAGGGGTTGAGGAAAAATCTTATCTACACATGTGTGTTAAACTACAAAATTCTACCTTGGAGATATTTTAAGAAGACAGGTAACTATGCATTACATTTAGCTTGCATGGTTGCTGATAAATCACCATCAAACAGCTTAAAGGAGCAAGAGGTATATTTTTTATGATAGTCCAGTTACAATTCTCAGTCCAGCTTGACAGGAGAGCATGAACCAATACCATGGTCAAAGAAACTGGCCACACCATCTCTACATAATGGCTGAGAGAGGGACAATCTTTACTTGCCAGACCAGTACTTCTAGCGAAGTATATACAAGGATGCTGACTCTTTCAATCAACTCCCTGTATTTTATTCCAGGGCCTAATTACACCCACCCTGGGCTGGGCCTTCCCCATCAACCAGACAATCTCCTTCAGGTTTGCTGTAGGCCTAACTCAACCACTAATCTCCACAAATGTGCCCAGAGCTCAAATTCTCAACTGTCAAGTTGATACCCGTGCCTAATTATGGCACCATGGGAATGCTGCGATACAAGAAGCAAAGGAATTCTTGTAGTTGTAGTTGCTCAAATTATCAACTCAATTAAGTCCCTAGGACATTTAGAATCTAATTAATGATTGATTTCCATAATGATTCTGTCAGAACTAGAACGTGAGCATTTCAAAACTGTATTTGAAGTTTTAAATGTTAGGAATGATCATTTCATGTAGAAAATCTGAAGCATTTTTATCATCGCATTCAACTATTTGTCCTGCATTCATTGTCCTCCTTCAGGCTCATGTGGTTGAGCTTTTAGTTGTTTGGGAAAGTCATGGGACCTTTAGGAGGTAGAGACTTGCTGGCGAAAGACATATGATAGGGGTCAGCCTTGAGATTGTTTAACCCCACCCTGCTTGAATGAATGACTCTGCCCTTGAACTTGAATGCACCATGACATCTGCAGTGACTTAAGCCTTCTCCAGCTTTGGCCAGTTACCCCTTCCTTTTCTGCCAGGAAGGACTATATCTCCCCTCTGAAACCACAAGTTGAATAAATCACCCTTTCTCCCTTAAGTTGCTTGACAGTGAATGTTCTCTCACAGCAACAGATAAGACTAACTGGTACAATGGTATATATCTTTAAATATTTGTTAATTTTTACTTGCTTTTTACTAATGGATCTAATTCATCTAATTCACTTCAGTAGACAATACATGTTCAAAGATTGTGACTTTCTTCATTGTTCTCAAGAACATTGATGCCAGCCTATGTTTCAGGTTTGAAACTAACCTAGCAACTTTATATCAAGACTATATCATGAATATTATCTACAGATATGGGTTCCCTTAATGTGTTTTGAAATATTTTATATTCTAACTAGCAACATTGTAACAACTCAAAAAACATTCATTGACCTATTATGATTATCTAGCTACATGCTTTAAACAGTTTATACACACTTAAGTTTCCTCAATGGAGTGTATATACTTATATATAGTAAATAGTTAGTATACCATTGAAGAAAGCATCATGCATTTCCTTCCTGTCTGCATTAGCACTCAACAGTTTCTTAATAAAATGTGGAGCCAAATTAGATGAAATCAATGAGCCACATATATGAAAGACATGGAAATAGGGTGTAGTCTGACAGAGGAGAAGAAGGGTTGTAAGGGGAAGAAGAGGGAGGATAGAACCTGGGAATTAAGGTGTGAAAATATCATTAATTTGCTATCTTCCTGTAGTAAACACTAGAACAAATGAAAAAAATGAATTCTCATTTGCTGTCTTCTAAAAATTTGATCCATTTGAGTGCAAAAAAAATCACTGTAGGTTAATTTTTTGGCAAACATTTCATTTTACTTTGACCTGAATTCTGAACCAGAATGCTCATCTATAGAACTATAATATAATCAATTTGTGATATTTATTTGTGACTAGCAATAGTAAATTAATATACAAGTGAATAGGAGAAAATTAAAATATTATAGAAGGGTATGCATAAACCATATCAAGAAAATTTTGGATTGGGGTAGTAGCTCAGTTTCTCAGTGATATACCCACTGATATATCATTCATGCTCCACCAAACAGTCAGGTGTATGAAAACACAGGATGTCAATATTTTACTATTTTAACATTTTAAAAAATTGTTTCTTTAAAGATCTCTTTATGTAGCAAGATCAGCCACATTAAAAAAAATCGTAGACTCACTAACTCAAGTTAATATAATAAATAATGAAATAATTAGAATATAAAATATTTCAAAACACATTAAGGGCACCCATATCTGCAGATAATATTCATGATATAGTCTTGATATAAAGTTGCTAGGTTAGTTTCTTTTTTTTTTTCATTGTAAAACCTGTTTTATTTTGTTTTTTTGAAGTGTGGCCAAAGGTAAGATGTGACTTGGATGTCGTTTGCCCCTGCTTTCTTCCAGATACCTCTCCACCTGGTGTTCTTGCAAGTTTCTTCCTTTCCTCCTTTTTCCAAGTAAGAGAAGTGTCTGAGAGAAGTCTTTGTACTGGATGCAGCATGTCACACAATCATCTTTTCTAGCCTGGAGTGACCTTTTGTACTTACTGAGAGTGCAGTATATAGCCTTGTGATTCTGAGTTCTGTACCATCTTCATATCATCTGGTCTTTGGTTTTCAAGAAGCGTCTTCAACCATTTTTTTATTAATATATTTTTTATTATTATTTCAGCTCTTACAAACTTAATAGGTACACCAGTTCCCTCCCTCCATCCTCCTCCCCCCGTACCCCTGATCCCCCTCCCCAAACCCCTTCCTCCCCATGCCCCAGTGCCTCCTGCCCCAATTCCCAGAGAGTCCTTTCTTGTGCATGCCTAATTTTCCTCTGGGCCCTCCTCTCCGATGAGGTAAAAGGACCCAGTGGCCTTTCCCTGAACCCTTTCCCGTGTTCCCCTTAAGTATAGGAACACTGCTGTGGCTGGCAATCCCTTGCTTCCAAGGATCCTAGTGCCTTTAGCAAATGCTAGACTTTGTGGGGTCAATAGTGTGTTGGACAATGCGCAGGGCATGTAAAGTCCAATTATGATTGCTTCAGCCCTAACTTGTATGGAGTATCTTACATATCATTGCTCCTCCCATCCTTTTACTCTTACACTCTTACCGCCCCCTCTTCCGTAAATGTCCCTGAGCTTCAGGATGGGGAGAGATTAAGCTGGCCTAGTTCTAGGTGGTTAATATAGGATCTCTGAAGTTCTGGATTGTGGTTTGTTGATTTTCTTTTGCAATTTTGCTGCTCCTGCAATGCCCTTCACTCCATCCTGGTGGGCATTGTATGTTACCCCCTGGCCAGAGACAAAAAGCTGTTAAACTAGAGTCTTGTGATAAAAGCACATTCAAAGGTAGATGTAATAAAAGTGGGAAACCACAGTGAGGGAGGGGTCTATCACCCATTTGCAAAATGGTTACTTTTTTTTTTTTTCTACAGGCTATTCCAGGAAAGATGAATAAATATTATTTATGTGACTCAGGACCCTCTGCTTGCCAGGCAGAGGCTTAACTCCTGAGCCACCTCTCCAGCCCTCACAAAATGATTTTCTAAGGATGGCATCGTAGTGATGTTTCAGGATCTCTTGCCTCACAAGGGACTTCTGACCAAAAGGTGTCTCAAAATGGAGTTCCCCCGTATTTTTTTTTTTATTTCAGCTCATACAAACTTATTAGGTACACCAGTTCCCTCCCTCCCTCCTCCTCCCCCCGTACCCCCTGTTCCCCCTCCCCACCCCTCTCCCTCCCCATCCCCCAGTGCCTCCCACCCCAATTCCCAGAGAGTCCTTTCTTGTGCATGACTGATTTTCCTCTGGGTCCTCCTCTCCGATGACGTACAAGGACCCAGTGGCCTTTGCCGAACCCTTTCCCGTGTTCCCCTTAGGTATAGGAACACTGCTGTGGCTGCCAATTCTTTGCCTCCAAGGATCTTGGTGCCTTTAGCAGATGCTAGACTTTGTGAGGTCAACAGTGTGTTGGACAACGCGCAGGGCATGCAAAGTCCAATTATGATTGTTTCAGCCCTAACTAGTATAGAGTATCTTACATATCATTGCTCCTCCCATCCTTATGCTCTTACACTCTTACCGCCCCCTCTTCCGCAAATTTCCCTGAGCTTCAAGATGGGGAGAGACTAAGCTGGCCTAGTTCTAGGTGGTTGATATAGAGTCTCTGAAGTTCTGGATTGTGGTTTGTTGATTTTCTTTTGCAGTTTTGCTGCTCCTGCAATGCCCTTCACTCCATCCTGGTGGGCATTGTATGTTACCCCCTGGCCAGAGACAAAAAGTTGTTAGAGTCTTGTGATAAAAGCACATTCAAAGGTAGATGTAATAAAAGTGGGAAACCACAGTGAGGGAGGGGTCTATCACCCATTTGCAAAATTGTTACTTTTTATCTGCCAGACTATATGCCCTCCTCTTCTGGTGAGATCACTCCCCCTCAGTAGTAGATGATCAGGAACAAAAGTCTGTGAACTTAATCAGATGTCTCATTACTTATTTGGGTCCTTGGTGGAGGTCTATTTTCCCTGCTGTAACATGGTCCCTTCTCTCCTTCTTTCTGGTGTGGCCCTCCTACCCCATCCCTCCTGTTCATAATCCTTGGAATTCCTGTCTCTAGGTGGGCTGGGTGGGTTTGGTACTAGGAGCCACCTATTAGGGAGTACATACGGCACTTAATTTTCTGGGTCTGGGATACTTCACTTAATATAATTGTTTCTAATGACATCCATTTCCCGGCAAATTCCAGTAATTCATCATTTTTGATGGCTGAGTAGTACTCCATTGTATAGATGTACCACCGTTTCCTTATCCACTCGTCAAATGTTGGACATTTGGGTTGATTCCATGTCTTTGCTATTGTAAACAGTGCTGCTATGAACATGGTCGTGCTTGTGCTATCGAGCCTCTGCTGTATGGGGGGTTATTCCAAAAAGTGGAATACCAGGGTCATATGGCATTTCAATCTTTAATTTCTTTAAGAATCTCCAGACGGTTCACCAGAGTGGCTGTATGAGCCTGCATTCCCACCAGCAATGTAGGAGAGTTCCCTCTCTCCACATCCTCTCCAGCATTTGTTGTTTGTATTGTGGATTTTTGCCATCCTGACTGGGGTGAGATGATATCTCAGGGAAGTTTTGATTTGCATTTCCCTGATGGCTAAGGATGTGGAGCATTTTTTAAGATATTTGTTAGACATCTTAATTTCATCCCTGGTAAAGTTTCTTTGAAGTTCCAGGGCCCATTTTTTAATTGGGCCAGTGTTTTCCTTGGAGTTTAATTTTCTAAGTTCTTTGTGCACTCTGGACAGTAGAGCTCTGTCAGATATGTGGTTAGTGAAGATTTTCTCCCATTCTGTGGGTTGCCTTTGAGCTTGAGTTACAATCTCTTTATCTGAACAGAAGCTCTTTAATTTCACAAGATCCCAACTGTTGAGACAGTTGGTAGCAGTGACTGTGCCATGGGATGTCTGTTTAGGAAGTGTTGGCCTCGCCCAATCAGCTCGAGGGAGTTCCCTATCCTTTCAACTATGGTTTTTATAGTCTCTAGCCTGATATCAAGGTCCTTGATCCATTTGGAATTAAGTCTTGTACATGGTGACAAGTACGGGTCCAGCTTTAATCTTCTGCATGTGGAGATCCAGTTTTGCCAGCACCATTTGTTGAAGATACTGTTCTTTCTCCATTGGATTCTTTGGGCCCCTTTGTCAAAGACCAAATGGCTGTAACTTTGGGGGCTTATATCTGGGTCTTCAATCCTTATCCATTGATCTGTGTGTCTATTTTGGAGCCAGTACCAGGCTGTCTTTATAACTATGGATTTGTAGTATAGACTTAGGTTTGGTATGGTAATACCTCCAGTAGTGTTTTTGTTACTCAGGATTGTCTTTGCTGTCCTGGGTCTTTTGTGCCTCCATATGAACTTTGAGATTGTTTGGTCAACTTCTTTGAAGAATTGCTTTGGGATTGATTGGTATAGCATTGAATCTGTATATTGCCTTTGGTAGGATGGTCATTTTTACGATGTTGATTCTGTCAATCCAGGAACAAGGGAGGTCTTTCCACCTTCTGGTGTCTTGTGCTATTTCTTTCTTTCGGGTTTTAAAGTTTTCATTGTAAAGGTCTTTTACCTCCTTGGTTAGGTTTATACCAAGGTATTTCATTTTTTTAGGGGCTATAGTGAATGGGATTGTTTCTCTCAAGGCTTTTTCACTTCTTTCATTCTGGGCATATAGGAAGGCCTCTGATTTTTGCACATTTATTTTGTATCCTGCCACCCTGCTGAACTTCTCAATTAGTCCCAGGAGCTTCCTGGTGGAGTTTTTGGGATCACTCAGGTATAAGATCATGTCATCTGCAAATAGGGATAGCTTGACTTCTTCCTTGCCGATTTGAATGCCTCTTATGTCCCTTTCTTGTCTTATGGCTTCAGCTAAGACTTCAAGTACAATATTGAATAGAAGTGGTGAGAGTGGACAGCCTTGTCTAGTTCCTGATCGAAGTGGGAATGCTTCCAATTGTTCCCCATTGAGCATAACCCTTGCTGTGGGCTTGTTGTATACAGCTTTTATTATCTTGATAACGGTTCCCTCCATTCCTACTGTCTCTAGCGTTTTGATCATAAAAGGCTGTTGGATCTTGTCAAAATCTTTTTCTGCATCTATCGAGAGTATCATGTGGTCTTGGACTTTGGACTGGCTTACATGATGAATTACATTTATTGATTTGCGTATGTTGAACCAACATGTGTGCCGGGGATGAAGCCTACTTGGTCCCCGTGAATGATCTTTTTAATATGTTTTTGAATCCGATTTGCTAAGACTTTGTTGAGAATCTTTGCGTCTGTGTTCATCAGAGAGATCGGCCTATAGTTTTCTTTTTTTAAGTGAATGTTTATTAGGTTTTGGGATTAAAACGATATTAGCTTCATAGAAGGAATTTGGTAGTGTTCCTTCCTTTGCTATTTGATGGAACAGTTTAAGGAGTATTGGTGTTATCAACTCCTTAAATGTCTGGTAGAACTCTGTGCTGAATCCATCTGGTCCAGGACATTTTTTGGTGGGAAGATTTGAGATTACTTCTTCAATTTCCTTATATGTTATAGGACTATTTAAATAATTCACAACTTCCTGATTCAATTTAGGTAAGTTGTGTTTACTTAGAAATTCATCCATCTCTTTTGTGTTGTCAAACTTCACAGAGTATAAGTTTTTGAAATACGATGTTATAATTCTCTGGATTTCTTGGGTATCAGTAGTGATAACTCCATGTTCATTTCTAATTTTGTTAATTTGGGTTTTCTCTGTCTTGATTTTGGTTAATTTAGCTAGGGGTGTATCAATCTTATTGATTTTTTCAAAGAACCAGCTTTTTGACTGGTTGATTTTTTCTATCGTTTTCTTAGTCTTGATTTCAGATATTTCTCCCCTTATTTTGCTAATCTCCTCTCTTCTACTACTTTTGGGATCAGATTGCTCTAGTTTCTCTAAAGCTTTAAGCTGCATTGTTAAGTTATTTATTTCTGATGTTTCCATTTTTTTGATGTAGGCATTAAAAACTATGAACTTACCTCTTAGAATAGCTTTCATTGTGTCCCAGAGATTTTGGTAAGTTGTATTTTCATTATCATTCACTTTCAGGAAATCTTGAATTTCCTTTTTAATTTCTTCCTGAATCCAGTTCTCATTCAGCATCATATTGTTAAGTTTTTAGGAGTTAGTGTACTTTCTCTTGTTTGTTGTGTTGTGGATGTCCAGCTTTAAGCCATGGTGGTCTGACAGGGCACAGATTAGAATTTCAACGTTTTTGTACATGTGTAGATTCGTTTTGTGGCCCAGTATGTGATTTATTTTGGAGAAAGTTCCGTGTGCTGGTGATGAAAATGTGTATTCCTGGTGCGTGGGTGAAAAGTTCGATAGAGATCTGTAAGGTCCATTTCTTTAAGAGTTTGATTAAGGTCCAAAGTGTCTCTGTTAAGCTTTTGACCTGTTGATCTATTCCATGTTGAGAGAGCGGTGTTGAAGTCCCCAAGAATTATCGTTTGAGGGTTGATTTCTTGCTTTAGACGCTATAGGGTTTTCTTAATGAATGTGGAGGGGCCCGTATTGGGTGCATATATGTTCAGTATTGTGAAGTCTTCCTGGTGAATTGTACCTGTGACTAAAATGTAGTATCCATCCGTGTCTGTTATAATTTTCTTTGGTTTGAAGTCCACTTTGTCTGATAGCATAATGGCTACCCCTGCCTGTTTTCTGCTTCCATTAGCTTGTAGAATTATTGACCAGCCTTTCATTTTTAGGGCATGCCCATTTTTTGTGGTGAGATGGGTTTCCTGCAGGCATCAGATTGATGGATTGTGATTTTTCATCCAAATTTGTAATGTGTCTCTTGATTGGTGAGTTAATTCCATTAACATTTAGTGTTATAATGGTGAAACTATTTTTGATTCCAGACATTTATTATGTTTAGTAGTTTTTATAAGTATATTGCTTCTCTTTTAATGGTGTTATACTTGCCTTCTGTTCTCCCGGATATGCCTGTTTTTTTCTTCACGCTTGAGTATCATTTCTAGCATTTTTTGAAGGCCTGGTTTGGTGGACATGTATCCCTTCAAGTTGTCTTTGTGCTGGAAAATTTTTCTTTCTCCCTCAATCATGACTCATAGTTTTGCAGGGTAAATCAGCCTAGGTTGACATTTTTACTCATTCAATACTTGAAGTATGTCTCTCCAAGCTCTTCTTGCTTTTAGTGTTTCCATTTAGAAGTCATTTGTTATTTTAATAGGTTTACCTTTAAAAGTGACTTGTTTTTTCTCCCTTGAAGCTCTCAGCACCAGTTCTTTATCTTGAATGTGGAGTGTTTGTATTATTTGCTGTGGTGAGCTTCTGTTTTGGTCATATCTGTTTGGGGTGCGGAATGCCTCTTGTATATGGATGGGCCTCTCTTTTTTTAGATGAGGAAAGTTTTCCTTGATGATTGTTTGAAAAATTTCCTCAGGGGTGGTATTTTGAGATTCTTGCTCTGGTATTCTATGAATACGCATGTTGGGCTTCTTCAGGGTGTTCCATATCTCATGGATATTTCTCTCAAGTATCTTTTTGGCTTTAACAATCTCTTCCATTGAGCTTGTTAATACTCCCACTTTATCTTCAAGATCTGAAATTCTGTTTTCTGCTTAGTTAGTTCTGCTCATAACTGTCTCTGTGGAGTTCTGGGTTGAAGATAACTTGTCTTTTAGCCCTGTTTTAAACTGTGCTTGAGTCTTTTTTAACTGCTCTATGCCAGTTTTTGATTCTTGCACTGTTTTTCTCAACTCCTCCATGTGTCTGTGGTGTTCCTCCCCAAAGCGATTGATTTAATTCCTCCCAGATTTCCTCTTTCATAGTATTGAACATGGTAATGATCATATTTTGAAGGTCGTTATCCTGGGTCAGGCTTTCTTGGCCATTTTCCGTGGGTTTGTTCTGGTGGGAGTCTAACATTATGGGATTAATTCCTTCAGTGGGAGATTTGTTTCTTGAGTGTTGTTTCTCATGGATTTGCACTTTGACTTTGGCATTGTCGTTTTAACTCTTAAGATCTTCTTTTAATTTCTGTGCGTTTTTCACTAAATTGAATTATTTGGCCTGGTGTTTTGGGGGGGTGGAGACGGAGCTTACCTATGTTGAGGTGAGTCCAGGCTGGACCCTGCGCGTCCAGGGCGGCGGAGTGGGGGAAGGAAGGATGTGGCGTCGGAAGGGTGCTATTTAAAATTGGGGGATTTGGGGGTGAGCCCGGGTGCAGGGGGGTGCCCTCTCCTCCTCCCAGGTCCTGCGCGGTGGCTCTGGCTGGATGGTGGGAGGAGGTGGGTCCCTCGGGCGGCCTGGGGCTCTGGGGGTGGGCGGGGACCGAGCTTACCTGAATTGCAGTGTGGTGAGGCCCATCCCGGGTGGTGGAGTGGAAGGGATGGGAGGATGGGACGTCGGCTAGGGTGCTATTTAAACCTTGGGGGACCTGAGGGTGGGGCCGGGCACAGAGGGGGTGCCCTCTCCTCCTCCCAGGCCCTGCGTGCGCGCCTCCGGCTGGATAGTGGGAGGAGCTGGGTCCCTCGGGTGGCCTGGGGCTCTGGGGGTGGTCGGGGACCGAGCTTACTTGGGTCCGGGTGCGGTGAGGCCCGGCTGGACCGCGTGCGCGTGTCCCGGGTGGCAGAGTGGAGGGGAAGGGGGGGCTAGGTTAGTTTCAAACCTGAAACATAGGCTGGCATCAATGTTCTTGAGAACAATGAAGAAAGTCACAATCTTTGAACACATATTGTCTACTGAAGTGAAATTTGCTAAGTTAACATTTTCCTTTACAAAATTTGAACTTTTAATAGCATAAATTAAATAATCTTCGTTTGAAACTGATGAAGCACCAGTGTGATGTCAAGACCTGATCTTTCATGTTGTCCTCCTTTCTTATGCTTTCCTAGTTCTGAATAATTTTTCTTTTTAAATTATGAGAGGGAGAGAGAAAGAGAAAGAGAGAGGCACAATGCCAAAGCATATATGTGAACAGCAGAGGGGAACTTTTGGATGTCAGTTCTCCCCTTCACGTGGGATCTGGGGAAATTATTCAGATACCTCATCCAGAACTATCCTCTGGCCCCAAGTAATTCTTTCGTTCACTTTTTTCCCTTGACAGCACACTACAATTGAGCCACCACCACCAGGTCATTTTTCCTTAATATGATTTACGTAAGTTCTTTCATATTATTTTAATTGCTCATATCCTTGTGTATTAGCTTCTCATTGCTAGGCACAAAATTCACAGTAAATTTCAGGGCTTAAAATATTACAAATTGACCACATTATAATTCAATAGATGAGCATTCTGGTTCAGGTTTTATCAAAGCAAAATGAAAAGTGGATGAGCCATTGTAATGGTTACTCTTTAACTGTTGCTGTGAGAGAACACACGAAGTCAAATGACTTAAAGGACAAAGAGAGATTTAGTCAACTTACAGTTCCAGAAGGGAGAAAATTTTTTTTATGTTGGAGGTGACATGGCTGGTGGCTGAATCTGGAAGCAGGCTAAGTCACTGCAAATATCCAATAAGCTAGTGGGCGATGGCTGAAGGCTAAAGGATTCCTGGAGAGGTTCTCCTCTTCCCAATATTCTGTTCTGTGGTTCCTCCTATCTGGTCCTCTATTGGGAGGTTCCAATCAGATCTAGGACTGTTCTTTGTGTTATAAGTGTATTGATCCAGATAATCTCTTCAGGTGGTCTCAGCTGATCTTAGTTAATGCCAGGGGTGGTCAAGTTGACACACAGGATTAACTATCACAGCCATATTATTTTACAGAATTGAATTTATTATAATTTTAATGAGTCCTTCACGTTATGGCTGTCAGCAGAGGGTCCATGTTCTTCTACATAGCACATTGCTTGACTCTTGAATTTCTCTTCCCATTTTCAGAGACAGAATTAATGATTCTTCTTGGGTTGAAGCTTTCATATCAATCCTGCCTTTCCTCCCACTTCTGAGGACTCACATAGTAAGATACACAGAAGAATATAGATAATCTCCCAAGACAAATACTAAATGTTTAGTTATATTTATATTTAGTTATTCATCGATTGCTTTTGTATAATAATTTATTTTACTAGATACTTAATAGTAAAGTGAGGTAGACAATATGTCTTTTGTATCTGATTATTTTCACTTAGCAAATGTTTTGCAAGTTTATCTATGCTTGGTTTAACAAGAATCAGTAGTTTGTGCTGGTGCTGTTTCTTTCCTTCCTTCCCTCCTTCCCTCCTTCCTTCCTTCCTTCTTTCCTTTCTTCCTTCCCTCCTTCCTTCTTTCCTTTCTTCCTGCCTTCCTTCCTTCCTTCTTTTTCCTTCCTTCCTTCCTTCTTCCTTCCTTCCTTCCCTCCTTCCTTCCTTCTTTCCTTCCTTCCTTCCTTCTTTCCTTCCTTCCTTCCCTCCCTCCCTCCCTTCTTTCTTTCCTTCCTTCCTTCCCTCCCTTCCTCCATACCTCCCTCCCTCCCTCCAACCTCCCTCCCTCCCTCCTTCCTTCCTTTTCTCCCTCCTTCCTTCTTTCCTTTTCTTTTCTCCCTCCTTCCTTTTCTTTTCTCCCTCCTTCCTTCCTCTTTGTATCTCTAAGTCTGTCTCTACCTCTCTCTGTTTTGACATAGTCGCATAATGTAGCCTTGGTGTACCTGGAATTCACAATGTAGAACAGGCTGGCCTTGAACTTTCAATTCCTCTTTTCCTGTCTCCCTTCTAGGGGTATACAGTTCTGCCTGTTTATTTACTGATGTTTCCTATTGATTAGGCACATTGTATCACTTCTCAGCCTTTTGGCTAAAATCAAGTGATTATGCATGTTATATTGTGGTTTTTGACTAGTTAGTATATATTTGAAGTGTATTCAATTGATGCTAAAAATTAAGAACAAAAGAAAAGGAGTAGAACATGAAATAGATACTTAATGTGCCCCATAAAGCATGAAATTCTTTCTGTCTGATCTTATAAAGATTTCCCAAAGTAAATTATTGTCTCTCATAATATCACCAAAGAATACTGATGAATGTGGGTCTCATCCATTACTCCAGATGCCTTGGACCCCTTCAATCACAGCAGAAATTGCTACCTCAAAGATTTCCCCAACATTGAAGTTATGGGAGCAATCAGAGTCAAAATGACATAAGTTTCCACTGTTTTTTTTTTTTTTTTTAACCACTAGGTCCGTAGTTTTTAGGCAACAATGCCCCTCACTTTTTTTTTTTGCTTTTGTAACTTTCTAGACTATTGAAATGAATTATTTTTACCAGTTTTTCCAACTTTCAGGCTGCCATTATTCTTTGAAATTGATTAGGAATACCCAAGTGTGTCAAGTTCACTTATATCTCTTTTTAAAGAAAATTAAATATATTATTAAAAAGAGAATGCACATTTAATTCTAATTTACCATGGCAATACTTATTTTGCTAAATAGTTGTTAGATTTGATGAGTTGGTACACAGAGATATGGGAATTTAAGAGCTAGCAAGGCAAGAATCATGCTGCAGCTTCATTTCTTCACAGGATTTAGAAAGTCATGAGATTCCAAAGCTGCCAAGTGACCAACTAGGACAGCAGTACATTATATAAGTAAGAACAGATCATTCAATTGATAAATTGAAAGCTGAGACTAAGTAATTGGTGGCCAATTTTCCAAAGGCTCATGTTTCTTCTAAATGTGAAACCTGCAGTCAAGGCATCTTTTTTCTGGTAAGGAATAAATAAATCCACCATGAATACTGAATTCTTCTTTAGTCCTGTGGTTGCTAAGATGAATGAGAACCCAATGTGATGCATTTATCTATGCTGTTGCCATAGCTGTGTTTCCTCAAAGTTAATATCACTGCCACTCTCTTCTGACAGCTCCACGGGAGTCACAGACAGGTGATCTATGTGGCCCACAGCCTGCATGGTGTGGGCTTGGTCTCTGCAGTTCATCACCTACCACTCTAGTTTCCCATGTCTTGTTTTATAGACTACTTAGAATCTCATCAGCTAGTTAGTGATTCTGCTACACTCACCTGCTCTTGCATTGCTTTTGAAAAAAGAATGAAATTATTTGCTTACCACAACCTCTCCTACTTGCACAAAATGGTCATTTCCTTCGATTCTTTAACTCATCCCAAAGGGCTCCTTTTTCTAGAATCTAGCATAATTAGTCCCTCCAGGGACTAAACTGAACTCAACAGCAAGATTGAAATACTTCATGTAATGATCAAACTTAGGTTTGTTTCATTGCCTTGGGTTTCCTTGAGAGAATGTGAAGACAGAGTCTGTTAAGAATTGTTTCTTCAGATTCACTTGTACTGATTTTTTGTTAGAAACCTGGACATGCTGTGTGTCAAAAATCCAACCTGATTGTTACACTGTCTGATTTTGCAATATTCTGTGTTCAGGAATTTCTTTAAGAGTCCACAGGGAAAATGGACCCCAAGATCAAATTGGATTTTCATATCATTAAAAGATTTGGCAGCAGTTGTAGTTTTTTCAATTATGCATCAAATACTGTGTCAGAACAATGCCTTATGGCTTTCTTATAGCATTCATAAATTCTTCCTTGGGTTACACGGTATAGAAAAATGAGAGAATAATTCAGAGGCCATTCAACTGGGCAGAACTTATGCCTTACAATGACTTGCTTTAAATTTGAAAGTAAGAACAAGATGCCTTTTTCTTTCATCCCAAACAACAGATACAAGGTAATTGGAGAAAACTTTTGCTTAGGATCAACATGAACAGTAAAATATTGAGAGAACATAAAGCAAATATTTTATTTGCAAAAGTGACCTGATACAGTGGCTAGTAAATTTCAAGATTTTTAATGAACAAAAAGATAATTCTTTTATTCAACCTGAATAAATATCACATTTTCCCTAATCTGTTAATACTATTAATTAAGACTTGAAATAAACTCATGGGATACAAATTCATACAAGTCCAGATTTTATGGTTTTGATTTATTATGTGTTGTTAACAAAGGAAAAATATATATAGTGCTCCAGTTTTCATGCTACTTTTTATTTTATTACCTATGAAGTTTAATTTGAAACATTAAACATGATACATAATTATTTACCTGCTAAAGGAGAAATGAAAATAATTTGCATTGTCCAATACTTGAATAAATGCTTGAGTAAATTATGAAAATGAAAAAAAATAAAGTTCTCATTCGAGATTACTTCTTTTGTATTTATATATATATAAATAAGTTTATTAAAAAATAACTCACAGTAAAAATAGTGTCCTTCAAGGTAGCCCCCCCAGCAGCCTCCTTCCTGGCTGGAATGTCCCACAAAGCCCAAAGATTTCAAGAAGGTCTCAAGCTTTTGCTCCTCTGAAGGGTTCAAGACACTGGGTTCTGACGTCAGTGAAGAATAGCAAACAGCAGCAAGACCCAGAGACCAGGTTCCAAAGGCAGCTGGAGCAACTAACAACGAGGTGGAAAAAAGGAAGCTCCAAGTCAGCCAAGGACGAAGGCAGCAGCTGCAGCACAAAGAAGGCCACGACGCTCCAAGGCGAACAATGTGCACGCAGAGTGGACTCCACAGCAAGTAGACACCGGATCAGGGAACTGCAAGTCCCTTCTTGCACCTCCTATTATCCGGTCCACCACTGGAAAGGTCCACCCACCTACTATGGGCTGGGTTCTCTACAGAAATCAGTCAAGTATCAAGATTACTTTTTAAAAAACGATATAGAACACTTCAACAGAGAGTATGGTGTTTTTTGAATAGCTATATTAAAGACATTGTAAATGTAAAATAAAATGCACATATATTCTTAAAATTATATTTATATTCAAGAATAGCTTTCCTTCCCTTTTCATCATCTGCCAGGTTCAACCTGAAATCATGTTCTTACAATCTTTTTTCTAGACAAAAGAAAAGATAAGCAATTATTCTGAAGATCTCGTGTTGCAGCCAAACATGATGCAAACACCCAACACTACTATTTCTGTCAATTTCTTTAGCAGCTCTTTCTTGTTGTCTGATGCCCAGCACAAATCCAGAAATTTCCACCAAGTAGCATCACATGCAGCCATTGGCTTTCTTGGGTCTTCAAGTTATTTATAAATTCACACACCAGTGACTACCAGAACAAGGTTCTTTCTTTAAGACTCAGATTGAACCTTTCTAAATATCTGTCGACATTAAAGAACTCCAAGTTGTTTCTATAACATTGGGTTTTCACATTAAGCTGTTTGAATAGAAATTTTGTGATATTGCATAAGCCCACCAAGAAAAAGGGATTCAGGTCAATGAGATGATGACACTTTATTCATAATTTTTCTAGCTTAAGCAAAAACCAAATGTCCTTGAAAAATACAACTAAATATATGAATAAATGTTTTCACTAAGATTTCTTAACTGAGAAGAAGAAATGTCATAAAATATGTATGTTAAAACAGTTATGGTTGACCTCAAAAACATTCTCCTTAAGCACATACACACAAAAAAATTGGGCATTCATTCATCACTATACCAAAAACTTTTGTTTCAGAACCTGAAATTTTTTAGTACTTTTTTTAAAATTTACTTATTGTTTGCTTGTGTATGTGCGTGTGTGTGAAAAAGAGAGAGAAAAAGAGAGAGAGAGAGAGAACACTGTGTGCCCTTGTGAAGGCCCAAGGGTAACTTCAGGAATCATCTTAGATTGCTTCTACCTCATTTTTGCTTTGCTCTGAGATTTCCCAGGCTCTGAAGTACAGGCCGCCACCATTTTTTTATGTGGGACCTGGGATCCAAACTCAGGATCTTTGTTTGTGAGGCAGGGTCTTAACAACTGAGCCAGCTCTCCAGCCCAAGAACCTGAAAATTTTAATCCACAGCACTTGGAACATATAACATATGCTTGTGGCTTCTGTCTTTTGTTTTTCAAACTTGTCCCCATAGCAATTTAATTTCCAAAATTTGCTTCCCTGTGAGACAGACACTATTTAATTGTCTCAGATATTTCCTGTTTGTGTTAATTTAAAATTTGATCAAGTGGGAAAACAAGTTGATTCCATTACCAAAGGGAGAAATGACGTTTGAAATATAACCAAACCCTTAGGAAGAAGCATCCCCTTTTTTTCCTACTCAAGTAGCCCTTGAAAAGGAGGCCAATGGGACCTCGGGTTCTTAACTAGCATAGGTCTGCTGCATGTATTGCATACAAAAGGAGCTACCAGGATTGGTAATCAACCCTACTGTTTGAGAGCATTGGAGTAAATTTATAGGGCTCATCAACAGAAAAGCCAATACTCTTCCTTTTACACAGGATATCAGATGATAGGTTGGTGGAGTCAGCATCCTCCTAATGTAAGTGTCCCCTCTTTTAGGGGATCAGTTAAGGAGCTTACATCCCTTCCTCAATCTGGTATGTGTGTAATAAATTCTAGGGCCTAGCTCCCTTGATAAGGTATTATACACCCATGAACTCTTACAGTCTCAGTTCACTCAGATAAATTCATACAGCAGCTTTCTGCTTCAGAAATCAGTCATGTATTAGTCTGATCTCATGGGGGGGTATCAGATGGTATCGACTGCAGGTACCGGCAGGCACACAGTCATCCTGCATGCTCAGAGAAGAGTCAGAAGCTGCTTGTAAAAGGGAGTCTCTTAGAGCAAACCACTGTTTTACACAATGTAGAGTAACTTGCACATGAAGTGATTAGTACGGGCTTTATGAAAAGCAGGTGGATCAACTAAATCAAAGTAAGGATTACTTTTTTTTTTTCCATGCCTGTTAGATGGCTAGTTAGGTACTAGCTGGATTAGAGGACATTAGTGCTGGACTCTGTGCGTTATAAACAACAGCTTGTTAACAGGAAAGATTGGAGCTTCAGGGTCTGGTTATCAGTCAAGCGGATGAGTTCTGAATCATATCACTGCCCCTAGGAGGAGATGGGGCATCCTGAATTGGAAACCCATTTAATTGTCTAAACCTAATTCTAGGAACCTTAGACCTTACAATTGCTGCAGGAGGCTTTATATCCCATCACCATCACCACTAAGTCAATCTCAATGGGTCCTTCAACCACCTGTTTGGGAAAACACACCCCAGAAAGCCTTTCTGTTCCTGAGACATTAGAGGTAGAATAAAGCCTGCCTGAAAAGTAAATAGGCCCCATGGTCTCACTAGTGATTGTCCCCTCCCATCTCTTCAGAGTGTTGGGCTCCTCAGTAGTCTGTGGCCACCGTCGACATTCACTTGCTGACTCTACTAAACTCTGCCCATCCTCTAAATCACACTTTTTGTCTTATTCTTTTTACAGGACCAGGGATCTGGAGGCGCCGCAAAGCAGGATCTCAGGGACACAACTACTGGTCCAAAATCTCCTAGTTGCATTGTTGATACACAGAGAGCAGAGAAGAGACTGCATTGGTGGAGAATGCTGTAAGACATTTTAAAAGAGAAAGCTGATAAAGAAGACAAAGTCGTTATAGGAGTAATGACTGATTTGAATCAGTTCAGTTTGAACTGAACTAGGCTTTCACAGAGCTGACTAGCATTTGCCAAGGAGAGAGAACCCACAGGTAAACAGGGCTCAGGCATATTTAAGAAATGAAAGCTTATAGGAAGCAGAAGAGGATGTGGGTCTAGTTAACTGGTGCTATTGAAGCTCACTTGCCACAGAGGCTCACAGGTGCTTATTGGAACCAGCACTGAACGGCATTTACAAACAATAAATTACTTCGGCAGTTTGGGTATTTTTAAACAGGTAGTTGAGGAGCGAAAGAGGAAAAGGGTCAGTCAGGCTAGGGATGAAGCCTTGAGATGTTAGATACCATGTGTGGTGCTTGAATCTGTATAAGCCAAGGTTGGAGTCTAGTAGAGAAAGGTCTTAAAGGAGCCTGTAAGTTTGTAATCAGAACAAATTTACAGTCTGAACTCCAGACTGTGTATGAACATTAAAAACGTTTGGATGTTGGTCTTTGGTAATCTGTAATTATAGAGAACAAATTTCTCAGGCTGAACTGTTGGATATACTGTTGGATATAATGTGGATACATTAACTCTAAAAAAATGAATGTATTTGAAGTGTTTAATTATGCATTTGAAACAGCCTCAAAACATTGCAAAGGTGATCCACACCTGCACAGGGCACTAGTGAGCTGGCAGTGTTGCAGATAAATTTATAGATCAAGCAGAAATGGCAAGGACAGAAAGTTCGTTGGAAAAGGAAAGCAAGCAGCCAATTTTTTTTTTTCTCCATAGGAAAAAAAGACAAAGCAAGAGGCTCTTATGGAAATGATTCTAACACCTCTTTTGGCATTGGACAGTAGTTTAAAGGAAAAATTACTGATTTTTCTGCTTTGAAAAATGTATTGGAGCAAAATATAACACCTTTAATGAGCTATATTTCCCTATATTATTAGAGTTTATCTAACAAATGAGAACATTATTTGAGTAAGTTATAGGGGTAGACCCACAGAGTAGAATTAAAATATCTATAATATACCAGAAAAATATGGTCAAGGCAATATTGAAGGAGCAGTGGGTCATGCTGAATGTGTTTCTCATTTAGAAAGAACAGTCCTAGTTTTCATTGTTATTCCTACAGGTCAAATGGAGTTTATTTCTTTGTACGAATTATAATTCATAAAATTATTTTTTAAAAGATAAGACCAGTTGATTAAAGTATATGGCAATATTTTCTCTTTTTTACTTTTTAAAAATTCTTTTAGTGTTTCATGCACAAATATAGTGAATTTGTAATATTTTCACCTCTGAGACCCCAGTCCCATCTTCTTTCAAGGCAGCACTCATCTGGCAGAAGAGGCAAGATAACAGAAAAAGAATAAAAGCAAGATATGCAGGCATTCAAACTTGTCAAGTGATTGCCAATTAAAATATGAGGTGAATTCCTAGATATCACAGAAATCGTGGACAATAATAAGCTGCCATAATCACCACCTCAATATATAGTCTTTATTTTTGTAGTTAAAAATCATGGCCTTTATTATGATGGTCCTTCCTTATTTTATAAAAACAAAATTATTACTGTTAGCTGAGGATGCTATTCTTTTCTCTTTAAAAATTAATTAGTTCACTTGTACCAATACCTGCAACACAAAAAGCATGTGAACATGCTTTGTGTACATTGAAAACCAACATCTTGCAGAAGCTTCTAAATGATGCATGATGGGGAATTACTTGCAGATAATAGAGACTAAAATTCCAAGTTAGAAAAAAAGTCAACATACAAAATTGGCAGGTTTGATTGGAGTTCACTCTCTTATATACTGTCCTGGAAGAACCCTCTGAGCCATGTCCTAAGATCACATTTTTTTTCCTATCTTTTGTCCAAATAAGAAATTACCAAATTCTGAATGCTATGGGATTCATTTTTCACCTCTAAATTGAAATTTATGACTCTTAAAGGCTGACATCTAGCTACCCAAAATAATGTGTTCACTCCTCAATTTTGTTTCATGCCCAAGGAAGGAAGCTGCATTTATGCAATGTCATGTGCAAGTACTCATTTTCAAACTAGCAAGTTGTCATTAAATATATATTTTTATTTCCCACCATAACAGCAATTTGTGTAGAAAGCTACCACAAATATAGATCATACCAGAGCATTTTTAGAAAAGATGTGGAGACATTTAAAGGGAATGGTGTGGCACAGAATTATATGAATTCCTGTGGGGACCCACCTTTCAACAGCAGTGTGGGTGGCTCTTGCTAATTCTGGAAAAAAAATAGTTTCTCTGGTATTCTCAGACATTTCCATTCTATGATGCAAGAACAGTTGAAATAATTCTTAATTGACAGAAGAGTCAAGAACAGCCAAAATTCCTTTTCATACTAAGCATCTAGGGAAAAAAAGTTTTCTATCTTTGAAATTTTAAAAGGCTCATTAATGTCACGGATCATCAGAGGTGTTTTAAGTTGAAGACTCGGCAAATTTAAAATTGTTTTTTTTTTTTTTTGGTCAAAATTGTTTACTACTAAATGTAGCAACAAGAACTTCAAAGTCTCCCTTTTCATCCTCAAATATTTTGCAAAGTTTAGCTACAAACGCAAGGAGCCTCAGGCATGATTTGCTGCCAGACATGCTTATGACAGAGAGATGGGAATGTTGCGGAAGGAACTACTTCTAAACTGAGAAGCAGACAAGTTGTTTAGCCTGCAGGGAAGCAGGAAGGAGCAGGATGGCAGAGGAATGAAGCATTGGCAGGCACATACACTCTCCACGGTGAAGTTAGAGCAGCAGGAGGAAGAGGTGAAGATGGAAGATGTGCACATGCACTGGCTTAGATCTCGCTATGGTGTGCTCAGTATAGGAACACAGAACTGTCACAAAAAGAGAAATGAGATCTCTTTGTCTTTTCCTTCTTTCCTCAGAAGTTCCTTCCCAGCAGCAGGAAACTGGGCAGCACTACCTTTTATATTCGTTGCAATAGCATTTGTCATTAAGAATTTTTTCCCCTTCTTGGAGCTCAAAATAAAGCCTTAAGCAATATGTCATTGGCTAAAGGCAGATTAGTGAAGAGAGAAGACTTATTTCATCTTTCTGCTGTGAATGGTGATAAAATGAAGACTCATCATCAAACCTAGAAATGCAGAAAAAAAGTTTGGCAAATGAAAGTTTGGTGAAACTGGATTAAATGTAGATTGATGCTCTCCTGCTAATTAAGTTAAGTCATCATTTGGATTCAGATTTAGTTCTGCAATATGACATTACGTTATCTACAAATTCCTGAATTTCTTTCAATAGCTGATATAAAATGTTCATATTGTGTGATATTTATAGTTTTACTTCAGTGAGCATTCCATCATTTCTCATTATTATATTTTCTTTTGATTTCTGCAACTTTCTCCTTTTCCCTTTCAAAATACTGGTCACATAATATGATTTATAGTCCAAGGTCATCTCAAGGACCTGCAGTTAAGACTCCTCCCCAGGACAGAACCAAATCCTCTGTCCGCTGAAATAAACTCTTTTGTCTATTGCCACACCATAGATCCTGAATGTGCCCAATTTTGTTTGAAATAACCTTTTTCTTTATTAGCTTTTGTCAGGCATTTTATCACAGCATGAACAAAAGTAGATAATGCAATTGGGATGATAAGTTTAAGAAATCTTAATTTGAGTGTTAAAGAACTAAATATGAAATCTTTAAAATAATAGTTTTTTATATCCCTATTTATTCAAATGAGTTCAATTTTAAATAAAAATAAACATTGAAAGTAAAACATCCATAGCTTTTCTTTTTTTTAATTTTTTTATTATTATTATTATTTATTCAACTGTGTGCATGTGCGTGTGTGTGTGTCTGTGTGTGTCTGTGTGTGTGTCTGTGTATGTGTAGAACCACGGACGAATTCGCGAACCACCATGGACGCCTCCACCTCCTTCTGCCCCGGGATTCACAGGCTCCGCCCTACCAGGACCAGAAGCGCAGGCCGCCCCCGCTTCCGCCTGGCGTCTATACGTGGGATCTGGGATCCGAACTCGGGACCTTCCGCCTGCAAGGCGGAGGCTTAACCCCTGAGCCACCTCTCGAGCCACCTCTCCAGCCCCCCCATTCATAGCTTTTCCAAAGAGAGACTAGAGATTTTTTTTTACAAGCTTTCAAAGTAGACTCTTTTCTCTTAACTATCTGCTAAAATAACCATCTCCTACTAAATGAGCAGAAAACTGCCTTGTTTTTATTCCGCTATGCTGTTGTCTTATGTACTCAATTTATTTACATGATTTTAATGTGTACATTTTATTTATACTTTTATGCTAATAATACATGTTGTCATTTTCCACAAAGAAGTATATATCGTTCACTTTGAATTGGGATTATTTTGGCTGTTTTTTATTTCAAGCAACAAATTAAGTACTGACCAATATGTTGTTTGGGTAGCTCAAGTATCTTTGCTTATTTAGTTACAAAGAGTTTGAACACTTTAAGAAACCAAGTGTTCAATAGAGTACTTAAAGTATCATAATGAAAATATGAGGAAAAAATTATGCACTTATGGAGGCTTGCCTGGTAGGCATTTGTGCTTAAATACCCCTATTAAAAATGCTAAGCCATGAAATAACTAGCATACACTTTATACTAACCACTGACTCCATGAAATTCAAATATCAATCATTTAGAACATAAATTATTCCACATACAGCCAGAGAGGAAGCAAATATAAGTAAATAATGTATGAAAAAAATCAAGTTTCATTCACTGATTAAAATTATTGAAAATCGGGGCTGGAGAGGTGGCTCAGGGGTTAAGCCTCCACCTTGCAGGCGGAAGGTCCTGAGTTCGGATCCCAAATCCCACGTATAGACGCCAGGCGGAAGCGGGGGCGGCCTGCGCTTCTGGTCCTGGTAGGGCGGAGCCTGTGAATCCCGGGGCAGAAGGAGGTGGAGGCGTCCATGGTGGTTCCCGACTTCGTCCGTGGTTCTACACATACACAGACACACACACACACACAGACACACACACACGTGCATGCTCATACACACGCACATGCACACAGTTGAATAAATAATAATAATAAAAAAAATTAAAAAAAATTTAAAAAAATTATTAAAAATCACTTTAAGCCAGGTTTAAGGAACAACATGCTTCTTACTTGCATAGAACGTATTGATTATAGAAGGGACAGATTTTAATTGCTCAATAACATTATATAAAACATGTCTGTCATGGTTAAGCACAGGTGTTAACTTGATAATTGAAGATTTGAGTTCTGGACACATTTATAGAGAATTAGTGGTTGAGTTAAGTCCAGAGCAAACCTACAGAAGATTGTCTAGCTGATGGGGAAAGCCCAGTCCATGGTGGATGGGACTAGGCCCTGGAATAAAATACAGAGATCTGATTGAGAAAGTTGGCATCCTTCTATACACTTGGCCAGGCATGCTATTCTGGCAAGTAAGGATCGTCCCTCTCTTAGTCATTATGTAGAGATAATATTGCCAGTTCCCTTGGCCCTGGTGCTGGAGCATGCTCTCCCAACAAGCTGGACAATGAACTGTAACCGAACTATCAGTAAGAAAATAAACCCTTTGTTCTCTTAAGCTGTTTGATGGTGATTTATCAGCAACCATGTAGGGAAACTGAAACAATGACATTTCTTCTAAAAGAGAAAATTAAGGAAACTAAGAACGTAACACGAATATTTTAAAGGGTTGATTTATTAGGTGAGAAAAAGAAAGAAACTCTTGGACACTGTGTACTCCAGGGACAAGGGAGCCCATAAAATGACTTTTATTGAAAAGATCAAAAAATATCTATTTGAGGTTTTATAATTCAATATCAGAGTTAGTGATGAGAGATAATTGTGATCAAAGCAGTTAGAAATGAGATGGGTGAATGGGACAGTAATCAGCATCACAGGTGGAGGACAAATATCAGAGGCCCTGAGAGAAAGAGGAGCACGAAGATGTTTAGGGGGAGGGAAGAGACAGATAGATGGCAGGCAAACGACAGACAGACAGACAGACAGGCAGGCAGGCAGGCAGGCAGGCAGGCAGGCAAGCAGACAGACAGACAGACAGGCAGATGACAGACAGACAACAGGCAGACAGACAGAAAGACAGACAGACAGACAGATAGATAGATAGACAGACAGACACAGGGAGATGGTTGAAAGATAGATATGAAGACTTCAGTTATCAAATAGTTTTAGATATTTGAAAAGAGTATACAGATAGCACCATATAACTCAAATCACATATCACTACTACTATTTTATAATAATATAATATATCTGGACCATCGATGAAATAGTATTGTTCTTTCTAATTGATATTCAAAGTTTTTGCCTTAGGCTTTCTCAAACGTCAGTTGTGCATTTCAGAATTTCTCCCAGTGCACTGCATTGCACTGTGCTGTCTTGTACTCTTGGCTACCTTAGAGCTGCAAGAGTTTTCCAGACTTTCACTTTTTTTCTGGTGGCCTTAAGAGTGTCTCAGAGTGCTTATTCAGGTATCTTGTAGGATCTTCTTGACTGGAACTTTCCATGTTTTTTTTTTTCTTCTCTCATGATTAGCTTGAGTTACTTTGGAGTTGAAGAAGATCCCAAACATAGTGGAGTCATTTTCAAAATATCACATTATGAAGGTGCATCATATTATGGGAGTGCATTAGCACAACAGACAACTCTTGCTGCACACCTCACTTTCTATTATGTAGTTTCTAGAAGACATGTATTTACAGCTTAGGAAGTGGGAACTATGCTACTCTTGCTATCGAGTTACTATCTTTGGTGGTGTGCTTCTTCAGCATTCTTTTACAAGGTGGGATCTTATCTTCTGGAGGAGGATGCAGTTCCTGCCACCATGAGATTTCCGAGGATCCTGGTCCTCCTTCTCCTCTTTTTCTTCTTCTTCCTTCCTCTTCCTCCTGCATCTTCTTCTTTATGTTAGCCTCAAATCCAGCCCCTTACCTACACCCTCACTAGATTACCCTATACTGAAATTAGTAATTTCACTAGGAAGTTAATTCTTATTGGAGAATGGCCTAAAAAGCAAACTTTAGGCATATTCATTGTTACCCTTGTCTGACATGAAATTACCCTCCTTGAGAACAAAGACTTCTTGTACTTGTCTGTGGTTAATGAAGATAATTTAGGAAACACAACAGTGAAGCAATGTTAAAATGTACTGTCATGGTAGTGATTTCATGGGTTGAAATGCAGGGAAGTTTCTGTCTGTCATCTCCCTTGTCTGTCAAGGATAGTGACTGGCAAGTCTGCCAAGCTCTCATAAGAAGACCATTGAGCATTTTCTCAGGAAATAAGAAAGATGGTTTCAAAATATGCTAGCTAGCTTGATCAGTTTTATTCTAGAAAGTTCCAGTTAAGCTCAGTTCACAAGGCTAGCATGTACTCAAATGGGTATGTGCACAACTCATTTTCAAAATTCAGCTGTGATTGTGACCTGAACCTGCAGCAACAAGCTCTCTGAACTTCTTTTAATTTTCTTAAAGTTTGCTATTCTAAGTTCAGTTCCTTCTCTGGCACTAGGATGCCATTTCTTTAGTGTCTTCTCAAAAGACAAAGCAGAGACATATGTGTACACCCTTACTCTTATATGTGCGCTTTATATATATATACACACACATATATATATATACACACACAGATATCCTAATATATGTGTATCTTAACTCATATATATGTTATATGTATATAAAGTGTATATATATATATATATATACTTTGCATATCTCCATGTGAAAATAATATCAATTTTTGCTGATGGCAGCAGCTCTAATCCATTAACAATGTGTTTTTTTAAATTTTTTTATTATTATTTATTCAATTATGCATGTATGGTGTGTGCGTGTGTGCATGTGTGTGTGTGTGTAGAACCATGGATGAATTCGGGAACCACCATGGACTGCCTCCACCTCCTCCTTGTTTACTCTGCCCGAGATTCACAGACTCCGCCCTACCAGGACCAGAAACGCAGACCGCCCCCGCTTCCGCCTGGTGTCTATACGCGGGGTCTAGGATCTGAACTCAGGACCTTCTGCCTGCAAGGCAGAGGCTTAACCCCTGAGCCACCTCTTCAGCCCCAACAATGTGTTTTTATAACCTTATTTATGTGTAGACTCAAAATCATTTGTAAAACGCTTAGGTTCTACCATTCACTATTATCTATATAGACCTTGAAATTATATTCTTCATATATGGCAATATGTGAATCATGAGACTGACCCTCTTAGAAGATAATTTTATCAACTAGAGTGCAATGCTTACATGTAATTCCTCTACCTTTATCTTCATAAACTCCACTCAATTACAAAATGACTTTGGTCAGCACCCATTCTTCCCAACTTTCTCTGTGCAATACTGCTATGTATTTATGATAAAGTGAGATACTTTTGACACATTCTGCATATTTTCTGAGGTCCTCAGCTTCCTACTTCTTTAGTCTACAAACATCAAAGCACACTCTAGAGCTGTAAAGCTCTAGAAGTGTCATCAAATGTACTCTGTCATATGCAGTCAGCATTACATTGTCATACTGTGGTAGTTCATCTAAATGGTTGCTGATAAATGACCATCATATGACTTAAGGGAACAAGGTTTTTTTAATTGATAGTCCAATTACAGTCTGTAGTTCAGCTTGACAAGAGAGCATGTACCAACACCAAGGCCATGGGAACTGGCTACACCATTTCTACATAATGGCTGAGAGAGTGAAATCCTTACTTGCCAGACTAGCATGTCTAGCCAAGTGTACACAAAGATGCTGACTCTCTCAACCAGCTGTCAGTTTTTTATTGCAGGGCTTAATCCCACCCACCATGGGCTGGGCCTTCCCCACCAGCAAGACAATCTCTTGCAGGTCTGCTCTGGGCCTAACTCAACCACTAATTCTCTACAAATGTGCCCAGAGCTCAAACCCTGTTGACAGCTGTGTCCAATTATGACACACACAGAATGGGTTCTCTATCCTATAAATTCCTCTGTACTCTATCTAGTCTTTTCAAGGCGAACTGCCCCTTGCTGACTATATACCTTTTCTTTTGAAAGTTTATATAATTGGAATTATACTCTATAGAGCCTTTCAAAGCTCTTTCATTTAGCAATATGCATTTATTTAATTTTTGAAACTGTAAAAATATCTGAAGTCAATCACATTATGAGGAGAAGGTGCATTTGTGTGCACAGCTTTGGAGAATTTCTTATCAGTTGGAGTGATGCTTCCAACATGTGGTGAGGCAGCAAATCCTGACGGGAGTGTGTTTAGAGCACGCTGCTCACCTCAACACATCTGTAGGGAAAAGAAAGGAAGAGACTGCCATTTCCGTCGTTCCTTCAAAGACATGGGCATGCCCCACTGAAGTTCCTAATACTACACATCTACCCTGTAGAGTTTCAACATCTTCCAATAACCACAACCTTCAAACACCTGGGAGCTCGGGAAACATCTATGTAAACTATGGAAGTGTTATTTTCTCTCCTTTTATGGCTTGACACCAAGATTTTGTTTTATAAGTACATAATATCCCACTATATGAGCCTGCCACATTTTGCTTTTCTATTCGGATACAGAGGACTTCTTGTTTTCTTCCGGTTTGACAATCATGAGCAAAGCTGCTATAGATGTTTACACTTGTGTTTTTTCTTCATTTTCCAGTGAATTGAGCACTTAGCTGGAAGTATGACTACTGCACTGCACCCTGAGACTGACTGGAGCTTTCTAAGAGTTTGCCAGCTTGCCAGCTGTCTTCAGAAATGTCTGTACTTTCTCACCCAGCAGAAGGATGGAGAGCTGTTATTCCGTATCCTCACAAGCCAAACTGCAGATTTTATTTTCTCAGTGCTGGTCACCCTGGTCGGCAGATGCTGGTTTCACAGTGTGTTCTCAGCCAACTGCAGTTGCCAGATGACACATTCAGTATCATTAGAGAGAGAAAGATTTGGTGTTGTTTTATTTTTCTTGTGATTCAAAATACTTGACTTCCTTACAGTCTGTGAAGAGAGCTCCTATGTTAGCTGTTTGTTTTGCTAATGTTTTCTCTCATCCTTAGCAGAAAGAACTTTTAAATTTGAATAAAACTTGTCATCTTTTTATGAATATATTTTTAATTTTACACCTAAATTTTAATTGATAAACTAGAAGTCAAATAAATGTTTCTTTTATCTTTTTATTTATAAAGTTTCATACCTTTTGTTTTGCCATTTGAAGAAAAATTGGTTTAGGGTTGAAATTTGTTTAAGAAATATGTATGCATAGCAATGCAAAAATTCTTCAGTGGCTTAATGTTTTGTTCCTGATATGAATTAAAGTTACATGCCTTTGTGAATACAAAACTATATGCATCTCCTTATTGTAATTAAATATAAATCTTTTCATTATCCCACAGTCTTGGGTCATGTCTTAGAACATATAAGGATATCTAACTAACAATGTCTGCAATATATTTTATTTTAAATATATTAAGGAAATATTGGTTTGTCATGTGAAGAATGACAAACCAATGGAAATAACATCTGACATACAGTATTAAAATGCTTACAATGAACAACAAAATAAGTATGAAATAGAAGTAGCTACTTAAATACAAACAATTCCAGCTTAAAACAAATTGTAACAGCATAAGAAACTGAGAACCCAAAATGGAATATAGAAATATTGTTCAAAAATATTATTATTTAACATATGTGATGCCAAATCTGGAGAAAGGTTTCGTGACAAAAGGGGAATAGCATATTAAATTAAATATTTTAGTTTTTTTAAAGGACATTCCAATTTCATTAATAAAATCAAAACTCTTCTTACATGTTGAAATGGCCTATTGAGCTTTCACTTTCCAAAAACGTTAACGTCCTTTACATCTTTGCATCACTGTCCTTTAAGCACAGGGCAGGCAACTTTTCAAAGTTCTTTGAATAAGTGGTAATGCTGACATTATCTTACCATTTAGAGCTACTGATGTGCAGATCCATGAAGACTTTGCTAATCTGGTCACCTCTCAGCAGCGCCACCAACTGGGGGCCAAAGTTAAACACAAGATCTTTCATTACACACTTCATATCCAAACCACATAGTCATCAAATGCAGATACCTTACGTTTCTAAGTTAAAAGTAGTTGTAGTATCTTCCTGTGTCATATATTTCAATAGAATTTCTCAACTTAAAACACATTTTGCTTTCTAAAAATGCTCTTCATATGTATTCAAATAGGGCAGCCTTATTTCTACATATAGACCAAATCCCTCTTAATAAATGTATACTTTAAATATTAAGAGTTGAAGTCATTGTTTACTGCAAGACGAAAACAGCCAATCATTCTGCTGACTCATATTTAAGACAAATGAAGCACTCAGTCACATTCATAGGAACTACTGATGAACTGGGATGTTTTTATCTTAGTGCTATGAGCCAAGATTGCATTACATACCTTCTATATTTCATCTGGTTTCTTTAATTTCATCAATTTAGTACATTATAATTTTGTAGATACAGTATAATTTTGTACTTACTAGATGGGTAGTGTTAAGCTTTCTTGAACCAAATGATTTGTAAATTTGATACAATATACTTTCAAATTATTACTTTCTTAAAAATGCATTCACTTTGGGGCTGAGGAGGTGGCTCAGGGGTTAAGCCTCCGCCTTGCAGGCGGAAAGTCCTGAGTTGGGATCTCAGATCCCACGTATAGATGCCAGGCAGAGGTGGGGGCGGCCTGCGCTTCTGGTCCTGGTAGGGCGGAGCCTGTGAATCCCAGGGCAGAAGGAGGTGGAGGCGTCCATGGTGGTTCGCGAATTCGTCCGTGGTTCTACACATACACAGACACACACACACACAGACACACACATGCGCCCGCACATACACACGCACATGCACACAGTTGAATAAATAATAATAATAATAAAAATTTTAAAAAATGCATTCACTTTATATTTATTTATGTTTATGTATTTAAAAGAGAGGCAATAGGCATGTGCATACCACAGCACCTGTCAGGGACCTGAAAACAACTATCTGAAGTTTGTTTTGTCTGCCTACCGAGTAGTCTCTGGGTATCAAATTCAAATTACCATGTTTGCAAACAGATGCCTTTATAACTCACTATTCCCTCAGATTACTCATTAAAAAAATTTTAGTGAAACAGAGCCTTAAACAAAAAGTTCAGAAGAAAATACAAACCTCCTTCCAATTTGATAATTAGCTAATAACTAATCTTTACCATAAGCACAAGTCAACACTATCATCATATTTTTATTGTTTTGAGATTTTTATTGACTTTTTCCATATACAAGCAAAATAAGTTTATGCCCTTACTCCCTCCCGCTTTTTTTTTTTTTTTTTGCCTCCCGCACCCCCCCCCCCACCACTTTTCATCACACTACTCCAATCCTGTCCCTCCTGCCCTCGGGTCCCTCTGGATATGTGCATCATAGGGCTCCCTTTGGGGTACATGTGCTAGTAAGGAACCAGATCTCTGTGGCAGTATATGTGGCCCTTCAGTGGACAAAATCACAAGTGGAGGCACTCCCGCTTCCAGTTTCTCACGTTTACTAGAGCCGCAATTTAGTGATTCCTCTGTAGGAGGTTTTAGCATCCTCAGCTGCAGCTGCGGCCAGAATGATCAAGGTGGTTTGCAAAGATCATCTGGGGGAAAAAAGTCCCCATGAAATGCAATGCCGGTGACACCATTGGGGACTTAAAAGAACTGATCTCCCCCAGACTGGCACCTGTTGGAACAAGATTGTTCTCAAGAAGAGATACGTATCTCTTTAAGGACCACGTGTCTCTGGGAGGCTACTGAATCCACCACGAGGGGATGAACCTACAGCTTTATTACCAGTAGGGCAGAGTTCTTCATTCCCGATCCAGCTTTCTCTACCCCCTCATCTGATACACTAGTGTGGATGTTTGTTTTTAAGAAGTTACAGTGAATAAAAATGTAGATGCTGAAAAAAAATATCACAAATGGGGAAGCTCCCTTCTTCTCTTCAGCCTGCACTAGAAACTCTTTCTGGGTGTAATTGTACATGCTGACATTCTCGCTGGACCATGGGGGAATGTTGATACGTCGGCCACTATGTAGATAGTAGGTCTCACAGCAATGAGCTCTTGTATGCGATAGTCCTGTCCTGATTGGAGCATCTTGGCCAGCAGTTAAATGCCTGGATCACCCAAAGTAATGGAACATTTACTTTTATTTACCAAGAATATCCATATTGTTTGCTTATAATGAAACTATTGTTTGATATTGTTTTTCATGAAGCCCACAACGATTATTCTGAACTCATTGTCATTTGCTTCTATTTAGCAAGCATTTGTGGAATACAACTTTTATGCTTTCTTCTGTAATTTCCTCAGAGTTATATTTCTGTCTTATTTTTTTTCTGTACTACTGATTATCACAGTGCCAATCTTGTGGAATGCAATAATTTCTATGGGCATTGCATACTTAGATTTTCTTCTTCGGTAGCTGGAAGATCAGACTAGATCATCTAACCAAATATCACTTTCAAAATGAACAAATTGAGGCATCGAGACATCCATTTATGTCAGTGCAAATCTAATTATGTCTTTCATTTAGTGAGGTCTATTACCATTTGCCAAGGACAATCCTAATGTACTTAAAGTAGTTAACTTCCAAGTTGAAGATACCCTCAGAGTTTGCAGATATGACTTTCTGTCATTATGAGGTTGAGTGTATTTCACAACTACAGTCAAGGGAGTTTATGGTTGGCCCGACTCCATCTATTTCACATAACTTACATTAATAAGAATCATCATTAGATGAGAAAGGAATCAATTGAATACAACCATTACATTAAGTATAATATTCCAAACTATTGACCTTACATCCAATTACTGAAGGACAAATAAAAAAAATTCTGAGGTTCCTAAGATATGAGCTGAAGGGCAGACCTAGTATTACTGACATTTCTGAGATATGCTGTGCTTGTTATAGAAAATTTAACATTTAACTGAGAAACAATTTGGATTTTGCAGAGCCTGTTTGCACAGACTTCGATCAGCATTTACTGCACCACCTTTGAGACAATAAAAATAATAATATGGGAATTATACTTTTGCTTCCTGAAATAAATTACATTTCTGCCTGCCAAATAGATATTAGCTTTACTCATTTTTTTAAAAAAAATTAAAGCATGAATAAATAAAGCAAAAAAAGACACAACTCTTAAAATGTTAATTCTTTTCTTGCCCTTTGTGCTAGAACACCTGGTGCCCTTTGCAAATACCAAGCTCTGTGTTCCTTGGGCCGAGTCTGCCCGAGTAGAGTGAAGTGGAAATCTGAACTTTTTTCTGGTTTCCGAACAATCCAGACAATTATTTCTGGTCACTAAGAAACTGCAAACTTCCCTTTCGAGTTAACAAAGCACATTAGAAACTTTAGATAAAACAATGTGTTAAAACATAGAGGAATTTTCATAACAAAAGATGAATATGCTGTCTCAAGATTAACACTGATTTCTATGTGTATAATACTAAAATTGCTTATTGAGTGTTCCTATGCTCTAGGTAATTAATTTATTGTTATTAAATTTCAAAAATTCACAATAAATAAAGGCATGAATTTTGTTGTTAGTGATTCAATGTATACACATAAATTTCAACTTTGATAAAATTTTGCTCCTTTGATTCTGTATCCATATAATTATGTCTAAGAATTGACCATTGTTTCCATATACATACATAGTATGCATATACATTGTGAATATACACTCAGCATACATACACATAGATACTATTATGCATTCTGTACAAATGTCTTATATGCTACGTATGCTTATTTGTCCAATATGTTATTATACAGATATTAAGAAACAATACTTTCAGCTTTTTGAAATTTATTCTGTATTTATAGGGTAAATGGGACATACATACATACATACATCCTGCATGTGTGTGGAGGTCAGAAGACAACTTTCAAGATCAACTCACTCCTTCTACCATAAGAAATCCACATTGAACTCGGGCCTTTAGTTTTTCAAGATAAAGACTTTTCACCAGGTGATATATATCACCAGCTGGATATTATTTCTTCATTTATGATTTGTGAGGTATGAGTTTATTTTTGTACATTTACAAACACTGTGGACCAAGTCTCTTCATTCACTCTTTTACTACCATTTGAAATATTTTTTGTCACTTTCATATGGATGATACATATGGACTTTTGTCTCTTCTAACTGCCGTGCTGACTTTTTTTTCCTCATTGACAACGATTTATGATAACTTTCTATAGTCTCCAGCCTCTTCTTTTTCAAAAGCTGCACATTTTCTGTTTTTTAATTTATTCTACTAGATAAAATTCAAAATTACTTATAATATTTCTTAGAAAAATACTATTTTTAAAAAGTGGAATGAATTGACTAAGGATTTAGAACGGCTCTTGTGCATTGAACTCCACATGGTAGATAGCACAGAGGTTTACCCTTGGCATCTCACTGTTGGCAAACAAGCTTATTATTTGATTTATATAGCATCCATACTTTTCAGATTAGGTTTGTTTCCATCTTAATTTGTGTGTTAGTAGCATAATCAAAATTTTAAGTGATATTCTCCATTTGGCTATCACTGACTGTAGCGCTTATTTATTACTTTGCCATTTTGGCTTCTTAGTTTTTCTGTATCACTTAGTATTTATCTTGTTTTTTATCTTTCAACTTTTCTACTACATTATTGCAGAGTACCAGTGGAAGAGGGTCACCATGTCTTGCTGTTGGAATACTTGCAGTATTTCTAATGTTTTCTGTCACACATGACAGAGATTAAATATTACTGAGAGGCATTTTGTTAAAAAGCTGGCTTCTACTTTTTGGCCACCAAGTAGTTGTTTTCTGAATTTGTTAGACTTTAGTTTATAATTTAGGAAAAATAGTTTTTAGCATATAATTCTTTATATTGCCTTTTAATATTTACTTTTTTAGAGTTTCATGCATTAATATAGTGAATTTACAACATTTTCATTTGCTGTTACCTAATTCCATGCTCTCTCTTCCTCCTATTGCAAACCTTTTTCCACACAACTAGGGCCCTTCCTACTCTCCCTTCCTTCTTCATGTTCTCCTTCAGGTTGTTTATATTGGTCTTCAGCACTTACTGAAGCACAGATGATACATCAATGTGTGCCCCACTGAGAAATGTACTTCCCTATCATCCATCTCTAAATCATTCATTAACCTTCAATCATTTCTCACGGAGGCATAATGCCTCTTAGGATCTTGCCCCTTCCTTGACTTAATATTGGTAAAGAAAATCTTGGTATAGAGCTTTGGAAGTAGATAATAGCTCTAGCAAGTTTATCTGTATACAGACATGCTTAGAAAACATTGTCTAGCCTCCCTCCGTCCATCCATCCATCCATCCTTCCCTCCCTCCTTCCCTCCCTCCTTCCTTCCCTCCTTCCTTCCCTCCTTCCTTCCCTCCTTCCTTCCTGCTTCTCTGCAAATGTGTCCAGAATTTGAATCTTTAACTGTCAAATTGACACCTATGTCTAATTATGATTCTTTCTTTCTCTTGCTTCTTCATTTCCTTTTTCTCTTATCTTTCTATTGTTCATTTTTTCTCTCTTGCTCTTGCTCTTGCTCTTCCTTCCTTCCTTCCTTCCTCCCTCCCTCCCTCCCTCCCTCTCTCTCTCTCTCTCTCTCTCTCTCTCTCTCTCTTCTTTCTTTCTTTCTTTCTTTCTTTCTTTCTTTCTTTCTTTCTTTCTTTCACAAGGCCTCATTATGTAGCCTAGATTGGCTCCAATTCATGATTTTCCTGCCTTATCCTTCTACATGCTCGGCATAAGCCACCATATCTGACCCAAAATTATTCCTCACTCATTTTTGTTTAGTGCTATTTCCCAGTAAAATTTCAGTTAAAAATTTAGTTAAAAAGTTATTTAACAGTATATGTAGATTTTATATATGAATATTTTATATATAGTTGCAGTCAGCCTGCTTGGTTGTTGATAAAGGGAATGATAGTCCAGTTACAGTCTGCAGTCCAGCTTGACAGGAGAACATGCACCAACTACCAGGGCCAAGAGAACTGGCCACACCATCTCTACATAATGGCTGAGAGAGGGACGGTCTTTACTTGCCAGACCAGCATGTCTGATCAAGCCTACACAAGGATACCGATTCTCTCAATCAGCTCTCTGTATTTTATTCCAAGGCCTAATCCCACCCACCATGAGCTGGGCCTTCCTCATCAGCCAGTCTCCACAGGTTTGCTCTGGGCTTAACTCAACCACTCAACTGTCAAGTTGACACCTTTGCCTAATATGACATATACGAAATTTATCAAAAACACTTTACCGGAAGATTGCAAAGTTCTGTTCTCATTTTCTATTGTATCAATAGTGATTAAAGCATATTTACATTTTCTAAATTAATTTTTTGAGTTATATTGCAAACCAAATAGTTTAATTATGGCAAATTGATCAATTAATACTTATATATTATGAAAGAAAGGAAACTACCTTGTTTCTTAAGAAGGGCTCCTTAGAAATTGTCATTGCTAAGAAATAAATACCAATGTTCTGAGTATATGCATGGGGCATCCTGAAAATATATATGACCATATTATCTCCCTTATGATATTTTTTTCTTGCTGCTGGCATAAATGCAAATGAAGAAACTGTGATGATGCACTAATATCTGACAATCAGACAGAATAAACCAAAACACTGGGATACATTAAAAAATGGTAAGACATTTTATCAAGTAGAAATGCTAAATGACAAATATATGGGAGAATAATTCACAGTAATTAAAGAGATTCACATTTAAAAGGTAAGCCTTCTTAGATATGTAAACGTTGCCTATCAATTAATAACATATAATTCTGGTGGAACATAAATTCTAATCCACTGCTGATAGTAATGAAGAAGGTACAATAGCTTCAAAGGCAATTTGATAATACAGTCAAGGGTAAAAATAATTAACAGCCATTGGCTCATGCATAATACTGATGGGAATTTGTTTACATAGATGAACTTGAAGTATGAAAAATCGCTCTGTACAATTATATTTGTTTTAGTGTCATTGTATCATCATGGTAAAAAGAGATGAAAAATCCTTATAGTACAAATAAATAGAGTTTGTTAAGTAAATATGGCCCCTACCTGAAACACAGCAATCTCATTTGTGAAAACTCATCAACGGAAAATATATTAAGACACTGCAAAGTCTAGCCACAAGGGATCTACAGTATTACCTATTATATTGGAAAAGCAAGTCTCATGGAATATAAACTTCCTGTCTACTCACTTCCTGCTAGAGTCATACTCCTAAGTTTATTCTTCTCACCCAGACGAGAATCAGTTCAGATCCAGCAATTTCGTTCTCATTTTTACATAATGAAAATCTCAGGCCAAGCACAAGGCTGTATAGCTGCATTCCAGCACTTGGTTGAGGATAGATGAACTCAAGTTTGAGAACAGCATGGGGCACATCAAGAGAATCTGTTTCATAAAAAAAGAAAAGCACAACAAAAGAACTACTGATGTTTCTAGCTAGAAGCAAATACAGAGGAAAAAACAGTAATTTCAACTTCACACTTATTCAAAACTATTTCTCACTTCCCCAGTCTCCGCCTTGTAAAAGGAAAGAGGAAGCCTCACATATTTCCCTTCTGCTCCTCCTGTTCTTTCTAGCATCTGCTCCCACCTCTCACATTATTTCTATTAAGGGCATCAAATGCTTCACTTGACTGCTATTGTTAAGAAAAGACTAAAGGATTTTTAGAATTTGGCATGAAGTTCAAGTGAAGCATGAGCTTCCGGTGTCTCGAGACCCTCTTCTTTCTAGGCATCTTTCACTTATCTTTGTACTGGTGAAGCATTTTTTTCTAACTGGTTGTTGGTATTTTACTAGTCTTTGAGACATCTGGAAGTCTTTCTCTTTTTTGAGATTTGTAAGACAGTTTTTAAGATATTCTTTGCACATTCTCTACCCAACAATGTGGTAACCTTTCTTGGCTGGCTACAGCCTTTCATGTTTCAGATTTCTCATCCATCAATCAGAGCAGGATGCTGGGTCTCAAGCTGCGTAGGCCTCATTTCATGCTTCTTGAAATGTCTTTCATCACTTGGATGAGGTAAATATCAATGGATGAGGGACTTGTTCTACCTCATTGCAGCCCTTTCCAAACAAGCAAGCACCAAGAAAAAAACTGCTTGTCTCCTTGTTTCTTAATCTCCCAAACCTTTGGACCATTTACACACATTCTTCAACTTGACTTAAGAACACAATAATTGTTATTTGAAACATTGCTGAAATTAAATTTAAAATTATCTCTGTACCAAGTGCATTGCTTATTATAATCACAAAAATAATTTGATTACTTAACAATAAGAAAGTAGTTGAGTATATTATTAAATTGGTAAGAATAGGAAAGTGGTTGAGCATATTATTAAATTGGATATAGTATAGCTACTTGACAAATAATATATGGAATACCACTGAGGGAAATATTTTGAACACGATGTAGAGATAAGAAATGACAGGAAATTGTCAATAATTATTGAATATAACTATATAAAATATTGTCTGATGGTATTAGAACCCTACTCTAATATTCTTGCAAGAGAAATACATGTACAAAAAGTTATTTAAAATTTTTTTTAGTTTTTACAAGCATATTAAGTATTAGTCCCTATTTCCCTCCATCCCACTTTCTACCATTCCTTTCCCTTCCCCTCATCAGTCCATTCCATTCTCTCCTGCCATCCTACCTGACCGCTTCTATAGACCCCAGGGTTCCCTCTGGCTTGTCTACTCTTGTGGGAGTTCAGGCCTCTGTGGCATACCAAGTTGCCCCTCTTCAGGACACCCTACTGACAGGGGCATTTCTTTTCACTCATTTATCTCTAGTCCTAATGTTTCCCCTTTGTGCTCTTATTTCTCTTCAGTTCCTCATAGTCTATGGTGGCATGTTGGTATGTTAGTATTATGCAGGTCTGGTAAGGACAAGTCTCATTGCAGTGAGTTCCTAGATGCAACAATCTTGCCTTGAATGGCATGTCTTATCCAATAGTTGACCTTCCCATCTTTAGGTTCTTACAGTCTTACCATTCCCTTTTCCATGAGATTCCCCAAAACTTAACATGGGGAGAAATTAGGATGGCCTAATTCTGGGAGAGCAACAAATAGTTTTTTAAAATAATAACTTGTTGGGAAAAGTTATTTACCTCTTGATACTTGAAAATTTACATGGCTATTATGGCTTTGTTCCCAGAAACACGTGTAGCCTTTACTTCTTTAGATATTTCGTACCATGCTTCAACAGTGTCATTTCAATATTGGAAGCTAGAGTCTTTATTTTTTTATTTATTCTTCCACTTGTACAAAGTTGATAAGTACCCCATTCCCCTCCCTCCTTCCACCCCTCCCTGGATCCCCTTGCTCCCTCCTCGCTTTTCTTTTTCCTTTCCCCCCTCCCTCCCTTTTTCCCAGTGCTCCCTCCCCCCACCTCACCCCCATTTCTGGAACATCCTTTAGTGTGCATGTCAAACTTCTCTCTGGGTCTTCCTCTCTGATGAGGTGTAAGGACTCAGTGGCATTGCCTAGAGCTCTTTTTTGTGTTCCCCTTTAGTATAGGAACACTATTGTAGTTGTTAATCCCTCACCTCTAAGGATCCTAGTGCCTGTGATCCATGCTAGACTTTGGGGATTCAATGATATGTTGGTAATTGTGCAGGTCATGCAAAGTCCTATTATGATTACTTCGGCCCTAACTTGTATGGAGTATTTTGCATATTGTTGCTCCTCCTGGAAGCTAGAGTCTTTAGAGTCATCAGAAAAATATCTCATAGTAGGTGGTGCTTCAGCAGCCTATAGATGTGTAATCTGTGATGAGGGTGATTATATTTTGGTACTTTTCACATTCCAAAATCCTACATTCTTATTTATGCACAAAAGATGTATTCAATGAAGATATAAACACAATAATGTTCATGAATCAATTTGATACTTATAATGAGCCCTATTCTTTTTTTCCTTTAAAATGTAAAATTTATTTCAACTTCTGCTAGAAGTAAAACTAGTGAAAATCAAAGTATAAAAATAAATATGCTTTACATTAAAGATTCCAAAGTAAGAATAATAAAAATAATACACTTAAATAAAACTTCATCAAAAGCACAAAAACAGTGTCTGGCACTTTTATGAGAAAAAGCTGTGCACATTAAAAGTATGAAAAACACACAAATTTTTACCTTCATATTAAAAAGCATTGTAGTTCTCATCCTGAATCCAGAAGTTGTTGTAACTTTTTTCTCAAAGCATACTATTTCTTTAGCTAACTTCTGTTAAGATACACAAAACTTTAAACTTATCTTTCTTACTCAGCCACAGTAGCACAGTAGGCAAGATTCTTAGTTTTCAGAGCACTAAAGTTGTTTAACATGTTTAAGTGATAATCATAGGATGCATCTTTCTGCAAACACAAAACTGGGAACTTGGACTTTTTTGACTGTCTCCTTGTCTGGCTCAGTCATTCAAAAAATGGTAAGTCTCAATCAGGAAAATTAAATTTATACACAGAAGTAGGCAATGATTTTGTAACTATAGGTGGAAACATGAGTTAAACTTAAAGGGAACAGAAGATCAGAGAAAAAATATGCTTGTTTGGTTGAATTTTTTTCCCCTTTCTCTCTCTCTCTCTCTCTCTCTCTCTGGGTGTGTGTATGTGTGCGTATGTATGTATGGGTGTATGTTTGTATACCAGAGGGCACATGAGTGTGTGTGCCTGTGGAATTATCTTAGATTATTCCACCTCCTTATTGCTTTGTTCCAAAATCTTCCAGGCTCTACCATCCAGGGCCAGAACTGCAGGACACCCCACTTCCACCCAGCTTTTTTTTTTAAACATAGGATCTGGGATCCAAACTTATGTCCTTTTGCTTGGGAGAAAAAAGCTAGTTTAAGCCCTGAGCTATCTCCCCAGGCCAGAGAAAACTATCTGTATCTGCATATTCTGAAGAGTGTATTAAGAGTATACCCAAGCTGCACTGTTTTAAATCATGAAATCATGGTCTCTTGGTAACATTGTTACTTTTAATGAGTAAGTTAATCAAGAAAAGCCTAAAACTTCAGTGCCTGTAAGTACTGCAGCTTTCCAACTAAGCAATATCATGATGTTCTTTGAACCTGGATTTCTTTTTAAATAGCCCATTTTGTCTCTCCCAAGTCAAAGAGAGGAAAGGAAACTATAAAGAAATTAAAATGTACACACTAAATAGAAACTGTAACTGCAAGCAATATGTAATTCTTACATTCAGAAATGGAGCACATGCTACACTTGAGGATGCTACGCTTACACACTTAAGGAAGCTATGCCATCTTCTCCACGCTTGTTAACTTCTAGATCTAGTGTCCCTATGAGTACTTCATAGATCTAGTGGTCCTATGAATAGGACCAATGAGTCCTATTCTTAAGTTCTAATTTCTATTGTTTTTTTAATGATCTTAATTCAATCTATATGATACCAAATGTATTTGACTAATTGATGGTGTTATGCACATACAATCTAGGCATCATTGATTATCTAACGTGTGATGCAGAATTTCTTCACTTATTATTAAAAATCTTGGCTTGTAACAGATTACTTATGATAGTACTACTTCATGACTTACTAGTAAATTTACATTTGATAATTTAATTTTTTCCTTTAAAATCAGTTATTATTGAAGGATGATATCGCAAGCCAGTTAAACTGACATGAACAAAAGAAATAAAACATCACCTGTATAAGTTTGAAAACCTTAGAAATTTTCACTAGTCTGGGAAATGTATATTTCAAAATTTTATTATCTTATATTATATTGGAATATGGTATTGAAAAAAATATGGTGATTTGCTTCATAACAGCATCCCAGATTTCCTGTGAATTATGTCATTTGACCTGAACATCATTACATTCCTATGTCAAATATCAGGAAAGTAAGATCGCTGAAATAACTTGCTTATGTTAATATTAAAGCAGATGTGAATCTTGACAATCTTGTCTTGAAAAGTCTTGGTGAATAATGTTGATTTTTGCCCTTTTTTTGGTTAGACTGTGATAGAAGACTGTGCAAAATGATTTGCCTCCCTGGTGCTAATTCCATATCTGATAGTAAAATTATTGTATATTTAATCTTCCAGTTTCCTTCCACTTCTCATATCATTTGATCATAATTTTTATCTACATTAACAATAGGATTTATTGGCTTCATGCATCATGTTTTTGTAAGTAATGCTCTTGTTTTGGGATCCTTTAAACCACCAGACAGCACACAGCTCATTAACTTTCAGAAGGATCAGCTGTGTATTCTAGCATGCATGTTACAAATAACCAAAACCATCACGCACAGCAATAAGTGCTTCCAGAAGGTTTAGTTCACTCACAGAATAATAGTAGGTAGAATAGCAGACGCCGAGAACAAGCTTGTATTGGGAATACAGAGACACTGGCCCTTAACCTTCGCTAGGATGCTTCTTTCAAGGCCACAGAGCTAAATGAAGAAAATAGATCAAAGCACCACCTTAAAACTCTCAGCACAGTGCTGCAAACTGTTCTTGTGGGAACTCTCTGGGCCAGGCTTCTGTCGTCAATAACACGTAATGTTCACAGACTGAGAACTCCTTATAATTCTCTATTTTAGTTACATCGAAAGTGGATGGAGTGAGAGATATGTAAGCTGATCACAATTTAGTGGGAGATCTTAAGTGGGGGAGCATTTATTAATGGAAAGGCTTTTCTGTTTTAGGTGCAGAATTAACAGCATAATTGAAATAAATATTGTTGTATCTGCTTTGTTTCTAGGACAAGGCAATTGCGCACTACTATATTCTTTATGTATGTGATGGACTTTCTTAATTGGGTGGAGTTTTAGTTTAAAGGTCCAACTTAAGAGTAATTAAAACCTTCAGTAGTTAACCTAATTTTCTAAGACACTCTGAAAGTATTTTTGTTGCTTTCTTGCCATGTCCTATCTATTTTGAGAAAACATGACTTTTGCTTTTTCCTCCCCTCCCCCTCCCCCTCCTCTTCCCTCTCCCTCTCCCCCTCCTCTTCCTCCCTCTCTTCTCCTTCTTCCTCCCCCTCCTCCTCTTCCTCTTTGACTCAAACTCAAACTCAGCATGTTAATGAGACTGGACTTAAGCTCCTGATCCTTCTGCAGCTACCTCCTATCACTGGGGTTGCAGCTGTGTGTCGCTATATCTAGCACCTTTTTCCTTCTGTATGAAAAAGTACTACATGGGTTCTTGTTGGTAGGCTTTTATTATAATATAAATATATTTTGATTTGGATAATCAAACACTGATGTATGGAGAGCTCTGTGTCCGTGAACATTAGAAGCTGCTGTATGCCTGGCAAAATTCAGACAACAGAAGCTCCTACTTATGCCAAGAAATAATTACAATGCCATTTAGTTATCTGCATCATTCTGGGAGAAAGCTTACAGGAAACCAAAGGTGTCACTAAGTAGTATTCTTAACTTATGAGTAACTGTAAGTTCTTCTGAATTACTGCAAAGGCTTACTTATTTATGAAAAGAAAAGATGGAGAAAAAGAAAACCATGGAGCAAGCGACTCAAATAAAAGAAAGGGTCAGATATATTTGGATTCTAAAAAAATGCAAAGGAAAGGAGTAAGATTATGGACATTTGTGCAATTAATACAGGGTCCAGGAGTAACTTGGTGAGGAAGCCCAATAAAGGGGAAGGGTCTGTTTAGTGTTTATTTTTCTGCTTGAACAATGACTTGAACAAACAATTCATTATATTTAAAGTAAGTGAGACTTTCACATATCAAGGCATCAAAAGTTTTCTGTATTTATTTATACCGTTGGGTTTAACTGCCTTGGGTTCTAGCAAAAACAGGGGCAGCATTACCTGGACCCTTGTGAGGGTTACTCTATGTGGTCCATTTTGACTAAGTTTAGTATAACCTAGAAAATGAAGGCACATCTGAGGGTTTGTTGAGGACATTTTTTAGTCCCCATTAACTGAGAAATACCCATCCTGAATGTGGTCTGCACCAACTCATAACTCCATCCTGGATGAAATAAAAAAGAGGAAGGAGGAGAAAGTGAGTGAACTCTGGTTTTCCCTGCATTCTTTGTTTTTTGGGTCCACTGTGGTATGAGAGCCTCTGGGACACATTACCTTGCCGTGTACTGAGCTGCTCCACCCAGTTCTCCAAGATAGACTGGAAACCTCTGAAATTGAGACACAAATCTTTCCTCTCTTTGGTGGAAAAATAAAGAGCAGAACTCTCATGTTTCCTAACATTTTAGATGGCCCACACTACTTTTTTCCTGACTCACCATTGGAGGGGGTGATGTGATGACTCTATGGAACACATCACTGTGGATTTTGTGACTTTGATTCAAGATCTGTCAGCTCATTCCAGCTCCTAACAAGGAGGAATCCTTGTTAAGATGGAGTTATATAATATGTTGTTCCAAAGGAAGGGAATAAGGTCTGCTGATACCATACCTGCAGATCTCTTGATCATGCTAGAGACTCCATACATTCCTCCTCTTTTGCATTTATTTCTTTCAAATAGCAACAATATTTCTATTTACATTCAATGTGACCTGGATGCTTCCTTCTGCAGGCATCAGTTCTGTACCAGCTTTACCCACCACCCCCCTGAGTCGTGGTAACGATCCTCTAGAGCATTAAGAAATTGTAGTCTCACATATTGTCCTTTTAATAGGAGACATAATACAGTTCAGCTTCTTTTGCTGCTTCGTGACTTCAATGCTATTCCGATTCTGTCTATACTCCAACAATCTACAAGACATAATTGTACTTCTAGATAGCTCAGTGTATTTATACTTTCCACATATTCACCAGTTACGCTTTAATTTTCCTTCAGTGTCAACATGTTTCCAACTGGGAAAATTTTTCTCCTGAAAGGTCAGTTTCTTTCATGCCAAATTCAGTCCTGTGTCTGCAAATGTCTTTGTTTGCCTTCATTCTTATTGGAGGGTTTTCACTGCATGTGGATGTCTGCGTTTTCTGTTAGGAATTTGTAACTGTCCAGCTTTTTACCCTTCTATGGAGAATCAGTTTTCAGTTCATGTGTTTGCTTTGCAATGTCTTTCTTCCTTCCATGTACCGGAGACCCTATACTTTCATTAAATATGCACAAGGTGTGGATTTCTCCTCTTGTGGTAGATTTTTTTTGAGATTCTAGTCTCTAAAACTTGTCTTTCATCAAGCCTGAGCACCATGCTCTGCTATTATTCATTAGATGTCACCCTTACTTCTTCCACACTCCTTCCTTTTCCTTCCTTACCCTCACTCACATGTAACATTTTATCCAGAGGAATTTGTGCCTAACATCTCCACTTTTCCAGTATTTCAGTCTTTTTTGGTCATAGAAAAATGACAAAGAATGGGTTGTTCATATTTTTCTTGAGCCTTGTAATTTCCACAATCTTCTGTTTCATCTCTAACCTTGAGGATAGAAACACTCACTAAGAGTTGTCCCCCAAATTCTGTACTGTCTTTCCCATCTGGAGAGATGGCTTCATCAGAAAGCCCATGGCCTGCTTACCACATCCCAGTCCTCCCATTACCATGTCAGTATCCCTGCCTGTCCATCCAGTAGAATGGCCACGGCCATGCCTTGACTGGCGGGTGCTATGAAATCATTCATTCTCTTGCTTTGATATACTTTGAATCCTACCCCTGATTATTATATCCAGCTTTTACTTCTCTCCCAAGCTCCAGTCCCATGTCCATCTTTTCTGTTTTGAAATCATTTCCATACAACTTATTTCAGGTTTACTTTTATTTGTCTTAAATTTGTTTTGTCTATGTACCTCTATTTCACGTCTCTTCTAAAAGAAAACTTTGCAGTATAAAAGCATCCGTTCACAGTTATTACAGCCTCATAATTTTTAAAGTGTCATACAATACTTGTACAGTATAGTGCTCAACATACCTAAAGCTAAGATTATATCTCAACTCCCAATCACAGTCCATTTTTCACTTTTTGTCATTTTACATTTTCTTAGTCATCTAGGTTTGTAGTATTAGAAATATCTATTGATAACATTATCAAATTCTTCTTCTTTTTAATTTCCTTTCATTTTCCCTCAACCTTTGAGAGACTTGAATTCAAGTGTGTTGTGGCATGTGTTCTTCCTAGAGTTTTTCACACTTATCTACCCATTGTGCCAGAAACCATATCAGAGTAATTTATCTGCTTTTATGAATGTGTTATCTGTCCAAAAATGCCACTGTAGCGTGAAGTAATACTTCCTAAACTGTTTATAATAAAATCGAGTTTTGTTTGCAAATTCCAACTCTTACAAAATTCCTTTGTCAATGACACTAAGAAAAATTATGCAAGAAGGAAGAGGGAGATGCAGAGCACAGTGCCATTTTTGTTAAATTATGTGTTTCAGCAGATACAAAATCAATGCACCAAACTGATCCTCAAATTTGCATTTTCACATTCAGTTTCTCATCACAGTTTAAAGTATACACTTAAATATGCAGATGTCTATGCACCTAAGGTCTAATGAGTAGATACTCTAGAAATGCAGCCAGGTGTAGAAATTTCACAAAAGCTGTAAAATTGATTCTGATATTCAGCCAGAACAGAGCACTATTGGTTTCAGAAAAAAAAAGTACAAACTTTCGATTCTCTGTCACCAGCTTCAGCCAGCTCTGAAATGATACCAGCATCTCTTCAGTCATCCAAGTCATTGACTTTCTCAAGGGTCTGCTCTTTCCTTCATCTGCCCATTAATTCTTTTTCTCAATCAAGGATGCACTGTATGGTATTTCTGTTTACCATATTTGGGACCATTCTTCCAGGACTCATGGAATGAAATATATTGTTTGTGGAATCCATCACTAATTAATTATCAACATTAATTTCTCTACCACCCAAATGTATTCACTACTCTGATATTTGTCTTATGAGACTTACCAAAGTTCATTTAGAGTCTTCATGTAGAGGGATGATCCATGGGTCATAAAAGAATAATATTTTGAGGGCAAAAGTGCCTCTGAGTAGAGATTTCATCATTTTCTAACTATGTGATCTTGGTAGATCAAAACTGGTAACACTGAGAAGGAAAATTCTAGTGTGCATTACAAGATAACTATTATAAATCAGTGAGTAATATGCACAAAACAATGGCAATGCAGGATGCTATGTCGCCTGCTTCAATGCCATGAAAACATCTGAGAAAAAAAAAAGAAACATAGATTTCTGTGGTCTTATACATCTAGCAAAATATTTGACACAACAAGAACAAAAAAGTTGATTTGTTAACAGTAAGATTTTTTACAATGATTCCAAATAGGCTATGATGACCAAAATTCCTTCCAGCGATTTATCTGAAGGATATTCCTGAAATTTCAACATTAAAGATTTTTCCCTTGGATTAATATTATGTTATCAAAAACAAATCATAGGGTCATTCTTAGTTAAAAATCCTTTATTTAAATCTTATGGATGTTATCACTCTTGTGACCAATAGTGTTACATGATTGGCCATACACACACAAATTCACCCACACATATAGAAGTTTCTGAAAAGATGTAAAAGTGATTTTGAAAATGCCAATGATACATGTAACATATTTTACTTCTTACCTTGTGAAAGGATCTCATTGTATACTCCAAGCTCAAACCTGTGATCCTCCTACTTTAAACTTCTGGCTGCTGCAATTATGGGAATGCACCAGTATGCCGAATTCTTTTCAACCTTTTGTCCTAATGTAAAGAAATTGAACTGCAAGTTATCTTGCTAATCTTTAATAATTTACACTTTAGTATTTCATAATGGTTATAGATAATACTTATTGATAACTTCCTATATAGCAGACAAAAAAGATTTAGCATTTCCATTAGTTACGCTGTACTTTCAAAACTTGGCTTTATTACTGCATTAGGCACATTGTTTAAAAAAATTATATTTATTTATTTATTTTCTTCCCAATCATACAAGCTTAATAGGTACCCCAGTACCCTCCCTCCCTCTACCCCTCCCCAGCCTCACTTGCACCCCCCCCCGTTTTCCCGTTTCTTTCACCCCTTCTCCCTCCCTTTCTCCCAATGCCCTCCTTTCCTCCCTCCCATTCCCTGGAGCATCCTTTAGTGTGAATGTCAAACTTCCCTCTGCGTCCTCCATTCTGTTGAGGTGTAAGGACTCAGTAGCGTTGCCCAGAGCCCTTTCCCTTTAGTATAGGAACACGATTATGACTGTTGTCCCTTGCCTCTAAGAATCCTAGTGCCTGTGATCCATGCTAGACTTTGGAGGGTCATGGACATGTCAGCCATTGTGCAGGTCATGCAAAGTCCACATTTCATAGTTGAGAATCTCAGAAAAATAAGTCTTACTGAAAACAAGTTAACCACAGCAACTTAACTGTAGGTAGCTAGGGAACAAAAAAAATCTTGGACTGTTTTAAACATACATATATATTTAAGAGAAATGGAAAAAGAGAGAAAGAAAATACATGTGCATACCATGGTACATGGGTGAAGATCAGATAGTCACTTTTGAAAATCATATCATTTTTCTCCCTCTACCATGTGTGTTTTCAGGGGTGAAACTCATGTAATCAGGTTTGCAAGCATGTGCCTTATCTGATGAGCTATCTTGTTAGTGCCCTTATACTCTTATTTGATTTTAAAACTAGAACAATATTAAATCAGATGACAATATAACTTGAAGAACACTAACTTTCAGTCAAATTTCCTTTTAACAAGTGAGAGGTAAGATTGTAAATAAAAATACTCAAGATCATAGTTCTTGACCTTGAAGGCCATACCTTCCTGTGGAAGAAAAGCTAAGGGGAAAAATGCTTAAGAAGTCAGAGTGCAGAGTACGGTGTTACCCTGCAACTGGATCTGGGAAAGGTGAATGGCAATGGGTTTCCTGCTCAGACAGCAGAGAACTGGAATATACTTTGATGAATAGAGTATTCCATATTAAGGGAGCATCTTCAATGCCTTAGAAATAAAGGGGTTTATTAGCTGCCTGTGGAAATTTATTTTGAGGACTATGCCCAGAAAATGTGACTAAAGGATGCAAGATACCAGGGAAAATGTAAAAGTAGGTGTTAATGTAGAACTTATTAAGAAGAAGAAAGAAGAAGAAGAAGAAGGAAGAAGAAGAAGAAGAAGAAGAAGAAGAAGAAGAAGAAGAAGAGGAAGAGGAAGAGGAAGAGGAAGAGGAAGAGGAAGAAGAGAAGAAGAAGAAGAAGAGAAGAAGAAGAAGAAGAAGAAGAAGAAGAAGAAGAAGAAGAAGAAACAAAACTAAATGTTAATTTAGAACTCATTTAGAAAAAAAAAGAATATTTAAGCCAAGTGTTATTTAGATCTAGTTTAAGGGGAAAAGATGATGACATTGTTTGATCTTACATTAGGATTTCTGGACAAACAAAATACATATTTACTTGGTATTTCAGCAATGTGAGCCAACACCTTTCAGACCTCGTACACATTTATTTCTGCAGTTGCTTCCAACAGTTAACACTAACCAAAAATAGATTCTGAAACACAATATAAATTTCACTCCCCCCCAAAAAAAAATTTCTGGACATAGCTATGAAACTTACTTAGTGAAATTCTACGCAACTATTATACCAAATGTTAAAAATCACAGGATTGTAAGGATATGGCAGTTTGAATGCCTTCTCATTGTGATTTCTCCCTTGCTCTAAGCAATGTATTAACTATTTTCTGGTCAGTCTGGGTTATTTGAGGAACCAGGAAGTAGGAGTTAGAAAAAAGCTTCTAGATAATCTGCTGTATATTCTAAAGTCTGGCTGGGAAAATCTACAATTGTGACTCAAAGGATAAGAAAAAATAGACAGAATGAAGGGAGGTAAGGAAAGGAGGGAGGGATGAAGAGGGAAAGAAGCAACTTAGAAATGATACAGGGGAAATGCTAATCTGTCAGTGCTTGCCATGTCATGCAGGTAAATTTTCTAGATTCATGCTTTGTTTCACTCCTATACGGTAGAAATTTGCAAGAATCCATATTCTTACAATGGTGTCCTGATCATCAGTTTACTGGAGTTCAGGATCTTTCTAAAAGATGTCTACTTAAGAGCCTCCCTCAGACATTTACTCCTCTGACTTTTTGCCACTTTCCTCGCTAGTGATTGGATTGCAGAGAGAATCTTCTCTAGGTGGAAATTCCATCACGGGGTTACGCACTGTCCTGATCTGAGTGAGAGACATTTAGTGTTCCAAGTTTCACGGTGCCCATGCTCCCCAGGCCCATCTTTCTCCTTATTTATACTTACTCAAGTAAAGTACAGACCTTATAACCATGAGTAGTAAAACAATAAACTGAGATAGTAACAACAGGAAAATAGAACAAGACACTATAAAACAGCAAAGGAAGTGTTCAAATAGTAACTAAAAGAGCTAACACAAAAGCACAATCACTGATGCAAGTATTTCCTCAGGTATACACAAAGAGTAAATAATCATTTATTTACATACATCCAAACGACTCAGGAACTCTTTAAAAATATAACAGAAGATAGAGTATGCTATAATAGAATCTGATGAATGATGTCAATGATGTCTGACAGTGGGGAAATGAAGAGAAAATGTGAAAAATTAATAGACATTTTTAGAAGTAAAGAAAGGTGAAAGGCTTCAGATGAGTTGCTTAAAAGGTACCAAATGGAAGTCTAATGAAAAATTCACATTTGTCTATTTTAAGGAGAGCTAAGAACTGAAAGAGGAAACAAAACTTAAAGAATTTCAGAAAGAGGGACTGGAGAGATGACCCAGGAGTTAAAGCTTTTGCCTCATAAGTAAAAGGACCTGAGTTCAGATTGCATAAAAATACATAAAAAATACATAAAAATGCTGGGGGGGGGAGAGGAATAACAATGTCCTGTGCTTCTGACCCTGGAAAGTGGAGCCTGGGAAACGCAGAGCAAAGTAATAAGGAAGTAGAGCAATCCAGGGTGATTCCCTTAATCATTCTTGGACCTCTACCACTATACACAGTGCCCACTGATACACACACCCACCTACATGCATACACCCACACCCACAAAAACAAACAACAAAAAGAATTTTAGAAAGTCATGCATGGTGAGCCGCACTTGTAATGTCCTCTAAAGACTCCAAAGATTGGTTTTAAACTCTTCATGAGCTGCCTAGTGAATCCTAGGATGCACAGAACATAAAGATGCTGTCTCAAGAACAAAACAATTTCAGTGAGAAAGATTATCTTCAAAGGAATACAAATCATTTAAGCAGTGGGATTCTCAACAGCAAATTAAGTAATAAAGGAAGTTTAGTATTATTTTTAATGTAGTAAAAGGAATCATGAAAATAAACGGCTGGAATTAGGTAAATCAACATATAAAAACATCTTTTGTCCATACTAGACATTGAACCTAGGACCTCATAGCAGCTAGGTAAGCTGAGCTATATTCCAGTCTGCTTTTTTTTTTTTTAACTTTCCATTTTGCAACAGAGTCTCACAAAGTTTACTAGGCTCTGGAACTAGGCCTGGAACATATTTTCAAGCTTTGTAGTCTCCTAAGTATCTGTGATCGCAGGTCTTCACTGTTATGTTAGACAAGATAAGGGCTTAATAAAATTATTTACACATAAAAGGCTTTTCAGGTTTTAACATAATACAGTCCTGTTTTTGAACATCTCTTTCAGACCCAAATCAGGTAGTACACTTTAAGAACTATTCAGAGATACTTTGGCTTATAAAAAATGAAAGGACAAATAAAGGTAAAAGTATAGTCTAAGCTGTCTAAAAGCAAAGGGTTAAATATTGGAAGCATGACTGAGACAATGCAATGGAGATACAACCTATTATTTGTTTACTGTGTTCAAAGAAAGATGGATATATTCAGAAGTTCAAGAAACAAAATGTACAGAATAAAAAGAACTTAAGTTTTAAGAAAAATAGCAATTTTCATAATGAAATTAAATATGTAACTTCTAAGCCACTTTGAAATAGAGAAAAGAAAGGAGTGGAAACTGCTTAAAAGAGGAGATGAATACAAAAATTGTAAAATGGAAAAACTACATTTCAATTGTACAATAATTATGGGATATGCTTAAATTGTAAGATTGAGTAAAGAAAGGAAAAAATAAGATCTAATTTCATAGTCACTATAGCAATTAAAACTCACAGTACCCTTAGGAATTGAAAGAACTTGACTCAATTAATAATTAAAGGAAACTTGGCATTTTCCTACAGAACTCAACAGATGCTTATAGACCGGAATCTGTTGGAATCAGACAGTATGAAGACCACAAATAACTTAGTAGTAATCAGTAGTGATACACTTGGCCCTAGTTTAAGGAAAAAGGGACATCCTCAGAGTTAGGTTTCAGTACATGTGAGAGTTACTCAGCCTGGGACAGTTACTGAAGGAAACGACCAGATGGATTTTGTCACATCAAGGTGCATTTGTACATTGGTAAGGCTTGAAGGATATCTGGATTTCTCTGAAATGATGTGCTAATGAAAATTTAATATTGTAAAAGTATAACTGGGTTAGTGATTCGTTAATATTTTGCATATATATTATTAGAGGTTAATCTGTGCATTAACATATTTATGTATATATATATATGTGTGTGAATTGGGTCATGAAGAAACAGTCATTAGTTATTTTCATAATAATATGTACCACAAACATAGTTAGCCCTAGATTAAAAAGAAAGTGAAATGACAATGAATGAGGGGAGGGAAAATAATTGAAAGAGGGAAGAGAAAATGAAGAATAGCTTATAATTAAGAAATAAATATGAGAAAACCTAAAAAGCAGAAGCAGAAGTCTAGCTTTGCAATGGTGTTTTGTTTTGCCCATTAAATAGATCCATGTCTGTTTTACCTGCCAGCTAAGTTGTCTCACATGTGACCCTAAAGATTTGTACATTTCCAAGTTCACTATTTTGTTCATAGATATGTCTGGAATTATATAAATAAAACAAGCAACTGAAAAAGCAAATGTTTTGATGTAGCAGACAAAGCTGCCAGCCCTGTCCCATCCCCTCCTGGGGTCCACTGAAGGACAGAAAGGTAGACCTGCACTCAGTAAGACCTCCACCCCACCCAAGGCTAGATCTAGTTCTAACCAAAGTTGCTTCTGGCCACATTTGGTCATGACATTGGTTCTTCTCAATCCCAGAGTGACAAAAATTCATAAAAATCTCTATTTTTTAAAAGTTAGAACAGAGGAAAACAGATGTAAAAATTAAATGTGGTAAGTTTTCTTCCAAGAAGGGGATTTATAGAGCGCGGATAATCTTTCCTCATCATTAGAAATTTCCATTTGGATGTTGTGGACAGAAGATGATTCTCAAAATGCAACTTGCAAGTTTAGTCTGGGAAATCAGCCACATGGAAATAGAGATTTCATTCACTATAATTTTGTTATTATGCTAACATTGATTTTTAAATAAACCTTTCATTTGGTGGATGGAGAAGATACACATCTCTATCTCGTATTGTCATTTTTGCAACCAACATCAAAGAAAAATATCAAAAATTCATTCTTGATCTGTTTTTTACCATTGCTTTTTTAATTAAATTTTCCACTTCTAAGAATCCACAAGTGTTTTCAAACTAGGAAGGCTAGAATCATTGTTTATAATATTGGCAATTGTTAATGCCTACTTTACTACATTATGTTGCATAAGAGAGTTATGTTGCTGAATGAAACATAATCTTAAAGGTAATTTTTTTTCTAATGGATTTAATTTTTTCATGATGACATGCTTCTGAAGGCTCTCTCAGCCATGGAGGTAGATATTAAATGTGATATTTAATAAAGGTAAATGGACATGGGGAAGGAAGTCTGTCAGTAATGCATTGATGGACTCTGCCCTTTTTAAAATGAGTTAATGACTTTTGCTTCATGACCCATTTCTAATGGTAGCTTGGTCTTTTCAAAGAGGACACTGCTGTCATAGTTCAGTGATATTAAGAAGTCCTATCACTGTGGTACATTGAAAGCAAGTCGGTGAGACTTAAATGTTAAACACCTCATAGAATAAAGGGCCTCCAACTAGTTAAGTAAAGAAATTATCTGCAGACAATGGATTGCGATATGATACCTGACAAGAAAATGTCTTGGTCAGATTGTATTTTAAAATAGTTATAACATCTAGGCGATGAATTATGAAATGTGCTGCTTCTATAATTTAAATACCAACTCATGTTACATTATGAATGTGGGCTTTAATGCACATGACATTTTACATATAAAGTATCATGTAGCTTCACTCTTTAAAGAAAGCTTTATGTAACTTAATTTTGCTTAAGTTTAGGTTGTGAAACAAAAAAAGAATTATGTTCATTTCTCATTTATGATTTTAAAATGACCTTATATTACCTTTCATTTAGTAAGTACATAAGGTTATTGATTTAATTCCACAAAGTTATGGATGCATTGGACCAAACTTTACATACCTTCTATGTTTTTAAGGACCAAAATCATGGAGTATCCAGTACCATCACTGATATAGACATGAATTTTTTAAAAAATCTCTCATCAAGGAATTTTTATTCAGAAAAAGTTTTATTTTACCTCCCCATCAATTACCTGCTAGCTAAGTTTCTATGTCCTCAAGTGTCTGGCTACATTGAGTGATTTCAAAGAGAAGCACGGGATTTCTCAAATCAGTTCAATTACTTAGTTGAACAGAGCAACACATATGCACGAAGTAAGGAACAATTCCAGACAGCAAATGAGCTAACATTGTTTATTACAGAGAATTTATATAAGAAAGCAATTTTCATGACTGAACATTAATTCAGGATGACCTTATATAGGAAGTACCTTTCTATGCTTGAAAATGTTTCTGTCTCAACTCTTATGCTTTCTTTTAGTGCTCACTTTTACATACATTTTTGTTCTATAAGGAGAATCTCACCTATGATGTTGTATATAAGGTATAAATGACATTGACATCAGTAAAATATCCAGTATTATCTAGAGTAAATAAGATTATTTAAAGATTTAATGTTAAGTTTCAAACTAGGTTTGACAAATCTTAAAAGATGCCTAATATATGTCTTTTCAAAATTTCGGTGTTTATACTATCATTTATTGTCTCAGAAAAAGTAGTTATTTACTTTTCAAATCCATACCTAGTATACTAAGCAAAAGCAAAAAAGGAAACCTAAATTTCTGTTTGCAAAAAATCCATTCCATACCTGTTCTTCAATGAAACAAACTAGAGTTTCTTACCTCCTATAAATGCATTTTGTTGCACATGAAAAAAATGGACTGTTTTATAATTTTGTGACTTTAAAAAAATATACTACTTTGGATCATTTCTTTCATAAGGAATCATTAAGTGTAAAAACAGATTAAGTACACAACTAATGGAGCTTAACACATGTGAGGAAATAGCTAACTCATAAACATCTTAGAATATCCAATATTAAAATGGAACATCCAAGTGAATGTATTTGAGAATAACAACAAAATCCTAGGAGGCAGAGATTACAAATAGACAGATCTTATTAATTTTTTGGTGGCAATAAGAAAGACATGAGGCTTGAGAACAGTTCAATAATGACATAATAAATCATATGGCTATTGAACTGAAGAAAAAAATGCAAAAGAATTCAAGAAAAGGAAAATTTACCCTTCAAGTTTGAAAGGCAGCACCTTTCCTCTCTAGGGCATATTTATCTCATCCTCAGTGGAGGACCAATAGTGTTTGACTCTGCAGCCCACATTCCATCTGCATTGACATTAATTCACCACATTTTAAATTTCAGTGATTCCCTCTAAATACATTCTCTGGCTCACTCGGTCAGAAAGGTCTCAGAATGTGGCATGCAATTGGGAGGAAAAAAGAAGACTTATTTTGGCTGTGAGCAGTATTTCTCCAAAGCATAAACACTTAATCAGCACAGAGATATCTTCTGATTGCCATGAAGACAGTTGTTAGACTGTTGTAGCTGTTATTTCATGGACTATAAGAATAGGAAAACACAGTGTCTGGTATTTACTAAGTTACCAATAACACTAGGCAAGCATTTGGTGTTCATTGCATTTAAGGGATATCTGAAGGTTTCTTTATAGTTGTGTATATAATTTTGATCATTGATTATGCCTTATTCATCAATGACCTGTTTTTACTTACTTATCAGTCAACACAAGGTTCAGAAGTGGATCCTAAGTTCATGTAGTAAAAGCATGTTATAGGTTACTTGAACAGTGTTTGGGGAGAGATGCTATCATGTTATAGCAGATACTAAATGCACTCCCATCATATTTCAGTAAGCAGTCAAAATCTATGTTCTCCTATAAAAGGGAAAGGTCCCTTCTAGATGGAAAGGTAGTGATTTAATTGTATCCACAAAGTGTTTTTCATCTCTTATGTTATCATACAAGGTAACCAAAGTGGAAGATTCATAACTATCAAATGGAATGCTTGAAAACTATATAGCAAATACTGTTAATTTACAAAAGAAAGGAAGTCCTGTTATGCTTGAATGTGATGTTACCCACAGACTGAAACTAAATGTCTGAACATTTAGTTTCAGCTAGTGGCACTGTTTAGCGAAGTTGTGGCACCTTTACAGAGTGGAGATTAGATGGAGGAAGGGGATAGTCCATGTGACAGATTTTAAGAGTTCTAGCATGGCCCATCTGCAATCCAGCTTTTTGCCTCCTGATGTTACCAGATGAAGCAAACCCCACCACAAGTTCCTGCCACCACTACCAGTTCCAGTACCATACTGCTCCACGGTGGAAGTGTGTGCTTCAAATAATTCTGCCCAGTTGCTTTTCACCAGATTTTTGGCAACAGAAATAAGAAAAGCAGCTAATACAAGCAGTGACCCATAGCCACTGACTATGAACCTTAAGAACATCCTGCTAAGTGAAATAAGCCAGAAGTAAAATGCTATATATCTCATAATTCCAAGTATGTAAAATGTTCAGAATAGGCACATCAATAAATTCAGAATATTCACTAAAGGCTTCCCATGGAAGGGAAAAAAGACTTGAGAATTAGGAGCTAATAACAAAGGAATGGTTTAATTTTTTTTCTTTTGTGTACTGCATATACTAAATTATGTTAAGAACTGCATACCTCCAAACAGTAAAATCCATTGTAAGGTGCTCTTAAGCAACTAAGTCATGTGGCTTGTGCATTACATGTCAAGAAAACTATTTAACAATGCCAAGTAGCTTTAGGAGTGTCAAGGATGGACCAAGAAAAAATATAATGCTGTTTTTTTCACTGTGACCCCAGTCTCTACCTAGCTATTAGATGATTCTCATCAATAAAGATGGCTGCAAACATGGAAAATACAAGCTAGCTTTGTACTAATTAGTTTCTTGCTGCTTCCTGCCACATTCTTGTCACACCTTTACCTGCTATTCCTGTTGTTATTTTCACTAACTCCCATATGATAGCAAAATCTGAATCCCGAGTGTCTTGAATTCTTATCTATGCCTCCATCAACAGCTATTCCTGCCTATCGCAAGCATCAACTCTACGTTTAGTTCCACAACAGCTGTTTCAGCAATCAAAGCAGATACAGGGAAAAGTTAATTCACAGCTGAGCACCAGCAATGTGATTTTATATAGCCCGTGTATCATCTAATTTCATTTTTATGGTACCATGAATTGATAGGAGGAGATGTGATCATCCTACTTTATAGAAGAAGGACACGAAGACCAGAGGAGTCAAATGCTTTGCTTCGATTTCAATAGTCATGAGTAGCAGGGCCTGGCTCAGAATGGTATACTATCTGATATCAAAAGGCATGCTCTGCATTTTACACTGTACAAAATCTTTGACAATGAAATGTCTACCTTCTTGGAATGCTCTATAATTTGAAAACAGAGTTGTTATATATCTAGAAATAAAAATTGTCCAGAAATCTTGGTGAACAAAGCCATAAAAGAAAGTATATCTCATAACAGATATAACTCAAAGAATTTTAGTTTTATTAAAAGTTTCTACACAGTGTCTCATATGGATTTAAGGTATGTACAAGTTTCTGAAGCCAGATAAAATTGCAGTGTTAGGATACATAAGTAAGAGCCAAAAGTTAAGTCTTGGTTTCTCTCCTCTGCTTCGGTAAATTGCAAAGCCTTAAGGCACTCCAGTCTCTTTAATAATAATATCTGGACTTAGAAATTATGTCTTTAATGATTTATTATGCCTGGTGATCATATAGGAGATAGGAATTCTGTTGTCACAAAGTCTGAGTAACAGTTTGCTTTGACGATCTGCAGCAACTGTACCTGAGCTCTGCTTCCAACTCCACATGGTATATTGATTATTTTTCAGATAGTCATTATACAATCTCTCTATAACTGACTGGCATCAAGGTCAGTTCTGTCACAGGAGCCAATAAAGGAGATTCAGGTACATGGTAGATAACCAAAGTATTTCTTCTATGGACCCTGAATTTCCATAAATGCTGCTCTAGCAAAACTTATGATTCCACCCATTGGAACTCTCTTCCTTCCAGTGGCTCTAAGTCCCCTTGGTTGCTCTTGGCTGCTCTCTCAAGGCCCCATTTTGAAGAAAAATAATGACTCCTATAATAAGAGAATGTTACAAACATTAAGCAAGCACTAAAGGAAAACATCTCAAGACACTTTATAATTACAATGTTGAAAGTCAACAGCTACAAGAATCTTAAACCAGAGAAAACTAAGCAAGAATGAAAAATACAGCTGTCCTTTTATCAGAATTAGTGGAAGCAAGACTGTACTAAAAAGGGATGTCTAAAGTTCCTCTTAGACTTAGAATTGCTTTGGCAGGTAAAGATGTTCTTCAAAATTGTAGGATGAAAAAGCAAATTTATAAGAAGGGAAAGACTGGGAGATCTCATCACTACGTGATCAATTCATTAAGTGTTAAAGGAAGTTCTTCAGACTGAAATAAAATTACAATAGATGAAAACTTGACTTCAGTGAATGAATAAAAATATAAGTATGCATATATATATATACTCATTTTAAAAATTTTCATTTGTGATTAATATTTGACCCAGGTGATGAAAAGAGACATTGGAAAAGGGAGTGTTTTCAATAAATGATTCTATAAAATCTTAATGGGCACATGTATAAGAATGAAATCTCTCTCCATTCACAAAAAACAACTGAGATTGGATTGAAGACCTAAAAATAAGATGGGAGACTGAAACTGTTAGAAGAAAATACAAGGGAAATCCTTCCAGATATTGCAAGAGACAATTTTCTTTTGATAATGATGACAGTGGAATCCAGGCTCTCATACAGGATAACATAGGCAAATTCTCTACCCCCGAGCTCTATTCTCTACCACTGTTCTAACTGTTGAGAACACAGACCTGATGCAGAGAGAAAAGGGATTTATTTGAATTCATAGCTAAAAGGGAAACTGACCATCATGGTAGAGATGACATGGTGGCAGGGGTTTGAAGTAACAGGGTCACATTAATTCCATAGTCAGGAAACACATGAATAGCCAGTGAAGCACAACCAAATATATTAAAATAACATTTTTTAAGGAAAAATAGCAAAAAAAATTGTGGGCTTTAAGTTGTACATGGAAGGTAAAATGAAATATCTGAAATACTAATTTAAATGATGAAGTAGGGTCAGTAATGACCAAAAATAACCAGTCTAACGCTGGTTGCCAAGTGCTGGAATTTATCTGGTGTTTGACAGGAAGGTTTTTGATGTATAGTGCAAATCTCATAGCAGCTACTTTAAAAGAAAGGTTAACCAAAAAACCAATCCTTTATTTAGGATCTGAAAGATTCCATTAGGATTATCTCAGCAAAAAAGTCATTTCTCTTTTGAAGTTACTTCTGACTACCTTTTCTTCACGCTTTTAATTCCAACTGCAAAAGTGGAAACTGGAAGAAATGCACCAGTAAATATCAGACTGATCTCTGTTCTTACACTCCTGCCTTCTCAAAAGAATCCTGGTTACCTGACCATCTTTAGTCTATTCAAGATGTACCTTTTCAGTAATAACTTTGGATTTCCAATGGTTCTTGTAGTCCACTTGCATGGTTGCCGATAACTCACCATCAATCTCTTACAATTACTGGTTGCAGTTCTTAGTCCAGCTTGAGGGGAGAGCATGAACCAACACCAGGGCCAAGGGAATTGGCCATACCATCACCGCATAATGGCTGAGAGAGGGACAATCCTTACTTGCCAAACCAGCATGTCTGGCCAAGTGTACAACTCTCAGTTCAACCAGCTCTCAGTATTTTATTCGCCTGTTCAGAACCTAGTCCCACCATGGACTGGGTTTTCCCTATCAACTAGACAATCTCTTGCAAGTTTGTTCTGAGCCTAACTCTACCATTATTCTCTACAAATGTGCCCAGAAATCAAACCCTCAACTGTCAAGTTGACACCCGTGTCTAACTGTGACAGTTCTTATGTGATTCTAGTCTATCAACACTAGTCCTATTAGCCTTCTGGAGATCTTTGAGGTTTCCATGGTGTATGGATACAATATACATGTTTCTTTTTCTCAATGGTTTTATTTTATTCAAGAAGAGGTCTGGTGAATTTCAAGTTTCATTATTCAATGTAATGCACAAAGCATTTTTGGCTCCCATTTGCCACATGGCCCCAGGATGAACAGATTTGAGCAGATCTTTGTAACAAATTTGATATCTCTTTTTAAATACTACCTCAGATATTATAAAAAAAAAAAAACCTGTGTTTCTCTTGCCAAGTTTGTCTAACACAGTTAAAGAGAGAATAAGATGATAAGAAAGGAAAAGACATTGAGGGAGAATAACAGAAGAATAATTCATAACTCGCTGTCATTTTTATCCAGCCTATCCAATGCTGGAAAAATGATTTAAAGGTTAAAGCCTTTGCCTTAAGGGACAAAAAGACCTGAGTCCATATCCCAGGTCCCACATAAAACCTCCTTGCAGAAATGGCTGAAGCTTGCAATTTGTCCTGAAAAGCAGAGCCTGGGAAACCCTAGATTAAATCAATCCAGGATTATTTCCAACATCATCCTTGAACTTTAACAGGTGCACTCCAATTCAAGTGCCTTCTGGTACACATACACACATAACAAAATAAAAAATAGTAAAGACAAATTCATGTTAAATGATTTTAAGACAAATGTTACCCACTGAAATATCTTAAAACTTTTTTCCACTTCTCACATGGTTGTGGTTGATAGTCTAAATATGAAATACAAACTGTTTGTTTTCATGCATGGAAATGTTCTGAAGCATTATGTGGAAAATTTGCTTCTGAATATATTTCCTTAAAGGAATAATTCAATGAGCAGAATAAATGTAACTAAATATGCCATTTGTGAAATCACTTATTCTGTTTCAGAGAGTGTGGAAATTGAAGTGTTTCCCATATTTTCACTAGTGTGAACTAGAGCATGAAAATGTTCTCATTCAGCATTTAGTTCATCATTCATTTCATTACTATGTTTTGAAATTGAGCATGACTCAGACACTTATTTTGTGAAAACAGAAGTCCAGTGTATAATGTATAATTTTTCTCATGAAGTCCTAGATATGAGAAAGCCACAGTTTTGAGCTATGCTTTTTCAATTTATTTTTATGTTCTCTGATAATTTCATTCATATATATATACATACATATATATTTAATGTATTGTTATTGCTCTCTCCACCCAATTCATAATTCCCCTAAACAGCTGCTTTTGCAGGTCTACACCTTCTAATTTTGTTTTGTGATCCATTAAGTTAACTGTGTGATGACTGGATTGGATCTATCCACTGGATCCTGGTGGTCTCCCCTCATCCCTCAGTCTAACTGGAGCAAATAGTTCAGCAGGGAGACGCCAGACTTCCTGAATTTCTCCTCTATCCAATTCTGGCTGTTGATGGGCCCATTCTTGGGTGGACTCAAGGCAATCATTGATAGCTGCTGTGTTTGTGAGAGCAGTAATACTTCATTTGTCAGCCCCTCTACTCTAATCTGACTATTACATACATTCATCAGTTAAATTTGCTCACACAAGACAATATAATGTATATAACATGCAATCAAACTGTAAGACCTCACGATTGCAGGGTTCCATGACTAGCACACTTACCTCACAATCCTGATAGGTACCAGAGTTGGATCAGCAAGAATTAAGTCAGGCTGGATCAAAAGAAGATCTTGGAAAAGCCGAAAAACCAGGTCAAGTTTATTATGGAACCTAATCCCGTATATACCATGAAACAAGGAGGTGAAGTCTGTACACTGCACAGAGTGATGACATCAATAGTGACAGACTGCAGGTGCAAAGTCCACAACAGGTGGGACCACCACCAATAAAGCCCTGCCAATCCTTAGATAAGTTAATAGGCCCTAATGGCTCCATACAGGGTGGAAAAAGAACAGGCTGTTGATAGGTCAGGAACATGGTGATACAATTACAGTGATAAAGCTCTGTACCCATTTTTTACGTATGCTAATCAATGTCTAGATCGGAAGGAATATGTAAAAAACACCTCTGCCCTTGAACCCAATTCAAGACAGGACAAAATCCATCCCTGCCTCTTGTGGGAAGATCAGCAGGAGTCAGCCTAAGACTATACTGCATAGGCTGGCATCTATGCTGACATAAGCACAGAACTATGCTGGAATAGGAGGCACACTGCAATTGAGACCGCAAGGGATGCCCTTGGCATCAGTCTTCAAGAAATGGAGATCTCGGGCTTGAGTGCTCCCTACACACAACCATTAATTTCATTTTCAAAGGTGATTGATATAAGGAAGGCAAGGCAAGGAAAGGAAGTTCTTGTCTTAACTCATACATGTAGTAAGCCAAAAGATGGCTGACAGGGCTGGATTGGAATCCCTGGGTGCAGCTGTGCTCCATGTATCTTTGCCCTTCCTGTTGAGAACACAGGACTACCTTGGCACACACACAGTAGTCCAGAGAAAAATCACTGCATATTTTTCAATCTTAGTCCTCTGTCAGTCTCATTGTCTACTAGTGCCTTACACAAGTCATAATCCTGAACTTAGTGTCATGGTATGAAAAGAACTGCAGTTACCTGATAAAAAGAAAAAAAAAAAAGACGTGTAAAGACATTTTTCCTCTAGACATAAAATCATGTCATCTTGGACTTTTTCTGTCCTAATGTAAGGAGAGGCAATTCAAAACAATCCAATGTGTATCAATTTGAAACATTCCATTCTGGGGGGGAGACTCATGACATTCAGAAAGGAAACAACTCCTTAGTCTCAGGAAATTTATGAAACTAACAAGCTTCACCAAGAGCATTTACCAGGGAAAGAAAAACAAACAATGGATGGGCTAGTCCCAGGACAGGTCAGCAGTCCTGGAAGAGACTCTAGAAGAGACCCAGGAGTGTAGAAGAAACTATCCTAAGGTTGCAGGCTGTGCACGAAGTTCCAGTGTTGCAGCTTCCATGAATCTCAGCCAGATGGGGGTGGGCTTTGTGCTGGTATCCCTGCCTTTGCGTCATCCCTGCCATGGTAACTAATTCTCAGCCCCATTTCTGTGAGCAACCTGAGTAAACTCCTTGGATCACCAGGTTGGACTTTGTTGTAATTATATTTTAATATGTCATTAAATCTCTATCTGGGGTAAAAGATATTTGTGTGATGTTGCCTCAGGAAAAGCGTCACACAAAAGAGAAATAGCAAGAAGGGACTTAAATGGAATGAATTTTAGTCTATGTAACATGCAACATATTTGAAGTGTAAGATGCATTAGGAAGACTATGACAACCAAGAATAGGTCACCATTTTAAAAGGATCCACTTTCCAAGTAATGTTACTTTATCCAAATTGTTGAAGATTTTCTGTGGTTATTTGCATTATTTTCATGTCAACACTGAAAACAGAGCCCTATAAGTACACAGGGTATTGGATGGAAGTGAAGTACAAGGCTATTAAATAACAATTCAGTGTACAGGCCATTGGATAGGACTTCAGTGCACGAGCATTTGGACAAAACCTGAGTATACAAGCTATTGGATTGGACTAAACTACATGCACTGTTGAAGAGCATTTCAATATGTGTTGTTGGATGGCACTAAAGAGTATATGCTCTTGGTTATTACTTCATTGTACATAATGGTGATTAGAACTTCAACATACATGCTGTTGGGTAGGATATGAGTGTTAACCTGTTATTCATTGAATATCACTTAAGTGTCCCTTTGGTTGGACAGGACTTCAATATTTGTTCTATTAAACAGGACCTCAGAGTATATGCTGCTGCGTAGAAGTTCAGTGTATACACTATTGGATGGCACTTCAGTTCCCATGCTGCTGGATAGGATTTCCCAGTATGCTCTATTGGATAAGACTTCAATGCATGTGTCTACTGGCAGCATTTCAGTGTATGTGTTGTATACTGTATGTATTATCAGTGTAGGTTCTTTTGAATGGAAACTCAGTGCATATGCTATTGTAAGGCACTTTAGCATATGTGCTCTAGGGTAATATCTCAGTATATATGCTTTTCGGTGGATTTCAGTGCACATGTTGATGGATCAGATCTTAATGTATGTGCTACTGGATGGGACTTCAGTGCTGTAGTAGGGAAACTGTTTGCATACTCCACATTTTATATTCTTGCTACTGTATAAGCCTCATGATTACAATACCGTAAGTCTCTCTTTCTACTAATTTCAGAATAACTGTATGATATGAAAGAAACTATCCTCACAGAAACATTTCTTTTATTGTTATTTCTCCTTTATTGTCCATTTTTTTCAAAGTGCCATTAAAGAAAAAAATAAAGATTTTGAGATTACAAGTCAAGAAAATAGTTTTTTTTTTTTCATGATAGGGTTCATGGAATAGCAGAAATGTGCAAAAGGAAGCGAGGTTATCCAAACAAGGTTTTTCTTACCTGGATTCTGCCTCCTTTCTCATATGCAGCTTCCTTCACATAAGCACCAATATGATGCTCAGACTATTTCTGTATGTTTCCAGAATAAAGAGTTTTTATTCATGTTCTTCCTTATTCTGCTATTCCACCCTGTAACTGCTAAGAAAATATTGCACTCTTTCCTGCAAAATATAGTCTAGTCTTTATTCTATGCTTTGTTTTTATGCTTTCTTCAACAAAATAAATTAAAACTATGCATGCAGAAGCAAATTAAATAAATATTTGTCACTGACTATGCCTTATTTAGACTTCAAATAAAGAATAGTTTTCAATAGATTAAAATATCTTTCATAATAGCCACATGGTTTTATATTTAATTAGTTTCTAGGTAGTGAGGAATAAAGTCTAAGGTGTTAATTACAAAATGAACCAATAACATGATTGATCCAGTTGGCAACATTCCCCCAATTACTTGTTATTTTTTTTAACTCTTACAACTGCTGAGTACACACTATGTATGGGCACATGAAATGAAATGTTATTTAAAAATCTCATCGACATGTTAGAAATTAGGAGATCATCTGTGACTAAAAAATATTTGAGGAGTGGCAAGAAATCTCAGTGGATACTTATTGCCAAACATGAGTTTCCACACAGTGGAAGTAGAGAATTGACTTGCTCAGTTGTCCTCTGACTACCACACAATATGTTGTGTGCTCTAGCATGCATGGTTATCCTCCAAACACATGCACAGACACTATAAGTAAATAAATTTATTATTATTACAGTTCACAAAGTATTTCTGGACTGGTTTCTCTAAGTTTAAGGAAGGAAACTATGCAAAGTTACTCATCAGATATGATGAAGAGCACACACTTCCATATTTCAGTTTTATACCTTGTATTCTTTAAAGAGATCTTCAAGTTTGGCAATCTGGCGTATCCTCTCCATGTTTTATGATTTTCTATAAACCCCAGGGCTGTCGCCACCACTGGCAAGATTTCTTTCGTTGTTGGCTGAATGACATGTTCTGTCTTCACAACTAAAATGGAAATGCCATTGAAAGTGGAACTGGCCGATTCTTCACTGTCTCACCTGGACACCTAAGTACTCCCCTTCTCTGGGTTTATTACATACTCAGTAGCATCTGGTGACAGGCTAGGAAGCAAAGACTTTTCATTAGTGTAATCTATTGTATGTCATAGTTCCAACTGACTGGAAGTTTCTTTGATTTAATCCATCAGACTTTGTCAGGTTAGGAGTGTATCTCTAAGACCTCAAAATGGCCTTTTGCTTTTCAAAAAACATGGAGGAATGATAAAAGCAATGTTAACAGAATTCTCTGAAACCAGACTTACTTTCTTGAGACTTTAAATTCATGTTCTCACTTCCCATTCAGTAAAGTTCCTAAATCTCCTTCTTTAAAAATAAATTTATGCTTTTCTACTCTGAACATTGAAAGGCTTCCAACGAGTAAAAAGCACCGTATTTCATCTCCTGGAGTTTCAATGAACTTTTTTTCCTTAATAGCTCAGTGAAACTGGAGAATAATTACTTTTTCAGTTAATGTGAAACTGACAGTGGTTTTAAACAAGAAACTGGCAGCAAATGTGTGTCACGCTACAGTGAATTGAAGAGTGGTTTGGCCACTTCGCGACTCACCTTTGAAACTTCAGACTTCCTCTGTCGTGCCAAGTATAGCATTTATAAATAAAATGGAGCTGGGGAAGGGGGCGAGGGTTTGTTAGAGCTCTATGTCTTCACCAAGTGCTTGTATGAACCTGATTTTCCAATAACTTTTATTACTACAATCTTCTTGCACAGATTCAAGGTTCTAACAGAAATGTAGACAGAAATAGGCTAACATTAATGTAAACGTTTGTAAAACTTAAGTGCTTTAACTTTTCTCCGATTTATTTAAAACTTGGGACAAATTCAGTTTTCCTTTGCCCCACATTTTGAAATGACTTAAGACAGGAAAGGACTATTTTTCCAGAAGGTAATCAAGCATATCTGTATACTGTATTGATAATGGAAATGGATTACAGCAAAGTTGATTCTTTCATAGACACATAGCACACATTCTCAAACGTTGGTGTGCCTCCAAGACGCACATTCTTATGAACAAGTCTATGTTGGATTGAGGGAGATTTATTAAGCATGAAACAGTTGCGATTATGACACTCATGTTATTAAGTTTGTTTAACACATTGTACAAAGTATTAAACCCATTACCATATGGATCAATAACATGTATTTTGTGAATGAAAAGAGAATATCACCTTGTTAAAGGGTTAAGAGTTGGCAAAACAGGGATGGTGTTGACCTAGAAAACAAGAGGAAGCTCTGGATGGGATGAGACCAGAGCTATGAATCAGACAAATGTGAAACAAGTTAGAAAAAGAGAAAGAGAGAGATAGAGAGAGAGAGAGAGAGAGACAGAGAGACAGAGAGAGAGAAAGAGACAGAGAGAGTATCTAGTTATATTACCTCATGGAATTATGCCTCATCTAATCTAGACAATGGTTAACAAATATATGTCATACAGAACATAAAATTACTTTAAGCCCTAAATTATTCTTAATGGTTAGGTTCAGGTAATCAAATGAAAACAAATTTCTTAGTCTCATCTTTCACTATATAAATACATTTTCAGCAGACATAGGTCCTTTTGTTACATTATATTTTTATTAACAGATTTTGTTCCTTGACAATATCATCTACGTGCATAATGAAATCTGATGATTCTCCCTCATTCTTTCTAATCTTTCTCCTACTATTTCCAGCCCTCTCCCCTACCAACCTCTTTTTCATATTCATAACTTTTTGTTTTGTTTTGTGTCCCATCAAATTTAACAAAGACCATCTGTGATGTTTAATCTATCTATTGGACATGATGGGCTTCTCAGTGGGTAAAGAATTGGATATTTTTCATTACCCCTCACAGAATCTCTCAGTTGTCAAAATTTCAGCATGAAATAGTTTTCCCTCCCCATCATAACTGACTGTTGGCCAGGCCAATTTTGTTAGTCCTGATGCCAGGAACCAATGCCCTTGTCAGTTCATGATTTCCATGGCCATCATGCTTAGAAGGTGACATTTCCCAGCTTTTCTTATTAGCATCCAGCTCTTGCATTCTTTCTACTTCCTCTTCTGCAAGGATCTCTGAGCCTTAAAGGAGTACTATGAATGTCCTATCAAGGCTGCAAGTTCCACTTTTGCCTATTGTCAGCATTCATGTAGCCATGTTTCTCTACATTAATCTCTGTACATGGTTAAGGCAGGGTTCTCTGATTAAAGCTTGGAGTAATCTGGGGAATATATACAGATATTTAGGAGGTAGTTTGATGCTATATCAATATAGATAAACAGCAGTTGGGTTTCCTGCTAGAACCTAAGAGCTCCTCAATAATGTGTCTTTGATAAGGTTACAATTCAGTTCTCTTTTGTGGAACAATCCTTGAAACCAATCATATAGGAGGTTACCCTCCTCACAACTGTGCCACTATTGCACCAGTTGGTACATCTCAGGTATGGATTCTTTATGTATATAATGGAGACAAATAAACAAGTAATATATGCTGGTCTTTGCTTTATTAATTTTTAAAAAGCTATTGTGACATATTTTTGGTAACATAAAGTTGAAACAGTATAGACACACATTTCAGTGATTTCTGACAATTTTGAGGCATGGTTTAAATATCATTATCATCAGTGTCACAAATTTTTCATGCTCTTTTTAAGGTTCTTAGTATCTACCTATTACTAATTCTTTTTATTATCCTATGTACTAGAAGACTATTAATATAATATCTGTCTTTAATGTTTCTATTCCTATGAATGTGAATATGTACTAATTGTTTATGGCTTCATTCAGTTAACAATATATATTTCTTGTTAATTTATAATAGAGTATGTGGCAACTCTTTACTTTTTAATTACTTGATATTATTCTAGGAGATTGATACAGCACATTTTTGTTTCTTAATAGACATTCAGGTTCCTTCCATATTTTGATTGTGATGACAACCAATGTGCAAATGTTTTAATTCCTTGTTTAGATATGCAGGATCAGGATTTCTAGGAACATGGTTTTTGTATAGGTGTTGAGGACTGATCTTAGTTCCTTATGCTTGTGTAGCAAACTCTATACCAATTGAAACATCTCCCAAGGTCCTACTTTTAATTTTTAAGAAATTTTAATTTAACTAGCAATTTTCTCTCTTCTTATAATTGACTTTGATATGGTACAAGAAACTGCAAATAACCAGGAAAATCTGTTGATTTTGGGGACTCTGGTTTACTTATTCCTTAAAGCTGGAAGAAATGTTGGGAAAATGGGTCTAGATTAATATGTTACTATACATCTTTAGTACCTACTTGGTGAACATAGGCATCAAAGGCTCAGAAAATGTTGGTCATTGACAAGGCCATCCTTCTTCTTGAAATGGGCACTAGGAATGTACAGACCATTATAGGATTGTGGGAGCCGCTGAGATCTTGTTACTGATCAGAAAGATTAGCCAATGACTTGTGTTCCAGGTGTAGACATTAGAATTCAGTTAATTAAGTACTGTGCTAGTGACTTTTACTGATTCTTTAACAAAATATCTGAGAAAAATAAGGGAGGAAGGGCTTCTAGTTCATCATGAGAGGAAGGCATAGCAGTAGGAGTATGCAGTTGCTGATCCACTGCATATACAATCAGGAGGCAGAAAGATGACTCCTGATGCTTAGTTCACTTTTTTTTCTTCCGTCCTAGATCCTCACCTATGGAATTGTATTGCCTGTATTTAGAATGGATCTTCCCATCTCAGTTGAGTCAAAATGTAAACTACTTCATAGGTACTCTAAAGTTTTGACTCTTAGGTTATCTGTATCTGTTAAATTGATAATCAAAATCATCCACATTTGTATGTCACATAACTCAATCAATGGCATGCAGGATACATCTGAACAATGTTGGTGATTTTTAAGTATATGCAACTCAAGAAAGTTCTTATGATAAAACTCACACAAGTTCTGATGATAAAATTCACACAAAGTAGCATAAATATTTAATATTATATGTATTTTTCTATATATATATCTATTTATTGATACACACAAGCACACACACATATATATATACCATATACCAAGAGAAAGACTAAGAGACAGGTAAAGGAATAGGGAGAAAAAATGAGTTAAAATAGACAGGGAGAAAATAATGGAAAACTTATACAAAAATACTAACTAAATCAAAGAAAATGGTAATAATTAAATTCATACAACCTCTAGATTAAAACTAAACTTTTGACTTTCTTTTCTTTAGTTGTAAGCAACATTTATTTGCTAATAATATGTTAATATCATACTTCTATAATACTTCATTCTTCAAATGAATCTTTAATTATCCTTTCTTTAGTGGTAAAGCTTGCTGCTAATCTTTTGTTAACAAAATACTTTTCTGGTACTTATTGCGACTTTCATACTATACATACCACAGTTATCTTTATTATGTGGAGTAATAAATTATTGAGTATGTACCAAATAGAGTAAAGCAAAGATTTTAGCATGACATCATGTAGAATACCAAACTCCATCAATTCCCACCAGAGCATATACTCTTTACCAACATAATGTCCATCTCAAAACTGAGCCCAAGGATCAGGTGATAAGCTTTAGACATTAAAAACTAATTGTCTGGATGGAAAAGAAATATGAATTTGAGGTTTTTGACTAAACAAAGACCTTTCTAAGTCTGTCTGAATCTCTCTTTTGTAAGGGGAACATTTGACAATGTGACATCAGGTTCACTAGGTACAAGATTACATGATTATATATGGTATTCCTGGGAAACGTTCCAAATTCCTGATAGGGGTGTTGTGGTAACTTGCAGTTCTGTGTACAAGGAAACTGGAGTCACATATCGTGATCATTCATTGTAAATGAGAGCAGTACTGGGTTCCAGCCCTGATTTATCAACAGCCAGCACTTTCCAGTAGGTGGTCTTTCTAGTAGGACTGCCAAGAAGTGGGTGGACTTTCAAGGAGTTAGGATAGTCTGAATTGCCCTCTCTGACAAGCTGAAACAATGCTCTGAGAATAGCTCTAAATGAGAATTATGACACCATTTTTTTGTGTGACACCAAAGCAATTTCCACGAACCAATGTATTTAGCTTGGAAATGAGTCCGAAATAGTTTTTACACTCAAATAGTTGAATTTGTCTCCAATAACACTATTTGTTTATACTGACTGCTTGCAATTTGAAGGGGCAGTAGGAGGATCCAGCTGGTGGCTGCGAAGTGTGAAGTGTTTATCTAAATGAGATGGTTAAAAAGGGAGTATCAGTCCAGGAAAAGATCTTTTCATTTGAAGTGCTCACAATTTCCATCTCTGCGTGGGCTCTCCCACTCTTTCCTTCAGAATGGATCTAAGAGACTTGTTATGGTTAAGCAACCAAAACACACACATACAAAGACTGTCTTCAGCTATCTTTTCAGTTGTGTCCTGAAGTAGCCGAGAGTGCTTATATAATTAAAGAGAAACCGGACAATAATGCCATTTCTGAGCTTTGTAGACAAGCTGAGAGTACACCCCAAAGGCACCTTGACATATTCAGAATAGGTAATTTAGATAAACTAAAAAAAACTTATGAGGTTTAAGTAGAACAATAGTCAGCAATAGAGCCATCAAATAACAAAGCTATGTGTTGCATGGCAGTCCTGACTGCCTTTCTGCAAGTCCCACATTCCACTCAACTGGGAGAATTTCACCCAGTAAAGCAGTTTCTTCCTCACTCTCCAAATTCATACATTCTCACTCCTCTTTCCCTGAAGAGGAGCAATTTGTAACAATTTACCCAGCAGTAATCAAATGATTATATTGTGATGAAACAAATGGCCAGTAACCTTGGATTTTTTTTGTATCCTTAATGAACATTGATTACCTTCATGATGATGATGATTTCGATCCACTCATTAAAATAAGTCTTTAAATAAACATTGGTACACCTGTGAGCTGCCCCAGGAATATATGAAAAAAATCCAGCAATGAAAGTTCTCTTTCCAACCTTTCATCTTCTCAACCGCCATTTGTTTTGAAAGGTATTTTCAGTGAACATTAAACATTTGCTTTTTGTGCTCAACAATTTATTTCTTGTTCGAGTAATCATTCAGACTAATTAAGATGAATTGTTTGTAATTAACAGAAACCTGGCATTCATAGATTGGCCTCAAGTCTGAATGCAAAATGACTAAAAGAATAGGAACTTTGAAATTGGAGAATGATGACTTTTTCTGTAATTTGCTGGCCCACAAGTAGATATGCATGATTTAGCTAACCATACGTGTTTCGATTCTGTTGCTTTGAACAATATCAGTGTTGGTCTGGTGGTGTAGCTCAGGAGAAGAGTGTTCTTCTAACATGTATAAACCCTGGGGTTGATGTCCAGCATCACAAACAAGTGAATGACAATCACAATAAAGTACGGATTTTAAGGCATATGTAAAATATGTGCTTTGAACATATTTAAATATGCTCACTAAGGGTTAAGTTTCCAACAGTCAGAAGCAAACAGCACATCTTGAAGAATTAGAACATTTCTTTGAAACGTTTGAAAATGTTTGAAAAATTTGAAATCAGTTAATTTCCTTCAGAGATTTGTTTCTTCCCCCTTTATTTTCTACACAGATATTTTTTCATGTCTTCAATTTCTAGTCTAAATGGTATTAAAGTGGGAAGGAACTGGTTATAGTTGATAACTTTGCTCAAGTAATCTAATCTTCTTATCTGTAAAATACTATTGTTGAAGCTGATTTCTCTAAAGTCTCTTTCCACTAAAAAAAATGACAACAGATTTGTTTTCCTATATTCTGGATGCAGTCAGAAGGACTTTTCTTCTGCTTCTAAGGATGCAACTTTGTTACTCTCAGCCACATCATAAGTATGAAATGAAGGGCAAGGTAGGTTATTTAAAAGATTCCCTCCTACTCTTCCCAGAGTATTGGAGTTTAAGAGATTCAAGTAGAGTCAGCAATTAGCATGTAAAGTAACCATCAACCTTGATTTTTCTAGTAATGCAGATGTTCTGAGAACCCATCCCTGTGAACCAAATGGTTCTGTCACTTATTTACCAGTTTCATTTTGGAGAACCTCATTTCATTTCAGTTTGTACAAAGACCAGCTGACCTAGCCTTGATTCTCATTTGCTCTAATATCAAGAAAGCTATTTTGCAAATCATTCTCTCCAGTCAAAATGTCTTTCTCGTAGCTTTGCCATGAATGAAAATGAAAAGAAGCTATAAAGTCAATGAAGAATAAGTAAGCTCTAACCACTAGAAAACCTTTGACTAATGATTGAAGTGCAAAGATTCTGTATTTCCTCCCTTGACTTAATGGAATAAACTGCTGAGTTAAATGGATCATTATATTTTAAGAACGGTCCAGAGCGTTCTGTTTACACCTCATGTGATGTTAAGACAATGCTTTACTCATTGAACTGTCTCCCCATATCTATTTTAACTTTTAAAGTAGAAATTCTACACTGTTTCAAAAAATTACCCTGACACAAAACTACTGACCAACTTCTAGGAAACTGAAGTACTTCTAGAGCAAACTGCCATCACTGCTCTTTCTACCTTGTGATCTATGTGACCTCCACCATATAAACAGACATTTCAAAGAAAACTTTGAAAGAACTATTTTCCTTAATTTTCCATTCTAAAATTTATGAAACATTTTAATGAGCTACTAAATTGTGTGTATCTTCATAGGTAAAAAGACATGAAGTTAACACTGTGTACTCATGAGTTTTATAGGATCTTTTTATTTGTAGTCTTTTATTACTTCCTGAAGAACATTAGAACCTTGAGGAGCACAAGTATGGACAGAAATCGTGGGTGCATGTTCATATTCACCTGTCAAAACATATAGAATACGCAGCACCAATAGTGAATCTGCATGTAACTCTTGCACTCTGAGCGGTAAGTACACACCTGCTGTATAACCACCAGTTGCTCACCAAGGAGCAGCACTGTTGGATATTGACAGTAAGAATGAGAGATGAAACTAAAAAGAGGGGAGCTCTACATGGGCTATGATTTTATAACAGCTCTGAAAAATGCAGTATATTGAAACTAGAATCATAAAAATTTCTTATAAGAAATCACATTCTGGGGTACTTACTATAGTGCAGTATAAACTTCTATATAAATACATAGAATCTACTATGACTTTAGCAATTCACTTAAATTGTAGACTACTAATTACATGGTAACTTGTACTTAATTTGAAATGAATACAAAATCAGATTACAGACTGGGGATCTCCTGACTGAGCAGCATTACCTTAAAGTAAGTGGCCTAATGCTGAATTTTGACCCAGAAAACGAAGGCTTCTCTTTTACACAGATAAGTTTCCATTATCTGCTATCCTCACTGTGTCAAGCACATCTACTGTTGTCAATAAATGTCAAGCACTATCGAAATTCAATTGAAAAATCAGTCTTGAGTCCATATTTTGAAAGTTGAACATGTGAAGAGTTGGTTCATGCGTCTCTTCCTAACATCCTCCTATTGATGTAGCAACATCAATAGACATACTATTAGCTATACGAGACTATATTTCGTCTAAGAAGTTTTCTTTAATGAGCTAAACATTTCTTGAAATGTTTTTAAAAACTGTTAGCTAGATTATAACTTACTTATTTTTAGCCAAATTTATATGTGCTTAATCATTTAATAAATGCTTTAATCATTATATGTATATACACGAGTGTGCATGAATGTTTTAGATCCTAGCATATAAAAATACTCAGTCTAAATTAGCTGCTGTTATTTTTCAATCTTTTAAAATTCTTGTGTCATTGTTACAAAATGTCTATCTTAAAGGATTTCCACCGCTAGAATAAACATTGCCTACAATTTTGATTCGATAGTGGTGTTCTCCATTCATTATGAAACTCCTTGGAGCTGACAGGTTCCTGATTTTCACCGGTTTGCTTGGAATCATGAGTGAGTGTTTGGCATCGTCACATTGATGTCTAGTATTATCTGCTTTACTGCACAAATTAAACACATTTGGAAGATATGGAAGATGATGTCAGGGAAGCATTTTTAAAATTTTCAAAATTCTATGGAATGCAGGCTGCATACTCTCTTTTTTTAATTTTTTTATTATTTATTATTTATTCAATTGTGTGTGTATGCGTGTGTGTGCATGTGTATGTATGTGTGCGTGTGTGTGTGCGTGTGTGTGTGTGTGTGTGTGTAGAACGACGGACGAATTCGTGAACCACCATGGACGCCTCCACCTCCTTCTGCCCCGGGATTCACAGGCTCCGCCCTACTAGGACCAGAAATGCAGGCCGCCCCCGCTTCCGCCTGGCGTCTATACGTGGGGCCTAGGATCAGAACTCGGGACTTTCCTCCTGCAAGGCGGAGGCTTAACCCCTGAGCCACCTCTCCAGCCCTGCATACTCTCTTTTAACTGCAAAGAGTAAGAGATATTTTTCTCCCTTTATAATATTCTTAGGTAGGTTACCTGAGTATGAGGGCTGATAAGAACTGGTTGTGTTATAATTTGTGAGTCTTGGTATTGTATAATAAGGCTGTTTCAAATCTCATAGTTGCTATGTGGTACATTACATAGCTTGAAATTACATCAGTTAAAGAAATATCAATATCGTCACATCATGTACATTTGTCCCTGAGAAGAAAGTTGAAAAGAGCATTTTAAGACCAATAATTGTGGAAGTTGATTCTCTCCTACTATGTGGGCTTCTGGGGACTAAACTCTGGTCCTATGCTTGGAACCAGGAGAACTTAGCCTGCTGACTTAGCTTATTGAATCTATATATTTTATTTTTGACATGACCTGACATTCATTCCTAGGCTAATATGATTGTATTCAGCATCCCACAAAGAAGTGATAGTCAATTCATTTTTGATAGAATTTAGTACACAGACCTTTTCTTTTGTTGATCCTTTAAGAACAAATTTAAAATTTCAAACCAATATTCTGAAACCTTGACTGCTATGGATTTGTGTCTTTGGTTTTAAAAGGAGCTTTCATTTTTCTACAAATGAACTGAGAACCTACAGCTGTAATTAAACTCCAACTCCAGATCTGAAGCAGATCAATGTTAAACATATTATGTTTGATTCAAATTGAGTAAATGGCAGTATATAAAGTGATTTTCATGTGTGACAAGTCCCAGCAACACGAATGAGAAAATCTCACACCTTCAAAGTTACAAAGCACAATACAATTTTAAATGTTTATATCATTTTTTCTTTTTTGTGCATACGTGTGTGTGTGTGTGTGTGTGTGTGTGTGTGTGTGTGTGTGTGTGTGTGTGTGTGTTGGAGGGCACTGTTAGAACATTCTGCTTGTAAGGCAGAATCTTAACCTTTGAACCATATCTCCAACCTTGTATCATTTATTTTAAAAAATAGTAATGCACAGAGAACATGGGAAAAAACAGTTCACTACACAGATTCCACATAGTAAACACCATTACAGACCTTGGCTATCTTATGTTTTGTGTATCATCATCTCAAATAACATCAATGAGATAATTTTTAAACTGAAGAATGCACTACAAGAATTTACCTGGCAAGAGCCATCAGGAAAAGCAACCCAATGTGCTCCTCTTTCTGTTCCAAGAACCCCTGGGGCCAGGCTTTCCCTAGCAAAGATGTATGCATCTTATTAGATGTTCTAATGTTGACAATATTAGGCATCTTTCATTTCCTACTCAAGCTTTTAGTTTTTTCCTTACCCTGACAAAGAGAAAGGAAGCAAAGTTTCCATTTCTTTTTAAATTAATGAATTGTACTGCTAAAGTGTTTTCATTTCAATAGAGTAACAGCTGATAAAATGTGTTTTAAAATGTAATCGATGCTTATTCAAAGAAATTAACATCATGGACTGGGGGAATCACATCGATGCAAATTAATTTATTCAACTATTTTATTTTAAACTTTATTCTTTTAGTGTGTGTGTGTGTGTGTGTGTGTGTGTGTGTGTGTGTGTGTGTACATGTGTGTCAGAGGGCACTGTGTGTCCCTATGGAGGAACAAGGATGATTTCAGGAATCATCCTGGATTGCTTTTACCTCCTTTTTGCTTTTTCTGGGATTTCTTCAGCTTCACTCACCAGGTCCAGAAGTTAAGGGCAGCTATTTCTGCCTGGCATTTTATATGGGACCTGGGATCTGAACTCAGAACCTTCTGCTTGCGAGACAGTCTTAACTCCTGAGCCATCTCTCCAACCCTCAACTATTTTATTTTAAACTAGCATAGCCAGATGAACATGGCTGAAACATGAATCTAGATTAATATTTTGTTAGTATCTGTGAAACTTATGAAGACTTCTAAGAACATTAATTGAGTCAGTTGGGTAGAGTACAAAGCACATTTCTATTCTGAGCTGGCTAAATATGAAATGGGACATTATGACAAAAATAGAATACAATATGATTAGCTCATATGTCTTTTTAAACAAGACACCATAAAACAATTACCTGAAAATACTGGACACGTTCAGGAAATTGTGGTATGTTCTTATGAAGAGAGTAAATGGGATCATCCTGATTCTGACTGTTCATTCCAAGGACGTCCACCAAGTGAAGATTCACAAAAGAAATATAAGAATCTGAGGAGAAACAATCAGTTGATTAGTGAACTTTTTTCTTCATCCCTCTGGAGTACCTGCAGCCTTGTCAATTAGGAAACAAACATATGTGGGCCAGTTGGAGGAGTCAGAACACACAGTGACTAAAACATGCATATATTTTAAAAGAGTTAGTGGATGAACTTTGATGTTAAACCAAAAACTCTTTTAGCATTTTGCTAAGCGATAATGTAAACACTGAGAGATTCATAGCAAGTTGACAGGATAATTTCATGCTTACTAAGTTTAATAAACATGAGCTGCATTTTTTTAGTGCATGATATGTAGCGTATGTATGGGGTGCAGATGCATGTGAGCCTTGCTTGGTTCATGTATGTCAGAGGATACCTTTGATCAGTTTGTCCTCGTTTTCCTACCTTCAGACAAGGTTGCTGTGTTAGTCAGGCTAGCTGTGCTGCAGGCTTCTGGAGATTCTCCTCTGTTTGTTTTGCATCCTCTTACAGGAGCATGAAGGACTGCAAATGTGTATTCCCCAGGTTTCCTGCGGAGTCTGGGGATTCAAAGTCAGGTTTTCAGATTTAAGTGCCAAGTGTTTTTATGCACTAAGTCATCTCCCCAAGCATTTTGCTTTCATTTTTATTATACTTTCAGGTGCATGTGAGGGTGTGGGGGGACGAGTAAGTGTATGTTCATGTACACATACATGACTGCATGTGTGTAGGTTCATGTGTGTGGGAGTGCACGTATGTGTATGTGTGAATGAATACATGAGTAAGTGCATGTGTGGAGCCTGGGGTTAATACTGAGAATAACTTTCAATTGCTTTTCCAACTTCTTTTGAGATAAAGTCTCTAATTAAACTCAGACTTCACCAAGAGGGTTAATTTCGCTTGCCAGCTTCTTGCCCTGGAGATTGCCACACTCCAAGCTGGAGGCTGGAATGAGAGACACTGCACATACTAGGCATTTCCACACTGGACCCGATGATCCCACTTAGATCGTCTGCTCATGTCGCAAGTGCTTTGACCACTGGGTCAACATTCTTGCCACTGTCTTTCTCTTTAACACTACATTTAAAGTAGTTAGGCTTTGTTTAATAATATAGTGATTCTGCAGCTAACCAAGAAGAGGGAACCTCTAATTCAACCACTGATAGTAGAAAAATATATTTGGGTTTCAGGAGATGGACTCCAGAGGGTCATGACCAGGGAACAATAACCCAAAACTGCTTCAGGTCCATTACCCGCTTCTCTTTATGGCCCACAAATAAATCTATCTCCACAGTCAAGCATTTTCAGTGAACTGAAACACTGAGAAGATTCCAACTAAGTATTTCCACCTTCCACTTTCAAGTGATAAAATAACAATAACAATACTCATTAACATATTTGTATTACTAAAAATTATAGTCATTTTTATTAGTATATAAGCCTTTGACACAATTTTGCAGAAATATTTCTTCCTTTTCAATGTATATCCATAATATGATGCTTTCAATTTTTCCTCATTGTTAATAAAGCCTAAAATATTTGCCATCTGTCCCTTCACATAAAGATATTTGTAATACACAATGACAAGACATGCCTTTCAACTCATGAATGCAAAAATACAAATGTTTCCAAATCCCACACAATAAGTGCTTCCCAATGTACATAGCACTAGAATTCAAATGCATGTTGATACTATAGTACGTCCATCACAGTTAAGTTGAAGCTTTCTAAACCTGTGACCTTTTAACTGGATATTTTGTTCATGCTTTTATACATGCATGAGCTAAATAGATGAGTTTATTTTCAAAGGCATAAGACAGTGTGAAAACTACCAGAATCCCTTCAATTCTTTCACAAATCCATCCAATTAAGGAATAACTTTCAATGATTTTTTTTTCAAAATTCATCCAGTGCTTGCTTAACACAATACAAAAAGCAAACAACATCACAATTTAACAATCTTAAAGATTAACGCTTTATTTTTTAAATTTTATTTGTATGTGTGTGTGTGTGTGTGTGTGTGTGTGTGTGTGTGTGTGTCTCAAAAGGCACTGTATATCCCTGTGGAGGACCAAGAGTGACTTCAAGAATTATCCTGAGTTGCTTCTACCTTTTTTTTTTTGCTTTGCTCTGGGATTTCCTAGATTCTGCTCACCAGGCCTGAAGTGCAGGCCACTGTCATTTCTGCCTGGAGTTTTTATGTTGGGCCTGGAATTCAAATTCAGGACCTTCTGCTTGTGAGGCAGAATTAAACCCTTGAGCCCATCTCTCTAGCCCCCAACTTTTTATTTTTTAATTATATGTGTATGAACTAGGTATGTGTGTTTTTATGTTGGTGGTTCCACACATGAATGAGTGGTGTCTGTGAGTGCATTTAGAGAACTGAGGATTATATATAATATCAATTCTTATTCTCAGATCCAGGGCAGAGGCCACAACCCTAATGGTTGTGGATAAAGAAATCCTTCACTCACTCTGACTTTTTCTAGACAGTGGCCTGTATTTGAAGGAATCTCACATGGAAGAAGCAAAGGAGGGAACATCTTACTCTTGCCCGTGTAATCTATCCTGCAGTTCTTCCTCTTATTTCTCAGGTGAGCTGTAATGACAGACAGCCTGACCTTCCAGATGCACACCTGCTCTGAACATGCTCAGATACAGTGAATCAACAGAACCACACAGATGATGATCTGTTACTGAATGACAATATTGGGACACAATTTTTTCAAATGAGCAAGCTCAAATTATCAGCAGACCCATTATGCTACTTTCTTAAAGTCTCTTAGCACAAAAGGAAGCTAGATTACTCTAGATATTGCTGCACAAACTCTAGTACCCTGTGAGTGCCCTTCCAGGTAAAAGGCTGTATTGAGATAATCAGGAACTTCCTAGGCCACTCTTTGCATTCTTTTTCTACTTATAAATATTTTACAAACATTTCCCTAATTTTCAGCTTTGTGAGAGTCCTACAAGTTCATTAGGCCAATTTAAATATCCACTGACCAAGAATAAATCTTGTCAATTTAGAAAATTTACAGTGTCAGATGAAATGTAAGTAATAAAGATTCCAGAGGTGAATTTATCATTCATAACATTTAACTTTCAAGAAGGTAGTCTAACAATGTCAACTAGCATGTATTTTTAACCACGTATCAGAAACTATTTTGTATACCTTTTACTTCTGTCTCCATGAAAACTACTTTAGCAGAATTTGTTAATTCCTTCTAAGCTTTTTCAGCCATCGGCTTAATGTTGTCCACCTAATACCATCTTAAGAAGAACAAAATATCTAATGGAAGTATTGTAAAAAATTGTGAATGAATATATGCGGTTAATATTTTATTGATGACACAAGAAATATTAGATGAAATACATTGATGCATGAAGGTCTAAATGGTTAATCTGATTAAGGTAGATGAACTCTTTTATGGAACTGGTAACAAGAATATATGAAGTGGCAATGCATATTTATGAAAAAATATTACAGGAATCCACTCATATCATTCAAATATATTTATTAATGTCAATATTGAAGAGAAGCAAAAAATACATGACACCTAAAATTGAATTTTAAAGGACAAGTCAGTTAGGTCACTCTTTGTGGTCACTGTTTTTCCACTTACCTCATACCTTAGATGATGTCTGAAATACTCAACATCACTGACATCACAAATCACCAAATGAATCTGTTTGAAGAAGCATGGGCAATCAGATACGCATGTGATACCCATTTCCCATTGTCTTTCACATCTCTAGTAGCTGTCTCAATTCCAAAATATTTTCTACCTCATCATTTTATGATGCCTTGGGAGCTCTGTAATCATTTCCGTTTATTCTTTCAAATCCAGTTGTCAAAAACTACTTACCACACTAATTAGACTTAACCAGCAGTAACGCCTATTATTTGAAATTATACATGCATGTTATCTTCCAGAATTAAAGCTCTCATCCATGGCATCAAAATTATTATAATCTAAAATTTAAAAGGAATGAAATGTTTTGATGACTGTCTTCATTTTTTTGACAGACTGTCAAATCATTAGAGGCCAATAAAATGACTATAAGTATATACCAATCAAGTATTACATGAATGCTTTTACTTTAACCATGTAATTTGCTTGGTTATAAAATTATTTAGACAACCAAGAAAAAAATAAAATCAATTCAATTTTACAAATTTATGGGACTTTTTTGAATGGATGAATATATTTTATATTGCATGCAATCAAATAACATTTATAAATAATATACTAAAAAACTAAAAATAATATTGCTATTCACTGAAGTTGAATTATAGCATTATAGATAATATATTTTCAATGAATATTTAAAACTATTAAATATTTAAAAAGCAATAGTAGGAATAAGATTTACTTCCAACAAAGAAAAACTATCAATACAGATGTCTAATGTTTAATTAGGTCTTGCTTTAATTTAAAATTGAGGAAATGCCCAGCACTATTCCTGACATAATTTTACTTTTTAATCAGTATTGTCATTATAAGTTGAGACTAATAATAATGTTTATGAAGTACATAAGGCTGTTTAGGAATAGCACTTACAATATATATGTAGTTCATTTACATACCCAAAATAAAAGCATTGTAAGTCAGAATGTAAAGTACTGGAAATGGCCAGCTTAGTTGGCCCAGATTATACATTACAAATATAATTGCACATTTATGAAAAACAAAGTTCTCCATCAACCTCTATTCAGTGAACATTTTGCTAATAAACCCTGGCAGAGGAATTTAGCCATACTTTCTAAATTAGAATGCATTTCATGACATGGAAATGATTTGTGGAGATCAGATGGATTATTTCAAGTTTTCAGTGAGTAGACCCTTAATTTCTAAAGAATTTTTTATGATTCTCTATGACACTGTTTATAAACAGATATATTGTGTCTATGTGTATGTGTGGTAGTAGTGGCAATTAGTAATGAATAATGAGCACAAATAAAAGTAGTAGTTCATAGAATCAAGTTTGGGTCTTGATACTTGGACACTGACGATGAGTACTTGAGCTTCAATGTAGGGAGTTACATACTCAGCCGGGATGAATCCCCAGAGAGATAGTGCTTGACCAGACTGCATGAAACAAGCTCTTGCCAGTGGACTGAAAATTCCATGGAGTCATTCAAATGCTAACTTCAAGTTATACAGAATGGTATACTTAGTCTTTAACACACAGTGGATAAATTTTGACTCTGACATGCATCTTTGTCAGCTCCATCATTGTGAAGCCTGAGTAAACTACCCTGTGCGTCAATCTAGTCTTGCATCCTGGCAGCACTATGTATAACTTGGGATTATATTTATTCTAGAACATCATACAAATGGGAGAGTTTACCATAGGTCTAGCTGCTTACACTTAGCATAATGCTTTAGGACTCACCTACATTATTGTTTAAATCATTTTGTTGTTCCTTTTGAGTGCTCAATAATATTCTATTATATAACTATGTCACTACTTGCTTCTGATTTCTTCTGAGATAAATGTTTGTGTTCACTAAACCTTTGAGCTATTATGATTAATGCAGTTATCATCATTCATAAATAAACCTTTTGATCCATGAATATTTTTATTTCCCTGGGTCAGTATGTAAAAGAAAAATTTCTGCATAATATCATTAACTAGACTGATAATGTTATAAAAAGCCAGTGAACAATGTTCGAAGGGTACTGTGCCACCATAATTTCACTAAATGTAAGCTCTGGGCACTGACCTAGGATTCTAGGATCACACTGGGTACCATCATACCCAGATAATGAATTTATTGGGTAGTTCATTTCTTTGTTGTATTCTAGGGATTCTTATCTTCTGAATTCCAGCACTTAACATATGTTTGAAAATTTTTTTCATAGCCTGGCTTGAATTGACTTTTTCTCATGGTGATTATTTTTAAATATTTTTAAAACTTTATTATTAGTGTGTGTTTACAATGTATACATGTAGTTGTGCACATTCCACAGTGTGTGAAGGGAGGTCAGGGGGCAACTTTGTGCAGTTGGATCACTCCTTTCATGTTGACAAGGGTTCTGAGATTTGATTTTAGGTCATTAGACTTTGGTAACTAGAATCTTTACTCACTGAAACATCAGGCAACCCAATTTATGTTAATTTTTGAAGAGCAAAATGAAATTTCCATAAAATCTTCTTTATTATTTATAAAACTGTTATGTTTTCTAAAGTATTCTGTTCTGCCTATAACAAAAGTACAGCTTTATTTTTTGAACTGTTTTCTGTCTGTGTTGCTTTGGATTATTTAAAATATTTAAATAAATAATCTAATCCAAAGTAATGTTTTGAGTTGATAGCACACTTTAATGAGGGAATTTTTTTTTTGCCCATATGATTGGCTAGTTTCCTACTATTTGTTGAAAATAACATTCCTCTTATTAAATTACTCTGATGCTTTTATTTAAACAAAAACCACTTGTCCATATAATGAGACACATTTCAGATTCCCTTAGGGTGTATAAGTAGTCCTCTGACAACACAAAGCTTTGTGTTAAAAGCTATGTTTATTCATGCAGAGAGCTAAGTTGTCTTTTAACTCTATAGTTGCTGTTGTCATTTTACTCTTTGTGTAGAATTTTTGGTTTTCTGAGTCCTTTCATTTCATATGAAATTTAGAGTCAATTTTTCAATTAAAAGGGAAGAACTCTCCAAGATATTCATTGAAATTGTACATGTTAACCATACAGTGGATATGACTTGTGATTTTCTTATATGCTTATATGCTTCATAGAAACCCTCCATAGGATCTTTTTTTTAATACATTTTTATTATTATTTCAGCTCATACAAACTTAATAGGTACACCAGTTCCCTCCCTCCCTCCTCCTCCCCCTGAACCCCCTGTTCCCCCTCCCCTCACCCCTCTCTCCCCATCCCCCCGTACCTCCCGCCCCAATTTTCAGAGATCTAAACATCAAGGAAACCAATGGCCCAATTAAAAAATGGGCCCTGGAACTTAAAAGAAATTTTACCAGGGATGAAATTAAAATGTCTAACAAATATCTTAAAAAATGCTCCACTTCTTTAGCCATCAGGGAAATGCAAATCAAAACTTCCCTGAGATATCATCTCACCCCGGTCAGGATGGCAAAAATCCACAATACAAACAACAACAAATGCTGGAGAGGATGTGGAGAGAGGGGAACTCTGCTACATTGCTGGTGGGAATACAGGCTCATACAGCCACTCTGGCGAGCCGTCTGGAGATTCTTAAAGAAATTAAAGATTGAAATGCCATATGACCCTGCGATTCCACTTTTGGGTATAAGCCCCCATACAGCAGAGGTTCACCTCGATAGCACAAGCACAACCATGTGCATAGCAGCGCTGTTTACAATAGCAAAGACATGGAATCAACCCAAATGTCCAACAGTTGACGAGTGGATAAGGAAAAGGTGGTACATCTATACAATGGAGTACTACTCAGCCATCAAAAATGATGAATTACTGGAATTTGCTGGGAAATGGATGTCATTAAAAACAATTATATTAAGTGAAGTATCCCAGACCCAGAAAATTAAGTGCCGTATGTGCTCCCTAATAGGTGGTTCCTAATACTAAACCCACCCAGCCCATCTTGAGACACTCATAGGTAAATCTATGTATTACCTACAGTAATTGCAAGGATTATGAACAGGAGGGATGGGGTTGGAGGGCCACACCAGAAACAAGGAGAGAAGTGACCATGTTACAGTAGAGAAAATAAGCCTCCATCAAGGACTGCAAGTAAGTAATGTGACACCTAGTTAAGTTCACAGACATTCGTTCCTGATCATTTACAACTAAGGGGGTATGAACTCACCAGAAGGGGAGGGCATATAGTCCGGCAGATTAAAAAGTAACCATTTTACAAATGGGTGATTGACCCCTCCCATTGCCAAATGCCATATGACCCTGCAATTCCACTTTTGGGTATAAGTATTACACCTCCATAGGATCTTAAATATTTTTATCTAACTACAGTTGTATTTCTCAACCTTTTTCTCCAAAAAAAAAAAAAAAAAACGGGGGGGGGGATAGAACATCATGTCCCTGTCAAGTCTCTGCAATGCTTGTCAGCAGCTTCTTTGGAACACTCAAACTCTAATGACAACTTCTATCAACAGAATTATCATTCTTTGCTGGGATTCTGAATCCTCAAGATAAAACCAGAAAGCATCTCTGGATGAAGGGAGAACTGTCACTTCTTAGTGTATTTCCCAAGTTAGTTGAAATAAATAATACTGTATTAATTACTCTTTCATCTATGGCTTTGGTTTCTGTAACTCTAAAATTTCAAAATAAGCCTTTTTAGTTCATAAAGTTACTGTAAACGTGATGTAAATGGTCTATAGCACTAGTAGAAGTACATTTATTTTTATATTTGAATAGTCTTAAGCCCAGAAAGTGTGGAACAGAACCAAGCAATTGGTAAAGTATAGTTCATGGTCTCTGTTGGTTCCCTTCATGCAAGATGGAATGCTTGGAACTGGGGATGAAGCTTAGTCATAGAACACTTTTGTCAAGAATATGTGAATACATTTGGTCTCTGGAATACCTGCCACATTCTAAAAGTATCCACATTTGACTTAGGATCCTTTTATAACAAGAGGTCTTTCAGATGTTGTTTTAGAAAATAAATGACTATCCCTCATTTTTTTTTTTGAGGAAAAAATTGGGAAGTACAACTGTAGGTACATGAAAATAATTAAGATCCTATGGAGAGGGCTGGAGAGATGGCTCAGGGGTTAAGACTGCCTCACAAGCAAAGGTCCTGAGTTCAGATCCCAGGTCCCATGTAAAAACGCCAAATGGAAATGGCCGCCTACACTTCCAACTCTGGTGGGAAGAGCCTGGAAATCCCAGAGTGAAGCAAGGAGGAGGATGATTCCCAAAGTCCCCCTTGGTCCTCCACAGGGACACACAGTGCCCTCTGACACACACACACACACACACACACACACACACACGTGAATATATATACATATATATATATGTATATCATATAAAAACAGATCCTAGGGAGGGTTTCTATTGAGCATGGCCTTTCACTCCCCTATAAGAATACCACAAGTCATATCCATTCTATGTCTAACATGTATAATGAAAACTACACAAGGAATTTTGATAGGATTAGCTAACAAATCTATATGTTTCTTCAATTAACTTTAAAAAATACAAAACTGATCATGTGGATTTGGAGAATTCATGTCATGTGTATCATATCATGTGAGTCATTTTTTTATTCAATTGTGTGTGTGTGCGCGCACGTGCATATGTGTGTGTGTGTGTGTGTGTGTGTGTAGAACCACGGGCAAATTTGGGAACCACCATGGACCGCTTCCACCTCCTCCTTGTTTACACTGCTCCAGGATTCACAGGCTCCGCCCTACCAGGACCAGAATCGCAGGGCGCCCCTATTTCTGCCCGACTTCTATACGTGGGGTCTAGGATCCAAACTCAGGACCCTCCACCTGCAAGACAGAGGCTTAATCCCTGAGCCACCTCTCCAGCCCCCCATGTGAGTCATTTTTTACATGTGCCAAGGACGAGAATTACACAAGGGAAGAACAAAAGACAAAACAAAGAAGGGAAGATGAATTCAGGTTTAAAGATATCACTTGCCTTAACCATAAGTAACAGGCCTGTTACTTTCTCATTTTCACATGGACCACTTAGGTGGGGTGCTTTCAGAAGGTGAATACTTCCTATTCTAAATGAGCTCAGGGAGATGGCAGACAATCCCAAAACTGTCTCCATGACTGACCTCCTCCCAGTACATAAATGCCAACTGTATACCTCAAGGTGTCTTTTTATTTATTTTAGTTATATCTATGTGAAATCCACCTTCTTGTTCATGAAACATGTGCACTTTGTAGAGACCAATTGCAGCCCTCTCACAATCATTGGAATTACAACACAGTTTTGATTAATGCAAACTGTAGCAACATTTTCTGTATACTTGCTGGCAAGACGTTGGGTGATTTTTCTTAGAAACAGAGTGTAATTACATAAGAATGTCTTTCCTAGCAGCAGCTGTCCTCCATCTTTCGACTATAAAGAAAACTTTCAATTAAAGCTAAAGCCAGTTTAGAATTGAAGAAATACAGTAGAAGATGGAGAAGAAATGTTAGAAATATGCTTTCAGTGATATCACTGTGCCATTTGGCCACATTTTGGCTGTTTATCGAGTCAGCAATTTCTATATAACAACAGCTATATAACAATTTTTATATAATAACAGTTTCTGAAAATATTTCTTGCTAAAGAACTCCCATTTCTTTTAAAAATAATTCATTTAAAAGCAATTTCTCATCATAGCTCTTTGTCTGTTTAATAGACATTTAATAGATAAGTCATTTGTTTTTTATTCACCAAACATTTTAATTTTAGGTCTTTTGAACAGCTACCCACCCTCAGGTTATGGTTTTAATTGTGCACCTTCTTTTTGGTATTTCTCTCAAGTGTCTGGACATTTCTTAACATTGATCATGTTTTTCTCTTAGCGTCTTAGATGGTCTTCTTGTCTCATAGTACTCATTTAACAATTTCAATCTATAACACAGAATGACTGCAAATTAGAAAGCTCAAATATGGTATCAGTTGGAAGAGTAAGGTCCTAATGTCCACTACATTAAGGTTATGCGATGGAGGATGCTAAAATTAAAGGATGAGAATATGAGCCTCTTTTATAAAAACAAAAGTAAACATCTTAAAATTTTATTTTGTCTATGTGTGTCTTAAGTACACGTGTGCATGTGTGTGTGTATGATTTGCATGTGAGTTGGTATGTATTGTGTGTGGCAGGTACACAGCAGTACAACTGAGTGTGTTTGTCTGTTGGGGCCTAAGGGTGACAGGAGTAATCATCCTAAATTGACTTTCACCTTATTGCTTGGCCTGGGCTTCCTGGCCTTTACCTCAAAAGGCAAGAATTATAAGCTACCATCATGTGCACCTGGAATTGTTACATGGGATCTGAAGATCCAAACTCAGGTTCTTTTGTTTGTGAATTGAAGGCATTAAACACTGAGTCATCTCTCTAGTCCCTTGGTGTGTACTTGTATGAAGTGAGTGTGTGTGAACATATGCATATCATGACTCAAGTGTTGTGGACTTTCATGTTCGTATGTCTGGATATTGTACAACTTAGGTCTAAGAAAGAAACCATTTTAAAAATATATCACAAGAGGTTAAATTCTTTTTTTTATTATTTATTCAATTGTGCATGTGTGTGTGTACGTGTGTGTGTGTGTGTGTGTGTGTGTGTGTGTGTGTGTGTGTAGAATCACAGGTCAATTCGGGAACTACCATGGACTGCCTCCACCTCCTCCTTGTTTACTCTGCTTGGGCTGCCCCTGCTTCCGCCTGGCGTCTATACATGGGGTCTAGGATCTGAACTCAGGACTTCCGCCTTCAAGGCAGAAGCTTAACCCCTGAGCCACCTCTCCAGCCCAAGAGGTTAAATTCTTAAGGAAATGAAAATTGCTTTCTGTGTACCTATATTTTCATAAGTTTATTCTTTCTAATCTGTGAATCTTACACAAGGAATGTGCTTATAAATCATTAAATTAAACTTGATGATATTGCCTATTTGTACAATAACAAGGAAGTGTCTATGAAAGATTATAAACACTTCAAATTCAATGGAAATTATATGCAATGTTTTTATAGTGATGTGGATGGACTTATATCAAGTGACTCTTATTTTTTCACTAGCCACTACAGGATAAGCAAATATAAATAGCAGTTTATTTAAGTTATAGTAAGGAATATTATTATTATTATGTCATAATTACCTGCTAGCAGATTTAAAAAAAAACTATTTTTGAATCAAGTTAAAATATTTAACTAAAATCTTTATGATAGATGTCCCTTCCTGTGTTTGTGTATTGTGTGTGTGTGTGTGTGTGTTATGTATGTGCATGCCTGAGGTATATGGTTATATGTGTGTGTCCATTTGTGTGTGTGTGATTATGGCTGTCAAAGGTCAACCTTGTTAGAAACAGAGTGCCTTCTCTGTTGTTAGCCACTTCAGACAGCAGGAAGATGGCTTTTCTGGGGGATTCTCCTGTCTTCACTTCACTGAAGGAATGGGAATAAAAAATGCAGACTAAACCCAGCTCTTATGTTGGTCCTAGGATTCAACGCAGGTCCCCAAGCATGCATAGCAAGCACTTTACATGCTAAGCCATCTCCCCTGCTCTAGATGCCCCTTTATATCTACTTAAATGTCTCCATTGCAACTGTCCTTAAAATTATGGCTAGTAGTGCAATCCTATGTACAAGTTTCTAAAGAATTATCAATGCTAGTGAGGCCTTGCAAAGCAATGCAGTGACATTCAAAAGGAACAGTAGAACTGGCCTCAGGAAATGAGCTGAAAAAAACATTTTACATTAAAAAAAGACAGTTGCCCAGAAAGTGAGTAAGAAAGGAAGTTGTATGGGTGAGAGACGTGAGGCAAAGGTAAGAGGAGGTTTCTGAGAAAGCCTGTGAGCTGAAGGAAATTAAAATAAACCATTAGGCACTCAGTGTGATCGTAAGTAACCAGAGAAATGCTCCTGTGTGGCAATATCTTCTTACTCCCAAAGCACATCATGCTCTTAAATCAGCTGACATTTGTCTTGCACTGATCCCCATAGCAACAAATTTCCCATTAAACAAAATTTGAAAATAAAAAAGCCCTGAGTTATGAATCTCTCAAGGGTAAGTTATTTTTTTTTTTGTGACAGTATACACAGTTCTTAACAGTGTATAGAACATGGGGGCAGTCAATATATAGCTGGCAAACAATCCATTTACAAAATAATTACATTTCAATAAACATTTCAGTGAACCTGGAATTATAATGGCATTTTAAAATTCAATACTTAGAAATTCAGTTTATGTTTTTCCAAGTTTTAACTAATTTGTGCCACAAAGCTGATTTATTTTACAATGGAAAATATTTATTAATAATAGCTATAAGCTGATTCACAGAAAGAATTATTTTTGCTCTAATTATTTAGCTTCAATATTTCTTCTACTACTGTTTTGGGATAAAAATTTTGACTTTGTCCAGAATCATATTTCTGGGTTTCAGTATGTGATCCAGTATGTTATGTTCTCTTGGGCAAGTTGTTTAATCTTTGTGAGCCTTAATACATGTAAGATAGCCTAAAATGAATATCACTATAGAAGATAACATGATAGATGATATATAAATGCCAATTCAATCTTTCCCTTCTGAATTTAGGAAGAATTGAAAGATAGCTAAATGCTGGCCATGTAATATCCTGATTAAGAATTTGGGTTTATTTAGTTGGATGTGAAGATGTTTTTCTTTTTTCCTTGGAGAATTTTCAGAGATACTGTGTCAACCCAACCAGCTTCGAATGACCAAAATTCAATTGCTCTCATTTTCTTTTTAAAACTTAAAATGATTCTTAGATGGCTAAAATGACTTAAGTATCATTGGAGATTTTTGTGGGGTATTATATGTCTATAACAATATGCTTTTTTTGTTTCCAGAAATAAAAGGCAAAAGCTAGCAAAACTAAATTTTATTATTTTCCCATATCAATATTTGTCCTTCAACATCAAATTCATTTTGGACAACTATTCAGCACTAAGTTGAAATTTCTTTTGTTTTCCCTGAACTTTTAAGATACTTGTTAAGTTTGCATTCTACCATAAGTAGTGATTTCTTTATTAACTGGCAATCATTGACGAAAATGCAACAACGAGCCAATGTAGCTGCATGGTAATGACCTTGCACAGTATGCGTGAGGACCCGGATGCCATTCCAAGAGTCCTTTCTGCCAAAAACTAAAACTCTACTAATGGGACCTACTGACAGTACAGTGTTAAAGATAGAAGTTGCAACTATAACTGCCATATAATAGGATATTTGTAAAGAAGATACATATGCTTGAGACATGTATTAATAATGTAAAAATCTTATCTGTACTCACAGAGCACTGGAAAAATTTTTGCTATGTGGGGTACAATTTTCTTATTATACTTGATAATGAAAAAGTCTCGGCAATTAAATTTTAAATGTTTTAAATAATAGTTCTTTGTATAAATCTAATATTCTAATGATTAATATTCTTGGAGAATTACATTAATTTTCAGCCTACTAGATGTTTGGAACTAAATTTCTCAGTAATAGTCTCAGAAACTTATGTTGCTAAGGTCAAAACTAAAATGTCAAAACTATATTAGATGTTGATTAACCTGATATTTTTCATTTCAGTTGTCACTAATTATTTGAATATATATATGTATATTCATTTTTCAATCTGAAAAGCCAGTATCACTCTGGATGCATTTTAGATAAAACTTGGTCTCTTTGATTTGCCTATAATGACTTTGGCAGAAATTTCACATTTTACAAACTATGTAGATACCAATCTTTTCATTACAATCTGGATCTCAACACATTTCAAACAAACAGGCAGTATTTCTAATGGGTATTGCACTTTCTCTAAAAATTAGATATCCCTATGGATTATATTTGTGATATTAGTAAGCAAATTGTGATTCCCATGTTCTTTGCTTCCCAATCCGACAATGAATGTATAGTAACTCTTTGTGATACTGATAGCGAGAAACTTGTTAGCACCTTGATGAAGTTTGTGACATGTACTCAATTTAAAGTGTTTAACTATGTAAATACTGCATGATCAATGTGTTTTCTTTTTAAAATGCCATCTCAACTCCATATACTTAAGGATTAACAGCAAAAAATAAGTGGTCCTTTGATCTATTTTTGATGTGAACTGACAGGTGTAAACTGACATTTAATTCTCCTTTTTAACTTAAAATATACAAGTACAATATATAATTTGTATGATATTAAATATATATTTAATTTATAAGAATACTATTGTCAGTATCAGATTATATAATCAAGGTAAAGAACAGACAGACCATGAGCAAAATTGAAATCAAGAGAGGCAAAATCAATGACAGGCCTGTACATTTTCTTTGTAACTTTTTCTGCTTATAAAAAGAATGTAACTGTTTCAGCACCTCTTTATGCAAAGTCTAATTGGGAGCTTGCTGAAGTCAGTTGCCTTGCAAAGAAGTAAAAGGAAATTTGAATTATGGATTCCTTAAGCACAAACCTTTCAATTTGTCACTGACTTTTCCTGAGCCACATGCAAAGTTGCAGTCACTCTAAGTTATTAGAGGATAACTGATCATTGACTTTCTCAAGAAGAATATCTGATGCCAAACACAGTAGAAAGGTGAATAGAAGTTGTTTTTGCTGTAAAATTTCTTATATTATAGACAGGAAATACTCCTCTCAAAATACTTCACGTGTCTGTATGATAAGAATAACATCTTACTTTTCACTAGGCCTTACATTATCTGGTGGAACACCTAGAATTCATATACCCTCAATGGATGAGTTATACAATTTAGCTTTATTAACATATAATAAATATGAGGTTGATTGCTGTAGTCAAAGTAATGCCAAAATGTGATCATGTTTTTATATGTGTATAGCATATGTATATATTATGCATGTATATATTCAGAGCATATGTATTTATTTATGTATGTAAACACCTAATCTCATTTTCCTTGCCTCCAGAGTTCATGTGCATTTGTGTTATGAGACATATCACACTATATTTCAAAAGTTTACTGTTCTTTTATTTTCCACCATTTTATTATTTTAAATTTGAATAGCTTTATTACACTAACATTGGCCTCAATAGTACACGAAATTACTACAACAGTGGTTAGCCTATTGCAATAGGTAAAGAAAGAAAGAATATAGCTCTTAGGTTGTGAAACATGAGGGGAGAAATATTTAGCAAGTAGAGACTAACTATGACATAGGGGATTCTGCAATTGCCTTTCAAGGAAGTGTACATGCAGCTTTTTACCAGCATCATCATCTCCCAGGGCTAATTAAACCTGTCTTTTCCAACAGTAACTGGAAGAGAAATGACCTGAACCAGAAAGCTTAATTGCCTCTTCCCTCCTCTGAGTCAGAACCGTAGAGATAAGGAAATTGTGCTCCAAGCTCTTGTTTCTAATCAGTATGTTAAGTGATGCATTCTGTTTTCAAAGGTGAATTGTGAAGAAAGTTAGGAAACAGAAGAGAGGGAGTTGTATTGAGCCAGAAGTCCTTCCCACTCTACCTGAACAACTTTCCTCACTGTTGGCTTTCCTCACTTACACTGAATGGCTAAGCATTCATCATGCCTACATTCAAATGTAAATACCAAAGCATATTCCAGAATAAAGCATAAAATGGACTTTGGCCCATTCAGTGGCTCAAATTATCTGCTCTATTGCTTCCATCCATTAGTGTGGATAATAGAAAATTGACTGAAAACTGTTTTCTATTCAGGAATGATAGAGTTAGGCTTTCCAACGACACAAGTGACTATTGTAATTACTGAATTCCAACATAAATCCTTGCTGAATGTAGTGAGAAGATAAATCATAACTCTGAGAGGTATTGAGTGTCTGGGGCATGGAGAATCAAATATTGCAATTATTCAAGATTGAAACTCTAAGAAGAGAATGGAGCCACACGAGCTTCCATTAATAATAAACACAAGAGTTTTCTAAATAGCTATAAAAACTGAGTTCATCAGACTTTAGCTTCTAAAAAGAAAATTTTTCTAAGGAACCAGACAGTTATTTTACAAAAACAAACTTTTTAAAAGCAGAACCTACCTTAGAAAACCCTCATAGCATGTCTCAAAAACAGCACTGCTTTTAACTGAAGCTTCAGACATTAGAAATTGTATGAGCCAACAGGAGCTCTGCTCTGTCCACAAACAGCATATTCAAATTTTGTTATTCTGGGAAAGAAAAAAGATGAATTAAATAAGATGAAAAAATGAGTTATGGATTCATTTCAGTATGTTCTCTCTTCCTCTCTCTCTTTCCTTCTGTCTCTTTCACAAAGGAAATATCACAAGATCTGAGACATGGAAGTGATAACAGTATCTCCTCCATGTCTTTAAATTTGCATTTGAAAGATAAGGAAACTATGTAGTAAAGACAGTGTGAGAATAAAGGCCCTCAGAAGAGGGCAGCCTTGTGGCTGTCTTTGTACTAGACAGTGAGGAAGAGAGGGACTACAAGGGAAAAAAAAAGATTTTTATCCCCAAAAGAGACATAGAGGAAAACCATTGGAAATCCAACAAGGAAAAGAATGGATGCTGGAAAGGGAGTGAAACAAAGACAGAGAACTAACTAAGCCAGACAGAGCCTCTCCTGTGAGGAAAGGAGACTCAGGAGTTGCTTCTAATGGGTGAGCAAGAGGAAGGTCTGCAGCCTTATGACCAGGATGCACCCACAACCCTTGACTGCCTCAGATTTGGCTGTATGTATCCGTCATTGCTCTGTCCAACAGGTAGGCATTGGAGAGAAATTCATGTAGCCATGGGATACATAGGACATAGAATACAGTGGCTGAGTACTACTTTGGCAGAGCATGTTGATAAATATTTGAGCTATTAGAGGGGCCTGAAATCACAGCAAATCTATAGTGGGTGGAGCCTCTGTTTGCTCTGTCACAGCTCCTGGCCCAGTGAGGCATATGCAAAGAGAAGATTCAGATGCTGACTAGACAAAAGGTTTGGGGAGGGGGACTAGTTCAGGCTCAAAAGAGCTTCACTTTCTATGTTTTGGAATAGGATCTTGTCAACTGAATTTTGTCATGGAAATTAATAGTTGTGAGTGTGAGGCAAGCAGGTAAATTAAATTCTATGGAGTGTCCTATCCCATCTTCATCTGTTGAGCCACAGAACCCTTAGGTTCAGGGAATTTCCTTCCTACTACAGCAGGGATGGTAAATATTCAGAAAGCTTTGAAAACACAAAGACAAGTTTCCCTCTTGTACTAATCTCAATGTTGTGATTTTTCCCACAATCCCAAAAAACTGAGGCATGCCCCTAAGACAAGGCACTGGCTATACCAGGGAACACAGCCCGTAGAGCCTTTGAAGGGCAAAATCATCTCCCCAGCCCACAAAATGCAAAGTTAAGCTTGGTCAGTAGCGGTATTCACAGAAAGGAAACAGCTTCTCTGGAAACAGCACTGACAGATACTTATCCTTTGGTTTTCTTGAAAACCAAATAAAAGAACAGAGTTCATAATCTCCATTAAAATTTCAGTGATATTTTTAACAGAAATGCTGAAAATTATATGGAAGCAAAAAAGACCCTGGATAGTGAAAACAATCTTAAATGGAAAGAGCAATGGTCGAGGTTTATAATATCTGATCTCATATTATGTTACAGTGCTGTCATAATAAAACAACATAGTACTGGAACAGAAACAGATTGTTGTAGATCAACTCAACAGATAAAGGACTCCAAAACAAACCCACACAATTGTAGCTACCTCATTTTTGACAAAACTCTCAAAAAAAAAAAAGTCATGGAAGAAAAGACAGCCTCATTCCTAAATGGTGCTGGGAAAACTGGGAAATGCACCCAGAGCATAATGAAACTAGATCTGCACAAAAAACAAATCAATCAAAAAACGGATCCAAGGCATTAAGACCTGTAACTTTGAAAAAGCTAAAATAAAGCATACAATACTTCTAAATATAGGTAACAAAGTAAGGGACAGCCTAGAGAATGGGAAAACAAGTACATCTCAGACAGAGAATTAATTTGCGTGGTGTGTGTGTGTGTGTGTGTGTGTGTGTGTGTGTGTGTGTGATATTCTTTAATAGATAAAGACTCAAAACAATTAATAAGGGCATGTGTCCCATCTACCTGAATTCAGCATTGTCAGAAAATGGAAGGTTTGAATCAGATCATTTTCCTATAGGAGGAACCAACCTTCTTGGTCAGCACTTGGGAGTTATGAAATAAAGCATGTTCTCCAAATGTATTTTTTAATGTGTCTTCTCATTTTAATTTATTTCCACTGCTTTTAATTTGCTTATTGCTATGTTCTAGAACTCCCAAGATAAACCACTTTGCAAGTAACAACAGTTAAGGAAAGGCTTAGCTCATCAGGTATATATAGTTTGCATATCAGTTATTACACAGTATCATAGGTAAATTTGCTTTTCTAATATTGCACATTTATCATATGGCAGTATCAAGATCTGAAATTCTCTGATTTCAGGTCTTGTGATTTTTTTTCACAGTTCACCTGAATGTCATATGGCACATGTCTCTGTAATCACAGGAACATGGTATGTTAAAATAGAACACAGGCAAATATTCTATGGATTTAATATCTGCTTCTGTGAACTAAAATATGTGTCCTATTAAAATTTATAGTTGAAATCTTAGACCCACTGTGACAATATTAGGATTTGGGGTCTGCAGAAGAGAAATACTGGGGTAAAGCCCTTATGGATGTGATTACTACCCTTGGACATAAAACCTGGCAGAACCTTCTTGCCTGTTTTCCTTTTCCTCTTCACAATATTTTTTAATCAATAATCACATCAGAAGAATAAAGCAATGAGGTATTTGATTGCTATATTGCTTTGTCGGTCTGCTAGTTTCTGCTTTTATCTTCTTTACATTTATTTAGTCAACAAGCATTTGCAAATATGTATATCCAGCACAGTCCCAGGAAAAGATGAACACTATTGGGCAGCAGGCCCAGTTTCCTCAAGAACCTTCATTCTAGGGTCAAAATGAAAAGTAATACAAGGTAAACACGCACTTTTAGCACTTAAAATTCTAGTAAGATGTCAGAATAGACAGATTCTTCCCCCAAAAGCTTGTTAGGGTAGAGGGATCTGTGAGAAGAGAACATCAAGGCAGAGATCTGAATGAAGGATTCTTTTTTCAAAGGAAATTTTTTATACTGTTTTTTACTCAGAGACAAAGGTGGCCAGTCAGCAACATGGCTGGACATCTAAATGTGGGGGGGGGGTGTTTGTTTGTGTAGGCCCGATTATGACTTAAAGAATCATCCTGGATTTCTCTATCTCTTGTTTGCATTGTTCTGGAGTTTCCCAGGCTCTGTCTTCCAGGGTTGGACCTGCAGGCTGCCACCATTTCTGCCCAACGTTTTTACATAAGCCTGAAATTCCAACTCAAGTCCTTTTACTTGCAAGACGAAAGCTTAAGACTCTAAACCATCTCTCCAGCTGCTGAATTCATGTGAGTCTACCTTTGATTGTACCCCAATGTAGCTACTTTTTACGTTCTTTGTAAAACTAAATAAATAAATTCACATGCTTGCAAAACAACTAAATTTTAAAAAGAAAGGAAATAATTATTAATAATTTTATTAATAAAATTTATTAATAATTAATAATCAATAAATTTAAATTTATTTAGTTAGTTTTACATGCATATTGAGTATTAATTCCTACTTCTCTCTCTTTCCCCTCCTTCTCATCCAGGAATTAGTTTTTAAGATTTGTAAAGAACTGTAAAAATGAAATACCAAGCATCCAGTCATTTAATCACTAAATGGATTAATGATTGAATAAACAGTTCTCAGAAGAAGAAATAGAAATTGTCAGTAAATATTTAAAAGTGTTCACCATCCTTATCTTCCAGATAAATCAAACTGTAACTGATTTGAAAGTTTATCTTCCCCATTCCAAATGACTATAATCAAGAAAACAAAGGTCAACATGCTGGTGCAGATGTGGAGAAAGATGAAATCTTGTTCCACTCTGGTGAAAGAGTCAACCTATGTGCTACTGTGGAAATCAAAATGGAGGTTCCTCAACAAACTGAAAATAGGTGTTCCTTATAGCCCACCTATATGTATCACTCCTGCATATTTATCCCAGAGATGCTTGCATATACATGTTACTGATGCACTATTCATAATAACCAGGAAATAGAAGTAGAGCCTAGATGTCAATCAACAGATGCATGGCTAAAGAAAATGTGCTACAAATGCACAATGAAATTATATGTAGTCAAAAAACAAACATGAAATCATTACATCTGCAGGAAAATTAATGGAATTGGAAGTCATTATATAACGTCAAATATGCCAGATTGAGAAAGACAAATACCATTTTATTTCTCCCCTATGCAAAAAACCTAGATTCAAATTTCCGTATGCGTGTATTTATATATGTATGTTACAGAACTAAAGAGGATCATGTGAGAAATGGAAGAGATCTTGAAGGAAGTGGAAGACAAAGAGATGCTGAGACAAAGAGATGGAAGCTATGTAAAAGAAAGCACAAGGGAGGACAACTGGGGGAAGAAAAGGAAGCAGCTAAATGGGAGAGGGACAGAAGAGGTGACAGAAAAGAATGAATGACCACAAAGTATAACGATGCACACAAATAATGGTTCCATGATGAAACTTGTTATTTTGCCCATCTAAAAATTAATTTACAAGAAGAATAAGTAACCTCCAAGACCTTCACTTCTAGAACCTAGGAGAAGTAGGTGTTGGACACTAGAGAAAACAGTGCTTTTGAGCTGCTCCTGCTCATACCTCTTCTGCTGATGGTAGAAGCACCCAGTATTCAGTTCAAAAAATTATTTAGAGGAGAATAAAAATATTGAAAATATTATTTAATCAAAACTTTGAATCTCAAAGAATTTTTAATATTATCACCTATTTTTTGCTATCATCAATCCCTTGATGACTTCTTACATGTGAAAATTTTTTATCTCATCTTTCTCATATAAAGTTATTTTGTTAGTGTTTATGCTTGATAAAAAATTATACTTGCTAATTCAATAATAGTCAGTGTAGAATTCTGCAAGGATGTGGCCTGCAATATGTCATTTCAAAGGTTAGGATTGCATTTTGGTCATGTACATTCTCTCCATCATCAATTTAAATATATGTTTAATTAAAATGGAATAGACTTCACTTCATTGATTACACTAGTTGTATTTTAACTGTTCAATATTGGAAATATCTCATTAGCTCAAGTGTGGCTACTTGTCATGGTATTAGATAAGGCACAGGTGGGGCAGCACATGAGTAGTAAACAAGAGATACTAGAAGGAAAACAAAACAAGGCTGGAGAGATGGCTCAATGGTTAAAGCCTCTGCCTTGAAAGCAAAAGGACCTGGGTTCACATCCCAGATCCCATATAAAAATATTAGGCAGGTAGTCCTGAAGTCTATACTTCAGACTCTGGAAAGTGGAGCCTAGTAAACTCTGGAGCAAAGCAATAAAGAGAAAGAGCAATCTTGGATGAACCTCAAAGTCACCCTAAGGATACCACGAACATAGGCACTCACTCACGTGCCTCAAGTGGCTTTTGTACACACATACACAAACACACATGCACAAGCATGCACATACACACAAAATGTTTTTAGCTGGAGAAAAAAAATGAGGACATAATGATAAATCTGGAACTAGAAAAGAAGGAAGAGACAGAGTGATGGAGGAACAGAGTGATGGATGGGTGGAGAGAGGGAGAAAGGAAAGGAAGAGAGAAGGAATAAAGAAATAACTGGCTATTATTCTATATTAGATTTTCTGTTTTACTGGGTTAAACATGAAACATTATGAAAGCAGTTAGCTTAACAATACTTCTCTAAGTCTTATGAAATGTGAATCTAACCCAATGCAGTCTGTGACTTATCAGACACCTCCTCACCTTAAATAGTGACACACACTCTCCATGGGGCAGGTGCTCTGAAAAAGAGCAAAAATAGCATATTTGAAACTGTTCAAACAGAAAAGACATAGAAAAAGCTTTAATGATAATTTAGGATCTGGAGCCTCTGACATTTATACCAGTGGCAAAGGAATACAAAGTGAATAAAAATGTCTGTGATGTTTGGAACAAATTCAAATTTATAAATTTTCCTTAAAGATTGCATGCTACAGCATTTTCTTCATCTTTTGTCAGCCTCACCTTTTTTAAAATGTGTATTATTTTACTATAAAAAGAATTGATTTTAGTATCTCATACTTACTCATCAGAACAAATGTGAACTTGATATTAAATATCAAACACTACCAATGATAATTATAATCTGTCTAAATGTAGGATTTTTTTATTTCTTAGAGATATGTAAAATTAAATTTTAAAAAAATGAATCTTTTGGGCTACATTATTTCCCTGAAGCAAATACTTCTTCCAAAGGGTCTCAGTGGTTTACACTTATATCATCGAAAATACCCCTGTGGCAATATTGCTGCAGACATTTCAGGGAGCTGTAGTATCTGGAATTTGCTGTTATAGATTCCTGTGGTAGCGCACTGGGTTTTCTCCATCTCACAGTGGAAAAAGAACATTAGCTACTTATAAACAATAACATATGAAGAAGCTTTTATTAAATAGTCTACTAAATCTATATTGGCTTTTTGCTTTGATCTTATAAATTTTTATTGTTATTCAAGAGAATAAATCATTCTAATGGGAAGACATTTTATCTTTTCTTCAAGAAGATTGGTACTCACAAGGAAATATAGCCAGTTTCAGAAGGAAAACTGCCATTTAGATATGTCAGAATATTGAAATACATTCTGAAGTCTATACTGTGATCTACAAGGTAAATTATACCTGTATTTATTGACTACTGATGAAGCTAAAATGTGCAGATGCTCTTAGTACAAATCTTTCTGTAAATAGACAAATATATTTTAATTCCTACTGTAAGTTCTTTTTGTATAGATTTGTTTGGCAGCTTCCTTTGGCTTATGATTTCAGAGGTGAGATAGAGTCTATTATGGCTGAAAAGACACAGCAGACAAGAGAAGCAACCATCATGACAGAGTAAGCATGAGGTAAACTGCAAGTAGGACTGGACTACCTAAACCTCAAGCCTGGCCTCGCATGATGTTCATTCTTCCCACAAGCTCCACTTCCTACAGGTGCTGCCTTCCAAAGCATTAGCATCAATTCAGGGTTCAAACACATGAGTCTGAGAGGGACAATTTACATCCAAACCATGACAATTTGCAAATGCTAACATTTTTATGTATGAAATCATTAGCTGTATGCTAACTATGGCATGCGTCTGAATAAGGAAGGTATGCATTTTCTGTTCAGCAAGATGATAAATGCCTATAATCCCAGTGCCTAATGGCACTGGCTACATAACAAGTTGCAGGCCAACCTGATCTATATGGTGAGACCTTGTGTCAAAATAATGTTGTTTTTCAGAAGTATTTGCTTCTGTGTAAAGGGAAATAATGTTGGGGTGATTGTAAAGATTAGGTACAATGCACATATGTGTCGATATATATTGTGGTCATGAACAATTGCTGGCTGGTGAGCGTATACAATAAGTGAACCTAAAGACACTTACCAGAGTCAACTTCCCAAGGAAACAGGCTTCAGGAAAGATCAAGTATTGCCTGACATGAAAAACCTAGGAAGGGAATGCCACAAAGAAGGGTCTGCTTGTGAAAAATGGGTTTCATCATACTCTAGGAACTGAAGAGGCATGTTTCCAGACAGAGAGCAGTTCTGAAAGGTGCGGTTGGGCTAGCTGTGGAGACTCGGGCACTTTCAGATCTGAGCTAGAGACAGGCTTTCTTGTGGTGACTTTCAGACTTTTTTCAGGGAGACAAGGTCACAGTCTGCCCAGTGGAACATCTTCACAAGTGATCATGCGAATGCAGTCTTGGGGTAAAGTAGAGGATGGTAGTAAAGTGTAACGAAATACTTTTGGAGGAAAGGAAAACAATGGACAGACAAAACAACTTGGCTTGAGAAAACAAGAAAAAACACAGGTAGATGAAGTTTTGTTTTTATCTTTAAGAATGTCAAGTACTAACTAAGATATAGAAGTTTATAAAAATGGTTGAGTGAAGTATCCCAGACACAGAAAGTTGGATACTGTATGTACTCCCTAATAAGTGGATCCTAGTTCTAAGCCCACTTAATGACACATTCATAGGTAAATCTCTGTGATACCCACTGTAATCACAAAGGATTATAAAGGAGGGAAGTGGAAGGAGGACCTCAAAAGAAAGAAGACTTAATAATTTGTACTATATAAAAATGATGACATTTGACAGCTTGGGGATTGCAAAAACTCCATGTAATTTCAGATCATTCTTTTCTTAATAGATATTATTTTTATGTGTTCCTTAAATGAAGAAGTCAAGGATAGAGATGTTTAATAAATTGCTAAGTTTTCTGAGGTGCTGAGTAGCACAAAGAGGTGCCAAATTTTTTGCAGATTGATACCAGACTCCACATTTTAAACTGCTACTATCCTGACTCTCAACCTGAAAAAAAATCTTCACAGTAGCACACCCCAACAAAATTAAAAGTTAAAAACAATAAAAAATTTCCTCAGAGGAATGAGTAACTTGATGTATGTTCATACCGAAGAATGCTATGTTCTAGCAAAATGAATAAATTACAATTATTCATATTAATTTGTATCAAGTGAATTAAAGAGAGGTTCTAGAGAAAATGTGCTGTGTTGTCCCTTGTTTTCTAGCTAAGACCATATTATACAATGATATACATTTTCCCATGGCAAAGATGCGTATAGCACACATACACAAATATCACTGGGAATGACATCACCCCATGACAGTTGTGGCCAACTATTCCCATGTAATTGCCTGTGTAAAGGAAAAACAGTGTATTGACAACAGTACATGTTTACTAAGATAATAATAAGTACATGGATAAGTGCATTTAAGCTGTTCTTTAGCTGGCATGACAAATTAAAAGGGAAAAAAGATCCAAAACAAGCAATTTGCAAAGAGAAAAATGAGAAAATCACTTATGGAAGGAGGTAGGTCTTAGAAAAAAAGACAATTTACATTTTCAAGATGTAAACTAAGGTAAATGATTTATATTTTTTTGATTCTCATCAGGGAAACAGGAACTAGAGATGCCAGAATCTTAACTCTAATTGCTTCAGAGAGATAAAATTTCAAAACAATTTATGTTTTTTTAAAATAATTTTCATGCAGTTGTTGAGTATTTTGCAGTGCATTTATATGTGAGAAAAACAAAACAGAGTACTGCAAATAAATGAGATAGCAAAGTGGAACAACAAGACGACTGTCACCATCAGGCTGGACATCGAAGTAAAGCATGTGCAGATCTCTTCTGTTTTGGACCAAAACAATCAGCTATCGTCCACTAAGATCACCCACTAGGGTCAAGTAGCAGGACTGGTCGTCAATCTAATTGATTGTCTAACAAGGCCCTCAGGAGCGACTCGGTTTCCTGGATACTGTCTTCTTCCAAAGTCTGCTTACATGTCTCTGACACACATGGAAGTCATTGTTTTAAATAGAATGTTAACAAGGAGGGGCAGATTTGAGGGCGGAGAGGAAAGGAGTATTCTCAGTTCTTAGCTGGGAACAGATCTGTGGGAGATAAATAGCAGGTCTAATGGCTTAGAATAGCATGGAAGGGTGACTCGAGCTTCAAGGGGGAATAGAAGGTAGAAGAATCACAGGCGGCTCCTGTATCCCCCACTAGTAAAGATCTGTTTCACACATGCCCCTTGAGTGGGGAATGAGCCTGGGGTTTCCCCAGACTTGGGCAAAAGCCACCACTGTTCTGTTATATGAAGAATTGCTCATAGGTGCTGAACTTCCCAGTGCCCACATGGTGGAAAGCAAGATGTGATGGAGAGGATAGAAGAGGACATCTCTTCACTTTTAACTGGAGTTCCAAGATTCTTTACCATCACAAGGATGAGACCTTGTGCAAACATCTGGGGTCAGTATCTTGGCAGGGTCAGTGACCTAACCATGAAGGGCAAGGGAGAGGTAAACCTGCCAGATGGACTTCCTGGGGAGCCAGAGCAGTACAGGCTAAGTGCACCCCAGCATGTGGCTCCGCCTGACAGACTGGAAATTGTTTCTGTAACTGAAAACTTCCCAGAAGTCTTAGTGAAGCGAATTTCTGATCATCCAGAAGGTTGGTCGCTTATTCATTACGAGTGGATACATCTGAATTTGTCACTGAGTGACTGTGCTTGATGAATGTTTAGAAATTCATCACCAGATACACTAGCAGTGCTTTCTAGTGATGCTGAGAATCACAGTCTACAAAGTTGGTAGGGAGTTTTAATTTGATACACTTTGTTTCAATTCTAGAGTGAGCAAGAGAGCAATAAAACGCCAAGCAGAGAGAGAGGCAGAGAGAAAGGAGAAAAAAATGGTTGGAGAGACAAATGGAGAGTAGGGGACTTATGTCTGCATCTTCAGTTGCTTTCATGGAAATAAACAAGCCTTTACTATGAAAACACAGAGATGAAACTTTAGACCTGAAAGGAACCATAGATTCCACAGATTTCATGGATTTTAGAAACCTCATTGCCCTGATGAGCAAACACAGCCTGGAGAATTCCAAGGAAGAAAATGTCAGAGCAAATGATTCTGTTGCATGTCCTATGCTAATGAAGGACTTAATATTTTATTATTAGCATTTTCTGAACTGAGTTTTCAGCAAATTAGTAGCAGGTAAACCATCCATCATTACCTGCATTGGATTAAAGGAGTGTTTTCCTACTTAAAAGGTAGGTTAGGTCATAGGTCAGCATTATTTATGTACACGCATAGAGACATCTGGTAGCCTGAGATTTCCATTTCTCTTCCTTTTATGTTTCACAAGTTCCTACAAGTTGAATGGGGGCAGGGACTGGGAAATGTCAATTTCCTGCTAAATCCATTAGAAACTCATGTGTAGGAGAGAGGTAAGGATGAAATGGAAAGAGTGAGTATGAGAATTTAAAAGAATGTAGAATAACAGACTAGACCGTGGAAGATAACAGTGAAAAGAATGATTCTCATGTTTATAAAGGAAAAGCAAAGATACAAATAGACTGAATGAATACACTGTGTTCTCTAATTCATATCTCTGGTGGATCTGAAATGTAGTCCTATTGAAGTTTCCAGTTGAATTTCTGCAATTAAATGTGGGGAGTATAGTCCCTATCTTATGCATCAGATCACCGTACATGCTTCAGAGAAATTCCTATGTTTTTGTTATCAGCAGTTCTTTGTCATGTTTAAATTCATACATTTAAAACCTAATCTTGGTTGGTTTTGTGTTTGGCAAACATATCCTTCCAATTTGAGGTTTCTCCATTACTTTTTAATAGTTTCCTTTGATGATGAGAAATTCTCCATCTAACGTAAAAGTCTTATCTATCTTTTATGGTGAGTTCTTTTACCTCTCTTTTTTGTTTTTTTTGTAATGTCCTACCCTGAGGTCATTAAGATTCTTTTTATGGTGTCTTTTAAAAGTTTGGAGCTTTGTCTTAAAATCTTTAAGTCTTTAATCATCTTAAGTTGATATTTGTAAAGGATGTGGAGCAAGGATCTCGTCTCTTTGTATCTGGAATTAAAGATGCCAGCACCTTTTAAATACAATCCCTCCTTTTTAGCACAGAATTTCAAGCCCTTTTTCACTAATTACTAATTCTGTATACATGTCTGTGTCTGTGTGTGTTTTTTGGAGCTTTCTCCAGCTGCTTTGGCCTATTGTGTCTCTCTGGACAGACTCTGTCTCATCTTAATTACTTTGCTTCATGACGAGGTTTTCCATATCCAATGATAAACTCCCACTTCACTTGCCCTTTAGCTCTTCTATATACACTTTTGAATTAGCTTGTCAAATTATACAGAAAAACTCTGTTATATACTTTTGAATTAGCTTGTCAAATTATACAAAAAACTCTGCTATTCTTTTTAGTCAAATTGCACTGAATCTGTGAATGAATCTGGGAAGAATGGACATGTTTTTATACTGTGTCCTCAATGTCTGGTTATAGTCTCTGATGGGAAAAGTATTTCTTTGGATCAACAAAACAATTTTTTTTAATTCTAAAAGTAATATATATCTAAAGCAGTGCTTTTTTTCTAGTATTGAAGGAAAATAGCAGGTTATAAAATTAAGACAGTCTTGAAATCCTTGCCATCTGACATACTTAGTTAGATTTACCAAGTTGTGAAAAGACAGAATCATTTTTTTCATATTTTATAGAAGCTACTGCTTAGTTCTATGTCATATTCTAATAATTTTAGCAATATATTTGAATATAAAACTAGTTTTGTAGGTTATTAGATATTTAACGACTTATTTGTCTGTCAGTTTGAGACAAGGCCTTATTATGTAACCCAAGTATCCTCAAACTTACTATGTAGCTCACACATCACATCATAGTCTGTCTCCACCTTCCAAATGATAGATTACAGGCAAGCGCTACCATGCCTGACTCAGATATTTTAATGTCTTTGGGATTTAGTTATAATTTCTGTAGAGAATTGGTTCTTTTATAGACTACTGATGATCTTTTCCAAATATATTTTAAGTATCATCTTTCCCAAAGGCTTCCTATTTCTATATTTCTGATTTCATTCATTCTTTTCACAATTAAATTAATATGTAAGTGAACTTGAGTGGACCCACATCTTAAGTAACTTTAATACTTGTGGTATTCAAAATGCACATACAAAAGAGTCCCAAACTTCTCTTGTTTACTCTTGTGTCTATGTTAGCTGATTTTTCTATCTCTTTTCCTTGGAAAATAATGACTGTTACAATGAGGAAGCTGCAGTTGGCTGACCATGGAGAGAACTCATTAAGCTTTCTTATTGTGTTGCAGGTGAGAAGAGAGTGCAGATATGGGTAGCTTGTCTATACTGTGCTCTGATCTTCAGTAGGGTAATGAAGTAGAAAGAGTGAGAGCAGGGAAAAAACCCTTTCCCACACAACCTCTTCTCAGAATCCCATACCTTAAATCAGGCTAAGTTATTCCTGTTATTGGTCAACTCTACACTCCTGGAGCATGATACCATCTCATCTGTATCTGTATCAGTTCTCCCAGTTACCTGTTTGAGGACATCACTTTCCATGTGTGTTACTTGGTGTGTGTCTTCTCTAGCAAACTGGACATCCTATAAGGATATGATTAATGTCATGTACACATGGACATAAGATACTTGTACATCTTGGGATAAGTCATAGTCAAAAGTCATGTCCATCTCAAGGGGCAAGCCCTATACAGAATTCCACATACTAGCAGGTTTGTGCATCTTCTGTGAACTGACATATCCTCAGGGATGTAAAGCTATGGAAAAACAAAAATATGCCTTAAAATAATATCACCTGTCCAAGAAGGAAGTGATAATTTCAAAGGTCTATCCTAGTGTTAACCTATCACTTAGCATACATGAAACAACAGGATGAGTGAAGCTACAGATTAAAACAAATAAAACATAAAGCAAGGCAAACAGAACTGAGCTTTAATGCACAAATTATATTCATTGTGAAGAGGTTAACCTCTGTCACATGGAATATCTAATGCATGGAGACATACTGTTTTGTGTTAGTTCTCCAAAAATGACTCGATCTAATGTATATTCATCCATTTAAAAATTAGCCTAGTGAACCAGTAAGAATCCTGGAGTTTCTTTGTGGGGTGACTTGCAAAAGCATGCATGACTTAAAAGCAGATGCATGAGTGAAAGCATACCACAGCAAGGGTGATCAATAAGGAAATTCTGGAGCTTCCTGCATGATTTGTAGGCAGTTTTATAGGTGGGAGAGACTCCTGTCCATTCCTTACGCACCTTAATAGGCCTCTCTCTAGAAAGGAATGTTTTAGTTTGCAAAACATTGATACACACACATATATATACACACAGGTTTGGGAAATTCTAAAGAGGTCTGATATGGCAGGACCAGAAACCCCCAGCAATAAAAGAAGATAAAGACAAAAAGAAACACTTAAATCCTATGTGATGCTTGTACTTTGAGGAAAACCCATTTTCCTTGTCTATGACAGCTGCATATTAGATCTTTGTTAGTGTATGGTCAGACATCTAAATTCTATTTCTATAGGAAGTAAATTTGTAATTTTCAGAAACACTTTGGAAATTGATAGAAGAGTAGAAGACATAAAAGAGGGTTATTTCCTGCACAGTCTTTTACCTACTTTCCTGTTCATACTAATATTGGATTTGATTTAGCAATAGATTAATGTAAACTTACTTTTATCACCTTCCTGATTCTCTGGCTATGACTTGTCCTATAAAAACAAGCCTTGGGATTTTATTATATAAGTATACAAAGTATATTTGTCCTGGATGGTATCAAAACTATGTCTGAGGGTTGTTTTTTGGCATTGAGATCATATTTTAATGAAAAACTGTAATTTGCTAAAGCAACAAAATAAAATGCTAACAAATGTAACCACAAATAAACAAAATGGAATAAAATTAAATCTGCATCGGGTAGCAGTTTAGTGGATGTGTCTTGGTTTTCAATCACTATTTACTACAAATGTGGTTTTACTTAACAGTCAAAGAAAACCTTTCAACTATGTCCTATCTCTTCAGGCATCAACAGTTTCACAGACCTGCTAATCATGCATTTCCTAAGGGTTCACAGCAATCATGGGTATTCAATGACTTAGATTGTTTTTTGAAAAATCTTTGTAATTTAATACCTAATAGTTCTAGTATATTCCATTCACCTCATCACAGTAAAGGCCAAACCTATTATTTAATTTTCGAACAAAACTGGAAAATATTTTATCATTCAGGCATTTCCATAAACCAAAATTCTTCATTTGCTTTCTGTTTCTTATCACACTGTATAGGGTTTTCATTTTGAATCCACACTATCACATTTAACTTTTTCTACTTATACATTTGGGCTTTTTATATTCTGCATGCTGATGATTCAGGTTGTGTAACAACCAGCCTGGGAGGATCATAACACAGGGTTAAATATGCTTCTTAATGGGGCTTTTCATATTTTCCCTCACTGGACAGTGTAAAGTTCATTCAGATAGAACCAGTTGTAAACTTTATATTTGGGACATTTCCTCAATTCTCTCATTCTGTTTCAAAGCCTCACCTGCTATGCCTTTGGTTTCTACACTGAGCAAAAAGTATAGACAACTTCTTCATGGTTCATAAAATACTAGACACTGTGAAATGTTCCCCACAGATTCATGAATTTGGACATTGAGTCCCCAACTGGTGGCACAATTCTGCAGAAAACACTTTGCCCATATATAGCTGTAGACATAGAGCCATAGAAACAGAACTTAGCTTTCAAATTTCAGTCTTAGCCTGAGATTTCTGCTCTTCTGATCCATCCAGAATCTTATTGTTTTTGCTGCCACACCACAGCCGCAAGCTACCATGAACTCTGCCATGGCTTCCATGCCATGTCTATGTCCTTAAACTCTGAACCAAAATAAATCCTTTCTCCAGTAACTTTTTTCTTGCCACTTTGTTACAACAAGAAAACTACTATAGTGCATTGTAAAGATTAAATAAGAGCATGATGGATCTGACTTAAGTTGCCTCCAGCTCTGCCAGCAAGCTATGCCTTTTCCACCACAAAGGACTATATTTGCCCTCTGAAATCATAGGCTGAATAAATCTCCTTTCCTCCCCTTAAGTTACCTGAATTTGAGTGGTGTCTTACAGCAAAAGAGAAGGGAGAAGTGTAACTGGTACAGAAATTAGTGCAAAGAAGTGGGGTGTTGCTGTGAGACTAAAAGGATCTGGTGCCAGAAAGTGAAGTCCTATAAAACTGAGAGAACTTGGTACTGAGAACTAGAGAGGTACTACTCCACAGGAAGAGCCAGTCCAAGACAGTGATAAGTTTGGCAAGCAGCTGCAATGGAAGAGTGAAACCAAAACCTTTTGGAACTGAAATGATTTCCAGAAAAGGCTCATCTGTTAGATATGGAGCTATAGCATTTGGAGTTTGTCCTGCTGGTTGTTGGTCTTGTTTTAGACTGATCTTTTCTGGATAAGTCCCTATTCCTCCCTTTAGAATCGAGTGTTTATTCTGTGTCACTGTATATTGAGAGTATCTTGTTCTTTACATTTTACAGGATGTTCTGGACTTTGGACTTTTGGACTGTGTTGGGATATTTAAAGTTGGACTGAGTGCACTTTGTAGGCTTGCATCATGAGGTGATCATGGGCCTGGGGGGTCAGGGATGGAGATGTCATGGTTTGAATATAAATTGTTCCCCACAGGCTCGCGTGTTTGAATTTTTTTCTCCCACGTTTTATTTTTTTCCCAATTATACAAGCTCTATAGGTACCCCCATTCTCTCCCTCCCTCTTCTCCTCTCCATTCCCCCCTTGCATTCTCCTCCCTTTTTCTCCTTCTTTTCACCACTCTCCCTCTCTCCTCCTCTCCCAGTGCTGCCCCCCTTCCTCCATCCCATCCCCTGGAGCATCCTTTTGTGTGAATGCAAAACTTCCCTCTGAGTCTTCCAGCCTAATGAGGGTTCAAGATACAGCAGCATAGCCCAGAGTCCCTTCTTGGGCTCCCCATTAGCATGGGATCTCTATTATGACTGTTAATCTCTTGCCTCTAAGGATCCTACTGTCTCGAGCCTTCTCTCCTGTGATCCATACTAGATTTTGGGGGGTCGTTGACGTTAGCCATTGTGGAGGTCAGGCAAATTCCAATTATGGCTAGTGCAGCCCTAACTTGTGTGGAGTATCTTGCATATTGTTGGTCCTCCCCATCTTTAGGCTCTTACAATCTTGCTGCCCCCTCTTCCACAAGGTTCCCTGAGCTTTAAGATAAGGAGAGATTTGGCTGGTCTGGTTCCAGGTGGTTAATACAGGGTCTTTGATGTTCTGAATTATGGTTTGTTGTTATTTTCAGGTTTGCTCTTCCTGCACTGCCTTTTGCTGCATCCCAATTGGTATCAAAGGTAACCTCTTAACAAAAGATAAAAGACTGTTTAAATGAAGATCTTAATATAAGAGGAGACTCAAATGGAAGAATAGGAGTAGAACACGGCAGTGGAGGGGAGACATCAGTGTCCCAATTTGCAGGATAGTTACTGTCTATCTGACAGTCCCTATACCCTCCCTCATAGGTGAGATCAAGCCTGTTCAGTCCCAAGTGACCGAGAAGGGAAGTGAGAGTAAACTGCACCAGATGTCTCCCTACTTACATGAAATACTTGATGATGACCTATTTTCTCTACTGAAATATGATCCCCTCTCTCCTTTTTTTTCTGGGGGGGGACCCTGATTCTCCTTCCCTCCTGTTTATAATCTTTGTGATTTGAGTAGGTGTCACAGAGATTTACCTTTGAACATGTCATTAAGTGGGTTTGGTACTAGGATCTACCTATTAGGGAGTAGATATGTGTCTGGAATACTTAATATAATTTTTTCTAATTCCATACATTTCCCAGCAAATTTCATTAATTCATCTTTTTTGATGGTTGAGTAGTATTCTATCGTATAAATGTAGCACATTTTCATTATCCATTCATTGGGCATATGGGTTGGTTCCATGACTTTGCTATTATAAATAGTGCTGTAATGAACATGGTTGTGCTTCTGTCACTGTAGTGAATCTCTGCATTATGGGGATTACTCCAAGAAGTGTATAGCAGTCAGTGGTCTTTCTATACACCAAGGGTGAAAAAAGTGAAAAAGTCCTAAGAGAAACAATTTCATTTACAGCCCCTAATAGAAAATGAAATACCTTGGTATAAATCTAACTGAAGAAGTGAGAGATCTTTATAATGAAAACTTCAAAACCTTAAAGAAAGAAATTACAGAAGACACCTGAATGTGGAAAGACCTCCCATACTCCTGGATTGGCAGATCAACATCATAAAAATGACCATCCTACCAAAAGCAATATACAGACTCAACATTATATCAATCAAAATACCCAAGCAATTCTTTAAAAGAAACTGACCAAAAAATCTCAAAATTCATATGGATAGCGAAAACAATCCTGAGTAACAAAAACACTGCTGGAGGTATCACCATACCAAACCTTAAATCCAAAGTAAAAAAGCAGCCTATTACTGCCTCCAAGATAGACATGTAGATCAATGGATAAGGTTTGAAAGCTCGTATATAACCCCACACAATTAAAACCATTTGTTCTTTGACAAAGGGGCCCAAAAAATCCAATGGAAAAAGAACAGCATCTTCAACAAATGGTGCCGGCAAAACTGGATGTTCACATGCAGAAGATTAAAACTGGACCCGTACTTGTCACCATGCACAAAAATTAATTTCAAATGTATTAAGGACCTTAATATTAGGCCAGAGACTATAAAAACCCAAGTTGAAAGGGTTGGAAATTCTTTCAATCTGATTGGGCTAGGTCAACAGTTTCTAAACAGAAATCTAATACCACACTCATTAGAACCAACACTTAACCATGGGGATCTTATGAAATTAAAAAGCTTCTGTTTAAAGAGATTGTAAACTGAGCACACAGGCAACTCACAGAATGGGAGAAAATCTTCACTAACCACATGTCTGATAGAGCTCTATTATTATCCAGAGTACACAAAGAACTTAAAAACTAAACACCAAAGAGATAAATGGCCCAATTAAAAAATGGGCCTGGAAATTCAAAAGAAACTTTTCCAGGGACAAAACTGAAATGTCTAACAAATATCTTTAAAAATGCTCCACATCCTTAGCCATCAGGGAAATGCAAATCAAAATTTCTCTGAAATATCATCTCACTCCAGTCAGGATGGTAAAAATCTACCATCCAAACAACACCAAATGCTGGAGAGGATGTGGAGTGAAGGGAACTCTCCTACATTGCTGATGGGAATGCAGGCTCATACAACCACTCTGTCAATCAGTTTGGCGATTTCTAAAAAAGCTAAAGATTCAAATGCTGCATGTTTGAATTTTTTGTTAATACTTAGGAAGGTCATGGGAATTTCAGGAATTAGAACTTTTTTTGGAAGAAGGCGTGTCCCAAGAGATGGGCCTTTAGGTTGGTTGGACATGCCTTATTTACATTAGGAGGCATTTTGCAGCTAGCCTTACAGTGTCTATTGTGGATGTGACAAGCTGTCCCCAGCTTTTGGCAGCCAGCAATGCCTTTTCTCCTCTCTGAAAACGTAAGTTGAATAAATTTCCATTTTTCCTCTTTAAAAAACATTATTAAATACAGAGAGAACTATAAATTACAGGTATGTAAATATGATACAAGTAAGTAAATTAGGTCGAAGACTATATTGAGCTTCGAAGTATACAAATTGATAAAGTAAGACATAAATTTGGGCATGGAGAGAAAAGGAACTATTTATTTATTTATTTATTTATTTATTTTTCTGCTCATACAAACGTAATAGGAACTCCTGTCCCCTCCCTTCCTCCACCCCTCCCTGGACCTCCCTGTTCCCTCCCCCTTTTGCCCCTTCCTTTCCCCCCTCCCTCCCTTTCTCCCAGTACCCCCTCCCCCCATCTCTGAAGCATCAATTATGAATTTATTAGTGCTTCTTAACAAACATTTCCTGTCACAAATCAAAAACACAAAGTTGGCATATGGCACTATCATTGATATTTTAGCAAATGTGATTTTACAAAATCTACAGTTTGCATTATCTATGCTTTTTTTCCTTCCTTTTTTCTTTTCCTATAATGAAGTGGCTCTTAGCCCCATTAAGATGCATTCTTCAAATGATCTATTACTTTACAAATCTGTCAAAACATCAATGTTCTCCCAGAAGTTTGGTCTCACATCTTGATGGATGGTTAACTTAAGAGAAACAACAGTTTTTGGATGGTCACACTGAGCATACTTCCTCTAGTACATGTTCTTTAGGCACTCCTCATTTTTGAGATTGAGAATGGATACATTTTAAATATTAAATATTAAAGTTTAAATATTAGAATAGCAACTATATTACAATTGTAATAATTCATTAGTAAATATTATTGATATTTAAAAATAATGTAAACAGGCAAGTGTTCATATCCTTAATAAGGGAAACTTGTGAAAATCACAAATAAAAGTCTTCAGAATTTCAGCTTGACACTGAACTAAACATGTCACTGAGATTCTGACATCAAGAACTTCCAAATTTTTCTACTGATTAGTTATTTGTTTTTTCCTCATTTCCTATGCAACTCCAGAAAGGAGACACTGAGTTTGAAATCTCTTTCCAATCCTTCTGCACTTCAGCATGTATCCATTTGAGCAATTTACAAAATGTTGGGGACAGTACTGATATTCACATTGTTTCTTTCCTCTAGTAACTCTTATGTAGAGCTGGGAGTTAGAATGCATTTAGGACTAAATATCATGTGTTAAGCAATTTTAACTAGGGATCTATGTGGCTGCTCCTTCTACTCTTCTTCTATCACCTGCTCTTTTGACCTTCCTTACTGAAGATCTCCTCCCAAAATGTGCCCAATGCCGGCTGCATAAGAAATAAGGTTTCTGTGCTGAGATTGTTACTATTACTAATCAATACACACTTGTGAGTGGCTCCACCTATTCTCAGTAGTTGCTTACCTGTTCTAGGACAATGTGGATATCAAGCATTTTAGCTTGTCCTGGTTTTCAAAGCAAATCAGACCCTTCACACATCATCTTATCCTAAGGTCCATTCAAGGAGTGGTGGTTAATATTAAATATGACATGTACAGTTGTTAGTGTCTTCTCTTTGATAAGCTGGAACTGTGGTCATGAGGCAACTTATAGTGCCTGAAAACACAGACTTTTATCTATTCTATTCTCCTGTGTCTCCTTTGCTAGGACCTTTGCCTCTTCTGGTCTCCTATCACCTTCTCTTTTACGACATGTAAATACTGGGGCTGGAGAGGTGGCTCAGGGTTAGCCTCTGCCTAGCAGGTGGAAGGTCCTGAGTTCGGATCCAAGACCCCACGTATAGAGGCCGGGCGGAAGCGGGGGCGGCCTGCGTTTCTGGTCCTGGTAGGGCAGAATCTGTGAATCCCGAGACAGAGTAAACAAGGAGGAGGTGGAGGTGGTCCATGGTGGTTCCTAAATTCGTCCATGGTTCTACACACACACACACACACACACACACACACACACACACACACACATGCACAATTGAATAAATAATAAAAAAAGAAAAAGTTTAAAAAATTTTTTAAAAAGACATGTAAATACCCACCTGTTGTGAAGTCCTTAGGTTATTGGAAGCATGACTTAGAAGGGAATTGTGGGAACTTAGTCTCCCTATCTTTTCTATGCTTCCTGACTCATGATGTGAGCTGTAGGCTTTCACACACTAACAAGATTACCATTCAAATCCTTACCAGAGGACCAAAACAATGCTGTTGGGTTTTACATTGTAACTTCTAGTTCTTTGAGATAAATAACCTTTTTTCTTAAGTTGTTGTCTCTGGTATTATGCTTTAATATTTTGACTAATACAATCTTAAAATACTTTCATAGTTCAATAATTACAGTGTAAGTCCCACAAGAAAAGTAGGACTATATTACTTTATAGTACCAAACGTTTGAGAATAGTGGGCAAATTTCATTTTTCTTTCTGTTGGTAAAACTTAATTCATAAAATATATGTATTTTTCATGTAAAATTTTTGTCATAGATTTCACTCTTAAGAGATCTCTGCTTCTACCTTCTACTAGAAAATGTGCCTTTATGTGAAATTTTAGATTAGCTATAATTCCTTTTACTGTTTATTCTTTGTGCTTCTCAACCTAAATATATACAAGATAATGCAAAGGAAATTTTCATCTCTTTTGGGGAAACAGTAATTTTGATAATTTTGGTAAGTACATAGGAGTGGTCTTTACTCTGTCTTACAATTTTCTGGTTGCAGTTATTAGTCCCACTTGATAGGAGAGCTGATACCAATACTAGGAATCTATGTGAAGCAGAGACAAGGGATTCTTAGAGCAAACTGATCAACTAGATAGAATATCTGAATCATGCAAGATTCAGTGTCAGCAAGAGACTCTGCCTGTGTATATAAGGTAGAGAAGGATTGGGAAATGTACCCAATGTGAAACTCTGACTTTCACATAGATGTACAAAATGCACATGCACATCCTCCCACACATGTGTGCCCCACATGTGAAAACATGAATACATATATCATACAAATATGTCTGTGTGAGTAAATTCTGAATTTATCTCGTTCAAGATGAATGTGGTTAGGCAATGCAACCAAAATATGTTCATTCAATGCATGAAATTCAATGAATTTCTCAAATTCAAATTTATAAGACTGGGGCTAGGTGCTCTGAGTAGACAGTTACAATATAGATAGAAATCAAGTTCAGGAGAGAGTATCTTGTATGTGGAAAGAAGGTTGTCATCAATAATAGTTTATTCATAAGTTTTGAGAAAAACCATGTCAGTTCTTAAGCTTCCAGTATGTTTCTTCTCTCAAATAATTTACTGAGGAAAATGCTTTCACTTCAAAATACATTCTTTCTGTTCCTCGTGCTGAGAGACCAAACTTCTTTAAGTGGGACCATCCAGAGGTGAAGATAGTATTATATTTATGTAGGGCATGGATTTGTCCACTCAAGAACACTTCGCCAAACTCCTACTGTCTTCAAGAAATTTGTTAAGTGCCACTAAAAATATCAGTGAAAATAGAAGCAGTTTTGATTGCCGTTTTCTTAGTGTACATGGCCTAGTATGTGCTCTGGTGGGCTACGACTAAGTGCAAAAACATCTGCTGTAAATCACAAGGGTTATTTATTCTGATCTCCAGCAGTAAGGTGGCACACCTCCAATGATTTATTGTGCAGGCTCCCTCTCTGACCGTGCATATTCCTGCAAGGTCTCATTAGGACCTTTCAACTAAAAATATCTGATCCAGCTAAATTTTGGAAAAGGAAACTATTATTTGAAGAATTCATTTTCAGCGGCTGAATGCCTCGGGAAGTTAGCCATGCCCCGTGGAGCTTTATGCTTCTGGTCCTCTCATTTGAAACTAGCAGAGGTTGGAACAGTTCGTAGTTATTAACATCTAATGGCTGTTTTGTGACTTCTCAAGTGCCTTACTCTCCTCCTGCTAAGTCCCAGGGAATGGAAAGATACTTATTTGAATTTAATTAACTCAGTGGAGATTCGGCCCAAAGGATAACGAGTAAATGTACTGGGTACTGAATGTTCCTACATCTTCCCCTATTTCATGATGTATTTGTTGGACTAATAATTACTGGAAATGTGTGGAAAAGTCCCATCCAAGGAGGAAAGCCAAGCACAGGAAATATGCATCACCACCACTCTCCCTTCTTGCTGTGGTCATGTTCTCACCTGTGTCTATACCTCGCTCAGCAATAATCCTCAGGCAGAAAAACTGCACAGTCTAGATAAAGGCCCATTAAGTATCAGAACAGGAAATGCCCAGAAAGGAAAACTCCAGTCTTTACTTTCCCTTTGGGGAAGCTGCTCTGTCTTTCCTTCCTCATTGTGTGCATAAGAATGTGACTGTGTATGTGTGTGTGTGTGTGTGTGTTTAGAGAGAGAGACAGAGAGAGAGAGAGAGAGAGAGAGAGAGAGAACAGATCTTGTTTTGTATCTTTGGTTGACTGGCTACTCATTGTATAATCCAGACTGGACTTAAAATTGTAACAAGTCTCCTTCTTCAGTCTAACCCTGTTCTTGAAAGACATCTTCTATTTTTATTTTATAATATTCTTATCTGAGAAATAGAAAAGAGATAGAGGGGAATGAGCACAGGCATGCTTGCATCATAGTGTACATAAGGAGATCAGAGGACAGATTTCTGAACTTTGTTCTCTATTTCCACCATGTGGGCTCCAGGAACCAAATTCTGGTTGCCAGGCTGACATCATGCAAGCAGTTTTACTGACAGTCCTATCACTGGTCCCTACGCCTTCTTCTTTTCTGTTACTACCCAAATTCATATTTAGAAAAAAAAAGACTGATAAATATATGCACACCAGCGTTTTGGAGATGCTACAAGTTCTGCACAAGAAATTCATTTACACATTCATGTATTCTCAAATACTTACTTGTGACATACTGTGTCAGGAATCATGTTAGGTTTCATCAGCATAACAATGAACAACACAGCTGTAACTACTGGTTTAAATGAGCTTTCCAATCACAAACATACACTTACTCAAGACATGTGCCATGTCTTGCATAGTATTCAAGTAAAGAATGGTTTTGGGAAAATGCCAAGGTATACTTGAACTGACACCACAGCAGGGCAACCACAAAAGGGAGAAATCATCTTCACAGACATCGTCATAGTCTCTTCTATCTTCAAATCGAAAGGCAGAATCAGTGTTGCACGGCTTGCAGAGCTGGAGTAGAGACTGATGTGGCTAGTAATTAAAGTTTCTTCATTCTATATGCCGAATTTGGGGTCATTGTTGGTTCTACTACATGAAGTGTGAATTTAAGGCGGAGAGGAGAAGCAAGTGAGGTTAGGTTTGGTAAGAGACAAGACAAGAGAAATAAAGAGGATAGAAGGATACAGAAAGCACTGCGTTTGTTTAAAGACATCTTGAATGCAAGATGAAATAACAACCCATGTACCATAGATTCAAATGAAAGCCTGTAAGTTGCTCTAACTGCAAGAAAGAATAGAATTCCTTCTGTCCTTCCTAGCCACAACCTTCAGATGTTCACTTTCTATTCAAACTCCTATTCATACATGATTGTTTACAGCTAGCAAGGCCATAGAGCATAAAATGAGATAAAATAAGACTGTCAGTCATGCATCTCTTGCTTCAGGAATATTACCTCAAGTGCCACACTTACTGGTTTTTGCTGTGTTCATTCTTGGAACTTTATGGATCTTATCTCATCTGAAATCTGATTATTTGACTTTTCCAAGATAATTTAGACCTTGCAAAAAAAAAAAGTGTTTTACCTCTTATTTTCATCAGTGTGAGTTTTTTTCTCTACTTTCCACCAGGGCCTAGTACCAATATAGGGTGGGCATTCCCCACCAATCAGACAATGTCTTGCAGGCTTACCTAGGGTTTAATTCAAAATTCTTTGCAAATGTGCCACCAATAAAGCCTCAGTTGTCAAATTAACACTTGTATCTAACTATGGCAATCCTCATCTGAGTCTTTCAAGTTTTTGGAAGGGAAGTGTCCAAAACACCGAATCACAAATTTATCAGCAGCTTGCTGAAGAAATGAGACACAATGGAAATGCACTCTTGCTTGGATGGTTGAAAATTCTTGCAGCAGAGTGCTTGGTTCACTTCCATGCCTTGTGCCTTGAGATCTAGTTCACATACTTGCTATTGTAAAGGGCTGTAACTTGGTCAAAAAATGCTACCAAGATTTATACAAGTCTCTAGGTTCCATTCCAGCATTGTACACACAACCATCCACACAACAACCATGAACAAGAAGCCAGGCACTAGATTTTGGAATGTATTTAGAGTAATTCTCAAAAGTTCTCTAAACTTACTTAAAATGGAATCGCATAAATGTATAAAACAAAGTGGAAAAACTTAGAGTATGTCTTTGTGTATCCGTCTGTCACCAAACTTTCCCTTTCTGACTTACTGCAGGAATCATGCGAAGGGAAGATATTTTGGAGGATTTCAAGCCATGCTTCCTAAGCTGAACTAGACTCAAAGTAACAATGGAGAAGAGACCAAAACAGGACCTCAGGAAAGAAAGACATGCCAGATACTCCTGGGCATTTTCTAAGCGTTTATTGTTCAAAGTCAAGGCTGAGAGGGCCTAACAGTGATAAATAGGTAGTTCTGGACTCTTCACTCAACACTCACTAATGCTTTAAGATGCTGGTGGAGCCCACATGGAATCTAGTACTAGCTCCAGTGGAGAACTCTGTCTATTCGTATTTGGATGTGACAGAATGTGTAAAAAAAAAGTTTCATACAGAGGTTAAAAAAAACGCCAAAGTACGCACTCTGCCAGAAGAGATCCAGTCCTTATTGATCATGAGCATGTTAACATTCTACAGGCTTGTTTTTGATTCCCTTTTCAAAAAATAAAAAATAAAAGAATGGTTTTTTTTGCTTGACTTATAATTGGTTTTGCATTTCAACACCATATAACACTTGTATGAGGGATTGTTTAATGTATTATTATGTTTAGGGATATTATTTAATCATAAATTACTTCACTGGCAGATTCTGATATATATTTAACTCAGAGAAATTGTCTTTTAATCAAAAATCCTGAACTTGACCCTGGATGGAGTACCTGAACAAAAGCTTGTGCTTCTTTTCTACAAGGAAGAAAGTATACTTAAAATATCATTAAATTTAGTAGAGGTATTTTCAAATGGCATTACATTTAGTAGAGACATTTTTGAAAATTGCTTTGTTAAAAAAAGAATAGAGTTACACCAGGTTACAAGATAAACAGCCTAATGTTAGCATCTATTGCTCACATTATTTTGTCAGTTTGTTAAAGCTAAAGATTGCTTTAGTAAGAGACTAGTAGCCAGGGGCATGCAATAGAGGAAGCTTGCTTCTCATTCAGTTACCTATTTGCTCAGATGCTGCCCCAGGGTTCAGGCTAAGGAAGTGATGCTTATGGGATACAACAGTAGCACATAGGAACATGACAAGGCATGCTCAGGTTCTTAAAACTTTCCCACAGAAATGACACCTGTCTGTGAAGTAACATGTTGTTTTCTAAAGCAAACCACATGACAAGGTTTTCAGCAATGATGTGAGGATCAGTCACAGAAGGTCTCGTAATATTTTTTTTCTTCCGGTAATATTCACTTGCTTTATTTTTTCCCTTCAAGAATAATTCATAACCAAATCTCAGAATTGGCACAGGTCCAGAGAGGGCATGAGGCTAAGGTTGGCCAACAAGAATCTTCCATGTCTTTTGCCAAAGCAATTGCAATTATATTCAGTTCCTGGAAGGAGACATTCTTTATCTCATGGACTTGCTGAGAAGATATCTGCCAATCCAGAAACTCCAGGAAGAACCAGTTGGAGAGAGCTTGCCTGAAGATGAAACCTTCATACATGCAAGATGGCAAGAGATTAAGTAAGCAAGATAAGGCCTGATATTATTATCTGACTGGCTGCATTTGGCAGTGCCCATAGAGAAACCTCTAGAACTCAATTTCAAAGGCATTTCAATTGTTATTTTTTGAGCAAGTAAACCTGAGTTCCTATTTCTTTTACATAGAATCTTGACTTGCAAAGAAAATGTTAGTGTCTATACTAATCATGAAAAGATTTGATGTACTTGTTAAAGTTTAACACTTTTGATTGTATGATTCATAGCTATCAACACAAAGTGAAAAATGTAATTAGTTTATGATAATATTATTATACTGTATCTATAGTATAAGACATTGGCAAACATAAGCACAAAAATGATCAAAACTTGGTAATTTTTTATGGCCAACCCAACATACTTTTACAATATTAAAAGTAAAAAAAAACTGCTTGGTCAGGAATTATGGATTTTCTAAGAGGAAATTCCTACTACAGGATAACTGTGATCTTATTATACAAGTCTAATCTGCAGCATAGCACTGTTGGGATGATAACGAAACACAAAATTGATGGAGTCTTACTCCCGACTAAGAACTACTAATTCAGAACATTTACTCCATCAAGGTTTACGGTACTTATCCTAGGTATGTGTGAGTATATGTGGTAATATGTGAACCTGTGAGTGGGTGCACATACTTGTGCCTACATGCAGAAACCAGAGGAAGGAGTCAAACTTTCTGATCTATCACTTCCTACACTATTCCTTTGACTCAGGATTTGTTACTAAACCTGGGTTAAGGTTGGGGATCAGCAAGACCTAATGATCTGCCTGCCAATCTCCCTTACCTGTTGGTATTACAAGAGTGCAAGTTGCCATGCCTACTTTTTATGTGGATTCAAACTCAGGTCTTCATGCTTGAAAAGCAAGCACTGTTACACACTGAGATATCTAACAGCTTCATGATTCTTTGGAACATTAAAACTGAAATAATCTGTACTGAATACTTTCAACACTTTATGACAAAAGTATTTATAAGAAATTACAACACCAGCACACTGAGACCTGGCTGAGCCTTCAAGATAGCCAACTAAGTGAGCCACCTTCCCGGACCCAGGACAGGGAAAACCCACTCCTACCTGTCTGACCAGACTCAGCCAAACCTGGGCCAGTCAGATGAGCCATACCCTGCATGGACCCAGGGGAAGCCTGTGGAACGTTTTCCAAAATAGATTCCATATTAGGTCACAAAGCAAGCCTCCAGAAATGCAAGAAAATCTAAATCACCTTCTGTAGTCTATCCAACCACCAAAGAATAAAGATGGACAACAGAAAGTACACAAACTCTTAGAAGCTTAACAACATGCTACTGAATGAGGAAAGGGTACAGAGAAGTAAAAAAAAATTCAAAAATTCCCAGAACTCAATAATAATGAAAACACATCATATCAAAACTTCTGGGATATACCCAGACACAGAAAATTAGATACCATATCTACTCCCTAATAGGTGGATTGTACTACCAAACCCACTTAATGACATATTCGAAGGTAAATCTCTGTATTACCTACTGTAACCACAAAGATTATAAAGAGGGAAGGGGATGGAGGACACTCCCCCCAAAAAAGGGAGAGAGGGGATCATGCTTCAGTAGAGAAAATAGGTCACCATCAAATAGAGACATCTTGTGAGGCTCATTCTCACCTCCCTTCCTGGTCACTTGACTGAACAGGTTTGAGCTCACCAATCAGGGAGGGTATAGGGACTGGCAGACAGACAGTAAACCATACTGCAAATGGGACACTGACCCTCCCCTGCTGTGTCCTCCTATTCTTCCACCTACCTTTGAGTCTCCTCTTATGTTAAGATCTTCATTAAAACAGTCTTTTATCTTTGCTTAGGAGGTGACTTTTCATAACAATCAGGATGCAGCCAAAGGCAGTGCAGGAAAAGCAAAACCGAAAGCCTAAAGATGGGGAGGACCAATAATATTCAAGATACTCCACACAAGTTAGAGCTGCACTAGCCATAATTGGACTTTGCCTGACCTGCACAATGGCTGACATATCAACGACCCCCCAAAGTCTAGCATGGATCATAGGGGAGAAGGCTCCAGATGGTAGGATTATTAGAGACAAGGGATTAACAGTTTATAGAGTTCCCATACTAATGGGGATCCTGAGAAAAGGCTCCGGGCTATGCCGCTGAGTCCTTATCCCTCACTAGGGTAGAAGACTCAGAGGGAAGTTAAGTATTCATACCAAAGGATGCTCCAGGGGATGGGAGGAAGGAAGGGGGAAGCATTGGAAGAGGGGGAAGGAGGAAATGAAAGGAGAGGGAAAAGGGGGGAGTGAAAGGGGACACTGGGGAGGAGAGGAGAGAGGCAGATGACAGAAGTACCTATTGAACTTGTATGATTGGGAAAAAAATAAAATGTGGGAGAATAAAAACTTCTGGGACATGAGGAAGCTGGTCGTAAGAAGAAAATTCATAGCACTTAATGCCTATATCAAAAATGTAAACATCATAAATAAACAACATAATACAGCAGTTTAAAGTTTCAGAAAGACAGGAACAAACCAACCCCAAAAGAAGTAGATGTGAAGATTAGCAGGATTAGAGGAAAAATAACTGAAATTGAGACAAAGAAAACAATTCAAAGAATCAATGAAATAAAAAGCTGGTTCCTTAAAAAAATTACTCAGATTGACTATCTCCAAGTCAAATTAACCAAAACGGAAAAAGACAAAACCCAAATCAATGAAATTAGAGATGAAAATGGAGTTATCACAATAAATGTCACAGAGATTCAAAAAATTAAAAGGTCATACATTTACAATACTGAATTCAAAAATCACAAAGAAATGGATGAATTTCTAGACACATGTAACACACGAAAGTTAAACCATGATGAACTGAATTATTTAAATTGTCCTGTAACAAAGGATGAAGTTGAAGCAGTAATTATGATTTTTCCTAACAAGAAAAACCCGAGACCACATGGATTCAGTATAGAATTCTACCAGATATTTAAAGAACAATTAGTTCCAATACTTCTTAAAGTAGCATCTACAAAGCCAGCATCACAATGATCCCAAAACCAAATAAAGAAACAACAAAAAAGAAAACTATAAGCTAATTTCATTGATGATCACAGATGGAAAGATCCTCAACAAAATCCTTGCAAACTGGATTCAAATAAATTGAAAAGATCATACATTATGGCCAGGTTGAGTTTATCCCAGAAACACTAGCTAAGTTCAATGTATGTATATCTATAAATATAATTCACCGTATAAAAATGCAAGGAAAAAACCCCATTATTCTCTCAATTAATGCTGAAAAAGATTTGATAAAACTGCACACCCCTTGTATGATAAAGACCCTGGAGAAAATAGGGTTGAAAGGAACATTTATCAATACAATAAAGAGAATATGCAACAAGACTATGGCAAAAATAATCCTAAATTTAGAAAAATGAGAAGCATTCCCATTCAGATCCTAGACAAGTTTTCCATTCTTGCCACTTTTATTCAACATTGTCAGAGCCATCAGACAAAAGAGAGAGATAAGATAAATATGACTTGGAAAAAAGAAAACAAGTTGTAATGGTTACTCTTAATTATTGCTGTGAGAGAATACCCAAAGTCAATCAACTTAAGGGAGAAAGAGAGGTTTATTCAGCTTACGGTTCCAGAGGGAAAGTACAGTCTCTTAAAGCAGAGGCGGCATGGCTGGCTGGCCAAAGGTGGAAGAGGCTAAGTCACTGCAGACATCTTGGAAGCTGAGAGCTGCAGACTGCTTGCAGCAAAGGCTGACTTCTCCTAGAGGTAGGGTGGGACTAATCCACCTCAAGGCCCACCCCTTGTGATTGCCTCCCTCCAGTGAGGCTCCACCTCTCAAGGTGCCATCACCTTGCCTAACACATGAGACTGAGGGGGACACATTTCAAACCATGACACAAGTTATACCCTATGTGCAGGTCATGTGATCTATACCTCAATGACCCTAAAAATTTTGCCAGGAAACTCCTGGAATTAAAACAAGTTCAGTAGAGCGACGGGTTACAAAATTAATGTTCAACAATCAGTAGCCTTTCTATACACCAAAGACAAAGTGAGAAAGAACTGAGAGAAACAATACCATTTACCATTGCCCCAAAGAAAATGAAATACCTTGGAATAAACCTAACCAAGGATGTGAAGATCTACACAAAGAAACCTTTAAAACCTTAAAAAAAAGAGAGATTATAGAAGAGATCAGAAGATGGAAAGACTGTCCATGCTGCTCTTGGGGCAGCAGAATTAGCATTGTTAAAAATGACAATTCTACCAAAAGCAATATAGAGATTCAATGCCAATCAAAATTTCAAACCAATTCTTCTCAAAAATTGGCAAAATCTCATACTGTATATGGAAGCATAAAACCCAGAACAGCAAAAATAATCCTAAGTAATAAAAACTCTGCAGTAGTTATCACTACACGAAACCTTAAACCATACTATAAAGCCATAGCAAAAAAACCAGCAATGGTACTGGCTCCAAAAAAGAGATATAGACCTGTGGATCAGAATTGAAGACCTAAACATAAACACACTCACCTATAGTCAACTGATGTTTGACACAGGTGCCAGGAAGCCCACTGGAAAAAGGACAGCACCTTCAACAAATAATGCGGGCAAAACTGGAAATCTACATGCAGAAGAATGATCCTGGACTCTTATTTGTCTCCTTGCATGAAAAAGAGCTTCAAATGAATCAAAGACCTCAATGTTAGACCAGAGACTATAAAACTCCCAGAAGATAAAAATAGGGAATATCCTCAAATTGATTGGCCTTGGCCAACATTTCTGCAGTAGGATAACAAAAGCACAGAGAATAAATCCAACATTAAACAGAGACTATATGAAATCTAAAAGCTTATAAAAATGACAATTAATTGAGTAAAACAGGCAACCTATGGAATGGGAGCACATCTTCACTAACCACACATCCAAAAGAGGACTGACAACAAGAGTACACAAAGAACTTCAAAAATGAAATATCAAGGAAGTAACAACCCCATTAAAAATGGGCTCCAGAACTGAAAAGAAATTTCTCACAAGATGAAATTCAAGTTCAAATTCAAATCCATATTAAATTAAAAATGTTCTGCCTCTCTAGTCATTAGAGAAATGCAAATCAAAACTACCCTAAAGATATCTCACTCCAGTCAGAATGGCTATGATCCAAAACACAAACAATAGCAAATGCTAGTGTGGTTGTTGGGAGAAGGGGATCCTCATACATTGTTGGTGAGATTGCAGATTCATAAAACCTCTTTGGAGAACAATCTGGAGGTTCCTAAAAATGTTAAAACATGAAATTCCATACAACCCAGCTCTACCATTCCAGGAATACTTCCAAACAACATTGTAGTTTGCTTCAGGGACCCGTGTACATCTATGTTCATAACACCCTTCTCACAATTTCAAAGAAATGGAACCAACCTACATGGCAAACAGTTGACAAAAATGTTAATGAAAATGTGGTACATACATACAATGGAACATGTTCGACTGTGAGGAAAGAAGAGCTAGCTAAATTTGCCATATTGAGTGAAATATCCCAGGTGCAGAAGGCAGATGTTATACGTTCTCCCTTTAAAATGGATCCAAATATAAACTCTTACAACACACACAAATGCAAAGGAATGAAAACTAGGGGGGGTGGTAGAATAAGATACTAAAAGAGTAGAAACAAAAGAAAATGGATAAATAGAAAAAAAAATTCACCAGGCTTTTAGGTAAGAAAAGTCTTACAGAATTGGAAAGAACAGAAATAGGACACAGTAGAGAGCTGGGTTAACATCCAGGTAAACAACCAGCTGCTTTCTAAACCCTACCCCCATACCAGGGAACATACAGCCAGCACTGTAAACCTGTCTAAACAACAATAGATAGAGAGTAAACAGACAGTAGATAGTGTAAGATGCCTAATGTTAGCCACAAGCACCCCAGAATAAAGCTCCATCTAAACACCTCTCATTTTGTCTTTAGATAAGAAAAGATCTCAACACCCAAACAAGACACAGCCTAATGCCACGGACCAGCAATGAAATAGACAACAGCAACCAACTCACTGCAATAAGACATGGCTTGACTGGACTTGCACTGTAGACTACAGAAGATCTCAGGAGAACTAATTACTGGCAATGGGAACCTCAGGGGTCAGGATCAGATAGATAAAGGAAAGTGCCTCAATCAGTGGGTCTACCCAAGGAAAGGGCAACTTGATCTTCCATAGAAGCCTGGACACCAACAGGAGCAGACAATCCAAAGGGAACCTTAGGGCCCACTAAAGGAGGCAACAGGAGGGTGAGAAGGAGTGATGGGTTGAATTGATAAAGAGGTGGTAGGTTGAGAGTGTGGGGGGGGCAGAAGAGGACCTCATTGTGCCTGTAAAACTAGAAAAATAATTTTAAAAATTTTAAAAAGAAATCAATATTTATTGAAGCTTAATGATAATTTCAATATTTCAAGAGGTGTGAGATGTCTGAGTATTTTTGTGAAGCAGTTTAGATCACATGATTCAAAATAATATATGTCTTTGTTTGAGTATGAGTTGTCTCCACGGGCTCATGTGCTTGACCCTTTAGTTGGTTATTAATGTTTAGGAAGATGTGGCATGTTGAGGAGGTGAGGTTTTGCTGGAGAAAGGCCAGTGGGCCTTGAGGTTTGGTGATCCAGCCCTGCTTCCTCTTGCATGCTTTTGCTCTCTCTATCTTCTGAAGACCAAGGTGATGTAAACTGGCATCACCTTAGCAGTGAACATTTGAAATCTTATATAAAGCCATGCCACATTCATATTTAGTTTTCACTTCAGATACGTATCTATGATAAAGCTTAATTATAAAACATGAAAATAGATTAATATAGTAACCACTAATGGAATAAGGCCTATATTACTATACTGAGGTTTTAAACCAATATGTGTTTTCTCTCTTCATTTCTTTTATCTTTCTCAAAGTAACTTCTTGTTCACTTGAAGAGATCACTTTCTAGCTTCATTTTCCAAACTGCCAGCATCACTAAACTTACACTCCTGGGACATCACTAAATAGAAGAAAACTTACCTGAAAATAAGCACTGTGGTATACTGGCAGTTGAGCCAAGACATCTGAGGGAATGAATCATATCCTGGTTGAGAAAGAATGAGATTTAATCATATTACTCAGAATGACACGGTTTAAAACATAAGAATCATTACCTTCTGGAATTTTCCATTTAAAAAGTTTGAAGCACAGTGGACCACAGAGAGCTAAAACTACATAAAGGGAACTTACAAATAAGAGGAAATTAATGTATTGACACGTTCCCAAAGATCAAATCTACTCTTACAATGAAACCAACCAATGTGTTTTCTCCCACACACAATGCAATAAAAACAGAGTTGTGGGGCCAGTGAGATGGCTCAGTAGGTAAAGGTACCTGTCCATAAACCTGGCAGCCTGAGTCTAATCTGGGAGGCTGCTGTATTAAGATGCCCTGAGGAGATGGCCCACAGCCATCTACCCACCCCAGATAGGAGCTCTACAACAGACTAAAGCCACGATTACACCAAGGTCCAACTTGAGGAACAAACCAATTTATTGGAGTTACTTACAGGAGTAGGTAGAGGGTTACGGACAGGAGCAAATACAATTCAAGGGCAGTTACATCACCAGAAAGTCTCCCCCCAACATGAGTGCTGCATCTCTGGAACTTGGACTTGCTAGGAGTGTCTCCTCCAGGATCCTGGGCTGCTCTGGGGTCTCTCTCTGGACTGTGGACTTTCATTGGTCTCTTTTTCTCTCTCTCTGACTGTTGGCAGTTCTGCTTAGTAGTCTCTCCCTGACTTCTGCTCAAGGGTCTTCAGGTTTCTCCTAGACCTTGTCTTCCACCTTCTCTGCTTGGCTGACCTCATTCACACTAGCTGTTCAGCAGTCTCTCAAGCGTCATCACTAGTCCCTCATCTTCTTCAGACTGCTTTCTGGCTTGGTTGGCAGGAACATCTCCACCCTGAGCAGTTGTTTATTCTTTTCCTACATCCAGGTGTGTGTGGGTGGGGTGGGGGGGAAGCCTGCCCTGTCCATCCCCTAGTTTGTTATTCTCAGGAACTTCCTGAGAATAAGGAGTTGTTTACTTGCTAAGACTGGGGCAAAGGTTAAGATGGCTGCCCAGAGGAAAAATGCCACACAACAAGGTTAACTAGAGAAATGCCTTCCAAAGGTTGTCCCCAGATTTCTACACATAAACGGTGACATATTACTGTTCTGTGTATCTCTAATAAACAAATATCATATGTGCTCATCTACTATTCATGTCTATTGAAATCTGAGTTCAGTTGATTTCATTTGGCAACTGTAGCTTTGTGTTTTGCTTTTGTGTGTGTGTGTGTGTGTGTGTGTGTGTGTGTGTGTGTGTGTGTGTGTGTTAGTCCAAAAGTGACAACAGGAACCATTGTGGTTTTCCCTACTTTTTGTTTATTAGTTTGTTATTGTTCTGGTTTCCCAGGTTCTACTTTCCTGGGTTGGAAGTTCAGGGCGCCACCAATTACTGCCTGGCATTTTTACTTGAGATCTAGGATCTGAACTCAGGTTCTTTTATTTGCAATTAGAGGCTTTAACCCCTGAGGCCCTCCAGCCCTTTGTTTTATATTTAAACACGAATGTATGTTTTGGGTTTTGCCTATCGCTGTAACTCAATAACATTGGGTTCTTTGCTCATGGCACCAATTCATCAGCTGTCAAGGCAGAGAGACAGGATGGAAAGGGGGTGGATAGGATTGGATGCTGGGGCTTTGTCTTAGCCTCCAGGTTCCCCTGGAAAGGCCATCTATCTTTGCACTCCTAGTTCATTTATTTGTCCCTTCTATCATACCCCAGTAAGAGGTTTCACCACTAGGTTAAAGAACAGAGTCTGGACACAGGACAGAGGAAATCTCGCATTCTATTTAGATTAATTTGCCACCGGGGTACACTACATTTTTACTTCCATGTAGAGAAAACTGCTTTGCTGAGGTAAAATCTACTAACAGAGGGCTTTCAGAGGGATGAGTTCTTAATGCTGGAGGCACACAGCAGCCATCATTGTGACCATCGGTGTGTCAGATTAGGTACTGCAGATATCCCATCGTGCCATTAATCAGGGGGTGGATTACACTGCTAACCCACGGAGAGTGGTACGTGCGAGCTCATCTAACCTGTTACATATGGCATTCTCAGGCACCAGGCACCAAAGCGAAGTGTAAAGCAGCTGGTGAAAATCATTTAAGAAAATAATTAGATTTCTAAAGTCTCCCTGTTTCTGCTCCTGGGATGAATTTACAGTTGTGGAGGTCTTTAAACACAGACGTAAGCTCTTGATTAGTGAAGGTGATGCTTGTGTATATTTTACTCAGCATAAGTAAGCATACTAAGCTCTTTCATTTGAAACCAGCAAAAGTAATAATATTGTTTTCTGCTGCCGCTTCTGACTTTTGCTAGAAAACTCCCTCAGCCACTGGGATAGATGATAATAGCAAAGTTTATGGTTCATATGAGAAGTTATGTCACCAGTTCATAGGGACTAAAATAATAAAATGAAAATTGATGGAGATGATCTGGCCTTTTCATCATTAATATGAATATTTGGAGCAAGTACTGAGACCTTTCTATGAATACCATTTAAAGCAGAACCAAGTATTAAGGGCTTGACATGCCTGTGTCTGGGCCATTTGACTCCTTCCTTATATCATCTGCGTTCCTTAGTTAAGCATGCATGCTGAAGTAGTAGTACAAGGCTGAAGACCCATCAAGGACAAATGGAGAGGAGCACAGAAGTCAACAAAATGGACTGTATTGGGGTGTTTTGGCTTAATACCCTAAACACTCACAGCACACTGTTTTGTCTTTGTTTGCATAATGAAGGAAAATGTTCCTGTACAATTAGTTCTGGTCAACATTCCGTTCAGACATTTTAAATTCCCAGATGGAGCAGTGGGTCTAAGAAAACTTCCTGAAAATTCTTAACTAAGGTAAAATAGAAATTTCATGAGAACATTTCGGGAAGTAAAACACATTGCCAAAAAAGAAATAAAATCCCAGCTAGGCGAGAATCATATGAGACCTAGACATCATGTATTCACATGCCATGTTTCTATCTTATAAATCGATATGTACTACTTTTGGTAGCATTAGCCCATTTTCTTCTTTCTCTAAGAGTTTTTGTTCTTTTATTTCTCCTTCAGATCACTAAATAACAAAGTCTAAGATATAATAAGCTGAAATACACCAAGTCGGTGTTCTGGATTCTATATTAGAATTTAAGGGCATAGTTATATTGTACAGGGTCAATACATTAAAAGAAATAAATATCTATCGTTCTACACTCAGAAACTTTCTCATGCTTATCCCACATTAGAAATGCTGTTACAACATTTAAAAAGTACAATTGAGGCACTATTACTCTAGTGAGCATTTTCTTGAGTATTTGTTTTGCATCATGCCTCTACTGTAAGCATTTTTGTCATTGACTCAATTGAGTCACATATCTTCTTTGTGAGTATCAAAATGTAAACCAAGGCACAATGAAAGTGTAGTAAGTTTATTCAATTAAACAGTAATTTCTGAGTTGGAAAGCTCCAAGATAAAATCCTCCAAAAGGAAAGGAAGCTTTTACAGAATGAACACAAAAGTAAAACAAGAAGATAGTTGATTGAATCTAAAGTTTGCTTCATTTGGTATACACCTTTGTGGAGTCTTACAAGTAAGTAATGAGACATCTGGTTAAGTTCATAGACTTTTGTTCCTGATCATTTACAACTGAGGGGGTATGATCTCACCAGAAGGGGAGGGCATATAGTCTGGCAAATAAAAAGTAACCATTTTGCAAATGGGTGATTGACTCCTCCCTCACTGTGATTTCCTACTTTTATTACATCTACCTTTGAATATACTCTTATAACAAGACATACAATACCCATCAGGATGGAGTGAAGGGCATTGCAGGAGCAGCAAAACTGCAAAAGAAAATCAACAAACCATAATCCAGAACTTCAGACACTCTATATCAACCACCTAGAACTAGGCCAGCCTAATCTCTCTCCATCCTGAAGCTCAAGGAAATTCGCGGAAGAGGGGGCGGTAAGATTGTAAGAGCACAAGGATGGGAGGAGCAATGATATGCAGGATACTCCACACAAGTTAGGGCCAAGCAATCATAATTGGACTTTGCATGCCCTGCGCTATGTCCAACATACAATTGACCCCACAAAGTCTAGCATTTGCTAAATGCACCAAGATCCTTGGAGGCAAGGGATTGACAACCATAGTAGTGTTCCTATGCTTAAGGGGAACACAGGAAAGGGTTCAGGGAAATGCCACTGGGTCCTTGTACGTCATGGAGAGGAGGGCCCAGAGGAGAGTCCGGGGATTGGGGGGGATACACTGGGGGATGGGGAGGGAGGGGTGAGAGGAGGGGGAGCAGGGCAGTCAGAGGGAGGAGGATGGAGGAAGGGAACTGGTGTACATATTAAGTTTGAATGAGCAGAAATAATAATAAAATGTTTTAAAAAAGCTTCAAATTAGTTGAAATTAAGTTCTATTTTTCTTTAATATAAGTTCTTGGAAGATTAGGTTTATTTATATTTGTTAATTGAGCAAGGTTACAGTCTCATGTAAGACCCAACTATCTTTGACTTCTCAAGATTTCCCTAGCCTGTTTTTTTTAAACTTACTTTAGCAAGCATTCCTTTAAATCAACACTGTTATGGGAAAAAGGCATGCATTAGGAAAGCAATCATACACTGATACCTGATTGTTTAGATGAAGTCTTCCAAAAATCTCTCAGTGCCACAGATGAAGGATACTGGAACATAACAAGATCCAGTATGGAATAATAGAGATTTGAAAACAACACTTATTGATGCTCAAGGGATGGATATTTATATAAAGCCTCTTGGGTTCATAAACCAAGCAATTACTGCATTGACATCTGGGCATTTCTCAATATTTCCTGTCTATTTCCAATACTGCCTGATAAAAAGATTTCATCAATGCCCCACCACACAAATATTCTCTTTTCTATTTACAAAATGATTTTCTGTGTCTAAAAATATTCTTCTGTGTCTAAAAATAACATAACACCTTTCAAGATTCATTTCAAGTGTTACTCTTTGGAACTTGTTTGAATCTACCCAGAGTGGGCTGTTTCCTTCATTTTGCTACAAGAGAATCTTGTTTAAATACTATTAAGGCTGTCCCAATGAGGTGTAATAATGTGGACATAACTTACTTTCTTTTACTAAGCTTGCAGGTCCAGGAGGGAGGGATATCTTGCTTGGCATTTTCTGCTGTTTAAACTCAAGAAATATTATCACATGAATTTGCATTCCAGAAATGAATGGATAATATATGGTCGAGCAGGAAGTCAATAATAGGTGCCAAAAGACAATTATTGTCTCTCTAGAGGTGATGACATATGAAGAAGAAACTTATCTATGGACAGAGCATGAGTGCACAGAATCTGAGTTACTCGGCATGACAGAGCATGGCTAGGGAAAACTGAACAAGAATGTCATCTGAGCCTCTTATGCTCTCCAGAAGTAGAGACAGGTCATCACATCACTACCTAAAGCCAACATCAAAACCCCAAGCTCAATATCATTCAGTGGAATGCCTCGGTTAGGTCAAGAGAACAGAGTTCAAATGGTGGAAAAATCCACAAATGGTTTTTTGAGAGATTATTTCTCTCCTTGAAACAAACCCGTTTCAGAAGGTTTTGCTTTCATAGCAGCATTCGAAATCAATGAATTCTTACTGCTGGAGCATTAGGACCCACCTGGTGACAACCTGTCACTGTGACTGAGCTCCTACTGCCCATAGCAGGGTTCCTGGAGAGATGCTGATCCGAAAATGACTCAACCATTTCCAATGACTGAAATCCTTCTTTTGGAAGCAGCTCTTCATTTTGGATTATTCATGGTTAGCTAAATCTGCCTTTATCCATGGACTTTGGCTCTTTTTGCTGCAGTTCCACAGACTTTATCTAATTGTTGTTCTGTATGGAAGAGTCTCACATATTTCAACACAGCTATCATTTTCCCAAAAGCTACTTTTCCCCATGATTAGAAGCATTCCATTTCATGCCATAATTCTTTGTGGGCTTTTGGTTTAAACCTTTCAGATGTCCTTAGTCATAGTCCAGTGAACACGCTCTACCATGACGCCCAAATGTGAATGTGCGCATCAAATGTAACTAAGGACTGCAGCTTACACGGAGACATTTTCACTGTGTATGTACAATAATATATTTTCATATAAAATTATGTGTAATACTCTATGAATAAAGAGACCAAAATATTACAGACTGAAAATTGGGGCTGGGATAGAGAAGCAAGTAAACTGTATTTGCATCAAGAAACCAACACAAGCTTATAGCATCTCTCAATAAATGATATTGCATAAGTGTTATAACTGACCTATCAACAAGACATGATTGTCAAAGTCACTGATATTTTGATGTTTTAGAGAGCTCAGGATTTAGATTTGTGCTGACTATCTTGATTTTTATCCAAAGTACCCTAATTCTAAACTAGCACAGTTTATTTTCAAAAATGTAAATATTGAACTATGCATATACCTTTCCTATTTTTCATTTTGTGGGTCTTGTTATTTGGCCAGCAAATTCTTATCCTATCACCAAATCTGTGAATCTTTCTTCTCAAAGTTTTAGGTCAGCTCTAAGTCTGATGATAACAGGGACACTGACGATTCTTCAGGCACAAAATGGTTTTCTGTTGAATTTTCCCAGAAGAAATATGTTTTGGGGAATTTGGGTAATGGGAAGTGGTAAGGCGTATATTTAGAAAGGACATTTTTTCCACCCCAGACAAATTTAGACACTTGGAATTCTACCCACCATGACTCATAGCAAGGCTGAAAGTTCCCATTCCCAAACAACCACATGGTGTTAGCTATCAGCATGTGGAAAAGTCAGGACTAGAGAAACAGACAAAAAAGCAGCAGATTTTTGCTTCTCATGCCATTTTCTGACCACAGTAGTGCTACTTGCAAGGTATCTGTCACTCCAGTTCCTTTGTAGCTGATGTAGCTACAAAAGTCAGACTTTCTTTGTCTTTGTCTAAAAGCTTTGCTTCCCATGCCTCTTTTCATGGGAATAAACTATAAGCTCTTTGCAAGCATACACTTTGATATATTTTATTACATTGTCTCGCTGCTTTGAAAAATGCCTGGTAGTAACACATGTTCTATTGCTACGTACTCTCTAAATATGTGTTGGTTAAATGAATAAATTTGAAGCAAAATGGCTATAAATGATTCATATCCTTAGTTGGCAGAGATTGCTTTAAAGAAAAGACTCATAGAAACCACCGAGAGAGTCATGCTTGTTTGATCATTCTTTACAAAGATAAAATTAATTATGCAACAAACGTTGAGTTTCTCTAAAGAAAAGAACTTCAAAAGCACTTTCAGTGTGTGCTGATGTGATTTGGTGATGTGAAGAAAGGGGTTTATGAAATAATAATGACAGCTATGTGTTACCATACAGTGAGTAATAGTATAACTGCCTAAGACACACTGGGTCATTAAGCAGTACAATATTCACATAAAATAAATTTTATTGTGTCTGTCATTTCTAGATAAACACAGGCTCAAAAGGCCTCACAGTCTTTTGCCAAAGAAGCAGAGTCTACAACCCTGCTTATTAAAGCGCCTCTCATTTTGCAACATATACTCAGCATCCTAGGCAGAGTAATAGGTTTCTCTTGCTTTTAGGAAACTTTCCAGCAGTCACTATAGCGACAGAGACTTTAGTTTCAGATGGGCCTTTGGTGATACTGCTCATCAGAGTCCTACATGCGTACAGTTGGTGAGTCTAGACAGGTCTACTTAGAAAAGTGAACACCATAGCAAACAGATTATTTTCTCTTCCTTGTCTTCCTTTAGATAAAATTTGCAAAGGAAGGCAAGAGAAGAGATGTTTCTGAAGGTGTCAGCATTCTTTACATGGGAAAAGAGTTCTTTTCGTTTCTGTGACATTCATCACCCCCTCAACATAGATTTTACAATACGAATGGAGCTACACGCAGGGAAATTTGCACTTCTTGCCAGCTGGAGATTTTGTTAGGTAAGACAAGCAGACTCTTCAGACTTCATCTGAATTCAAAAACAATTTCCAGAGGTTGCCAAGAAAGTAAAAGGCTTGCCCATAAACCAGACAAATATTATTGGAAAGGGACAGAAAACAGGGCACTTCAGAGACATAAGCCCTTCGTAGAGCTATTCCTGCAGTTTCAGCCATGCTAAATTGCCCAAAGTCAGCCAAGTTGGCTTCCTAAGCTTTTGGAGGCCAATAGAGGTCTCTGGGTCTGGCACTTCTAGCCCTCAGCATGAATATCAGCTTCACTCAACTGTGCGTTGTTGAAATATATGTGGTCTGCACTTTCGCTAAGGTCGGTCATGTCTTTCTGATTTGGAAAACTTCCTTTCTCAACTCTGGGGTTCAGACATCATGTGTTTCCTTTCAGCACCACTTACACACAGAACTAAAGCGAATGAGAAAGAAACAGAATAAGTTCACCACTCAGCAAAGGCTGTGCCAAGGTGCAGTTCCTAATACACGATCTGCAGCACGGTTCTGGGAGGTCTCTTCCCTATCAGCGCCTCTACCAGGGATAAGTGGATTTTCAGAGCAGCTACTTACACTCCTTGTGACTTTTAGCCAACTTAAAAGTACTTGATCTTAGAACTGGAGAGGTAGCTCAGGGGGTAAAGTGTTTGCTGCTCAAGACAAAGAACCAGGGTTCATATCCCCAGATGACATATAAAATGGCAAGTGGAGAGCAATTCTAGCCTCTGAAGGCAGAATTTGGATTTCCCTCAAACAAGCTGAATATCAATCAAGCAGTGAGTATGAATAGAGACCCTGCTTCAAAAAATAAAATGAAAGAGCAGTCAAGGATGATGCATATTTATTGACCTCAGGCCTCTCACATACATGCATATATGAGTGCACATACACCTGTGTGTATACACATGCATTAACACATATGTGTATACAAATGTAAGCAAATATACACATTCAAACAACACCTAAGAAATTTGGGTTTCCTCCCAAAAAGAGGCTTGGGGTAAGAGTTCATCTTGAGATTTCAATTTGATTTTGAGGGATCCCATTCAGGATTAGACCTTGGTTCCTCCTTGTTTTGGCAGAAGATATAGAGGAAGATACTCAGACATTGTCCTTTCTGAATGGTCATTGACATTTGCAAAGCTGTGCAGTAGATGCCAGTCTGGCATCAGAACCCCAAAATCTTGATCACCAGGTAGAGTAAGGATCTGATGTCCAGTGACAGCCCATGCAAGGTCCGAAGGATAAGATAAACACTTTGCCTCATATTATTTTCTCCTCTTTACTGCAAGATTAGCATCATCAACAACAACAAATTCAACGAATGGGTTATTTTCAATACAATAATGCTAAAGTCTTTCAGCAAAGAGGGAGAAAAGTTTTCTTTGGAGTTAATAGTTTTAGAGGTTTCCATTCAGAGAGCTTAGCCCTGTTGCCTTTGGACCGGTGGCAAGGAAGAACATCACAACAGAATGCAAGATGACTAGAGTTCCCCATGTCATGGATGTGGGAAGCAAAGAGAACGAGCTTGCATCAAAAATTCTTCCACAGCTGTGATCCCAGTAGCCCACCTTCTATCCCTATGTGCAACGTCTTAAATATGCAAGCAATAATAGTGGCACGTTGAAGACAAAGCATTTAATCTATAGATCTTTGAGAGATATGTGCTGTCCAAGCACTAGTAGTCCCAGGTTTCCACCTAATAATCTTGAGATATATCTTGTGGAACTTGATCCCAAGATTTTAATTTTAACATGGCAGTTCAGGGACAGAAAAGTGCCAATTCTATCATCTTGGCAACTGGAAGCCATCACAGCATCATTTCCATGTTGTCAGTGGCTCCACCTAGTTCATGGAAGGAAACCTATACATGACACTTTATAATTTTTTAACTATGTTTTTAAGCAGGTCATCAGTTCATAGTTCAGACTGACCTAGATCTCAGTACGTGTATCATGCTGCTCTTGAACTTGCAATCAACCCCTGCTAGGATTACAACTGTGTCAACTAAATACCTGGCCATGGCTAGATGGGAGAAATGCTCAATTTTTTTGAATTAAAATAATAATTTTTACCTTAATTTTTGGATGATAAAATTTTCAATAAAATTGTTAAAACAAATATTGCATAAAGTGTGGAGAAGGCATTTCTAGCAGTAACTTTTGCTATGTATGTAACAAAGAAATTGTGCTATGATCTTCAGTGATAGCCCTAAAGTCATCACATCTGATTTGATTAATGATACACAAACCCTTGGAGACTCATTGAAGAGGCATTTTAGGTACAGAAAAGACTGAGTATCATGAAGAAAAGTTAGCCACAAATATAAAAAGAGGAAGCATATTTTTAAGATTTAGACCCCTAAAATGTATATGTCCCAATTAGTCAGTTCTTAAAAGCCTCTAATGATTACATGTACTATGTTAGGGTAGGATATTAAAAATGCCTTAAGTAAATCTTAACTATCAACTCAAGCTAAAAATATAACCCTATTATTTTAATATACTTTCTTCTACCTTTCTTAACTCCTTCTTTATTAAATTGCTGACCAAACATGGGAGGATTTTTTAATTAAAGTTTATTATTATTTCACAAACCAATATATTTGGCTCATGTGCTTTTCCTAACTGTACAACTTATAACTTTATCAAGCTATAAAATAATAGCTAGATTACATCTATAAATAGCTAGATTATATCTATTAAATTATAGATAAGAGTATACAGATTCATAATTGTTTGAAATATTAATTTTTTATTTTTTATCTTTCTAGTTCCTTATTTTTAAAAATAATTACTCAGTATATGTCTTTACTTTGCAAAGATCAAAATATTAGGCAGCCTGAGATGTCAAAGGTTTATTTCAGCCTTATCCAGTCTTACTTGATACACATTTTTATGTCAAGCGAACTACTATTGCAGTTAGGATTCTGAGTATTTCCCAAATATTAAAAGCTTGATCCCTTTGGTTGGTACTATTGAGATATAGGGATGGGAAGAAAAGACTTTGGGGCAACTCAATCACTGAGAGAATGTACTCAAAGAGCATTGTGAGACCTTGGCCCCTTTCATTCTTCTTTCTGTATTTTCCTCCCTGGGCAGGAGGTGAGTGGTTTTGGTCTGCCACATACTCTCTTCATGATGCATAGATTGACCACAGACACCAAAGCATTTAGAACAATCACATGAAGTGAATACATCACAATAGTGACCCCACCACAGAATCACCCCAAATAAACCTTCATCTCATATGTGTATCATCTAAGATGGAAATCTAACACTTAATTTTTTCCAGTCACATCAATTTGGTATTTTATTTCTTCAGTTGGAATTTCAAATCTCAGACTTTTATAGTAAAATCCTGGAAAAAATACAAATATCAAACAAATATTATAGATTCCGATTGGTACTAGTTCCCAATCTGTAGCTCAAGTCCTATAAATTTGTTCCCTTTGCTCAAATGGGCATTGCTTAATCTAACTCTTCATAACATATTAATGCAATTAAAGAAATTTATCTCATATACTAGATACTAAACTATATTTTTAATGGTTCCAAGGAGAAAAATGATGTATACCAGTATCCTCTTTCTTCAGTACCAACTCATATTCTGCTTTGCTCAATGAATTACCTATGCTCAATGAATCTCTATCTTACCAATTCATATAAGAAATGGCTAATTAGATAAAGGCTAGGGAAAGTTCATACAGATTTCATAAAATCTTAGCTTTTAACAAAATGCAAAAATACATATATATTTTAAAAAATTTGGATTCAGGAACAAAGATTCATTTGTTACTGTGTGGTATTAGCAATGCCTATGGAGAAAATCTGTCTAATATTTGTAATGACTATGAAAGGACCCATTGAATGCCCTGGATGACCAGAAATTTTATATAGATGTTGATTTTACATACGCATGTTGTGTGTGCAAATAGAAGACATTTGAAGGTGAAGCAGTATTATTTTAGCTGTGCATTGGTATAAGGAAAAGTTACAAAGCATCAGGAATATATATAAAGAACTTCCCTGCAAGGCCCTGGGTTTGATCCTACATTACACACACACACACACACACACACACACACACACACACACACACACTAACACACACACACACACACACACTCACACACACACACACACACACACAATTGTTTTGTTCTAATAGGGAACTAAAATTCAAAGTTCTTAGAAAAGGAAAGACCATTTATTGTTGCTATTCTAAATAACAAATTATAATTGAAGTCCAATGAAAGCATTTACTTTTCCAAGAAAAAAGGGGGAAAATCCATATGTGAATTGCATTATTTTAAAGTCTTTTATCCCTTTGCATTTTTGTTCTTGCAATGCATATTTGACAATGTAGGTATAGTAATCAGTAAGGACTTTGAAAATGCATTCCAATATTAAACTTAGGAATTGGTGAAAACATTCTTTTGGGATAGACACAATTCTTCTAACAGAATGTGAAGCTTTTATTTATTTAATCTATTAGCTTTAAATTTTCTGTTATTGATTTTAATTCTTAACTAGTATCATAAAATAAGCTATAGCAAATTTGTTCTATTGATCAATTCAGTCATATAATTTGATTAGACAATGGTAATAGCATTACAGTGATATTTTAATACATAAAACCATAATGTTTTTAAATGACTAAAGTAATCTGTCACTATCTTAAGCTCTTTTAATATTTTGTTTCATCATCACACAATTGAAGGGGATATTCAATGGTATTGTTATTTATCTGGATACAAAAGACAGTTTAGAGAGGTTTATTAGCTAAGGTTACTTGGAAGATGATATCAGGATTACTTTTTGTTCATCTGCCAAAACACACAACAAGCCATGAGAGATGCTGCTCATAATATCATATGTTGGTGAGTTGATCATATAATATGACAGTAAGACAAAATAATTAGCTATATAATTTTGATCGCCATTAATTTTCAGCCACTCAAAAGGGTAATTTTACATCTGGTTTCATCTCTTCAACAATTTTAAATTGTATATATCAAATTAGCTCAAGATATTTTGTGATTAAAAACACCACTCTCTTTGTCATTAATACTACATAATTGAGATAAAATATTTCCTTGACCTGAAATTCTGGATATTTGCCATAATAAAGCATAGAAACTTTAATACTCTGTGCTAGAATATTAAATTCATAGGCTTTATCCATTTCTTAATGTATTAGAAGAGAGTCAAAATAAAAGTTTCCCAAAATTGTCATTTTAGAAGAAAAAGTTCTAGAGCATTCATTAGTTAGGAACTGAATCTATAAACAATAAAACTGATAATGGGCTCGTTTGCAATATGATATACAAACGTCCTTTGTAATTTCTTCAAAAGGTCCTTTGTCATATTACTGATTTCTTTTTTGTCCTATGATAAATTAACTTTGGTTGAATGAGATTATGTTACGAAGGCAGCATGAGCAACATTTCAGTTTGATATAAAGATACTGCTTATGTCAAATCTCGATCCCTCAGAATTTTTACCATTCTGTAGTCCACTGTTCCCTGCTAGAGTGCTGCGAGCTGTGATGGTTGATCTCATGTGCCAACTTGACTGTGCCAGGGATGCTCACCAAGATGAAACAATGATTCTGAGTGTGACTTTGAAATTGTTCCAAGAAATTGGCAGTGGCAGGCATCATCCACACCACTGAGGGTACACTAGGATAAATTGGCAGAAGAATGCTAATTCTCTCTCTCCCTTGGAGGTAGTACTCAAAGAAGTCATGAGAATTTGAAGTTCTAAGGATTTTGGACTTGGGATGATTTTACCACCATCTTGCAGAGGGCATCTAGGGGACTTCTCACTTTTCACAATCACGTGTGCTGATTCCAAATATAAATTTCCTTTTATATATCATATGTAGCCATGATTCCATTTCTCTGGAGAATACAAATGCAATTACTTAATGACTCAACAGACAGCCAATATTTAGAAATAAAAATAAAATGACAAAGAAGGTAGGAAACGCCTACGCCTATGTAGCACAGTGAGAACTGTGGTTCAACATCAATAGAAGAGAAAGACTGTGGCAGACACAAAGTCTAGGATTCACATGTGCTGTACTCCAAGTTCATTAGCTCATCCAATCTAGTGCATATTGAGTCAGTATTTTGTCCCAATGATACTGTACATTCTTGGTTTTATGATGGGCATAATGCAGGCTATAGCCCCAAGGAGGCTGCAAGTTATCACAGAAGAAAAAAACAAAAAAAGACAATGAATCAGCAATGAAATGCAATGTGATAAGGCCATACTGGAGAAAGTTACAGATTTTATAGGTTAGAAGGGAGGTATCTTCTCAAATAATGGCACCATAGTTAAATGAGGAGAGTAATTGATTAAGAAATAAATATCGAACATCTCTTCCTTAAATGGTCTTACATAATTTCAATGAAATGCTAGAATAGAAATAAACTACCATTAGAGTTTTGCAAGAGAGCAAGTTTTCTTTAGGACAAATGGATTCAGGTAAATTTTATGTAACAGAGATAACTATCTATCAAATTGAATGAATTTTTTTAATAAAAATTAAAATAACTTTATATTAGATTAACAAGCAATCTAGTTGAATATCAAAGTTAAGAAACAGAAATTCTTCTATGCCAAGACTCAGAGGGGCAAATAGAAGGGGGTTAGAGAGAGTGAAGAGAGAAAGGTGATTATGCTGGAAAGCTAAATTGGGGTCAGATAATTCAAGCCTTTCTAATGAGCTAGATAGATGCCAGCCTGACATAAAGTAGTTGATATAAATGCCATGAGAATAAGTAATGTCTTCAAGGAAGCTAGTGTATTAAAACAGAAGATCTAAGAGTAAAGAATGAGCTATCTATCTCATCCCATAATTTATTCAGGGAAGCTCAGGGAGTATTATCTATGGTAAATGACAATTTTACTAGTCTACAACTATCACACAAAGATTATTGATGCACCAGTAGCAGGTTTCAGATCGAGTATAAGTCCTTTCCTGCTTTGGGATGAATTTGTACTCATCTACAAAGCTGGCTTTCTGGTGCCTTCCTAAGAAGTCTACAAGTGGTAAGCTAGGCATGGACTCAGAGAAAATACTGTAGAAGACAAAGTTGTTAATTACTTGCCTATAAAACTTGCTAATGGAGAAGGAGACAGAATGAGGGAGGGAATAAAAAGAAAATCTCACAGCACATACAGAAAAAAATATTCAATTTTGAACTCAAGATCTGCATGTCAATCAAGAAAATGTTGCCTAGTTCTAAATGAAATGATTAACAACTCTGAAAAGCTGATTTCACCTGAAACATTTAGAGTCTCAGTTTCTTACAACATTTCTTCTAGACCTATATGTACCCCTTTTATTTGAAGTAAGAATTCAAGGCTTGTGGAATCTTCAATCAGACGAAACTTGAAATTTTCCTTTTGAAATTAAAATGGCGAGATTTATTCTACTATTTCTAATTATGGGAGTGAGAAGTATCTTGTCAAGCCACTCTAAGTACAAGAGAATTATGGAGGAATGATAATTTCTGAGAACACAAAGGCAATCTTTCATTAAAATTATTTTTTAATTATTTTACTTTTCTAGTTTTACAGGCACATTGAATACTGTTCCCTCCATCCCCCTCCCACCCATCTCCCTTTCCGTCCCCTCCTCAATCCATCCCACTCCCTCCCACCCTCTAGCCTATCTGCTTCTACGGACCTCAGGGTTCACTCTGATTTGCCTACTCTTTTTTTTTTTAAATTTTCAACTTTTACAAGCAGAGTGAATACTTATCCCTACTTTCCTCCATGGTCTCGTCAATTCCGCCCTCCTGCCTGTTTTCTTCTATGGATCCCAAGGTTGTTTCACCTTTGGACCAGACATCCCACTCAAGGCAGGACTGTTACATCTAGGATCTCACTGTAGTGAGGCTCGTTCTTACTGGACCTGCATAATGACTGACATACAAACTTGTCCCCACAGAATATCAAAAAACTTAATATAGATAAGAATAAGCAGTGGAAACCTTGGGGATTAAAGCTGGATGAGTGAAGGGAAATCTATAGGGTAACTTGAAGGGAGGCAACTTGACAAGTCATAGAGACCTGAGACCCCACAAGAGTAAACAAGCTAAAATTATTTTTTATTTTTCTCATTTTACGAACATAATGAGTGGTTGTCCCTGCCCTCTCCTCCTTCATCCATTCCTCCCTCCATTTCTTCTTTCACTCCCCTCTTTTGCTAATCCATCCTTCTCCCTCCTACCCTTCTGCCTATCTGCTTATGTGGGATCCAGGGTTCTCTTCCTGTTGCCTGCATTAGTTTGGGCCCAGGCTTCTGCTGCAGTTATGTGACTCTTCCTTGGGAGATCTAACGATAGAAGAGCTCTCCTTAACTCGTCTAGTTCTAGGTTCCTAAGTTCCTCTGTAGTTAATGGGGAAATGTTGATATGTCATAGTATAAGTCTCATTACAGTGAGTTCCTGGATGTAGCAGTCCTGTATTGAGTGGAATGTCTTGGTCTGCAGTGGACCTCCCTGCCTCTAGGCTCTTAAAATTTTACTGCCCTCTCTTCCGCAATATTCCTTTAGACTTAGGATGGGAAGAGATTTGATTGGCTTGCTTCCAGGTTTTAAGGTCACTGGTACTCTACACTTTAGTTGGTTGTTGTCTATCTCACTGCTCTTCCATTGCACTAGACTGTGTCTTCTTTGAGTGTTAAGATCTTTTATTTTCCAAAGATAAAATGAGAGGTGTTGAGATGGGGGCTTACTAGCAGATGTTTGTGATTAGTATTGAGGCGTCCGATCCTGACTTCTGTCATTTTGTCTCTGTATCCACTGTTGTTTAGACTGGTTTACATTGCTATGTGCGTTGCTCTGTCATTGAAGGGCTGGGTGGGTTAGAGTTTAAAGCAGGTAGTTAGTTACTTGGAGTCTAGCCCTATTTCATAGTGTGTTCTATTCCTGTTCTCCTCTCTGCTTAAAGACAGACTATTTTTTTATAAAACTCTTTTTAAAAACTGTTGCTACTCTCTTGGGGTCTTCTACCACCATCCCAATTCAATATTGAGATCAATATTGAGGTTCCTAAAAAAGTAAGATATTGGAATTCCATTTGACCCAGGTATATAAATTTTGGTAATAGTACCAAAGAATACTGAATCCTGCAACAGAGTCACATGTACAACCATGTTCATAGCAGCCCTTTTCACAATAACAAAGAATTGGAAACAACCTAGAAGTTCAACAGTTGGTGAATAGTTAATGAAAATGTGATATTTATACATGATAGAATACTATTCAGCTATCAGGAAAGATGAACTAATGAAATTTGCCAGAAAATGGATGGAACTGAAAGAAATCACGAGTGTAATATCCCAGATGCAGAAAGGCAGATGTTACATGTTTTCCCCTAAAAATGAATCCTAGCATTAAGCCTTCAATTTGATGTAATCAAACAGAAACTCTTATAACACCCACCAAAGTAAAGTTTCATTCTTAAGAGATGTACCTTAGAGGGAAACATAGGGCAGGGAAAAAGTTTCCTAAAATAATAACAAGCTAAGCCCTGTAAAGCAGTTACTTTGATTCTCAAGGGCTGGCTGGCTGCCTAGGGAGTGACTTTAGAAAGTTTCAGGAAAAAAATCAGATTTGAGCCAAAAGATGGGGACAGGGATGAGAAGATTAAGGGGAAGAAATTCTTATTTCTCAAGCTAGTTTGTGAACACTCTCCAGAGGCAGTGATGAGTTGTACATATTTGTGTTTAATTTTAATTCTCAGGCATGGTACAATTGCTTGCAACACTATATGACATCTCAGTTTGCTTTTTTAATTTCCACTGATCATTTTTACAATGTGACTCTATTTTCACCTACAATGAATGTGAAAATCTGTCAGTTCAAAGAACTAGAATAAAAATATTTTGACCCTTGTTCACCCTGAAATGGATTTATTACAAAGTTTTTGAGATAATCCTACCAGGGAAAACTGATTTTAATTTGCCTTTTTGAAGTCTTCTCAGAACATTCATTTAGAAAGACTGGAGCTGCAAATCTCAAGGATTTTAAGCATGACAAGTGTTTTGAAGAAGACTTAAGTGCTGTAGGATTCTTAGTAAGGTTTGCCACCAGATGATTGCAATTTGCTTATATTTACAGAAAAACTATTTGCCTTTGATTCAAACATGAAAAGGTTGGAATCTTGAACTTGTGAAGACATAAATTCAGAAATGCAGAGTCTGTGGAAAGAGGAAACAAATTCATTTAAAATGCAATGTTTGTCTTCTTTTTTTTTTAAAAGAAAGCATAGCCAATTTAATAAGAATGAAAATAACTGTTGAGTACAGAATGCTGATTATTTCCATTTTCTGGTCAGAAGTAGAAACAGAATCATGATGAGAAATGGATGGAGACCTGCACTTTTCAGCACATTTATGACACTGGTGCATCTTAGCAGACAAACATTAATGAGTAGTGGTGTTGCTTACTTTGATGTTTTCCAACATAGATTCATTATAAATGATGCTGTTGTCTGTACACTCCATTGCATATCCAGGGCGTCTTCCCTTCCCACTGTTGTTTCTGCATGGAGCTACAAGTTGCCAGTTCTGCAGTTGTGTCATTTTATAACTTTCTTTAGTGTGGATTCCTTAATTTTGCATTCCTCACCTACGACGTGTCATGAGTTGAAGTGTGCTCCTCCACAAAATTTTCTAATCCTAACTTCTAGGACTGATGAATGTAACTTTGGAAATAAGGTCTCTCTTAGTTGAATAGTGCAATTATAACAAAATGCCTTACCTCAGGTAATTCATGAATAACAGAAATTCATTGTTCATTATTGTGAAAGTCGGTAAGTTCCAGAACAAAATATTAGGAAGGCTACCTGTCAGGTTAGGTCACGTTTCTCGTAAACAGTACTTTCCATGGTTTCTCACATAATGACTGGAGTGATTAAGCTTCCTTGGGTTTTTTCTTTCATCTCAAGATACAGATCTCAGTCATGAGATAGAAGCACTTCATGACCTATTCACCTCTCATATGTATTATTTCTTGATACTTGAGGATTAGGTGTCAATGTGTAATTTCTGACGATAGCAGATGATCCAGTCAAAAAAGGATTGTCAGGATAGGTCTTCGATATAATAGTTGACAAAAGGAATTTGAGGGGGAAGGGGTTTATTTTGACTTTAAATATTTAGGGTTCAGTCCATCATGGTGGAAAAATCGTGGTTTCAGGAACATGAAGCAGCTGGTCATATTACATCTGCTTTTAAGAAACTAAGATGAATACTGATGCTCAACTCACTTTCTGCTTTTTATTTCATCCAGGACCCCAGTACATGTAATGTTATAACCCAGAATTAAGGTGATCCTTAACCTATCTTTGTAATCCCTCACAGCTATGCCCAGTTTCTACTCTAATCTAAATAGATAATTACAATTATGCCCTGAGATTTATTTGTCCTATCAAAGTGATAATTAATATTAACCATGATAGACCCTAATTCAACATAACTATGGTTTTATAAAGGAGGAAATTTGCACATAGGAAAACACCCACAGAGAACAATGCAGAGTTTAGTGTCATGCTACCATAAACCAAGGAACTATAAGAAGCTGGGAGCATGACCTTGACAAAACATCCCTTGATCCCCAACTTCTTTTCCCTAATATTGTGACAGTAAATTTCTGTAAATTTATTAGCTTATTCTACTTTGTTACAACAGTCACAGAAAAGTAATATAGTCTCTGATCCACTGCATTTTCTGAAAACTTTACTTTCTAAAGCTTTATGTAACTCTATTATTTCCCCTAGGGAAAAATATCTGGTGCTCTGAGGCCTCTAACACCCTAATCTTCCCAGACATAAATGCATGCTCATAATTACATGTTGAAAAAATAAAAATGAATTGTGTTGGAAGATTTGTGTAGTCATGTGATCCTCCTTATGGCCAGGAACTATGGATTTGGTTGGTTTTTTGAATGGAGTGGGGTGGTCCCTTTGTTTTTCTGCCTTTGTGTGTTGTGGAATGCTCAATGATGTTGCATTTCTGTTAATAGTTTGGGGATTTTGCTTCATGTACAATTATTTTAAAATTTTCTTTGAAATAATCAAGTTAAAAATAAATAAAAATGACCAAATTAATCCCTTCTCATGCTAAAACAAAGGGCTCTATTGAAAATATTAGGAAATAAATGTAATCTGCCCTTGATTTGCTTTTTCAGACTTATTTCTTCCTATCTTTTGTCTAACTCGTGTCTAACTTGGCTACTAACTACTAATCCAGTTCATGAATTTAATCATAATATTTTATGTGCCATGTAATGTTATTTGCTACTATATTTTCTTACCGTTTGTAAGCATTTCCTTCAAATGGCTACTGATCCTAAACCTGTAGATGAGGTCTCTTGTGTTATGGCCACAGATACTCATCATATGTGTAGGTCATTCTGAGTCTTCTTTGAAATTTGATGATTGATTCTCTGTTGGCTGAAATTGTGCTTTGTTTAGTAAGCACTGCACATACTACACAAAGTAGACATTCACAACATATGTAGTTCAAAATAAAATAACTGTGAAATTAATAACATAGGTCCAAATGTAATTTTTCCATAACCTTTGCCAAATTTAAAGAAAAAAAGGAGGTCTGATGACAGAAGCAGAAGTTGGAGTGATAACAGAAAAGATTATAACAATGTAAAGAAGGAGGAAAAGGATTCTGCTGTAGGCCTTCTAGAAAGATTAATCCATGCCATCCTGACCTCTAGAACAACAAATTCTTCACTGTGTTGTGTTACGTGCATCTAGAGTTTTGTAATATATTGCAGAAGCAATCAGGAATCAACATAGAGCTAAAATTATGAAAATTATATATGCCAGCATTTTTCAAGTTTCCTCAGAGCAAGTATAAGTTTGCAAAATGCTATGAGAAAAAGAGAATTTTAGTCAAATATCTTTCCCAAATGAATGATGTCCCTCTTAGAGACTCCAAATTCAAATCTTTCTATTAAGATCAAAGGAGGCTTAAAGTACTAAAGCAGTTTAACCCAGTCCTTGACCAAAGAAAACATAGTAACTCTCCATCATGTAGTGATTTCTCTCTCTTTGTCTCTCTCTCTCTCTATCTCTGTCTCTATCTCTATCTATCTCCCTCCTTTCCCTGCCTTTTTCCACGCACACAGACGCTCACAGAGACAGACACATACATACCACACTATACGTTCCATGGAAACATCTTTGAGAACTTCTTATGTGCACTCTGAGATACTAGGCAAGTGTTGCTCACAGAATTATTTCCTTAAGATATGCTCAAAATATACAATCTCAGACAGAATTCTGCAGATTTCAAATTTAGGTTCGTCATGTTACATTCCATGTGGACCTACTCAGCAAAAGGGTGATAAACATGTGACATTCTAAGTAATAAAAGTGTTTTGAATCCTTACAAACCTGAAGAAATCAGATTTCAAATTGATCCATTCCAGTGAAAGCATCAAGAACTCTTGTTCTGTCGGCTTGAAAGGCATCATGGCTGCACACGGAGTGGCTTCTCCATTGGTTTTATGCACCAATTTCTTAAAGAATGGGAAAACAAATAATTATGCATTATATATTTAAAAATATTATATGTAAAAATATTTTGGTCTGAACATTTCTAATGACAGAGTCCAGCAACAATAAAGAAGTCCATATCATGTGTGACGGTCACTCTCATTCACTTCCAGAAAGCTGTCAACTTGTAGAAACAAAGCTCTTTGGTCACTAAATGACCACTGCTCTTCCCTGCATTCCTCAGAACATGGCACAGGCCCAATGGGGAACGATGGGAAGAAAAATTTCCTCAGTTGGGATGTTCTTCAAGCTATTGGCACAGAACTCCTACTCTTTACACGTTAGATTTTCAGATTCTATCTCATCACATCGTGCAGGAAGAATGTTTTCACGGCATCTCTGAGGACTTTGTTCTATTTTTCTTTTAGATGTTACTAGAACCATGAAACCCCGAAGTCACTGATTCTGGTACATGAGCACTGGTAAATTCATCCAGTGTTTACTGATTTACTATGTACACATTGTTGGACAAAGGATCAGGATGGCAAAGAACTTTCCTGCTCTCATGAACACTTGATTTACTACATCAATGTACTACAGTACGGGAGTGAGGAAGATATTAATCTCAAAATTAAGCAAGTCCATTCAGCAAGTAAGACCGCTGTTATAGTTCATTTTCTGTTGCTGTGAAGCAATGCTCATATACATCTTAAGAGGGAAAAGTTAGATTTATTTAGCTTATGGATCTAGAGGGGAGTAGTCCATTATGGGGAGAATCTCACAACAGTAGGTATGGCTTGGAGCCAGAAATAAGAGAGATTGATTTAGATCACTACAGCCATTAAATAGGCACAGCAATCAAGAACAAACTGTAGGAGGAAGCAGGGCTGCACTACCAAAACTTAAGGCCCTCTCCCTGTGGCATGCCTTTTTCCAGCAAAACTCTCCCTAGTAAAGCTTTCAGAACCTTCCAAAACATTACCATTTGCTAAGCATGCGGATAGATGAGCCTTCACTGTGACAACACCCAGCAGTCACTGGTCATTTAATTCCAACATTTTTCATTTAAGTATTAGCTTATCTCTAAAACAGATCATTGATAGGATCAACTGACAGCTTTCTGACAAAAACATTAATATGCTTAACCTTGCTAGTTTTTTTTTTTAAAAACTATTTGGATATCATGCCATAAAAATGTATGAGTTCTGCACTTTTTTTTTTTTTTTTTTTTTTTTGTAAATTGCGTTTGAAAACCAATCCGTTCCAATGGATTCCTGAAGAAAAGAAGCAAGCAAACAAACAAATACACAGAGTGATATTCGGAGTAATTGTCAAAAAAAAAAAAAGTGAAACAGAGGACATTAATAAATAACCCCAGCAAAAGGTAAGGTTGGGAGAGTGTGTAAATCGGTCTGAGTATAAAACTTAAGAGGTGGGTAAAAAATAATGTGCCAATCAGGGTAGAATATACTGCAGTGCTCCATGTTTTAAATATCCAATGTATGCAGAAATCCTCTGACTGAACCGAATCCCAACGTTTTAAAAAAGGCAGCATTATGGTCATAGGCATATTTTCTGTCCTCAGCTCCAGCCTGCTTTAACACAGTGGCATAATTACCCTTCAGTAGGACAGGTGTTCTAGCTAATAGGTGGGTGTTATACCTGATTCACTCTTCACCGTTTTTCCCAACTTGTTTAGAGGGCTGAACTTTAGGGTCTGGCATTATTGGACTTTTGCCATTGGATATTTTAAGATTGGGTTCAGCCAATAAAAATGTAGGCAGGTTTTCAGAGGACCCACAAGCAATGACTGAAATGTTCTTCCCAGGTTCCTTTTTATACAAAACAATGGGACAGAGATGACCGTGGTCCCCTAAAAATCCATAGTTTCCCTCCAAGTTCCAACTCCTTGGGCTGCAGATTTTCCAGTAAGCTCCTCTGAACCTGAGAATGGTGACAGATGTTCCTGTCGCCAGGGTGCTTGAGCATCTCTCACTGGTTTCCATATGTAACCTTGCCCACACTAGCGCAAACAGATTCCTTATTAAACTGTACTCTAATATCCTGCTTGAATGGGTCAAATATTCCCTGGTGGGACTCATTGGTCTTGGTCCAAGCCAGGTCTTGTGTGATGCCAAAGTACAAACCATGACTAATGCAGTTTTCTATGTTCTGTGATTAAGAGCTTAGTTTAATTAGATACCCTCCCCAGAGCAAGGCCTCTGCATGATCCCTTAAGCACTGGCCTGCCTACTCTGCCCTCCTGACATATGCCACAGTCTAATTCTGGCAACTCCACTGTTTTCTGTGTGATGAGCAAGATATTACATTTGTCGAGACTAGAAAAAATAAAAGCTTAAACTTGTAAATGTTTGACAAAGACATAATGAATTGGGGTCAAACATTCATTTACTTTTTCATAATGCATCCATCCAACCAATGGGTCACTCAATTTCTAGGCTAACTGGCCTTTTTAAAAAAAAAAAAAAAAAAAGGAAAAGCAAAATAAAAGAAACCTTGACTGAATTAAGTAAATAAATGTGTTAGTTGACTACAGAGTAGTAGACTCTGGTCTGAGCTAACATTTGAGGAATGACTCAAGCTGCTGCCTCAGTTTCCTCTTTCACTGAGAGTGTGCATCGTATTCCTCTAAGTGAAAACAAGCCTCAGCTTACAAAATCATGTATCTCATAGCATGATTCCCATGAGCATCATGAACTGTGATGAACTTGAGTTGTTCATGTCTCACCTATGTGCAAAAATTCATACAGTACTATTCTAATTTTTCTTTTTTTCTTGTAGCTAATGCTATTATTTTCTCATCCCAATTTTTAATTACTAAATTTTGTTTCTTTCTGATTTTTTATGTTTATAATTCATTTCGGTTGTTCTCACTACTTTCTCTTATCTCCATATTGCCCTTACCGGTACCTCTTCTTTTCTGCAGGTTTCCTTGTTTATGGCTGTATTGCATTGTTTTGTGTCCCACCATGTTTAACAAGGGTCATCTGTGTGGTTTTGGGTTTGAAGCTATTTTGAGTCTGGTGGGCTCACTGTAGGGTAAACAATAGCCTTTCTCTCACCCAGAATCTGTTAGTTTAAGGTTCAATTGCAACCTTTCCTCATAAAAACAACTTATTTTTTCATAACAGACTAATATTGAAAAGGATAATAGAAGATGAATATATAAGATATAGACAGAGAATGGATAGGTGACAGATAGGCGATAGATATACAGAGATAAACAGAAAGATAGATAGATGGAAAGATAGACAGACAGACAGACAGACAGACAGACAGGCAGACAGACAGATAAATAGATAGATAGATAGATAGATAGATAGATAGATAGATAGATAGATAGATAGATAGATAGATAGATAGATAGATAGTGTTGCAGCTATTCTTGTTTGAAAATATGTGAGAAAATATATTCAGGCTCAGGCAACTTAAAGGAAAAATGTCTATTTTCTTCGGCTAATTATTCTAGAGGGAATGTAGTCCATTATGATGGGAATTGAATAACATTTTACATGCATGTGTGGAGGCAGAGACAGGAAGCTCATTCTCTGAGACAGTGAGAGGTTTCAGGGCCAGACTACCAAACTTCAAGGCCCACCTCTGTGATATTCCTTTCTCCAACAACACTCTACTTTAAAAGTATAGCAACTTTCCCAAATATAATACCAGCTAAAACATCGAACATGTGATTCTGTAGGGGAAAAACATGTATTCAAGCTGTGATAAATAGATTTTAGATGTTAGATGATAGATTATAGGTGATAAATAGATAAAAATAGATAGATGCAAATGAATGATAAATAGATAGATAGATAGATAGATAGATAGATAGGTAGATAGATGGCAACAGTAATCTACACTTATTTATTGGAGTAAAAGTTAATTCCTATACACAAACTTGCTTTTATCAGGACTAAGTACATTGTAAGAAGAATATAATTTTGATAGGCTACTTTGACTGATGAATGGTGTAACATTCTTGGAGTACCTTAACAGAGCAGCACATTGAAAGTATGAAGTCAAAGATGTATTGATTCTGATATACTTTGCATTCTATTTATTCAGATCCAATCACATTTCTAATTCAATATAAACACAATATATTTCTGTCACACTTAATACAGAAGATATGGGAGAATGTAGATTGCTTATTTAAAAAGATTTCCATTCCTTATTGAAAAGTTTTCTGTGCTTTTAAAAAAATACTTTCCTTTTGTGTGTGGTGAGATTCTGTTACCTGAGATTAGGCAGGTCTCAATAAAAGTCCAAACTGGCCTCACACTTGCCATGTAGACTAGTCAGGCCTCAAACTTGTGATCCTCTTGCATCATCCTCCTGAGTGCCTAATTACAGCTATGTTCAACTACACTGTTCTCTGTTTTTTTAAAAAACTTTTTCTTCAACAGTGAAAGTTCCAGACTTTCTTTAGATGCTTTCAGGAAAGGCATTGAGATTGACATTACTTCCAATGCGTCATAAAACATCTGGATCAAAATTTATATTTCTTATATTGCTATAAATTTTTCAAATTACATTTTTCCGTGAATATTAACCTTGAACCTTCAAAAGTATCCAAAGAGCTCAAATTCCAACTTCTTCTAAAGTAAAGTAAATGAGATAGTATGGGGAAAGAATGGGGGACAATCAGATGCTTTTTTGTTAAGATATACTAGATAGGATGGAACCAAATCAACCCTCTTCTGGCAGCCACAGAGGCACTCTACTAAATGAAAATCCATTTGTGTGCTCCTGAACTTAATTACATGTGGATTAAGATTCCTACCAACAAAATGATAGTTATAAGTAGCCTTCTTTGTCTAAGACTACCCATTCAATTCATCTATATTTGTTAGCAGCCAATAATTAACTGATTGAACGAGTAACTCCCTAACCTTAACATTTATTTGATGTCTTATATTTTAGTGCTGGAAATGACAAGTTAGATCAAGGGAAACATCACTAAATATATATCCAGAGACTCTCGTCTGTCCTGGGCATCCTCTTATATTCCTCACTGGAGGATTAGGAAACAAGGTGTGTCCATGTTCATGGTCATCATTATCAGTGTAATAGAGAGTCACCTTGGCAGTTCCTTTATGGACCAGATATTTTGAATGTAAATGAGCACATTGACTGAAATGGATTGAAAAGAAAATTTTCAAGATCGATTTCACAGGCCAAAGGAAAGCAAACTCATCATACAGATATTCAAACAACAGAGAACATAAACTAGCAAGGGTGTTGGGCAGTTTGCCAAGAGGCATGTATTCTGGGTGACCTTGAGTACATTAGCAGGGGACAACTCGTGGCTGGTGGAGTGTTTTGGATTTTATTCAGTTGATTTCAGCTCCCGCTAAAAATCGCACCTGTGTCATTTCTCAAGACTTTTACCAAGGCTGGAGAATCGCATTAGTGTGATAAATTTTTATAATCAGTCGTCCTAGCATTGTGCTCTCCCAGCAACACTGTCTCACATTCTGTGCATCGGGGTCACTGCAGCTCCATGGCAGGCATTGCTGTAGGTACCACAGGGGCTGGGGTGACTAGAAAAACACCTGACGAGAAACTCCTGGGAGGAAATGTGCTGTCTTGGTTGCTGCTGTTCATTTTTCAATCCTATGTGGTTGTGTTTCAAATACTGTGCTTACATTTAAAACATATTTGAAGCATAGGTGATCATACAAAGGTACTTGAGAATAGTGTATCTGGATTTGAAATCTGATTGTTTCTTTGGCTTATCTCACAGTTGAACAAGTGACTCGATAGCACTGAGCTTTATTTTAGTTACCCATGGATGGAACTTGGTGTTGGTAGAGAGAAAGGCAAACATAACAAATAGTTAGTGACCAGGGACTCCACTTGGTTGTGGCTCCTTCTAACTATGCATTTGGAAAACTAGATCATTATCTGCATGACCTTTGCACACACATCTGTCTCCAAAAAATGCATCTTAGGATCCTCTAACGATTGCATGTATATCAGTTTTAAAAGCTGGAAATGAGTTGCTCTCCTTAGGAATATCTAGAAGCCACACCATCTCTTTTCAAATGAATTCTGGAACATAATCCAGAACTTATGGCAAAAGGCTAGTCTAGCTTAAACTGCTTTGGGTACATACGCAATAAGCCATATTTCATTATCATTATGGGAAGGGACATACATAGTGAGCAATGGCCTGTGTATTCCAAACCTATCAAAACTGAGAATCACTCAAACTATTATATTGCCAACTGAACTCCTTCTTGTCTTGAATTGCATAAAAGAAAACCCCAAACAGTTGCCAGGGGCTCCCTTACTCTTGTGGTCCCTAATCTTTTGTGGTACAATCTGACTTTTCTACATCTTATCCTTTCTCCATGAATAAAGTGTTCTTGTCACATTTTCAAACCTATCTGGACTTTAATTGAATTCCCTGAAGTAAGCTCTGACCCTAACCACCAGCAACAGTAACAATACATACATACCCCATACTGCTGTAAAGATTAACAAATAATGTTTGCAGTCAGCCTAGCAAATGTCCATGTTATATAGAGGGTAACTGTTCTTCTAAGTAGTTCCCATGTCTTGTTTTCTCCATTTCTCTTTGCTTCCCAGTAGCTCTCTACTCTGCTCATCTTACTCGCTGCCTTCTATGTCATGAGTCTGTTGATATAGACAGGTATTTGAGTACCTTCCCTGCCTGCAGTCCATTTTCTCCTTTATCTTTAGTATCCACCAGTCTCCTCACATGCTTTCCTACTCAGACTCTGAACCCTGCACCATTACTACACCTGAAGACCTGCCCTGAACTCAAATCCTTGGCAAAGTTCCCCTCCCAACTATATGTTCAAGATTATACTCTCATGTCAGTGACTTTACTGATTATACTTTGTGAATGTATTGGCCTCTGAAGCACTGATATTCTTACATTGCAATCACTAACTTTTGTCCTTCTGTTCTAGCAATGGTACTGGATGGAGATCAAGGGCAGATCTAATTTGTTTTTTTAGCTCCTTTCCTAACACATTGACAGTTATATATCTGGAGTTAAATACATGTTTTTATTTTAAATAAAGGCTTTGGACTAATGAATCTGAAGTAGGAAATACCCACAGAACTCAATTAAGTGAAGGGTATGTTCACACAGCATCTGTGGACAAGGCAGTGCTTGCCCTTTGGACACTATTGCCATGCAGGAAAGAGGAGAGGAGATCATTGAAATGTAACATGTATAGAGGAAACAACTACAGCTCAATGAAGAATCTTATTTTAATGTGGAAACTTAAAGCAATCTTTTTGTCAAAGAGTTAAAACGTACTTCAAAGGAATATCTTAACATTATTATTATTATTATCATTAATTTTCAAATTTTTGGCATCAAAACTTACAAACATATGATGAATTAGAATGCCCATGAGCTTAATAGTCTAGTTGACATGAGCTATTCTAGAGAGCATTGGTTCTGTGTGGCAGTTTCATGTAACTCATATGAGTACAATTCTTTGCACAAAACTGTATGAATGATCATTCAGAGGGCATGTTGGAATGCTGTATACTACATAAAATGTAAGTGGTGCTGTTATTAGAGTATCCTATAAGTAGTAGCTACTTAAATTGGTAAAATTTTGCCAGTGTGCAGAAGTCCTATATGATTCATATTCGAAAGCTCTTTCATTGTTATCAAGTGCATCATAGCATAATCATAACACATATACTTTTTTTCTCTTCTCTTGCTTTCTTTTCTCTTACTTTATAAAAGTAAGTCAATGAGCATAAGGAATTTCTAGAAAATTAGAGTGATAACACTTTTTCTAAATTTTATTACATTCAACACTAAGGTGACTAGGCCAGAGTAACTATTGAAAGTTTTCTTCAGTCTCTCTTCAGTCTTTCCTTCTCCTGTAGCTGGAGAAGAAATTCTTTCTTTTTCCTTTTTTTAAAAATTATTATTATTTCCGCTCATACAAATTTAACAGGTACACCGGTCCCCTCCCTCCCTCCACCTCCCGCCTGACACTCCCCCCCCATCTCCCCTTTCTCCTCCCTCCCCATCCCCCAGTGCCTCCCCCCAGTAGCTCCCCCCCCAATCCCGGAGCATCCTTTAATGTGCATGCCAAACTCTCCTCTGGGTCCTTCTCTCTGATGAGGTGCAAGGACCCAGGGGCATTTCCCAGAACGCTTTCCTGTGGAGAAGAAATTCTGTAAAAAGTTTTTGATGCTGAAAGGCCATTCATGTGCAGAAAAACTTAGTTTCTTAATTTTAACGCTGTTTTAGCTTTTGCCAACTTCATGCAAGCCCACAATGTTATTGAGAACAAATTTTCCCATCTCTTATCTTATCTCTCCCTTCTCTTATCTCTCCCACTCCTGCCAACTCCCTTTGTCTTTCCCACTACTCCCTCTCTTACTTCCAAGTCTTTATAGATGAGCAGACTTTGTTCAGGGAGCCAGAGCTATTATGTGTTCGTTATTACATCAGCTAGGTCATTTCCACACAGCATTTCATATAACTCTTCTCCACTAGATCTCAAGATCGCTCCCACCCCTGCTTTTTTGTTCCCTGGACCTTCAAGAGGGCAAAATCAATGCCCCTTCTACACTGATCATTCATCAGAAATGGACCTAATCTATACTTTTTTTGAACTTTTTTTCTGATCTGCCTAGTCCATCCAACAAGTTTTCAAAATTTATCTTATTTGGTGAAATATCTTTTTTCTAAAATGTTTTAAAGCAGAGTATATAACATTATTTATTCCCAAAAATGTCTTAGTTTACAACCCTGTTAAACTTATACCCAGAGTTCATTGGTCAGTTTTTTCCAATGTATAGAAATAAATAGCTGGAAAATTGATGGGGTGGCACATACCTTTGATCCTGGGGCTCAAGGTAATGAGACAGGAAGATCAAGAGTTTGAGGACAGCATGGGACACATGCCAAGACCTTATTCCAAAAGACAAAACAAAACAAATAGAAAATGTAGAGCTCGAAGCAAGCTTCTTATGCAGAAAGTTTTTAGCTCAAAGTTTTTTAGGCTGAAAGTCAAAATGGCATCACCTAGTCTCGGTGAGGACCAGACCATGGATGAAATATCTTATGGTCTGAGACTCAGGGTGTCATGGTTGCATTTGACAGTTGCAGATTGTTTGGGGTGCAGCTGTGGAAGGTTAATGGTTAGAATGGCCCCTGAACAACTCTGCAGGTACTTGACCGATTGCTGTGGAGAACTCAGCCGGTAGTGGGTGGTACTTTCCAGTGGTGAACCAGATAGTAGAAGGTACAAGGAGGAGGGACTTGCTCTCCCTTCATATTGTGTCCACTTGCTGTGGAGTCCACTCTGCGTGTGTCATTCACTTTTAGAGAGTGGTGGCCTTCTTTGTTGCTGCTGCTGCTACTTCTGTCCTTGGTTGACTTGGAGCTTTGTCTTTTTCACCGCGTAGTTGCTGTTTCCGCTGCCTTTGGAGCCTAGCATCTAGGCCTTACTGTTGTTTGCTGTTCATCATTGATGTAGGAGCCCAGCTGTTCTTCACCTATGTTGGAAGAGAGCCTCTCCAACACTCCAGAGGAGAAAGGGCCTGAGACCTTCTTGGGATCTTTTGGCTTTGTGAACATTCTGGTCAGAGCAAGGTGGCTGCAGGTGGCTACATTGGAGGACACTATTTTTATTGTGTTATTTTATATATATATATATTGCATTCTATATATTCTGTTTCTTCAGAGAATCCTGACTAATACAGAATTTGGTACCCAGGAAGTAGGGTGTTGCCAACAAATCTGACTATGTGGATTTTGTAGCTTTTGAATGGTTTTGATGGACAAAGTTTAAAATGTTTAAAGATTTTGACTTTGTGACTTACAAATACATTTCCACAAATACCATTCCAAATGGTGGGCCCTTTGGAAAATAGTGATGCTGGGAAAGTCATGTATTGTTTGGGCTCATTTTTTTTAATTTTTAAAAAAAATTTTATTTATTTTTTATTCAATTGCGCGTGTGTGTGCGTGTGTGTGTGTGTGTGTGTGTGTGTGTGTGTGTGTGTAGAATCACGGGCAAATTTGGGAACCACTATGGACCTTCTCCACCTCCTCCTTGTTTACTCTGCCCCAGGATTCACAGGCTCTGCCCTACCAGGACCTACGCTGGCCACCCCCACTTCCTCCGGGAGTCTATTCATGGGGTCTAGGATCCCAACTCAGTACCTTCTGCCTGTAAGGCAAAGGCTTAACCCCTGAGCCACCTCTCCAGCCCCAGGGCCCAGTTTTTGATGAGGGGAGCAAGTACTTCAGTGAAGTTGAATTAGACAATAGATTGGTTTGCTTGACAGAGGAGAGCTATGTTGGTGGCTGTGAATGTGGAAAGGGCAGGTAGCAGAACATCTGCTGCTGTTGGAGGAATAAACATCAGTGAAGAAAAACCTAGTGACTTAAACTGGGATGGTGGAGGAAGTGAAAACCACTGGATGGCAAGTTCATAGTTTGAAAACCCAGATTCCTTTCTGTGCATTTATAGTGTAGGTTTGGTATGGCAATACCTACAGCAGTGTTTGTGTTACTCAGGATTGCTTTTGCTATCCTGGGCCTTTTGTGCTTCCATATGAATTTCAATTTCTTTAAAGAATTGCTTGGGGATTTTGATTGGTATAGCGTTGAATCTATATATTGCTTTTGGTAGGGTGGTCATTTTTATGATGCTGATTCTGCCTATCCAGGAGCATGGAATGTCTTTCCACCTTCTGGTTTCTTCTATAATTTCTTTCTTTAGGGTTTTAAAATTTTCGTATAATGGTCTCTCACTTCTTTGGTTAGGTTTATACCAAGGTATTTCATTTTTTAGAGGCTATAGTAAATGGGATTGTTTCTCTTAGGACTTGATCACTTTTTGGATCCTTGGTATATAGGAAGGCCACTGATTTTTGCATGTTTATTTTGTAACCTGCCACACTGCTGAACTTCTGTATTAGTTTCAGGAGTTTCCTGATGGAGTTTTTAGGATCACTCGGGTATACAATCATGCCATCTGCAAATAGAGATAACTTGACTTCTTCCTTGCTGATTTGAATCCCTTTTATCAGCCTCTCTTGTCTTATGGCTCCAACTAAGGCTTTGAGTACAATATTGAATAGATGTGGTGAGAGTGGAAAGCCTTGTCTAGTTCCTGATTGAAGATGGAATGCTTCAAGTTTTTCCCCATTGAGTATAATCCTTACTATTGGCTTGTTGTATGGTATTGGCTCCAAAATACACATTTAGACTCAGATATAAGCCCACACAATTACAGTCATTTGATCTTTGACAGAGGGGCCCAAAAATTTCAATGGAAAAAGAACAGCATCTTCTACAAATACTGCTGGCAAAACTGGATCTCCACATGCAGAATATTAAAACTGGACCCGTACTTGTCACCAGGCACAAAAATTAATTCCAAATGGATCAACGACCTCAATATTAGGCTAGAGACTATAAAATCCCTAGTTAAAAGGATAGCAAACTCCCTTGAGCTGATTGGGCTAGGCCAATAGTTCCTAAACAGTATAGCCACTAGAACCAACACTCAACAAATGGAATCCTATGAAATTAGTTTCTGTTCAGATAAAGAGATTGTAAACCCAGCAAAAAGGCAACCCACAGAATGGGAGAAAATCTTCACTACCCTACATATCTGATAGAGCTCTATTATCCAGAGTGCACAAAGAAATTAAAAACTAAACACCAAGGAGATAAATAGCCCAATTAAAAAATGGGCCCATGAATGCAAAAGAAACTTTACCAGGGACGAAATTGAGGTTTCTAACAAATATCGTAAAAAATGCTCCACATCCTTAGCCATCAGGGAAATGCAAATCAAAACTTCCCTGAGATATCATCTCACCCTGGTCAGGATGGCAAAAATCCACAATCCAAACAATACCAAATGCTGGAGAGGATGTGAAGAGAAGGAAATCCTCATACATTACCATTAGGAATGCAGGCTTATACAACCTGGTGGTTTCTATGGTGATCAGTATGGTGATTTCTAAAAAACATTGAAGATTGAAATGGCATATGACCCTACTATACCACTACTTGGAATAATCCCCTATAATGTAGAAATTCACTACTGCGACACAAGCACAATCATGTTCATTGCAGCACTATTTACAATAGCAAAATCATGGAATCAACCCAAATGCCCAATAGTTGAAAATGGATAATGAAAATGAGTACATTTATAGAAAGGAATACTACTCAATTATTACAAAAGATAAGGTAACAACATTTGCCAGGAAATGGATGGAATTAGAAAAACTTATATTGAATGAAATATCCCAGACACAGAAAATTAGATACCGTATGTACTCCCTAATAGGTGGATCCTAGCACCAAACCTACTTAATGATATATTCTAAGATAAATCTTTGTAATACCTACCGTAATCACAAAGATTATAAACAGGAGGGAAGGAGAAGGAGGTCCCCCCCCCAGAAAAAAGGAGAGAGGGGATCATGCTTCAGTAGAGAAAATAGGTCACCATCAAGTATAGCATTTAAGTAGCAAGACATCTAGTGAGGCTCACGCTTGCTTCCCTTCCTGGTCACTTGTGACTGAAGGGGTTTGATCTCACCAATCAGGGAGAGTATAGGGACATCTTGCAAATGGGACACTGAATCCCCCTCACTGCAATGTTCTACTCCTATTTCATGTACCTTTGAATCTCCTCTTATAGTAAGATCTTCATTTAAACAACCTTTTATCTTTGGTTAGGAGGTGACTTTCAATATCAGTCACGATGGAACCAAATATAGTGCAGGAAAAGCAAAACTGAAAATAACAAACCATAATTCAGAACACCAGAGACCCTACACTAATCAACTGGAACCAGACCAGCCAAATTTCTCCCCATCCTGAAGCTTAGGGAATTTGGGGAAGAGGGGGTGGCAAGATTGTAAAATACTAAAGATGGGGAGGACCAACAATATGCAAAATATTCCACACAAGTTAGAGCTGTAGTAGCTGTAATCAGACTTTGCATGACCTGCACAACAGTTGAAATGTCAACGACCCCCAAAAGTTTAGCATGGATCACAGGCAGAGGGATCCTTACAGGCAAGGGATTAAGAGTCATGGTAGTGTTCCCATACTAACCGGAAGCCCAAGAAAAGGCTCCGGGCAATGCCACTGAGTCCTTACACATCACTAGGGTGGAGGACTCAGAGGGAGGTTTGACATTCACACAAAAGGATACTCCAGGGGCTGGGAGGGAGAAAGGAGAGGCATTAGGAATGGGGTAAAAGGAAGGGGAAAATGAGGGGAGAGTGCAAGACTGGGAAGGGGTGGAGGAAGGGAGGGAGAGGATCAGGGAACCTATTGAGCTTGTATGATTGGGGAAAAAAATTAAAGGAAAAAAACTCCAGTTTCCTTCAGGAGCCAAAAGCCCAAGTTAAAGCTGTTTTTTGCCCCTTGGAAGTTTTGCTGCAAAAAAAAAAAAAAAAAAAAAAAAAAAAAAAAAAAAAAAAAAAAGCTTTTCCAGCGTCCACACACAAAATTTGGTACAGCTGTGGCTCTAGTGGATCAAGCTTCAAAATCTGACAGCATCCCCCTGGTGGTACTGGTTTTGGTGAATGATTGGAGGGGTTCATAGAGAGCAGCAAAAACTTGGTACCAAGTGGCAGGCACAGTTTCTGCGAGAAAAGGTGAAGCTTATAGCTGCAGAGATGAACCCAGGGTTTTGAGATGTCAGAACCGTGGAATGTATGCTGAGGATGGCTGTGAGTAGAGATTTGGCCTGGTTCAGAGGAACTCTGCTTTTACAACTTTGAGTTGCAAACAGAGACTGGGAATGTCTAGAATCTTTGACTATGTGATGATCAACATAGGATGAACATTGAAGTACAGGATGAGGTATTGGATTTGCTAAACTTGATTCTTATTTGATGTTTTCTTATTGTACCAATATATTTCTATTTTGATGTTTTATCTATGTTGGAGTATTTAACTTATTTTGGCTTGATAGACTCCTACAGTTAAATGATTTGGGATATTTAAAGAAAGATTTTCTATTCCAACATTTTAATAATTGAACTTTTAATGACTGATATTTTAAATTGGATTATAGAAATTTTTAATTTTGGACTTTTAGAATTAATAAAATTAAAAGTATTGATATTTTTAAGATAACTTTTAACACCTGTGGGGACAAGGATTGAAGGTTACAGTTTAAAAATGCTGTTTTTGTGTCAAATTAGGCACAGGTGTCTACTTGACAGTTAAGGGTTTGAGCTCTGGACACATTTGTAGAGAATTAGCGGTTGAGTTAGGCCCAGAGCAGACTTACAGGAGATTGTCTAGCTGATGGGGAAGGCCCAATCTATGTTTGGTGGGACTAGGCACTGGAATAAAATACAGAGATCTGATTAAGAAAGTTGGCATCCTTATCTACACTTGGCCAGACATGCTGGTCTGGCAAGTAAGGATCATCATCCCTCTCTCAGCCATTATGTAGAGATGGTGTGACCAGTTCCCTCTGCCTGGTGTTGATGCATGCTCTCCTGTGAAGCCGGACTATAGACTGTAACTGGACTATCAGTAAGAAAATAAACCCCCTTGTTCCCTTAATCGGTCTGATGGTCATTTACGACCAACCATGCAGGCGAACTGCAGCACATGGTAAAAGGTTGGTCACACTCTAGCTTTCATAGCAATCTTTTTGAGAAAATACCTAAGCATTGCTGTGAACTTCCTTCTTAAAAACATCTCTAATAACCAATCAAATGGCTTCCACCAAGACACATCTCACACGGTCACATCTTCGTCATATTGGAGATGTTCCATCATCATCATTGTGGGGACCAGGCCTCTGATCCCAGTGAACATCTGGGATACCAGCCATACTTATACATAAGCTCAAAGCAATGCTTGGAATCAAGAAGTCATGAGCAAATTGCATGAAACAGAGATTGAATGCTTTTGACATTTTTTGTATATTTGTATGGATTATACCTATTTATGAATGTGTGTATATTGGTCATGTATATTATGGACAAATTGATCTGAAAGATGAAAGTGACATACAAGAAAAATAAATTAAGGAAATCACAGAGAACTATACCTTTCTGCTGGCCTTTTTAGTGCAAGATTTCCTTGTCTTCCTGCTCTACCATGCAGATATCTTCAGAAGCATGTTTTAGGATTCATCAGCAGTGGAGAGTACAGATATATAATTACCATTATATGTAATTACACTGTAAATGAAAATATTTAGGGTCATGCAGAATGGACTGGTTTCACTGCATTGACATAACCCTGCCTGAAAGCAACAGCCAGCAGAATAAAACATGAGCACAACCCAGCAGAAGCCAGCGGCTCTGCAGTTTTTTCCTGCCAAGGTTGGCAGACGCTTGGTCATCTGCAGTGCCTGATTATAGTCGCACACAGCTTCCAAAAGCAGCTGTGGATGGAAAATACTTCTAATCCTGAATGAAGGCAAAAAGGAGTTCCTTTAATGGCACTTGCTTTACAGTCCATAGTGATCTGGCAAAAATACCATCCCTCTATTTATACTCACTCTCATAAAGATGACTGCAGTAACTGTGACATACAAAGTCCAATCCCTCAGGTCTACTTTCCATTCTCTTTTCCAGAAGACTTGAAATAGAGAAAGTCCTTCATTGTCTTTGTCTCTATGCCTTGCTTTGTTTTGAAAAATAAAGCAACCTTATTTTCCAAGTGTATTCTTTTTTTGAGATGGTGTAGAGAAACACTTCACTATGTAATTTTGCAATAAATGCATTTCTACAATGAAAGTCAAGATAGCATAAAGTTTATACTTTATGGGGAACCTAAATCTGAGTTATTTTTTAAATTTTCACTTCATATATGTATATATATATGTATATGTATATATAACTTCCAGTTTATATACAAAAATCTTTCTACACCTTTATACACTATTTGTTTAGCTGACTATGCATTCACACATTATTTGTAAGGTTGGAGAAATGCAAGTTACATGATTAATGCCCAACTTGAAAAATAAACATTCTTAAAAGAGGTAAGAAAATTTTAGGGCATAAGTGAAAAAGAATATTAAATGATCTGTTCTGATAAATAATGATCTGTTCTGATGATATAAAGGAGGAAATCATAGTTTCATGTTCACAGTATCCACGCCATGCATAAAGAAGACAGTACAAAAGCAGTCGTCTCTTAAATGTGATTAGTCAATGCTAGTGGCAAAAACAATGTTAAAGTTTGTAGGAAATTATACTCTGCTAGTAACACTGCATTATCCTTAATGGATTATTAGCAGTTCTTCTTTATAAATCGATAGCTCACTTCCTTCATGGCTACTATATACAGAGAAGATAGAGTTGACAATTTTAGGATTTTGTCATTGGGTTTCACCAGTTTAGTGAAATGGATTTCTATTTTTGGTATTCTTAGTGCTAATACCCATTATTTTCATGGTGTTCTATTGTATTATATGATTATAGTAGTTCTCTGTGTAGGGTAAGTAGCTGAAAATGAGACTATCAATGAAATTATAGAATGAACTTTATGACATCTATCCATAATTGAAAAATGCAAATGAGAAAGGAAGATTTTAGGCTGTTGTTCATTTTACAAGTGATTCAAAGGCATTCAGGGAAGTTGATTTAAGCTGCTCATGGTTGTACAGTTGAACTTGTACTTGATTTCAAGGAAGATGATTCTGATTGGTGCTCTTGGTCTTGAGAGAGTCTGCCTCACGAGTTAATGAAGCAAGTGGCTGCACTGGGCATGAAAAAGATTATAAAGAGAATCAGACATCACTTTGTAATGATATGAAACATAAACTGCTGCCAAATGCAACAGAAAAATAACTTTAATAGAAAATCATTTTGATATTAAGTCTTTAAAATTAATTTCCAAGTACTTAGTGATTGTGATTAAAATGGCTATGAATGGTTTGTTTTGTATGGTCTAATATAAGGTCAGATCCCTTGTATTGTCTGGATAGTATCAGAAAAGTAAAGCATTGCAGAGAACTAACCATTTGTGACATGCATGTCTACCTTTAATTCAGGTTATGTCAAAAGCTACTTGGTTACAGTAATGAAAGAAGTCAATTCCGGAGGAAAATAACGTGATTAATTGAGTTTATTAATACTTATAAGCAATTTATTAATTGGATCAATTCTGTATTCTGGGGATATAGAGGTGCTACCTCTAGAGGAAAAAAGGCACAAATTCACTGTATGTTAAATGGTGATAAACGTAAGAATAATAAGGAGATGGTTAGGGAAATTCAGACTGAAACTTAAAGAATGGTCAGAAAAGGTGGTTCAGTTTGAATTTCACTCCAAGAAATGTGCAAATCCAGACTTCTTGCTTCAGATGTGGCCTTAATTGGTGACAAGGTCTTTGTAGAGGTAGTTGAACTAAAATAAGAACATTAAAATGGATCATAATCCGTTATGATTGGTATCTTTATATGAAGGGACAATAGATCTTTAAAGGAAGATACCCTGAGAATAATCATCTGCACTCAAGAAGACAAGACTGGGACAGACATGGTCCTTGATAACTATGGTGCAGGATCTTTCTGTGGTTAAGCCATCTACTTATGAAACCTTGCAACCATGGTATTTGCAACTCATAAAGACTGATGGTGAACACAGCATTTTTTAAATTATTTAAATTTTCTAGCTCTACAAGCACTTTGAATACTCATCCCTGTTTCCCTTCCTCCCCCTCCCTCCCATCCCCTTTCCTTCACTTCATCAATCCATCCCATTCCCTCCTACCTTCCTATCTGTCTGCTTCTATGGACCCCAGAGTTCACTCTGGCTTGTCTACTCTTACGGGGATTCAGACCTGTTGTGGAATACAAATTTACCTCTCTTCAGGCCATCTAACCAGTAAGAGCATTTCCCTTCACTCATCCAACTTTAGTCCCCAATATTTCCGCTGTAGGCTCTTATCTCTCTTGAGTTACTCTATACTCTATGGGGACATGTTGATATGTCATTCATTATGCAGGTCTAGTAAGGATAAGTGTCACTGAAGTGAGTTCCTACATGTAGCATGCAGCCTATGGCAGTAAAAGAGCAGTGAGGTGGGCATTAACTGCCAACCATAATGCAGTGTACCAGCAACCTAGCAAGGTTCACCCAGAATCAGATCAACCTAATCTCTCTCTATCCTAAGGCTTTAAAAATCGGAAGGTTCACCATTGAACACAGCATTTGAAAGCCACAAGAGCATTGAGAATGGAGTTATGGGAGAAATAGTGCTTTAAGCAGAAAGCTTGGACTAACATCTCAGGCTCAATGCACATTTGGTCAGGTCTTAGAACAACAAATTCACTAGTGCATCTAGAGTGAGACATTATCAGAAGATGGCATCCATGATATAAGTGGTATCAGGAGAGGCATAAATGTTATAAGGACTGTAGGACACAGTTACTAATTTAGTGTTTATTCTTAGTGAAGCTATTGGAAAATTTTAAGCAGAGAAATGACACCACTTTTACATAGAAAGACGAATTTACTGCTGTTGTAACTTTAAACTTACTAGCCAATTTTATGGAAACCAGTGCAACTAGTATAGGAAAGCCCACTTGGCAAGCTATAGAAATGCTCCACAGAGGAGACAATGCTAGTTTTCATCAGGTTAGCACATCTGAGAAATGAATGTGTCCCAAAACTGTTTTAAAAATAGAGTAAATAGGGTGCTTTTTTTTAGGTGTGGATGCAGAGTGTAACAAAATAAAAGAAATTAGGAATAGTTTTAATTTATTTGCCCTGAGAAATTAGAAGACTCTAATGGTTATCAGACTTGAGGATGAATGAAGAAAATTAGTAACTGGGTTTCATTTACTATTGGCATAACATTGCTGGAGGAAAATTACTCCAAACTGAGTGACTTTAGGTAAAAGTCACATATTCTGACTTGCTCACTAAATTGATTCAGTTGATAGTGTTTGGGTTGCTAGCATTAGGCTTTGGTTTGCTTCCGGTCATTCCAATATTTCTTACCATTTTACAACCAGACATCTATAGGAGGGGGGTGCTCATATGACACAGAAACATAGTGCAAGTTTGGAAGACAGAAACATTCAGTTTTTCTAAGACCAAGGCTCAAAACAATTATCTACTTACTTCTCACTAACTGAGAAAATTACATGGTTAAGCCCAAGTCAAGAACTTCTCCACAGATAAAGGAATTTCAAGTCCAATAGCCAAAGTGAAGGAGTAATAAATCTGGGGTTCAGGAACATTTGGGGTTGTGGGGATTTTGAGGTACCATGAGTACACTAATTGTATTTGATGGTGACACCAGATGAGTTTATCAGATGAATGAGTGTACTAGAGAAAGAGGCCCAAGGTCTGATTATCTTGGAGCTCCATTTTTTTTTGCATGTGTATGGTTATAGGTATGAGTGTATGGGTGTGTGATGATTTGTCTAGAGGAGGATTCAAGGATAACTTCGGAAATTCTAAATTGCTCTATGTCATTACTTTGCTCTGGGGTTTCCCAGGTCTTGCCTTCCAGGGCCATGATTGGAGGCTATTTCCATTTCTACTTGGCATTTTTATGTGTGTATCAGACAGGGTTCTTTGAAGAAACAGAATCTATAGAATGTAGTATATATAAATAAGTTTATTAAAATAATTCACAATAAAAATAGTGTCCTTCAACGTAGCTGCCTGCAGCACTCTCTTTCCTGGCTGGAATGTTCCACAAAGCCAAAAGATTCCAAGGAGGTCTCAAGCCTTTGCTCCTCTGGAGGGGTGAAGAACAGCTGGGCTCTGACATCTGCGATGGATAGCGAACAGCAGCAAGGCCTAGAGACCAGGCTCCAAAGGCAGCGGGAACAGCAACAACATGATGGAAAAGGTGAAGCTCCAAATCAGCCAAGGACAGAAGCAGCAGCAGCAGCTACAAAGAAGGCCAGATGCTCTAAAGGCAAACAACGTGCATGCAAAGTAGACTGCACAGCAAGTGGACACTTGATAAGGGAAGAGCAAGTCCCTCCTTCTTGAACCTCCTATTATCCGGTCCATCACTGGAAAGTACCACCCACTCTGGGCTGGTTTCTCCACAGCAGTCAGTCAAGTACCTGCAGACTAGTCCAGGGGCCATTCTAACCATTAACCTTCCACAGCTGCCCCAAACAGTCTGCAACTGTCAAGTTGATATCAAAATGCAACCATAACAATGTGGTAAATGGGATTTGAACTTAGGTCCTTTTGAATATGAGGCAAAGAATTTAGCCCCAGAACCATTCCCCAGCCTGAAACTTAAAATTGATGTGTAAATCTCACACAGTATAAAGAGCTGCTATAGAAGTGAGGAGGCAATTCAGAAAGTGTCATATAGAAGAGCAGGAAATGCAAAAACATGAGACAGGTAACATAAAATGTGAGCCAGGGGTGGATGTGCAATTACACATGTAATCCTAGTTACTTGTGGAGATAAAATGGGAATAACACAGGTTCAAGACCAGCCTGGACAATTTAGCTTAAAACATTGTTTCAAAACATAATTTAAAAGTTCCCTTGAGTATTCATGCTTGGTTTTTAATGATCAACTTTTACATGACAAAAAATTGCAATACATAGGTAAACAAGGTGGACATATAAAACATAATTTAAACATGTAATGGAGCAGTTCAGAATTGAAAGGAGAAAAATGGACAAAAGATGGCAACCTCTGACCTTTGACAAAGGTACAGTTTCTTAGCACAGGAATCCCTTGAAATATTTTGAACATTTCTTAAAAGCCAGATGCTTAAATTTGAGCATAATTCCTATTCCAATTTAACTAGTCCAGTAAACTGGACATAACTCACAACCTCTGAAATTTAATGAATACACTAAATAAATTTCAAACTGACAGACCAGTAATGATTGTTCTTATTATGTAATTATTACCTTGAACATTGTAATGGTTAGTATTACTTATCAATCTGACACCTAGGATCCAGGCCTCTGGACACACATGAAGGGATTCTCTAGATTAAGCTTCGCCTCTAGGCATGCCTGTGAGGGATGTTTTCTGCTGGTATAATTGATGTGGGAAGATCCAGCTCCTTGTGGATAGAACCATTCCCTAGGCAGGGATCCATAATTGCATATGAATGAGGAGAACTGAGCAGAAACAAGCATGTGTTTGCCTCTCTCTATGATTGTGGAAGTGAACTCAGTAACTTGCTTGCCACAATAGACTATAACCTGGAATTATGAGATAATTTGTATTTGTATTTATGTATTTTGCATATGTATTTATGTTTGTACATGTATATTATGTATGTATTAAAAAGTATACATATATATAAATGTATGCAATATAATGTATATTATATATGTATACAAACATACACACATATTGTGTGATTGTATATATAGAGACTAGTTTTTGTATTTAATTTTTTATTTTGGCTCTGTGTTAATTATATGCCTTTGAGCAACATGGTTTACATGAATTTATTTTCCTCATGTATACTTTTATAAACTTCTTTTCAGGCTTTATCACAATTTCTGCCACATATAACTTCTTAAAATTAGGAACTTTAGCATAATTGTAAGTGAAGACTTATATTCCTCTAATCATTGATAATTTTCCAAACCTTTTATTCTTCATGTTCTATTTGAAAGCGACATGAGAGACATGCTACACATATATTTTTACTGCTGAGCTCTGGCTCACTACTCAGCTGGTATGAGCAGTGGGGTCAAAATGGGTTACAAACACCTGGGAAGCTATGACTCCCAAGAGGAAAGCACACAATCAAGTGCCCTCAGACAATGTGCTGGAAATGAGAGCCTGTGTGTCTTCAACAATGGATTGTTGAATTTGAAGGACTTTGTCCCTGCAATATCAGTATAAGTTTTTCTCTAAGTAGGTCAGTATTTCTATTTTATTCTAAAAAAGAACATCTTTAAGTGTAGTTACCTTTGGTTACAGTAGAAAAATCTGTTCATTCTACCAATCCCATATTGTTCTCCCTTGAAGAATAATAGATATTTGCAAAAGCTGAGATTTGAGATTGCTAAGCAACAACCAGGCTCATGACTGTATAGAGAAACAAATGACATTAAAGAACTGGTAATGCAATCCTTTCATTCATGGGGATTGCTTTCTAAGGCTCATCATTGGTGCTTGAAATAAAATCAATTTAAACCTGTGTAAATCATGTTTGTTCCTACACATTCATACATACCTAAACTGAAATTGTCCTTATAAAATAGTGGAGTAAGAAAGAGCTAAAAATAAAATACAGCAATTACAACAAATATAATGGTAGTTCTTTGAAAATCATGAAGTGTCTTATTTATGGAATTTTGATTTAACATTTCAGACTATAGTATATCACAGATTGTGGAAACCTTAAAATGTACATCTAGAGATATACATATCTAAAATGAACATAGGTATTAATTACTATTTGCAATTACTTAGGTCTAATTTAATTCAAACCTTTCATATTTTTAGACTTTGTTTTGATTTTCATTGCATTTTTGTGGAACATTTTTATATAATCATTATTTTATAACAGACATATCATAAAATTAATCATGTAATATTAAAGACAATTTTGAGAATCTTTATTGATTTGAGCAAACACCATCACAAAATTTAAAACATTTAAATTTAAAAATAACCCCCAAGTTATTTACTCTGTAATTTTCCTGAGTCTTGTGCTCTAAATTAATTTTATTCCCTTATCCATTTGTCCTACTTTAAATCTTTTCATATATAAAAGGAAGTTTACAATTTGTGGACTTCTGTGACTTACTTCTTTCATTTAATGTAACTTTTTCAATGTTCATTCTTATTTTAGCCTATAGCAGAACTAGCTGCTTTTGTGGAGTAATTCTCCACGCTATAATGTCCAGTACCTTGTGAGCTATTAGTGAAAAAATATCTGTGTTTTTTGCACTCTGTAGTACTTTGGATGTCTACACGTTTTTAATTGTCCTTGGTCACATTACAGACTATTGAGTTTTTTTCTCTCAGAAGCTCAAGTGGCTTAACAATACATGTAAAAATGAAATGCTATATTAACAAAAATTACAGAGAAAATCATGCAATTATACGATAGTTGCTGACGGGACATTTAATAAAGTCCAGTATTCATTCATGGCTTAAAGGTTATCAAAACTATGACTCAATTATAAATCACAGGGAATTTCTTGATATTTAATTTTCTTATAGTCTCACAGTCAATTCATTACAAAATATTCCTGTTATGGTTCATGTGAGATGTTATACAAAAACGTTTGAGAATGAACAATTTGCATGTCAACAAATCTATTTTGTACAGGACTGGAAAGTTCAAGATCAAGCTGTAAGTAGTGAGTCTCTGCTTTCAAATGGATCTGTATATTGTGTCTTCACATGGCAGAAAAAGAACAAAGAGGGAAGCTCCTCAATCCCTTTTTATAATTACAAATGCACATTGCTTGTTCATATTCATGAGTCTGCACAGCGACTTTTCCATGGATCTATATAACATGCTCTGACTATATCTTAACCACCCTTTCTTATCTTCCTCTCCTCCCACAACACCCTAAGTCCCTTATTTTCCACAGACATCCTTTTACTACCATCAGGTTGACATGTGCTTACCTTTTAATTCTAACTTCTGCTTAAGACAGAAAGCATGTGATATTTGTCTTCTTGCACCTGACTTACTTTGTTTACCTTGATGGTGTCTAGTTCCAACTATTTTCATGCAAATAACATTATCCTATTATTTATGGCTACATTATATAGGAAGCTATATTTTCATTTCATTCATTGGTTGCCTTCATAGCTTTGTTCCTGTGAAGCACCACAATATCTCCAATCTTTTTAAATTTTTTATAAGAAATTTTGAAATCCCATTCATGGGAATCCATCTGTCATGGTTTGAAATGTGTCCCCCACAGTCTTATGTATTTGGCAAGGTCATGGCACCTTGAAAGTGGAGCCTTACTGGAGGAAAGCAGTCACAAGAGGTGGGCCTTGAGGCAGATTAGTTCCATCCTACCTCCAGAAGAAGTTGGCCTCTGCAGCAAGCAGCCTTGCAGCTTTCAGCCTCCAAAATGTCTGCAGTGTCATAACCTTCTCCAGCTTTGGCCATGCAGCCATTCCACCTCTGCTTTGAAAGACTATTTCTCCCCTCTGGAATTGAATAAATCTCCCTTTCTCCTTTAAGTTGCTTGACTTTGGGTGCTCTCTCACAGCAATAGTTAAGAGTAACCCTTACACATCCTTTTGATTTAGCATCCTCTTAAAAATCTACCTGTTAAGTATCACACACAACTTAAAGTTTTAGGATGTAGGTTTTGTGAGATACATTCAGGACATATACTTGTTGGGGCTGGAGAGGTGGCTCAGGGGTTAAGCCTTCGCCTTGCAGGCAGAAGGTCCTGAGTTCAGATCCTAGACCCCACGTATAGACGCCGGGCAACCGGGGCGGCCTGCGTTTCTGGTCCTGGTAGGGCAGAGCCTGTGAATCCCAGGGCAGAGTAAACAAGGAGAAGGTGGAGGCGTCCATGTGGTTCCTGAATTCATCCATGGTTCTACACACACACACATATACACACACACACATACATACACACGCGCACAATTGAATAAAAAATGTTTAAAAAAAAAGAACATATACTTGTCAACTTTGTCTTCACAAATGTATTTCAAAGATCTCGATTAACCCCACTGACACCATCTCCACTGTCATGATCCAAAGTCTGTCATAGACAACATCTCTGGATCCCATCTCTACATTCTGTCAACCGTAGATGTTATCTTTGGACAACATTTCTTTTCTCATCTGCTGTGAACAACATCTTTGGGCTTTCCTAGATCTGTTGTTCCGTGCTCTCCTTTGAAAACATCACAAAGATCTTCTCAAAATATAGACTAGATCTTGACATTTTTCCTTTCAATAATCATTCAGCGTTGCCTCTCTTTCCTTTAAATACACACAGGAAAGTGTGAATATGCCTTGTCCCCATTAAGCCCCTCTGCCAATTTTGTGCCATGTGACTTTCTTGACTTGCAACCACTTAGGATATTTTGAGTGACTTCTGACCAAGACTGTGTGTTTGCAATATTTTTTCCTTGATATGTGACAAGTTACATAAACTTTCATAGCACATCTTATTTCAGAAAGTTCTTAAGAATACACTTTGCTATCCTAGTTTAGCATCAAATAAGATCTGAACTATGACATAAATCTTATTTTTCGTGAATCTCTATTGGCTGTAAAACCAATAGAGATTAAACTTCTCCAATGAATATATAAATGTAGAAAAGAGAAAAAAAGAATATACTCATAATTTGTGTAAGAATAGTAAGCAACAGTGTAAACTCCATTAAGATATAACTTCTATTGAGTTCTTTTCACAATCTATATCCATTTTATTAAGCATATGACAATCCATCATCAAGATATATCATGACTAATTATTTCATTTCTGATAAAATATGTTTTTTTCTATTTTCAGATGAACGAACACTGTTTTTCATTAAGGCAGTTTTATGAATTCAGATCAATTTTCTTGGAGAATATTTCCTAACAATACAGTTTCAGAGCAACTACTGACAATTTTAGAATAAATTCCACATGATGCTATGATTATAACAAAAAGTAGACTCCTCAATGAATATTTAATCGATTAACTTAACTATATCCATTTCTTTGACTTCCTAAGACTAAGATTAAACTTTTAAAATTTTTAAAATACTTTCTAACTCTTTGGTAAATACTGTGTTTCAATTTAAGGGAAAACATCTACTTCATTGCAAGTATGTTCTATAAAGTTTTGTGATTGAGTTGCATTTAGTTATATATACATATGCATATATTTTTTTACTTATCTATCAGTTACTTTTTCTTCACATCCCCATTGTTGTGATGAGTATATGACCTAAAACATATAGGGGAACAAAGAGTTTTATATTTGTTCCTATAGTTTCAAGTTACAGTCTCCTAGGTTGGCCCAACAGTTCCTAGGAGCATCAGGAATGGGCCACACTATGTATATATACATGGAGACATGGGAAAGGTGCAAAACCAAATCCTGCTATCTAGATTCTAGTTTGTTGGTTTAGTAATATGCCAAACGGCTGCCAGTTTTCTCTCTATCATAATCTACCTGCTAGAGGAATGGTTCTACCCAGTATGGGCTGGGTCCCCTCACAGTAATTACTTAAGTAGGCAATCTTCTTATTCATTTGCCTTGACAAGATAATTTCTCATTAGTGGACCTAAGACATGGTTTTCGAATGTCAAGTTGAAACTTAAACATTAATTATCACATCAATTATAAGAGATATGTTTATAGTTGATAACCTTTCATACTTCTTGAAATTATAGAGTCATAGGATAATGGACAAAGAATAAATAAAGACAAAGAATGAGGCATCACTACTTTTATGAAAAGTACTTGAAATGACCTTAAAAGTATTCATCAAATGGTTCATTGAAATGAACATTCCTTAATTTTTTAACCTTTATTGCTCCTTGTAAAGTATTATAAAATCAGACATATTTTAGAGAATTAAGTTCCCAAGGCTTACTATCTGCTCAGTGTTGGGGAAAGGTGACTGATAAAATTGTTAATTAGCTACTTATCAAGATATCTCTGTCATTGTGCATTGTAAAATGCCCCCGGGCCAAATGCAAATTATTCATAAATTAATACAGGAAAAACAAAAGCTAGATCAGCAAGTTGAAGGTCGCATCTACCTCACATCTACCTGGTAGACTTAAATGCTAATCAGCCTACAATTATTAGAGATGAATATAAATACAAATAAGCATTTATGAATAAAAATGCACATTATAATGTGAAATTGATGCAACTATTAAAGGTGATTCACACTCTTCTTAGAGACATCTAAATTTTTGTAACGAAACTTGGCTAATGAAGGTTAAATATGAGGAATTTTAGGTAGTTGTGAAAAATACCAGAAAAAAATTAAGAAAAAATATGCATAATTGAACAAATCTCTAATTTCTATGAAGTTTTTCCAAATTTTGTTTCATTTTTATCATTTCCGAGTATAAAATATCATAAAAATATATCAGAGTCCTGGGAACATGTCTCAGTAAAGAGCTAGCTTTGTAACCAAGAGCACCTGAACTTTTAAACCTTGACATGGTGTAATACATTTATTGTCCCAGCTCTGGAGAGGGACAGACTAGATAAACTCATGCAGCCTCTTGACCAAGCCAGCTTAGCCTAATTCTTTGCCTTGACAAGATAATTTCTCATTTAGGGTACCTAAGCATATAGTTTTCAATAGTCAAGTTGGATCTTAAATCTAATTGTCACATCAATTATAGGAGATATGTTTATAATTAATAACCTTTCATACTCCTTGAAATTATCACCAGTTATAGAGACACTGGATAATGGACAAAAAATGAATAAAGACAAAGAAAAAGAGACAACGCTTCTCTGTGAAATGTACTTAAAATGACCTTAAAACATTCATCAAATAGTTTATGGAAATGAGAGGTCAATGAGAGATCCTATCTCAAAAATAAGGTAAATTGTGTTCCAGAAAAATGATACCTGAGATTGTTCTTAGGTTTACACACACACACACACACACACACACACACACACACACACACACTCCAGATACAAAAATGACAGTGGTAAAAGCCTCACAGAATATATCAGGATGTATTTTTCATCAATAACACATAGAACCAAAATGTTCTGACTCATAAAGGAAACATATTTGGCAAAGAGCTGTCTTAGTTACTTTTAGCTTGTATTTGAAATTATTTTTTTCTTATATGGTAAAATGTAATCACATTTGTATGTAACTAGGCTTTCTAAGCTTTATTATTAAGCATTCTAGGTTGCCTCAAGGTAACAAATGTTCTCTAAGTTTAGTGCTATCTGGGTCCCTGCACCCAGATACTGTGAAGACACTCAGACCCTGAAGTAACAGATACATTGAATGATGAAATCAATGTATTAGTTCAGGCATTTTATTAATCAAAAGTTCAACATAACAATTATTGGCTCAGATCTGTTCCAGAGAACTGATCAAAATATCCACAGGAAAACAGAAGAGACTCAAATGCGTCCAAATAAAGAAAAAACAAACATATTATGTATAGACTGAAAATAAAATCAATGTAATTGAGAACAAGAACAATATATGCATTTGAGGCTAATTAGGATCGTGATGCAGGAAAATTGAAAGTCAAGAGATCTTAAAAATGTGCTCTGAAGCCTTAACAAGATGGAGGAGCTGCATTGCTACTTCTAAGTTATATGGAGTTGAGAATCACATCATTCTGTGCTCCCAAAAAGGAAGAAAGGATTTCCATGCCATTCTAATCTGGATAGTTTGGGGAAAGGATTCCATTGTATTGAAGGTCAGTAGTGGTTAATCAAAAAACTTCAGGAACCAGATTGGTTCAGTTGAAAGGTTCAATTGTGGACCTGTGTGAGACAAACTCCATTCCAAGTGCCCCAAATCAACACTAATTTGAATTTTCTCTTGATTGATTTACTGTCTTCTTTTCATTTAATCTAATGGGAAATTGTGTATGTTTATATTGCCGTTGCGTGTGTGTTTGTGTGTGTTTTTATAGTGTTAAGTAATATGTGCATAATTTAGATCTCACAGCAACACATAAGGAAATTATTCTATGAACCTTACTTTACAGAAGAAGGAACTTGGATTCAGCTGGTTGGTAAGCTGACTAAATTCCCATAACTAATAAGCACAATTATTATCCAGCTCCCTGATCCTCCAACATTAAAATTTTTGCCATCATCTTTTCTGTCGTGTTTTTTAAAGCCAAACCATTAGCTACAGTGTCGTTTAACTACTATGGCAGGATTTGTGATTTTTCTGTAGATAATCCTTTTTATAACAGTAGTAAGAACTCTCAAAGATTCCTGTAGGTGAACTTACATCTGCATCATGCCAAACACTCAGAAACTTCCCACTTTGCTCTATAGTAACCATGTCCTTTCTAATGTATGTCCACTTTGTCCTGGTGCTCAAAAGGCAAAGAAGGAAAGACTTTGCTAATTGTATTAAGTAATCATTGTAACAGAGCACGAAGTAGAATTATCAAAAAGTGTAGGGAAATTAATGCCTAGTCACCGCATCAGTATGGCACTTCTGAGCAGATACTCGGTCTACAAAGAGTTCAATAGCTGATTGAGTGAACTGTGTCTCTGTGAGAAGATATCTGTACTTCAGCTTTTTTTTTATTTTCAGAATCTCAACAACATATCTTGATGCAAAAATAATTTGATGTTTTCTCCCTTTGCATTAAATTGCAAAGGAGATGTCCTGTGTTGTGATAGCTAAAACACAGAAGGTGCCGTGACCACTGCTGAGGAAAGGAAGGTTCTACACAGCAAAAGCAAAGGGAGAAGAGACCCTTGGCTCTGAGCATATCGCCAAGTAAGCGAATCTGGTAACCAAGAAACACAGACAGAGTGGGCGTTAAGTGAAAACAGCCTTTCCAGAGGAGCACTTGGCCCACAATCATCAGGAAGGTCAGATAAGGAGAACAAATTCCTTCTAGGGCCTCTTAAAAATGAACAAAAGCCCCGTTTTTCAAAAGCACTGATCCATGTATTGTAATTCCTTTAAACAGATCAACCCTAACTGGATAAGCCACAGGCCAGACCACAAAGTTTTATGATCAGTTGCATTTCTTCACATAGGGACTGTCACACTATTTACTATGTCTAGGCAAGGCCTTGGGCAAGTACAGAACCCATTACTTGCCCCCTCTCAAGTACTTGCTCCCTCCTTTACTCATCAGATCAAATTGAAAGTTAGGCGAAAAGTGAGATTTACTTAGTCCATGAAAGTTGGAGTGTGTGTGTGTGTGTGTCTGTCTGTCTGTCTGTCTGTGTGTCTGTCTGTAGGGAGGTAGTCCCCAGTGTGTATGTGGTAGTCTGAAGATAACCTTCGACATTAGTCCTGGCCTTCCACCAGCTTGAGGAAAGGTCTCTCTTTTTTCTATGATTTTTCCCTTGTGTACACCAAGCTTGCTGGCCCGGGGATTCTTTTATCTCTAACATCTATTTCTTCATAGAAACTCTAGGATTACAGACATCTCCTATCTCTTCCAATTTTAAGTGGATCCTGGGGATTCAAACTCGGCTCCTTATTCTTGCCTAGCAAGCATCTTATATACTGGGATATCCTCTGCCTTATATTTTATGTCTCATAGAAATGCACCAATGATTCTTTTCTGACATGCTATAAACTGTTCTTTTTAAAGTTTTATAAATATGGAAAGGATTATGAAAAACTGCTGCTTTCCATACGTTTGACTAAAAAATAAAGTTTTCGTCTCAAGCCCAGCAAATGAGCTGTTTTATTCTGTACAACAGGTTTGTTTTTGAAAACCTATTCTTGGATTTCACTGGTTTCAAAAAAAAAAAAATCTGATATTTTCCAATTACTTTAAAATGTTTGATGTCTCAGTTTTTATATAGTTTATTGTTGAGACCCACAAATATTTCTGTGAGCTCTGATGTTTTGATGGTTATGGACCATGGAGAGTTTCAAATGAAATGATGAAATTCACTATGAAAATTGTAAAATATTATGCAAAATAAAGGTAATATTTTGGTTTAGTCTTAGCAAGGAAGAGTAGCAGTCAACTTCTGTTTATATGTTCATCTTGTCTAAATAAATGGGATTTATTAAAAATGAAGGGTTAAGAATGTTCTACCTGGGGCTGGAGAGGTGGCTCAGGGATTAAGCCTCTGCCTTGCAGGCAGAAGGTCCTGAGTTCGGATCCCAGATCCCATGTATAGATGCCAGGCGGAAGCGGGGGCGGCCTGCGCTTCTGGTCCTGGTAGGGCGGAGCCTGTGAATCCCGGGGCAGAAGGAGATGGAGGAATCCATGGTGGTTCGCGATTCGTCCGTGGTTCTACACATACACAGACACACACACACACACACATACACACATGTGCGCACACATACATACGCACACACACACAATTGAATAAATAATAATAATAAAAAAAAAGAAAAAAAAAAAGAATGTTCTACCTGCCTCCTCCACTCATGAAATGAGGTGGATTTTCAAATCCAGTGAAATTTTCTTACAGGACCAAAAATACATCAGCTGCGTTCTCCCACATCCAAGACCTTTCTGTAAGTTGAAAATCTCAAACTTATCTTTGTCCTTGACTACCTTTCCCTGGCTCTCAAATATCATTTGGGAAGTAAATTCATGAACTTGTAAACTTGAGGTGCTAATGATATTTTCTATCTGGTTATTTTCACACAAGACCCAACTTTTAATGAAGGACACTAATCAGGCCTGACTATAGGCCAAGACAGGAATGAATATGAACATGAAATCCTTGGTTCTGAATCCAATCTCACTTCCCTTTCTTATCATATCTGATACTTGTGGAAAGCACCTCAGTCGATTTCTTTGAGTTTCTGAATCCTGGGAAACTCTAGATTGCAGCTTCCCTATTGTGCTAGTAACTGTTGACAGAAATTTGATACTGAGAAAAGTTGATGCAAAGACCATTACTCAGTGGAATCAGGAGACTTCAAATATTGCTATTTTTGAAATGTCTTCACAGAGATTCATGAATTTTTTTATTAGGAAATGCAGATTTAATGCATACAAGATACAGTGTCAAATGCAAGGCAGAACACAAGGATTCCCAATTAAAACAGAGAAGAAGAAGTTGGGCTTCATTTGAAGTTAAGGAGCATCAGCATCCTTAGAAACACAGATAAGAAAGAGGGTAATCAATAATATACTTTTTTTGGCATTCTGGGAACTGATGTGTAGATATTTCATCCCTCCAGTCTCCAGCCAGTCAAAGTCTAAGGAAAGTCTGTTATCCAGCCAACAAATGTCTTTGTTTTTAAAGAACATGGGAGGAGACTACATCAGGTGAGATGAGTACCATAGGACGCCAAAGTTGGTTGTGAGGAGGGTACATCACAGAGACAAGGAGGACATGCACAAGACACAACTTTAAATCAGTATCTGAAGTCCCCTGGTTCTACTGAGTGATGATATCTTTGCATCAACATATGCAACCCTTAATGAAGTATCAGCCAATATCAAATGACCCCTTCATTTATGGCCCATTTAAGCACAAAGATTCTTGGATGCCTTTCAGGTGATTCAGTGGTGTGTTTCTGCATCTATTTCTTTGGGACATCAATTCATGTCCTTTTATGACTGTAAGGTATGATGGCCTTCCAACACAAACAACTATCTATTTTTCTATAGACAAAAGCAAATTTATAGACAAAAGGATAAAACCATTTTATGGATGGATATAACATCTGGCAGCCCTAGTCATCTTTCTGGAATATTCAGACTTACGAAAAACCAGTCTTTATGCACTAACAATTCAGAACCAACAATATATCCCATCTGTTACAAGTTTAACAAAGTAAAACTATGGTGTACATAATCTAGTAAAGGGTTTAGATGTATCATTGTCCTTAGCATTTGTTCTTGAAGACCGTGGGTTTATATCTACAAAAATAAAACATGAGTGAATGGGTATGTTCATTGATTCTGTTATCTTCTTGCTAATTTTTGAAAGTTGTTTGTCTTTATAAGAGGTCTGCTGGTCAAAGTAGAAGAGAAACTGTCTAAAAATAAAGGATACATTGAAGGGAAGTGAGTATGTGAGGATACGATAAATGTACTATTTGCACTTGCATGAAAATGTCCTTCTATTACACTGTCTCACATACAATGAATATATACAGTGAGAAAAATTTTAAAAACTACCAAATATTGGAGCTCCTCCCCAAAAAGCTTTATAAGCCACAAAATCCTTGTGTCTGTAAATTATTTCAAGGAATATAATTCATCTAAACATTAATATTTATCATTAAAATTTGAATGAGAAAATCTTTTCAGAGAGAGCAACATAACCTAATGACATACACATATAGAAATTCATGCTAGACAACTAATAAAAACATTTCACAAATTCCACCAAAATATGAAGCAATATTTCTGGTGTGAAATTCCTCCCTGTGGTTTAGGGCAGACAGCAAATAATATAGAAGAAAACTGCTAGAATAATGATTATGCTACATACTATTCAGATATTAGCAGAAGCCTGTGCTCAGCAAACTTAATGAAAGCAATCAAACTTTGCACACTTAAGGAAGGAGGTGGGATTTTTCAAAAATGCCACATTAAAATACAAAATAATAAGTGTTCTTACTTGTAGAAGATGTGTGACTTTTGTCTGGATGGGACAATTGTTCCTGAAATCCTACAAGTAAGAGGGTTTAGTAGGCAAGGAATAAGTAACTCATGGATCAACATACTTGTGGTAACAGAATTCATTTGAGTCCTGAGAAGCATTGTTCATAATAAATAGTAGCACGGTGTTTTGTAAATAATCCTTATCATGTCAATTGCTGATGGGGTTTGATGTCACAAGAGCTAATTTTCGATTCTAGGTCCGCTTATTAGTAATTGCATGACTCTAAACATGAATTCACATCTCCATGCATTCATTTAATCTGTAATATGGGGATAATTACAACACACATCTCACACATAAGTGTGTGGGTAATAATTGAGCCTTCCTCTTAGAGTTGTTTTGAGGTTAAAGTTAACAAATGTAGTGTTTAGAATAGTGTATAATTCACAAGATCTTAATGGTATTAACTGTTAGCCTTTCAATATTCTAAAGATGCAAATAAAACAAAGATCAGTAAGTCTAATATAAGTTCTACAAGACATGCAAGGAGAAAGAAACTGAGAAGGAAAAAATGCAGATTTATTAGATCACAGAGGACTTAGTTTATTTCACCTCGTCATACTGTAACACTGAGCATAAGTTGAAATAAAAGAAAAAGATAGCACCAGATTATTGTTGCCATGGATAAATGAGGTAGTAGGAAGAAGGGCTGATTAAGTGCAAATGGTAGATTTAAGGCTCTGGTGTGTCTCCACTGGAGCACATGATTTAATTTAGAACAAAACTGTGCAAATAAATGAAAGAAGTAAAATAGAAGTAGCTACATTTCAGAAGCAACTCAAAATTTCATCCTATCTTCAAGTCTGCAATGCAAGATGTACATAAATCTCTTAACAATCTATGTCCTGACATTCTTGTAAACCGAGGATGAATTAAATCACCCTTTTCTCTTTGCACATTTAATTTTTTCACTCAATACAGTGCAATTGGTGCTAGGAATCCTTGAAGCTTTACTGAAGAACAAATATTTATAGTCTTTGGTAAGGACATAAACTATGAGAACTGTCAAAAGAGTGGGGAGAAGGTATTATTGACCCTGTTCTCTAAGAACTGTATTCCAGTAGGAAGAGCAAGGCACATACACAAAAACTTTGGTATTATATAGAAAACCTTTCCTTCCGTTTTGAAGAAACAAGTGAAATGCTACAGAAATTCAAACTTTGCTTGTGTAAATGAGGAACGAGTTTAGAAGATACTGCTTTGAATAGGGTCTGGAACTTGAATGTGGTTGAATGGAGCAGAGCAGAGGTGTTGTAACTCAAGGTTACAGAACATGAAATACAGGAGCTAACAGGCTTATCAGCGTTTCAGGGATGTGAAAAGAGTTGAAGATGTGATTCAATTTCTCTAAAGGAAATTTAGGGCCAGGTTAAATACGAGAGGCTTGGAGTCAATAGATAGTCAGTGAAAGTTGTGTGCAGAGGATAGCAGTGCAGAAGTATATTTTTAGTAAGAAAATATAATCGTAGCTGTTTTGGCAGAGGAAGAGAAAAAGCAAAGTCAGCCAATTAGCAATTGTCATGATTCCTACCTAACTTCCTGAGTAGACAATTCAGTATCATTGTTCAGCTCACACACAATGTGCTAATTAAAAGAATACATAATAGTTTAAAGTTGAAAGAAATAGGAAAAAGATCAGTTCTGCTGACACACGATGAAATCTAATTTAGTTAAGTTCCTCAAAAAAAAAAGTGCAATGTCATTACAGTAAAGAAATTCAGGAGGAAGAATGTATTATTTGCAGAAATCGTCTTTAATATTTTATTTTTGCTTATTTCCATTTATATAATCAAGACTCCAATGTTTTACATTCAAGCTTGGGATATGAAATATGATTATCTGGTCAAACAATACTGTAATTACACATTCCTGAATATTTATACCAAATCAAAGAAAAAATTTCCCTTGTATTTTGTTGTGAAATTGGGGAGATTTGCTGAAAATTTCTCCCATGCTTCAATTCAGGTTTGGTATGTGTGTAAAGGGGCTGTATTACCCCAGTACTATTCATTTGAGCATGAATTAGCACAAGGATTTCCCATGTCTATAAAATGACTATAAAGTGCCTGGAAAATAATGGCTCCACAAAGGAAAATACTTAAGAGTTCTTCTCTTAAATGATTTTTCTGATATTATTAATATGAGTGAACTATTTTGTTTCAGACTTGGTGTCTTAGATAATGATCCCTTGGAAGTTACACAACAGTTTACAGAATTATCAACTGATCTGTAACTGATCCTTGTTGCTACTCTTTCCCTCTGCTTAGGCTTCTTCACAGATTCTGCCTACAATTTTTGTTAAATGACCAACTTTCTTGAAATGAAAGGGAGATTTGTTCCTTTGCAACCAAAGAAACATTGCTTCTCTTAGATATTTGTTCTTCCATTATATTTTTACTTACTCTTTCATCTTGAGAAAATAGGACCAATATTTCTGGTGTTGAACAGTTTGGTACTATTCATTCTGTGCAACTACTGATACTCACTAAAGGCCTAGAGGACCCCAATAAAAGAAGAGGGATTTTAGTTTCTCTTATCTTCTTCAATTAAATCTTCTTGCTGAATATTTATTCAAAAGATTAATGTGCTGGAAAACTATCAGAATTGATACTGCATACCTTAATATTTTATTAACCATCTATCTACTCAATTGTTATTTTAATAGTCCAGTTTTTATTGTGAGTTCACATTTTGGGGTAAACTGAATTCAGTTATGTTACGGTGCATTGTTTGTGCTCTGAGTGAAATGTCTGATCTGTCCCATTGATGAATTCCCAAAGCCAAGAACAGCTACTAGCCTACAGAAATAATCTAAATTTTGGTGAATAAATGACTATAAAATGAACAATGACTTTGAGAAAAAAATATGCTATAAATTCAAAATATATATAATGGGAAAGTTCTTATTACCAAACTAGATAATTTGAAGATCAGATATATAGATCTAAAATTTATGATGCAAAAAGGAGTAATTCAAATGATTCAATAATATCTGATTCTGACAATTTAAACATTATTTAATTAAAGGAAATATCTAAAATTTTTCATCACATAGTTATAAAGGCAAATGTATCAGTATATATCTTTTGCATATATATTTTACATAGACACTTATGTATACATTGTTATATGCATAGATACATATCTCTGTGTTAGAATTCTAAGAATTATGTTCTCAAGTTTTCTTCACCAAACATTGTAGCACTCTATCTTTGTGATAGTTTTATAACCTGGCAAATCAACTTTATCTAAGTCTGATAAAATTAAGGGACAAAGAACAGCTACGAATGGACTATATCAAGGAGCTCCTCAGTTTGAAAAGGTTTGACTACAAGGGAATTACATCAGTGTGTCCTTAAAGTCTTGAGAGACTTAGGAGTTCAGGTTGATTAAATTACAAAGCTGAAAGAAACATTTTTCAAGTCATGATCGATATTTGAGTTTCTATGAGAAATACAGAGACTAAAAATAAATAACCAAAGTCTTGGCCCAGAATAGTATCACATGTCTACTGGGTTAGTCGATGTGGAAATATTTTGCCCATTGTGGCTATCGGGAAGACATATTCTGGTTTTCTGGTATATGTTTTTGTCACCACCACTCATAATTAGCAGGAATGATACATCAAATAAAACGTCAGCATCAAAATTAAGGGTAGACATTTTTTACTCACAAAGTATTCAAACTTTGTCTATAACTATAATATTAGAATAAAACTTTCTATTTGTATTGTTCTTTCCTTCAAATTATTTTGTAATATGATGCTACAAATCTCAGAATTCACAATGTGTTTAACATCAAAATTTTTGAGGACTAAGCCATGTCTGTTACCATATTTCCTAATTTCCCATTAGCTTTAGCTATTCTATAACATATCTTTAGCAAGTTAGTGTTATCAACTACAATGCATTGGCAATTTATGAACTACTTTCAGTAACCTGCCTGGAGACTCCTCTTATAAATCATTTTTCCAGGAAAACATGTGAACAAATAAATCTGGGGAATGAATCTCTAGCAGGTTTAACACAAAAGAAACTTGTGGTTATTTAAAAATTCAAGTTTTTACAGCTGATACTTAGTTCTGGGTTACCTCTAGAAAATAGCAATACTTACTTAAACTTGTAAAGAAAAGCATCTAGCTCAGTTTACAGTTATAGACAATAGAACAGGATTATGCTAAATTAGCTTATATGAACTTTAAAAGATTTAGGAACATCAAGAGAAAGTCTTAAAAATCAACCAGTTCCTCTTTGGAAATCAGTATGGGATCAAAAAGCTACAAATAGAGCTACCATAATGACTCAGATAAATCACTTTCAACAATAGTCCCTAAGGATAACTCCTCTTATTACAGAGATACTTGTGCATCATGTTTATTACAACTCAGAAGTTCAATGCTAGATGAATGGATAATAAAAATGTGGTATATAGACACAATGGAAATTCACTAGTAAATGGATGGAATTGGAAGATATAATTAATATTGAATGAAATAACCAAGACACAAAAAGACAAATATTATATGGTCTCCCTTATGTATGGATGTTAACATTGAACTTTCAGAATGATACTTTTAAGTTGAAAATCCTGTATTATTTGTAAACAAGAAAGAAACATAAGTCAGAGAGTATGAGGAAGGGGGAAAGGACATGGACCTAAAAGAGGGGATGTAATAGAACATAGGAGGTAAGAAGGTGGAAAGAAAAATAATGGGAAGACTGTTTCAAGAGGGGAGAGAAATAAATGGATAGAAGATTGGAGGGGACTAGCACTAAGCATATGAAACACAGCCAAACAGAATCCTTCTACTGAACAGATCACTCTAAAAATGTAACTTAAAAAAGTACCAATCAATATACCCTAGTCAGGGGAACACACAGAGGGGAAAAAAAGAGAAAATAGAGATTGGCCTTAGATATTCCTGGCAGAGTTACAGGCAATTAAGTAGATTTCCCACTACCAGGAAAGTGGACTTCCCAAAGAAAAGTTGGATAGAGACTGCAAATGTCCTTGAAGCAAAATATGCATTTGCCATTGTTATCAGTTGCCATTGAAAATATGATACTGAGGCACTACTGCTAAAGAAACCACACACAGAACTCAGAGGACATGGGGGGAAGGGGGAAGAAACAAGCTGTAATAGAGAAGCTTCCTCCATGCTCACTAGCCCCACAGAGCCTGAGGGTATAATGCAGGCTACCAAGGAAAGAAGCACTAAATGCTCTCATACAGCTATGCCTACTGTAAGCCACAATGACAGCAACTGTATTAAGAGGTGTGCAGTAGTATAACAGTGATATATAATGCATGGGGGTGACTGATTTTTTTCTGACTGACATTGAGGTCAGTTTCATGACAGAACACATGGCCCTGAAAACCATGCCAAAGGTCTATGAGTAGGAAGAACATAAGCCCTAGAAGGGAACAAACTTCTTGGTGTTAACTGTAAATATTTGGTGGTAGTAAGCTACCACTAAACACTTACCATTATACCATAGATGAAAAAAGCACTTAGCACTCATTCAAGAAATATTCTTGTGCAATGGAAGATGTGTAATGCAGAGAGCAACAGCTAGCTGAAATTCAAAGCAAAAATAGTTGTGAATAGCTAGGTCCTAATCAGGATATCTAAATGCACCCTTCCTCATCTGAAGGCTCAGGGAACCTTGTGGAAGAGGGAACTGAAAGAAAGTAAGAGCCAAGGGACAGGAAGAGGTTATGTCAGGATATGCCTGTGTTCATATCAAGGCTGCTTTACCTTAGAATTCAATGCAAGGATTCTACTTTGCGAAGACTTGCACAATAGCTAGTCTACCAAAATTTTGTTATGCAGCAGGGTAGATCCCATGAGTTAATGATGCCACCCTGAGAGACTATAAAAAGATGAGAGTTGGCAAGAGAGACAACGATCCATTTTACTCTAATGTCAAGCAAATCACTCATGACTTGGGAGGTGCCCCGCCACTAGCCAGTGCATGTGTCCTAGAATGCACTGTTTATAGCCTATTCAAGGAGTCATGGAAGAGGGAGGAAAACTTTCAGGAGGGGAAAATAGGTGGAGTGGGATGGGACGGGGGCATGGAGGTAAACAGTGAAAGAAAAAAACACATAAATGTATCATTAATATAATTAAAATAAATAAAATGTAGGGGAATAATTAAACATTGGTCAATGAATTTGATAGCTTTTTTAGATTTAAAGTTTTAAAATTAGTTCTACCCTTCTCTTGGGGAATTTCTGTGCTGCAGTTAAGCCCACCCTCCATTGTAGGCTGACAGGGTGATCTTGCAGAAGGAAGTCTGAGCTGTTCTTTACCCATAGCTTTTTATCATTAGTCATTTGCTCTGGCCACCCTGCTCCATTTCTACATCTAGATTCTTCCTGAGCCAATTCATGTAGAATAAAGAATTCTAAACTCCTTTCAACTTGAGCTATCTTTTAGAAATCTCAGTAGTAAAGTTTAATTGGGGGGTGAAAAGTTAATGTTTCTCTAGCTAGATCTCTTCTCTTCCAGCATCATGGGAAAGTTTAGATTTTTCTCTAGACAGATATTCCCCTGGTCAGTCATTCTTCAGTATCCCACGACCTCTTCACTTTTCTTCCTTTTTTATGTTGCTTGTTTTGACATTATTTTCAGTTGTCAACTTGACAACTGAGAACTGAGCATTTTGATACACCTATGAAGGCTTTCAGGAATCCTAAATCTAATTGACATGGGAAGACTTAACCCATAGTGATTAGGACCATTCTCTGGGCAGCTGAATAAGATGGAGAGAAAAAGAGTCAGCGAGTTAACAAATTGGCCAGCTATAAATTATGCTTTGGTCCCTGCCCCTCTCTCAGCTTTTTATGTGAATATAATTTACCAGTTCCCTCAGTTTTTGCTGGTACTTCTCATGTTATAATGGTCAACTACAACACAGAATCATGAGCATAAATGAATGCTCTGTGGTACTAAATTCATTAGGTCATTCATTCATTACAGAAACAAACAAAAAATCAAAGAAGCTTTGGTTTCTCTTTTAAACTAAAGATTCTATCACATTTCAGATACATGACTGTGCTTCCTAGTGTCATAGACATCATACTTCAAACCTTAAACCTTTGTTGCATATGCCATTGTCAGATAGAAATGTAAATCTGCCTATCTTTCTATGCTAATCAGTAAGAGGAATGTAGAGGGACAAACAAGAACATTAGTGTACTGCTCAAATTTAGCTTGGAATTCATTCAGATTCATGGTTACTCTACTTTTCTGAAGATTCACCTCCTCCAAAGAAGTTCTTCACCATTGTTTTCAAATTACATAAAATCCCATGACCATTTCTTTAGTTAAACATTCACTCATGTTTTCTAAGATTTTTAAATTTTCCTGCCCATAAGGTTAAATCAAGGGGGACATTTCTCCACATTTAGATATTTACATGTAGGACTTAAGCAATCACCTTTTTTTATTTTCTAATAAGACTAAATTTATTCAATACCCTAGTAAAAGTTTTGATTATAAGTATCCAACAGTATAAAAGGTACAAAAGAGATCTGTAGATTTCTGATGCATTAATACAAAGTGTATGAGTATATACAGTACTTCCTGCAGGCAGTACTGTAAATAAAAAGGTCTAGTTATAAATAAATAAATACAGAAGTAGAGATGATTCATCTATGCTACTACCCACTTCAGCCAAAATACAAAAATCTCATGTTGAAACAACTCAGGATCGCAATTCAACTTTGAGATCGTCCAGTTCAGTGGCTTCATTGTAATGATGAGTAACTGGGATCATTTTACAGCTCCTATTAAGGTATGAGACAGTGTACACAGTGAATATGCAATCGGCTCTTGGTGAATGAATGTAGTTCCGCTGCTCATTTAACTGCTCTCATTACCTTTATATGGTTGGCAGCCTTTATTAAGTTCCCACCTGTGTATGAGACAGAGCTAGATGCTAAACTAATGGAATGGAATTGAAGTAATCACAGTTTGCTGCACATAACATTGAAACAGGCAGGTCTATTAGAACTGTAAACATGAACAAGCAGGTGGGAGGGTGGGGTCAGGTCCAAGAGGCCAGAAATGAATTGGTTACTAAACAAGGGATTCTTGGAAGCAGGAAGGTACAGACTGCAAGGAAGCAGACAGCCCTCTAAAAATTAATAAAGACCAATTGGATTGATTTTGGAAGTTGAAGTTCTTTACTCACCAGAAAGATGGAGTATTCATTAATTATGCTGTATGCTATGTTAATGACTGGTTAAGTGTAGAATCAATTCCCTTGAGAAAATGTATTCTAAATCATATTTGCATTTCTAATTAGTTCTATTCTTGCCTACAGTATGATTCATCCAGAATAGTTTTTCTAATTGTTGAATGTTTTGTTAGAGAAAAACAACTTTGTTTGAAGTTGTATGTCTCATTCTTGGAAGTAGCTGGCTTAAGTATTTAAATTAAAAATTTACTGATCTCCATTCTAAGAGTTGGAAAATACTTTAAATGATGCATAGGAGTTGGGAATAATGACACCCCAAAATTTTTCATCAGGGCCTCCTATGGAAGAGGCAAACACTGAAGTTCATCAAAAGTACAGTGAGGTATAACTGAGGATGAAGATTATTTCAGATAGAAGAAATGAGAGGGTACAAATAATAATACGGGTCTTAGTATCATAAACTTCTTTGTTGTAATAAATACACGATCCAAACCATTTAGGACAACAAAGGGTTTTCTTTCTTATTACAGTTAAAAATTTCAGATGAGAGCTCATCAGTGCAGAAGACATACCAGCAGGAGCCAAATTCACATCCAGATCAAGATTACAGAAGGCAAAGGCCAGTGCTACTGGACTTGCTTTCTAGATTGCCAGCTTGCTAAATTTCAGCTACTTTGCTGTCTAGGGAATAGTCCTACCCACTTTGGATTGGGCATTTTCTTTTTGTTTATGCAATTAACACAAACTTCCACAGAGTTACTCAGATGTTTGCCTTAACTAAGTCCTCACATAGTCCATCCATCTCTGAAGTGTCAAGTTGACAACTGAAACAGTCACATAGTTCTAAGTAGAAAATGAACAACAGAAAATACCATTGTCCTGGAAATGGGACAGGGAGACTGTTTTTGGTATACAGTAAATGCTTTGCTAATTCAGAAAGATACCAAGCACCATATTAAAAAGCATTTAGAACAGACTAGAAGTTACAATTCTTGTTATCTTAAATCCCTAGAAATAACATGACCTAGTAGAGTTTATTTACTTCTTTCTAAAATTTCCCCAAGACTGTCTCCATATCTACTTCCAAATCTATATCTTTCTGTTCATCCATTCATCCATTTACTGACCAATTCTGTTGGCATATATAATGTATGTTATCCATCTATTTTGTGGATAGTTTTAGTAGAAATGAAGTTGCACTTACAGTCCTAAAGTTATTCTTTGTTTCATTTTGGCATCTTCTCTTTTTGTGCAGTTACAAAATATTCTGGGCTAGAAAGATGGTTCTTAAGACAAGATTGCCTGAGCAGAAGCCTGGAAATCTGAGTTAGCTCCCTAGAGCCCTCAAAGTTGAAGGAGAAAGGACTTCCAAATTTATTCTCTAATCTATGACTTATGCATTTATGCTTCCTCCTTTTCCCTTTTTTTCTTTCTTTCTCTCTCGGTCACTCCACCCTCATACAAATAAACAAAATTTAAATATTTGCTATAGATTTCTCTTAATTTAGTCATTTCTTCATTGATAGTCGTTTAGATCATTTCACCATTTCTTACAAGTAACTTTCCTGAACATATCTGTATGACAGAATCAAAACATGTGAAAGGCTTCTAATCAGAGAATTGAGGGGCATTTTAAGAGGCATTTTAAGATATGCCTTTAGAAGTGAGTAAAGTTGGTTGTAGCTGAATTTGGAATAATGAATGTAATAAGAGGCAGAGCCACATTTCATAGAAATAGACACATATATATTTCCTCACCATATTCTAGTTATTTTTATTAATGTCCAAGAATATACAGAAAATGTCTATATTTTAAAATCCACTCCATGCTTGTGATATAATTCAAATCATCATTCTGGGTATTGTGAGTCTTTAGGTTTGAAACAAAGAATTTAGAATAGAGGCAGGTCAGCAAGATTTTTATTTATTTATTTTGACATAAATCAACAATAGACATTCCAGGATCTCAGTTCTGTACTGAATCATTTTTGCTATACTTCTTGTCAGAACTTCACAAATTGTGAAAGACCATTTTTTCCCCCGTTATCCATACTTGCGATCCCTGTTGACCCAAGGACAACTCAGCTCCTGTTTGAGAATGCCTTCTAAAGCTACTTGGAGGCTCACTTCCAAATCCACTTAGAGCAGTTTCAAATCTCTAAGTCAACACAAAACTTCATAAAAGAATAACATGAAAAGAATAATGAGATTATTGCCAAATTCACAAAATCCTTCATATTAAACACATTTAATAGGAATGCCCATCCTTGAGAGGTGGTGTACGTTTCATAGTGACTGTCCATCCAGAGAGATGTTGCACATCTGTAGTCCTTGCACTTGAGCAGCAGAGGCAGTAAGATTTTTGCAAGTTGAAGGCCAGGCTTATCTATATAGGGATTTCCACGTTCAGTCCCTGGTTACATAGTAAGATTCCATCACAACAAAACAAGTAAAAAAGTTATTTTGGTAATAGGCAAAATGATATAATCAAAAAGAGAGAAAGAGGGCTGGAGAGGTGGCTCAGGGGTTAAGCTTCCGCCTTGCAGGCGGAAGGTCCTGAGTTCGGATCCCAGATCCCACGTATAGACGCCAGGCGGAAGTGGGGGCGGCCTGCGCTTCTGGTCCTGGTAGGGCGGAGCCTGTGAATCCTGGGGCAGAAGGAGGTAGAGGCGTCCATGGTGGTTCGCGAATTCGTCCGTGGTTCTACACACACACATACACACATGCGCGCATATACATACACACACACGCACAATTGAATAAATAATAATAATAAAATTTAAAAAAAGAGAAAGAGAAAGACTGAGAGAGAGAATTTTTCTTGTTAGATTATTTATTTATTTTAGTTGTATTCTTTTAGGGCTTTACAAATGTATTTGTATCATTTTCATCCCTTTTGTCCTAATTCTATTTCCCATGTTTCCCCACTTTAGCTTTTCATCTTAAAAATCTTTAGTGTAAGTGTAGTATCTTTTCCATAAGCACAGGTGTCCAGGCTCTGAGATGACCGTATCACCATGGTTCTGGAGCATGTAGCTGATTATCTGTGGCCTTGCCAAAGAAGAGAGAATTGTGAACAGTGAAAACAAGCAAGGAAGATGGGAGAGAGGTCACTTAACAACAGATAGATAAAATCTGGGCAACCTAAAAAGCTAAGGATTGGAAACAGTCTTCTTTACTTTTGAGAATGCTGTATATTTCTATTCTTTGCTTCTTAGGTTTTAATTTAGGCATGGGTCAGAGATCGACCTTGTTAAGTAGACTTTGATCACACTATCCTGCAAACTTTCAGGGGATACTCTGGGGCAGGGCAGTTAACAATAGCTTCATTTGTGCAAATGGGTGGCAATGATAATAGAAATTGCCAATCAACAGTGAGAGGAACAATTTTATGGAAGACCAAAGTGCTTCTGCATGGCTTTTCAGGACAAAAATGAAGGGTTAAAGACTTAAATATCCACAGTAGCTATTGGAATGTTAAGGTCAGATGCTGAAGAAAACATCTTCGTACATTTGGTTCAAGAAAATAAAGTATGCATGGGCACTTGGTTCTCAAAACACTATTTGGACACAGTATTATGGTTCTGTTTCATTGGACTCCTGAGGATGGGTGGAAAGTGAATTGAAGGAAACTAAGAGGAAAAAGAGCAAAGAAATGAAGAGAAGTTCAAGACAGTGACTTCACTATCCAATCATATGAGATATATTAGTACTTCTTCGTAAGTAAAGATTAAAAACTTATTAGCAAATAGACATTCATACCTATTTGCATACACAAATCAATTTCTTCAGGATGAATATAATTTGCATATTTGTACTTATGTATATTATCAAATTACCATACCTATGATTCAACGAACATTTTACTTTAATGATTCAATAAATTCAATGCAATTTTTACCCTGTTTGGACAAAAACATGTACTTTTTAAGTTGAAGCAATTTCGGGGCTGGAGAGGTGGCTCAGGGGTTAAGCCTCCGCCTTGCAGGCGGAAGGTCCTGAGTTCGGATCCCAGATCCCACGTATAGACGCCAGGCGGAAGCGGGGGCGGCCTGCGCTTCTGGTCCTGGTAGGGCGGAGCCTGTGAATCCCGGGGCTGAAGGAGGTGGAGGCGTCCATGGTGGTTCGCGAATTCGTCCGTGGTTCTACACACACACAGACACACGCGCACGCACACACATATACACGCATATGCACACAGTTGAATAAATAATAATAATAATAAAAAAAATTAAAAAAAATAAGTTGAAGCAATTTCAAACAAATAAATGATAAATATCATCACTATAATTCATTCATAGTTCATCTTTTATGCTAGGTCTAGGGCTAAATATGTCATTTTTATGCTATCTCTAAATATTTACTAAGATATGGCATTTTACAACTGTTGAGTGAGCATTTTTATTGCCCAAATATGCTGAAAAATTCTGAAAGTAATATATTTACCACAAACTTACTGACTTCAAAATGTCCTATTTCAAAGCATTCATATTTTATAAGTTTTTTTACTCATGTATGAATTTACAATGAACTTTCTTGCTTTGAGTAAAGAAGGTTGTGTCTTCCAACCTAGACCTGCCATCCTCAGGCATGATTAGACTGCACCTTGTGCTGTGTGTTTGAAATCACACTTTAAAAAACAGTTTATATATTAAATGTGGATCAAAATAGAAGCATCAGATCCTTTGACTTTAAAACAGGGCCACTTATATATTTCTCTGTTTGTAAAATAGATCTACAGTTCTTAGACTTTATTGGTAAAATATTGAAATATTTTGAACTTGTTTTAACCACTTTTGGTTCATTTCAGAAGTTAAAATACCAAAACTGAAAAATGTACCAAACACACCTTCAAGTTTCCCTGAGTTTTGAAGTAGGAAGGAAGCTGTCAGTCAACAACATTTATTGAGGTCTTTAGGGTGTTGTGAGCAGATTATATGGGAATGTGTTGAAAACCCTGGAGCATGCCTCTAGTCTAGAAAGGCTGGTTGGTTAATGCCTCTACAAAAGATAGAGTCCTTTGAATTCTGGTGGAAATCCACAGGGGACCCCTGGTGAGAAATTGACACAGAAACAGCAGCTAATACAAAAATACAAACAGATAGTACCTGAAATTCAATAATCATGGTGTCGAATACTAAAGAGTGAAAAAAACGAAAACTAAAATTTATTATCTGTCTAGAGATGTGAGTGAAGGTAGAACTAATAGATGTTAGCCATCTGAAACCATGCATATTTTTGTTAAGTCTTTCTGCATATCCCTTTTCTACTGACTGTCCATCTATCTATCTACTAATTTTCTTTGGTTCAAAATTGAACTTTAAACACAATGATTATTCTTCCTCAACCTATACTCTTCACAGTTATCTCACTATCCTCACAAAAAAGGTCTTCTAGTCTTCAGTGAGGGATAAAAGACAGAGCAATTGTGTCAGGCTTGTATTGTAGCATTCAGAGGTATCATTCGAAAACTATCATGTTAAACATCTCTTGATTAAAGACAGAATATTTATTTTCTTGTCCTACCTTTTTAATCAAAGGAAAATTCCTACAGTTGTAGTTAACTTAAGTTACTTTTGGACAGTTCAAACTCTATCAATGAAATATAGCTAAAAAAAGTAGTTCATCTTGCTTTTAAATCTACAAAGTTGTTTGTCATCTATCAAATGATACCAAGAAATGCACAGGGAATAAGGTAATAAAATACTCTACCAACATTTGAGATATACCTTGCAATGAGCTCACCATCTTCTTCAACTTATTGGCATAGTTCACTTCTTAAATTATACCAATGCAGCATTGAAGAGCAGAAGTCAGGATGCATTATCTTCCAAAGCTATTTCTGAGTTTACCCTCATGTTAGAATTCCAACTGTGCTCCTTAGTAAGTAATTAAACCCAGGAAACAATAATTGTAGCTCAAGGTAGCAGTATTAAATGCCAGTAAAACTCTTCTACATTTTTCAAGTTAATGCATAAATGGTTGTTATCTTTTTAAAGTAAATGTTATCAGCACAGGAAGGATATGTATGCTGTAAGTAGCAACATTACTTTGTTTCTCTCAAATGTCAAACACTTATCATAGTAATGTTCATTGCTAAAATCTCTGGAAAAACATTGTCAAAGCCAAAGAGGACAGATAATTTCAACCTTGATTTGACCATTTACCTTTATATGATGAAGATGCAAAATGCACACTTAGAATTTTTTGAGGAATCATTATTCAGATTTTGCTTCTTTTTGTACTGCATTCTTGAATTTGTACCATGGCATATGTAAAAAGGAAAAAAATCTATATTTTAGATATGGATTCCTCGAATTAGTGCTTCACTTGAAGAATTCTCTTTTCAGGGTCACAATCTTCCCATCATTCATTCATTCTTTCTTTCTGTGTCTGGGTTTTTATATTGTCATGAACATTTATGTGGTATTGAGATGAGCAAGGAGACAGAATTGAAATTTGTTCTAACATTTTTTTATGTACTTAGCTACTTTGACAAGGAAGGAGATACCTGAAAGTTGATCAGCATTTTTGTTTTCCTTTAAATGTAAAGCCATTTGGATTATTACTTTTTTTCAAAAAAGTGATGACATTTCCTATGCTACTGAATTTCATTTATGATTTCCTTTTGGCACACCAAAGGGAATCACAATGGGAAAAATACTCACAGTCACATGGCTCCATGTGAATGAATATGGTTGAGTCCTTCATTACAGCCAGCAAGCACAAGCCATTCATTGTTGATTTTTCCCATTGTATTTCCAAGCTCACCACAGATTTGGTCCATACTATTTAAAAATAAATCTGGTATCTGCAAAGCAGAAAAGTCATATGTTCTCACAATATTACTATTTTTACTTATGTGTCCACAGACAACCTAGACTTCCAAAGACGGCTATGGTTCCTGATTCAATTGTAAAGAATTTACTGAAGAATTTACTAATCTGAGTTTTTAAAAACATAGTTGTTATATTTGACAAATATTACTGTTTATTTTGTAACATCAAATATTTTATGATTTAATTTCATATAATATATGAACACATGTTTTATATACACACACACATATTAAGAGGTGATACCCTATTATAATAGTTGCTTTTAAGATGCACAGAAATCAGAATTTGAATTCACTATCAACATGTCATGTTCTTACTTTCTATGAGAATTTCATACTAACCTACACAATATCAAATAAAAATGTCATGGACTTTTCTGGCAAATTTGTCAATTTTTAAGATTGCCACAAACCATTTAACAGTTTTATGCTCCTGGAACATGCATACTGTTCTCTATCCATCCTAAGGGAAATTAAAGCTTTTTGTTTCTGAGCTGTGTCTATGGTTGCTCTGGTCAAGAATTACTGTCCAACAACTTCTTAATTCGGTTTTCAAATTGTGAGAATCTGTCTCTTCTGGGATAAAGGTTTTGGCTACTGTTTAAAATGGGGAATACAAAATGAGCATGTGTGTATAAGATAGAAAGGAAATGGAGAGGAAACAATGTAATTCAGTCTCGGAGAATAAGATGCCACACAAAGAATATGACCATGATCATCATGTCTACAATGAGATGTGAGAACTAGAAAGGGCACACAGTAAAAGCTAAGGAATCTGAAAATATACAGACAGTAGAGAATACTGAATAAATATTGGTTCATTGATAAAAATATGCATAACACTAAATCAAGGCGTTCATAACAGGGGAATCTGGGTGCAGAATATAAGTAGACTGTACTTTCTTTTGAATTAATAAAAATCAGAATCATTTATAAAAATTAGTTCTATTTAGGAGGGAAGGAATGATAAAGAAAGGAAGGAAGAAAGGAAAGAAGGGAGGGAAGCTGGAGGACAGACCCTCTGGGGAAAGCATGAGGGAGTCCCACAAGGAGTCATAGGAATTCCCAACCTTTTTGCCTGCAGCTTTCTCCCTGAAAATGCATCTGTGAAGGCTACAGAGCAAGCACCCTGCTGAGCCCAGATGTATGGAAGCTGCTCTTTAAAGGCTCCTTTGGTGGCAACTGATAATCTCTGCAGGAAGTTATTTAAAAGTGTGATAACATGTATGACATATCTATAGGTTATAATCCTCACTTTTAAGGAGAAATAATAAGAATCTTCTAGAATGGAGTGGAAGAGAAATGCAAAGAGGTTGTTTTGGGAAATGAGAGCAGTTCAAAGATAAATGCACAGGTTCTGAGGCGAAGAACTCTAAATTCAGTTTTGGGTTACCTCTAAATATCTCTGTCTGATCTACATTATTTCTCCTCTTGTTGAGCAAAAGTTTTGCTTCCTATGTCAGGCATGCTGTGATGTTGTATCCCAGATTAGCAGGAGATTTTTTTGAAGAGTTAATTAAATATCATCTCTTGTCACAACTGAAGGAACAGATAACTTGCTGCAGAGGCACAGACCAGCCCACACCATCTCTTCACACTGCCCAAAGTTGCTTTTCCTTGGTTCAATTAATTGCAGATCTAAGTCTATCCCTATTAAAATTGAATCTCAACAAATATGAAACTCTCAGGCATTGGGTAATTCATGCATACCAAGTATTTGGAGTATATTGTTTTTTTTTCAAAACTTCTGTCCAAAATGGATATTGCAACTATTCATCCTATAAAAGAACTCATGGTTCATACCATTTGTGTTATCTCTGTAAGATCAAACCGTAAGTCAATAGGTAAAATAGGAACCCAATTCGGGTTTTCGGATTCCTAAGCCTGTGCACTCAGGTATGCCAGTTTTTAACTTCTACTTATATAATTTAGTATTTTTCCTTTCATAAGCTAGTACCTATTCTATATTGTACTATTTTATTTGGGTAGTGGAAAGATTAGGATTATTTTGGAACATGTTAAATGAAGTGCTTCTCTTTAGATTACATGTGAGAATTTAAGAAGTCGTTAAAATTATTTTGCACAGAAGAAATCAACAAGATATTAACCAGTCTTATCTAGATCATGACTTTTTTTCAATTGATTGCCTGAAAAATTCTATCAGAGAGGAAAAGATGAAAATCAGACATGGCAACAGTTGGGAAGTCCAGAAATAAAATTTCTTAGGTAGACAAAAGAAATATTTTTTATAGTTAAAGAAACATTTTGTGCAGATAAAGTCAAGATAATAAAAAAGGCCTCAATTCTGAAATGATTGAGTGGAGGAAGCTGAAGAGCAGAATCAGGTCATGATGAAGGTTATGCAGATGACCCTGTAGAGACATGTAAAAGCAAAAATGAAATAGGACTGGAAAGACACATTGTTGTTTCCTAAAGTCTGAAATATTCTCAGAAATTCAACCGCAAGGGGAGAACCAAAGCCACATAAATAACTTCTGATTGTAATCTCTTAATAAAGTAGAGATAGGTTGATTTCTAGATAAATATTTTATAATGTAACTTCTAAAAGAAACTAAAATTTTATTATCTACAAGAGCCCAGAGGGGAGCTCAACTCCACTAGATCCACAGCTTTGGTTCATGAGCTTGGAAAGTGCTTTGCTCCATAAATTCCCTTTCCAATTGTGGCCATTGTTCTACTTCTGCTAAAGGATAAGAAAAAGAGGCCGAGAAGATCAGGGTGAGAGAAATAGTTCCTAATAATGTATAAATAAATCCTTTTGCACCAACTTTTTATTTATTATGAGGGGAAGTTATATACTTGCAATTAAATATTCTGAGACGACTGGCTAACATATCAAGTTGCAATCTCTTCTTTAACATTTATTTATTTATTTGTTTGTTTGTTTGTTTGTTTATTTATTTATTTATTGTGTGTGTGTGTATGTGTGTGTGTGTGTGTGTGCTTCTGTTTGTATTATTTGAATCACTGTGTTTACCTATGGAAAGGGTAACTTCAGGAATCATCTTGGATTATTCTATTTCACTTTGATTTTCCTCTGAAGTTTTTCAGGCTCTGTCTTCTAAGGCTAGAAGTGCAGTCTGCAGCCATTTCCTCCCAAAGATTTTAAGTGGGATCTGGCGTCCAAACTCAGATCCTTCTGCTTGTGAGGCAAAAGTTTAACTCTTGAATCATTTCTCCTGCCCCAAGATGGATTCTCTTCTCGTGACTATTATTTATACAATTGTTTTATTTACTTTTTTTGCACAAAAATATATTGTGATTCATGGAGACAGAAAATTTTTCCCCAGAAGAAATCTCTACGTCCTCTGTTGGAAACTTTAAAACCTTTGTGTCAGGTACAAAGGGACTTTTGCAGATGAAGTTAGAGGTGTGGATTCACAGGTTTTGAATGGTTCAATATTTTCGTGTCAGTCCTTAAAAGTCTACAACTTGCAAGGCATGTGTCATGCCTCTGTAATCTCAGCACTTTGGAGGTTCAGAAGTTCAAGTCTACCCATGATTCCATAGGCAAGTTCAAAGTCACCTGTATTATTCTGTCTGAAAATAAAATAAACAAAATGAAACAAAATAGCTGAGAACCTGTGCTGTGAATCAGACAGTTTAAATACAAAGAAAGCTACTTGTCATTATAAGTTCTAGAAACATAAGATGTGATGAAGAAATAATTTGAAAGGTGAGAATAATCCTAAATCTGGCATCTATAAGAATAATGTACTTGAGTCCCAGAACTGCATGGAAATGAGCAAGAAAAATGGATTCTGCACTAGTCACTCCATATAGAAGCTCAGCCATTTGCACCTTGACTTTAGCCCTATGAGTCAACTAACAGATTCGTGATCTCAATAAGAGGAGGGTTAATTAATGTTTTAAGTTGGTGAATTTATGTGACCTTAAAAACCTTACACAGACTAATTATTACAAGCTGTCGATTCAAAATTTTTAAAGATCCTGGACGTAGTTGATTATGCATAATAATGGTGATGATACGAAAACAATTTATTGATCATTCTGCTGTTTTAAGAAGAAAGCAAAAGATGCTATGATGGCTAATCTCAGCTGTCAATTTGACATTTGGGAGGTGGCCCACTGAGCACACTTATTAGAACCTACCTAGTTAAGGTGGGAAGGTACGCTATAGACCAGGTCACTCTTGTCACAATAAGGCTTCTACTTACTGCAATGAGATCTACCCTCACCAGATTTACACAATGATTGACATATTATCCCCTCCAATGAACTAGGAAGTATCCCAGGAGAAATAACCATGGGGTGGGAACCTCAGGGAAAACAGCTAGACAGGTGAAGGGAGGGTCTCCACCAATGGATTTACCAACTGGAGGGCTACTTACACTGCCACAAAGACCTGGTCCCCTACTAGAGCAAACATCCTGAAGGGAACCCTGTGGTCCACACAGAGTCATGAATGTGGGAGGGACAGGGAAGAATTAGGAAAGAGAAAGAGGGAGGTAAAAGAGGAGGGGGGAAGGTGAGGGGAGCATGAATAATAATTCGTTTTATTTATAAATCTTTTTTTAAATTCTGAATAAAAATGTTTTTGCTGTCTTAAAAAAAGAAAGCAAGTCAGAAATTACTTAGTTAAGGCAGGCCCTGAGCAAGCCTGGGGGAGACAGTTTCTGGATTACATAATTCATATGCGAAGATCCAGCCCCCAGCAGGCAGGACTATTATTATCTGCTAGGTAGAGTAAGGAGACGGCTAGTTAGGCAGGCAGATCAACAAGCAAATTGGTGAGCATTGGTTCTTTCAACTGCTCTTGACTTTGGATGCAATGTCACCAGTTCTCTAGGCTTCTTGCTATGATAAACTGTAACCCGGAATTCTGAACTGAATAAAGGTCCCTTTCCCCTAAGTTATTAGGGTCAGGCACTTATTACAGCACTAAGCTATGAAATATAAAATGTGGTGACCAGTATCATCATCTCCTTGTTACAGACAAGAGATCTAGTCTTAGAAAGGTCTGCCGGTAGGTACTTAGAAATTTTCAGATTGGCCTCAGTAAATATATTCTGAAGAGAGCTCCAGTCACACAGGAAATAAAACTTATAATCAACAAGTGGTGTTTCATGAAAGTAAAAAGCTTCTGTTTTGCAAAAGAAATTTGTTAACCAAGAAAAAAAAATCATGGATTGGGATAAAAAATCTTTGGTAGCCACATATATCATAGAAAGCTTGTATCTAGAGTACATAAATATTGTAAAAAATTGAAATATCAAGAAAGCAAACAATCAAATTAAAAAATGGACTTAGGAACTCAAAAAAATTTCATAAGCTTAAATTTAAATATTTAACAAATATTTTAAAATGTTCAGCCTCCTTAGCTGTTGCAGTAAGCCTGCATGGTTGGTGATAAATCACCATCAAACAACTTATGGGAACAAGAGATTTATTTTCTTATGATAGTCTGGTTATAGTTCATGCTCCAATTTGATGGGAGAGCATGCACCAACACCAGGGCCAAGGAAACATAATGGCTGAGAGAGGGACAATCCTTACTTGCCGACCAGCATGTCTGGCCAAATGTGTACAAGGATGCTGACTCTTTCAACCAGCTCTCTGTATTTTATTCCATGGCCTAATCCCACCCACCATGGACTGGGCTTGCCATTAGTTGGAAAATCTGCAGGTTGGCTCTGGACTTAACTCAACCACTAATTCTCTACAAATGTGCCCAGAGCTCAAACCTTCAACTATCAACTTGACACCTGTGCCTAACTATGACACTAGCAATCAGGAAGGTGAAAATTAAAACTATACTTAGATATGATTTTACCCTAGTCAGAATGGCTGAAATAAAAAAAAAAAACAAATAACAAATACTTTTAAGGATTTGGTAAAAAGAGGTCTCTTACTCATTCTGATGGGAATGCAAAATCACATAGTTCTTTTGGAGACCAGTGTGGATATTATTCAAAAACTAGAAATTAAACTTCATAGCTATGCTTCTACTGGGAATATTCCCAAAGGGTTTTGCATCTTATTACAGAGATACTTGCATATCCATGTTCATTGTAGCCCTATTAACAACAGCATAGATATGGAATCAGCCTATATGTCCATCAGTGGGATGAATGGTTAATGACAATGTGGTAGATATTCACACTGGAATACTATTCATTTGTCAAAGAAAATGAAAATAAAAATTTCTGACAAATAAATGGAATAAGAAAATGTTACACGGAGTGAGGTGTCCTAGATGCAGAAAGACAGATGTTATAAGTTCTCTCTTACAAGCAGATGGCAGACTTGAACCTTCGGATGGTTTGCTTAAATGGAAAGTAATGTAAGAGTTATGAACTATAAATGAACACAAGTTGGAGGGTGGAGAAAGTGAGATCTAATAAAAAAGTAGCTAAAAGGGTCAGAAAGTAGAAAGTAAAATTATGGGAGGAAAGTTTAAAGCATGGGGGAAGGAAGGGGATTGATAGGAGAAAATGAGGGAGAAAATTAGAAATAAGTACATAAAATAAAGCCAGAAAAAATCCTTCTACTTAAAAACATAAAAATTGAAAAGGAGTGTCAATCAATATGTCCTTCACAGGGGAACACACAGAGGTGAAAGAGAATAGAAAAGAGAGATTACTCTAAGATGCTCTTTCCAGAAGACATGGAGGATTAGATGAATTTGCAAGTGCTAAGAATTTGATATCTCCTAACAAACTGTTGGATAGAGAGGCCTTAAAGGTCCCCAAAACAATATAGTCATTCGCTGTTGCTCTTGAACCTCTTAGAACCCAATAGTAAGATCCTATTGCTGAAGACACTATACAGGATGATTACAGGACTTGGAAAACAGAATGGGTGTGGAAACTTTCTCCTTATCAAAAAGCCCCAGAGCGTCAGAAGGCATAATATAGGATGCCAGAAAGAAAAGTAACCAAAGTAACCAATGACTTCACTCAGCTAAGAATGTTGCAAGCTACAATAAATAATAACAATTCTGTCAAGAATTGTCTAGTGGTGGGGGCTGGAGAGGTGGCTCAGGGGTTAAGCCTCTGCCTTGCAGGCAGAAAGTCCTGAGTTTGGATCCTAGACCCCACGTATAGATGCCAGGCGGAAGCGGGGGCGGCCTGCGTTTCTGGTCCTGGTAGAGCAGAGCCTGTGAATCCCGAGCCAGAGTAAACAAGGAGGAGGTGGAGGCGTCCATGGTTCCCGAATCGCCCGTGGTTCTACACACACACATAAACACACACACACACACACACACACATAAACACACATACATACATACACACATACATACACACACATACACACACACACACGCGCACAATTGAATAAATAAAAAAATTATAAAAAAATTGTCTAGTGGTGCTATAATGACATGGAAGATATGGGGTAACCAATTGCCTTCTGATTGGTTTTGAAGGCTCACTGTTTGGAAAGGAGCACATGCCTCTTGCTGTATATGTAGCCAAATACCTATTATAGAAGTGAGAACAAACTTCTTAGTGTTAACCATTATTTGATTGTAAGTTGATATCTCGGCACTGGTCATCATACCTTTAGACTAGAGAAGCTCTCACCACTCAAACAAGAAAGGTTCTTTTGCAATGGAATATTTGGTAGTAGAGAGCCACAACACACCAGAGTGCAGAGTACAATTGTCTCTGTAGTTCTCAGCCCATTTTGATAAATTACCCTCATTCTAAGGCTCAAGGAACCCTGTGGAAAGGGGGATAAGATTGCAATATCCTTACCTATGTGTCAGAAAAGGTGGGTCCAGCCAGTATACGGTAGTGGTGACAGGGCTGCCGCACTCTGCAGCTCACTTACAGTGAAGACTGCACACAAGATGGCCTGTCAGCATATAGCACCAATCAGAGATGCTGTTTTGCGTGGGGTCTGACAGGAGAGGAGGGAGCTTCTCCACTCAAGGTTGTGTCCATTGGTGTGCTGTTCATGATAGAGCAGATGCTCAATGCGACCCAGGCAAGTGTGCCAGATGAGTCCAGTGGATCGCACATGCATGGAGAGGCATGTGGGAGCTGGAGGGAGATTGACTGGAATGGTGAACACAGGAGGGGGATAGAAGGGTAGATAGTGTGGAATAACCATGCATAAATTCATTGTAAAAATTTTTGATTAAAAAATGAATTTCCAGAGCTGAAGAGATGACTCAAGAGTTAAGTCTCTTGCCTCGCAAGAAGAAGGACCTCAGTTTGGATTATAGATCCCAGGTAAAAATGCTAGGCAGAAATGGTTGTGTTATGTACTTCCATCCCTGGAAGTCAGAGTCTGAGAAACCCCACAGAAAAGCAAAAGGAGATAGAGCAATCTAGCATTATTCCTGAATTCACCCCTGGAACTCCACAGATAAACAGTACTCTTTTAGTACACTCTCATAGTACACACACACACACACACACACACACACACACACTCACACACGAGCAAGTAAATACATACATAAATAAATTTCCATTTTCCATTTCTCTTTATATTTTTGAGGCTAGAGAAATCATCACTTGTCCATGATAATACAACTAATTTAAAAGCCTAATAGTGCAGCTAACTACTCACATCTCTGCTAGCTACATACACATTAATTACAAGTATGTAAGTTTGGCATAAAATGCTTTTATCAATGTCACATTTAAACACTAATTGATATAATTGATTTTAAAAGCTAAAAGCATGGACATAGGCACTTGAGACTAAGCTTGATGAATCAATCCCACTTCATAATGTTCACTCAGAACTATATTTACTACTTCACAAACTACTCCCAAACAAGTCATCATTTTACTACAAACCAAAAGAAATCTGTAAATCTGTCCAATGTAATCACATTATATAATATTATATAGCATTATATAATATTATATAACATTAATAGAATCATATCCTTGACTTCCTTTCTTTTGTGTCCCCTTCTACAATGATAACATTCCAAAGGAATCTACTTATTCAATGCCTTGAATGAGTATGGGTTAAATAGTCAGCAAAGAGGCTTCTTGCTGTCCTAAAATTATTGTTGCTATGTTAGGATTGATGGTTACACAATACTAACATTGTTTTGGATAAGAAAGAAACATGTCACAAATGTTTGTGTGACACAAATAACACTAGAAGCTTCCTTGGATCAGGAGAATAAAAAGGGTATAAGATCAAAATAACTTTGCTTGCACGCATTTTGTACTGATTTTTCCCATTGACTTTACTATGAAGTGCAATATATATCTCCGACAACATTTTATGTGTGAAAACCAGGCATTGCAATGTTGACAGATAAAACTGCTTGCTACATGTCTAAAATTAGCAAGTTTCTCTGTTTGTACATTTCAAAGTTTCATGGTTTTTCTTAGTCTAAAAGATTCTATCTTGAAATTACTTGAGGTCTCAACCAGAGCAAAACATTAATTAGCTCGGTTAGTATATGTCTAAATCAGACTTTCTGCTCTTTGAAAATAAATGGCATTGCTATGCTACTTGAATAATTATTGTCCTTAAGGAACGCATTCATCACAGGGCCAGCAAGATGGTTTAGTGGGTAAAGTGCCTGCTAGTCATTGCAGTGTGCATGAGAGAAGGACTGAAATGACCCCATAAACATGTACACACACACACACACACACACACACACACACACACACACACCTAAATAAAAGAATAAAAAATTTTGAAAGCTATAACATGCCTTATTGTTTGCGTTTAACAATGTACTATATTCACTGATCATGATTATCAGTGGAAAATAATGTTTTCAAAATAAGTGTATAAGATTAAACCAAAGATCTATGTGCATCTCTATAAGTAGCATAAAATATTATTTAACGTATACAAATACATATGCAATAAAATATGTATATGTAATATAAAAATATGCAAAAGATAAGAAAATATGTCTGAAATAGATGTATCAGATTCAGATGTATACCTGATGATTTCTCAGTTATATACCAATCCACATACATTTCCTATATGTACATACACATGTTAAAATTTAACATATTTGGTATTTGTATGTCAAAAATTAAGATCTCAGTAAATTTACATTTTAAGTTTTCTTGTATTTGTTCTTTAAAATAAAATCTTTGAATGGCAGGGAAGAAAGTAAACCATCAAGGTTTGAATATGACTCTCCCCCACAGGCTCATGTGGCTGACAGTGGTTGCTTATGTTTGGAAAGGTCTAATACCTTTAGGAGGTGGAAGCTTGCTGGAGGAAGGCACGTCATGGGAGTAGTCCTTGAGGTTTTGGTAGGCCTGCCCTACTTGCAGTTTGTCACTTGTTTCTTCTGTCTCCATAGTGACTGCAGTGACCTGTTCCAGCCTTCTGCTTCTGTTGCCCATCATACCATTTGCACTATAATGGACTATATCTGCCCTCTGGAACCATAAGCAAATAAATATTCCATTTTTCCCCTTTAAGTTTTGTATGAATACTATCTCACAGTAGCAGAAAGAAAAGTAACTATGATGTAAGCATACACAGTTTTCCCAGTAGTTTTGCCTAAGCAAACTCTTCTATATTTTAATTGTCTTAGAATCAGGATCTCACATGATTAATACTTTAATGATTTGTACTTCAAATGATTGTGCTTATTCATTTCTTATCTCAATTAAAAGAGGATCAGGGGTCCTCAAACTGGAAGAAGCACAGAGGAACTTAAGTTTGCTTAGAAACTTGCACTCAAATCAATTTCACCTTCAATATAGGATGAGTTCTGGAAATAAATTCCCTCTTCAACATGTGGGTAGATTCCATAAAGGACAGTCATTATGTTGTTTCTAGATGATAAAAAATTGGTTGGCTGGTTACAGTATCTTACTAATGTATCCCATGCTGATCTCTAATTCAGGATCTGCCTGTGCTGTAGTTACTCTTTCTGCTGCTTTGAAACAATGCTCAAACATAACTTAAGGGAGATTTATTTTGCTTACAGTTTTAGAGGGGATATAGTCAATTATGGCAGGAATCTCACAGCAGAAAAACCATGACCTGGAAGCAGAGGCAGGAGACTAGTTCAGTTCTCCACCCAGATCATGGAGGCAGAGAGAGAGAGAGAGAAAGAGAAAGAGAGAGAGAGAGACAGCAATAAATAGGGCTGGGTTGGTAAACTTCAAGGCCCACTCCTGGAACCTCCCTTCCTCCAGCAAAGCTCCATCTTTCAAAGGTGCTGAAACCTTCCCAAGCATTAACATCAGTGAAAGATTCAATTCATGTGCTTGTGGGGACACATCATATTTAAACCATGATAACCTGCCTTAGCCTTCTGAGTGCTGGATTACAGACTCAGACCCTCATGCTTGAGTATGAAGAATTTACAATGAATTCTCTGTACTTTTCTCCCTGAATGCAAACTCACAGAATTTGTCATTGAAATATAATAGGTGTGAAATGTAAATTACTTATACATATATTCTAAAATTTTAAAAACATATTGATACAGAGTAATGTCTAATCACTTCAATATTTAAGCTAATGAAAATACTAAAAAGGTTTTATCCAACTTGTGCATACTGTGGTAGAAAGAAAAAGTTCACCTGAACTTTTGTTCATTCAGTGAATCTCTGTTGCTCATTACAACCTGTTGATAGGATGCACATGCAAAGATAAGTTAGTCTTACCGCAGCTTATTGGTGCTGAGGTAGGAGACTTCCAGTGTTACTCAAAGAATTATTTTCCTACTTCCAGCTCTAACTCGTGATGTCTTCCATTGTATTCATTTCCTAGCATGGCCCTGGTTTGATAGTTAAAATTAACTCAAATTTTTCCCAGCTCAGGAAGTGGAAGTCTGAAACTCATATGTCAACTGAGCTGACTCCTTCTGAGGATCCTGTCCTGACTTTAATGGCCCCTGGAAATCTTAGACATTCCTTTGTTTGCTGACACATCCTTCTTCCTCTGCTCCTATTTCTACATGATCCCTTATATAATCTCTTTTGATTCTAACACCTGAAATTAGAATCAGAGCCTGCCTAATTCCAAGATTCTTTCACCCTGGGATCTTAACCTATTTAGGCTTTAATGACTTGTTTTTCACATAATGTCACATTAACAGGCTCTGATGTTTGGGATTTAGAAACATCTTTTTGGGGACCATTATACAATCCAACTTACTCATAGTTAAAATTCTATGATTTTTTGCCCTTTCTCCTATACTCATTCATGAACTACCAGTTTTATGAGTCTTACTTACAGGAATTGATAGAACACAGTGAGTAAAAAGCAAGGTTCCACTAGACAAGTGCTTTATTCAAATCTTCTATCACCAGCAGTTGGACTTTAAATTGCTCTCTCTCTTTATTTTCTCATATTTTAATTATTGTACATTATATTATGTCAGTTAGCTACAATTGAAGACAGAGACTTTGGGCACATATATGAAGAATTAGCTAAGGTAAACTCTAAGCAAGCTGGTAGTAGATTGTCTGATTGATGTGGGAAAGTCAAGCCAATTGGCCCTGTTGATAAGATGGGGAGGGTTGGTTCAATAATTTGAGATATTTTGGTGGACCTCCAGACCGATAAATAAGAAGCGTTGTTGCCTCTCCTCAATTCCTGTGGATGTGGTGTGGTCACTTCCCTTGGCTCCAATGGCAGTCTGAACTCTAGTGCCAGGCTGGACTATAAACTGTAAACCAGAATTAGAAGCATAAATAAAAACTAAAAACTTCTCTTCTTCCCCTAAATTGTTTGGTCATTCAGATATCTCAAACATGCTTCAAAATTACACTTCCCACACAAGATAATCTTATTATTTATTAATAATGAGCTGATATATGTGAAAACTGACAAGTACTATTATGGGAAAACCTTCAAGAAATGTTTACTTTGCAGGAGGAGTTATTTTAAAGAGTGGGACCATCACAAGGACCATCAACAAGAAGGGGAGCTCTGCAGAGCTATATTCAGATGGGAGACTCCTTCTGAGGATCTGTCCTGACTTTAATGGCCCCTGGAAATCTTAGAACAAGACTAAACCTTGCATTGATTTTGCAAGGTACAGTGATAACTTGGAAGAGTTTGGTATTCCCAGCAGAGTCTATTAGAAGATTAAGAAAAAGCTTAGCAAAAAATAAAAGTCAACCCAAGACAACAACAACAGCAGTAACAACAATAACAACTTTTAGAAGAATAAAAGTGTTCATTGAGAAAATAATACTTAAGGATAAAATTGAAAAGACAGAAATAGGCAATCTCCTAGAAATTTGGGAAGTAGTTTCATGTAGGAGATCACAAACCAAATGCTTGGGGTATTTCCAAAGACAATGACCTTTTCTCAGTTTGTAATTAGGAAAGAGTTACTAACTTTTAGATGAGCAAGTCTTGCTGAGAATTAAGAAATCCATAAAGTGATAAAATGCACATGTTAAATAATGATGTTGACCAATCTTCAAGAAGCTTCAGCAGTCAAAAATATTCACCAAACCATGGGTAGGAAGCCATATCTAGAAAGAAAAAATTTCCTTTGCATTTTCGAAGATAATAAGCATGATGATAAGCAGAGTGGGTATAATTGTGTGGAGGTTTTGGAGGGTGCAAAAGAGGAAAGACTCAAGAAATAGTCAAAGGCCTGGTGACAGAAAGAGGCCCAGGGGGCCAGGTGGAGAGTGCTGCAGGGGTCCGCCACAGGCATGCATTTTCACAACTCAGAGAAATCCATTCCTGCATTTCTTATTGCCTTGGCAGGCATTCACTAAATTTCTTCAGATCTGCCAAATCCTTCCTGAATCTCAGATTCTACTTTTAATGTGCGCTTAGATTTAATTTACAGGAGAACTAGCTAGCATTTGATATTTAATAGCATGGCTTAGAAACTGAAGAATGTTGAAGTAATGTCACCTAGTGCCCAGGAGTTAATTGAGTAGAAAGTTAAATGATCTTCAGTTGTTGATCTCGAGTTCTGCAGAGCAGGTTCCTTGTTCTCAAGATGTTGATCTTGGCTATGATCCCTGGCACGAAGGGTTGTCCTGTGCATCGAAGCAGGGGGTTTTAGTGGCATCCCTGGCATCTACTGGTCCCCCACGGTAGCCTGTCTTTCCCCCACTAAATTGGGAATTGTCTCTGGAGATTGTTTCTAAACTATTTCAAGTTAAAATCAGAGAGGGAGGGGAAAGGGGAAGAGGAGAGGGAGGGGGAGGGGAGAGGGAATGGATATACAAACACTGGTTATTTTGTGAAGCTGTGGACAGGAGTGCTGAGACATGAAGACACAGGGAAGGAGAGGCCATAGGACATTATACTCACAGCAGGACTGAAGAGTTAAGAGAAAAGACAAGGGAGATACTGGTAGCAAACAGAGGGTCGGGGTTCCAACATAGATTCTATCTATGTAACTTAGAGTAAACCATTGGACCACTGAGCCACTTCCTCTGTAAAACAAGGAAAAGTCACAGTTGTTTTGTTTTAGAGTCATACTGCAGTGCTGTCTGTTACCATGTGGTACACAATCCAAAGTGCCATGCACAGTACTAAATCTCTCATTAAGATGATGACTGAGGGAAGAAGAGTATGAGTCCAGGGTCAAGGACACATGCACTGATTCAAGATGAACAGTTTCATAAATCTCAGCTGTTTGGGGTTTGCGCCCCTCTTTCTGAAATCTTTCTCCTACTTTTCTCTGCATAATCAGAGCCAGTAACTTATTTTGGACAAACTCAGGCTATGATTTTAGATAGTGGCCTAAAACTATATGTTCTTTTCATGTCCTGTAGTAAGGACACTTTAGGTTTACTTTAATGTGCTTAAATGTGTGTAACACAGTGTTATATTTAGCTTTGAGTATCCTGTATCCTGACACCCTGAAATCTCTATGAACAGAAATATATCACTTTTTCAAAGAAATTCAATGCCTAGATTCCGCCTGACTTTTAGAGTCTAGCTATAACCTCCAGATTATACAGGTTTACGGTAAAAGCTGACAGGCTCTTTGGTCTACCAGATCTTGTATTCTGGCTCTGACTCTCAGTCTGCTTAAAGTGACCGTTAAAGGTTATTCGTTCCGCCCTTTCAAAAAGAAAGACTTTGAGAAGGTGAGTTTGGGTGAATTCACATCATCCAAAACAATATGTTTTGACATTTAAATTAGTTTAATACAGCACTCTTTTTGGTGGTAACTCAGAATAAATGTCAACCTGCTTCTGCTTTTAAATAAGTCACATTCCCCAAGCCAGTGTGAAGAATTTTTTTTAAATCGCTTTAGAAATGTGTGTAGAAAATTGTTCTTTGATTGAAATCTGCTCGCAATACATGCATGTGTCCTTTCCCAGTGATCTGCACTGGAGTTGTCTTATTTCTATACTAATGTGTTCTTGTTTGCATTTCATAGTGGAAGAAATGCTCAACCTTGCCTTATACACAGCATCATAGTTCATTCCTTTCTATGCATAAGTGTCCTGAAAAGTTATCCGTGTATTTATGAAACCACCAGCATGACAGAAGGATCAAGAAAAACTAACTTCAAAAGTATATTAGGCACACAGTGTTGGGTTCTTTACTCTCAAAGCCCAGAAACTGGTTATGAAGACATGCTGAAGTTCTACAAATAAATCTAATAAATCTCAGTTTCAAACCATTACCATTAACCAAAAAATTTATTTGCTATTTAAACTTCAGAGCTGGCATCAAACTTCAGTGGCTACTACCTTTAATCTTTTGGAGCATTGTATGTGTGGCAGAAATGAGCATTAGGAGATAATAAATCAATATGGAATGGTTTATAATGCAATTTTCCAAATGACTTACTAAGATCTTTCATAAAATATCAACGACATTATTTCTATATGCCTATACATGATGCTGTAGTAATTTTTTTGGTTTTCTTCAGTGCTTGTAAAGCTGTAAAGTAATTTGCTTATTTGTCTGTGAAAGGATAGTAGAATCTCTACTCTGTAAAGAATTTTGCAGGAAATGATTGCATATTAAAATAAACCAGAACTAGTTCAGTAGAGTTCCTACTACTGCCCCCTAAAAATAGCCATATGAGAGAAAAAAAAAGATATTGAATGTCGTTGATGTGATATTTTTGCTATTTAAAAGATATATCTTCTGCAGAAAAAATACTCTTATGAAATGAAATTTGCTGTAACCTCAATATAGAAATTTCTTTTCAATTATTTTTTGAGGTCCTTATACTAGGATTTTGGCATTCTCTACACAGAAGTCCTTTTATAGACTCCATTCCTTTTTCAAATCTGCTATATTATTCTGAATACCATCTATACAGCCCATTGTTTGTTGGCAGATCTTCTGGGCACTTTCCCCTGTACTATACAAATTGGATCCAAAGAGACTTTTCTATTGAGTACCTCTTTCCTTGCTGTTGCTTCTACTTATTTCTAAAACTATGTTAATCCTGCATAGTGCCAGAAGATTGTGTAGAAGCTATCATTACATTGCATGAATACATAATTCAAGAATAGAAATGTATTGAAACTTTTAAGTCAACCATAAATGAGACAGGGTTGGGGAAGCTATGACATAGGTGAGAGCAAATGATGATGTGCCAATGAAACCCTGTCAATCCTGGTCATGTCTGTTTGCATGCACACTCTTATTGCTCTTAGACTTACTTAGATAAGACACTCTGTATTTTATGTTTCTTCTTGTTTGATGAATTCTGATTTGTGTGTGTTTATGTGTACATATGTGTCTCGGCACTCTGTACATATACTAACAACAGAGAGACAGCATCAAGACTCGATATTTTGCAACCTGTTTTCTTGAATAGTCACTTAATCTCCACCACTCATCTTTCCTTCCAAGAACCATCTTTGTTATAATGTACATGCTTTCATCTATACATACATATATGCATATAAACAGTAGAGTTAATATTTATTGTCAACTTGATTGGATTGAGTAATGCCTAGAAGACTACTGAAGCACACATATGGGTATGTCCCTGAGGCCAATTCCAGAAAAAGATTAATTAAGAAGAAAAGACCAGCACTGAGTATGGGCAGCTCAGTCCCAGAGGTCAGGGGGCAAGTCTGTATGGGTGGGGCTACTGGAGCTACTGAAGCCTTTGCTGATGACAATGAGTGCCTTATATACCAACATGGAACCACAGGGTTAGATGCTGAGTTCTAGTCTTCTTTTGGTTCATTCCTTTCCCCATTTCCTCCCATATGAACTGGCAATTTTTATTCTGTGCTACTGTATTTTTGAAGCATATAAGATTATTTTTTGTGACTTTCTTGTAGCTTCAACATAAGCCAATTTGAACTTTCTATAATATTAAAGATTTTGAAAACTCTTCAAGATGGTTAGAATGCAGTTTGCATTATGAGCCTTGTTCTTTTTTAAGAAGTTCGTTTGGGTATGAAGTTGTAGCAGAAATAGTTAATCTTTCTTGTCAGTGAAGCTAGAAGGAGAAACACTCAGGTAATCAATGAAATATATTTGTGAATGTATCAGTGAAGGTGTTTCTGGAGAGAATTAACCACAAAGAAGAAGAGCCAAGCTGTGGGTAGCATCATCCTGTAAATTAAGAGTGGATATGTAAAAGAAGGAGCAAAAGGAGCATGATGCACAGTGTTCTCTGCTTCCTGGCCAATATGAGGTGAGCAGCCATGCCACACATCTCCCCTGTGAAAGACTTAAACAACTGAAACCATTAAGGAAATAAACCATTCCTCCTTTTGAGCAGTTTCTCTTAGTCCTTGTCAAAGCAACAGGAAAGTAATAGGAAAGTAATACAGTTACTTCTTTTCCAAAACCTTCAACAGTTTATTTTTTTATTTTATTTTTTAAAGATACATTTTAATGTTTTATTTATTTATTTATTTATTTAGTGTGTGTGTGTGTGTGTGTGTGTGTGTGTGTGTGTGTGTGTGTGTATTAGAGGGCATTATGTGTCCCTGTGGAGGACCAAGGGTGACTTTGGGAATCATCCTGGATTGCTTCTACCTCCTTCTTGCTTCTCTCAGGGATTTCCCAAGTTCTGCCCTCTAGAGCCAGATGTACAGGCTGCAGCTGTTTCATCCTGGTGTTTTTACATGGGACCTGAGATCTGAACTCAAGACCTTGTGTTTGAGAAACAAAGTCTTAACCCTTGAGCCATGTCTCCAGCCCCAACTTTTAACATTTTAAAGTACTATTTACAATCTGTAGCTTCCAACATTAGTGTAATCTGCTTTACTGTCTGAATCCAGAACTGTGGTTCTGGTTGGTTGAAGTCTGTCACTCACTGACATTCATGCTGAAGCATAGTAAAGCGTTACATAAGTAGGTAATAGTCTCTTTATGCTACTTCTAATATTATAGCAGTTGCAAAGTTCTTTGGCAGTTCTAACCCGCGTTCTTCCCTGAAATGTCACATCTGGATAAACATTGTAGTTTTTCACCTATGCAACTGAATTTAGTCTTTCTTTGATTGTAAACTCTCTTGTTTCTATTTTTTCCAATTGTTTTTCAGCATTCATGTTTAAGCCTTCCCACATTAGACTTCACTATTGCTCTATGAATTATTTAAAGTGGAAAAGTACATATTAGTATTTTAAAAAGTACTATTAGCAAAAAATATTCAAATATATATTCGAAAGAAATATCAATGACTTGTGAGGCTGAAATACTTTAAGAGGAAACTGTCTTCAGGTAATAGTTGATTCAATGTATCTAAGTAGAAACATATTGAGGAGTAGGCTCAGGAGGTGAGATCTAGTTGCTTAGAGAAGTAGCTTAACCCTTCCATGTTTGAAATTATTGGAGAATGACATTGACAAGAAAGACCTATATTTAGTTTTTGTTTTATGTGATTTTTTTCTTATAAAATCATTTAGTACATATATGCTTACATTATGTGTGTACATAGACAACAAATATATATCACGCAAAACTCAGTCCTACATGGACTGATTTTCATTTTAATTTATAAGTCTAGATTGTTAGCTTTCAGTTTAATTGTCCTCAATAATAAAATATACTTGCAACTAAAATGCAACTTTATAGTGTCCACTTGACAATTAAAGGTTGAGATTTTATGCATATATGTGGAAAATTAGCAGCACAAGCCTTGAATAAGTCTATATGTGATTATCTAGTTGATGTGGAAAGAATCAGCCCTTGATAGGTGGGAACGCTCTGGGCAGGTAGATAAGATGGAAAGAGCTGTTTCTACTTTCACGCAAAGACATTGAGACATTCTTGCTTTCTGGCAAATGAGAAGGTATGCCCCTTTTTCTGCTCTTTCTGTAGATAAGGTGTGTCCAGCTTATGAACTTTCCTGCTATGCTGATGAAGTGTGAATTATAAGCAAGAACAATAAGTTGTTTCAGTCCTATATTCACTGAGCAATGAGACACTGAAACTAGCACAATAGGAAAGTACCAAGTACAAATATGTGCCTTTGACATCCACAATAAATCTACATATATTAAGAGCCAAAGAACATGTCTCAGTTGCATACAGTGTTGTTATTATTCTTTTTTTTTTTAACATTCTTTACTATTTCATTTCCTGCCAGTAATATCAGGAAGTGTAAACAACATATAGAATTTTCTTGTTTTTCTTTTCGGCAAAGATTTCTCTATTAATTTGTGTTGCCTGTCCAAAAGAAGTTAAGTGACATTTTTCCTATTCAAAATGAAAAATCTTAGGAGAAGTCTGCTTTTGCTGCAAGCAGTCTGCAGCTCCCAGCTTCCAAGATGTCTGCGGTTGACTTAGCCTCCTCCAGCCAGCCATGCTGCCTCTGCTTTGAGAGACCTCCCCCCTGGAACCGTAAGCTGAATAAACCTCCCTTTCTCCCTTAAGTTGCTTGACTTTGGGTGTTCTCTCACAGCAATAGTTAAGAGTAACTGCTACAGAAATTGGTACCAGGTAGTGGGGTGTTGCTATGAGATTAAAAACAGCTGGTACCACAACGTGAAATTGTTTGTGAAGCTGAGAGAAGTTGGTACCCAAAAGTATGGCCAATGCTATGATGTGACTAGTGTGCCTTTGGAACTGTTTTCAGGAGAAATGTGGAGAACTTTGGGACTTTGTGCTGGGAAAGTCTTTGCATCTGAGCAAGGAGGCCAAATGGGCCTTTCTTGTAAGAGCTCAGAGGAGAGCAATGTTGTGAGAGATGCAACAGTGAAAGCCCAGCTTGTGATGGTCCAGAGGGGAACAGAGACTGTGTTTGCAACTGGACGAGTGACACATGGAGCCATGTGTTGGCTGAGAGTTTAGTGAAGTTTTACCCTCAGTCCTGAAAGTTTGCCTGAAATTAAGCTGGAGTACTTGGTGGAGGAAATTTCAAAGCAATGTAGTCTTGACAATGTGATATGGCTACTTTTTAGTTGTCTTCAGAGTTATGAAAAAGAGCAAAGAATCAGGCAGGAAGAAGCAAAAACTGTAAGATCCAATGATGAAAAATACAATGAAAAACTTAAAGAGTTGAACCAGGAAAAAGCAGAGAACAAAATGGCTGTTGAAGAGATTAGCTCCATTTGTAAATCAGAGCCTGCTCTTAATTTGAATAATAGGAGAGTCCCTAGCTTGAGGACAAGATCCTCAGGGAAGGCTCCCACTCATAAGAATGCAAATCCTTTCAGAAGACTGCAGCTAAAGGGTGGAGTTCCAAAGCAAGAGTTGGTTTCTCTTACCAAGCAACTGCCCAGGAGTGAAAGAGATGGTCAACATAGAGAAACAGAATCAGCTGTGATTCAAAGGGGCCAGTCTTGGCAAAGTCGTCCACGTGGTTCTGGTTTTAGAGGCATCAGTGATGCAAGGAGGAAATCATGGAGTCCTCCCCCAAGATTTCAAAAATTGGCAGAATCCAGACATCATGAGGCAAGAAGCCTGCAGTTTAGGGGCCCAAGAAGGTCAGTTTGTGCTGTGGAGTTAAAGCCTGGTTTGCCATTGAGAAGTAAAGATGTTAGAGATTCCAGAGACAACGTGGGACACCTAACAAGAAGAGCTGTATACCCTGGGAGGAGCCAGCTCAAGAGAGCAATGTATTTTATGGGCAGCTGCATTGGAGGGATGGGACCAAAGCCTTTTGGAACTGTTGGACTTGGAGCTACAAGATTTGGAGTTTGTCCTCCTGGTTTTCAGTCTTGTTATGGACCGATCTTTCCTGGATATGCCCCCATTCCTTCCTTTTGGAATGGGAATGTTTATTCTGTGCCATTGTATGTTGCAAGTATATAACTTGTCTTTTGATTTCACAGGAGGCTTTGGACTTTGGATTTTTGGACTGTTGGGACTACCATTGTAGTCTACGAAGACTTTTAAAGTTGGTCTGAGTATGGTTTGCATAATGAGATGGCAATGAGTCTGTGGGGGCCAGGGGTGGAATGTTCATGGTTTGAAATGTGTCCCCCACAGTCTCATGTGTTTGGCAAGGTCATGGCACCTTGAGAGGTGGAATCTTGCTGGAGGAAGGCAGTCACAAGGGATGGACCTTGAGGTGAATTAGTCCCACCCTACCTCCAGGAGAAGTCTGCCTTTGCAGCAAGCAGTCTGCAGCTCTCAGCTTCCAAGATGTCTTCGGTAACTTAGCCTCCTCCAGCTTTGGCCAGCCAGCCATGCCGCCTCTGCTTTGAGAGACTGCCTTCCCTCTGGAACCGTAAGCTGAATAAACCTCCCTTTCTCCCTTAAAAAAATAAAAGAAAAATCTTACTGAAGGCATAGGTATTTGACAACTTCCGATTTTGTTTGTGAGCATTATGAAATAATGTTTAACTTCTTGGATCCTCTTTATCACATAAAATCATCTATTGTTCCCTGAGTTTGGCATTTATAGCTTTCTACCTTGAGTGGCTTCCTCGTCTGATTAATTCACCCTTTAATACTTGGCATATGTTCTTCTCTGAGTAAACTACCTTAATTCTCTCCTTTCACAGATAAAACAGGGTGGTTTTTCTTTTTACTCTAATTATATCGTGTGCTTCACTCTTAGGCCCCTCTGTGTTATTACATTTCGGCTCTTTTCCTCTCTGATGTAAGTCCTTTAGGACAAGACTCTATCATTTTCTCTTAAAACCTTTAGCACGTAGCAGGTTATCTAATTCAGCTGATGTTCATCACTGTCCCATGTTCAGATGGTAAAGGGTGGCACATGCGTCTCTATTCTCTCAATTGCTAACACTGTGTATAAGTATACATGAGACATGTAGAATCTTTTGTGACCTATAAACTTTAACTATTAAAAGGGACATCAGTAACTATTTAGGTTGATTTAACACAAGTGTCTCTATGGCTGCTTAATGTTATAAAAAAAAGATTTACCAAATTGTTCAATTGCAGAAAGTGGATATGAAGCCCTGTCTGTGGGCTGAGAACTATAATGGTAATAACATTCCTAAGATAATGAAATTTTTTTTCTCTTTTTTCCTTAGCCTACAAGTGACAGTATTCTTTCTAGCTCATTCTGAAGTGTTCCTGTTCATAGTGTCAAATAGAATACAAACTTTCCCTGTGACTACCAAAGACAATGTCTTCAAGAGATCTACAAGATTATAGGAGGATGGCTAAGCTGTTAAATATTTAGAAAAAAAGTGATATTGAGAAAGCGAGTTTAGATTCTTAGTGGAGTTGAAATGCCTGAATCCTGATGTTTTAAATATGAACTTTTTGAGAATTTTGCTTATTCTAAAAACTCAGAAATTCAATTATTATATTTATAAAATACTTTCATTAAAATTTTTTACTTTAAAATTAACTTGAATATGAATATATAAAAAGTATATCACTTTCAATCATAATTAAATATTAAAATTAAACCATACATTTCTTTTTAGAACAATTAAGACAAAATTTGTCAGGAAGAAAAGATGTTTTCTCTATGGAAGCTCTATATTGTTTGACATTATACTTACACATTCTATAAATTCATTAGAGTAAATATCTAATCAAATAAGAGTTCTTTTATACCAGGAAAAGACAGTCTGGTGCAATCTAGCATTATCTTATATTTTGAAAGAGGCAACAAATAATCTTTATTTTCACATAAAATTAAGGATTTGTGTATTAGTCCAGTGAAATGGTTCAGTGGGAAAATGTGATTGCCTCCAAGTTTGACAGCCTTAGTTTGATTTCTGGAACCCACATAATGGAAGAAGAGAACCAACTCTCACAAGTTGTCTTCTGGCCTCTGCATGTGTGCCATGGCATACATGCATACACCACATACACACAAACACAACACATATACACACTCACACACGCACACACACATGCACATACACATGTATACAGACATATATGTACAATAAAAATGTAAATATTTCCCTATAAATTTCTATTTGAGATGTTTTCTAGATTTCAAATGTAGTTTATTTGCTGGAATTTTTCCAATAGATGGTATGCTATCATAATTATATTAACTGCATATTACTATTAATACAAACTAATATTATTTGTTACTACATGCAATATTTTAACATGCTGTTTTTTTAAATTTTTTATTATTATTTATTCAATTGTGCATGTGTGTGTGTGTGTGTGTGTGTGTGTGTGTGTGTGTGTGTGTAGAACCATGGGCGAATTCAGGAACCACCATGGACCGCTTCCACCTCCTCCTTGTTTACTCTGCCACGGGATTCACAGGGTCCGCCCTACCAGGAACAGAAACGCAGGCCGCCTGGGCTTCCACCTGGCGTCTATACGTGGGGTCTAGTATCCGAACTCAGGACCTTCCATTTGCAAGGCAGAGGCTTAACCCCTGAGCCACCTCTCCAGCCCCCAACATGCTGCTTTTTCATTGAGACTAGCTCTGATTTTATTTATAAACCACAATGGGTGTCTTCCATTGCTTCTCCATATTTACTCAGCATCACATGGTTTCTGCTCCAATCAAAATTATACTAACTAAATTGGCATCTTCATTTCCTTCAGGTTCCTATTAGCATGCCCAATGAGAAGAATTAGTAGAAAAAACAGATGAAAGGATGGAAGAATCAGGCATTTATTCTTCTTCCATTCTCCTTGCTAGGCATCTATGTCCTTGCTATCAGTCCAAGGGTGACTATATGTTGTTTCAAACAGTTCTCTACAACCAAAAGTCTCACAGAATTTGGTAACAGGGGTTGGAAAGATGGCTCAAGTGCTAAGATTCTTCCTCAAAAACAGAAGGAATTGTGTTCGGATCTCTGATTCCATTAAAAATACCTGGAATCAGGGTGGAAAGTGGAAATGGCCTGCACTTCTGGAAGGTGGAGCCTGGGAAATCCGGGAGCTGAGAAAAAAGTAGATAGAACCAATCCTGGATGATTCCCCAAGTCATCCTTGAGCTTCCACAGGCAGACACAGTGTCCTCTGATACACACACACACAGACACATACATACAAAGTATATGGCAACAGATACTTTCACACTCAGCTCTGGGAGCATATCTGTCATCAATCCCAGGCTGTTGCACCATCTCTTTTTGCAAATCCTGTCTTCACCTTTGGAAATCGTCATCTATGAAATGCTCTTAAAACAACCAATTTGAATGAGCCATCTGTTTCCAGACAGGGCCTTAACAGATACAGGCACTATTTCTGCACATTGTCCATAAACATTGTTATACGGTTCTTTAATTTTTATGGGGATTTATTAGTGTTCATACATATGGCATCTGAATAGACATCTAATAGCTCGTTTGCAGATACCCATAACACAAAGGAAAATGAAGTATAGCCATACAAGACAAACTATTGCTGAATACGCTTTGTAAATTCCATTCATATGCACAGTATCTCACTCCAAGCTACATTTCTCATTTTAGAACACGGGCATAATTAGCTCGTCGTTCCGCTTGCCCTCCCGAAGACATCTTATATAAATTGGAACATAAGAGCCCAAAAGCACACTAACAGCAAAATTAAGTGACAGATGACAGCCAAACACCACGAAAGGTGACGGAAAATATAAATAGCAGACAGAAGACTTAGAAAAACACAGCTGTCTAGAGGCACAGTAAAAATAAACTTTTCCAGACACCTTGGGAGACCTTGGGGCATCATTATGTCCTAACCCAAATGAAAAATTCCTTTTAGTGAACCCAAGCTGTGTGTATTGTGCCTAGGTACACAGGCAAGCATACAGAGCTTTAAAAAAAGCTTGCCATTAATAATTGAATTTTGGTTAAAAATCCATTGACAACTCCAAGTGTCATTACCTAGAAATTTGCAGGGTAGAGTTGAAATTACAATGGAATTTTATGCATGTGCTACATAAAATGTGAATTGTATAAATTTATCTATTTTCATTTATTCTTCACTTATCACTTCTGTTTCTTATCTCTGTCTACTTCTACCTTTAGCTGTAATTGTTTCCATAGAACTGGTAGTATTATTTTTTAGATGTCTTTATTTTTTTAATAATCTTCTTTTCTACTCAACTTATCCCCAGACCTGACCTCATCATTATCAACACATACAGAACTCAAGCTTTCCATTGCACATCTTAATATTTTTTGACATCTTCCTGTCTTTTGAGATCAAGTGGCTTATGAAACAATTCTATCACAGCTCCAGTTTCATGATCGGTTTTCTCAATCTCTCCTTTGAGAACATGCTCAACTCCTTTGTCACTGTTGTAGGATGAAAAGCAACTCTGCTAGATTTTGTAAATGTTACCTCGTGGCAAAAATATTCTAAATAAATGATTAAATTGATAATACTGAGATAAAGAAATTTTCCTGAGTTTTCTGTATCAACTCTGGCCATAGCCACATGTGCATTTACAAAGGTAAGCAGAGTAAATGTGACTGCATGTGACCATCACTACAGAGCTTGGAGAGATGCAGATATGATCAGGAGGTTCTCCAGAAACTATCAAAAGCTAAAAGAAGCAAGACATTGATTCTTTTTTAAAGCCTCTAAAGGGGGTTTGGCCCCATTGGCCCTAGTCCACAGTGCAGTGATACTACTACCTTAAATTGTGCACTCTAGAACTGAACAAATAAATTTCTTTCGTTTTAAGACATACAACTGTAACCAATAACAACCACAAGATAACCCATCTTTCATAGTTATAGTAAAATTGCTCTGACTTTGGTTAATTCCAACTCCTCACATCCACCTGATGGAATGTGATTGGATGAAAACAGTGACCATGGTAAACTCTAATATTTCAGTTAGCACAGTTAATTCATGACCAGATATATCAAGTGGAAGCTAAAAGCAATCTTGGTAACTTGTTACTCTATCCAAACATCTCTATGTCATTTGTGTATTTTCCTTTTGGTTCCTAACCTGCCACACTTTCTTCCCCACTTACACTAAGCTGAGCATCTTGCATCTCTATTCATTGAGAAAATGCAAATGGATTGCCTGCAAAATCTTACAGTGGTATCTACCTGCCTTCTCCAATCCACAAACTCTAACTACTTGTATGAGAGTATAGATTGTTTATTTTACCTCACTCCCACTTCTCTGTATGTCCCAGACCCTCTCCCCTTATATCGGGACTAGTCTCTCTGTGCTCTGTAACATCCTTTCCTTCTTTATTATATCATTACTGCCAACAGTGAATTTCATGAAACTTCACATTTCTCTGAGTATTGTCAAATCCAGTTTTCAGTTGACCTATTCCTCTAGAACTATGTAGTAGCTACTTTTCTCATACCACTAGCAGCACACAATATTAACACAAACAAGTTAAGGGACTTAATGCTTATTGTGGTTCATAATTGCAGGGGATATCCTTTAATCATGGTGAGGAAAGGCACGGTTTGTAGTGGGCCAGTGACTGGACACTGGAGCATGTGTTCTCATATGGTCCACACCTGGAAATGGAGATCACTAGGGACCAGAACAAAGCTGCAACTTTCCAGTCCTGCTTCTAGTGGCTTCTGTCTAACAATTACACTTTGCATGCCTATGTTCTCTCAGACTCATAACATAGTATCATCATCTGTTAACCAACTGTTCAGACATATAATCTGGAGGGAGACATTTCCTATTCAAATAATGCATTTCTTTGTGAAAGGTCAGCACTTAATATATCAGCATTGACTGTTATAGTCAATTTTCAATGCTGGTATTTTTTGGCCAGTGAAAATCATTTGATATATTGTAAACTTTGCTCCATAAATCTTTCTATCCCAAATAGCTTCTAGAACATTTATATTCTGTTATTTTTCTTCTGATTTCACTCCTTCTTTTCTTCCTTCTAATGTTCAAATATCCTAAATACAATTTTTGCTACTTTGTTTGGTATGTACTGTTACTCATTTGACAGTATTTGCTAGCAAAGATCACTGTCCGGTACTTTTATCTCATATATCTAACTATACTCTTGGTATCTCTATTTGATGTAAAGCATAGTCCATGTTCTCTCTCTCTCTCTCTTTCTCTCTCTCTCTTCTCTTTCTCTCCCTCTTCTTTCGAAAACCAATAATGAATTAATTCTTAATTTCTATCTCTAGACTTCAGTTAAAGGCATTCCTCTTAATTCAATTGGTGAAAACTCCATCTATCCACTTGTTCAAGTAAGGAACATTGGAATCATGGAATCATTTTATTTCTCCCATTCTTCCATATCCCATCTACGTTAAAACAGGAAATCATTTTAACTCTGTCTTTAGAATCCAGATCCCCACTGCATCCTTGTGTTCTTCCTTAAGCCACACTCATCTCCACCACACTAATCTCCCAACTTTATGTCAATTCTCTCCTAAAAGGTCTCTCTGGTTTTCTTTCCTCCACACTATTCTCAGCATATAAATTGGCATTTCTTTGAATTTTAGAATGTATTCACAGCTCTTTTAATCTCATTTAGAGCAAAATTCCAAAACCTCATAATCATGCACAAGTTCCTCTTCCTAACATCTTTGTTTCTCCTGCATGCATTTTTCCAAATACATTGGTCCCTTACTGTTCCTCAAACAGGTCATGCACAGTTCTTTCCTGGATTCTCTACCCTCTGTGAACTTTACAATGCTAATTTTCCTAAATTATTTGCACAAATAATTTCCTCAAGTCCTTGAAGTGGTTTTGCTTGAAACCCTTCTCACTGTGCTATACAATGACCACCCTATTTTAAGTTGCACCAAAATAAATACCTTGATTCTTTCTCCATTACTGCCTTTTCTTTTTATTGACCAAAGAATTTAGTGCTGTCAGGTATAATATACCATGCAATTTACTTATTTTTAATGCCTCTCTTCTAATTTAAATTCCCCAAAATGAAACTTTGTTTTGCTCCCTGATGTAGTTGAAACACGTTAAACCTGGCTAGCACATGGTAGGTGTTGAATATGTATTACACTGTTAGAATAAATTAAGAGTGGTTAAAGAGAAAAATTGTATCATAAAATATAATCAGTGTAAATTAGTATTAAAATTTTTATAATGTGTAAAACTAATATTAAGAATTATTATCTCTTTAAATACTTTTCAAGAAAATCATATTTATTATGGTACACTATTTTATTGTGATGACCTGGAAAATCACTGTTTTTATATGTTGTGAGATTTTCTGTCCTAAAATTAGACTAAAAATGAATTAACCTCCCCTCTTCATCCACAACATGTAACTGTCATGCTCATAGGATCAGATAGATCATTTTCAATACAAGTAAATACACTGCTATGGGTCCTGATTAATACAAATAAACTATATGACTCATTGTACAAATAAGCTTCCTGGGGCTGAAATGTTAGTTCAGCAGTTGAGGCGACCACATGCAAACCTGGAACCTGAGATTGACCCTAGATAGTCCATGCAGTAGAAGAAAAGGACTGACTTCTGAAAGTTGTCCTTTGATGTCAACACATGTACCATAGCAATGAATACATGTGCCCTTCCCCTTCAAATAAATTTTTAAAAAGTGGACAGTTGGAAAGGTAGTTACTCTCAAACCTGTAATTCCATGTGTAGAAGAAGAAAACTGAATACTGAAGTAGAATGACTTCTGAAAAGTTGGGCTCTGACCTCTACTCATGTCATACATGTGTTTGCGCTCTCTCTCTCTCAAAAATAAATAAATAATTGAATAAAATATAAAATAACTAAAGACAAATAACTTTAATGATTTATAGCCTTAGAATTATATATATATATACATATATATAGCTATATAGAATGCTATAGAAGCAGAATTTTAAAAGTTTACTGTATCAATAAGTTTAAGAAGACATTGTATAACCTTGGTTTCAAAGTTAAAATCATTCCCATGTATTTTAGCATTGTTCTTGGTAATTTTCATTTTTTAAAATTATTAAATTAAATAAATGCTGCTTAAATTAGCTATCTTAACAAGTCTTTCAATTAAATTTAAAAATATACATTCATTCTTATTGAAACTAATAGGAAAAGAATTAAAGTCATCTGCTCCAAGAAGGTGGCAGAACGGATAGTTTTGCTAAGATTCTGTGATCACAGATTCTGAATGATAACTCACCCCACTATGAGAAACAACTGAACTTACCTCAGTAAAATGGTTAAATTCAGGTTTGCTTTTTTTCATTTAGGAACACTTCCAAATATGCAGCTTCTCATAATGGCCAGGGCAGCTTCATAATAATATGTATAGTGCTTTTTATATCTGATCTAGACATCCACACATTTTGAGCATAAGTTGTTCTCAGCCTTTAAGATACCTTGAGCTGCTCTGCTCCAAGAACATTGGCTTAACTTTTAGCAGATGACATAATGAAGTACAGATGGCAACAAAAGGTTCTTCATTAGTGGATGTGAGGAGATCAATCACTGGTTGTTCACTCTTTCCAAAGAATTAAAATGCACACACACAAAACAAGCATGTTCAGAAGAAGGAGAGAAAAATTCCTGATGTCCACAAAGAATATGAAGAAAAAAAAGAAGAAGAAAGAAAGAAAGAAAATCTGATTATATTTATCAAGCTATGTAGATCCAAAAATGAAAAATTGAAGTGATAAAAATAGGGTTTATTCTCACTGTTGTGAATAGTCGCTGGGATGGTGTCCAAGCTAATATTCTTTGGGATAGGTGAATACTTACAGAGAGTGAGAGGGGAGAAGCTCTTGCACTTTTAGAACACTTTAGAAGGCAGCAGCACATACCACAGCTGGCTTGACGCTCAAACCCTTCAGAGACCTGCAAGATGACAGTTTGCCTCTGCTCAGATATAGTTCCCTGGCTTCTATTGGCCATTTAGATGTAATTCCTGATGTGTGTTTTCTCTGAAATTAGCAATGCAGAGCTGCATTTTAGAAAAAGCAAGACTTTCCTCAAGGGTTTGATGACCCCGAGAAGAATATCTAAAGCTATTCTTTGGATAAGTGTTTGTGATTTTCAGCAACCAATGAAGGGATAAATTAGCACCAATCAAAAATGGATGTCAGCTTGTCATTTTAGTCTTCTTAAGATTTTGACTATTTAATCATTTTAAAACATCTGTATCTCAGTTGCAGCTTTTGTCGTTATTTAAACGTTACTTGGATTTCATCAACTAACAAAGATTTCATCCTTGAACAATCCGAAGTCAACATTCTTCTGGTGCCTTTTCTCAACATACTTCAACACTGATTGTGCTGTATTCTCCAGACTTGCTGTCTTAATATGTTTGGTGCTGTCACAAAACATGTTAGACTGGGAAATTTAGAAAAAAATGAGATCCTATGTAGGTGCGCATGCACATATGTATCTGGATATGTGTTTCTAGATCATACAATTTTACTCATCATTTTTCATGGGGATTCAAGCTATTCTTGTGGTGTACTTACTTTTAACTTAAAGCACTTGCTCTGGGAAGCTTTTGTGAGATTGAATTACTACCAAAAATTCCTCATATTTTTGATTAATTTAGAAGCAGTGTTTTTATATATCTTCATTTTTAAAATTTAATTTTGTTGCATGTTTGATTTTGGTTGACAGATGTTTCATTTTTTGAGCACTGTAAATGCGTCCTCCAACTACTTGCTGATATTCATGGTCTCTGATTATGTATCACATATGGATCTCTTCAAAACTTCAGCACATTTGATAAATTACTTTTCTTTATTTGTTTTTAAGGTTATTTTTCTTTATCTTCTTGCTTACTTTGGCATTTCTCTATGGAAATCTCCGTGCTTATCTTAAAGTATGCTGAGCATCTTGGATATTTCTTTTAATAATCTGACCAAATTTGTAAGATGTTCAGGCATTATTACTTTGTATATCTTTTCCCTCCCTCTCTCTCTCTATTCTGTCCGTTGTGTATTCTTTGTGGAATCTAACTTTGTATGGAGATTGCTCTTTTTTGTTGATTAAAATAAAGAGTTTGGATTACCTAAAAACTCAAAGCTATTAATCCATTCTTAATGAGCTCATTTTGTATCTCATTTTTCATTTCTACTTTCATCTCATTTCTCTGTTTATTCACATGTCTCATGATTTTTGTTGACAATCAAAATATTTATATGGTGGGGCTGGAGAGGTGGCTCAGGGGTTAAGCCTTTACCTTGCAGGCAGAAGGTCCTGAGTTTGGATCCTAGACCCCACGTATAGACACCGATCAGAAGCGGGGGCGGCCTGCGTTTCTGGTCCTGGTAGGGCGGAGCCTGTGAATCCTGGGGCAGAGTAAACAAGAAGGAGGTGAAGGTGGTCCATGTGGTTCTCGAATTCGTCCGTGGTTCTACACACACACACACACACACACACACACACACACACACACACACACACGCACACATGCACAATTGAATAAATAAATATTTATATGGTATACTGTAAAACTTTGGATATAGATGTCTCCTTCTAGGACTTTTTATTAATATTTGGATGTTGTTTTTAACTAAGCATTTATTGGTTTGACTTGCTGTTAGAGTAAAACTGATTTTTCCTGCAAGGTAAAGCCTGTGGTGCCACTCTTGAAAGGCACAACCTTGCACATGTATATAGTGTTCCTTGGATATCACTGCCTATGACAGGGCAATTATTTCTTCCCTTCCTTTATCCCCCCCCTTCCATGTCCTTCCTTCCCTTCCTCTCCCTTCCTTTCTTTTGTTCCCTCCTTCCTTTCTTTTTTGTTCTGTAATGGGCTATAATCTTTATTTCTTTCTTATTTCTCTGTTACATTCTCTGACTCTCTTGATATCAAAGCCAATTAATTGCTGAATGCTGTGTTCCTTGTTTGTCACAAAGTTTTGTGGCATAAATTATTCCATAGCCTGATCCAATTAATTTCAGCCTCTTTTCAGGCATATTTTTGTCTTTTTTTGTCTTTAAAGTTTGTTCTGGACAGACTCTCTGAGCTGTTTCTTTCCCTGGTCCTTCTGATCAAATCTGGCAAATTAATCTGAGCTATTGGTCACCTCTTGCTTTCTTGGAACTGCTATTATATTAGCTACTTAACACAAAAATCTTTTGGAGATCATTCCCATTCCTTGAACTCCTCTATTTTCTTTTTCATGATGTCGGTGTCTTTGGTGTGTGCATCAGTGCTTTTTGTTCTTGTGCTTGCCTTTCTCTTTGATGCAATCTCTGGGTCATTGTATCAGAACTTGGAATGACATAGGGGTATAATTCCTTTAAGAGCATGCTCTGCTTAATGGGCAGAGTTCTTGGTGGTTGCAATGATTGACTCTAGCAATAATCTTCCATGAGATTTCCTAGAGGCTCCTCCTGAGGGCAAGTCTAGATCCACCATGTTGATACTTGAGGCTGGCCATCACAAAGTGTCTACTCAGGTTGACTTGTTCGTGCTTGGCTCTCTGAAGTCACTACCAGAATTTGCTAAGGTGGTTTACTTACCGGAGAATGGGTGTTTGGGATAGAGTAGTGGTGATCCACTCATGTTGGAATTCATTCAGCATTAGCAGTGTAATCTGGTTTCTACACATATGAAGCCCATCTAAGATCAGTAGACTTCATAGCCCAAAGCTTACTTGAAGAGGGGTCTACTAACACCAACTAGCTTGAGCCTGTATCAGCTGGTACCATAAACTTACAAGCAAAACAAATCACCTTTTCTAGTGTAGCGCTGAGATTTTGCTGCTGTCTGTTACAAAGAATTAATATTATATTAGGCAATAGTTAGAAGACTTTTTCCATGCTTGGTCTCTTCAATTTAAAATTCATTACTTTGCTGAGTAAATTCATGTCCAAATTTAAAGAAATGCAAACATTTTCAAATATTTCTTTCTTTTTTCCCTCCCCTTAGTCCTCATTCTCATCCCCCATCTTTTTCCCTGACAACCTTTCATCTCCCCGTCACACTCCCTCCTATTTTTAAGAATTATTTTTAATAAGAAGGATATAGTCATTAAAAATCTGTATTCGACATTTATAAAATGTTGTTAAAGCTGCTCAAATGTCATTTCACTTTTCTTCATTGCTGCTTGGTAGTTGTCATGTCAAGGAAAAAACAATGATTCAACATAATTGCTCAATTTTGCTAATTTAATTACTCTAACAAATTTGTTGCATTGTTTAATAAACAGTTTCTTTAGTGATATGTTCATCTCATTTTTGTTTTTAAAAACGATTCACTTAATTTCCAGACTATCGATTCTCTCTTTTAGCTGTTTATTTCAATCATGTTTAATTTTCTGAGTTCTTTCATGTTTGGGAACATTTAACAATCAGCTTTATGCTAGTAACATAATTGGACCGTGCAAAATAGCTGAACATCCTTATACGTCCTCCAACTTGGCATACTCAATTGCTGTGTTATTTGATGACTTTAAAGACTTTGTTACGATATATCACTAAAATTAACTTTGATCTATATGTTTCCTTTTTTTCTGCCCGGATTTTTACCAAGTTCTTTTCAGACTATTAAATTTTAGAACTTGACCAGAAGGCATATCAATTCCAAAACTAATTTTTTATATAGAAAAGAATGTGATGAAATTCCTCAGAATTTCATATTTTTAACAACTTGAATTTATCTTAAGACACTACTTTTAAAAGTGTATATGTTTGTTCTGCACAGAGTCTATCAAACTTCTGTTCCAGTGTCATGGTTCTGCCCTAGTAGCTGTGAGATAGTCTCTAATAGTGATCTAATGTTGTTATGCTTTTCCTTTGAGTTTCCTAAAATTCCTTACGTTTGATGATTAAGCCTAAACTGGGTGTATTTGTTTTCTATTCCACTTTATTTGTTAATAAGAAATAATCATGCTCTTCCTGTTTTTATAATAATGTTTTAACGTTTCTCTTAATTTCAATGCAACCTTACCTTCGAAGTCTTACTATATTGTTCCTATGTTGTTACTATTTCCCTGAATTGTTACATATTCTTATGGAATGCTGTTCTCTTTCTTGTCCTTTTACTCTCTTAGAGAAAAAGAACATTTATTGTATTTCATGCATTCTAAGTTGGCTTTCTGGTTTAAGTTTTCACCTCTTTAAGTGTTTCACTTTGTTTTCTTCCTGTTGCATGGTTGGTTTCAGAAAAGAGTTCCATTGTGATTCTTATCCTTGTTCCTTCCTAAATAAAGTGCCCTGCTTTCCCCATGCATTATTTCATGCTTTACTGCATCTTTAATTTTTCATTGCTTGCATAGCATACATATACATGCATAGACATATTACACCCACATTCTTCCTCCCTAATGTTCACTGGGCTGTTTGGATAAGAGGTTTCCTGTTTTTCTCATTAACTTCTGGAAGTTCACATCCAGCATGGCTTCAAATAATGGTTCCACTCTATGCTCTCTTGCTTTTTCTTTTGCTATTCCAATTAATGTGCATTACCTTTAAAATGATCTCATAGCTCTGTTCTTCAAAACACTTTTTTTTAAACGTATTTTACTTTTTCAGTTTTCCGTGGACAAAACTTCAAGCTCATGAACTTTTCCTTGGCCTGGTCCAACTTACTGATCTTCTAATCAAAAGAATGCTTCATCTTTGTGACTGTCTTTTGATTTCTCGCTGTTTCTTTAGAAACTTTCTTGAAATTTCGGTATGTCTACTGTGTCTCTTATTGCAGTTTGTCTAGTTTCATTAGAGCTTGCAATATATTAATCTCAGCAATTTTAATTTCCTATCTGATGATTCCATAACCTGCATCATATCTGAGTTTTGTTCTGATACTTGCATTCTCCTTTCAGGCTATTTTTTTCAGAATTTTAGAATTTTTGAGAAGTATTAAATAATGCTAACTGAATTAAATAGACCTGTAACATAAAGTTTAATACTGTTTTGTAAAGAAATTGAAACATATTTGGTGTTTCATACTCATGAAGTTTACTTGGGCAGCACACCCACCAGTCATATTTCGATGTATCTTTCTGTTTTGGGACTTCCCAGAAAAATTTTTAAATGGAGCCTGTATCTTACCTCTTTCTTACAGAATCCAGTTACTAAGAGGTGAGTGCTAAAGCATGGGACAAGGAAATCGTTGTATAATCTGCCATTATACTACTTTTAGCATCCTCTGTGTCTTAGAGGCTTTTATATTTTTCATTCAAACCCTTCTTAAATGAACCAAGAAGGCTATAGGGACTGAACTTGCTTAATTATTCTTTCCCAGTTTCAGATAAAACAATGGTCACATCTATCCCCCTACAGAATTGTGAAAAAGATTTGGACTTATTTCAAAATACGCACTTCTGCTCTCAGAAACCTTTGGTGAGTTCTCGTCAAGCCTTCAATTTTGAGACTCTAGATGATACTGGGAGAGGAGAATTCTCAAGAGCATAATCATGAGAGTGAGTGGGGTCCCTGAGACTATGGTCTTCAGAAGTTTCCCAATCTCCTGTCTAGTCCATGTTCAGTCGTTCCTAATCAAATTTCCGTATGTCCAGTTACCATTTCAGATGCACGCATTTCATGTCCCCAGTGGTTTCTACCCAAGGCAAGCTGACCTCAGCTATGATATTTCCGTGGTCTCATATCCCCTTGAATTTTGGTGTATGATTTGTTCTTGCAACCTCTATTTTCTGACAGTTCAAAGAAATAATTTATTTTCTGCTTATTCTTTCTCTACTTATTGTAATGAGAGAAATGACTATTTTCCAGTGTTTTTACATCTGAGATGAAACTGCATGTTCTAACATCCTTCTTTTCTTTTCTTGTCTTAGAGCTGCTCACTTTTCCTTCAAAGTCAGATTTGTTGATAGTTGAAGCTGGCAAAGTTAGAATTAACTCAAGAAAGGGAAGGCTAAACTATAAAACAGAGTTTGGGTGACTTTATTTCTTAGTGTCCTTTCAATTTTATTACTAAATTAATTAGTTTTAAGTACAAACTCCTTGAGAAATTGTGGTTGTTTTTCCTTAACTCTTTTAACGTATTCAGGGCCACAAATCAAAGAATGGAGTCAAAGTTCTGCAAGTCACTCAACTAAAGTCAATCAGCAATGATTATGTTCCTCTCCTTTCTGATTTTGTCCCCTTTCATTTCTCACTTTCTCTAAAATCCATGACCCAAAAGTGTTCCATTTTGTGTATCCAATATAGTATCCACCCATTTTATACATTTAATTATTCTTTAAAACCGGAATATTTTTGTGCCTAGTATTAAGATGACATATGTGAGGAAGCTAGAAGAAAAAAAATACAATTAAACATTTAAAAACTGTTTGCCAAAATATTTAAAATTTTTCCACAATAAGAGTATATTAGATATTTGATTTTTACTTTTGTTCCAACTAAAATAAAAAAGAAGAAGAAAAAAAAAGAAAAGGGAAGAATTTAATAGCTGAATTCTGAACTAGTGGTTACTAGATTAAGAACCTGGTTATGTCTATGAATTCTATTATGTGACCTGACAGAGATAACTAAATTTATCATTTATTTGGATATCTATTACATTCCAGTAACTTTGTCATTAGATATTAATACATCAATGAAACAAAACCTACCCTCAGGATTTTGTAGTAAAAAGAATTAAGCAAACCTTCTAAAACAAACAAGCATGCTATCTCATCTTCTCTCAATCTTTCTGAAACTTACTTTTGTCATCATAAAAATCAGACTTATGTAAAAATCTGAATGATATAATTGCTTGATAACCAAAGGAAAAAATAGTTTTCTGAATGTTGACAAGATAGCTCAGAGGGTAAGTCACCTTCTCACAAACATGCGGACCTGAGTTCAATCCTCAGAAAACTCACATGATGGAAGGAGAGAACCAGTTTCTGAAACTTGTCTGCTGACTTCTACCCTTGTGCCATGGCATGTATGCACATGTCTTGTTTTTGATTTTTCTTGGGTCTCTTTTCAAAGTAAATAAATAAAATATTCTTAAAATAAAGTTTCCATAAAAAATGTAGAATTCTTAAGTTTCACATTTAATACTTTAACATGATCACAGTGTCCAAAAAAATCACTAAGTAGTCCAGTGAAGATTCTGGATGTGATAGTTAATCTTGGGAGCCAACTTGACCACACCTGGCATTAACTAAGATCAGTTGAGACCACCTGAAGAGATTATCTGGATCAATACATTTACAATATAAAGATCAGCCCTAGATCTGATTGCACTCACCCTAGATCTGTTTGGAACATCCCAGTAGTGGACCAAAAAGGAACCACAGAACAGAAGACTGGGAAGAGGAGAGACTCTGAAGCTGTGCTAGAAAACACTCTTCCCTCCTGCCACCAGGTTTCTTCGTTTCTTCGACCCTCCAGCTATCCAACCCTCCAAGTCTTCAACGTGACTAAAGACTCTTTAGGAATCCTCTAGTCTTTAGCCATCACCCACTGGACTACTGGACTGAGCAGCTACTGGCAACCATTGTTAGACTACTTCAACCATATCTCATAAGCCAACTCAATAAATTCCCTTTTTATGTATTCGTTCTGTTGATTCTGTGACTCTAGAGAACCTTGGTTAATATATTCAGCATATTCATTGACTATCTCTTAGTCATAGATATGAAACAAGTTTTATTGCTTTATCCAAACAATAAACATTGAAAAGTTCTTTAGTTTAAAAATTACTAAATCCAATGCCAGATATCATGATTCTCACTTCTGTTGCCATTGAGAGAAAATACTAGAGCAATTTAACATGACAAGTAGACATATGGTCAAAGATGTTATTAGATCTCCTCATAGCTGAGGGACAAAAGAGCTCTTGTTCCCAAAGAGTCTTCTGTCTAAATAGCTAAACATCAAATTCAAAAGAAAGGCATAAATGTGAGATCCCTTTCCATCTCTTCCCTGTGCTAGAGCAGCAGTTAAAAGAGCAAGTGACAAGTTGAGCAATCAAAACTCAGTGGCAATAGCAGGAACTTATTCAAAGTTTATTTCTGAAGTCTCTTGACCTCCTAATAACTTACATATTCACACATGGTTTATTACTACTCAACTTAAATATGAAGGCAAACATGAAATAGTTCCCTCTATTGTATATATTCCATCTTTTCCAAGGGCATTGCACATTGAGTGAAATATCAGTTTTCTAGCATTACTTACTCTGCCTCACATGTAGCTTCTGCAAGTGAAACCCTATGACACTTTTCCATGGATGCATAACTTTAAAAAAACAAACACATAAAATTTAGTTGATATAATTTAGCCTGAAAATTCAAGTATCACTTTATAAGAACATTGTCAAACCTATACAATGAAATTTTGTGCAACAGATTACAAATAAAAAAAGCGTCACATTAGTATGTGTGTGAATGTGTTGTCAGGCATGGTTTTGAATTTGAATTCAAAGAATGGCTATGACTTTGACTGTTGTATAAGCAAAGAAAAGGCTTCAATAATGTCCTAAAGTAAAACAGACATCCTTACTCTGTTCATATGCTCATTACTTCTATTCTAACTTCTGATCATTTTATAGGTGTGTGTTCCAAATTAATCCTTAGATTTTCTAGAGTAGTGCAATTTTCAGAGAACTGATGTTTACAACTTCAAGAAATGATATTTAACCTAGCAGTTGCTTTTAAATGTAAAATTGATGTAGATCTTGGGGCTGCAGAAAAGCCTCAAGGGTTAAGTTTTTGTCTTGCAAACAGAAGGACCTGAATTCAGATCCCAGAATCTACATAGAAATACCATGAAGAAATGGTGGTAGCCTTCACTTTTGGTCCTGGAAGCAGAGTTTGGGAAACTCCAGAGCAAAGTAAAAAGGAGGTAGATCAATCCAGGGTAATTCCCCATGTCACCCTAGGACTTCCACTGGCACACACATTCAAATGTCCTCGGGGACACACACACCACACACATACATACTCACAGAGAGAGAGAGAGAGAGAGAGAGAGAGAATTGCTTCAGATCCTAACAATGTACAATGTAACCATTAGAACAGGTTTTCGTCTGATTAAACCTCTCAGAGTAGGTAGGAGTATCTCTGTTGTGCAGAGTTCTTTTTCCTAAGCTCTTAGAAAATTTGCAAAATATCGTTAATTGATACCACAAAAAAGTATGATCTTACGGATGCAGAGCAGAATAATAGCTATTAAATCCTGGGAAATTGGTTAAAGAGACGGAGATGGAGAAGGAATATTTACCAAGGACAGTTGAATGGGAGAAATAACTAATGCTTTATATCACAGTAGGATGCTTTCTTTGGCAATAGTTAATTATATAGTTCAAAAAATAAAACAGGATTTCTGAATGATCCCATCACAAATAAATGATAAATACTGGAGGTGATGAAATACATCAATTATCATGATTTGATCATTACAATTATATTTGTATATTGAAATGCCACTGCATCTCATAAATACATACAATTTATGTGTCAATTAGAAACATAGACTGCCTTTTTGAAAAGATGATGACACACCACTGAGCACCTACCTGTAAGCATCCCAGTGGGCTTCATGGTCCTCTTTGCTTCCTGATCCTCCTTATTAACTACCCAAAGTCCATGCTTTCTCTTTACAGAACTCATATACTTCTTTTAATGTTATCAGTCCTTCATGGCTTTAAAGAAAAGAAAATTTCTTTGTGTTTCTAAGTGCAAGTGATAATATATCCTATTATCTATTTTGACATTTGTTATTGATTATTCCCATCTAAAAACTTTATTATTTCACCCTTATTTCTTTTAGTTATAAGGAAAAGAACCAAACGTGCTTTTTTTCTGTACCTCACACTTCATTGTCTGTAGTAGAAATAAAATAAGTATCTATTAAAAAATAAATCAAAAGTGGACAAGCTTTCCTGATCTAAAACAACATTGATGTGGTTTCCTGGAGAGGCCGATAAAGAGAAATTTGTCAACAAACAATTGAACAATTCAGCATTGCTTCTGTAAAGAGCACAGGGACCCAGGAAGCACTAGTTTCATGAAATTTTTCCAGCTGTTTATGAAACTCCTCCCACATGTCCTCTTGAAGATTCACCAGGAGGGTTAAGTCTATTTTTGTGGAAGCACGTGAAGTATGGCTAATGAATGAGATAAAAATGAAACAAAGTTGCATGGAGCCAGAGGGATGGCATGCCTGCTGTAATGTAGAGACAGGTTGTTGGGGTAGTATGGGGAGATCAACACAGAGATGAGATTACTTACCTCCCCTTCGGCTCCAAGTGCTGGATGTTAAATTTCTCCTCCCATTTTAAGTCTAGGTAAATCCTACTGAGGTAACACACAGCTGCACAATTCTCCCATTATTCAAGGTTCCTTTTTCATCTCTAAACTTTTTTTTTATATTTCTTCATAGTTGTGGAGGACAGATTAAGCTATTGTTCAGGACATCATTTTTAAGATTCATTTCTGGTTTGAGTCTCAGCTTCCTTATTATGGACATTCAAATAGAATACAGCCATAGCAAACAGATCTTTGATATTAGGTAAGGATAGATATAAATCAGAATATATGTGTGCATATGTTTGCATGGTTTTGCCAAATGCATATGTCTGCAAGGTGTTGAATGGTGTTGCTGACAAGGAACACATGGAAATACAATGCTTCTATGCCGGTCATTTAATTTTCAATATATATGAGTGGTCCACTTTTAACACCTACTCAAACCTCATGCTTTGGGAGATTGAGGCATTTGTAGAGTCAAAGTATTGGTTAAAGTTTGCTCCTTGGCTTTTCCTCACAAGTAGCAGGCAATGTATGTACATGTCATCAGGAGTAGGGAGAGGATAGGAATCTTCATGCAGGTTTCATGGCACACAGAGAGTACTTCTCGTGTAAGGGCCCTGAGTTATCTCTGTTAGATTATGCTAGAGTTGGAGAAATTTTACCTCCCCTCACACCATTACTCTCCAGACAACAAGTTCTTTCGATGAACAATCTCATACTATTTCCATGTCCTGGTTCCCTCCGGCTTTTTTTCCCTGCTTGCAGATTTGAAGAGTCTCCATTCCATGAGCAAGAAAGCCGACTCTGACTTGCTGCGAAATTCCCCCACAGTGGACTGTTCAATTTTTGGTTTGTACTTTTGCTTTTTTTTCAACTAACAGAACTATACTCAACCAGGCAAGGCATTTTTTAATGATTCCTTTGTTTTATTCCAAAGTTCAATTCCTTTCCATTTTCTCTACAAACATGTCTTCAGGGCTGAAATAAATTATTATTTTTTTGTTTACCAAAAACCTTCCTTTTCCTCTTTGGAGAATTCTCAGAGTCCCCTGTCTTTCATAAGCCACATGAAATGCAGCCATATGAAATGTCTTTTTTATTTAATTTTTCCAATTTAGTAAAGGAACTCTTTTTCTCTTTTTTATAGTTTGAGCAACCAATTCCCTAGTTGCAAATAACCACACAAGTTGGAAATGTATATAATAAACTTTTCTATCCTATTTTATGCCCTTTTTATTAATAACATGTGCCTACACATGTAGTTCTAACTGAACTGAACAAGAGACAGTAAAAGGTTTCAAACACACATTCTTGTATGCAATGCTTGAATACATCTACTGAAGACTCAATTGCTTCAGACAACTTCCAGTATACCTTCTCTCCCTTTAGGAAACTGAGAATGAACAAAGTTACACTTTCCACAAACTTCTGCTGTAGCAGTTCTGGACTGATGCAATATATGAGAAGTTTGAAAGGGACAAATGAGTAAAATACATCCTGAAAGTTTTGAATGGTGTCTCTGTCAAGGAAACCCTGGAACTACGATGTTTTTCGATGGACATACAGTTTCCAGTGCAGATTTACCTGAACATTGACAATGGTGGTACAGGAGTCAGTTAGGGGCTTTCAGTTCCTAATTTTAACTCTATTGAGGTGTTCTATATGGTAACGAGCAACTTTACTACTCTGTTCTGTGATTTTTCCTCATTTTAACGTGCAATTGTGATGTGATGTGTGCATGCATGCGTGTGTGTGTGTGTGTGTGTGTGTGTGTGTGTGTACTTGCACATATGATTTTGCCTGATTTTGATGCTGGAAATCATTGTGGATTGTTCTTCCTTCTCCCCGCTTTACATATGTAGTTCTAACTGAACTGAACAAGAAATAGTAAAAGGTTTCATTCATTCTCCCATACAATGATTAAACACATCTGTTGCTTCAGTCAACTTCCAGCATACCTTTTCTCCTTTTAGAAAGCTGAGAAAGATCAAAGTTGCACTTTCCACAAACTTCTGCTGCAGCAATTCTGCTTATCAACAGGTCTCTAAACTCAGTCCACCTTTCAGATTAGTCTCTCTAAGCAACTTGTCTTGGGAATTCCAAGACTAATCTCTCTGGGGCTGCAATTATAAGTGGACCACTCTTCCCACCCAACAGTATACATGGGATCTGAGAACCCAAACTCTGATCTTTTGGCTCATATGACAAGCCCTCTGACTGCTGAGACATCTCCCCAACCAACCTCCAGTTCCGTGAGGTTTTGATTGTAATTCCACAACACTAAGCCTGTATTTGCTTCTTATGCCTTCTGTGGACTTAGAAAATATTTTGTTTACACTAAGCTTTCTGCTTAAAGCACCTGGAGCTGCTTCTGGTTCTTACATCAAATATCGACTGTTGCATCTCCCTTGCTTATTTATGAAATACAAGTATAGGGACCTTCTGTGACATGCCCTCCTTCCCAGCTGTTCCCAGTCTCAATTCTCAAGATTACTTCCAGCAAGTTCCTTTCCATCGTATCATCAAGAACCCATCCAATCATCCGTTATTTAATTAGCTCTTTAATGTGTTCTTCTCTCCTACCTGCCTCTTTATCTACATTACCTAACTTTACTGACTTCAGCCTCCTGAAGCCTGTAAAGCAAATTCAACTCTTTCTACAGCATTGCTGCATCATGCCATTAATGAACTTGCCCATGAAAGTCCAAGCGTGCATGTGCCTTCAGATGTCTATCTCATTTTTTAGATGGCTATTTCTTTGAACTCAGATACCTTCCAATCACTTTGTTCTCAAAATGTGCAATAAACTAATAATTACTTAATAGAATTCTCAGTGGAAATTATCCAGATTGGTTGTTAAAACTATTTATGTCTCCTTTCTATTATATACGGTTTGTAACTACTTACAAATAATAGTAGCCTCTTGTTGTGGTTTCTCTACATGTTACCAATAAATTCACAACAGAAGAGCTTATGGGAACAAGGGATTTTATTTTAGTTTAAAATTGCATGGTTATGGTTCTCAATCCAGCTGGTAGGAGAGTTGAATCAAGCCCAGGAGCTGGGGGAGCTGACCACACTAATATCCTTCGCTAGGAGAAAGGCAAACATGACTCGCTAGAATGAAAGTCTGTCCAAGTATGCTTAAAAATGCCATCTTACTGACCAGCTCCCTTCACCTTACCCTTCTTCGCAGTGAAAGGTCCTACTCATTGTGCACAGGATCTTCCCGCATCAATTCGACAACCTCCTGCAGGTTTCTCAGAGCTTGTCTGTAACTATTAATTCTTTATATATGTGCTCAGAGCTCAGCCTGCAGCTCTCAAGTTGACACCTATCTTTATCAGACTTATTATATTGAATTGTTGCCCAGAAATGAATAAAGCATTAAAACTTTTCATCTTCATAAACAAGATTATGTCTCAGGGGTGTTTTCATATTTTCATATTTTTATGTTTCATGTTTCATGTTTTCATTCTGAAACACATGTGGTCTTGCTGATGGCATAAGGTCTCAGGAGGATATAATAATTATGGTTAGCTACTTTGACATAGATGCTGAATGGAATTCTTCAAAATATAACTGGGAGTAATGATTTAAATACCTGAGTGTAGCATTCTCATCTTTGTTCTTGAACAGAGAGGTTGCCATACTTGTTGTCTCATGTGCAAAGAACAATGAAAAACATCTCTTATTTGAGCAGCAGAATTGCAATGTATTTCTCTAACATGCTCCTGAGAACTGGCACTTTGATATTTGAAGATTGATATTTGAATACGGCATGACGAATTTTTTGAAAGACTTCTGTCAGTGTTGAAATGTGCTACTTTTCTATATAAAATTTTGCTCTTGGCAACCATCCATTCCATCTGATCATATTTCTTTAAAAACCAAGCACATATTTATGGGAATACAAAATGAAGGAATATATGAAAGTTTATTTATTTTGGTTAATAGAATTTGAGCATTTAGTTTTTTCTGGCAAGATGTATTTTTAACATTTTCAAAATTAACTTCTTGACTATTTCTTTCATCATGAGAGATGTTATTCCAGTATGACTTTTTAAACTGAAATCTACAACTGCAATTTCATGCTTTCATATTTTCTTTATATCACATCCAAAGTCAAAAGTCATTAATGAATACAAAATATTTATTAGAAATAAAGGTATAAAATCTGACCATAATAGAATTCTGACAGATTTTATACTATTTTCAAAAATATTTATAAGCTCCCCAAAGAGATATATAGTCCCTCTGTGAGAAATACACACCAAATGTGTTTTCATAATGTGTGGTTTTCACACAAAGAGCATTCTGAAGTCACTTTCAAAAACCAAAATTTTTTGCATGTGGGAGAATAAAAGCTGGAATTTGGTTAGTTTTTATATAATAAGAGAAGCATTTGCATCAACCAACCTAGAAAGTACCAGCACATTAGTGTTAACTAATTGCACAATAACTTTAGGCTTCATTTGCATCGTGTGTGGTTTCAATATTAAGAGGATTGAAGATTTTGTTTTGAAATATATGCATTAAATGTAAACATGTCAACGACTCGTCATTGTGATCAATACTTTGAAGAAATACTATTGATCAACGCTTAGATTTGATCTAGATATAAAGACAAATAGCATCCATCCTGAAGTAATGAAATGTCTTGAGATTAACAAAAATGATTCTCCAAGCAAAACAAAAGATGACGGATAGGAAGGAGGCCAGCATGTTGCTTTATTTGTGTGTATGTTTGTGTGTGTGTGTGTGTGTGTGTGTGTGTGTGTGTGTATGTGTTTGTGTGTGTGCGCATTTGTATGCATGTCTGTGACAGAGAGAGACAGAAACAGAGACAGAAAGAGACATGTGTGTGCATGTTCATATGTGTGTGCATGTTCATATGTGTGTGCAAGTTCATATATGTGTGCATGTACAAATATGCTCGTGCATGTGCAGTGAAGACCAGCAGTTAACTTTAGGTATCTTTTACTATTGCTTTCCATTGCCCATTTTTTTGAAGAGAGGGTCTCTCAAAGAATCTGAGGCTCACTGATTTAGCTAGACTGGCTTCTAATAAGTCTGTCTCTGGCACCTTAGTGCTAGTCACAAGCCATGGCCAGAATTTTTGTTGATGCTTGAAATCCAAACTCCGCTCCTTATGCTTGCCTGGCAAGCACTTTATGGACTGAGCCATCTCTTCAACTCTTTTTTGGTGTTTTTAATGTAGTTAGGATGTGGAAAGCATGGGCAGGCTTCCCTGGTATGGTCTGAGTTTCCTGTTAGTGTCGAAGGAGTGAACACGTGTGAGGCAGGCAAACATAGGGAACAGCTCCAGAGCTTGAGACCAACATTCAGTTTTGGCTAAACACAACCCCTACTTTCCCATATGCAATAATGGAAATGCACTTGCAGTTTAGATCATTTACCTGCATGTACTATGCCTGTGCATCCCTCTCAAAATAATGCACCAAGCAATGTGGACCTCATATGCTCTGACTACATGCACACCTCTCTCTAAGTCATAGGATAGACCTCTCCTCCCTTAGTAACTATAGACTTAGTTTATGCAGATGTATTTCCAGTTAAGCCATCTGAGTACAAACAAAAGTGAGGCTGATCTGACCTGCATTTGCTTTAAGTGTATATACACACACACACACACACACACACAAAAGAAACACTAAAATGTGCTTTCAATTTTTAGTGAAAATTCCTTATTTACTATGTTATACCAATGGATAACTGGGCATATTATAATTATACACATTGTGAGAAGGTACATAAGCAGTAGGAAAAATGACTAAATGATCTAATCTTTCGATCAAAATAGATAACTCCCCATCTTATAAAAACAGTTCCCTAGCAAACAATCCCTTAGTCTTTCAGACCCCAAAAAGAGACCCCAGGCAACAAGCTGGTGCCCTTTAGTCTCTTCACTCATGTGGCTAGCTGCCCTCTGGCAGTGTATCCTGACTTTCTTATCATGTTGTTTTTAATAAAACTTCACTTTACTACTTTTGCAAATTTTTGTGAGCTTATACTGACTCATACACACATAAGAGTCCAAGAACCTGGAAGCACTTGTTCCAGACCCTGATCACCAGTAAAAGCTGGATTTTCTTATAGACTGGTCCCAATGTTCAGCAAAAAAAAAAAAAAAAAGTGAGTAAGAAAGAAAAAATTAGATTTCAAAGTTGTCAGCAGGAAAATATCAAAACTTCAATCAGACTTGGCTGTAATTTAACTTGGCGTCTCTTCCATTTACTTTATTTTTGAACTTCCTCAGGGAATGAAATTGGTTGGTCACACTAAGCATTCATTTTAAATCCACCCGATAGACATGGTAGAGTGTTATGGCATATTTCATCACATAGAATCCCAGCTTCTTAGTACAACCACCATTCACCTTTCTAACCTGGCCATGTTACTTCCTCAGTGAATTTGGCATCCCTGCTTGTTTTCTTTGTGCAGAGCTAGGATGATAAAGGAAACCGCAAGGATGTCTGGCTCATAGCAAATGGCCGGGAAATACATCTGCATAAAACTAAGTCTATAGTTACTAAGGGAGGAGAGATCTATCCTATGACTTAGAGAGAGGTGTGCATTCTACTTGTAATTTTCTCAAATAAACCCTTGTGGTACTTGTGGCAAATTTGTATAATCTAGTAAAAGAGCAAAGAAAAATAAAATTATATCTTCATCAAAAATTAGCATTGCCTGGCACAAATTAAAGTGTCACAGACATATCTAAATCCATAATAATGATAAAAATTGAATGAAAAAAATCAAGAAAACTGGAATCAACTTTAAATTCAGAAATCAGGAATTTTAAAAAGCTGAAAAGGGGCACCAATCCATGGCAACCATCTGGTTTTTCTAACCGGTACTTATCAAATTTAGACTCTCACCCTCATATAGAGACTGAACAACAGGAGTCCTGCCAACAGGTGTTTGCTGGAACAAACAGTAAGTCATTTTGACAGCTTTGGATTTTTCTCAGGGAAGCACTTGAAGTGGTGATAAGGCTGCACGAGTCACACGGTCGGGAACTATGAAAAATAGCATCAGTGCTGGTCTACGTCTGCCTAGGTCAGGGCCAGAACCAGGCTGGGAAAGTCTCATAGGAACTATGTCAGTGCACTAGGGTTTCAGCCTTTCCCTTTTCCTAGCATGAAATCACTGAGAAAATTCCAATTTCTCGAGGCTCATTGACTCAACAGTATGAAAGTCAAAAGCAAGTCACAAGCATCCCTTTCTTCATTCCTTTTGAAATAGTTATAGGGCTACTTATCAGGAAAATCAACACCTGATCAGAAGTTTGGAATTGTCAGTCTCAACCATTTTCTTCAGGAGAGAGGCTGAGATCTAAGTAGTAATATATTGCACTTGAGAAACCTTAGTAAACATGCCTGAATCATGAGGCTGTGGCAGCCTTCGAAATACTGCTGTGGTGATGTTTGGAGCTTGGTGTTGCCCCAGAAGGTATGCAGGTTTCATGGTGTTTGCCATAGCATATTTCCCATGCATCTCTTCCAGTCTATTGCCTTCTAATGCTTCTATAATAAATAGGTCAACATAAGTAAAGTGTTCCCTTGTGTTCTTTCTAATAAGCAATCAAACCAAAGCTGGGAGTGGAAGATGGGGAGGAACATTGACACTTAGATTGAGAGTTATTTACTTAGTCTGAATGCAGGTCACAGCCTTGGAGCAATGGAGTGGTAGAGAACCAGTGGTAGAGTTAATTCTTTAACCTGCATGGACTGTAGATAGTATCAAATTAAGTCAAGACTAGTAAACTCAACCAGTCTTGGTAACAGAACTATTGTTATCAGGGAGAAAACTTTCCTGAGAACTGGTTTTTATGTCCCAGATTTGAAGTATTTATTTCAGCAGGACATTCTTCTTCCAACCATTAGCACAGATGTCGAAAAGAGAACATTAACATTTGTACAATGCTATTGTGTACTCCAGAGGTGGTTCAGTTGTCCCGAGAGTGGCCTTCCCAGAAAAACACATCATCATCATGCTCGTTTGGTGTCTTTTAATCTTCAGCAGATTCTCAGCATTCCTCTGCCTTCCATGACATTGACATTTTTCAAGAGTGCAGGCAAGCTATTTTGTAGAGTGTCTGTCAAGTGTCTGCCCATTTAAGTTTGTTTGCTGCTTCCTGGTAATTAGATTCAGGTCATGCATTTTTAGCAAAATATACTATGGAAGTAATAGTGTATTTTCAGAGCTTAACACCAGGATACAGAAGCTCATTTGTCCCATTTGTTGATCAGACTGACTTTAACCTATGCATGAAGAGTGTTTAGACAGATTTATAGAAGGTTGTTTTTCTGTTAACTTATGAAAATATAAAACTTACAACGTCACTATAAGCTTTCCCACCTTTCCCTTGCCCAAAGCTTTTAAGCCAAAATGTTTCTTCTAAGATATGATCAACTCTATAACTGTAGCACTAAGATTCAAAGTGTATCATGGTATTCATTATACTGAAAATAATTGTTCCGTTTTTCTATGTACTTTAGTAGATTAGTAGCATTGTCAGCAGGGACTTTATCAGATCCATCATTATATATTCCAGAAAAATAGAATCTTCTCAATAGCTGTTAATTGAATCAGCTAGTAAATGAACAGTGGTGTCAAGAGGAATAATGAAGAGGTATTATCTTTTTTGTTTTATAGAGAAGAACAGTGAAGACCAGCAGTATGATTCAATTATGACAGGTGAACACAAAATGAACATGCCTGAGCTAATTTTATTTGAGTCCAAGAACCTGCTTACGGTCATCAGATCCCAAAAATAGAGAGAGGAAAAGACATCTTTGTATCTCTAGTCAAAGTCCTAGCTGAAATCATTTAGTGACAACAGAGGATATAAACAGTGTCAGGTAGTAAAATAACAATCTATGCAATAACTCCAATTTAGGGCCTTTTGGCGGCTAAAGAATACTCTCTCACATACGTCTAGAGTCATCTATCTGGACAGAGCTCCATTGATTCCAAGCTTCAGCTCAGATTTAGTTATGCTGTATTTGTGAATAATGGGATCAAAGTTTGTCATGCAATACTTCTCCAAGAGGATGTTTAGAGCTAGCATCTGTAGCTATTGTTCATCAACCATTCAATGCCAACTGATGGCTAAGCTCAGCCTTCTTAGAAAAAGCAAATGCCCAGGTGAGCAGATATGAGAAGGAAAAACATGGAGCGAATTTAATAATGATGTGATTATGACAGGAATACAAAGAAGAATGGGTGTGTTTTAGTATAAGGTAAGAAGAGACAGCAAGATTGCAGATAGAGGAAAGATCATTTGTTGTCCCAGGGCCAGGGCAAGTGTTGTTCCTTGCCCCACTCAAACTTTACTTCTGTAATCCTCAAGTCCTGCTCCAGTTAGTCTTCTCAGCTACATGCAGTACTCCTTGCTTCTCCACTGACCACATGGGTGTGCAAACTAAGACATTTAAATATTTTGATTGTCACATATCTCCAGCTGAATTCACAGAGCCCTGAGAATAAAAAATCACACAAGAAAAAAAGTGAAAAGTTACTAGTAATATCCTACTGTGTCAATAGTGCCACTAATTGCCAATTTGTATTTACAGGAATTCCTTTCTACATAAACCAGATGATGATGAAGCACAGAACGTGAGGACTATTTCTACCTATAATAGTGTCACCTTCAGCTGGAGCCCAAAGGCAATGGCTCTGCCCAGCCAAGGCTAGGAGTTCCACATCTTTCTCTTTTATAAGGTGATTAGCTCAGCTGCTTGTTACAGTGATGGAAAGCTGACTAACACACAAAGCATTCTTGTACATGATGTCAATGTTTTAGCAATCATTTTAGAACTGAATTATCAGTGTATATCTAATGAGTGGGATTTGAAATGCTAATGATGTATTCAGGTATAATATAATCAAGTAAACTGCTTAATAAATTCAGGCAAAGGTCATGAACGTCTAGAAGAGATAAGCATCATCTTTCCTCAGCTACTTTTGCAGTCCTTGCATTATTAAAACTTAAAGCTCTAAAAGCCAAAGTGCTATTAAGGTTGTGTGCATATTTTGGCAAACAGAAAACAAATGCTGAAGTCTTTGATATGTGAATATTAAATGAAGACTGTTTTTGTCATGAAGCCACAAGTCTTTTCATCAGAAGAAAAAAAAAAAAACACAAACAAAGTATTATTTGACAGTGTTCTTTAACAGGAAGAAATAATCATTCTTAGTGTTGAAAAGAGCAATGATAACAAATTGTTTACTGAGCATCTGAAAGGAGAAGCAGAGAGAATTAAAGATAGCTTCAGAGATCATTGACCCACCAGAGACATTTATTAGCACTGTGATATCCTGTAGTCTGACACACAATTGCACAGTCACAACTTTCTAATTAAAGATCCACTTCCTGTCCTGCCAGCATTCCATTCTCTTTATTATTAACCAACTTCATTTTCTTATGTCCTTTTTTCCCTAGTGTTCCTTCCATGATAACAGTTAATTTAAATCATTCTCCCCTTCCCGTTATTACCCAATTCCGTCCCCCCCATTGTTCCATTGAAAAACCTTATTCTCAGTCAGTCTCCCTCTTGCTTTCATGTCTTTTCTGCAACTATGGATCTTTTGTTTCATTAGAGTTGCCTGTACTGGCATTTGACTGTGCCCTGCTGGAGAGTGGACCCTGTTATCACTGGTTATACCATTGATGAAAGTACTTCTCTACAGCCAACTTTTGTGTGGCCATTTCCCTTACTTTCCTCTTTGATGAAATGGTTTACATAAAGAATAATAGTTTTGGTATTTCTTAAGCTAGGTTGTTTACTGAGAGAAGTGGATGTATGTTAATTTGTCAACCTGATAGTCAAAGCTACTCTTTTTTGGAATAACTCTATTACTGCTGTCGTATTCTAAAGTTTTCTGTAATTCTATAATGTTTTCAACAGATTCTGTCAGCATATGCTCAAGATTGACTTGAAATAGTTCCCTAGATTTAGAGTGAGTGATTTGCATTCTTCAACATACGTATTTCCCACAAATATGGGGGCAAAAGTCATGCTTGTGGTATGTGAAGCATACAAGCTCTTTCCTATTCTATCTCAGACTCCTTTTACTCAAAGCCATTGTTAATCCCAATCTTTTTAAGCAGTAAGCATAGTACACCTCCAGAGACAGATATATATCTCTGGGGGAAAAGTGTGACATTAAAAAGTCTATTCTCATCTCTAAGGATGAATGACATGCATGAGTTTCAAGAACTACACTTCACATCTCAGAAAGTTTGTTTCTTCCTTTATCTTTTTAAGTTCCATATCATTTGCAGTGTATGTTTGGATGCCAGGCTGTGCAAGAATACTGAGAATGTCAGAAGGCTTATTTCAAGAACCAGGTGGCATATCGAGGCTTGATTACAAACTTTTTCTACTTCTTCCTCACCCTCCCCTCATCCATTACCTCTCCTATTTCTCCTCAAAATACAATTACAGGATGTGATTTTGCAAACTTATATTTTTATAAGGGACTTTTAGCATGTATTTTGAATCATAGAAAGAAGGAGTCTTCAAAGTTCTTCTAAGTCATTATCTGGGTCAGAGAAAATTACTACATTGTATCTGTTTGTATTGTCTTTTCTGTATATCATTTTAAAGTTTCTTCCAGGTACTCTCTATGTAATAGTATAGCTTTCCTACAGCAAATCAACATATATTACAGACTTCTTTGGCAAGATTTCTGATATGATGTTGTTTTAAAGTTTAAATTTTTTTTTTTATTTATTCAATTGTGTCTGTGTGCATGTATGTGTGCGCGCGATTCGGGAACCACCATGGACCGCCTCCACCTCCTCCTTTTACTCTGCCCCGGGATTCACAGGCTCCGCCCTACCAGGACCAGAAATGCAGGCTGCCCCCGCTTCCGCCCGGCGTCTATACGTGAGATCTGGGATCCGAACTCAGGGCCTTCTGCCTGCAAGGCAGAGGCGTAACTCCTGAGCCACCTCTCCAGCTCTAATGTTGTTTTAAAGTTTAAAAACAACAAATTTATAAGTTTTTGGTTCTTTTTATTGTGGTTAAAAAACACATAGCAGGATTTGTTATCACTACTCTTTCTAAGGTTTAAAGTCACTGATGTCAAGATACTACTATAAAACAGATATTGCTGTGAATCCTATCATGTAATGTTTTTCTCTTTTACAAACACTGAGCAACAACTTCCCTTTTCCCCCACCCCACTCTACTTCTCTTATTTGCATTAATTTAGATAACTTTTTAAGTAGAACAATGTGGTATTATCTCCTCTGGACTGCATTATTTTACTTACCTGGCAGAACTAGTGTTTCTATCACAGCATATGATATGAATTTTTCCCTTTTTGAGACAATTAATCCTCTTCCTGCAGGTATATACCACAGTTTGTTTCCCAATTCGTCTATCTGTGGTTGCCTGGGTTGCTCCAACTTCTGTCTATTAGGAACAATGCTGCCTAGATAGATATTCTGCATAGAACAGAAGTCATGTGACAGAAACTTAAAAATTGTTGTCATCTGAACAAAATCTAGAAAGTCTCTTAGTTTACCCAAGTGCCTGACAAGATGAATACTGATGGATAAACTTTTCACTACAACTTGCAATGTGAAGTGATGTACATCAAGATTAAAAATTCCAGAATTAAAAAAGAAAGTTTTCCTTAGGATTTACTTGCATGGCTCAGTGCCACTTTTGCAAACAGAGAGGAAGATGAGTATCAAGGGCCCATGAGAAAAGGCTCTGGTGCTTTCCTGCTCTATAGAAACAGAAACTGAGTTTCATTTCCTAAACCTGGAGAAGGATCTGGGTATTTGATTTGACTTCTGGTAATAATTCACTTGGCCATAATACATTTTTCACTGTAGTGTGTCAAGAACCAATTTGCATCCTGGTTTGTTTTTTCCTTTTTTTGGGGGGGGTGTGGTTTCTCAAGTCATCTGTAACACTCTCTTTCATGCCACTTACACTTCTAACCAATGACAGAGCCTAAGGAGTTCATATAAAAATGAAAAAAAAAAAAAACACTTAGGAACTCCCGCTTCTTGCCTTAATGTTGTTAAAGCGATAATTGAGCCACTTGTGCAGAATCCTGAAAATGTTCAGAGGACGTCACGCTACATCACCATCATCTGTTTTCCTGGTGGCTTCTCCTTTGAGATAACAAACTCCATGGAAACAGATTCTGTGCCTTACTCAATAAGGCAATACAAATAATGCTACTGCCATGCTAATAACAAGTAAGGTTATTGCCAGCTAGCTACTATATTTTTATTAATCACAATAAGAAGTCTGTTTCAAAATTTCTAAAACATTGAATTATTTTTCAAAGATAAGGACCAGTAACATGAATTTATTTATTTATTTATTTACTGGCAGTTGGTGCTTTATGAAAAGATATACACAGTTTACTTGGAAAATAGTGACAGATTACCTTATGAATGAATTTGACTTTGTAAGAGCAATGAAGCAAATGCTAGACACTGATGAAAAAGAAAAATGCCCACAATTAGTGCAGACAAATGTCCTCTGGTCTCTCTAAATTTTATTAGAAGCCTCAGGAGTAATGTGCATGTCTAATTATAACAAATTCCATAGCGGAGATTGGGTCAGATGCTATTGAAAAGTGACTTCTGAGAAGCATTTTTTTCTGATGTTTCATCCAAATTAATGTATTAATTGAGAATATTTGTTGGTATGAATATGAAGCAGATATGAAGGTTATTTTTCTGGTTAGAAATACAGAGACATATGGAATCTCCTTTGGTCACCCAGGGAAGAATCAGCTGGGAACCCCATCTCTGACAGGTGAAAACTATCTTTAATGGGAATGTTACAAGTACTGTATCATAAATCAAGAAACTGGAACTGGCTGGAGGAAAGAAAGCTGCTACAAAATTAAACCAGTCTCTGAAGGTAACTTATGAAGGTAACTAAATCCCTTTATCCCTTCCAGGCATTTTAGGTCTTCTAAGGCTGTATTGGAAACCAATTACAGATGTAACTGATGCAGTTTGCTTGTTATCACTGAATAGCAGCTAGTGTCTTGTGCAGAGCCCTCTGTTATCACATTAATTAAAGGACCACAAATCAACAGGGAACCATGTTTACTTTTAAAGTAATTAAAAATGTATCTCTAAGAATGGAGTCTTGATATAGCAGCCTGCCTCTCTTTCAGTAACATTGAATGATCTCAGATTACCTTTGAACACTTAGGTATATAAATTCTTACCAGAAAACCCTAAAGAGATCAAGCTAGATTTTTTATATTTAATATACATATGTATGTATGTAGATTAATATTAATCTTACTTTTCTGTATATAAGCTAACATATACATGTTATACTATAAGCATATATATTATTTAATTGTGAGCATATGTATAAATTAGAGAAATAAACGGAAAAGAACTTCAATGTCTGAAAATAAAAGTAGATGCAAATAGTCTAGAATTTTTTTCTTGTTTGTTTGTTTTGAGTTTTGAATTCGTAAAAAGGTTTCACAATGTAGCTCCTCCAGCTGTCTTTGACCTCACTACAATGTCCTGCCCCAGCATCCCAGCTATATATCCCAGATGATAATTTCTTTGGAAACAAAAATTCCAAAATATTCCATTGAATTTTCATTGCAATAAAAATTAACAATAGATAACATGCCTCCCTATTGCACTGGAGAAAAGCACAATGAGAACACTTACACATCAAAGGGACCTTTGGTGCAAATTTTCAACAGCCCAGATATAATCTATGATTGTAGTTGGTTTAATGGTCTTTTCAGTATCTGTGTTCCAATGCCAATGGTCATCCTATAGAGTATCTTCTGGAGCAATTTATTTGAAAGTGTCTATGTCATGGGCTAGAGAGAGATAGTTCATGGGTTAAGACTGTCTTGAAAGCAGAAGATCCTAAATTCGGATCCCAAGTCCCACATAAAAAGGTCAGGTAGAAATGGCGGCAGCCTGCACTTCAGGTTCTGGTGGGTTGAGCTTCCCAGAATGAAGCTAAAAAGGAAGTGGAAGTAATCCAGAATGATTCTGGAAGTCACCCTTGATCATCCACAAGGACATACAATGCCCTCAGACACACTGACACAAAGACACACACACACACACACACACACACACACACACACACACACTAAATAAATAAATGAAATTTTAAAGTGTCAGTGTTATTAATGATACTGTAAACAGAAGAGTCTCCTTAATTGCCTCAAATCATTTTAATGAGTTATTTTAAAATGCAAGGAACAAATTTTATTTCTCTGTTCCTATTAATGCCATAAATATGTGTAAAATATGAATGAGATTCTCACAAAGGATATCTCTGCCATCATTTTGATATGCTTAAGAGGATTTAAAAGTCCTATCTTAGGACAAAGAAAATGCATCACGAATAACTCATATCAGCCCAATGGTGATAATAAACATGGTCAAAGAGCATCCCCTTAGTTTTGGTAAATGAATGCTGTTAAGAATGGGTCCTAGGAGTCTTGCTAGCACAGTTCATCTGGCTTGTCAGATGCTGCTTTTATAATATCACGAGTTTGTAGAATGGTAATGCATGACTTGTATATAACATACTCCTATATGACATAATAACTGTAGTTTTATAAAAACTCAAGAAAGGTGGGCATCAATATAGGGGTTTACCTTATCTTCTATAATCTAATCTTTCTTGGCGCCTTCTCAGGAAAAAAAAAAAAGCCATGGAAAAGAGGTCTTGGATCCCTTTCAATCGAGCCAGGTGTTAGACTATGTGATATAAAGTATTTCAAAAGATCACACACACACAAACATATGTGCTTAAAGGTAAGTCTCAAGCTTTTAGAAAGAAACCTTACTCTTTAAATTATTCCTTTATTGTGAAGGCATTGACAGTTTCTGATTTGTTTTTCAAATCCAACCCCCTTTTGCACTGAGTTTCTACATAGATGCTCTTACCTTTCCTCACAAATCCTTTCTGTTCTAGACTGCTGACATTAATACTCCCTCTTCCCTCTCGAGATGAAGGCTTTTCCACCCTATCTGTGTTGATGCCTCAAAGAGACTTACTTAAGAAAATGTGAATTTAAGTGGAGAGAGCCACATGATAGAATTGGTCTTTCTAGGGGCTGGAGAGGTGGCTCAGTGGTTAAGCCTCTGTCTTGCAGGCGGAAGGTCCTGAGTTCGGATCCTAGACCCCACGTATAGACGCCAGGAGGAAGCGGGGGCGGCCTGCGCTTCCGATTCTGGTAGGGCGGAGCCTGTGAATCCCGGGCCGAATAAACAAGGAGGAGGTGGAGGCTTCCATGGTGGTTCCAGAATTTGTCCGTGGTTCTACACACACACACACACACACACACACACACACACACACACACACATACACACACACAATTGAATAAATAATAAAAAAAATTAAAAAAAAAAGAATTGGTCTTTCTACTATCCTCCTTTCCCACCAGAGCATAAATGGCAGTCTCAGTCAATTTCATCCAGCTGAAATATATAGGACATTTCCTGCATTCTGGGGGAGATGTGTTCAGAGTCAAAAGTTACAGATAGATGAGAAGTGTTAATGACTGTCCTTGATTTATTTCGTGTACAGAAAATGCTTGAATAAGTTTATCCCATCCTGAAGATCTGACTGTCTAGGACAAGCACTGCATCTTGTCCTGTGCGTTTCTTATGGAGAAACATGAAAGGCTTTGGGATGGGACCAAAAAAATAAAGAGGGACTTCCACATGCTAGCAAAGGATGCAGACTAGGAAGATGTCAGAAGACATGATGCCCCAGACATCTGAGAAGCACACAGGCAGAGGTGCAAGGGGTCATGATATGACTGGGCTTTCACAGCAAGGCTTAAAAGAAATAGAACTCTCCTCTTGTTGTACCCATTTGTAAGTAGGTTTTATATGGCAAAGTTGTCTGCAGAAGACAAAGTTAGAAGCTAGGACAGACAAATGAGGAGTGTGTGTGACAGTTGAATGAAGCACTGGCCCTCAGTCAGGCAGAGGAAGCCAGAGGGCACAGTCTTTAAAAAACAGAGGAAGGAAAGAAGCCCAAACTGGTTGCCTCCAGTTGCCGCCCTCAAGCTCTGTGTGCTTCTGAAGTCTCCTGCCAAATCTTCCTTCCCATGCCCCCTCCAGCAACACTCATAAACCTGAACTTCAACATATTTTAGAACTGACAGTTTGGATGGAGGAACGAGTTCATGGAAACAAAAGTGAGTATTGTTCTTGGAATACCTGGCTCTTCAGAGGTGTGTTGAAAGGACTCCCTGAGGCACAGGGAAAAATAAGACAGGACAGGAAAATAACCAATGGGGGAAGTGAGAGAAATTAGTTTAGAAAGACATAGTGCCCCCAGGAAAAGGCACAGTGTGAACTGATTCAGAAAGGAGAAAAAGAGAAAGTTGGCAACCCAAAGAAAGTAGGCATTTCCACCCAGGAGACAAAAAGAATTTTTTACTGTTTTCTAGTGTTTTTCAAAGCATGCGGCATTCTAAATCAGGATCTAGGATTGTCTCTTTTAAAATTGCTTGAAAATAAATTTGTTCATTTGATATTTGGTTTATCTTGACAATGTTTGTGATTTGTTAACTTTGACTTTTTTTCTTCCTCATTGAGATATGGTAGTTTTTTTTTCTTTATCCATTTTCTTATGCTGGTATGTAGAGCTATGGGTGTGTGTTGGCACAGGTGCATGTGGACACCTAAATTCAGAAACATCCTTGATTGCTCTTCCACTGTATTATTCTTTTTGAGGCAGGATCTCTATAAAACTAAAAGCTAAATGATAAAGGTGGTCTGGATTTTGTGCATCCCGTCTCTCCCTTCTGAGGCTGAAATTACAAGTTGGCTGGCACACCTATCAGGCATTTTACATGGGATCCAAACTCTGGTCCTTTTCCTTATGTGGTAAGCACTTGCCCCAGTCCCAAATGGGATCATTTTACCACACAGAGACACATATGCAAATAGCATGTCTTAAGATGTTGTTGGAGTCAGTTACACAAAAACATAGCACACAGAGAAATTCACAAGAGATTATCCTCCAAGATGAATCTCTGTGATTTAAAATAACTTATCTACTTCACAAAAGAACAGACAAATGCTAACAGAAAGAGAGGACATTGAGTGTGTTGTCAAGATGACTAAGCAATTTGGAAATACCAAGACAGTCTTCATTCTTCTTGTATCACATGAAATTTATCAGTAATTATGCTTGCTGAGTAATGTGTCATTTTGAGTCTTACTAAATGATAAACATTTTCCACTGACGACTATGAAGTTTTCTCAAAACTTATATGAATGTAAAAACATTTTTCTTCTATGAAAAAATGAGATTAAAAAAAAAAGCTACTGTGCACTTACTCCGCTGCTAATGACAGAGTCTGATTAGAATCTGATTCCTAAACTTCAGCACATTTCCCTTTCAAAAGAAAGGCTTCCAGGATTCACAAGGAAAACATGAGCAGTTCTGACGTAGAACCTATTCAGATGGGAGGGACCTGAGCTTCTTAGTACTTTATCTATCCAATAGTGATTAGAAAAGAACAAATAGTAAAATCAACTTAAGTTCACCTACAAAGGGCATTAAGGCCTGTTTGCCTTGAGGATCACCAGCTTTGAGAGGAGCATAACCTATTATCTTGTTAAGTGTAATTTCTCTAATTGCAACATGACCTTGAAAACATTTTCAAATGGGTTTAAACTTAGCTTCTGAAGTAAAAGGCTATCTGTCCTTGCTTTCCTTTACCAAAATAACTTTCTTCAACAGAAAAGCAGCTTCACAAGTATACATAACAACGGTGCTCTAGATCTTTCTCCACCAAAAGTCCTTGCTCAGAAGTGAGTAAAACAGCAGCTACAACCGAGTGTGGCAGAATGCCATAAGAAAATAAAGTAGGTTTCCTGCTTCAACAGTGCTTGAACGGAACCCGGCGCTCGTCCCCCCGACCCCAGCCGGCCGCGCCGAGCCACAGTCTTCCTCCGCCACCTCCTCGCCTGCGCCACCGCGTCTCTCCCAGCCGCCGCCATGACCACCGCGTCCCCGTCGCAGGTGCGCCAGAACTACCACCAGGACTCGGAGGCTGCCATCAACCGCCAGATCAACCTGGAGCTCTACGCCTCCTACGTCTACCTGTCCATGTCTTGCTACTTCGACCGTGATGATGTGGCTCTGGAGAACTTTGCCAAGTACTTTCTTCACCAGTCTCATGAGGAGAGGGAGCATGCAGAGAAACTGATGAAGCTGCAGAACCAGCGAGGCGGCCGCATCTTCCTGCAGGACATCAAGAAACCAGACCGCGATGACTGGGAGAGCGGGCTGAACGCAATGGAGTGTGCACTGCACTTGGAAAAAAGTGTGAATCAGTCCCTACTGGAACTGCACAAACTGGCCACTGACAAAAATGACCCCCACTTGTGTGACTTCATTGAGACTCATTACCTGAACGAGCAGGTGAAATCCATCAAAGAACTGGGCGACCACGTGACCAACCTGCGCAAGATGGGAGCCCCCGAGTCTGGCATGGCGGAATATCTCTTTGATAAGCACACCCTGGGACACAGTGAGAGCTAAGCTGACACCCCCAGAGCCACAGTGACGGCTGGTCACCAAGGCAGTGTGCATGCATGTCGGGGCTACCTTTACCTTTTCTAGAAGTTGTACCAAAACATTTGCTTTTTAGTTTGTATCATTCATTCAAATAAAGAGATTTGGTACCCCCCCCAAAAAAAAAAAAGAAAATAAAGTATGGAATGCCTTAAAGTCTGATATCTCTGATTGGAACTCACTGACAACCCTCATAGGCTATGAGAAGTCATAATGCTTGTTTACCAGTTTGCAAGTTTGAAATCTTGTTTTAAATGAATTTTTTTGGTTTCATTTATCTATTTTGTGTGAGCATGTGTGTGTGCGCACATGTGCAGCAGCAATGCTGTTAGTGCAAATCAAGACAGGGGTTGGGTATGGCGGAGAAGACAAGCTTATCACATGTTTGCACACTTAATCAGTTTTTGAAGTAGGACCATTGATGAACCAGACATGGTCAAAAAGAAAGGTGGCTTTGTTTTTTAAATGCTTGCTTCACAAGCATTAATACTTAGGTTCGGGTCCTCAAAACTTAAAAAGAAAAGTTGGTGTGGTGGTACAATGGGAAAGCGGAGGCAGAGAAAGGCTGATCCCTGGAGTTCGCTGGGCCAGCTAGACTAGCCTTCTTGTTCAAATTCCAGGGCGTTGAGTGACCTTGTGTCAAGCCAAAGGTTAGAGGGCACTTATGGAACAATATCCAAGGTTTTCCTCTGAAATGCTCATGAACACATGTGTGTGCAGAAACACTTATACTCCTACACAAAATAAAAAAGAAAACCCCCAAAGAACAGTTCTTTACACAAAACATGTCTTTTCAAGTAGGATTAGTGTTGTATTTACATGTGCTTGGCAAGAACATTGAATTTCCATAAAATACCTAATTCGTTAAATACTAGTCTAGTCAAAAATGTACACTTGGATCAGAAATGCTCTTTTGTTCATACTCTCTACCCACATTTGATTTGTTACCACATCTAAAAATCAAACACAATTTCAGGGGCTTGAAATAAGTTTATATAAAAATAAAACAAGAAAGGACCATTTCATACAATTTATTATCTTGATTTCACAAAGACAGAGAAGAAATAAGATTTTTTTTCTGCCTACAGGAATGACCCAGAAGGAAGAACAGATGGAAGAAAACAAGTCTATGTTCTTAAAAATAATGATTATAAGATGACATTTCCTCTCTGTCCATTTAGAATATTTTAATGAATAAATAATTTCTACAAATTTCTCAAAATCAAGATTTCTCTTCAATCTTTTATTGTTACTCATAAAATATTTCAAGTACCTACCAAGTGATTTCAGAGTTCTTGTTGCCAAGTTTCTTATCTATAAATAATCTTCCAATAGTTTCAAGATGGTTCTTCCTCAAACAGACAGCGAGTCAGTCCTGTCACTTCACTGTTGAAACTGAGGACTTTTCCAAAGCCTATTTAAGGCTTTCACAGTGTCTGATTCAACAGGCTTCCTTATCTTCCCCTTTCTTCCCCTACTTTCATAAAAATGTCGCCATGCTACCTTGTACACTGACTTTTACTTGCTCTGCCACTTCTGTCAAGGGACTAGATCGTTTGTGTCAATTCTTTCTCAACACACACACTGGGAGAGTCTCCTCACTCCTGACGTGCAGTTTAATTATCTCCTCTTCTGTAAAGCATGCATGGATCCACTATTATGCCAAGGAGCTCTAACTAACATCAGGGGCAATCCTGTGTGAAGTCTTCCCATTATTCCCTAGGAAAGTGGGAAGAGTGGACGATGGTTCCTCCAGTGGTGTGCTAAAGCTATCTCATGTCAGCTTGTGAGAAGTCTTCATTATTTTCCCAGGAATTGTGTGCCTTAGGTGTTAAATTGAAAATAACCAGAAATCAACTCTCCTATCAGTATTATATCAATGAAATAGACAAATCCCACAAGGAAAAGACCTTGCTTTACTTTGAAGAAGTCATTTATGAGCATGGCTGGTTCGTTTCCATAGCCTGGCAGGTTCTCTAAGGAATTCAAGAAAATTGTTTGAGTGAATGAGATTTTAATTATTAAAAATATTTCGACTTAGATGAAACAAAGTTAACACTAAAAACAATGTTCAAAATTTCATATATTGTTATAATTTTCACTGTAATTTGACAAAATAAAGTATGATTTAATGTTTAATAGCCTTACTGATTTTTTTTTTAAATAACCAGATTACCAAGGCTTGCTATGGAATGGCTCAAGTGCAGGAATGTTGCTTTATTTGCTTGTATGTCATTGCATATCATGGTGTCTGCATATAGCTGACTCTCAGTAAATTGCTATTAAGCAAATGTCTGCATGAAAAATCCTGGAATGAATTTTTACATATTATGGGTGGTTTAGCTTCCTCTACTCATGTGGAATCAGTGCTGGAAACTAGCAGCATACATAAATGGCATAATGCTCAGAAAAATATCAGTTAATTTAAAGCTACATAAGAGAACCGATGACTGAAAATCTGAAAATAGACATGCTCTCCTCAAGCCGTTGAACTTTTAAAGTGATTATCTAATAAGCTGTTTGCTTATTTCTATAATAAATATCTGTATTATAATTACAAACTACATATGCATATACTTTATTAGCTATTAAGGTAATTTTTACAGATTGTATAATAAGAATATTCTATATTTAATGCTTAAGTATGTCATAATTAAAAATTAATGTGATCTAGTACATGTAGTTACTTACAGTTTATCGGAAAATTTATTTAAATACTGAATATTTAAAATTTTCTTGTATTTGTATTTTAGTTTTCATCCATTGAAACAAATGAATAAACATTTCAGCACAAAATGTTAAGTCATTTATAAATGACTTTCCTTTAGCATTATCAGGAAAGCTGTGTAAATAAAACAGTATCCCCTGTAGAAGAAGGGAAACACAGAAAATTATATATAACCAACATGCCAATCTTAAAATAACTATCTAGAAGATAGGAAAGTAACGCCCAAAGAAGTTGATTTTTTTCATTCATATGAACAATGGAAGAGCAAGGAATTTAGATAATTTGCTTTTGGGTTGACATTTTAAATGATATATATATTAGAAATGTGTATGTACATGAGTTGGGGGAGGAGTTATAGAGAAGCAAGAATGTTATTAAGATATCACCAATGAGCAAAGAAGCAAAATAATAGCAATATAAACTTAAGTGATATGATTTGTAATGTACTCAAAAACCTAAAGTCCATAAGGAATTATCAACAACTTAATGAAAATACGTTTACATACACAAACACAGAGTTCTGGCAATTGGGTGTCTGAATACAGTATTTCTCAACTAGATGAGCCATTTTTATGTGTTCTGAGTACATATTTCATTAAAATTACATCTGTTGCTTATTAAAATTGTTGTTGGTTAATTTCTTCTCAAGATTTTTTCTTGACAGTTTTATACATGTATTCAATAAATTTAATTCATTTTCATCCCATATTGCCCCTCCTTTCCCCATCAAAATCCTTCTTCCAATTTTTTGTCCCACTACTTTGACATTTCTGTGGGGTTGGCAATATCACATTCTATGTTGTTATCTTCTTGGTTGCATAAGTTTTGGCTTTTCAGATTAAAAGAAACTACTAAATTTACCCAACTATTTTACCATTGACACATATTGAATATTTAAAACTAGTTTTCAACACACAAATGATTTTATAAAACTTAGAAATAGCTTCCTTGTGTCTGTTCCATTTTATCAATCAATATAATTTAGAAACCCACTTCAGTTAAATTTACAAGGTAGTTGAAAACCTAGATGAGTATCTTTTTTCACATGTCTTACTTTGGGCCAAAATGTATCAAAACATTTTTTTTCTTGATTTGTCAGGAAGATTAAGATATTTCTTACAACTTATGTTAAACATATCTCATGGCTAAGTTTAAATTTTTGGCTGAAAAAAAATCAGTCTTATCCAAGAAACAGCCACAGTTTATACTCAGGGATAACCTGCTCCAAACATTCATAATTCTTTGGAGTAAGTGAGCTTCCTATAACAATTTTCCTCAGTGAAACTAATTTCATAATTCAAGAAGTAAATTTGCTTCAATAAAAGAGAAGTGTATTTGGTTCTTGTTGAGTAGAGGGAGAGATTATGCTATTTTCATGTCTTTTCGTATATGAATGTGTCTGTGATGCATGTGTGAACATTTATATATGCATGTTCACATGTGTGGGAGAGCATATATGTGTGCAGGCACATGTGCATGTATGTATTAGGTTGGTAAATCTCAAGATTACTCTCTGGTTCCTTCCCCAGTTGCTCCACATTTTATTTATAAAGAAAGGTCTCTAGCAGAACCTGGAGCTGGCCTGTCAGCTTGTCTAGCTAGCAAGATCGACCTAAGGATCCCCAATCTCCAATTCTGAGAATTAGTACTGTAAACAGGCCACAATGTCTGCCCAGCTTTTCATGAAGATATTGGGGATCAGAAATCTTGCCAGGCACCAGGAAGTCATCTCTCCAGGCCCATCATTATCTCTTTAGTATCTAACACAATGCCAGGCACAAATAAATTTTTCAAACTATTTGAATTATAGTGAAGTAAGTTTTTGAGATATGAATCATCTAAAACCCAAAGGAATTTCAGTTTTCCTATGAGATTCCTGTTTTATTTTCTGTCTTTCAGTTTATACTCACATAATTATATTTAAATGGAGATTCCTATATTATTATTAGTTGGAAAGTGTATCAAGCAATGATATACTTAAGATTAAAAGTGAAAATAGATTGAGAAAAAATGGTTTCTTTTTCATTTTTTTTATTTTTTTATTTTAATACATTTTTATTATTATTTCAGCTCATACAAACTTAATAGGTACACCAGTTCCCTCCCTCCCTCCTCCTCCCCCCGAACCCCCTGCTCTCCCTCCCCTCACCCCTCCCGCCCCATCCCCCCCCCCGTGCCTCCTGCCCCAATTCCCAGAGTCCTTTCCTGTGCATGCCTGACTCTCCTCTGGGCCCCCCTCTCCGATGACATACAAGGACCCAGTGGCATTTCCCTGAACTCTTCCTGTGTTCCCCTTAAGCATAGGGACACTACTGTGGCTGTCAATCCCTTGCCTCCAAGGATCTTGGTGCCTTTAGCAGATGCTAGACTTTGTGAGGTCAATAGTATGTTGGACATTGCGCCGGGCATGCAATGTCCAATTATGATTGCTTCGGCCCTAACTTGTGTGGAGTATCTTGCAAATCATTGCTCCTCCCATCCTTTTGCTCTTACACTCTTACCGCCCCCTCTTCCACAAATGTCCCTGAGCTTCAGGATGGGGAGAGACTAGTCTGGCCTAGTTCTAGGTGGTTGATATAGAGTCTCTGAAGTTCTGGATAGTGGTTCGTTGATTTTCTTTTGCAGTTTTGTTGCTCTTGTAATGCCCTTCACTCCATCGTGATGGGCACTGTATGTCACCCCCTGGCCAGAGACAGAAAGCTGTTAAACTGGAGTCTTATTATAAGAGCACATTCAAGGGTAGATGTAATACTTATACCGAAAAGTGGAATAACAGGGTCATATGGCATTTGGCAATGGGAGGGGTCAATCACCCATTTGCAAAATGGTTACTTTTTAATCTGCCTGACTATATGCCCTCCCCTTCTGGTGAGTTCATACCCCTTAGTTGTAAATGATCAGGAACGAATTGAGAACTTAACTAGGTGTCACATTACTTTCTTGCAGTCCTTGATGGAGGCCTATTTTCTCTACTGTAACATGGTCACTTCTCTCCTTGTTTCTGGTGTGGCCCTCCAACCCCATCCCTCCTGTTCATAATCCTTGCAATTACTGTAGGTAATACATAGATTTACCTATGAGTGTCTCAAGATGGGCTGGGTGGGTTTGGTATTAGGAGCAACCTATTAGGGAGTACATACGGCACTTAATTTTCTGGGTTTGGGATACTTCACTTAATATAATTGTTTCTAATGACATCCATTTCCCAGCAAATTCCAGTAATTCATCATTTTTGATGGCTGAGTAGTACTCCATTGTATAGATGTACCACCTTTTCCTTATCCACTCGTCAACTGTTGGACATTTGGGTTGATTCCATGTCTTTGCTATTGTAAACAGCGCTGCTATGAACATGGTCGTGCTTGTGCTATCGAGGTGAACCTCTGCTGTATGGGGGCTTATACCCAAAAGTGGAATCGCAGGGTCTTATGGCATTTCAATCTTTAATTTCTTTAAGAATCTCCAGACGGCTCGCCAGAGTGGCTGTATGAGCCTGCACTCCCACCAGCAATGTAGGAGAGTTCCCCTCTCTTCACATCCTCTCCAGCATTTGTTGTTGTTTGTATGGTGGATTTTTGCCATCCTGACTGGGGAGAGATGATATCTCAGGGAAGTTTTGATTTGCATTTCCCTGATGGCTAAAGAAGTGGAGCATTTTTTAAGATATTTGTTAGACATTTTAATTTCATCCCTGGTAAAATTTCTTTTAAGTTCCAGGGCCCATTTTTTAATTGGGCCATTGGTTTCCTTGATGTTTAGTTTTCTAAGTTCTTCTTGCACTCTGGACAGTAGAGCTCTATCAGATAAGTGGTTAGTGAAGATTTTCTCCCATTCTGTGGGTGCCTTTGAGCTCGTGTTACAATCTCTTTATCTGACAGAAGCTCTTTATTTCACAAGAACCCAACTGTTGAGAGTTGGTAGCAGTGACTGTGCCATTGGATGTCTGTTTAGGAAATTTTGGCCTAGCCCAATCAGCTCGAGGGAGTTCCCTATCCTTTCAACTATGGTTTTTATAGTCTCTGGCCTGATATCAAGGTCCTTGATCCATTTGGAATTAAGTCTTGTACATGGTGACAAGTATGGGTCCAGCTTTAATCTTCTGCATGTGGAGATCCAGTTTTACCATTTGTTGAAGATGCTGTTCTTTGGGCCCCTTTGTCAAAGACCAAATGGCTGTAATTTTGTGGGCTTATATCTGGGTCTTCATTCCTTATCCATTGATCTGTGTGTCTATTTTGGAGCCAGTACCAGGCTGTTTTTATAACTATGGATTTGTAATATAGACTAAGGTTCGGTATGGTAATACCTCCAGCAGTGTTTTTGTTACTCAGGATTGTCTTTGCTATCCTGGGTCTTTTGTGCCTCCATATGAATTTTGAGATTGTTTGGTCAACTTCTTTTTTTTTTACTTAGAAATTCATCCATCTCTTTTGTGTTGTCAAACTTCACAGAGTATAAGTTTTTGAAATATGATGCTATAATTCTCTGGATTTCTTGGGTATCAGTAGTAATAACTCCATGTTCATTTCTGATTTTGTTAATTTGGGTTTTCGCTCTCCTGCTTGTGGTTAATTTAGCTAGGGGTGTATCAATCTTATAGATTTTTTCAAAGAACCAGCTTTTTGATTGGTTGATTTTTTTCTATCGTTTTCTTAATCTCAATTTCAGATATTTCTCCCCTTATTTTGCTAATGTCCTCTCTTCTACTACTTTTGGGATCAGAGAGAGCTATGAACTTACCTCTTAGAACAGCTTTCATTGTCTCCCAGAGATTTTGGTAAGTTGTATTTTCCTTATCATTCACTTTCAGGAAATCTTGAATTTCCTTTTTAATTTCTTCCTGAATCCAGTTCTTTCATCATCATATTGTTACGTTTCCAGGAGTTAGTGTATTTTCTCTTGTTTGATGTGTTGTGGATGTCCAGCTTTAGGCTGTGGTGGTCAGATAGGGCACAGGTTAGAATTTCAACTTTTTTGTATAAGGGTAGATTCGTTTTATGGCCCAATATGTGATCTATTTTGGAGAAAATTCCGTGTGCTGCTGAGAAAAATGTGTATTCTTTGATGCATGGGTGCAAAGTTCAATAGAGATCTGTAAAGTTCATTTCTTTCAGGGTTTGATTAAGTTCCAAAGTGTCTCTGTTAAGCTTTGACCTGTTGATCTATCCCATGTTGAGAGGGCGGTGTTGAAGTCCCCAAGAATTATCGTTTGGGGGTTGATTTCTTGCTTTAGACGCTGTAGGGTTTTCTTAATGAATGTGGAGGGGCCCGTATTGGGTGCATATATGTTAGTATTGTGAAGTCTTCCTAGTGAATTGTACCTGTGACTAAAATGTAGTATCCATCCATGTCTCTTATAATTTTCTTTGGTTTGAAGTCCACTTTGTCTGATAGCATAATGGCTACCCCTGCCTGTTTTCTGCTTCCATTTGCTTGTAGAATTGTTGACCAGCCTTTTATTTTTAGAGCGTGCCTATCTTTTGTAGTGAGATGAGTTTCCTGCAGGCAGCAGATTGATGGATTGTGATTTTTAATCCAAGTTTGTAATCTGTGTCTCTTGATCGGTGAATTAATTCCATTAACATTTAGTGTTATAATGGAGAAACTATTTTGAATTCCAGACATTTATTATGTTTAGTAGTTTTTATAAGTATATTGCTTCGCTTTTAATGGTGTTATACTTGCCTTCTGTTCTCCTGGATATGCCTGTTTTTTTCTTCACGCTTGAGTATCATTTCTAGCATTTTTTGAAGGCCTGGTTTGGTGGACATGTATCCCTTCAAGTTGTCTTTGTGCTGGAAAGTTTTTCTTTCTCCTTCGATCATGACTGATAGTTTGCAGGGTAAATCAGCCTGGGTTGACATTTTTGCTCATTCAATACTTGAAGTATGTCTCTTCAAGCTCTTCTTGCTTTTCTGTTTCGACTGAGAAGTCATTTGTTATTTTAATAGGTTTACCTTTAAAAGTGACTTGTTTTTTCTCCCTTGAAGCTCTCAGCACCAGTTCTTTATCTTGAATGTGGAGTGTTTTAACTATTACTTGCCGTGGGCTGCTTCTGTTTTGGTCATATCTGTTTGGGGTGGGGAATGCCTCTTGTATATGGATGGGCCTCTCTTTTTTTAGATGAGGAAAGTTTTCCTTGATGATCGTTTGAAAAATTTCCTCAGGTGTGCTATTTTGAGGTTCTTGCTCTGATATTCCATGAATACGCATGTTAAGCTTCTTCAGGGTGTCCCATATCTCTTGGATATTTCTCTCAAGTATTTTTTGGCTTTAACAACCTCTTCCATTGAGCTGGTTAGTACTCCCACTTTATCTTCAAGGTCTGAAATTCTGTTTTCTGCCTCGTTAGTTCTGTTGATAAGACTCTCTGTGGAGTTCTGGGTTGAAGATAATTTGTCTTGTAGCTCAGTTTTAAACTCTACTTGAGTCTGTTTTAACTGCTCTATGCCAGTTTTTGTTTCTTGCACTGTTTTTCTCTCCTCCTTCCTCTTCAAAGCAATTGATTCGATTATGTAAGTCCTCCCTGATTTCCTCTTTCATAGTATTGAACATGGTAATGATCAAATTTTGAAAGTCGTTATCCTGGGTCAGGCTTTCTTGGCCTTTTTCCGCGGGTTTGTTCTTGTTGGAGTCTAATATTATGGGATTAATTTCTTCAGTGGGAAATTTGTTTACTTGAGTGTTGCTTCTCATGGATTTGCACTTTGACTTTGGCATTGTCATTTTAACTCTTAAGATCTTTCAATTTCACTAAACTGAATTATTTGGACTGGGGTCCTGGTGGGCGGGGCGGGCGGAGACTTACCTAGGTCGAGGGTTGAGTACCTTGCACGTACGTACAGGCGGAGTAGGGTGGGGAATGGGAGGATGGGGGCGTTGGCATGGAGCTATTTAACACGTGGGGAGCTGGGGCGGGTCCGGGGCGCAGCGGGAGGTCCTCCTGGTCCCTAGGCCCTGGGTGCGGCTCCAGCTGGATGTTGGGTAGGAGCTGGTTCCCTTTGGGCTGAACGGGGGTTCTGGTTGGCGGGCGCGGGTGGAGCTTACCTAGGTTGCAAGTTGAGGCCCTGCTGGACTGCGCACGGCGCGTCCCTACCAGCGGAGCGGGGTGGGGAAAGGGAGCTCTTTTTTTAATAATGGGAGCAAGTTTTAGAATTTTTTCTCCCAAACGTGGCTGTGCTTGAAAGTATCCTGGGATCTAAATTTCCAGAAAAATAATATAAGTAAAATTATTTCTCTTCATTGTAAACCTCAAATTAAAACCTATTGCAATGAAGAAAACAAATCTGCCATATCAGCTACTAAAGAGAGAAGGTGGATGATAAGAGTCTGTCATAGTTGATACATTTTCTCTTTTAACTGGTTTTCTCTGGAGACTCCTGTGAAATAATTAAGAGTGAGAATAAAGGTCTACCCTGGAAAACTTGCATGTACTCTGATGGATTGTGATTTGTGACTATGACTCAGTAAATAACTACATAAAAATTAAAATAGACATGAAAGAGCTCCTTGAAGAAAATTTTATCTGATACCTTGGTTTATCAACTTTTTCGAACTCTTAAAAAAGCCTAAGAGGAATTTCATATAACTTTATAAAATTATCAACTTTCATTATGCATATGGCTTTATTTCTTGATCAGCACCATTAGTGATCATGACCATCTTAAAATTTGATTCCAAAAATGACAATGTTTGAATGTCAAATTATACAAATGTGATATATATTTTTAATTATATTTATCTCCTAATTTTTCATCTAATGTTCCATGAGATTCAGTGCAGTATTTGATATTGCATTAGGGTGTATTTTCAAGTTAAAAATGTGTACTTAAGTGTTCATTCTAATTTTCAAATATTAATGAATACTAAATTTCTAGACATTTAGAAACATAATGACAGCATATTAGTTACTTTGTAAATGTATGCAAATTGAAGACAGCAGTAAATGTCTGTGCCTACTCTTGATAGATTTTTTTCAAAGGAGTGCTTATAATATCATAAACTACATCTTGTAAAAATTTATTGGTCAACAACCCTGACCAGCCATTAAATTAGACTTTGGGCTCCAGCATTGAAAAAATGTAGGTAAGTCTTATGTTCTCACAAATCATGTATCATTTTTTGGCATAGGAAAAGTTTGGGAGATGAGTGTTACTATAAATGATTGTGCAATCTAATGAACCAGAGTAATCGCATATCAGTTTTACAAATACTTAAGCAGCAAGTTATTTCACTACTCAAATGCTAATGTGTCTACATAGAAAGTGAAATATAGGTCTAAACCTACTTCTATATATAAACATATATTGAAAGATTTTGTAGGTGATGGAGACTGTGTTTTTTAGGACCACTGTACTAAATTAGAGTTAGGAATATAGAAATTCATTTAATTCCTATTTTGCTTAATTTTTCTATTTATTTATATTTACAGTTATGCTTCATCAATAATACTAGCAATTTATGTGTAATTATGGTTTTGGCAAAAACTATATTTTATAAAAATTTATTTGTCAACAACCATGGACATCCATTAAATTAAGCTAACCAGAGAACTGAAAAAAATAGGTAAGTCTTAAGCCCTCACAAATTATATGTCTTTTTGGCACAGTAGGAAATTGGTGAAGGGGTTACTATAAAATGATTGACACATTATTAAGCATTATGGCAAATAGTACGGATGATGAAGAAAAATACATTGGACAGCAAGTTACTTTGATTTTTGTGGTTATAGAAGACCTCTCTGAGAATTTAAATTGTTGAACACAAAGGTAATGATTTCATGGAAGTAAATATATTGATATGGACTAGAATGAGCAGAAGGTAAGACAATACCAAGACACCAAGAAATGACCTAAGTTTCTTTTAGACATGGCGTGGGTGGGACTGAGAAGATGAGTCATTGGAGGCTCCATTAATTGGGATAACATGGAATCACATCCTGTTGCCTTTGAGATGTGAAATCTTCATTGGAGGGCTTTGAGCAGAGAAGCAGTATAGGCTGATCATTTGAGCAGGGTCATTCCAGATGTTGGGTAGAGCAAAATGGACAGAGGCAGAAGCATAATAGCTGCTAAGCTAGTCATAATTTTACACTCCTGTAGTCTATCACTCTGGAAGTTGAGGCAGGAGGACAGCCTAGGTCACAGAGTGAAATCCTGACTCAAAAAATCATGCAAAAAATAACCCCCAAATAATGTCTTTAGGCCAAGATTCTATCAACAGAGGTGATGCAAAGTGGTCACACAATAGATACGTTCTGGAGGCAGGGTCAGCAAGCTGCTGTAAGATTGCATGTGTGAGACAATGGAAAACTTTAAGGGAAATTACAATTTTAGAACTAAACAATGAGAAGGACTGGATTCATAACAAATGAGAAGGGAAGAACTATGTGTGGGTTGGCTTCTTTTCTACCCCTTGGGAGAAAAAGGAAACAAAACATTTAGTTTTTATGATAAATGTTTATTACCTCTGTCTGACACAATTAATAATGTGAAGAGTAAAATCCATCATAAGTTATATCAATGGCATTGTAAGTGAAGTTTTAAGGGGAAAGTTCAACTTTAACAGTTCAAAAAGGCTAGTTTTGGCCACCTGTTAGCCACATCAGGTGCAAAAACAAGTTAATGGTTAAATGCAGAAAAAGAAAGTTTAATCAATATTAGGAAGAATAAAAGAAGGGGTCTAGTTACCCCAAGTTTGTCTTTGGGGTTTTCCATTTACATATAGGGAGAATTGGTACAGAGGACAAGAGATATGTGTAATTCAGCCATTCTGGCCAAGGTGGGATCCTTCCCATCACTGTCTCACTTGTGGTCATGCAAAGTCTATATGGCTTGAAGGAATTAGCTGGCTCCCAAAAGTTTGTTATGCTCCAGAGTAACCACTTCCTGTCATGTTTCATCCCTCTCATTTGCGGGGTGGGGAGCAGAGGCTAGTGGGTTCTGCAAAAATATATTTTTCCTGAAATCAAGGCTAAGTAGAGATCTAGAGTGGTCATTTCTGTGTCTGCAGCTTTGATTGGGGATAAAATGAGTTGTACACAGTAACACTCCTGAGTGATGAGCATATCTCTAAATGTCAAGAGCTGCTTGTGCCCAAAAAGCAGATACAAAATGATGACTTTCATCCTAATATGTGGATAGGCCCAAATGAACCCTCCATGCTTTTTAGCAAATGTAGCTTCTAGGTACCTATTATAGCATGGGCATTGGTGAGCTTCATATTTTTTTTTGGTGTGGGAGTAAGGTATGTGTGTGTATGTTTGTGTAAGAGAGAGAGAGAGACAGAGAGAGAGAGAGACGGAGACAGAGAGAAGGAAGAAAGGATGAAGTATGTGCATGGTGACTAGAGGCTGATGCAATTCTAGGTATATACAGTAGCAGGACCTTATATGACTGCTTCCACAACGAAGAAACACAGCCCACCAAGATAACCCATAATTTCCCCTTGCTTCGTTACAGTGGCATCAGCTCTGCAGAACTGCCTTCTACCCTGTATTTGGCACTGTTACACCTCTGAAAATCCTATATAAAAATACCAAGGGGGAATAAACCCTATTCCAAGAAAAATCCCATCTGGAATTTCTATCTTTTTCCAACCTTAGTTCATTTTCCCATAAAAAGATCTACCTCAAAATCCTAGTGTTGCAGCTCTCTCTAGAAACCCCACATTCACCCAGGTGTGTGTATTTTGGCTCTGTAGTAACCTTTCTATCAATTCCTTACATTGTCCCATTCCTGAAGTCTTTCTTTTACAGTGACAAAAACTCTAAACTTGGATGGTGGTCTCCATCTCCACTCTCCAGCTGGAAGACTCCCCAGCTGTCAGCTACTAGCAACAGGAGTAACACCTGATTAGTCAGGATTGAAGGAGAAAGGAAATAGAGAAATTGCAATGCCTGAGACTCTACATCTGCCAAAGATAGTTGCTAGACATGGGGGTTTACAATTGTTTGGGTTATACAGTAGATATAGAATCCATAGAGTTCTGTATCATATTATGTTTTGTCACAGTGATTTTTGTTCTTAGAAAACAGTTAAGCTAGCTGGACAAGGTTTGTTTCCTGCATTGGGAAGCAGCTGAAATCTTGCTTGGAATTCCAGGACTTCTTGAGTTCTTCCCTCAAAGGCCTGTCTCAGAGATGTGCCAATGTTTTTAGTGGAATGCCTATGCAGATTTTGTGGATCCAACTTTTGCTGCCCTAGCTTCCAAATAACATATTTTCAAACTCCCATCATATGCTCAGGTTAGATTTCTAACAGTTTTCTGAGATTTTAAGTTTATAAACTGCAGCTATCAATTGAAATTTCTGTTCTCCTGTCTACGTCATCAAGGCAGTGTCCAAAGGCAAAAGCTACATAAATGCAAATGATGCCAAGTACACAGCTCTGTTTCAAAGGTTGTTCTTCCTCCATTTCTATATAATACTTGCAGCTCTCCAATGACTTCAAAAATTCTTTTAAATCTTCTAAATGTGTTTTTCTTTCCACTGGATTTTTAAAGACCATTTTTATTCTTTTAGCATTTCAAGTATGAGTATAGTGAATCTATGATATTTTTACATCTTAATCCCTAATCCCATCCCCCCTACTTTTCCCATTACAACCCTTCTTTTTCTTTGCTTGTTTTCCTCCTGTTTTCATGTCTTTTCCTAGGTGTAGGATATTGAGGTTCATTGCATTGTGTTTGATAGCATATGTCTAAGTATTTGTGGGAGCATGAATCATCTATCAGTGGATATGCCATTGAGGAAAGCATCTTCCTACCACCCTCCATCAGCATTAACTTTCAGCAGTCTCTCAAGGAGGTGTGGGTCCTCTTTAGATCCTTCTACTTCCCTGGTGAGATGTTGCTAGGACATTTCCTTTACAATATTGCAGAAATATACATACCTGCAATGAATTCATGAACGCAATGTCCCTGTCATGTCCAGAAGATAATGTCTGGCTGGACTCATTCCCCACCACACACATTTGGGCTCTTAGAAGTCTTAGGGGTCCCTTTTCTGAGATGCTCCCAGAGCCTTGGGGTAGGAGTAGAGGTGGTTTAGATGTCCTGTTTAGGACTAATCTGAAACCACTTCTTTTTTTAATTATGAAAAACAATTTTCATTTATTTAATACATTTGAGAGGAAATTTACCTTTATGATTTAATAAAACAACCAATTTTTTACATAATTTTCACATATTGATTTAGAAAATATATACAAGTAAATTCATTGACTGTATGATATATGCTCTGAGAGTTAGCTGAAAACAAATTATAATCAATTTTTCAAATTAATTAGGAAGATTTCACTAATGTTTTATAGATGTTTAAATTTCATTATTTATCCCTGGGTTTTAAAGTTTTTATATTTTTTTTATTTCCACTCATACAAACTTAACAGGTACACTGGTCCCCCCTCCCTCCAACCTCCTATCCCCCTGTGCCCCCCTCCCCCCTCTTTCCCTCCCCTCCCCCTTCTCTCCCCATCCCCCAGTGCCTCCCCCTCCCATCCCCAGAGCATCCTTTAATGTCCATGTCAAGCTCTCCTCTGGGTCCTCCTCTCCGATGAGGTGCAAGGACCCAGTGGCATTTCCCAGAACCCTTTCCTGTATTCCCATTAAGCATAGGAACACTTCTGTGGCTGTCAATCCCCTGCCTCCCAGGATTCTAGTGCCTTTAGCAAATGCTAGACTTTGTGAGGTCAATAGTGTGTTGGACATTGCGCAGGGCAATGTCCTAGGGCTGGCCTAGTTCCAGGTGATTGATATAGAGTCTCTGATGTTCTGGATTATGGTTTGTTGATTTTTTTTTTCAGTTTTGCTGCTCCTGCAATGCCCTTGGCCCCACCCTGATGGGTATTGGATGTCACCCCCTGGCCAGAGATAAAAACCTGTTAAATTAGAGTCTTGTTATAAGAGTATATTCAAAGGTAGATGTAATAAAAGTAGGAAACTGAGATGAGGGAGGGGTCAGTCACCCATCTGGGAAATGGTTACTTTCTATCTGCCAGACTATATGCCCTCCCCTTCTTGAAACCACTTTTTTACTGCAGTTTGGTCAGTTGTGATTTTCTTTAATAAACACCTTCCATTACAAAAGGAAGCTTCTACATTGAGCACTGAGTGTTCCTATAAACTATAAGAATTTTTATTTTTAAAAAATTCTTTAAAAATTGCGTCTTTTTTAGGAGGCTATTCTAATGGTAACTGTTGCCACCATTCTCTTGTTTTTGTTGCTAGCATACAGTAGATGCTCATCACAGATCATTAAGTTAAGGCAATTTAGAATTTACTGTTACATATTATCATATGCTTTCAACAGTTCCTTTCAAGATTTATTAGTTTTTATGTACCCATATAATGTAGTGGGTTTAATTCTGGCATCTTCTTATAGATGTATTATTGTACCGTGCTCTAATTTCCCCCTCCTTTTTTTCAATACCTCTTAAAAATGATGGGCAAGTATCACGTAGAATTTTAGGATAAAGGGATAGGATAAAACAGTTCTGTAACTTAAGATAACATGACTCTTTGGGTAAATTTGAATTCAAAGGGTATTTTAATAGAAAAATGTCTAAAGTATTTAAATACTCAGATACCAAAGAGCCTGTAATAATGACAAATAAGTAACAGATATTCTAGAAGGGAGAATTTGATGAAAAAATGAGGACATGGGTGAATAACAACTCTCAGGATGGTATAATAAAACTGATAATTTTAATAAAAATCACTTACTAGTCATGGATATCTTCTTTTCCTATCATTTTCAAATTACTTATGATTGTAGATCATTAAACTTATTCACAGTTTCAGCTTCTCATCATTCTCTCTTGTATTTTATCACACAAAGATCATTTGATATACCTTTGTTTAATATTAAAGCAGAATAAAAATTATTGTTTTCCTCATAAAGATAATAAATGATTTTAACATAGCTTGTGGGACAAATTGGAAAGTGTGGCTAGCTGTGGTCTCTATAATACAAATCTTGGATACCAGATAATAGAGCTATTGCAATGATAAGACACAGACCTTATTTTGAGGTTCATAATTCTTAGCCTGGTATCATAATAAATAAAAGAAGACTTAACTATAAAGGTAAATTATACCAAGACTTTTCATACCCCAGGAACTATTTGCCCACCAATGGTCAGATGGTTTCTATTATTTTTTTCTAAAAGTTACACATGTCTCCACCTTTCTGACAAATCTTCCTGATTCAGCCAATTCTCTTCATGGTCTTCAGATCTTCAGAGCATCCCCTGCATGGAAAAGCAGAGACATCTTTCCTAAGATGGTATAATAAATGGCTATTATTCTGAATGTCCCTCATCTCAACCCTCAGGCAATTTGTCACTCAAGACTGAGCAGAGACAGAGGTGCCTCATTCTTAGGTATAAGGAGAAGTTATTTCTCAGTGACAAAAATGAAATGCCTCCCCATGAAAAGCAGTGAGCAACACAGCCAAATGCTTCTCTCATGGAATGCCCTCATTGCAATCTTATACTATTACATTTTCCTGCCTCATCCTAAAGTTTCCTCAGACAGCCACACATCTGTCAGTCCTATTCTTTTGTGCCATGGTTGCATTGATTTTCCTGAAGGCTGGGACTTTAACTATAGTTCAGCGGGGATGGAAGGAAGCTATTGACAGAATACTAATCATAGTAAGGATGCAACTTGATCCATAGTTCTGTACCAAAATCAGGACATATCATTTAATAAAGACATTTTATACCCTTTCAAAGCCCAAGCATGGATTTTGGAAGATAATGTTTCAGTATTAAAATACTGGGATTTCAAAGATTATATGATAGGTGCACATAAGATTATATGACTGTGCCTCAGAAAAAAAATAGAGGATTATATCAGAATATTCAGGTCATATGGTGGCACTGGATACATTATGTAGCCAAGAGAGTTTATTGAAGAATTCTGTTGAATCTTTCTATGTATGGTTTACAAAGAGTAGGGAATTAAAGACTGCATAAGAGGGTTGTGGTCGTTACAGTGGACCAGGCTCCCAGGAGTGAAGTAGGAAAGGACTTCCTATGACTTGCTCAAGAAAATATAGTCCAAAGAGGATAAAGCTAATTGGGTGTCACTGTGCTTATATGTAATCATCATTGGGAAGGAGGGAGGACTATGAGTTTAAGACGAACCTGGTTTACATAAGCAGAGAACTTATCTCCAAAGTGAGAGGAGGAATACACACAAGTAAACACAAAACAAAAAGGGCAAAGATTCTTTGGCATTGTAGTCTGTGGAAGTAAAGCAAAATAAAAGCATACTATTCATTTATAAAGAATTTGTGTTTTCTCTGCATACCTCGGCCTGTGTCGAAGTTCTGGAGTGAAATATCACTGAAGAGAAAACTCACCGGTGAGGCACAAGTGAGAACAGGTGCTCTAAAGCCTAGAGCATCCTTCAGTGAGCAAACCGTTTCCTTCTCATCACAGCCTGGGTGTCGATGCCACACCTCTCAGGGAAGAACTTTTCGACTCTGAGTATAAGATCCTACAGAGCAGGGTCATTCTCTTTGAAAAGCTCCTGGAGCAGCACTGTGCACATTTGAATGTGTAATCAGGGCCACTCGAACATGAATATGGAGTTTATCCGCATAGAATCGAATTGTTCCTAAGAGGAAAATAGCTGAATCTGGCGGCTGTTTTCTCCTTGGTTGCTGAATGGCGTCTTTCTCAGGTCTCCACTGTGCTGAGTTCTCAGGGAACAGTCTCTCTTGAACCCCTCCTAGATTAGACCCAGGGATGACCAAAAATAGATCACCGATTACATGGTCCGCTTCACTGGAAAACCAGGAACTAACAGTGATTCTCCGAGGGTCATCTTCTCAGCCCAGTATGTACTAATGTCACTTTGCTCCCAGTCTGCCAATCACAGAAGCACTCCGGGTCCAGAGGGTCTTAAAAATGTTTTCAGAGCCAGACGAAGAGATGATTAACCTCTAATACCCCGGACATAATTCCATTTAGTGCTCCAGAGCATACAGTAGGCAGCATCTAACTGCCCACCATTCTCATATTTCTCCTTGTACTCAAGAGATCCAGAGAAGCATCCTGAGTCCTGGAACGGCAGAGAATGCTGCGAAGCTGGGAGATTGGGTGAGTTCTAAGGACGTCTCCAGCATTCACTTTGTCTTCCTGTGTTCCACTTCCACCTGCTTTCAAATCTGACTGAGTCTTTGAGTTTCTTTCCAGCTTTTCCCTGTAAATTAGGCACACGTTTTCTTTTTTTCAAAGGTGGAGATTCTACCCTTTATGAATGTCATCACTCTAAAGGTATATTGATAAATGCAGGAAAAATTTTGAAAGGTTTATTAAATGATAAGTAGTTTTGCCTGAAGTGTATGGATTAATTCCTGGGAAAATAGAAAGGGATAGGCAGGGATAAACCAACCATTTGATAGCGCTTGCCTGACACCTCTGAAGAGTAGAATTATTTGTATCTTCCATCACCCTCTTTGACATTACTGTGCGATTTTTCATTTTTAGGCTGAAATGTACTGCTACAGAGTGAAAAATGAAAATGCTCATTGCTAGAAGAGTTCAATGTATAACCTGAAACCAGATGACACAGAACAAAATTTTTAAAGGAATGCTTTTGCCCTCTTAAATTCTACCTGTCAGCCAAAGCAATAATCCCTGGGATCTGCCAAATAGATTAACAGTTAAAATACCTCCTCACAAACCTTGTGAACTCAGTTCAATTCCTGGAAGCCTACCTGGTGGAAGAAGAGTACTGACCAGCTAAAGATCTTAAACTAAGGGCCATGGCATACAGGTGTACGTGTTCTCTCTAGCTCTCTCTTCCTGTCTTAAAAAAAAAAAAGGTCTCAAGAGACGACTCAGGGGTTAAAATTCTGCCTCACAAAGAGAAGGACCTGAGTTCAGATCTTGGATCCCATGTAAAAATGCCAGGTGGAAATGGCTTTTGCCTGTACTTCTGGTCCCTGGAAGGCATAGCCTGGGAAATCTCAGAGAGAGGCAAAAAGGAAGTAAAGCAATCCAGTATGACTCTTGAAGTCACTTGTGGTCCTCCAAAAGGACACACAATGCCCTCTGATACACACACAGACACAGACACACAGACACACAGACTCCACTGGCATGGGAAGGCACACACATACAACTGAATTTAAAAAATAGTAGGTAAAACAATCCATCGTAGTACCAGATTACAAATAAGTTTGTGCCGTCATCCAGGTGTCCAGAATTTAACAGTTCTTAACACACACACACACACACACACACACACACACACACACACACACAAATAAAAAAATAAGTAAATACAGAAAAAAAGAATAAAATCCCATTGCTTAAAATTGAATCCTGAGGGGCTGGAGAGGTGGCTCAGGGGTTAAGCCTCTGCCTTGCAGGTCGAAGGTCCTGAGTTCGGATCCAGATCCCACATATAGATGCCAGGCGGAAGCGGGGGCGGCCTGCGCTTCTGGTCCTGGTAGGGCGGAGCCTGTGAGTCCCGGGCAGAGTAAACAAGAAGGAGGTGGAGGTGATCCATGGTGGTTCCCGAATTCGTCCATGGTTCTACACACACAGACACACACACACACACACACACACACATGCGCACATACATACATACACACACACACAATTGAATAAAAATTTAAAAAAAATTGAATCCTGAGAAATTGGAATTTCCCTTAAAAATCTTAAGGTGGGACTTCACAGAGAACTTATCAGACATGATAGCATCCAGAGAAGAATCTCTCCGGCAAAAGAGATTTCACACAACTCTGACAATTTGCCAGACCACTTTGAAGAATACTGAACCATGGTGAGACAGCAGGTGCTGGAACCACACCTGGACCAGACTGCTATGATTTTGCCCTCTGTAAACTCAAATCCCACATCATAATTTTGAAGACAGACTTTAAAGCAATCATATTTCCTTCTTTTTAATATGATCACATTGAATAAATCTTCTTTTTCTGCTTTTCTCTGCTAACGGAATTTTTAATTGATTTATTAATTAGTTTTCCTAATCCATATACTTTTTAAAAATAGTAATTTATCTTGACTGACACATTAAAACAAAATAGTTTTCCCTTTTTTGTTAATAATTTTTATACAAATTTGATAGGTACCCCATTCCCTTCCCTCCCTCCACATTAAAACAAAATATCGTAGAACACTAGTAGAATATCACATGACACTTTGCTACATATACATGTTGTGAGCCTACTTGTTCTTGCAGCTCCAAATACTATGGGAAGTTCTGGACACTTGGATGACGGCACAAACTTATTTGTAATCTGGTACTACGATGGATTGTTTTACCTACTATTTTTTAAATTCGGTTGTATAAATGTTTGAATTTTTAGCATTTTATTTGAATTGTGGGCCAGAGGTATATGTGTGCCTTCCCATGCCAGTGGAGATCAGAACACAGCTTCCAAGATTAAGTGTCACTTTTCATCATGTGGGTTCCAGGAATACAACTCAGGACCTTAAGCTTGGTGGCAAGTGTCTTAACATCTTGCTCTCCCCCAAAATTTTGGGATTAGATAAGTGATTTTTAGCCACGCTTTTACCAGCTTGTAAATGATAGTCTTGAACTTCAACCCATGGTTTCTGGCTTTGAGTTCCCTGCTAGCTTCTGTGTATCCACACACTTCCAGATCTGGTAGGCTGTATGTGAAATTCACAAGGATCCCCCTCAGGGTGAGACCAAGCACAACAGAATCATCTAGCATGTGCCTGTCCTGTCCAAGAGAGATTCTGTCAATAGATAACTTGGCAGCTGTCAGAGGACTGCCCACTGAAACTAAAGCAATTCACAGCCTTCTCCTGAATGCCATTTGCTTGTCCAGCCCTGGAAGATTTACAGCCTTTTCTACACTAGATAAATAACTTCTGTTATTCAAAGGCTTGAAAGGAGAGAGGCGTTCACAGCATTTGAAAAGAGTTATATTAGCTTTCTGTGGTTATGGAAATATCACTTATGAAAATCAACCAAAAGGTGGGTGGGTATATTTTGGATCATAATTTCAGAGTATTTGCTGCATGGTCAAGAGCTCTGCTGCTATTAGGTCTGTGATGATGAAATTCATCATGATATGGAGTATGTGGAAGAGGACCATCAACTTTACAGTAACAGAAAAGTGAAGCAGAAGAGGTAAGGGTGTGGGTCCCAATATCCCCTTCCAAGAATACATTCTTAATATCTTAGTTACTCATCACCGTTAGGAATAAATGACCCAAACACCTTAGGGGAAAAAGAGGTATTTTGTTCATGCTAATGGTTCTAGTTGATCTTCATGGCAGGAAACTATTAGCAGAACCAATGGAACTGTCCACACTAAAGCCACAGGAAAAACTGTAAAAAGAGTATTTTCTAGCTTGCCAGTCTGCCAAATATCGAACCACCTCTGATCAATCCCGGTGGTCCAACAAGTCCCATCTTGATGGGATATGTGTGCAGTGGATTTCCTGTCCACAACAGTTGACTCTGGTATCGCTCAGCTCCCTCCCTTCCCCACATGCATAATTCACATGGACCTTTCTGAAGAGAGAACAATGGCCAGTGCCCCTCAACTATACCTGATTTTCACTAGCTCCCTCATCTACTGTGGCACCTCTACTAGTCTTATTGACTGACAGAGTGTGTGATCTTTATTCTTAACTGTACTGATGCACCTGAATTCCATGCACACTCTTTCCCTGCCCTGTGTGTAATGGCAGTTTTATTTCCCCAAGATGAGTACATCGATTACTTTTCTCACTTGGTGATTCCTTTCCTCAGTGGCTGGCCTGGACACAGGAGGCTCTAATGGTTGAGCAACAACAGTCAGACTTAAAAATCAACAAGACTATTGAATATTCCGCTGAAGTATTGTCTTTTCGGGACCAAGATCTTTAATGTTATAGGTCCCAGAATGACAGAAGTCCAAAGTTTCCTAGCAAGTTATTAAGAATGACAATAAGTAGGATCACATCATGGTTCTCCAAAGCATTTTTCTTATTTAGGACACAATATTATTTATAGTTTTTGGTGCAATGTGGATCTGTACCATAAAAGAAGTTCAGAAAAGGGTTTGAAAATAGCAACAGAATAGAAGCTAAAGACTTTGGCCCATTCTCACAAACAGTATGCATTTGAGGTAGTGCTTGAGGAGGCCATTAATGAGCCATCTTGTTTCATATCTACATATGCTGGGAGCCACAATTAGAAGATTATGGCTAGTAGCTCTTACAGTTTTCTACTCTGTGGCCTGGTTATTTGATCATGTCCCGTTGGGTGACTTTTCTTCTATTTACAGGTTTTCCCACAGAGGGAATGTTTCTTTGCAGTTGTCTTCCAACACCATTTCTGAATGCAGATGCTGCCAGTTTTGGATTGCACCCACATTTTTTTTCCTATGCATGTGTGTGTATAGAAGGGTACTTCGGTATCTATATCTGTGGAGTATCTAGGTCCATGCTTGTGGGTGACCTCAGAAATCATCTTGGTTTGTTCCGTCTTCTTATTACTTTGCTCTAGAGTTTCCTAGTCTCCAACTTCCAGAGCTGTAATTACAGACCATCACTTTCACCTGATATTTTCACACAGAATCTGGGATCAGAACACAGGTTTTTTGCTGGTGAGGCAAAGATTTTAACCCCTAAACCATCTCTCCTGCCCCCCCTCTGCACTCACATGTTAAGTCAACCAATCTGTGAATCAATTTCGGATAACCTTTTTCTTTCTATAATCAGATAAGTATACATCCCTTGCCCCGTACCTCTTATTGAACCAAAGGTGTAACAAACACATGGGAGAGAAAACCTACTCTGTGATTACAGATACTTCAGGAATTTGGCTTACCAGCTCACACGACTTCTTGCAGTGCCCTTCAGAACTACTCATGTTGAAACCCGAAGGCCACTTCTATGATTGGTGTTTTTGGGAGCAATTTGTTCCCTTCTAGACATTGATCATTCAACGCTTATTGGTCAACTTCTTTATGTCAGGGTCCAGCTCTACATCAGAGGTAGGTTTTTACACTCTACTCTACTACAGATAACTTGGCCGTAAACCAGACCTTTATGTCTGCATGTAATGTTCCATCAGAGTTTGTCATGTATTCCACATAGCACTTTTTCCCACCATAGAAATGTCCAACATTGTTTGATCTGGTGGAGTTATTGCCAAGAAGGAAGGCTATATGTACATTCAGATCATGATTGCAAGCTCTTTCTTGCCCGGATCTAAATAACCTGCCCTTTTTCCCATTCATGCCTGGACTAAACCACAGTTCACAGGTATGGATTTTGTAGGATTATATATTCTCCAAAGCCTAAAAGAATTTATGTAACATTGCATATCTTATGCAAAATTCCCAGAATCTTTGATTTTTCTTGGCACATCCAAAATATTTGACTGTTAGTAATTTTTGTGGCATCAACAGCATTCTGGAGCCCACATGTCTAAACAATACCTCCAACATGCTAACATTGTTTTCCACACATCTGGATTGGTTAGCATAATCCTATGGGTCAGTGTGACATTTTATGGGCTATCCAGATAGTTCTGATCATCACAGATTTTATTTTGACAGGAAGAAGGCCATTAACATACCTCTAGGGGAGAAACAATAAATCTATTCTTTTATACATTAAGTCCAAATTATTTCTGCCTTCCTTTCCTCATACGGTGATGGAAAATCTCCACTAAGTCAAAACACTCATCCTCATCTTTATATCACATACTTCAGTCCTAGAAAAAATAAAAGGCCTGTCATATAAGCTTCAGTTGGGGTCCCTGGGCCCTCTCAGGTTTCTGGTAGAGACAGAATGTGAGAATCATTCTTTAGGAAGCCACTCCTGCCTATCCTCTCACCCTATTCCCTGAAACACATGCTACTTTTAATTCATTAGTTTAGAAGTCTCATGGATGACTTTCAAAGCCTTATCTGTTCTTCCTACCCCAGCAGTCCTTAATACATAAGCAAAAAATTCATTGAGAGACTGCACTTAATGCCACATATGTTTATTCCAATTAGCATGGGAAGGAAATTTGACCCTAAGTGTGTTAACTGACCATGCACACCTGCTATGAATCTAATTCTATATTCTTCCAGGCTAGTAACAGTGTTGTGTATAATAATAGTCCAGGTTTCTAGGACGTACCATTTATTTAAGGGCCAGTGTCTTAGTTTGACATTTCATCAAATAAATGGTCATAGGTACTTTGGGAAAAGAACTGAATGAATCAGTACTGTGACCAGTTGCCATAGTATTGTGGGATCCTTGCTCTCAGAGATTCCATTTTTCTTCAGTAGAAGAGGCTGAAGTTCAACAATCCATCTCATGTCTGGACATCTTCTCTCAGTGTCCAGCAGGTAAGGCATCAAAGCCTCTTTAAACATCAGATCTACTAGGTGGATTGCTGTGTCTAATATACAACCTCATTTATTTTTAACAACAAAGTTCTTTTTGAAAAAAACACATAAGTTCAAGGCAACCTAATCAATACTACTTCTAGATAATTATAAGAGACATCTATTAGGTTTAGTGCAAAGAGAGACCAAGATTGAACACAGATTTATTGATTATTTCTGAGGATCTAACCTTACAATGGCAAGCATTAGATAACATCATTATTAAAAAATCACTAAAGTGGTTTCACCTATGAAAATAAATTCAAAAATGCATTAGTGCAGATGTAATGCTGAAGGAATTGATAGCCAAGAATTTGTCTAAATAAACAGTGAGATTGTCTTATTCAGATTTAAATATGCCTTTATCTCAAGCCACATAAACACAAATAATGATCTTAGTCTGGAGAAAAACTGACAATAGGAACTGGGGAGAAGAATCAGTGATGAAAAGCTTGTCACAGAAGTGTGAAGACCTGAGTTCTAACCCCAGCATCCAAGGAAGAAATTCAGGCAAAACTGTGAAACAAGTGTAATCCTAACATTATGTAGTGACCATAACGGCATTACTAAAAGTTGGTGCTCAGTCAATCTGGATGAATTGGCAACTTCCACAGGCAGGGAGAAAACTTCTTTCAAAAAGTATAGTGGAGAATAATGGAGAATAGTGGAGAAGATATGTGATATCAACATCTAGCCTCCCTGTGAATGTGTACACACATACAAACACAACACCCTATACATACACATGTACCCTCATGCATACACTTAGCTGTATACACATGAGCTGTGCTCATGTACAGATATACATGAGCACACAAACAAAGACATAATACTAAAAACAGTGATGATCCTCATGTTAAAGAAGCATATGAAGAAAATAGCTGTGTTTGTCTCCCTTTCTATCCTAAGTAAGTCTTGTGGTTCAGGGTACTGCACAATTTGTGATCCATGGAAAGATTTTATGAAGGCCTCCAGCAAACACATGGACACTTTCCATGAAACAGTGAAATGAAATCTTTCATTGCAACCAGTTCGGTCTATGCAGAATCAAATCCAAACTCAAGAGGAAAGAACATGCTGAAGGAGAAGCCAAAAAGAACAGATATAGTAGATAAGTAAAGATTCAGTGTGTTTATACAGAATATTGCTCAGATAGTTTGCTATTTTAGGCATTTTATTTTATTTGATGCTCTGGGTATTTGTAGACACCATTAGGAAATCCCATTTGGTAGACAGTTGGCCTGTTTCCTAAGTTTTACTAGAATTTTGTTATGCTTCAACCCTCAGCTAAAGCATTTATTCTTGGCTGTGGATTGTCCACAAATCCAATTAGTACATTCTCAACTCAATTTTCCAGTATTTAATAGCAAGACTGGGCAGAATGAGATTGAAAAGGGATTCTGCTAACATTCAAGTTGTCATTAGGTTGCTAAGAATACCTGCAATTCATATTCTAAAATTTCTCTCTGAAGATTTGGGATAAAATCAAAACTATTATTGGAGCAGCAATAACAGTAACTGGCATTAGCTTTGCACACATATTTGCAAAATACTGGCTCATGACTCTCATTTTGCTGATTCTTTTCAATCACCGTTTGAAAGCAGCTAAGCATTACCAAATAAATTCTTGATATAATATTGATCTGTCTTGGGAATATGGGAAAACCATCATTTGTCTTTGTAATGCTGATAAAGTCTAAAATAGCTTAGGGAGTTGCAATACAGTAAGGTTTATACTTTTGACTAAACTTTTTTTGTGGACTTTCCTTTTTTATGTTTTTTTGGGGTTTTTTTAATTTAATTTATTTTTTCCCACTCATACAAACTTAATAGGTACCCCGGTCCCCTCCCTCCCTCCACCCCTCCCTAGTTCCCCTTGCTCCCTCCCCCTTTTCCCCTTCCTTTCATCCCCTCCCTCCCTATCTTCCCATGCCCCCTTCTTTTTTAACTCTGACACATATTTGCAAACTAGTTTTTCTTGTCTTGATGTATTATTCATCCTTTTCTATCTTTCATCTTCTAAAAACTGGCCATTCTTTGTACAAGTATAAAGCAGGTCTGAGAGATGCCTCAACAGGTAAAAATATGTGTAAATTTGGTGGTCTCAGTTCAGTTCTGGAGTCCACATGGTGGAAGAAGAGAACTGACTTCTGAAAGTTGACTCTGGCCTCCACATATACAGCATAAGATGCTCTCTCTCTTTCTCTCTTCCTCCCTCCCTCTCCTTCTCTCTCTTTTTCTCTCTCTCCCATAGATAAAATATTTAAAATATATGAATAGGAAGCAGTAACTATCACTTGGATTTCCCCGTCAATATCTAGCCAAAGAACAAACCTAAACAATGAACTGTCATGTCTGACCTATGTTGGCTATATACCTACTTTTTAAGGCTGGGTTTCACAGTATTCTAATAAAGTGCTTTTCCTTCACACTTTCCTTAGAGAGCATGACTGGAAATATTTCTGAGGTCAAACTTAGGAGGAAAAAATGTGGAAATTTACAACTGAGCTTCTCAGTCTCTAGAATTCAGATGTACTCGGAAAGCCTTTTGCCTAAGGTGTAGAACATTACAACAGCCTGTGCTGTATGGCTGACTGTGATCCTAGATGCACAATGTCAAAGGAAGAATCTAGAAAGCATGGACTCCAACACTGTTCAGATGATTTTAATGTTACCATGGTGCCAGCGGAAATGTCTATGGCTTTGCTTTGAAAGGAAACCTTTGTGCCTGTCCAAAGCACAGCCAGGAGCTTCCAGTTCTAATCATTATGTGCCCTGAATGACTCAATATCTTCTGCAATATTTTACAATAGGGGGTGGCACTTTGTCAACACTTGCTTGTGATGCTGAAGCCATCCTTGAACTTACAGTCCCCTCCTTTCCATGCCTCCTTTTCATCACAGAAGGTTGTTGGCTGATCCACTGTCAATTTCTGAAAAATACATGCATGTGATGGTGATCCTTCCCTTTCTCCCCACTCCCAGCAGTGTGGAACACCTCAGATCTAAGGCAATTCTCCTGAATCAAAATTTCTCACATGTAACATATGTTGCAATTAGTCTGCTTGTTGATGATAAAATCAGCATAAAACGGCTTAAGGGAATGAGGGGTTTATTTTCTTATGATAGTCCAGTTACAGTTCTTAGTCCATCTTGGCAGCAGAGCTCACACTAGCATCAGAGCCAAGGGAATTGGCCACACCATATCCACACAGCAGCTGAAAGAGGGATGATCCTTACCTGCTAGATCAGGTATGTTTGGCCAAGTGTACACAAGGATGTAAACTTCCTCAACCAGCTCTCTGTATTTTATTCACCTGACCATGGCCTAATTCCACCCACCATGGGCTGGGCCTTCCCAATCAACTAGGCAATCTCCTGTGGGTTTGCTCTGGGCTTAACGCAACTGTTAATTATCTACAAATGTGCCCAGAGCTCAACCCTTCAACCATCAAGTTATCACCTGTCCTGAATTCTGATAACCTAAAACCAAAGTGGCTATGTAGGAGTCTGCTTTGATACTGGAAAAATGATTTTATATATCCAAAGACTTTATCGAAATTCTTGATATTGTGTTTTATGATGATTTTATCTCTCAATCAATTCCTTTCTTTTCTTTCAAAACTTCTTGTTATCTTCTCTTAGTTTCTAAGGTGCTCTTTCCCCTTTTGCAATCAAGATGGGTAAGTTTTCCAGGCAAATGTTTTTTAACTATCTCCATCCAAGTAGGATAATATATTTAGCCATAACATGATCCAATGTAAAAGCGACAGTTTAATTTTCAGACTAAGTACATTATGCAAATTTTTCTATGCTTATTTCAATTTACTTTGGCTTTGAGCCAAGGATCAAAATACAAAATAGATCTTATCATCCTTAATTTGGAGCCCCGTAAAGCAAAGGTTACTATTTTATTAGAGAATATAAACTCAAAGGTGCAGAAGTAGGTGAAAGGGAATAGTGAGGTGAAAGGGAAGAGAAAATAAGAGAAGACAGTAAACCTTTTCTTGCTATCATTAACTCACTTCCAACCCCTGCCCTGGAAAATAAACTAGACCCTCAACCATACTAGATTAGTGCTCTACCATTAGCCTACTCTTTACTTGTTTTAATATTGTGGTAATGTTGCCAGTTTCCCAGAATAACATTATACTCATTCAGTAGCCCAGACTAACCTTGAATTTGTAATTCTATCCCAGTCTCATAAGTAGCTACAATTACAACATTGAGCTGCTAGGACCAGATTTTACTCACTCTTGATTGCTCAACCTTGTTCACAGATGTGACCATAACAATCAAGCCTTATCAAACAGCAAACCATCAAGGAACAAAATATATTTCTAAAGATTCAAAGCCACAGGTAGATGGGGCAGGAAGCTCTGATGTGCCAATGCTACTGTTAGTATTGTTGAACTATATATTCAAAAAGAAAGAAGGACTTGAGAAGTTTTTATGGAAAAGCAATCAGAAAATGAAGAAATAGGTATATTTAAACTGATTAAAATAGCTACTTTGTCATTAAAATGTAAATTTTTAATGTTCTGATTTTTCAAAATAAATTTTAATTAAAAAGTTCATATTATTTTGAGAAGTAAATTAAGTGCTATACACTTGTAATTGTGACGGTATCAGAGCACTTGAGGGCACTGAAATAATTCACTTTTTTCAGATATAAGGGAATCAGTAGACTTTAGCATGAAATTTAAAGCAAAATGGATAGCTTTCTGACCCTCTGGGACAGAACACACACATACACACGCGCACACACACACGCACACACACGCACAAACAATACACACTACTTAGTAAAAAAAAAAAAATCTTTGTAATTCAGACATAGAAGGAGCAGGAAGTGACAACATGTCATGTTTCCCCGGACAATGTAGGATCTCCCATTTGCAATGACCCCTTAAATACATGATAAGGAAAAGGATGACTTTTCATATCTTATATTCATACACAGAGAAAATGGTTTGACTAATAGGTTCAGTGAATGTCTGAACAGAATACTTAAACTGAAATCAGGTAAATGACTGCAAATACAATATATGGAAATCCTGGACCTCTCTCACTATATCTTTATCTCAGCTTACAAGGTCTCCTATGCATTTCATTATTCAAACTTAATATGTAATGGACTTATCCTATACTTGAGCTCAGTAGTTAACATCTGAACTCATTTTTCATGTTTGCTTTTTAAATAGCTGAGCTTCTATAAGCCATACATCTTGACTGCTTTTCCTGATCTGTTAAAAAAAATCACTTCTGTTCGATGAAAGCCAAGTTTTTCTGCCCTGTGGCTAGATCAAATTTAATGAGATGACCTCTCTTGCATAATTCCCTTCAAATATGAATAGTGATTCTCTTTCCCTGCATCCATAATTATAGACCATTCTATAGAAATTTTATAGACAATCTGTCTGGAGACAAACCCACACAGATTGATAAATGTGATAAGAAATTATTTCTGCAATTTCTTGTTCTTCCAGTCTGATGTTGGTGATGAAAAGCTCTGAGGAGGGAATTTCAATACAGCAGCCAGGAGCCATTGTATATAATAGGTCACTTGTCCAACATGCGATAAAACAGCAAGACTTAGTTTTGGTTTCACCAAAGCGGCTGCAGAAATATGATGTATTAAGTAGCTCAGGTAATCTTTCCTTCGACTGTGAATAGCAAGAATCTCCTTAGTCCTAACCTGGTATTCATACCACATGTGTGTTCACTCATATATCTGTGTCCAGTTCTTTCCATGTTACTATTGGATGTTGTTGGATGAGGGAAGATGGACATGGGGGATACAAGAAGCATGACAAGGTGGGCTGGTAAATTTGAAGGGCAATTGACTCTAAAGGCAGGTAAGAATCACATTGTGGTCCTCACAGGAAACAATTGCTCTTCTGTGTTGTTCTTATTTGGACATCAATTGACAGGCTAAAGGAAAGATGTTTGTATTCAACTGAGAAAAATCTTGGGAGGTAGGGACAGAGGGATCTATACAAAATCAATGCCCAAAACACTTCAAAGAGAACAAGGTAGCAGTAATAAGCAGAATGCTTTGTAAAGGTGGAGAGGACTTGGTTCTTAAAACACTGCTATAATCCTGTTTCACCTTGTTTTGGTTAAATCCTTGTTCAAAGGAATAGATAAAAAGAATGTTGAACGTGGCTTTGAATATGATAGACTTTATATTTGATAGCATGAGCATGTCATTACACCAACTACTTCAAATATACTTGTGTAGCTTTTTTAAACCTAGCAGAACTAAAAATGAACTAAATGAACTAATTTTATAGTTATTGTAGAATTGCTGTTATTACGTTCTGCTTGAGATGCTTTGAAAGAGCATCTTTTTCTGATTCTACTAATATTTAAAAGGGACACAAGGGCTGATTCCTTAGAGGATTTGTATTTTAATTCTATTATTGTTATTCCATTTCTTTTACCAGTCATTTAATAGTGATTAAATATTTAATTAAATTGAACAATGAAAGTACTATACAACAAAATCTAGCAATGTGAGGACAATATTTTGTAGATTTTAATGTTAGAGCATTTTATTTTTAATTGTCATGTACTTTTTTATCATAAATACAGCATTAAGTCTCAACTTTTTAGACACTTTCTAGGCAATGCTGTGGTGTCAACAATAATTTCTACAACTAGAACTAGGCTTCCTTAGAACCCCCAGATAGAAGACTAGACATATCAAACATATCCAATGTCGGGTTATATGACTATATGCAGATGTGCATATAGGAATGTACAGATATGTGTGTATATCAACATATACATGTTATTTATGGGCTAGATTCCTACACAAATTAAAATATCACAAAGTATTATAAAATAACATTTATTCAACTTCTGTTTATATCTTAAATTTTTTCCAGAAAAAAATGAAGTGGCCAATATAGCCCAGGATGTCTACTTCAGAGACAGTATAAAAAGAAGAGTAATCCCTTTTCCAAATCTGCCTGCTAGCAACTGATATGCTTCATCAATCAAGAGTCCAAGGCCTAATCCAGATCTAGGCTTTGTGGTTTTCTTGATGGAATGTTTAGTCTTACTAGATCTAATCTTCTACATTGCAGTTCGTTGTATAACCTACACTGGTCTATACCTGCCTTATGCTTTCAAAGTCCCACAGAGCAATAACAAACCTGTTTTTCCATATATTTTCTTGTTGATTCCATTTTGAAAATAGCTCTCACCTAAATCTATGGGATGGTGGTACTGGTGAGAAAGATCAGCCAGTAAGGCACCTGCTCACATGCCTGGCAACCTGAGTGTAATCCACAGAAGCCCGCATTGTGAGAGAAGAGAACTGACTTCCAAAAGTTCCAGAATGTTCCCTCCACCTCTATCATTATACATATGTATATATGCCATCTCATTCTATTAATTAAATAAAATATGAAAAACAAGAGTCTCTGGTGTGACTTAGGACGAAAAAAGTGAAGAAGACATCAAAAAGAGCCCAAGGACTTAGCTCAGAAGGTTCAATGAATAAAGAGCTTGCCACATAGCATGAAGACTAGATTTTGGATCCCCAGAATCTATGCAAAAGCAGAGCAGACATGATAGACTCCAAATTCCTCTAATCCCAGCATTCAGAAGGCAGGCAGAAGGGATCCCCAGGCTGATTTAGTTAGTCAGCGTTCAATGCAAAGATCCTGTTGCTGAATCCCCACTGGGCCAGCAGGGGAAAGGAGTGGAAAGCAGTGGGGCTGGAGGCAAGGAGGTGCGGGGTCACCACCCAGACCCCAGGAGTGAGGCGAGAAGCAGCAGGCAGAGGACAAGTTTGCTGTAGCTCATTTATTTCAGGAAGTGCTTGCGCTTATATAGGGTCAGGGGTCCAATCAGGTGTTGCCACCTCTCTACTTGGGGGGGAGAAGGGGAGAGCAGCCACCAATCATTTAGCTGTTTACTAGGTGTCTATTGCAGAGGCAGGTTAGATGGCCGCTTCCCATTGGTTGTTCATCCCTTCACCTGTATACCTCTATTGGGACATGTCCAGGGCATGTCTGTACTTTGTCCAGGCTTGTCAATAACCAGGCCTTCTGGGAACTGGGGCTAGGGCTTCCCTGAATCAATTATGCCACAAGATCCTGCTCCCCCAAATAAAAAGCAGTCTTGCAAAACACCCAACTTTATCTTGGGGTCCCTTATGCATGTATAGAAGCACACATAAACACACACACACACACACACACACACACACACACACACACATTTTAATTCGAATTTACACAAATATACATCACACATATAACTACACCAAACATTAAAAATAATATATGCTTGTGTAGTCTTTACAATGACACCTTATTTGAGGGCCTGAATTGTATACTCAGAAACTCTCTTTTCTATAGTTCTTACGTGTGTATCATGTCTCATTTTATTCACTGATCATATTTGAATCCCCAGGAGAACAAAATTTAGTCTTAAAATATTGTCTATAAAATATAGCAAAGGGAAAGAGAGAGATGAGTACATTAGTTCAAATTTCACAAGTGACACACTATATTCTACTTAAGATCTACCTACAAAAATAAAGACAAATTCCTAACCTCAGATGATTAATAAAACTATGAACATGATAGGAAACTAAGTTTAACCTCTCAACAGTACTGCACTCAAAACACATGAGATACCACTTTGTAAATGCCTTTATGTTCTGGACAAATACACCATCATTAATATGTACCTACATGTATCAATTTCTTTCTTATACATAACTGTGCTATAATCATCTTGCACTGTACTTTGAAATACTGTGCATTTAACTTATCTATTTTCTCTTATAATCATTCTTAAGGTTTTGTTTATACATGGCTACTGGATTGTTGGCATTTTCTCCAGAGCAGAATGAGGACTGTACCTTATGATCCTAGTGCAGTTTAATCTGTCTATGTGGGGCTAACCAAGAGTAGGATTGTATTGGTTCTGGAGATTTTAGTGTATGAAACTAGGCCCTGGTAGCCCTAATAACATGACATAGCTACTTTTCTTCAATATATATGCAAAATTGCCATACTGGGAAAATAGGAGATGGCTCAGAGATTAAAATCTTTGCATCACAAGTCAAACAGTCTGAGTTTGGATCTCTAGATCCTATGCAATGATGTTGGGCAGACATGGTAGTGGCCTGTAATTCCAGCCTGGAAGGCAGAAAGTGAGAATCCCAAGAGCAACCAAAAAGGCAGAATAGCAATCCAGTATGATTCCTAATGTCACATTTGGGCATTCACAGTCACATGCACACTCAAGTGCCCTAAGTAAACACATCCACACACACACACATGTTCCATACACACATACATGAAAAGAAAAAAAATTTCCAATGGTTCACCATGTCCAACTTCTTGGTACTTGTACTCTGGATATGTGCATGAGGTTTAGCTTTAAACAAAGAGTGAGGTAGGTGCAAATGAGCAGTCATTGTCCAACTGGATTTTGCCTTACACCAATCCATCAACAGTCTATCCAGCAAGATATTATAAGAACAGTGCATACTTCTTCCTCAGAGACATGTTCTTCCTCTTTTCTTTGGTTCTAGAAGCTCAGTTTTCCTTTCTCCCAGAATGAGAATCCTGAAGGAATTCCAATTTTGGAGAGGTGTCCATTGTTTTGACAGACTGACAACCAAATAATGGGGTACAACTATCTCTCTTTAAAGTGTCTTTACTCTGGCATGGTCAGATGCACTATGATGGAGATCAGCTACAATGGACTGTTGTAAATAAGGATATTCCCAGACAAAGTTTGCTCCTAAGTTGAATGCAACACTGAAGAATTTTTTGTAGGGAAAGAATATCAAAAACACTTGAAAACTGGAAAATAAGCTAGCAAGGGTTAGGAAGAGAAATAATGTTCAAAAGATAGTTCAAAAATAGTTCAAAACTATAGCAGATGACAATAGTGCACAGGCCAAGTTTCAGGCCAAATTCAGATGCCTGAGCATCCTTGAACATGGGGCATCTAATGATTAAAACCAAAAGAGGTGCTTTTTCTAACACTAACTGGAAACTACACAGCCCCTCTTAAAGTATTATTATACCTGATCAGCACAAATAAATTATAATTCAAAGCAAGAATCTGGAGATTATCTCTATATATGAATTTTTATTTCTTTTTCTTTTTAAAGACACAGTAAAAAAGTGACTTGTGGGAGAGATAATGAAGAGAAGCAAGGTTTAGCAGTCAATATGCTTGTAAAAGAAGAAAAAAATTTAAAAATAGGCAAACCAGAGGGAATTCTGGGTCCATAGAAGCAGACAAGCAAGAGGGCAGCAAAGAATGGAATGGATTGAGGAAGGGGAAGGAGGGAGATGGGTGTTAGGTGGAGGGAGGGAAGCATGGATAAGTACTCAATATGCTTGTAAGATAGAAAAATAAAATAATTAATAAAAAATGACTTTCCTCTTGCTACTCTTTATACTACTTGCAAATAATTCATCACCTAGGTTTATCTGATGTTTCTAAAAATTCCTCTTTAAAGAAAAAATATTATGGCCCATTAGTTTATAAAATTAGTCAAAAGAACTCCACACACCTCAAAAAAGGAAAATTCAATTTTCTTTGACTCAAATCATCGCCTTTTAGTTCAAACAGATAAACTTTTAATATTACTGCGATTTATCAAGAAGTCTTCCTGCTGAACTACTGAAGTGAAACTGTCCTGTGAATAGTCATTTATTTTAGCTCGTTTATCATTTCAAGTATTAATTACACAAGCTAATAATATACAACACCACATTCACATGCTTATCAAAAGGGCTTTCTTACCCCCAAAGAGGGGACTTATTTCCATACCATTATAAAGAATCTCTTTGTATCTTTCAACAAATAGTTCATACCTGGCTCAACTATAAGTCCTATGTTTGTGTTACATGTCAATTCACATTTTTCAAAGAAATTCTTATTATATATTATAAATCTCACAATTAATTTTAATATGGCTACTTAGTAACTTAAACAATCTCCAAGTGCAGCCATTGCTGACTTAGTTCAAAGACAATGGACGAGCCTGAGTCATACCTGAAGTTTGAGGAATAGATGAAGAATTCTCAAGACATCATGATCTTCATTGCTCGGTGACAGGATTCAAGGCAGGACTTCCTGACATACCTCTCTGCTGAATTTTCCCAACAAAAATCTGCCTATTTTCATTATCTCTGCTTCTAAATGTTCCTTGTTACAGAATGTTCCAACAACCCAGCTGTGGAATGTAAACTTATGGCTTTCTGTGCTGATGAATAATTCACAATGGTCTGAAGACATGAACTTTACATTAAAATGCATTCTTCTCATAATTTATCACTAATAATCTTGATTCTCAAAGTATCACATAAACCAAACCACCAACACTGTGAAGAAATGAGACAATTGAAAAAGAAGATTTATCAAGTTTTCCAAATGATTTTCATAGTTTTGCTTGTGCTTCTCATCATCCAGGAATTCTTTATTTGCTGATCTTTAGTGTATTCATTTGACTCTGCCTACAATTGAGTTCATCCAAAGAAAGCGCAAGTTATTTTCTTAAGTCCAAACAACAAAAGAAAAAGGTAATACAGAGTTTTTGTTACTTTATGTTTTCAAGCTGAATTTCTATTGATCACTGGGAGTCAAAACACATTTTTTAAAAAATGGAGTGAAAATAAGAAAAATTTCTAGACCAAGCAAGGCAGTGACTTCCCCCTGCCTATTATTAAATGTCAGACCTTTGATTAATTATTGACAGTACCCATCTGGAAGCCACACTGTAAGCTTTTAAAAAATACATATACTAGTATATCTTTCTCTACTCCAGAAGTTTTGTTTCCTTGTTAACAAACTTTCTTTTAAGAAAAAGAAAACAGAACTACATCTACCTTGCCAGTTATATCTAACTGAGTACGGAGCTTTGGGCACATTCATGAAAAATTAGCAGTTAAATCAAGTCCTGAGGAAGCCTGTGGGAGGTTATCTAAATGATGTGGGTAGATCTAGTCCATAGTGGATTGGAACACTCCCTGGGTAGTTGGGTAAAATGGAAAGAGGTAGTTGAGCAGTTTGGAATACTTTTGAGTAGTTTGGCATACTTTAGGATTCAGGTATATGGGTATGCTGGCAACCAAGAAGGTATATTCCTCTTTAAGTTCATTATATAAATATGGTGTGGCCAGTTACCTAGATTCCTGCTGTTGGTATAAACTCCATTGCTATGGTAATGAAGTACAACCAAGAACTATAATCAAGAATAAACCTCTTCCTTTAAGCTGTTTTGTCCTGTATTTGTTCAGCAATGGGAAAATCAAACCAAAACAGGCAACATATGTCTCAAATTTCTTTCAGCTACTGCATGATTTATGATGTAACCTATTTTGTACTGTACATTGTTTTATCAATAGCATTTCTTACTGTAATTTATCTTATTTTGAGGATTTCCATAATGTGGGCTTTCATATTTAGGGATGTGAATCACAAATCAGAGAAAAAGAAAAGTAAGAATAAGATAGAAGATATACTTTATTCACTCATAAATTTAGTTTATTGTATTATTGAATGTTTACCAAATGTTGATCATCGATAAATATCAAGGAACAAAGTGGTGACCTAGAAATTCCCAACCACAAGTAACTTACATTATAACAGGTATATGTTGACGTTCATGTGCATTGTTACTGATAAATTGTCACTAAATAATGTAAGAGAATAAGGGATTTATTTCCTTACAATAGTCCAATTATAGTTCTTAGTCCAGGTGGCAGGAGCGCATTCACCATCAGCAAAAAGCCAAGGGAACTGACCATGTCACATCCATATAACAGCTGAGAAATGGACAATCCTTACTTGCTAAACCAGAATATTTGGCCAAGTATACAGAACGATGCCTTCCTTTGTCAACAATTCCCTCCATTTTACTTACCCACCTGAGAACCATTCTCATCTACCATGGGTTGGGCCTTCCCCATTAATCAGACAATCTCCTGCAGATTTTCTCTGGACTCAACTTAACCATCAATTTTCTACAAATACACCCAGAGCCCAAACTCTCAACTAACAAGTTGACACCTGTACCTAACCATCACACTTTATCCCTTGTCAACTTGACTCAAAGATGTATCACTTTTAACCTGTAACCTTCACCTTGTCCCCACATGTGTTAAATTTATTTTATAAATACATTTAATTCTAAAAGTATGAAGTTAAGAGACTTGTCAAATCAAGTTGAAGACTTCAACAGAGATAAAAACATTAAAATGGAAATATTATGACACAATAAGAAAATATCAAGTTAAGACTGAAGTCCAGACAATCAGTCAAATATCACATCCTATAGCTCAATGTTCCTTTTCTGTGGTTCATCATGTAGTTGCAGTGGCTCAAAGATTATGGGCAATTCTAGCCCCTCTTCCCAGCTTGAAGTTGCACAAATAATGCTTCTCTAGACCAGATTGAATCTCTCCTCACAGCCATTCTCAGCGCACATCTCATGTATACAGTTCTTGGCAGAGGTTCCATGTTGGCTCTGACATCTCCAACATCTTCACTTTTCAATGGCAAACCAGGCTTAAATTCCACAGCACAAAATTCCCTTCTTGGACCTCTCTGCATATTTCAAGTCACACATGATCTGGGTTCCTGTCACTCTCTGATACCTTGGAAAAGAGAATCCATGAACTCCTCCCTCTTGCATCTTCGATGCCTCTAAAAACAGTATCATGTGGATGACATTGCCAAGTTCTGCCATAAACTCAGAGTAGATATAGACTCAATGGAATCACAACTGATTCAGCTTCTCTGTGCTGATTCTCAGGCAAATCTCTATGTTGGGCAGAATCTCAATACATTAATATTCCTTTGTTCTGCTGTCCCAGTGCAGAGCACTAGGTTTTCCTTCAATGACACTCACTACTTTGACAGCCACAGCTGTTCTTCTGTCTTTTCTGTCCACATCTAAAACTTTAAGGCTGCCAACACAGCTCTCCTCTATCAAGTTAAACCAGTCCATCATCTTTAAATTCAACTTTATCAAAGTCCTTGTTCCCTTCATCAAAAACTGGACCCAAACAATCCACAACTCTTTCAGTATCTCTAGTCTCCTGACCCATTAAACTCCCAAGAACGGTATGTATAATCCATAGATTCAAAAGTTTCAAATATTTCAAAGTGTCTCAAACAAAACCATTCAATCCACAAAGTCAAAATAGCCAAATTTATCAGCAACACCCTACTTCTGGTACCCAATTCTGTTTTAGTTCACCTACATCATTGCTAATAAACTGTAAACAAAACACATAGGGGAACAAGGAGTTATTTCCTTACAATAGTCTGATTACAGCTTTTAGTCCAGCCGGTTGGAGAGCATTCACCATCACCAAAGGGCCGAGGGAACTGATCATGTCATATCCATGTAACAGCTAAGAGAGGGATGATCCTTACTTAGCAGAAAAGCATATCTAGCCAAGTATATAGAATTATGGCTCCTTTCTCAAACAGTTCCCTCCATTTTATTCACCTCGCTGAAGACCAGTCTCACTTACCATGGGTTGGGCCTTCCCCACCAAACAGACAATCTCCTGCAAGTTCACTCTGGGCTCAACTCAACCACCAATTCTCTACAAATGTGTCCAAAGCTCAAATCTTATCTGAGTTGATACCTGTGTCTCAACATGACAATACATGATAAACTTTAAAATAAGCAGTTAACAATATAACCCCAATTTTTGATAAGTGGTAATGAAGTGAGACAAGTTGGTACAAAAACAAAAAAAATAGACGAAGTATTTAGTCTTTAGAGAAAGACGAATTTAGAAAATGTAATTTCAAAAATACAAAGAATGGGAGAGAAGACACTTTCTCTGGAGATTATTGGTTCACCTGCTTAGAGCAGAATGAGTCAGGAATGTGAATGGGAAGAAGGAGTGGGAGATGTTTATAAACACCTCACTGCAAGCATCCAAATCAGAGCTTACCTCAGGTCACACACTCAACACTGAAGTTGCGTTTTATTGGCCTACAAATGACTGTGGCTGTATATAAAGTCACTCTATGGCAGAAAATAACAAAGATACCCTGAGGAGAGAACACAGTGTAGTAGACTTTCAGGGTAACAGAAAAAGCCATTTTTAAGGAGATCCTGGTTAAAGTCCATATTTACAAGTTCACACCAGGTGAAGATGTTGTTATGACACCTTGTAGGAAACCGATACTGGCCATTAAAAGGAGTAATATGATACAGGTAGAAAAGCACAGGTGTTTTAAAGACTGAGTCTATGCATGCGAGGAAGGTTGGGTTTTGCAAGAGTTATAAAGAACTTGCGGTTGCTTGTGGAGGCAACGCTGACATTCTAGCACTCAGAAGCTAGAGTAGAAATAGAGCAAGTTCATTTCAGCATGAGCTGTGTAGGAAGGTCCTTTCTCAGACAAAGAGAGAAGTTGCAGTTGTGTGATGGATGTAAAGTCATGTCAGCAGTGGTCCTTTTTCTTTCAAGTTCACATACAGTGACTCAGATGTCATTTGCTCACAAGCTGAGCCTTTCTTTCTCCAGTGCCAGTGGATTGCTCCTATGATGTGTAGAAAGGATAAGCTTTCTGTTATCTGCAGTCCACCTCTAGCCTGCTCCTCCCTCTCGTGGCTAGTTGCTGCTAACTTAGCTCTGGGCCTCTCCTTACTTTAGTGCTGAATGCAGTTTGAACACGAGATTATCTCCCTCCTGCATGCCCCAAGGTGCCATCCACACAGACAACCAAATAGATCATGGTTTTACCAAGAAAGGATAGAAAGACCAACAAGAAGGCTAATTTTCCCAGAAGTTTCTCACTTCTGAAGGAATTTCACTGCCCACATCCCCCAGCTTTGGCATCCATAAGGATAGCAGTTCTTTCTTCTTCAGTATTTCTCCCAAAATTCTTTATTATTATTATTATCTTCTTATTCTTCTTATATTTTATTCTTATTCTTATCACACAAATACATACCCATAGGCACCATCCACAGACTCTGAAATGCCTATTACTTTTTATTTCAATCATAATTCTTTAGTTAAATTTTTCCTATTTATGTCATGTAGAAATTATTACACAGAAGTAAGGGGTATTCACATGTGATACTTTTAAGCTATTTAAAAGATAAAAACTATGTATAAATTTTCTCATCTTTATAATTTTATTTACATAACATATTTGGCAATCTGCGATCTTGTCTTTGGGTATAGCTTTGAAGATATGTAAAAGAAAACCAATATTCGTATAGCGTTTTTGATTGTTTGTTTTTCTAAAGATTTTTCAAGCACATGTTATTTCATCCCTAGAAAGCATAGCATTTATTGTTCAGTGATTGAGAGTACTGGGACTTGAAAAGACACGTTTTAGGATATAACCAGAGTTCCTTCACAAAGATAAAGACAGAAGAAATGAACAATCCAATGCACACATCAATATTCTCTAGTTCAGCTGACTCACTGAGAGGCAGATCCGTTCCCTAAACACTCCCATCCACAGCCAAGCTGACATTAGCACTGAATGGTGGAAGGAAAGGTGATGTGCGGTCCACTTACCAGATGCCTCTCGTCTTCCCTCAGGGGTAGAGTTCTTTTTCTGTGCACAAAAACACACACAGCATGGTGTTTTTTTCTAAACTATCATTATAGAATTGTCCACTCCAGAGAGATTCTTAATTTCAGCTGAGAACAAGCAAGCAGAAAAAGCTGCATGGGTTTTGGAGCCAAGAGCAGAAAAACAACTGAAGGCACTAGCTCAATATGCCTGGGTGTCAATTTTGGATCTGCCTTCACTCCAGCATTCTGGCAATTTAAACTTCAGTCTTTTTCCCTTATAATGACCATGAGAAAGACACATGCCGCATCTGATTACTATGATGCTAGAGACGGTGAATGCATACAAAGAATTTGGCACATTTCAGAAGCACCAATAATTATTAGAAATGAGGCATAAGGATCTTATTAACTGAATGTTTCTACTCACAGGCAATTCAAATTATTTATCTTTATCTTCCTTCTTCTCTGTTAAAAAAGACAGAATTTTGGTTTAATAAACTAAATTAATGACTTAGAACCAAAAAAGATAATCCAAGTCAGTTTTAACTGAACATTTCCTACAGTTGGAATATATTTCCTGGCTTCAGAACATTGAGTTTATAAAACAACTGGAACTATTTTAACTATAGTACTCAGAGTCACTCCCCATATTTTCTCTACATACACAGTTGTCCTTTAAGATTTTTAGACATTCCATTGGAAAGAGTTATGCCAGTGGGATAAAATGAAGAGCATACCTCTTAATCCTCTCTTTGTATGAAATAAATGGCTCTACAAGTTAGCTCTCACCAAAATGAAAGGAAAATTATTAATGAACTCTTGAAAATAGGAAAAAATAAGCCCATGTTCATATTTCTCATCTGGCCTTAAAGAGAGATCATTTGGTCACAGTTTGCAGTCAGCCACCAGCTCCACCATGGAAAGAAATGACCTATTTCATTTTGGTTTTTCTTGCTGGAGATAAAAATATGTAAAAGTTTAAAGTTTGGTGTCTGCTTGAATAGAGCTATGGGAAGAAATCTGTGTAAATCAGGAGGAATATATATATGTTTAACTTCACAAAATTATATAAAAAGTATGACAAATGTCTTTCACATAAATGAATTTTATTTAAAATTTTACACATTCTATAACATTTTGCTACAGATTTCAGAGAGAAAATACAATCTTTAGAGCAGTTATCTTAGATTTGTGTTTCTTGAATATTTAACTTTTCAGGGATTGAAATTAGGATCCAGACTCAACTCCTCTCAAAAGTATTCTGAAAATAATTCTATGGTTAGCAAAATTCAAACAATATAAGATACTAAGCTGATTCCAGACTATCATTCTTCTTTTACTTCCCTGGCCTTGAATTCTCAAGCAAAGTTAGAGCAGCAAGACAAATAGCAGCACAAGCTGCCCCTTGCTTGGGCTCCAGAAGTCATCTGGTTGTGGATTTGTCTTCCACTTCAAGACAGTTCGATTTGGTCAGCCTCTGATCCAGAAATGCCGTTGTTGACATTGTGTCCTAACATCATTGCTAACTCTTCATTACTTAATCTCATATACTTGCAAATAGAAGATGGCATCTTTTTGCAAACAGAGAATGTATACCTAAATAGCCAATTAAAAATGATTGTGCAATGTATGTCATACCTGAGAAAATGATCCATCTTTAACTTAAGGCAATTATCTGAAACCTGGACAAAAGTAACGTAGCTGAATAGGTGGTAGAATTAAATACTGTATGTATGTTTGAAAGTCAATTTTGGATTGATAAGGAAGAGAATAATCTGATTGGATAGGGACTCAGTCAGATAGAATAATCTAAGGATGTTCATATCAAGAATAGGGGAAACCCAAATGAAATTGACTAGGGGAAAAAATCTCATATCAAAGATCACACTAAAACCACAGTTTACCAATGTGCAAACCCTTTGACATGTTCATACATTCATATTTTATAAATGTATTTTTAAGGAAAAAATATTAAGGCAGGCAATGCACAAATGCATTGTTGGTATTCTCAAGGAATCCATAATGTCCCAATTTGCATTGTGATAAACATTAGCAAAATAGACTAAATTTTTTCTTATAACAGCCACTTAATAATTCTAGCATAGAGAATGACACAGATAATATTGTATAGTGTGATTTTTCTTTCTCTTTAGCATAAAGCCCTTAGCTTCATTCCCATTGTCATACACAAAAAAACTTCCTCCATTTTAATGTTTCAAAATATTCCATTATGTATACATAGGGTGCTCTTAAAATGTATTTGGTGATAGACACTTTGATGTATTCTATATTTTCACTATTGCTAATATTGCTGTGATACAGAGAAAAGTACACATATCTCTCCTATATAGTTGTTTCCTTTCTTTGAATTTGTGTTCTATAGCAGCAATGCTGAATCATATAATTCCATTTTTAACTTTTTTGGGAAAGTCCATCTATTTTCCACAGTAACTAAAGTAGTTACGTTTTCACTGACAGTTAGAAAAGTGTTCTCTTTTCCCCACATCTGCTCCAACAGTATCTCTGTCTTCTTTCTTAGATCTATTCTCAAGGATGGTGTCTACTTATGATTTTAACTTGCCATCTTTTGATGAGTATGAGCATTTCTCCTATTCTTGTCCCCACTTCTTCTATAATTTCTTTTGCTGGATATATATGCTGCCCCTTTCTTGTTTTGCCTTTATCTCATGTCATGTGCAAGAACCAATTCCAAATGTATTAATGACTTAAATGTAAGCCCTCAAATCACAAAACTACTCGAAAAAATAAACAGAGGAAAGTTCTATGATGTTGGTTTGTGAATGCTGCTTTTAATTATGAATGCAAAGCACAGGAACCAAGTCAAAACCAGATATGATATGGCAGTATTAAAAGATTCTGAACAGCCAAGAGAATGATCAACAGGACAAACTGGCAGTTTATGGAAGGAGAGAAAGTAACAGCAAATCATACAAACTGAACATAGTTCAAGATCCAAAATACATAACAAACTCAAGCAACTCAGTAGTGAGAGAACAATCTAATGCAACAGTCAAATGATCTGAATAGATATTGTTCCAATGATGCCACCCTTCTGTCTGAAGTTCTGATACATAGCAGCCAATAGAATGCAACAGGGAGGATGTAAGGGAAAAGGGTAGAAAGTATAGACCACACATCACTCAGGCAAGGCTGTGAAAAGGCACTGGTTCCTCAGCAGAGGAGGCCAAGAAAAGCATACAGGTACTAAGATAAGCAAAGGACATTTGATCACTAAATCCTTATAAACAGAAAGCAGAAGCATCATGAACACATCACTGTGACATCTTACTCTATCCCCATTATCTGAACGAGGGTGCCAGCTAAAAATATTGCAAAGGAATGACTTTCTGTAAACCTTGTTTCATTAATATTAACATGTAAACCTCAAAGAAATAGTGTTCTCTGATTTTCTGGGATGTTTAATAAATTGATATTTTTAATGAAAGAATACTTACTAATGGAATAAAATTAACTCATCATAAAAATTTCAATGTGCATTGTATGTAGTTATATATTTGACCACTTTTCCAAAGAATCACTTAAGTTTAAATTTTATAGTTTATATTCTTAATGTGACTTATTGTGACATATTTTTCCTCACAATACATACAAAAAGCATCCTTTGTTTATTGCAGGTTCCATTATTCTCATACTGGAGAGGACAAATGTAATTCAGTTCTCCCAGCAAATCAAAACCATTTGAAATGCTTAAGAATATATTGCATTTTAATGCTCATTTTGTAAGATGTGTTCCCAAATTAAAGGCTACTGGTATGCAGAATGATAGTAAAAATAATCATTTCATTGCTAGTGGTATGCAGAATGATAGTAAAAATAATAATTTCATTGCTAGTGTAGAAGGTTTATAAAATTGTGTTTTAGTTAAACTACATGGATATTTCAAAAGCTCAGTATAAGTTTAATAATGTTCTAATACAAGCAGAGAAGCAGAGAAGATGTTTTTTTCTTCTATTGGGTGTCAGTACATTTAAACTTTGATGAGACCTTCTTCCCATTGCTTCTTCTTCACACTATCTTGTCCTTCATTTCCTGTATTCTGATAGCAGCCTTGACTCCTAACCAGGAAAAATCTGCATCTCACATCACTTGGCCTCAAATCACAACTTCCACTTAAAGTGTCCTTGTATGAAGCCCACATTCACCAGGAAAGATGATATTACTTATGCTCCTATGCCAAAAGAGGTTTACCAGAAGAAACCTGCAAATTGAAAGAAGTTTCTTAGAACTTAGAGCCCCTTTTAAAGATTCAATCTACTTTGACATTTAGGGGAAAGCAAACTAATAAGTTCTGAGCATTCTGCTGTCCAGCAAAAGTCCAGTTCCTAAATGATTTCATGCTTCTTTTGTTAACTGTCAAACTCAGAGCTTTCATGGATGGCTTGCAAATTCACAGTGGGTTGCTCTCCAGATGTCTGAAGACAAGATCTGAACTAGCAGAGGAGACTCCTGTGTTGCTTCATGCATTGACTTCGTAACAGTACCCTCTTCCAGAAATGTCTCTACAGCTGGCCCACAAACCAAACTGTCAGCCTCCATACTGTGTTTGCCGTTGCTATGACAGACACAACATACTTCAGTGATCACAGCTGCCTTTTGCAACCTCTGGTAGTTATAGCAACTTCCTACTTCACCTGTCTCCTATAATTCAAAAATTCTCATTCTGGGTTTCTACCTCTGTGTTTGTCAGTCTTTGTGTACCTGAAACTGCCTTCTCACTAAGGCTAGCCCACAACATAATTTAGTCTATATACTTTCTATTCAACCTTTAGGAAACTTTCAAAAGAAGGTAAAATATCTGTGAGCTGGGCAAGTGCACCTTGACATTATCTTATAACTTGTAGTACTGTTGGGGTCAGAGAGGGAACAAAGGATGGAGGCATAGTTCCCTTCAATCAGGCAGTTTATTTTGGACATTTGAAGAGAACACCATTACTTAATTATTCCTAGACAGATATGTTGGTGATATGATCAGAGAATATCAATCAACAGAAATGGATTAGAAACAATATTTCAAAGCATAATAAAAATGTTTATTGGATCACAAATCTAAGCTGCAAACTCTAGAGGAGTGTATGTGATTCCTAAAGAAAAACCTTAAAAGTGTGAGTTGGACTCATAAAATTAAAAGAAAGAGGTCAAAGTCAGATTACTCTTCCTTCCACCTTCCTTCCTTTCTTACGCTTTCCTTCCTTCCTTCCATCTTCCTTCCTTCCATCTTCCTTCCTTCCTTCCTTCCTTCTATCCTTCCTTCCTTCCATCCTTCCTTCCTTCCTTCCTTCCATTCTTCCTTCCTTCCTTCCTTCCTTCCTTCCTTCTTCCTTCCTTCCTTCTTCCTCTCCTTCCTTCCTTCCTTCCTCCTTTCTTCCTTCCTTTTCCTTCCTTCATCTTCCTTCCTTCCTCCTCCATCTTCCTTCTTTCCATCCTCCTTCCTCCTTCCTTCCTTCCTTCCTTCCTTCCTTCCTTCCTTCCTTCCTTGCTTCCTTCCTTCCTTCCTTCCTTCCTTCCTTCCTTTTTCATCTTTCTTGTACACAGACATGCATATACATGTGCCTAATGCAACATACTTAGAATCAGAGGACAACTTTCAGCATTTGGTTCTCTCCTTCTTCTTTCACGTGTGTTCTAGCGATCTAACTTGGGTTGTCAGGCTTTGTGGAAAGTGCCTTTAACTGCTGAGTGATGTCATCTGCCCATATCCAGTTTGAAGTTCTTGTTTACATAACATATACAACAAAGGGCAAAGTTTTGACACTTGCCCAAGTCTGCTTTTCAGCTATCAAATGATAATGTTCACTCTTACCCAGAAGAGTTGTAAGGATTTGGTGAGTTATTATGTGCTTGGAAAGTACTTAATAAGTCTGGTCTGTTACTATTATTGAGTCTATCAGTGAATTTCCTACATATTAGCATCCCAGAAATACAATTTGGACTCAGTTAATGGCAAATAAAATGTATATTATGAAAAAGCATGTTCACCCCTCTGTGTAAAAGGTGAAATTTTGAAAATGTGTCCCACTTACAGATCATGGACAGAAGGGGCAAATTCAAAGAATTGAAAATGAGTTTATTCAGTATGGTTCTGCAAGCTATGTTCCATCCAGTTTCTATTGCTGGAGACTGAAAATATTCACTTTTAAGACTCTTAATTTCTAACTCTGTAACATTATTCTTCTGCCCTTTATTCTTGCATTTACCACACCTGCAATGCTTACCTAATATCTGTCAATCTGTGAGTATTGTCCTGCTTACTTAAGTGTTCATAAGCAAGGGTTTACATAACTTAATTATCTCCAAATTTCTGTAGGAAACAACTAGTTTATCGCCTTCATGAAAACACACGTATTACCCATATTAAAGTGAGACTTGTGTTTAGCTTAGTCAGGAACAGTGAAAAATGTACTTAGCTTCAGCACAGAGCCCAGAAGACAGAAAAACATTGCAAGATCTAGAAAAAAGATTGACTTAAGATTCCTCAGCAACCGGGCTGGAGAGGTGGCTCAGGGTTTAAGCCTCCGCCTTGCAGGTGGAAGGTCCTGAGTTCGGATCCCAGATCCCACGTATAGACGCCAGGCGGAAGCGGGGCGGCCTGCGCTTCTGGTCCTGGTAGGGCGGAGCCTGTGAATCCCGGGGCAGAAGGAGGTGGAGGCGTCCATGGTGATTCACGAATTCGTCCGTGGTTCTACACAGACACACACACACACACACATACACACACGCGCACGCACATACACACGCACATGCGCACAGTTGAATAAATAATAATAATAAAAAAAATTTAAGATTCCTCAGCAACCATCCATATCTCTGAATTATCACTGAAAAGTTAGATTAAGTTCCAATCATTTTTGCAAAGATATAAGAGAGGCATGATTAACATTAGAGATTGTCTTGCTAGATCTGAGTATCTCAAGTTCGTAGTATTTGACAGCTATTTATAGCAACACAGAATAATAGTCTAGCAATGTACACCCTTTGCAAAGACATCTCTTGATTCACAAAATAATTCTTGGAGACTGAGGTTGTAGGTCCATGGTAATGCTTGTCTAGTGCTTGTAAAGTCCTGTGTTTATTCTTGGTATTGCAAAAACAAACACCAATGATCAGCTGGCTTCAGTCAGGAGAAAAGTAGCTTACGTTATGACAATCTTTAGCTTAATCCCACCTTTAGAGTTAATATGTGATAGTTAATATATATATAGTTAATTTATGATAGTTTCCCCCTTAATTCCCAGCCCATCCCTCTCCTTTTCTCCTTATGCCCTTCATCTCCCCTGAAAAGCCCTATTTTCAAATCTTTTCACCTGTGAGGCTCACTGTGTTTCATTTAGTTTGCTTTTGATGACATCTGCCTGACATGATTTACACTCCAGCAAGTATCATAAATCAGTGGGCATACTATTCAGGAAAGCATCTTCCTTTTCTTTGGTATCAGCATCAGTCTTCTCTCAAGAAGGTAGAGTTTCTTGAGATCTTTCCCTTTTCATGGTGAGATGTTGATAGGACAGTTCCTATGCAGTTCTAGTGAAAATATTTTCACATACTTGCCATGAAATCATGTATGTCACAGCCCTACCAAGTTCAATATGTCTAGTGTATAATGTCTGGCCCATTATCGACCCTTTTAGGCTCTCACAATCTTATTGGCCTCTCTTCCAAGGTGTTTCCTGAGTCTTGGGATGAGGTCAGATGCCTCTTAGATATCCTATTTAGGGCCAAGTAGTCTATAGTCATTTAATTTCTACATTTTTTTCCACTTGTCTTTTTTTAGTAAAAAAACTTGTTTTTGGTAGAAGAAGGCTTTGAGGCTGAATGCCCTTCCACAGGCAGTTTGAGGTAGTGTTTTATTGAATTTGGGTATTTTTTTCTAATGGACTTGGAGGCAGAACCTACTAGCTGTGTTCACATATTCTTTCTTCTGTAGGTCTTTACAGAGAAAGACACAAGTCTCTTTTTCCTTGTATAAAACCACCAATCCTATCAGATTAACACTTGATCTTATGACTTCACTAAATCTAAATTCCTAACAGTCATATCATCAAACCCATTTGTATGGGATTTAGGTTTCAGCACACAAACTTTGGAAGAATCAAGTTTATTTTATATTTGATAATATTTATAACACTCTTAGGTCAACTTATCCAGGTAACTAATAATGTGGTTGTTGACCTCTTTCCAGAAGGAAGGCATCTTCCTTCTAAAATGCCCCAAACTATCCACCAATATTATTAACATAAATTCACAAATCATCACATATTCAAAAAGAACCTTCTGTCAATCCAGAGTGTGACATACAACCTACAGGTCACAGAGTTGAGTATCTTCTTAAAGATTTTCAACCGCAGCCACTGAAAACTACCTTTGTTGCTCTTGATGGTCCTTACTATGATAGTATAACACTAAAAGTGATTAGAAATTACGATTTGATTAAAGACACCCAGGAAGCAAAGCTGAGCAACTAGTTTAGATGGCTTTGCAATGTTTGATTAGTCATTTTACAACTTAATTGCTTCCTCAGTCAATAATATTGGAAAGTATATATAAGTAACTTTAACCTTCAGATTATTGTGAGTTTATTTAGAATAGTTTGCAAGCTGAGATAGCAGAGATTCTATATCAACCACCTGGAACTAGACCAGCCTAATCTCTCCCCATCCTGAAGCTTTGCAGAAGAGGGGGTGGTAAGATTGTAAGAGCACAAGGATGGGAGGAGTAATGATATGCAAGATACTCCACACAAGTTAGGGCCGAAGCAATCATACTTGGACTTTGCATGCCCTGCGCAATGTCCAACACACTATTGACCCCACAAAGTCTAGCGTTTGCTAAAGGCACTAGGATCCTTGGCGGCAAGGGATTGACAGCCACAGTAGTGTTCCTATGCTTAAAGGGAACACAGGAAACGATTCTGGGAAATGCCCCGGGTCCTTGCACCTCATCGGAGAGGAGGACCCAGAGGAGAGTTTGGCATGCTCATTAAAGGATGCTCCGGAGATGGGAGGGGGAGGCACTGGGGGATGGGGAGGAAAGGGGGAGGGGAGGGGGCACAGGGGAGTGGGGGGGTAGAGGGAGGGAAGGGATTGGTGTACCTGTTAAGTTTGTATGAGTGGAAATAAAAAAAATAAAAAAATAAAAAATAGCATATATTTCATATTGAAAAAAAGAAAGAATATTTTGCAAGCTGAGTCCCTTCTTGGGCCTTTGCTAGTCCATCACTTAGCTAGATTTGGAAGAGAATCACAGTAAAGACTTGACCTGAACTGGCCCAGAAGTGTTTTGTTTTTTTTTTTCCAAGAAATTTTAAAATAGAGACTAAGTGCAGTTACTAATCCTTTGTGCTCCTTAGTTAAAAGGCATGTGGCCTAGACCTGCAGTGTCCTCGTCCATCAAAAGTAGACCCAGGTTTCAGAGAAAAAAAGGCCAAAGTGGCATAATCTACTAAGGGAAGCAGAAGAGATGTGTGAAACCTTGAAAGAGCAGAGAGAGACACTTCAGTTCTGGTTTCTATGGGATTCTTAGATGGTGCTTTTAAGGTTTCTTAGACCCAACTCTGATTTCAACAATTGATTTGCATGAACCACCTTGAACAGTGGGTTCAAAAGGAGTCCCCAAAATACATGTCCTCCTGCAACCTGAGAATATGACTTTATCTGGAAGAATGTTTTCCTTTGTGGATCTAGTAAACACTTGCAGATGGATCACTCCGGGTTAGAATGGGCTTTAAATCAAATGATGTGCATGTTTATAAGCAATAGAAGAGATATAAACAAATATAAAAAAGAAAATGGGGAGAGTGGAAGAAACTGGAGTGTTGCTTAGGCAGGATAAGCACTTCAATGTGTAATTGACAAGCACCTCAAAGCTAGAAGAGACCCAAGCAGAGATTTTCACCAGGAACTTAGTATGACCCTTGTTGACACAGTAATTTTAGATATCTGTCCTCCAGATCTGTAAGAAAATTAATTTCTGTTGTTTTAATTACCGGTTTTGTGGTAATTTGTTACCATCGCCCTAGGAAGGAAAAACACCTCATAGGTCTTATTAATTTATTCTTGCTTCAACTAGCATAAGCAATATTTAATATTCCTAATAAATAAAAGCTACTTCACTGAGACAGAGATTACAAACAATACAGCTATTTCACTGGGACAAGTTAAAAATATTACAGTTAATAAAAGAAAATTAAAATATTATTTCAATAAAAGTGAGAACATTCAGAAAGTAGAATCCCACCAGGAGATAACATATAACTAATGACATAATATGCTTATAATTGCATATTTGGATCTTTGGTATAAACTCAGTCAGCCAATCAGCATTTTCTCTAATATCCTACGATACAAAGATTCTTCTTGTATGAGCCATGTTTTTTACAGTTTCATTTCTTAACACATATATTGGTCAGAATTTTGCTGCTTTAACCAAACAAAAAAATCTTATCATAAACAAAAGGAAGAATGATATCTGTTGGTTTGTAGTTTCAATGGTTTCAGAGATTTTACTCTCTGATCTGTGGCTCCAGTTTTTCAATATAGAATAAAGACAAATGTTGTGGTAGGAAGCAAGCGATTCTTCTCACTCATGATGACTGGAAAGGAAAAGGAAGGGAGAGGCTTTCATTCTTCCTCTCCAAGGAGTCCCCACTGGTGTCCTAACTCTCTCACCCTTGGTCCCATCTGTTAGGCTCTACTACCTATCAACAGCCTCACACACTGACAATCAAATCTTTAGTCTTTGGGGGATGTTTGGGATCCAAACATTAGCCTCATATAGGATAGTAAATTTTTCTTTTCCTTCGTAAACAAGTCAAAATATGATCATTAGTTTGTTGCAGTTACTCCTTATGTTGCTGATAAATTTACAATGTCTGATGGGAACAAGGAATTTTGGTTTATGATTATCTGGCTACAGTCCTTAATCTAGCTTGACAGAAGAGCCCACACCCACATTAAGGGTTAAAGGGATTGGCTACACCGTATCCACAGCACTGTTGAGAATTGCATACTTTCCTTTCTTGATAGCATTTCTGTCCAAGGATGCCTAAGAATGCCAACTTTCTTAACCAGCTCCTTCCATCTTACCTAGCTGCCCAGAGAATGATCCCACTAACCGTGGGGTGGGTCTCCCCCCATCAATTAGACAATCATCCTGCAGGCTTGCTCAAGGTTTAACTCAACTAATTATTTACAAATGTACCGGAGCTCCAGCCATTGATTGTCAAGTTAACACCTGTATCTATCATATAATCTACAGAATGCCAAATCCAAAACACAACACAGGAAAAAATAATCTGATAGGAGAGAGAAGCGTAAACTCTCTCCTCTCTCACTAGCATGAATAGTCTCTGGCTACAACCCAGAAACAGCTGATTGCTGGTGCTGTGGGTTATGGTAAGAAGGTTTTTCTTCCCATGAGGAGCATCACAGGGACTTAAAAACATATTGAATACTGGAGAGGAATTTTATCTAATTCATCTCTGTGTTTCTATGCTGGAGACATGTAAATCTGCACAGTTGCTCGGCTAGTTAATGTGTTGCTAAGGGTTCTAAGTACAGGAATGAGAAGGCAGCAGGCCTGAGCTAGGCCTTAGAGATTCACAATCCTGCCAAGGAAAAAGAAGGAAAAAAATTAAAAGGACAACAACAACAACCAAAAAACCTATAAGGTTTTAGAATGCTACTTTGTAGACTGGAGGAAATTCTTAATTCTGTCTTCAACTCAGTCTTCCCATCCCTGACGTGTTTAAGAAACTTAGGTTCATGTTTCTTTGGAAGGCTGCAGTATCTCTTCAATTAAGTCTAAACAGTCAGAAATGCAATTGGGCCCTGGCCTTGTCTGTATTTTTCAGTCAGGTCTGTATTCCCAAGCAACGCCATATGTCGGCAAGTAAATTAATCCAAAAGAAAACATTATGGAGTTTATTTAAAGTTCAAGGCATTTCTTGAACATACGTATTTGGTCTATTGGGTTTCTGATTCCATTTTCAGTAGACTGATAGCAAAAACCTTTTATTTAAACATTAAAAAATAATAAGGGAAAACTCACCCTTATTTTTTCTTGTCTGTGACATTTCTTGAGGGGATAGGCATTTGGCCTCTAATTTTATTTTCACTTCACTGCTCTGACAGTCAAGCTGCACAGTGTGGCATTAAAAAAATCAGTATGAGTGGTTGAAGTATATATTTTCTTCACTTTAGGAAAGCCTACACACTCTGGCCACTTATTACTGAGCCATCTTTGTTTGTTGCACTGACAGAAAAGGCCACAGAGCTTTGTGATAAAAGGTGAATTTGAAAGAAGGAATATAATTATCTGCTCTCAGAGTTCTGTGGAATGGAGAGGGACTAGAGCACATAATACAGAGGAATTCTGACAGTGTCTCACAACAACGCAGTAGCGTCAGAGAGCTGAGACTTCTGATTTACTATTCTTGCTATTAAAAATGAAAGGTAACTTTCTCTGTGAGCCTCGATGCTACGTCCTCTGTAATTGTTGTATTGATTACTTCTAATCATTGTTCTCACCAGGAATCGAAGTTCACATTTATCAGAATGTTCTTCCTCCACAGCAGACTCTGTTTTCCATTAGCTTCCTACCTGCGACTACATTAGTCTGATCCATTCTGAATGTTTGTGTTTCTCCAAAATTCATATCTCAAAGCCTTATTACCTGTATAGCAGTGTCAGGAGCTTTTGGGAATACATTTGATCATGAGATCAGAAATCTCACGAATGACACTCATATACTAATAAAAAATAAGCCTCTAACACCCTGTGAGTATATGATAGGAAAGCATCTTCTATGAACAAAGAAAGGGTCCTTCTTCTGTCACTGAATCAGCTATGGCATTGATCTTGGATTTCTGATTCTGAGAAATAAATAACTGTGTTCTAGAAGTCACACAGTTTGCACTATTGTGTTGCAGTGGCCTGATACAACTAAGACAGAGCAATGCCTCCTCATTAAGTCAGAAAGTAAGTCACAACAAATCATTCCTTCCTTTCCTGCCTCTTGGCAAATAATTGGCAGGTGAGATTTTTGGATTCCATGGAACAGGACTATGAAGGATTTTTCCTGCCCCCCGCCCCCCGTCTGTATCTGCTATTTCTCACAGAGAAGTGGACATTTAACCCAGAATGAATCACTTCTTGAGGTAAAGTGTTGAATCCTCTGTTTGGGTAAACACCAAGGGCCTTGCTGAATTTGAAGCCCAAGCATATTTGCTTACATGGCTGTTTTCTTAACTGTATTTGAAAACAAGGCACAAATAACACTCAGAAACGTCTGCATATGTGGGATTCATGAATCACGAATGAATCATATTTCCTTGGAAAGATAATGTAAATTTTAAATATCTTCTCAGAATGAGCAGGAAAATGTTAGCATGCAAAAAGGTACAAAATTGACAAGATCCTCTTTTTTACAAGTCCCTGTGCAGTGCTACACCAATAGCTGTGGACACTGTGACTGTGTGGGAGCCTCTCAGATGGTGCAGGCAACAATAGGAATGTTCATTCTGGAGCTATTAGGCAACTGCTGTGACCCTGGGGCAGAAACTTGAAGGAAAGTCACCAGAGCATCCAGGTAGACAACTCATGCCTTGTCTCCTTAGCCTCTCTAAATGAGGTTAGAAGGGGAGCTGTGCTAGAAAACACGCCGAGCACCCACAGGATTGAGACACCCGCACACATATGCACCACATATATGCAAACACTTTGGAATCCAGGATCTGGACACTGACAGTTATTTTTCTCCAGCTATTCATTCTCTTTGCCTTGGAATTGAGCTTGCGTAACCTTCAGGATTCCTTTGACCTTTCAGCATTAAATATGTTTACTTGTGTTGTTTATCTTTTTTCCATCCTTGTACACTTCAGCCTATGTAACTGAACATTGTCATTATTTATGGTTCTACTAAAATATAAAACTGGCTCCAGAAATGTCAAACAAAATAATGGAAATGGAGAAATCAGAGACAGAAGTCAGCTATAACTAGCCCTACAATTCCCTCTTGGACCTGCCAAATGTGAGTTATTTTCTTTACAGAGGTTTTTTTTTTTTTTAATGGCTATGTGGAAATGGTACTCTTTAAAATGTATATATATATACACTTCAGTAACATACACCATGCATATACACAATCACATAAATAAACACAAACAATGCATAAACAAATGCATAACACACACACAAACATGCATACATGCATACACGCATACATACCATAAAAACAAACACATAGAGATGAATGCCAATTTGTGACAGAGCTAGAAATCTGTTGGCTGAAATGTCAACTTGCTTAACTAAATCTGCATCTATTGTTATCAAAATTTAAATGCATTAGCATGAAGAAAAATTTGCATGCTACATTTAGAGATAATACTCAGTATAGCTCAATGCAGAGTCACCTTAATGGCTTTTTGCTCTATCAAAAAAGAGAAATGAAAAAGAAAATAAAAGAAATTAAAGCTGAATGTTAGGGAAAACATTTTTAAGAAATTATTTTCATCAAACATTAATACCAGTAGGCATAAATCATATCTAGAATAATATGACATTTAAAAAACACTTACTAGAGAATGGGAATCTTCAGTTCTCTAATTATAAAGCAAGAAGAAAATCTCACAGCATTTGGTTACCTGCATCGCCTCCAGTTGGAAAAACAGAGTTGAAAGATGCAGTGCCTAAAGTCTTCTGTTATTCAAAATTGGTACAGTTTTAAGGAAAAAAAATTCAGATTGGAAAAGTCAGAGGAGTCAAAGATAAAATTGTGAAAATTTTACTGATACTTTAATAAGCATTTCTTCTAATGTTTATGAGTGATGTTTATGAGTACTAGCCTGATTCCCATTTCTAGACTGGTTTTGGTGTGTCTCAAATCTCTGTATCATCAGAAATCCAAAGTGGAGTTAGTACAAAACTGGCTTTAAGTGCAGAGCCAAGGCTTAGAAACACTAAAAGGCTCAGAAGCGCGATGTCACAACTCAGGCTTTCTGAGTATTCTTCGAAGTGAAGATACTTCTCCAAAGGTCTGAGAGGCATGCTGACCTTCTAAAAGAAGCATTTCACACATCCCTAAAATTCTGAGATTCATTTCAACAAACTTGATGAGAGAAGCAGAATGAAGGAAGGAAATCTTGGAGGGGTCAAAATACCACTCATAGAAATCTCTTTTCTTGCACAGACACAGGAGTGGGAATAAGCTTCGTTAGTACTTATTATGACTTAGTTGAAGTTGGGAATTTGTACACTTGAGATGCATTGAGGACTATTTTTGAAGTTACACATGAAAGGGAGTGTAAGAGGCAGGATGTGACAGAGTTTCAACCAAGAAGAGGTTGCAGCATAGACCACAGCTCTGGTTAGGGAGCTCTCACCTAAGGTCCTCTGAAGAGCCAGGCTTAGCTTAGACAAGGGTCAGTGTATCATTGTAATCTATCCTAGATGCAGTTCTGTACATGGAAGGTAAATAACTGGCTGAGGGGTACGTGTGTACCAAAGGCAATTTCCACAAAAGAACTCGGCGGAGAGATTTTCATCACTCCATTTCAGCACCCATTGCAATTTTATCTCTGAGTTATTTGCCCTCTCTATTTACTTAGTCACTGGCAACTGTCTAAACAATTTAGATATATAAGTAGATTTATAAATGAGAGTTGATAGATAGATGATTGTGATAGATAGAAGATTGCCATTGTGATAGTTAGATGTAATTGTCAACTTTCCAATTGAAGGCTGAGCTTTGGGTGCATCTGTGAAGAACTGATAGTTAAGGCAAGTCCTAAGCAACTTGCAGGAAACTGTCTAATTGATGTGTGATGGGTAGGACTATTCCCTGGACAGGTAGATAAGATAGTGAAATGATTACTCTTTTTTGTTGCTGTGAGAGAACACCTAAAGTCAAACAACTTAAGGGAGAAAGAGATTTATTCCCCTTATGTTTCCAGAGGGGAGATACAGTATGTCATGGCAGACATAGTATGGCTGGCTGGCAGACAGAGCTGGAATAGGCCTAGGTCGCTGCAACTATCTTGGAGATTGAGAGCTGCAAGCCTCCTGTTGCAAAATCGACTTCCCCTATGACCACTTCCCTACAGCAAGGCTCTTCCTCTCAAAGTCTCCATGACCTTCCCAACCACATGAGACTGTGTGGGACATGTTTCAAACCATGCCAGAAACAAAGAGCTGGTTCCACACTTTGGCAATTTTTGGAGAACTGTGTCTAGACTTTCTATGTGGAGAATGAAGTTTTCCCATCTCTCAGAAATCTGGCAAATATTGTGTGTCCAGTTTCCACAGCTTCTGGTTTTGATGTGACTCTTCTGCCAAGCTGTACTAACAACTGTATCTCGAAAATCATAAGCCAAAATAAAGTCTCCTGATTCCTAAGCTTTTTGGTCATGAGTTTATCAGCAACATGCAGGGTAACTATGACACAGACAGATGGTAAATAGATAATATATAGACAGATGATAAAAAGCTTATTAGTTCCCTAAATCCTCAGATGAGATTTTTGCTATGAAATTTTATGATATGAATAGAAATATTACCTACAGGCTCATTCTGGGTTCCCTGCTAATGGAACTAATTGAAAGACGGTGGAGACACCAGGAAGAGAATCTTTGTTGCAATAAGTAGATAATCATGCACAGGACTTGAAGGTTCCAGTTTTTGGTTCCAGTTTTTTCTTGTTTCCTTCCTGCTACTATGTGAAGCCTCCATTCTGCAAACTCCTATCATCAGGAATAGAGTCAGTCTGCAATGGTTTCCATGTTGTAACAGACAAAGTCTTCTGAAACTGTGAGCCAGAATCAATCCTTCCTCCACGAAGTTGCTTTTGTCAGGTATTTTATCTCAGCAACAGAAAAGTAACACATGCAGGTTCTTTGATGTAATTCTTGACTTTTTTGGCAAAAATAGCAGGAAATTTCTACCCATAAAATTAATTGGATAAACACATGAACTCCAACCAATAACATTATTTTGTAGGACAGTTAATAGAACATACTGTAGAAGACATGAATTCTGAGTGTACTTGACTTGAGTCTAACACTTTGAACTACTTTGATTCTTTTCTTTCCTCTTCTCAAAGGCATTTTGTTTACCAATCAATTGGTTTTATTATAAAAGTCATGATGATCTTCTGTAATTTAATAAATGTTGATAACATGCACACATGTAGGAATGATGTAGGAGGAAATGCAGCATGCAAGTCCCAATTTTGTCTTTTATCTTGCATACAAGAAGTGGATACCTGTTACTGAATAGAGGCTACAATAAGGTAGTCACAATATACAGGGGGAAATACCAAGAGATATTAAAGACAGGAATTACACATTATGGTGGTTGATTTGGTGTTACCTTGACTGGAATGAGGGTTATATGGAAGACTGGCAGAGCTTATTTTTACAGGTGTCTATGAGGGAGTCTTTTGAGATGACTTGTGAATGTATCAGCAAGTTTTGTGTGGGAACATCTGTGTTAAATGTGGATGTCACCATCTGCTAAGACTGGAGATCAGGTGCAAGAAAGGGCCAGAAGAGAGATGCTTGCTTTCTGACTGTTGTTCTGCCTTCTGGAGTGTGCATGTGTTCTATGTGCATGTGGCCCATAGAAATCACACGTCATGTTTTTGCGCCAGTGACTATAATAACCCAGTGCCAATAGTCTCCTGAAGTGCTCTCCAGCCTTTTCCCTTGAACAAATCCCGAGTCACAGCTCTTCCCTCCATTCTGAGTCATCTGACTCTTTATTGTGAGTAGGTACAGGCTCTCTAGAATCTTCAGTTTACAAATGACTTCTATAGAAATGTTCAGCCTTCTTGATGGTGTGAACCAATCCAATATACGCACTTCTGTACATATTCAATGGGTTCTGCTTTGTTGGGGACTCCAGAATACTACTTGTGATATGCCGAATATAAATAAATAAATCAACCATGCCATAGCACACAGAGTGCATCCGGAGGAGCAAGGTAAATAGATTTAAAGTGAGATTTGATGTCAAGACTGCAGAAGGCTTTGAATGCTCAGCAAATAAGAGAGAATTCTAATAGTTAGGTTTCAAGAGGATGAAAGCAAATTGATAGTGGAACAGGAATGTTAAAAGAACTCAAAGTAGACTCAATTAATAGGAACACTTAGGGGTCAAAAATAATTTTGGGGATACAAAGGTAGGTTGATGCTCTCACCCATCAGCTTGGCAGGTGCAAATAATCAGGTTGTTTTAGTAAAGTCATAGAATGTAAATATCATTAAAATCAAGTAAATATGTATATCAGTGATAACTCATTGATAAAAATATGTGATATATACCTCTTTAAAAAATTAACAATCATCTTATGTCTAAAGCCATACTATTCATTGATTTTCCCAATGATAATCTTCCTATCTTTAAAGTTGTCATTGATAAAGCAAACTCTTTTCTTGATGAAAGAGTTCCTTGATATTTTCTAAGTCATGTTAACTTTATTTAATTTCTATTCCTTTTGACAATTTTACATCTAGCTGAAAATCTAAACATTTCTTTCCTCTCAAGAAATATGTTCGGTTGCCAAAACATGATACCCAGAGTTTGAACAAGACAAAACAAACCAACCTCAAGATATTCATGAACCTCAAATCACTTGAAATTCACAAATCTGTATATGTTAAGCTTCAGAAATTTCAGCACGATATGCAGTGTGACATGCTGTCTGCTTTGCATCTAGACAAAAATAAATAAAAATGGTAATGGTTTTATGGAAATCGTAATGCACACAGACACAACAAGCTGCATTAGGTTGGAAGTCTGTTGCCAACATTGAAATATATCTTGTATTACTTTTGAATGAGAGACCTGACAAATATTTGATGGGGATACATGATTATATCTCTTGTTTTTCAGTCATCTACCATTAAGACAATTCCCTGAAATTAGAAAGTTCAGTTAACTTTATGCAATTCTATTCAGTTTAGGCCCATACCTGTTTAGTTATACATTCTATGTATAACAGTTCTCCTCTACTTATTTTTTAAATATTGAAGTTTCTCACAGCTAGGTTCTAAGAATTCTTTTTCATGTATCCAAATTTATTTTACATATATTAGCACTTTGGTCTCACAATCATTTCCCACAAATGTAGATACCATCTGTCATTTGAGGAATACTAATCGTTTCTTTAACCCACATTTTCTGCCTGGGATCATGCTTATGTCCAACTGTCTATTTGAAACCAATACTTGATAGTTATTTCAAATGCATCTCAGATAGTTTGAAATAAGATTAAATATTTTAGATTAATTGTTTGACTCCCTCAGTCATGTTCCTGACATTAATCACCCACATGGCAGTCCATGGTATCATAATCTACTTAGGTACCAAACAAGAAGTGAAGTGTCTGTAGAGGTCAGGAAACAGGAAAAAGCCCATGAAAAGGGTAGGGGAAGAAGTCTAAATGAAGAGGGAAAAGTGACATGAAACATATGTGTCTGAAATCAGAGGGGGAAATCCAGGAGAATGGAAAAATTTAAGCAGAAGAGAGTGTAGTAGAAATAACCAAAATTGAGTATTATAAAATAGCTTACTAAAACCCCACTACTTTATTAGTTAATTAAAATATATAATTTTAAAAAATGAGTTTGAATGGAAGTGCTTTTCATGAGTAAAAAACGCTAATTCCAGAAGATATGGGTTATTTAACAAAAACATACTTGCATACATACACACACACACATATATATACACATAATGCATACACTCAAACACAATATGCACCCACATGCACACACACCTCCATAAATATATACACATGTACACACACACCCAACTTGAACACACACACACACACACACACAGAGTCATTCACATCTCAGGTAAAAAAGACTTTTCATCCTTTGAGTGACCTAGTCTTTTCCTTTCCAGTCACCTCACATCCCAATCACTGGCTCACTGATCTGGTTCCACATTCTCAGGGCCTGGAAATTCCTTGTCTGTTGTTCCTTCATGTGACTGGATTGGTCTCATCTGTAGAAAATCTGCTGAAACCACCTTCCCAGAGGGATCCAATCCCTTCATTCCACACCCTCTCCTCTTAAAGACTCAACTTAATTGTATAAAATCCTAAGAACCCCATTTATCTTCTCTCCTTTTTTTGTAAAGGAAATGAATCCACATTCTGGATTTTATTTTATATGGTTGCTTGTTTGTCTTTCCCAAATGAGAATATAATTTGGGCATCAGGATCTGTGTGAGCAGAGGACAACCCTAAATATTCTTCAGTGAAAGACTGCATGCATGGATAAGGGAACTTGTGAGTTTCATTTAAAAATATGAGCAATTAAAATGACAAATTTTTCTAGCTCCTTTTCTGAGAGATGAGGTCTTGTGTGAAATGGTAGAACTGTCCAACAGTCACCACCTTGGAACTAAGGTCTTAGAATGAAAAAAAATACATAAAATATTTTCATGGAATAAAGCAATCTGTTTACAGTAAAGTCACCACAGCATGCAGCTGTCTTTAAAGGGACCGATGGTCTCCAGCTGCAGATAGGCCAAAGACAGTGAATACAGTGGACAGTATGTCTCAGGAATCATACATTCTGACAGACTTAGAGAAAGATGATTTTTCAGCTGTTGCCTTACACTATTTCAGCATAAGCTAGGATTGCTAGACTTTTTCCTCTCAAGAGTGATACAATTTATAATTTTAAGAAAATTAGTACTCTTACTTCTAAATTTGAGCTCTAATTTAATAATCCTTGCATTTAATAAGGTGTGAATTAATAGTGCTTGAAAGACATGTCATACTTTTGAAATTTATGAAACACTCCAGTTTTATTAAAATCTGCTGCAAAATCTCTATTGTAATTAAAATGTTCAGACTTCACTGAACCTAGCATTGCAACAGAAGAGCAACCAATAAGATGTATTTCTAATGAAAACATAAATGCATAATCTTTGGTAGTGCCTTTTGTAAATCTAGAAGTAAAGCAAAGTTTCTCCTCAAAAGGAAAAATTTTCCTCTGAATGTAATCACATTCTCTGGGGTTTCAATTTTGCTGCCAAACTTCAGTCCCTGTTCATTTTGAAAATGTTGTTCTTCATTTGCCAAAGAAGAGCTTTGTGTTCACATACGCAGACTATTTCCCAGTACTGGTGACAGACAAGGTCAAGTCACATGACTGAATCTTTGCCAACACAAAATATATGCAAGAGAAATATGTTATTCCCAGGTTTCATTGGAAGGGATCCTTCTCTGAAGGATTCATGTGATTTCAGATCTGCTCTACGGCTGGAATGTCTGTTCTCACAAAAAGAGACTCTCTTTTGTCTTGATGCTACAGATGGACTTAAGAGTGAAATCTTTGCACAGAAATGAAAGGCCAATATGGTGGATATTCAATAGCGACTAAGAAATACCTTGCTTACTACAAGGTAATATTTTTATTACTTAGATTAATGTTTGTAAATCACATGAGAAAAGCATAAAAGAGAAAAATGTACACATATTATTCTTTATAGTTCTTTTCAAAAGGAACACATATGTATTTTAAATTTTCATTGATACAAAATAGTTAGTGACTTTAATATGTATATTAGCATGTAACCATACAAATAATAAATTAGTGTTGTATAAATCCATTGGGAAGGTATGCAATGCAAAATGTCAATTTATAAAACTTATTTATTAAAAAATTTATTAACACTTGTAGGAGAAATATATATTAGAAGGTTATGCCACACACAGTTACTATGATGTTTCCACAGAGGAGCCTGAAAGCTTGGCAGCTTTCCATTCACCACTTCACATCTCTATTTTAGTGTCTTTATTGTTGTTAGTGTTGTTATAATTTACATTCTCTGATCCTTGAGGGGATCAAATGACCCACAGGCATCTATTCTTTACTAACGACCACCTATTGCTAAGAAAATTTCTGTACTGGAGCTTGCATGTTGCATAAATCTGTAGGTTTAATGTGTCTGCATGTAGTGTTTCCAGTTTCATCCATTTGTTTGTGAATTTCATGACTTCATCTTTCTTAATAAGTATATAACCACATTTTCATCACTCATTCATCAGTTGATCGACATCAGTGCTGATTCCACTCCCTTTCTGTTGCAAAGGAAAAACCACAATGGATACAGGTGTGTGTACGGTGAGATGGAGAGTTCGTTGATCGACATCAGAGCTGATTCCACTCCCTTTCTGTTGCAAAGGAAAAACCACAATGGATACAGGTGTGTGTACGGTGAGATGGAGAGAGTTCGTTGGGAATATGCTCCAAAGTTGTATAGTAATTTTTAAAATCTAACTTAATGTTTTGTTTTTCAGTGTCAGACATCAAAGAAAGTAAGCGCTTTATCATTGATTTATATCACTGGCTGCAAATGAATTATAAAGAAGATAATTTTGAGCAGATCATTGCTATAACTGCAGGATCTGTTGCAGTGAAATGTTTTTCCTATGAACATATGGAGATTCCCTCAGATGTAAGCAAGTATTGTAATGTTTGGATTACATTGTATTTTACAGTTATACAATAAATATTTTAGAAGCCAAATTGACAAAGATCTCCCAGTAGTATTTTTTTCATTATAGAGAGAATGCCCTTGTACTTATCATTATATCCCTTAATAAAAAATAAAGAAGTAATGACAAATTAAAAGAAAACAAACAAATAGAAAGACAAACATAAGAATGGAACAGAATACATATAAATATAGAAAAAATAAGTTGTGTTGTTTTTAAGAATTGTATAATTCTGCAGCTTCAGATTTTTTAATGAATTAAGTAATTGATTTATGATAAAGTACTATACATAGTCATAAAAGTATAAAATATTACTGCATTTGATATAATTTCATGACATGAAAATCATATTACCTGGAGGCACATTTGTAAATCAAGCATTTGGATGGTGGAGGGATTCAAGGTCATTTTCAGCTGCATAGACAGTAAGAAGCCTGCCTGGGCTACAGGAGACACTGCCTCAAAAATAAGAAGGCAGTCAGGCAAGCAGGCAGGAAGGCAGGGAGGGAGGCAGGCAGGGAGGCAGGGAGGGAAGAAGGGAGGAAGGCAGGAAGAAGGGAGGAAAGAAGGAAGGAATAAGGGAGGGAGGAAGGAAGGAAGGAAGGAAGGAAGGAAGGAAGGAGGAAGGAAGGAAGGAAGGAAGGAAGGAAGGAAGGAAGGAAGGAAGGAAAGAGGGAGGGAAGGAGGGAGGGAGGCAGGGAGGGAGGCAGGGAGGGAGGCAGGGAGGGAGGCAGGGAGGGAGGGACGGAGGGAGACGGAAGAGAACAAAAAAATGAAAATGAGAATTAGGACATAAAAATCTTCATATTAAAGAAACTTTTCACTCTAAGTTGACACAGATCATTTAAGTATCAAAACACCTTTAAGAACTCTGGAAAGTGCTGTTACATATCTTTCATTTTACTGATTCAGTCTAGAGCAGTCATCCTTTCATTCAATTCTTTGAGAAACTTACCTAATGGGCATTGAAATTTCTTTCATCTTACAAAAAGGTGCATGTAGATTTCTTAATTAAATTTGAATAATAGCATTAGTTCTATGCTATTGGGAGATCAAAAGGAATCCTCTAGCTATCTTCCTCCCACTTTCTCTTCCCTTCTATCTCTCCTTCTCTTTCCTACTGCATACATTTTAGATAATTTTAATAACATGTGATTGAGAATATTTATGTTTCCAACAGGATTCTTAGTAGTTACTTTAGGAATTCTGAAGTCAGTAAGCAGATATTTATATGACTAATTATTTTAATGAATTCAATTTGAACTTTCTCATTTATCATGGTAGAGAGTTGGGGGTGGCAAAAAACTTTAGCACTAGTACTAAGCCAGAAGCCAGAGCCCTTTCCCTGAAGAAATTGTATTCCAGTCAACCATAATCACTATGAACTGAAGCTCCAAGACTCCAGGGAACTAGTTACATAATAATGGTGTGAGTTATTTTGTTTTATGTAGACCCCCCCACAAAGGAATTCCCATCAGATCCTATCTTTACAGTGTCTTTAAGAAGATCCTTTCTACTGCATGGAAAAATGTTCCTAAATTAGAACTATTCCTTATTTTATTTTATTTTATTTTATTTTATTTTATTTTATTTTATTTTATTTTATGTTATTTTATTTATTTAGTGTGTGTGTGTGTGTGTGTGTGTGTGTGTGTGTGTGTGTGTGTGTGTGTGTGTGTGTGTGTGTATCTGTGTATATCAGAGGGCGACTTTGGGAATCACCCTGGATTTGTGTAATACCTCCTCTTCGCTTTGCACTGAAATTTTCCAGACTCTACCTTTCAAGACAGGAAATACAGGTCACCACCATTTCTGCCTTGAGGTTTTATGTAGGTTCCAGGATCTGAACTTAGGACCTTTCGCTTCCAAGGTAGAGGCTTGACCCCTAAGCCATCTCTCCAATCCATCTTTGAATGTGTTATATACTTTACCTTATGAGGTTTCTATGAGCACCACTACTAGCATTCTTGATTTATGTGTGCCACAAAAATCTTCATGTTAAATTAAAGAAATATATATTTAAATTGTTGCAGTGTGTCTAAGTGTGTGAGTGAGTGTATGTTTGTATGTACATAAGCATTTGATGGCATACATGTGAAGGTCAGAAGACAACTTTTTAGTATCAATTCTCGTTTTTCTGGATATATGATCTGGAGATTTTCAGGTTTGCTCAACAAGTGCCTTTATCCACTGAACATATCTCTGACACCTTAAAAATTTTAAGCTGTAGTTTTCATAACATGAGATTGTAAAAAACATATGGAATTACTAAATCAATTTACAGACACAGGAAACCTGGGAAACAGGTAATTCAAGTACAGATAAATATTTATCAAAACAAATAGCATCAAATCTAAGTTTCAATATGTCAAACCATCTTCAGTACATTGACTTTCATTTAAAAACTGAGAGAAAAACTTCAAATAAGATGAGAACATTTTTACAATCACTTTGCTGAAAGAATCAAAGATTTTTTGATTTGCTTCCATAAATGCAAAAGCTCTCAAAAACATTTACTTTAAAATATGCAATATCAGCCAAAGATAATATTTGAAAAAATTTTAAGAATTTCCAACAAGACTCCCAAAGCTATTGAGCTCAATACAGGGACTTAAATAGTTGAAAGATTGTATATTGCAAAGATTCATGAATTTTCACCATAAGGAGATCTAGTGTAGTCTATGTAGTGTAGTCTATGTGTGTTAAAATTGGAGATAGCATAAGCTATCAGATAAGAAAGCTCTGAGTTATGTCTTCCTGATATAGGAGCTTCTTTATACAACCTAAAAGTGACTTACTGTTACTTTCCAGAAAGTATGAACGCAGTTTCTAAAAGCTGTGATCACTGTTGTCACAGAGAGTTTTTTTTTTTTTTTTCTACACAAGACTCAGGGAGATGACCAAAGGCTAAAGGCAAATGCAATGCAGATTTGGTGCATGAGCAGCTGAGGAGTTGCTAAGGTGATAGAGGGCTAAAAGGTGAGTAGGAACGAACTAGAAAAAGAGGGTATGAAGAAGTGAGTCCTCATGGACACTGAGTTGGCCAAATTCCTTGATCTCCATAGCCTCCAAACTGTCAGAAATAAACTGTAGGTCTTGACAAGTGACTCAGTCTCAGGCAATTTGTTAGAGCAGTCCAAAGTGACTTACTTAGATAGGATCAAGAATAATAATTTCTGTAATTATGACACTTCCCCCATTAAAATGCTAAAAGGTGTAAAGGATTATATGACCAGAATACATCTCTTTACCACAGCCCTTGGTTTTATCATTCTTCAATACTCTGTTCCATGCTCATTCTCACTCTTCATCCTAGCTGCGGTGAGGTGGGGATAATTAAGTCAAGTTAATGAACAAAGGTTGCACAGTTCAGTTTTCCCTCATTACCTATAACAAAGACATGGGTGCTGCATATTCAAACATAATTACTATGAAATGCTGCTCCAAGACTCGCCAACTCCAGGATTCTCTGCATCTAGACACCAAAATCCTTAGATGTTCAAGCCATTTATGTATAATAGTCATGCCATTTTGAATCTCTTATACTACAATGCAAATACTCTGTATTTTTTATGCTGTGTTGTTCAAGGACTACTTACAAGAAAAATTTCTATGCAGTTTAAGACCCACTGTGGACATCATAGCCTAACTACATGGCACACACAGAGCTAATGTGGCCAAAGATCTGCCAAATGGGTGTGCCTTATATACTTAATCCAGTGGATTCTTCGGAATATTTGGCATGTGGAAAATTCATGCTTCTTTTCTTGAAACTTTAGAAATTTCCAATATTTTGATCAGGGGTTGGTGGAATTCAGCATGGAAACTTAGGATAAAGAAGGCCAGCTGCAACTTGAAACATAACACATAATGACTCAGCAAATCTGCTTTCTGAGACCCCACTTTGATTCAACTATCTGACCTGACAGAATCAAAATATTTTCTTAAACTAAAACCCACGTTCCAGAAATGTTACAGGTTTATTCATAGTTTATATACTGAATAAATGTAGTACTTGGTAAGATTTGACTCATCATCTTTAGGAATAAGATATGTCAGAAAACAAATGTCCAACATTATCAGAAATAGTATTGATAGTTTTAACTTTCAGATTTCTGAAACCAAGCATGAGATTGGTCTGACCAAAATAAATACCTTATCACTAAATTCATGAATGGTCTGTTTATGCTTGGCTGCAACTTTTTTCATAAATATTTAACTCTGTAAGTACATGAGCCTGATCATGAAGACTACCTAAAGTATCCAGGACTGCACTTTCCATTTATAGGCAGCCACTGAATACCCTCTGACTGAACAAGGAGGTTCCCAAGTATTATTGCATACGGTCTCTAAAGAGCGTTTTGATTTAGTGCTTAGAGTGATGGCCATACACTTGAGTTTTGATATTTTATAGGATGGAAATAGCTAAACTATTGTGGGCCAACTTTAGTAAGATGAAAAGAATTTCCTGCCCAGTGAAAAACACGTTTTGCTATGGAAATAAGGGACTATCATTGAAATTCATATCCAAAGACCAGGAGACTGAGAATCAGTCATGAAACTGGGATGTCTGAATAAAGGCTATTGAAAGCAAATTTCTTTACAGTGTTCGGTCTCAAGTTAGAAGTTTGCAGACAAGAACTGGTTTCCATGTGTTACCATGTGAAAGGGCATTTACAGGATGTCAAAGAGTTATTAAGCTAATGCATTTATTAGGATGGCCTGATATGCCTGGGAATTGTGATATGGCCTGGTGTTATGAAAGCTTTCAAAGCTCTTTCTACTCTCCTGGAAACAGAAGTAAATTCTGAGACAGGTAATGGATTCCATCTGACCTAGGACTACCTAGTTTGAAGGTCAGAATATAGGTCTCAGAATAGAAGACATCAGAAGTCCAGTGGGGACCAAAAAAAGTGTCACAGATCCAATTTGATTCATCTCACTTTTAAACCAACCCAGAAAATGTCCAGCCAAGAATCCTCTAGCATCTAAATAATAAGGGAAGCTCACAATAGTCACCTTACAAATAGCCATTCTGGGGTTTGCAATGATGAGGTTTTCCTTGTAACCATTAATTTGCCTTAGAATTTCATTCCTACAAGCCCATTATTTGAATTTGTATAGTGAAATGCTTAGGATTGGACTAATGTACTTAATTTTTATTTTTATTTATTTATTTTTTAATATACTTATGTTTAATGATCACCCAAGTAACTTTGGGGCTTCATAATTACATGTTTTCTTACAAAAGCAACTATCTCATTATGTCAACTTCAAAGCATATAGGAAAACAGATAATAAGCTATTAAAATCTTAAGAAGACCTTTAAGTTCTTCTTAAATTCAGCAACTATTAATATTTTTCCTTTTACATTTTTATACATTTATAATCTATATGTTCATCTGTATTTGTAGCACTATCTATGTGTAATTGTTTGCTAAATCATTTGAAGCAGTTTATAAACATCTTGCTTTTCCCTAAATTTATGCAATGACTGCATCCACATATGATCAGGATAATATCATACTTACCTAAGAAAAATCACACCAATTCTAAATAGCTTCAGATTCTCAGTTCAATTAAAATTTCCCCAATTATCTCTCATAAGTCTGCTTTGTCTCAATGAGGATTCAATCAGCAAGCACTCCATTCAATGTTCTGTTCTATTTTATCTCTTAAAACTTTCTAAAACAAATCAGAGTTTCCAGTAACTTCATTTTCATCAATTCATAATTTTCAAAAAAAATTTAGACTAGATGTCATGTTGAACTCCTATATACTGTCTTCATTGTATTCCCGTGGTAAAATTTGCCTTCTGTTCTCTATAAAAAGTTAAAAAGATTATAATTATATATAAATTAAATACTTTAGATATGTGGAAATTGTTATTGCTATTTACTTATATTTATGTTAGGTGTGCACATGTTTGTGTGTGTGTGTGTGAGTGTATGTGTGTGTGTGTGCGTGTGTGTGTGTGTGTGTGTGTGTGTGTGTGTGTGTGTATGCGTGTACCAGTTCCTGCCACAGAACACCTGTGGAAGTCAGAGAACAGCATTTGGAAATAAGGAGTTCCTCAGATCAAACTCAGATCATGAAGCTTGTGTTGCAAGTGGTTTTACCTGCCTAGCTGTCTTACAGGCAATAGCCTGGCAATTTTTGCTGGGTTTTTAGCAAGGTGAATTCTGTTGCTCCTAAATAAGTACTGCTGGGCTAATTTTGAAGCAGTCAAAACATTATGCTACAAATGCATCTCTCTGCTTTGGCAAGTATTGAGCAATATGTGGAGAAAGATTGAGCACTATGTGATTATTTCTCAACATTCTTCTAGAAGTTCTTAGGATCTAGAAGTTTTTCTTTTAACCTTAGATATTTTATTACAAAAACGAACCTGTCAGCTCTTCCTTCAACATTTACATTTTGTTGTAAATTAAAGCTTTTTCTATAAATTAGGAGCTTTTTCTATAAATTAGGATTTAACCCTGAAATTTAAGCTCTCGTTCAAAAATTGTATCACTATCAATTCTCAATTGCTAATTTTAAAAATAAGAGCTTGACATTTTGTTCATCTCCACTGAAAACTAAGTCTGACTTTTCATAAAACTGGACACTCAGAGACGTGTATTTATGATGTGATTTCAGCAGGTTCTGATCATTCTTATTATTTTGCTGCTACTAAGGCCTCAGTTGTTCAGTGTAACTAAAGCAGAGTTTTGGGGCCTGGCTTTTATCTTTATCCCATGAGTCCTTGGTTTTCCCCATGACTGAGCAGTCGCTACTGCCAGCTCTATTTCCATACTTCCCCATCTGGAATCAACTGCTTCCTACAGTTCCACAGTTTCTTACGTGCAGTACTGATTCGTAAGAGAAGTCTTTTCGCTTCTGGGCTTTTTAAATAAGAGGGATAGAAACTTATCTTCAAGAATCCTTATTTCATTTCATACTTCTCAACTTAATTTTTCATTACAGGGTTTTAGCCTCTTTAAGTTGATACTTATCTTTTTTCCATTTTGTTGCAGCTTGGTTCATTTTTAAAATCTTATTAGCATATACTCATTGTGAAAAATGATGCCTTTAAAGAACATTTCCATTCATGTACATCATACAGCATACATATATGTAGCATATATCATACTCACTAACCATTTTTCTATTCTGTTCCTTTCCCTATTCTAGTTCACTTCCATTTCACAGATTTTTTCACATCTACTTTTCTAATGTGTATGTACATAAATATATATTCTCTACATGTGCATATGTATTCACATATCTTCTATGTTATTCACGTGGGTAGCCTAGTTGCTAAGAACCACATAATGCTAAGATTGTTCTGCCTTAAATTTTGCACCGTACATCAGAAAAAATAAATGCACACTATATTCCAGAGTCACTATTATAAAATGTTCCTGGTTTGATAAGCTTATACAGGTGTTAAGCTCTTTCAAGGTTAGAAGCATTCCATTTTTTTTAAATTCTGTCCATTGTTTCTTGCCAGATTCTGCCACACAATTGATCTCTAGTTGTCTGGTACATAAACAGGAAGGAAAGGTATTTTTTAAAAAAAGGTTCAGCGGCTATCATTGACTATAAGTAACACTGTTTTCTAAGTTTTTTCAGTCCCTAAAGAAATAAAAAAAATGCCACTGCCAGCTTTGGACTTTTACTTTTGATTATCTTATCAGATGTAGTTCTTCAGCTGAATTGGCTCAGCTATTGCCCTGGTATCATGAGTAAGCACTAAGTACTTGGATGATTTCCATGCATCTAGCATGTTCTTTTTCATCATTGGTATCAGCATTAGTAATGTCTTTTGAAATTTCCATGTGTGGATATACTCCCCCTTTATCTTTTTGGTGGAGAACTTCTAGTAGCTTCCTGCTACTATTAGTATGACTTCTGAACTCCTCAACCTCTTATTCTACACTTTCATAATCTCTCTGTTTTTTGACTCCCACCTTCTGTTCTGAAGAAAGAAATGTCTCATTCTCTGACACTCCACTCCCTCTGCTTAATCCTTTGTTTCTTTCCTGACCTTTCTGAACTGACCCAAAGTCTTCTAGCAATATCAACATCATATGCTCTAATAATATCAGGGTTTATGTATTTTGAGAGTCCCTCGAATTTTATGCAGCTTGACATTTTTGCTATAAATAGGAAGAAAGCATTCCAAACCAATCACAACCTGACATCAAGATTTCAGAGAACGCTAGGTTCTGGAAATAGTCCAGTTGATCTGAAGAAGTAAAAGCTTGAGCTAAAAAAGGTTTTGACAATCCAGAGGCAGGCGTATCATCACAGAACAGTCCTGTCGGGGGTAAAGTGAACAGCTCTGCTAACATTACGCTGAGTGACTGTCAACTTGATCAAATCCTAAAAACAATGGCTGGGCTTAATTTCTACTTGTATATTTGTCATTGGAGTATTTTGAAGCGTTGTGGAAATTATTTCATAGTACACACTTGTTTAATGTGATATTTTTTCACTTAAGTTTACAATGCTTCTTGCGTGTAACATTTTTATTTGCTCCCCAATATTAACAATATTCTTAAATGAAGACATGCTTCTTGGGCAAATAAAGTTGGAGCAAGCATGAAGTGTAAAGTGTGGCTTATGCAATTATGTTGCTTCTTCATCCAGTCATTCTTTTTTTTTATTCAATTGTGTGTGTGTGTGTGTGTGTGTGTGTGTGTGTGTGTGTGTGTGTGTGTGTAGAACCACGGACAAATTCGGGAACTACCATGGACGCCTCCACCTCCTCTACTCTGCCCCGGGATTCACAGGCTCCGCCCTACCAGGACTGGAAACGCAGGCCGCCCCCGCTTCCGCTTGGCGTCTGTACGTGGGGTCTAGGATCTGAACTTGGGGCATTCCTCCTGCAAGGCAGAAGCTTAATCCCTGAGCCACCTCTCCAGCCTCCATCCAGTCATTCTTTGATTTTGAGACAAGTCTACATCCAATTGTACCTGACTCTACAGCTTTGGAACATGATAAAAAGATGTTGAAATTGGTTTTTACTTTCTAAAGAACATTGTCAAAATAAGCTGGATTACCTGATATAATATTTAAAACAAAATATAAATGAAGTGTATTATATATCTGTGATATGAACAGATATATATAATGAAACTTTGGCTCTCAGATCCTTCTGGATCCTAAAACATATATTATGAAATACTATCTTACATCTCTTGTTCAATGTTTGGATGATCCATTTTCATCACAGCATGCTTTAGATAATAAGATAACATTAACCAGGGAAAAGTACTCTATATAAGCTGTGAAGAAAATACAAACATTCAGAATTTCACTGCAGACAAAGTATTAAACTGTATAAGCTTGAAAATGGACACTACTGTGTAGTGCTCTGAGCATATTTCATTACCGATGCCCTTGTCGAAGTTATCTACTTTTGAAGAAAACAAACAGAACAAAGAAAAATGAGTAGAAATATTGACTGGCTAATATGTTGCAAGGCTGGCCCTGGAGAATTTATTGCTAAAAAGGGTCAGCATTCATTTCTACTTTCACTTGAGTCTAACTGAACTACACTATATTGTGACACACAAACTCACCCCTGTAAAATCCTAAATTGGAGTTTCTTTTGGATACGTAGACAGGAGCTGTTAGGCAAGTCTGTCAGAAGACATTGAGATCATCTACTGTGGGGTGTTTAAGAATAGCAAGACTTTAAAAACATGCTGATAGAAAATGAAGGAATGCATTGAACCTACAAAATAATATGATAATGTCCCTAAGCCACCAAAGAACATAAGCAATCATATTTTCAGCTGTGGACATCCTAAATAAGAACATTTGACTGTGTGACAGCTGTGGCAGTAAGATAAGAAAAGCATTGTGAAAGAGTAGAGAAGTCATTTTCCCAAAAGTTATTTATAGTATTTATAGTCTCCATTGCTATAAAGGTAGAGTGGGATGGGAAGGACATAGAAATACAATGCTAGTATCCAAGAGAAAAAAAAATAAAAGCTCAATGCTTATTTTGCAAGCATTATACATTGAAACAGTGATACTGTTATTGCAGTTCACTTCCCATATTTCTGAAATACAATTTAGTCCAGCGAGCATTTTCATTGGTGCCAAGAAGCTATTCTTTATAGATGTCAAACGTTGTAAGACAGCTGCAAGTCTGCTAAGACGCATGTGATTTTAGCAGATTCTAATGACGTTGGTGTTGACAGAATCATATCCATGGCTTGTAGCCAGACTCAGAGGAGTTGCTAGTAGGGATCTTATAGCTTTAGGACCTAACAGGAGTGGCTATTTGATCTCCCTAAAGAAGTCAACAGGGTTATTTGAATCAGTGTACTGAGACACACTGTCCCCTATTCCTAAAATTTCCATTGGGCATTGAGCCAAGGTGTTCCTTTAGTTACAGCACATGACACAATCCAACTGAGGATAAAGAAATAAATCTAGTCATTGATCACCAAATTATTGGAACAACTTTAACTTCTTTCTTTTTCCCAAGATATCCATACAACTCCAAGAACAAGAAGGAAAGAAAAAGAAAGGTCTCTCTTTCATCCTTTCTACATAGAAAGGGTAAGAAGTCATAGGGAAAAATATTCTGACAAAATGTACAGTATATCTCTTAAAAATATCCCTTACACTGAGTACTTCAACTATGAAAATAATATGGTTTAAAATTATAAAATTATAAAGTCACTATATTATGCATACAACATAGAAAAATAAAAAATGAGTCATTCAGGAATTATTCTTTTAAAGTAAATTAGTTATAATTCTGTCATTACCCCCACTGCTCTCGAGGGGATTAGCTTGTTTTCTCAGAGAAATAACAGAATGCTGCTTATCACATCTCCTGGAAAAATCTGAGCCTAATCTTGAAATAGACATGTACTATACAAAAAAATAAGAATTATCTAACAAGAGGGATTCAGAAGTGTAAACTCTGGCCACTAAAGATCACAGGTTTGCATACTCTTGTTGAAGAAAAGCCAAGGTATTTGATCTGCTTTACCTCTTGACCAGGTTCAAGGCAATTCAGTGACATTGAAGTTAATTACAAGTAAGAGACTGTTTGGGAAGAACAGTAGAAATAGAAAGGGCAGAGAATAGAATCACAAGAAATGTCAAAAGAAAACTCACTCATTCAGATCATGCAGATCAATACAGAAAAACTGGAAAAGTCTGGTCTCCCTGAAGCTACTACTCTGGAACTAATGTAAGGGTCTATATTTGGTTTCGTTTTGGTTTGTTTTTATCAATTCTATTTTGGGGGACCTGTTAACATCTGACCTTACAGGTTTTCTTTGGTTATTGGTTTTTCTCATATTATCTGCAGATACAATGCTCATGACAAAACTTAAATAAAAATATACTGGTCTGACTCAACCTCCCTTTCCCAAGTTGCACATTCTTTGTTTGTTCAATTTAATGTCAGTAGTCACACAATGTTTTTCTGCCAGCGTTTAGAGATTTGTTTGAGTCTTTCTTATTTCCCTTAATAGATTATGAAATTTTGTAGCAAATGACCTCATATTCAGCCTACCTTCTTCAAAGAGCAATAGATCCTTAAAGAGGTCTGAAGTTGGTGAAAAAACTTGTATCCATGAAAGCACAGCTAGACTCAATTAAAATCTTCCCTTTGCAGACATTAATGAATATCTATGCAGGAAGAATATGAATATGATTATAGAAAACTGAGGCAAAAGGAGCAATAAATGAATTCCTTTAAAATTTTAAACGTTTTGATATAATTTTATATGGATTGCATCTTTAGTCTAAAGTTTACATGATTATACATGTATAAATAAAATGCTTCTTATTGCCAATAGTGAGCCCTAACTTGCCTTCCCGTGTCATCTAACATTTTCACTGGTCCATCATGAGAGTTAATCTCATATTTCAAGTTAACTGGGTTAAAGTATATTACAATTGCTGCTAAAAATTAATATTTCTAGGCAGGCAAAATAACTCAACAGATAAGGTGACTACTTGTAAACATGGAGACCTGAGTTAGGTCGCTAAAAGCCCATGTGGTAGAAGATGAGAACTGACTTCCACAAGTTGCCCTTTGACCTTTATACATGCATTCTCTCTCTCTCTCTCTTTTTCTCTATCTATCTCTGTGTCTGTCTCTTTCTCTCTCTTTCTCTCCCTCAAATACTTAATTAAATAAATGTCTTCAAAGGATCATTTCTGAATACATCAATGAGGGTGTTTCCAGACAAAATAAAGTTTAGCTTTCACTTATGTGAACAGATATGACCCAGTCTACTGAGAGCTCAACAGAGCAAAATGATGACTTAAGCTCTTTTTTCTAGAGCTAAGATACTACTTTTACCACCCCTTGGATAGTGGCATGCTTGGCTCTTAGGACAGCTGACTTAAATATGCTCACCAGCCTGTTCTTGCTTTCCTTCCCCCTGTATCTGATTCTCAGGTCAAGCAACTGCATGAACTTCCACTGGTTCATAGGCCTTTGGACTCAGAATGTGTTGCATCACTGGGTTTTTCCATTTGTCCAGCTGATGGACTTCACTGGAGGGTTTTTCAGCTTCTCTTGTCACAAAAACAATTCCACAATAGATCTGTCATACATTCTGCTCTGAATCCTTGGTTTTGTTTCTACAAATCCTGGACTAGGAGGCAAATGGGGCTGATGTATCATAGCAGTGTACACCATTCTTATGGTAGTTAAATAGCAGTTGAGCATCTGTTCATCAACTGTACTGTTTTAGATAATGTTCGTTCAATCATTTGTATCACAGTCCTAGACACCATCTTATAGGCACATAATACTACACATATATATGTACGTATACTTTCTCACACACTCACACATACACACAAACATTGTGTCTCTCTTGCTCTCTTTTGCTTACACCACACCACACACACACACACACACACACACACACACACACACACACCACTTTGCATGCATATGAATCAACTCTGAAAAGTGGTATCTAAGTAAGTAAGCAGGAAATCTAATGCCTTATAAGGTGACAAGGAAACAGTCTTAAACCAGTGACCATCTTTTTGCATCTTTACCTGTCTTTACTTCAGATATCTGGTAAAATGTCTGCTTCTTCCAATTTCTCAGTTGTGGATTGTGGCTTCACTTTACAGATGATTGTGAGTCTCAACTTCATCCCACACAGAGGTACCCGAGGACTCTCCACCCACTTGTGGGCCTCTCATGATGGTGGTTCTATGGCAAACTTGTTGGCTCAGTAATCCTCAGTTGCTCAAAGTTTCCCATGCCACACAGAAGCTCAATATGTAACTCAGACCACCTTTGGATTTAATTTTATCAAATCACTACTGAGAACCCAAAAGCTCAGTAGCTCTGAATGATCCTGCAGTGTTTGCATCTGACCAATGTGTCCCCAGCATACTGTGATGTCCCTGTGATGGTGGGAGTTGCCTTGTAGACATCATTGTGAACATAGCAATTTCTCACAGACTTGCAATTCTAAAAAAGGACGTCAACTCCCATGAGGTTTGTTGTCTTGACTCTTGCTTACCCCATTCTCCCCAATCCCCATATTTCCATTTCAGAGAATAGATGGAGAAAGACACACTTTGGGCTGTCTTGCTTATCCATTATCTTTTCCTTTCCCAGTCTGCTAATGCTTTTTTTCTTTTTGCCAGTATAGAAAGGATTCTCCCACATTGCATCCTTTTATACTCCAAGCCCATGAATCCTGAGACATTTCAGAGTCCCAAAAGGTGGATGAAATGGACAGTTTGAGAAACATATTTTCCTACTCTATAGTACAGCAATAGCTTTGCCACCAAGACAAAAAAAAAAACACTTGGAACATTTTTAATCATTCTTTAACACTTTTATTCATGGATACAATGAATATGCCATTTTGTCATACCTTATTACCCAATCTCATTGATGCTTCAATCCTACTTCATACTTGCTCCTTTCCAACTAATCTCCCTCCTATTTTAGTGAATTTTTGCATGTGTGACCTACTGGATTTCATCTGAAATACTTGTATTGTCAAGTGTCTGATTACTTATGAGGCATGGATGACCTATCAGTGGGTAAATCATTGAGGAAAGAAGCTCAATTGTCTGGCATCAATCCTACAGTCTCTTAGGGAGACACACCACTCTTGATATCTTCCCCCTTCCATAGTGAAAGGTTGATGCACCAAATATTGTGTGAGTTTTGCATAAATCTGCATTGAACTTTTAACCATAGAGACATCAGAAATCAGAGCAAGCTTTGAATGACCAGATACCAGACTTTCCCTATAGTTACACATCCAAATTTCCATCACGGTGTTAGCTGAAGACAGCTACTAAGTTTATTCAAAAAGTTAGAATGACTTCAACCACAAATATTCTTTTTTCAAAATATTATGGTGCTTATATTACAAAAAATGCATTTAGCACCAACTGGAATGTTGAAGAATAATATTGAGGAAATGCTTCAGTATTTCTAGTAACAATAGTCTCAATTTTAGAGACAGTGAGGAATTTAGTTTTGAGTTATGCCAATTACAGTATCAACTGAAAAATATTTTCACAGGGAAAATATGAAAAACATCATTCCAATCCAGAAATATATAACCTAATAAACTTTACTAATGCTTATTTTAAAATTTCAAAATAACTCTTGTTTTAAGAACTGGTCATATTTCAATTTAACAGAAAATCATTCTAATTCTGGAATGTCAATGGACTAACAAAATAGCTCAGCAAGTAAAGCACTTGCTTGTGAACCTGGCGTCCTGAGTTCAATCCCTGGAAGCCCAAAGTGGAGGAAGGAGAATGTTATCCTCTGACATCTGTAAGTGTGACATGGTATGCATGTGCATGCCCCCTTCTCTCTCTCAACAAATATATAAAAATATTCTGAAAAATGAGAGTCCTTACAGGGTAGAATGTTTTAGAATCAGTTCCAACATCCTTAGTTTCAGTTTTAGTACATTACTTCATCTTAGTTTAGTATTCATTGACCCCTGCTGCACTTAGGCTCTGTGACAGATAATAAAGTTCCTTCAGTCCCCTCCTCCTGTAATACTTCCATGCAGCAGATAAAAACTAAGTACAAACTAATGAAAACTGAAAATAGGAAAGATACTCTCGTCAGTACAATATATTAGTCAGGGATGCTGCCACACTCCATGATTAATTTTTTTTTCTTGTTTAGATATTTTTCATTAGATATTCTCTTAGTAGAGCCCTTCCTAAAATTCAACAAGTTGAGGACATATTTTAATAGTGATTTTTACTGACACATAACCTCTTAAAATAAAAGTTAGCAAGTTATTGTTCTAAGAAAAGGAAGTGAATTACCAAAAGGCTTCCTGTTATAATAGAAGACATTTGATTCAGAGAATCACAAGTGATTTAGTGCAGAATACAAGTGACCACAGAGTGCTTAGCCTTAAGTAGACATCTAAATCATCCCTTATCCCAAGGCTCAGGGAGCATAGCAGAAGAGGAGGTCGTAAAAGCCAGATGGTGGGAAGAGGTTCTGTCAAACAGTGCCTTCTAGCTATGGCCATGGGTATGTTGTGCCCATGAATTTATTCTGTTTATACTTCCACAAGACCTGCACAAGACTTGCTCTATTAACTTTTCAACATGGAAGGAGGAAGATCTCAAGATGTACCATACTTCCCTGGGAAACTATTGAGGATTAATGTGGGTGGGAGAAAGGAGGTTACATTTCTTGGTGGTGTACTACCATTGACACTCCAACAAGTTTTCAGACACATGCCAGAACAGGTAACTTGGATGAAACTCAGTGAGTCACACATAAAAATCAATATCAACAACAACGACAACATACAGACAGAAGGAAAGAGACTAGAATGAGGGTTTTTTCATGGAAAAAGGAGAGGGTAGGATTGGATAATTTGGGGGTGAGATGACATAAATTCATGACACACATGTGAAACCATAAAAGAAAAAAAGTACATATTAAAATAAAAATCTCAAAATACTAAGAAAAGAAAAGGAGGTGAGTCACAGATATAAGACTGGCAAATTGATATAAAGTTGTCGGCCTTAAACTCTCATGTATCATGATGCAGCACCAGGGCAGCCTTATTTTCTCTACAAATTCCAACTTGAACACTTTGCACCTGTTCACAGTCTCTACATTTATTTTCCACAAATGAATGCTTATAATTTCTTTTAGTTTGTTTTTGACTGAGTGACTTCAGAGACATAATTAAATGCCCTAAACCCTATCCCTCCAAAGATTGTAATGGAAGTTACTTCCATCTGTTCGGATTGACCTACATAGATTTAGGAGGAAAATATAGAACAGAGTCCTGCAAGACAAAAAGAATAAAGGTTCAGTCTCATTTTTCTTTGATTACAGACTGTAAAACAGCAAGGATTCCTTTGCTTCTGATATTCTTTCCTGCTCTTAAAGATTCAAACAGCGTTGCCTCCTAATGTGCTCAGCAATACATTCCTCCTCACCCCTGTGAAAGATGGTTACCCTTGTCTTTCTGTTGATACTTTTCTTGCATATGTTTAGTTTTTAAACGCACAATGTGTAGTTTTTAGTAAAAACATGAAACAAGGTCTTTCTGTGCATCCCAGGCTGGACTGAAACACACTCTACAGGACTGAATGGCCTCAAACACATGGCAATCTTTCTGTCCTAGTCTCCTGAATGTTGGGGTTGCAAACATGAGCCACCACACCTGGCAAATCTTTTTTCAGATTTGCTCTAAATTTAAATTACTTGATAGTGACTATTCACCAGTACTTAATATCATGTTTAGTATATTTCCATTACTTCTTTATACTGAAAATAGGCAATTAAGTGACTTACAGGAATGTGAAAAAGTCTGTCCTGATCTCTAGTAGGTATATTCTTAGATACCAAGATGGAAACTTTAAGCCAAAGGCAGGTGTACTGAACTGTATCCTAATAGTTTTCTTATATATGTATAGATACCTGTCATACGTTACCTGGTGTAAAGATTAATTTCCAAATAGTCATTATAATAGCTAATAATAATAACTAATGTTAAAATTGAGTAATTATGAATACATACTGTCATCAAAGTCACTCTCGCTCTCACAGCCTTTATTGTACTCTGTCCATCCCTCCTGTAATGATGTGGGATAACTCTCTGCCATGTCATGAGAGGACATGAGGTAGATGACAGGGATTTTGATGCAACACTAACACTGCAAAGCAAGCAGTACTAAACAAAGACAAGAAATGTGAAAACATAGGCACGTGTCTTAGTTATTCTTCAGTTGTTGTGATAAAAATATGTGAGCCAGACAATTTAGTTGATGAAGGGGATTTTCATTCCAACTTACGATTTCAGGTTACAGCTCATCATAGTGGAAGAATTATCAGGAGCTAAGAGAACTGGCCAAGTCATATCTACGCCAAGATCAGAGGGGGAAAGGCTGATGCTGCTTCATAGTTTGCTTCCTAAGATGCCAGCCTGCCAAATCCAACCAGCTCACGCTGTCTTTAAAACCTACCCAAGAGATAGCCCCTCCCATTATAGCCTGGATTTTCCCACAGCAATTATGTAATTAGACAGTCTCCAATAGAGACTGGATTAACCAAAAACTTTCTCATAAGTATGCCCAGAAGCTTATAAACTTGTGTAATATTGACAGCTATTAACTGTTATACCATGGCAACAAGGTTGCATATCTTAAACAGTATTGCCAAGCTAATCAAAGGGATAATGATCATGTGGACGGAACAAAGAAGGGCAGTAAAATATGTCGTATTTATTCAGAACAGCACACTACTTACACTTTCTAAGTTGTTTATTGTTGTAATTTTCCATTTTATATATTTTAAGACACATTTGACCATGGATTACTGACACTGCAGAAAATAAAATCTCATGTGTGGAAGAAGTTATTTATCTACACACATTTACATATATATTATATGTCACATACATATTTACACAGAAGGAAACAAATAGAAGATGTACTGGCTAAAAAAGATAGAAAAAAGATAAACCAAAGGGTAAATTAAGAGTGAAGCTAAAGACTGTAAAGGAAAAACACTCAGGAAAAGAGAGAAGAATGTGCAAAGCACTGGAAGATTGTGGCAGAAATTTAGAGTCCAACAAATAGTATAAACTTCATGTGCCTTCAATGAAAGGCCAGGAAGAAGACAGAGGAAGGAATGGCAGAGCAGAGAGATGAGTCTTATAACTCTGCTTCCCCCTAAAGGTGCATCTGTTTCTGCATCTCTAACATGCTGGGCTCTGGAAAAGAATTCCCACAACTTCCCACTCTGCCATCTGAACCAGTGAACATTTGAATAAAACAATTGGAGGAGCTTGTGCCAATATCACAAGTGCACATGTCTGCATGGAGTGTATGATTCTAGAAACCAAAGGAAGCATTTTCTGGATGTGAGGCTGACAGAATACAACACTCACACACACACTCACACACAAACACACACACACACACACACACACACACACACACACAGATACATGGACATTTTTAAAGTTGTTAACAGCAACTTGGAAAATCCTGGACAGATATCTAGTCTCTGTATAACTTTCTCTTAAAGTCTAAACCTATTTAATTATCTGTGTGTGTGTGTGTGTGTGTGTGTGTGTGTGTGTGTGTGTGTGTGTATCAGAGGGCACTGTGTGTCCCTATTAGGACAAAGGGTGACTTCAGGAATCATCCAGGATGCTTCTGCCTCCTTTTTGCTTTGCTCTGGGATTTCCCAGGCTCTGTCCACCAGGCTTAGTTAGAACTGAAGGCTACTATAGTTTTTGCCTGGCATTTTTACATGGGACTTGGGAGCTGAACTCAGGACTTTGTGCTTGCAAGATGTAGTCTTAACTCATGAGTCATCTCTCCTCCAGCCCCCTTCCTCTTAAATTCTAAATAAAACCAGACTAAATGATAAGTAGACTCAGAGGCAGTTATTTGATACAAGGAAAAGTAACACCTCAAATATCCAGGAAGAGTTTTCTGGTTCTGATTTATCTACTTGTGTGAGTATTGACGATTTGTTTAAAGAAAAACAGCAATTCAGGAAAAAAAGTGGATAAAACATGACAATAAACAAAGTATGTCAATTTCTACACTAAATCATCTTGTAAATTCTTTTTACAACACAAAATCAGGAATTATTTTCATTATTTACACTTATTAATAATTATTTTCTTTCTAAATTCTTCACATTTAAATAATAAATTGTGCAATTACATTATTATAATTGTTCATAATTATTGTCATAATATTGATGATTATTAAATATTATTAAATAATAATTGAAAAAAAGTTCAGTATCTATTCGACTTATTAAGGGCTGGTAAATGTGAAAGTCTTGCTTGTTATGAATGTGTGAGTCATTTCTATTTTATAGTAAACTAAGCCCAGCAATACCTTTGCTTTTCAGTGTTTGAAATAAAGCAGCAACATATGAATTATCAGTTTATTATTTCTTTGCTATAACTATAATTATTAGTTCATGACAAGTTATGTGATAAAAATATTAAAATCTTTTTAAAATTTGTTGTACATTCAAGTTTTAAAAAATGTTTTATGAAAGAGAGAAAGAGAGAGGATAAGGAGCATGAGCAAAGGTCAAAGGACATCTTCAGGAAGTCAGCTCCTTCCACCATGTGGGCTTCCAGGGATGGAACTCGGGTCACGAGGATGGCAAGCAGGAACCTTACCTGCTAAACTATCTCACCACCCCAAATCCATGCTTCGAGAGAAAACTAAGTAATTTGTTAACAAATCAACAAATAAAAGTCATCAATAGAGTGATCCTGCTAGAAAGTTTAAAGTGGATTAGAATAATTGTAAATTGCATAAACTGTAGAACAAGTTTCAATGTAAAATGAATGACTGAAAGGTTTTACACACCTATGGTGAATCCAGAGAATAACAGAAAACCAACCTGGATATATTTGAGTCTCCTGTTGGACTCTGTCCACTCTTATCACTTATGACCAGCCTACACACCTCTCTCCACATTTTCACACAAACATTTCATATGAAGACTCTCTCCTTAAGTCACTCAACTGTGTTTCTAGGCTTTGTAACGTACATTCACAAAACCACCACGCAGGCATGTGCAGAGAAGCTGTGCACTGCAAGCTTCATTATCAGTGCCAAAGTACTTTGATCATGTGGTACCTTAAAGGGAGATCCAGGAAAACTTTTTAGTGTGGGGAAAAGCGAGTAAGTGGTTCATTGCCCTGCAAATTCTCTCATTCAAAGATTTGCATTTTGCCTTACATTCAAGTTTATTTCAAGAAAAATAATGCAACCACAGTTGGGTTGTGTAATTCACAATGGCCTGGGATTATTCTCCTAAAGCAGATTCAAAGGTCCTTTTCCCTAACAGTCTTTTTGATCATCAGACCCTATAATTAGGAAGTGAAAATAAAAGAGTGCTGACTAATATTTCCCCTCCATGCCTCCTCTGGGACATGGCAATTGATGGACCTACTTGGGACAACCTGCGGAAAGCTCTGTGATAATTGCTAACAGTCTATCTACAGTCAGGAAAGCATATTGAAAATTTCATTTTCAGGCCAGGAGAGTCTCCAGACAAATGCTTAATCTCTGTCTGCCACATTCTTTCTGGCTGCTGTTGTAGAATAACCAGGGAATAGACTGCTAGGCAGTGGCTTTTGCAAAGTGTGTGCATGAGAAAAAATTATAGGTATTCTGAAAGCTCTGTTATTTAAATATTGGATTTAGAAAACCTTTCTTAGAGCTACATTATTGAGTAGTGCTGAAGTTTGTCTCGTTTATTCATGACTAAAACGATCCCCGTGGATTAAGGCAATAATTCAATCTGAATGTTTGCTTTATATTTCAAAAACAAATGAAACATTCAACAGTTGTCAAGCATTAGCTTGATCTTTACTGTGACTCTTTGCAGAGATTATGAGTATTATGCTGTGCGCTCAAAGTAAAGATTTGGAAAGTGACAAGTAACAGGTTTCCATTATCTGGTTTCAGCATCAGCCAGAGAAGTAAAACATAATCAGATAATGTCTCCTAGTCCTCAAAAGAGAAAGCAGATCCCTTCTGCTAGTGTACACATGTTGATAATCATAAGGCAACTAGCGAAGTTTAACATATGTGGGTCCATTCACAGACTGAAACCAGAGTCTTCACACATCAAGAATTAAGGGAGTCTGCTCTGATTCATCCACGGGTCCCATCCCTTTCTACAATAAAATAAATAGTCCATGGTATGTATAATAATATCTCTTCTGTCTTTTAAAATTCATAAATCACTACGCTGACAGTAACTCATTCATAATTCTCACCTTCCTGAAGATCTGCTTTCAAAAGATGAAATGTGGCTGTTACAGAATACATACGTTCTAGATCTCAATTAGTACTTCCAAAATTAGATTCAGTGTCAGTGAAATAGCTCAGTGGGTGAAGGCACATACTGAACAAACCTGATGACATGAGTTTGATCCCCAGAATGCACATAAATATAGATGAGAACCCGCTCAATACAAACTATCCTCTGGCCTCCACATGCATGCTATGGTATAAACATACCCTTGTACCTGTGCAGCATACAACGCATGCACACACACACACACACACACACACACACACACACACACACACACATGCACATGCATGCACACACACACTTTTACAAGATTATCATCTCTCTGTAGTAAAGCTCACTCTTCCTTTATGGCAAGGAGGACAGGCATTTTGAACGTAACTATTGCTCTAACTTCAATCCCGCATAGCAACGCTTACGTGTTTTGAACACTTTCTGTGTAGTGTATTGAAAGGGTCAGCACTTCGACTTTGGTCTATACTTACTTGCTTCCCTTCTGTGTCTCTGCACATTCCTTTCTTGCATACTATGGCAACATTTCTCTGGACAGATGGCTTCTTCCAACTCACATCCACTTTTCTCTGCAATTTGATTTCCATCTTCCTCAAATTTACTGAAACTTTTGATCTTTCCCAGATCAAAGTCAATAGCCATCAACATACCACACTACTCTGAATGTGATGATGATGCCCTTCACTCCTGGGGAGCAGAACTATGCCTCCTTGAACTCACTTTGTATCTGAGCATGTTCCCTGAGATTCAGTCCTTGATCTCAAGTTTGCTAGGGAAAGCTGTGGATCTTCATTTAAATTTCTTAAATATTTTAAAATTTCAATATGATACTATTGAAAGAGAATGAAAGGAAAAATTAGGTCAATACACCAGGTTGCTTTCTTTGCCTTCCTTCACACAATGCTTGTTCTGGGATTGATAAAACCTTTGGAAACTGGCACAATCACATGATGTAGCTAATTGCTTTCCTTCTTGGAAGGAAAATAAATAACTCCTTCAATAATAGATTGCTTAGTTATCACCCTCTTAAAAGTTTTCTCCTACCAAATCCTCCTCTGGTTATTACCTATTTTTCTGCTTGCTTTTTACAACAAAATGTATCTAGGATTTGTCTGTGAATGTTTTCTTTTCCCTCAGAATCCCTTAAGTGTTCTGCTGGTTTCTGTCCTTTGGGCTCCATGGAAATGTCAAGGTCCTCAATGATTTCTGTGTGACCACCTCCACGAGGACTCCATTCCCTCACTTCAAGGGTTCCTCAGTACCAGTTTTTTTGAAAATGTTTTTTCCTCCCAATTCTCTGACAGACCCATGTCTAAGAGAACTCTTTGTTAGGTCTCCTTTTCTAGTCTGACTTTTGTAGATATAGCTTCACAAGCATAAATAAGCCTAATTGTATATAGGTGAGTGATTTTCTAGCCTTAACCTCTCCTCTTATATCCACACATGCAATATCTCTTAGTAAACAACATCTTTTTAGTCAGTATTTAAATTGAGCAGACCACCTGTTCATTGCTATATTTTCCTTACTTTCCAGCTTTCTCATTAGATGTCACCACTTTCCACCCAGTAACCCAGACCCAGTTAACATTATGGCTCTTTTTCTTTATCTACCTCCTTTCTACTCAAAACCCTTTGTATCATGTATCTGAATATATCCAGAATGTTCATAGTAAACACTTTTCTGATGCTTCCCTGCTACATGTTTTGTGAATGCCAGCATTCTCTTCTATTTATATAAATATGTCACTCTCTTCTTATTTACCTTTGGCTTCCATCAACACAATGTTTACAGTTAAAAATAAACCAGATTATTACTGACAGGTTAGTACTTTGTTATAACTTTCCAATATGGGTGAAGAAAATCCTCCTTTTCTTTTACTAGAAAATTGTGCTCAATATGATTTGCCCATGGCTTGTTTCTCCACCTTCATCTTTAATTCTCCAGATTACTAATTAATTCTCAAATACGCTGGACTTCTTTTTATACTTCAGATAGGAATAAGGCATTTCTATCTCCTGAACCAGACTTTTCCCATTTTTAAGTTTTGTTTGATTCATGTCAATTTTCATTTGTATTTGGGCCTACATGTGATATAAATTCTTACTTGTCTTATTTTCAGAAGCTTTTAGAAGAATGTAGGTTTGAAGAAAGCAGGCCACACGTGTGTTTTGCATTTGTTTCTTTTGGTTTTGGGTAGTGTTTCTGTTTTTCCTCTGATGCACAGAAGAATGTCTGGCATATAGCAGATGTGTTTGGAAAATGCAACATGAAAGTCCAGCATAAAAGATTTAAACATGTGGCTATGGAGAGCTGCTCTGCCTAGGAATTGACCAAAATTATGTGAAGAAAGCAAAAAGTGAATGAAGAATTTCATTTTTCAACTAGGTGAACTAAAATAAATTAATGTCAAGCATACAGTAATTTTTGTTGTGCATAGTTGGAGCAGGATAGCATGTATAGAATGATTAAAAGAAGGAACTTAGGGAAACTAAAAGATTATTGGCATGTATACATCATGATGTATTGGCATACGTGTGATTGAGCACATTTGTATATGCATATTTGCATATGTGGGGACACATGTGTGTGCACATGCATATGGAACCTGAAGTTGATGTTGGATGTCTTCTTCAGTCCCTTACCACTTTCAGCAATGTTTCCTACTCTACTCAGAGCTTGTTTCTTGAGTGAATCTGCTGGCCAGATTCTCCTGTATCCACTTTCCAGTCACTGAAGTTGCAGACAGCCATCATACTTGCACAGCTTTTACGTGAGTTCTGGGGTTCCAAACACTAGTCCTTATGCTTGCAAGACAAGAACTTTACCTGATGCTCCATCTCTTAAACTCTGGGGATATTTTTTGTCATAAACCAAGAAGTCTATCAGAAGTGGTAAAGAAGAGTAAACATCTTACTTTGAAAGAATGTGAAAGAAAGGGGGCAGTGAATAACATCCAGGGACACACCAAAAAACCTTACTTGACTCTATCTTAGAAGCACATGAATAGGAAGAGAAGGCGAAAGTCAAAACCACGATGGATACAAATTTGACAAGGCTAAATTGCCTGAATTCTATTTAAGAGAAATTAAGAGTTGTGGAATTGTCTTAAACAGATAGTTGGCTTGATCATAAAAATGCAATGAGTATTTGTTATGGTTGCATTTTGGTGTCAAGTTGCAGACTGTTGGGGCAGCTGTGGAAAGTTAATGGTTAGAATGGCCTCTGAACAAGTCTGCAGGTATTGATTGATTGCTATGGAGAACCCAACCCATAGTGGGTAGTACATTCCAGTGGTGGACCAGATAATAGGGGGTTCAAGGAGGAAAGACTTGCTCTTCCCTTGTCTTGTGTCGACTTGCCATGGAATCCATTCTGCTTGTGTAGTGCACTTTTAAGCATCGGTGCCTTCTTTGTTGCTGCTGCCACTACTGCCTCGGTCTTTGGCTGACTTGGAGCATCACCTTTTCCACCACATTGTTGCTGTTCCCACTACCTTTGAAGCCAGATCTCTAGGCCTTGCTGCTGTTCGCTGTTCATCGCCAACTTTGGAACCCAGTGTCTTCAACCCTCCAGAGAAGTAAAGGCTTAAGACCTTCTCAGGATCTTTTGGCTTTGTGGAACATTCCGGTCAAGAACGAGGCAGCTGCGGGTGGCTACTCTGAAGGATGCTATTTTTATTGTGAGTTTTTTTAATAAACTTATTTACATATATTACATTCTACAGATTCTGTTTCTTCAGAGAACCATGATTAATACAGTATTGTTCACTTCTTCATTTAAGCGCTTCTAGACAGGAATCTCTTTTTCATTAGTACTTGCTCTTCCTTATCTTTAAGTGACTCACTAGTTATATCTTAACTTAGATTATTGGCTTCTTTTCTCCTATTCATTAAGTTGCTATAACAGTTAAAATGCTTCATGCACTTACTTTTATTGCTATTTTTTATTGTAACATGCCCTGCAGTGGTTCTATTATTCGAGTATCCCCCATTGGGTTCATGTAAAGGAGGCTTGATCCCCTAGTGTGACAGTCTAAGGGGTGACAATGGTATACTTAACAGAGTCTCAACTGATGGTAGCAGGCAGTCCTTATGAGACAATTGGTAGTCTTCTGGGGCAGATTGCTATAAAGACCAACTTGACCTGTTCCCACCTCTTCTCTCTGCTCCCTGACTCATTCTTAAACATACAGTCCATCATAGGGCCAGGACCTGTGGCATAATATTACCATTTTCAGCCTCAAGAGCTGAGGAATACCTCTTTTAACTTATACTAGGTATTTATGTATTAAGGAAAAACTAACACAGATGTAATGTCAAATCAGAATGTGCAAATTCAGGGGGCTGCACAGTAAAGCAGAAAAGTCATTCTGCTACCTCTAGCTCCTGATTCACTTTTTCGGACAAGATCTAATCAGTGTGTTATGGCCAATATCAATTTACTTTTATAGAGACTATTGATATGAGCTCCTCAGTTACACACATAAGTGTGAAGATCATATGCATATGTCTCTGCAAATAGAGGAGACTTTGCTCATTGTTTTATATTCGTATACATGCATATATTTTGTATATATATGCATGCATGCATGTGTACAAGTACAAAAATATATTGTATATTCTATGTGCTTTTATTTGTTTTGGTTTTTCTTTTGTAGTTATGTTTATATATTTTGGAGATCAATATATATTAACACTTACAAATTGCTTTTAAAATAGATTGTAATTGCATGTTTGGACTATAGCACAGACTTTCATAATACAGCAATCTGGTAAATATTCATGTGTATACAAAGTATTATCAACTCTGAAAATTAAGATTTCTCTGGCAAAGTGAGTAAACACTGTGGGTTTTGACCTAAATTCTCACCTAAATATTCTTGGAGAACAACAGCATCAATCTTGTGTCTCGCCATCAGAGCACGCGTGCCTAGTACACTTACACAGTAGCTTACATAACTTTTACAACATGATAAAATAACATTCTCTTATTATTTCATAAATAGGGATAAAATTTTAAAACACTATTTACCTATGAAATATCAATCCATCTTCAATGAAACTTACAATATTCTTAAAATCATAAAGTACTAAAAGGATCTAAAAATAAATAGAAACAGCAAGAAACAAAATCCTAAGTGAGCCCACTAATCACAAATATCATGATTTAATAATAAAACAGATAATCAAAAAGTTTTAGACACTGCAAGGCATAGATCCTTTCAAAGTAAGACATATTAATCTTCAAATAACAATTATCGAATTTAAAAAATAACTCAGGATTGAGAGGATGGCTCATGGGGTTAAAGTCTTTGCCCTGAAAGCAAAGGACCTGATTTCAGACCACCAAATCCCATGTACACATGCCTGATAGATATGGCAACAACCTGTAATTCTGACCCTGGAAAACAGAGGCTGGGAAAACCCAGAGCAAAGCAATAAGGAGGTAGAACAATGCGGGGAAGATCCATCTGTAGGGAAAAGACCTCGCTGAGATACATGACCATTCAATCAGAGACTTAGAAGAGTCACATAGTTTTAGAGAACAAGCTGCAATCCCAAAGAAAGCCTATGGACTAGGCCTCAGTATAGAAGAATAAGTTTTAACAAGGATAAAGCTAAGGCTCATTGTATCAACTTACCATCATAAAAATGGAAATTTAATATTTTTAAAGAACACATGAGCCAGACTCATTTATAATCTAGCATTCAAAATGTCTTATATCTAAAACCAAATGTAATCAAACCATTTAAAAAGCAGAAAAATGCACCCTCAATCATAAATCAAGGAAAAGGAACAGTGCATAGAAACAGATTCCAAACCACTAAAATCCTGTAATGAACACATGATTATTAAATAGCCTTAATGGATATTTTAAGTATGAAGAAGAAAAAAATGGCATAAATGAGTTGCCAAGGAGCTTTAACACAGCAGATTAACAGAGGTAGTGTAGCTATGAAGAAGTTTAAATATAGAGGTCTTATGTGACCGTAGAAAGCAGTCTATTATACATATACTTACGATGTTTAAAAAGTACTTGAAAAAGTAATGACTGGCATCCTCTACTTCAATACTAGAATTAAAACAAAGCTCAAGTAAGATAAATGCAAAGAGAGGCACATCATAATCAAATTCTGAAAGCTGAAGAAAAACAAAGGCAATAAGAGATAAAGATGCTTCTAGACAGGGAACAGTGATTTGAATGAGAGCTGGCATCTCATCAAGAACTATAAGATAGCAGGCACACAGAATTTGTTAAATTGAACCATTCTTTTTTTTTTAGCTAAAAATCTTTCAAACTATGAATCAAATCTTGACAATTTCAGATAAACAAAACCTCAGAAAATGTTACTGGTAAACTTTTGCTCTGAGAAAAATCAAAGAATTCAAGAAGGAAGGAAAAGGATCTCAAACAAAAATTTGGAAGTAGTGAAAAATGGCTGAAATGATGAAGACGTGTTACTGTCATAAAATACTGTGACTCAAGAAACTCAAGAGGGGAAGGGTTGATTTGAGTTTCTAGTTCCAAACAGAGTCTATCATGGCCCTGAAGATGTGGTCAAGGCTCCAGACTCACAACTCCATAGTCAGAAAGCTGAAAGATAACAAGAAGTATTACCAGGTTAAAGAAATGATTAAAAAAAATACTTCAAGGCCTATCTTCAGTGACATACCGACATACTTCCTGAAGCAAAGCTTCACCTTCCAAAGGTTCCATAAGTCTCTGAAGCTGGCTCCACCATCTGCAGAATAAGTATCCAAACACATGAGCTTGTGGGGCTCATTACACATTCAAACATGAAATGTGGGGGAAAGTGAAAGATTTGAAGAGGTTTTGTGTCCAGAACTGAGGGCTTATTTTAGTACTTTGCACAGATCTAAAAAATTTGGATTCATATCTTTTTTGAAAAGTACAGTGTGATACTTATTGCCTGATTCTGCTGTTTCTCCAAGCAGTAAACTAAGAAAACCTGAAAAGCATAAAGTCAAGGTACTACCGAACTTTCTTATGTATTATCAGTGTTGGTTATTATCCATGGAATTCGGAGTATCATTGGCATATGTGATATATATGCAAACGATGTGTTATCTGTTAGAAAAAGAGAGAAAGAAGAATGAGGGGCAGGGAAGGAAGGGAGATAGAACAGGAACCCAAGCTTCATCCACCAAGACTAAAGTTTATGCTGGAAGTTCCTCCAAAACTCTAGCGAAGGAACAGCAATTTCCCCTCCAGATGAAAACTGCTATTAATGGGGCTGGAGAGGTGGCTCAGGGGTTAAGCTTCTGCCTTGCAGGGGGAAGGTCCTGAGTTCGGATCCTAGACCCCACGTATAGAGGCCAAGCAGAAGCAGGGACAGCCTGCGTTTCTGGTCCTGGTAGCGCGGATCCTGTGAATGCCGGGGCAGAGTTAACAAGGAGGAGGCAGTCCATGGTGGTTCAAAAAAAACTGCTACTGACTTGGAGTCAGAGGTGCAAGCTTTTAAAAGTTCCAGGGAGAAGGAATTTTGGGTTTGACCACTTATCAGATCCTATTAACATTCTTCCTTTAAGACTTGTATTATATCAGATTTACCAGTGAGGACTTTGGCAGACATTTGCTTCTGATTTCAGATAAGGTGGGGTCTCTGGTTTTGGAAATATGATTCCAATCTATTAATGTCTGTGCTTGTCATAGCATCTACATATGTACACTTCAGTAATTCCTCCAAAAGTTTGAGAAAATGGTATGGGGCCTTCCTTACTCCCCCTGCTGGCCATCATCTAACAAATCTCATGTTTACCTTGTGCTCAATTTTATGTTCTTTAGAATTTTCTAGGAATTTTAAGCTATGTGCTATTTCCAGGTAAATGTCAGAATGATCCCAAATAATTCTTTACAAGAACTTGTTAACATTTCAATGGGGATCACATTAAATCTAGAAAACTGACATATTTTTAAACAATATTGCCTCTATTAATCTCTTTTTTTAAAAAATCAAATTTACCCTTCCCCACCCCGCTCCACCGGCGGGGAAGCGGGCGGTCCAGCCCGGCCTTACCTCGACTTAGGTAAGCTCCACCCCGCCCGCCCCCAGAACCCCAGGCCAAATAATTCAGTTTAGTGAAATTGAAAGATCTTTTTTTTTTATTAAAAATTTAATTATACATTTTAAAATTTTTTACCAGTTCCCTCCCTCCCCCCTCCTCCCCCTCCCCTTCCCCCAGTGCCTCCCCCCCAATTCCCAGAGAGTCCTTTATTGTATACGCCTAACTCTCCATTGGGTCCTCCTCTCCGATGACATATAAGGACCCAGTGGCATTTCCATAAGCCCTTTCTCTTGTTCCCCTTAAGCATAAGATCACTACTATGGCTGTCAATCCCTTGCCTCCAGGGGTCTCGGTGCCCTTAACAGATGCTAGACTTTATGAGGGCAACAGTGCGCTGGACATTGCGCAGGGCATGCAAAGTCCCATTACGATTGCTTTGGCCCCAACTATTGTTGAGAATCTTGCAAATCGTTGCTCCTCCCATCCTTTTGCTCTTACAATCTTACCGCCCCTTCTTCCGCAAATGTCCCTGAGCTCCAGGATGGGGAGAGATTAGGCTGTCCTAGTTCTATGTGATTGATATAGTCTCTGAAGTTCTGGATTGTGGTTTGCTGATTTTCTTTTGCAGTTTTGCTGCTCCTGCAATTCCCTTCACTCCATTCTGCTGGGCACTGTATGTCACCCCTTGCAGACCTTGATGGAGGCCTATTTTCTCTGCTGTAACATGGTCTCCTCTCTCCTTGTTTCTGGTGTGGCCCTCCTAACCCATCTCTCTTGTTCATAATCCTTGCAATTACTATGTTTCATAGGTTTACTTTTGAGTGTCTCAATGTGGGCTGGGTGAGTTTGGTACTAGGAGCCACCTATTAGGGAGTACATACGGCGCTTAATTTTCTGGGTTTGGGATACTTCACTTAATATAATTCTTTCTAATGACATCCATTTCCCAGCAAATTCCAGTAATTTATCATTTTTGATGGCTGAGTAGTACTTATCCACTCGTCAACTGTTGGACATTTAGGTTGATTCCATGACTTTGCTATTGTAAACAGTGCTGCTATGAACATGGTCGAGCTTGTGCTATCGAGGCGAACCTCTGCTGCATGGGGGGTTATTCCCAAAAGTGGGATAGCAGGGTCATATGGCATTTCAATCTTTAATTTCTTTAAGAATCTCCAGACGGCTCGCCAGAGTGGCTGTATGAGCCTGCATTCCCACCAACAATGTTCTCCTACATTGTTGGTGGAAATTGAAAGATCTTAAGAGTTAAAATGACAATGCCAAAGTCAAAGTGCAAATCCATGAGAAGCAACACTCAAGTAAACAAATCTCCCATTGAAGGAATTAATCCCATAATGTTAGACTCCAACCAGAACAAACCGACGGAAAATGGCCAAAAAAGCCTGACCCAGGATAACAACATTCAAAATATGATCATTACCATGTTCAATACTATGAAAGAGGAAATCTGGGAGGAATTACATAATCGAATCAATCGCTTTGAAGAGGAACACAACAGACACTTGGAGGAGTTGAGAATATTTTTAAACAAGAAACAAAAACTGGCATGGAGCAGTTAAAACAGACTCAAGCAAAGTTTAAAACTGAGCTACAAGACAAGTTATCTTCAACCCAGAATCTCCATAGAGATTCTTATCAGCAGAACTAACCAAGCAGAAAACAGAATTTCAGACCTTGAAGATAAAGTGGGAGTACTAACCAGCTCAATGGAAGAGGTTGTTAAAGCCAAAAAGATACTTGAGAGAAATATCCAAGAGATATGGGACACCCTAAAGAAGCCTAACATGCGTATTCATGGAATACCAGAACAAGAATCTCAAAATACCACCCCTGAGGAAATTTTTCAAACAATCATCAAGGAAAACTTTCCTCATATAAAAAAAGAGAGGCCCATCCATATACAAGAGGCATTCCGCACCCCAAACAGATACGACCAAAACAGAAGCACCCCACGGCAAATAATAGTTAAAACACTCCACATTCAAGATAAAGAACTGGTGCTGAGAGCTTCAAGGGAGAAAAAACAAGTCACTTTTAAAGATAAACCTATTAAAATAACAAATGACTTCTCAGTCGAAACAGAAAAGCAAGAAGAGCTTGGAGAGACATACTTCAAGTATTAAATGAGCAAAAATGTCAACCCAGGCTGATTTGCCCTGCAAAACGATCAGTAATGATCGAGGGAGAAAGAAAAATCTTCCAGCACAAAGACAACTTGAAGGGATACATGTCCACCAAACCAGGCCTTCAAAAAATGCTAGAAATGATACTCAAGCGTGAAGAAAAAAACAGGCATATCCAGAAGAACAGAAGGCAAGTATAACACCATTAAAAGCGAAGCAATATACTTATAAAAACTACTAAACATAATTAATGTCTGGAATTAAAAATATTTCTCCATTATAACACTAAATGTTAATGGAATTAACTCACCGATCAAGAGACACAGATTACAAACTTGGATTAAAAATCACAATCCATCAATCTGCTGCCTGCAGGAAACCCATCTCACCACAAAAGATAGGCACACTCTAAAAATAAAAGGCTGGACAACAATTCTTCAAGCAAATGGAAGCAGAAAACAGGCAGGGGTAGCCATTATGCTATCAGACAAAGTGGACTTCAAACCAAAGAAAATTATAAGAGACACAGATGGATACTACATTTTAGTCACAGGTACAATTCACCAGGAAGACTTCACAATACTGAACATATATGCACCCAATACGGGCCCCTCCACATTCATTAAGAAAACCCTACAGCGTCTAAAGCAAGAAATCAACGCCCAAACGATAATTCTTTGGGACTTCAACACCACCCTCTCAACATGGGATAGATCAACAGGTCAAAAGCTTAACAGAGACACTTTGGAACTTAATCAAACCCTGAAAGAAATGGACCTTACAGATCTCTATCAAACTTTTCACCCACGCACCAAAGAATACACATTTTTCTCAGCAGCCCACGGAACTTTCTCCAAAATAGATCACATATTGGGCCACAAAACGAATCTACCTTTATACAAAAAGTTGAAATTCTAACCTGTGCCCTATCTGACCACCACGGCCTAAAGCTGGACATTCACAACACATCAAACAAGAGAAAATACACTAACTCCTGGAAACTTAACAATATGATGCTGAATGAGAACTGGATTCAGGAAGAAATTGAAAAGGAAATTAAAGATTTCCTGAAAGTGAATGATAATGAAAATACAACTTACCAAAATCTCAGGACACAATGAAAGCTGTTCTAAGTGGTAAGTTCATAGCTCTTAATGCTTACATCAAAAAAATGGAAACATCAGAAATAAACAACTTAACAATGCAGCTTAAAGCTTTAGAGAAACTAGAGCAATCTGATCCCAAAAGTAGTAGAAGAGAGGAGATTAGCAAAATAAGGGGAGAAATATCCAAAATCGAGATTAAGAAAGTGATAGAAAAAATCAACCAGTCAAAAACCTGGTTCTTTGAAAAAATCAATAAGATTGATACACCCCTAGCTAAATTAACCAAAAGCAGAAGAGAGAAAACCCAAATTAACAAAATCAGAAATGAACATGGAGTTATCACTACTGATACCCAAGAAATCCAGAAAATTATAACATCATATTTCAAAAACTTATACTCTGTGAAGTTTGACAACACAAAAGAGATGGATGAATTTCTAAATAAACACAACTTACGTAAATTGAATCAGGAAGTTGTGAATTATTTAAATAGTCCTATAACATATAAGGAAATTGAAGAAGTAATCTTGAATCTCCCACCAAAAAATGTCCTGGACCAGATGGATTCAGCACAGAGATCTACCAGACATTTAAGGAGTTAATAACACCAATACTCCTTAAACTGTTCCATCAAATAGCAAAGGAAGGAACACTACCAAATTCCTTCTATGAAGCTAATATCGTCTTAATCCCAAAACCTAATAAAGACTCACTTAAAAAGGAAAACTATAGGCCAATCTCTCTGATGAACACAGACGCAAAGATTCTCAACAAAGTTTTAGCAAATCGGATTCAAAAACATATTAAAAAGATCATTCACGGGGACCAAGTAGGCTTCATCCCCGGCACACAAGGTTGGTTCAACATACGCAAATCAATAAATGTAATTCATCATGTAAACCAGTCCAAAGTCCAAGACCACATGATACTCTTGATAGATGCAGAAAAAGCTTTTAACAAGATCCAACAGCCTTTTATGATCAAAACGCTAGAGACAATAGGAATGGAAGGACACTTTATCATTAAAATAAAAGCTGTATACAACAAGCCCACAGCAAGGATTATGCTCAATGGGGAACAATTGGAAGCATTCCCACTTCGATCAGGAACTACACAAGGCTGTCCACTCTCACCATTTCTATTCAATATTGTAGTTGAAGTCTTAGCTGAAGCCATAAGACAAGAAAGGGACATAAGAGGGATTCAAATCGGCAAGGAAGAAGTCAAGCTATCCCTATTTGCAGATGACATGATCTTATACCTGAATGATCCCAAAAAATCCACCAGGAAGCTCCTGGAACTGGTTGAGAAGTTCAGCAGGGTGGCAGGATACAAAATAAATGTGCAAAAATCAGAGGCCTTCCTATATGCCCAGAATGAAAGAAGTGAAAAAGCCTTGAGAAAAACAATCCCATTTACTATAGCCCCTAAAAAAATGAAATACCTTGGTATAAACCTAACCAAGGAGGTAAAAAACCTTTACAATGAAAACTTTAAAACCCTAAAGAAAGAAATTGCAGAAGACACCAGAAGGTGGAAAGACCTCCCATGTTCCTGGATTGGCAGAATCAACATCATAAAAATGACCATCCTACCAAAGGCAATATACAGATTCAATGCTATATCAATTAAAATCCCAAAGCAATTCTTTAAAGAAGTTGACCAATTAATCTCAAAATTCATATGGAGGCACAAAAGACCCAGGATAGCAAAGACAATCCTGAGAAACAAAAACACTGCTGGAGGTATTACCATACCGAACCTTAGTCTATACTACAAATCCATAGCTGTAAAGACAGCCTGGTACTGGCTCCAAAATAGACACACAGATCAATGGATAAGGATTGAAGACCCAGATATAAGCCCACAAAATTACAGCCATTTGGTCTTTTACAAAGGGGCCCAAAAATCCAATAGAAAAAGAACAGCATCTTCAACAAATGATGCTGGCAAAACTGGATCTCCACATGCAGAAGATTAAAGCTGGACCTATACTTGTCACCATGTACAAGACTTAATTCCAAATTGATATCAGGCCAGAGACTATAAAAACCATAGTTGAAAGGATAGGGAACTCCCTCAAGTTGATTGGGCTAGGCCAACACTTCCTAAACAGACATCCAATGGCACAGTCACTGCTACCAACTCTCAACAGTTGGGATCTTGTGAAATTAAAGAGCTTCTGTTCAGATAAAGAGATTGTAACACGAGCTCAAAGGCAACCCACAGAATGGGAGAAAATCTTCAATAACCACATATCTGGTAGAGCTCTACTGTCCAGAGTGCACAAAGAACTTAGAAAACTAAACATCAAGGAAACCAATGGCCCAATTAAAAAATGGGCCCTGGAACTTAAAAGAAATTTTACCAGGGATGAAATTAAAATGTCTAACAAATATCTTAAAAAATGCTCCACTTCTTTAGTCATCAGGGAAATGCAAATCAACTTCCCTGAGATATCATCTCACCCCGGTCAGGATGGCAAAAATCCACAAACAACAACAAATGCTGGAGAGGATGTGGAGAGAGGGGAACTCTCCTACATTGCTGGTGGGAGTGCAGGCTCATACAACCACTCTGGAGAGCCATCTGGAGATTCTTAAAGAAATTAAAGATTGAAATGCCCTGCGATTCCACTTTTGGGTATAACCCCCCATACAGCAGAGGTTCACCTTGATAGCACAAGCACAACCATGTTCATAGCAGCACTGTTTATAATAGCAAAGACATGGAATCAACCCAAATGTCCAACAGTCGATGAGTGGATAAGGAAAATAGTGGTACATCTATACAATGGAGTACTACTCAGCCATCAAAACTGATGAATTACTGGAATTTGCCGGGAAATGGATGTCATTAGAAACAATTATATTAAGTGAAGTATCCCAGACCCAGAAAATTAAGCGCCATATGTACTCCCTAATAGGTGGCTCCTAGTACCAAAGCCACGCAGCCCACCTTGAGATACACATAGGTAAATCTATGTATTACCTACAGTAATTGCAAGGATTATGAACAGGAGGGATGGGATTGGAGGGCCACACCAGAAACAAGGAGAGAAATGACCATGTTACAGTAGAGAAAATAGGCCTCCATCAAGGACTGCAAGAAAGTAATGTGACACCTGGTTAAGTTCACAGACATTCGTTCCTGATCATTTGCAACTAAGGGGGTATGAACTCACCAGAAGGGGAGGGCATATAGTCCGGCAGATTAAAAAGTAACCATTTTGCAAATGGGTGATTGACCCCTCCCATTGCCAAATGCCATATGACCCTGCGATTCCACTTTTGGTATAAGTATTACATCTACCCTTGAATGTGCCCTTGTAATAAGACTCCAGTTTAACAGCTTTCTGTCTCTGGCCAGGGGGTGACATACAGTGCCCATCACAATGGAGTGAAGGGCATTGCAAGAGCAACAAAACTGCAAAAGAAAATCAACAAACCACTATCCAGAACTTCAGAGACTCTATATCAACCACCTACAACTAGGCCAGCTTAATCTCTCCCCATCCTGAAGCTCAGGGACATTTGCGGAAGAGGGGGCGGTAAGAGTGTAAGAGCAAAAGGATGGGAGGAGCAATGATTTGCAAGATACTCCACACAAGTTAGGGCCAAAGCAATCATAATTGGACATTGCATGCCCGGTGCAATGTCCAACACACTATTGACCTCACAAAGTCTAGCATCTGCTAAAGGCACCAAGATCCTTGGAGGCAAGGGATTGACAGCCATAGTAGTGTTCCTATGCTTAAGGGGAACACAGGAAAGGGTTCAGGGAAATGCCACTGGGTCCTTGTATGTCATCGGAGAGGAAGGCCCAGAGGAGAGTCAGGCATGCACAAGAAAGGCCTCTGGGAATTGGGGCGGGAGGCACAGGGAGATGGGAAGGGAGGGGTGAGGGGAGGGGGAGCAGGGAGTTCGGGGGGAGGAGGAGGGAGGGAGGGAACTGGTGTACCTATTAAGTTTGTATGAGCTGAAATAATAATAAAAATGTATTATATAAAAAAATTTTAAATAAAATCACATATATATTTCAATCACAAAAAAATAAACCCTTACCATTCACAAAAAAAATCAAATTTAATTTCTTATTTTATTGTGTGGTCATGAATATGTATGCGTGTGTGTGTGTGTGTGTGTGTGTGTGTGTGTGTATGTGTATGCACACACACACGTGCATGTACAAGCACACATGCTCACATGCATAGGTTACCATAAGCATATGTAGGCTGGAGGACAACTTTGTAGAATTTTCCCCGTCCTTCCATACTTACATGTGTTCTAGAGATAGAAATTGGATCACCAGGCTTGAGCATAACAAATTTTTTTTCACCCGAGACATCTTGCCAGGCCCTATCTCTCTCCTTTTAAATGTTTCTTGTTTGTGTGCAATATTTGTAAGGATTCACATACTTTCTATTTCGTGACTCCCTAGGAAATTATTTTACTTCCAAATGCTGTGGTGTTGGCACTAAAATAGGCAAATACAGACTGGGAAAGAAACAGTTCAGAAAATGGAGCAATTCATTCATTAACACCTGACTGACATTATAGGAGTATGGGGAAAACAGCCAAGAGATGATGGGTGTCGCTGATGTATTTGTGAAAGTACCAATGGGAAAAGACATTTGATCCCTACTACTCGCCATAAAGTAGTTTTAATTGAAAATAAATTCCTTTTCAAATTAAGATTTATGTTGGGGCATATACATTCTGTTCCTCTCTATACAAATTTTAAAGACACTGCTCAATTTCTGCACATCCTGTCATAATTTTGAGTTGGATTATATTCAATGAATATAATTATTTTGGCCAAAATCATCATATTTACAATCTCTAATCTAGGAACCTGGTGTTGGAGAACATCTTTCAGTTTTTTCAGCATTATGTGAGTTTCCAATATAGAGATTTATATTTATTCTCAGATATTTGATATTTTATGATGTTATTTTCAGATGTTTGCATTTTCAAATTTATTAGTACACATGACTTTGTTCATGCTAGAGAATGATTAAGTAACTCTTTTAAGTAGACATAGTCATTTAAGAATAATATCAGGGTTAGATTCTAATCATATAGTACCTAAGTACATGTATCAATTGTCAGTGGCCACAAAGACTCTGACAGAATAATGAAGGACAAAGAAAATCACATAATCCATTATTAACAAGAATAAACTAGAATGCAATAATTCTACATCTATAAAGATTACAGTCTCAGGAAATATACTTTTCCATTGCATCATACATATTAATAATGAGGATTTATCAAAATCTGTTTTTAAAATTTTCAATTATTTTCAAGATAAAAATATCCATGACAAGACCAAATAGGTTAGTTCTAAAAGAAATTATTTGATTGAACACTTGTTGACGCTAAATTTATTGATGCTATTAAGTGCATGACAATGTTGCAAAGGCTTTATATTTTAATTAAGTGTAGTGCCATTTCTATGTCATTTTTTTTGTTTTAACCAGGAGAAAATTAGAATTCCAAACTAGTATCTAAATTTCTCAATATAAGTGCTGGAGATGCTTAAAAAGCAGAGAAGTAAAATGCCTGTTGTTGGAATAAAAAAATCTAAGCCAATTTTTAACCAAAGAGAACATGTCTGAGTTCATCATACATTCTTTGCAAAATATATGTACATTGGTTGAAAGCATGATTCAGAATTCTAAATAGAGTTAAGCTCCAACCTAACATTGGAAATTTTCATAACCTTGTTCTAACATTGTGTTCCAAATCACTACCATTTTCAAATACTCTATCTTAGAATAAACAAACTCACTGACATACTCATATTATTACACACTACTGAAATAATTTAAATGGATAATAAGGCTGACGAAAGTTAGATGTTAGGAATAGCCATATGTTGAATACAGTTTTAAGTATTTAAACTCAGACAATTAATGCATTTAATTTTAATTTGTTTACTTTCTTTGTTGGTTCTCCTTATGGAGCCTATGTTAGCTGAACTTTTAATCTTTCTGTCTCCATCTGCCTTCCAAATGCTGGGATTACTGGTATGCACCATCATATCTGGCCCAAACAACTGTTATCTGTACCTTGAATTGCCACATTTACCTCTACTCTGCCTCTTCTCACATAATCAAAGGAAAGGAAAGAGATGTGCTGGTCTTTATGTGTCCATTGACTGCTACACGTGCATGGATATGTGAGTGTGGGCATGTTTTTTGCAGGTAAGATTGACCATACCTGTCTCTCCCCAGTGTCTATGTGGGTAAGGCATTCGTAAAACACAGGAACTGGAATTTAGTACATGATTGCACTGGGATATACAGAAATGGAGCAAATATGTACCTTGATAGGAGTCGAATGGAACGAATAGCCACATTTTTAATTGTAGTTTTTTAGCTTTTTGCATTTATTTGTTAATTTTTTAATATCACTGGGGTTCTAGATCTCAACTTGTACTGCTTCTTAAAATAACATACTAAGGATATGTATATATTCTCTTTCATGCAGAGTAACAAATTGGGTTCAGAGACCTAAGGCAAGGTTATTCTGAGTGTCCTAATCCTTGAAGTTAGGACCTCTAATTAGCACAGCAGAAGCTAATGATTTTCAATCACTTGCCAATTGATCCTGGGTCTTTTCTTCATAAAAGTAGCCTAGCCAAATTGGGAAGTGTGCTATGACGTACACCCAGGAGAAGACCACTGGATTAAGAAGTCACAAGAAGAATTCTGAAAGGGCAATAGGGTGGGTCTGGGTTGTTTATAGCCTCTCCAAGGTTATTTTAATATTTATAAATGGTATTGTAAATAAAGATACATGTATTGGAGGTATAAGAAGTTAAAATGATGAGAATTGTTGCCTAATGCAAAGTAAGTGACCTCAGTGTTTATCATCTGCATCAATTCAGCCACAGGAAGAAGCATGAGTGCCAAAATATTTATCAGGTAGTTGATCTGAGGAGTTGTTTTGTTGACTCAGATGTATTTCCTGCACATGACTGTAGTTGCTCCATTAGAAGACAGAACAAGTGTGATTGCATATCAAGCAAACATTTGTTAAGAATCTGCATGTGAGCTAGCAATGACACAGAGAGGAGCATCACGATCTCTTTCTCTAGCTGTCTGCAATTTATAGCTGAGTTCACACTGCTCTAGATCAATGCTTGATCACCTGGATGGAGAAGGAGTGCTCTGCTGTGGTGCAAAGTTGAAGAAACTCGTTTGTTCCTCTTCAGTCCTTCCATCAAGGCACACATGCATTTCTTCCTTAAGATTTGCCACGATTGGGGTGGCTCAGGGGTTAAGCCTCCGCCTTGCCGGCGGAAGGTCCTGAGTTCGGATCCCAGATCCCACGTGTAGACACCAGGCGGAAGCAGGGGTGGCCTGTGTTTCTGGTCCTGGTAGGGCGGAGCCTGTGAATCTTGGGGCTGAAGGAGGTGGAGGCGTCCATGGTGGTTCGCGAATTCGTCCGTGGTTCTACACAGACACACACAGACACACACACACACACACACACACACACACACACACACGTGCGCGTGCGCACATACGCAACGCACATGCGCAGTTGAATAAATAATAATAAAAAAAATTAAAAAAAGATTTGCCAGGATTACATCAATGCTTATAACGTTTGCATTTTACTCTATAAGCAAAATGAGGCAATTTCTTAAAGTAAAAATGGCAAGGGGATAACCATGTGAAGACAACAGAGAATGTCTAGAGATGATGAAGTGTTCATTCAAGTGGTGTGTCTCAAAGAAAAAAAAGAACCTTATAGAACTTCAGTGTCTGGGTTAATTGGTAATTGCAGATTTTGTCAAGTGAAAACTGAGGTCATTGTAAACCCCATGAAAAACAAAATGGCCAAAAACTAAAAAAAAAAAAAGGAAAGGATTTGCCAGGCACAAACCCCATTGCATTCAGGAGGCCGAGAGAGCCATTTCCTTTACAGAAGATCTAATGGACATTGGCGAAGGCAAGCCCCATCTGAATTATAGTAAATGGTCTAAGGAATGTTCAAAACAACGCACTGAGCGTCAGTCAAGGAACAGACATCAGATGTATTATCATTTAAAAGCATCAAGCATTAAAAAGTGGATTGCTGATGAGATATTGTGGTTGTAGAAGAGTAATAAGCACAGCAATTGTGATTATCACTCATACTTTACAGTTTGTGAATATGCAAAAAAACGAAGTTATAGAAATATGAACAATTATGCTTTGAAGTACTATAGAATTTTGGTTTTATTCTAGGTATCTGTGTGTGTGTATGTGTGTGTGTGTGTGTGTGTGTGTGTGTGTGTGTGTTTGTGAAAGTGCATGTTCACATATGTCGAGGTCAGAGATTGAAATCAGGTGTCTTCCTGAATAACTCTCTACCTTATATTTTGAGGCAAAGCCCTTGTCTTTGGCTTCTGAATGCTGGGATGGGAGAAGGCTACAAAGCCCATTTGGTATTTCTGTGGGAGCTAGGGATATAAACTCTGGTCCTCATAAATATATCACAAGTACTTCATTCATTGAACAATCTCTTTGGCCTCTATATTAATAAGAATTCCAACAGAATAAAGTAGAACAACAAATGTTGATGCTTCAAATGCCTCTTCTCTTCCTTCTCATAAAATAGGACAATTTTGTCCTGAAATGTTCCCCCAATACTAACATGAAGTTCTGAATCACTAGGTACTATGTACTCACTAAGCTTCAGCCCACTTTGCCTGCAAATCTTGTCAGGAACTTGTTTCCCTTCTACTTGCTGCAGAATCACCCATGGACCATTTCATTTTGATATGTCAACCCAGTTTGTAAGTGCCTACAAAAACATCTTACTTGAGAGATATGATGAAAATAAAAGTATGAAGCAAAGGGGGAAAAAGTGCATTGTGCAGATAGACTCAAAGCTGGCTTATCATTTTCCTCAATAGGGAAGCTTGAACTAAACTTAGTTCTGAGTCTGAGTTCCATTCTCAGACCATAGCCATTGAATCTGTGCAAGCTTAGGCAAGCCTTTTGGTTACAATGGACTTCTCCCTTCAGTGAGAATGCCTGCACACATGTATGATTGTGTGTGCACGCATGTATGCACAAATGTACTTTTTTTTAAGGATGTATGGGAAACATCAAGGTAAATCTCATCAAACATTTGATGGATCCACCTCAGTTTTAGGGTGTATTACTCTAATTTTTGTATTTGTTAGTTTAGGGGTTAATTTCTCTCAACAATTCTATATATGCATGTGCCTGTGTACATACCTATTCAAGTATACATGTGTAAAGAAAAATGCAATGTGAATAAAATTATATAGTACAATATAACAAAGCTTATTTAATATAAAAGCTACTAAAATGTCATAACTAGTTTGAGAACCACTTAGGACAATAATCAGTAATGTCTGTCATTTAAGGATTTGCAAATCTGAATGTTTTTAAGAACAAAAATAAAATGACAGTTCAGTCTAGCACTGAAATATGATACTCTTAGTCCTTTCATTGGTTTTCTCACAAGCAAAAGCTAAGCTATTGACGGGATTTGTCACATAAGTTAGATGTTAGTTTTTTTCTGTGTTTCCTTTTCATCCACAAAGGCCACTGTTTCCCTCTGCTGCTGCCCACATGAAGTCACACTATTCCTGAGAGACAGAGTATACAAGAAATCCCATGCTAAATCCTACGTGTACCCTTCCAACACATTGCATGATCCTGTAGATAAAGCCATGGGAGGGTCATCAAATAAGTTCTCCTCCAGACTTTGCAAATCTAAGAGAGATTCTACTGAGAATGTGAACAAAGTACAATGATCTATAAGTGTGAAAACATTACACAGAAGCATTTAGTGTGCTATCTGAAAATTTTATTTAAATCCTCCCTCCCAAAAAGAAGAATGCATACATGTCCTACTAGCATGTGATGATATTGTCATCAGGATGCCTTCCAACATGGAAAACACAGAAGTGATAAGTTGCAAGTACAGAATCTGCCTGTTTTTTCTGTCTTTAATGCCACTTTCCAAAATCTCTGCATGATCTCTCATGTCTTATTGTCAAAATCTCAGTTGAAAGAAGGCCTACTGAGAATAACCATTCTTAACTGTCCCATCTTGGAGTGAGTCAAATCCTGCTTTCCACATTCTTGTCTTTAACTTTTATACCCTTAGATCTTTACTTATTGTTCTCGTGTTAACTGGTTTTCTTCTCCATTAGTCTGTAAGTTTTGTGAGTGCAAAGGGTTTCCCCCTGGTTTTACCATCATATTTTCAGTGTGTGCAATAATGTTTGGCATACAGTAGGTTGTCATGAATATCTGATCACTGAATGAATGAAAATTATGAAATGCTCATTTCTCTTATTGAAAATAAAAGTATCATATACAAAGAAAAGGGATACCAGTCACAAATCAAGTCCAAGACTCATTCCACATGAAAGTATCTGCAACTTACCAGACAATGCTTATTGAGCACTTTAATTTTCAGGCCTCTGTATATTAATCTCCCTGAAATCATATGTACAATAGCCATCCAAGATAAGTATTCAGAATATGCTAAAATACTCAATAAATAACAATAACAAGTAGAAAGGGCAGCAGAGAAATGAAACCAAAGAACCTAAGTTTCGATCAGTGAAAACAGGTTTGAAGTTCAGTTCTTTAATCTGTTTTTTTTATTCAATTGCACGTGTGTGTGTGTGTATGTATGTGAGTGTGTGTGTGTGTGCGTGTGTGTGTGTTTGTGTGTGTGCGTGTGTAGAATCACGGGTGAATTCGGGAACCACCATGGACCGCCTCCACCTCGTTTACTCTGCCCCAGGATTCACAGGCTCCATCCTACCAGGACCAGAAACGCAGGCTGCCCCCGCTTCTGCCCAGCGTCTATATGTGGCATCTAGGATCTGAACTCAAGACCTTCCACGTCTCCAGCCCCCAGTTCCTTAATCTGTCAATTAGAATTCTTTCAATTTTTAATAAATTTGCATATTGAGACACATTGACTTATCAGTGTTGAAATTCCCTGAAACTTAGTATTTGTAAATTAAATAAATTAAAAGTCATATATGTACTTAGACAGTAAAGGTAGAATTTATAAATTAAAATTTGTAATATGTACTTGGGAGGTACAAATGGGATTATCAAGTGCATTTGGTCATATTCAGATATATGCCAAGTTTAAGGCCAGCTTGTGCTATTTATTAAGAAAATTCACAGTATGATTCCCTCATTGGACACCTGTGGAAAACAATCAAAGATGTAATGCAGAATAATGGGAAGTATTAATTTAAAGTTCTATTCTAGCTAAGTTAGGTACTGTTGATTGTTTTATTTTGAATTTTCAATAAAGGAAAACTGTAGAATAGAATAATACTTTATTGTTCAAGTAATCAAAGCACAAATGCATTATTTTTCAAGCATTTTGTCTACTCTTTCTGCTGTAATAATGCAATGAATTATCATATAGTTAAAACATACAGTATAGTCAAAGAAAATAGCTGAAAGGATTTTTATTCAACTATGTTGCATGAATAATTGGACAAAATATTTTCTTTTTCCTGTATTTTACTGTTATATACATAACAAAGCAGAGTTTTTGGTAGAAGCTATAAGCTAGAAAAATTCAATTGTAACCTCATAATAGTTACTTAGCACAGAACAATATCCTCTAATTTAGTTCTATTTTACATTCTTAGAAAAATAGCATAAGATTATGAGTTGCAATGTATATATCTTTCTTTGTCTCTCTGTTTGGGAATTTTTTTAGTTTTATCATTGACTTCATTGATACATTCTAACTCTGATCAAAATGAAAATTAGATAAAATATGAAAAGATTTTCAGAATCAGTAATTATTTTAATGTAAAAAAGTAGATTCATATGAGACAATATAGATTGCCTGTACTTGAACCACTATTTTTTCTTTAATTTAATTCGGTCTCATTCCATAATATAATATCCTTCAAGACAGACATTCAAAAAAGACTGATTCTTAAAACACTGCATATCTGTGCTGGAATTCTTCATGATTACACTGAAGGTTTCCTATCAAAAGCATGTGCTTGCATACTGAGAGTTTGGGAACCGCTACATCTGTTTAAAGGATTAAGATCTATTTGGTAAGAATCAGTGGTTTTTTTCCTAGTTTAGCATGAAGAAACTATGAATCCAGTGTTAGCCAACTATAGATTCTTAATGAATCTAGTGAATCTAATGAATTCAGTTTTTAGGCTATTGAGGAGAGAAACAGGGGAGTAAAATAAACAAACCAAGATATACAGAAATAAGAAACCTCGTATGTTGCTGATAGAACTATAAAACAGTGCTATCAGTAGGAAAAGAATTTTGTATTTTCCCACACTATGAAATATAGAATTATCACTTCCTCATTCAGCAATTCTACTCATGGTATGCATCAAAAAGTAATGAAAACATGTCCAGCATAGAAATATTGCAGTGGTTTTATTCATAGTAGCCCCAAAGTAGAAATAATCCAAATATCTATCTACTAGCAAATGAATAAAAAATACTACCCTTGTGGAATAAGATGATAGCCTATTGTTGAAAAGATAGCACTTTGAGAAAGGAAGGGAGGTAAAATAGTAGAAAATGTTAAGAAATAAAACTAAAAAAAATTGTCAGTAATAAAATGAATGAAATATTATTTCTGCCACAATGAGGTAAAAATTCAAAAGCCTTCTAAGGAAAAACGCCAGCAATAAAGAGCATGTGTCATATTTTTCTGTTTCTTGGAAACATGAAGAACAGGCAGGCAAGATCACAGAGGAGAAGCTAAAGTAGTAGATTCCTAGAGCAGAGAACAGAGAAATAAGAGAAATATGTGCAATTTAGAAAGAGGGTATAACTTACAGATCTTTTTTCAAATTTTCTGGTTTATATAATGCTTCCAATTCAAATACATTGACAAGGATATCAGTTCAATTATCCGCATATAAGCGAGAACATGCAGTACTTAATTTTCTGTGTCTGAGGTTGGGGTGGTCTGAAGAGAGGCAACTCAATATACCATAGAGGCCTTAACCCCCACAAGAGTAGACAACCCAGAGCGAAGCCTGGGGTCCATAAAAACATACAGGCAGAAGGGCAGGAGGGAGTGGGAGGGAATGATGAAGCAAAGGGAAGCATGGAGGAAGGGGGAGGGAGGAAAGCTGGGATGAATACTCAATATGTTTGTAAAAGTAGAAAAAATTAATAAAAATGAAAAAGGGGGTAGGGAGTAGTTCCAGTAAACATTATAGTATTAGAGATAGAAACACTTTAAAATTAGATGGCAGGGTGGAATGTCTCTGTGAATATCCTGAAATGACTGAATTCCGCATTTAGATAGGTAAACCTTAAGACGTGTGTCACATCTCAATGACATTAAAATACAAAATGATGTGTTAGGAAAATAACAATAGAAATAAAGTACTCCTGAAAGATGCAAGACAGAGTAAATAATTCTTAGTCAGGGAGGAGGAGTAAACTAGCAAAATATCCCCCTTCCAAAAAAAAAAGATAACTTTTAATCTGGATCTTAAATAATAAGTTAAAGATCTTCAATTTGAGAGCACAAATCATGTAAAACCAAGGGAACAATTGTATGAACGTATACAAAAAAATCAGAGCCTTGGGCAACAGATCAAGTAAGGAAAAGTGGTATTTCTAGGAGCTTAAGTACTTGGAGTGGTATAAAATGTTAGTAATATTGCAAAGGCAAAATGTAAACAATACCTGGAGATGCCCTTCAAGTGATGCTAAGATGTGTGTGTGTGTATGTGTGTTGACAGCTACGAAAATGTTTTTTAAACAAATTTGACAAAACCATTTTATTTCTTAGAAATGAAAAACAATTCATTCAGATAGCATTTATGTATCTAATCAAGTTTAATTAGGAAATACGTAAAATAATGGGACATTTACAAACCAATAACCAGACACAACCCAATAATTTTCATTTCTTGGTCAGTAAGTGACTCTTCCATTTTCAGGGGGCTAGAATTTTTAATATTGTATCTCTAGCAAGAACTGATGAGTATTTACAAGCAACCTGATCATAGGGATGTCCTTGAATCAGTTTAGGTCAGTATGATATGATATCATGAATGGACATATTTATGATAGAATAGCTAATATTGGGCAGAGAGAAATAGCATCTAACACATGTTCACACAGATGAACAAGGAGTTTATCACTCCTTGGATACCCATAGCAACCAGGACAACAGGCCTATTTCTTTGGACCTGCCTTAGAATTCTTTTGGAATATTCACGCAGGAAATCACTGGCAAGTGAGTTGAGTGTGGACAGAAGATAAAATCCTCTTGCCAAGCCAAGATTAGCATAATCACATTCATCTTAACAAAATCATCTGAACTCTATTCTCTCTTTCACATAAATTTCTGTCACCACAGGTTTAGGAGGGAAGGTCAGCTTTCAGAAATCTTATCCATGTATGTCACAATGTCACATTAAGCGAGGAGTCACCTTTCCCCTCTCTATGTGCATTTTAATCCTTTACTACAAACATTGGATGAAAGGATTTCCTTCTGGTGATAAAGAATTTAAGGCATCTGAGAACAAATGGAAGTTATTTTAAGAAGACTTTTTTCCAGAGTCCTTGAAAGTGTACCATGTGTTTGAGGCTAATCTTACTTTTTTCAGAAGTTATATAGACTACATTCCAGTCACTATCTCCACTCCAGAAAGAAAATTTGAAAGAAAGTCTGATGAGGTTCATTGAAGTATAAGACACAAAGGTAAAGACTATACAAAGTTGATTTCATGAATCAATTCAGAAGCCTGTCACGTCTTATATCAATATCTCACAATTTCCTACAGTCCCAATGTTAAAATGATATATATTTTTTTCATTTCTCTTAGGCTACATGAAAAATCAACCAGCTGTTTCAAAAATTTCAAAAACTATTAAATCTTTGCAACAACCTTAAGGAGGCTGCCCTCTTACAGAGTCACAGCGAGAGAGAGAGAGAGAGAGAGAGAGAGAGAGAAACTATGAATCATATTAATTTAATTTAACACACAAAGACATTCATGAAGAAGCCAAAGATTTGTCCATGTGGAGGTAAAATTTTACACATTTTCTTCCCCTGTTAAAATGACCCATTGTTTCTCATCTTTTTGTATGATGTCCAAAAACATGGAAAGTCTGAGCTGTTATATTAGTTGGAAGCTAATGAGTGTGCTTGCCAAGGTTTCACGGATGCTGTCAAAAGTCATGAAACTCATGGTTCACAGACAAAGGACTAGTGTTCAACAAATAGCAATGGCCAGAGTAATAGCATTTTCTTGTCCCAGTTCCACAAGTTAATTTCCAAGGATAACTCAAAGAGGCAGAATGTTAAGATAAATACCATACAAGTCAAAGCAACTTGCATCTAGAGCAAATTGTATTATAGAAAATAATTTCTTTTCCCATTTTCATACATGCAAGTGTGTATGCATCTTCAGATTTGTATGGGTATAGCACATGGAGGTTTGAGGTTGAAATTCAGAATCATTTTCATTCTCTCTTCTACTTTATTCTTTTTTTGAAACCAGGTCTCTAATCAAACCCAGAGCTGACTAAGGATTGTTAGTTACTTCCTTCCAAGGCCAACATTACAGGTGGGCCACCACAACAACCTAGCATTTTTTTAGATCTGGAGATCTGAACTCTAATCCTTTTGCTTGCACATGAAGCACTTTATGCACAGAGCCATCTCCCCACACCCAAGGAAGTCTAAAATGAGGAAATTCAGTAATTATCAATGATCAGTAAGCCTGCCTATCTGCCCATTTGCTACATAAAGGAAAATCTTACCTTGTTATCCTGTAAGCAAAGCTACTTTTGAAAAAGAGATGCAACATCATCCAAAGCAGTTTGCTATATAAAAAGGATCCATGAAAAATTGTCACAGAGCAAAAGCAATCCTTATAAGATATGCAACAATACAAAAGACACATGGGGAAGCATATCCTAACAGATATGGAGAATGAATTCTTATATAGTAGGCAATATAGGTTAGTTCATATCAAACCCAAAATCCAGCTGAAACTAATGATCAATTTGTTTCATGATCAATGACACTATATTAAGAACATTCTGCGTGTTACATTGGTTGATCATTCTTATCTAACATTTAGATACATTCTTATGTAGCATTTAGATACATATGATAACATTTTGATAAATTGGGAAAGTCATATTTCAAAAGGAAATAACAGCATTTTAATCCTGTCTCATTCCAAGCAGCAGGTATATTGAAAAGAGCCAGAGGACAGATTCATAGAAGAGCTTCATCAATGAAGGCTGGTTATTTAACATAGCGTGGCTCATATTGCATATTGGACATGGTGTCGTATTTGTGACAAATCTGTGAAAAATGTGAGAATTAATTTTTGTGAATCCCAGAAGGCAAGCTTTAGTTTCCATTAAATGGGTAACTAGCTAACCTAAATATTGAGTGTTTATGCTACAAAATGACAACCTACTTTATATTATGTAATCTACATTTATAATCAAGTAGTAGTTCAAAAGTATGGGATTGTTAACCAGAATAAAATCTAGCTTAGACTACCCTGTGATATTTAATCAACTCCAACACTGGCTGTGCCAACATGGGAAACACCATTTTCCATGTGCTTGATTTGCACAGGACCTCTGCTCAGTTCAGCTCAGGCAGTGATCCTGCCTCCTTGTTAATTTCTGCTTATGAAAAGCCTTGCCTTTCCCACCTAGGATCTATTGGACCCTGACTTCTGTGCTAGCTGGGAGTCTTCTTTTTTTTCAAAGAATGGGGAACATGTCTAGGTGTGCTTTCAGAGTTAATATAAATATGTGAATTGTATACTGGGCATTAATCTGGCCTCAACTAGATCCAAGACCTTTCTAGATGGTCTGCAGACTGGAATAAAACTGGCAACCTATGAACTTTAAACTATCTTTTATAAAAGCATCCATTATATCAAAGCTTTCCATATTCCATGTGCTATGTGACTCCTAAACTGTTCATTCCTAGATACAAATGGAAGGTATTATACACACACTTTGTACAGTTCATTTGAGGACTTTATAGAGGCAAAGTTGTGTTTCTTCAGAGGAAGTTGATGGAAGCTAGCAGATGCTCAAAAATGCTTTCCTCTGCTGTTCCACTGTATACTGACTATGCTGCATGAATTTCAGCTCACAGGGGATAGGGTGCTGTCATAAGACCACCATGATTTACACTAACATTTCCCTCATTCTGCAATTGCTACCTATAAATCTTCACATTGTCCAAATTGGCCCATTTCAACTTGTTCTTCTCAAGTGTAACTTCCCAATCAGTATGTTGCTGCCAGTTTCCTGTAGCAAGAAAATCAGCAGGCCTTCCATCCTTCACTGAGAGTCCATTCAATGCCATTTTATACCTTTAAAGAGTCCCAGACTAATGACCATACTCATTCACTTGTTTCCTCTACTTCCTGTCTGTCAGGAAGGCTGGATGTACAAGATTGAATGAACCCAGTTAACACTGAGCTGGTTTGTGTTTTTCTTTAGTGCAAAACCATAATTAGTTTGTTTCCTTTATAAAATGCAAAATGAAAGAGATGGATTAGAGTGGTTTCTGCAAGTAATTATGCAATTAAGATATATGTAGGATGCTGAGTTCAACATCTTTATGGAAATTCTCTGCAACTATGAGTTGTGTATAACAAGAAATGTTTGACTTTTAAAACCTCAACAACTGTATATATTTTTCTCAGCTTTTGGACACATCATTTGACATTGTAATTAGACTACAAATTGTCCTGCTTATATTCAAAATACAGTTGGCATAGAAATGTACTAAAAAGGTTTATGATTGAATCTACAAATCCAATTGACCCAAAGAATCCTTATTCAAAACTGCCTCAATGGATTTTCTAATAGTCAAAAACTGTATTTTAGCAATTTCTTGCTTGTCTTAGCTTGCCCTGTGTTAAATCTTCATGATATGATAATAACTTTACCTTAAGATCCAAAATTAATTACCTTGCTCTGAATATTTTTAAGAAATAGAGTCTATATTAAGCTCAAACTTGCAGAACAGGTTTATTTGCTTTATCATGTAACTATCTGAAATGCAATGACATTTTACTGTACATAGAAAAAAATGATATTATAACACATTAACAGAATGAAAGACAGATGCCACGTGATCATTTCACTGGGCACATTCAAAGAATTGACAAAATTAAATTTCATTAAAAGCTTTCAGCACATCAGGAATACCAGAAATGTATGGAAGAGAAACAAAGCACAAATTCACAAATTTTCTCTCCTTGAATATTATATAGTCTTTTTAACCTCAGTTTTCTATTTATTTTGTGTTATTTGGTGGATGTCATTTCCCTAATCCACTTATTTATTTATTTATTCATTTATTCATTTATTTATTTATGTGTTTATTTATTTATGTATTTATTTATTTATATCTGTTCCCTACTTGTGTCAGCAAAATGAGATAGTAATTCCTGTTCCCTTCCTTCTCCCCTCCCTTTATCAATCCATCCAACTCCCTCACAGCCTTCTTTCCATCTGCTCCAATGATTCCCAGGGTTCCTTCCGGATCATCAGCTCTGGTGGTGATTCAGACCTCTGTGGCAGACCAATTGCTCCTTGGGCAGACCAACTGATAGGGGTACTCTCCTTCATATATCAAGCCTTAGCTTCTAAGGTTCCTACTGCTTGAAATTATTCCTCCTGACATCTTTGTTAGTCTATGTGGGCATGTTGATTTGTCAGCCATTGTGCAGGTCTGGTGAGGACAAGTCTCATTGCATAATGAGTTCCTGGATGCAGCAGCCCTTCCTTGAGTGGAATGTCATGTCCAGTGGTGGACCTTCCCATCTTTAGGCTCTTACAGTCTACATCCTCTCTTCTGCAAAGTTCCCTGAGCCTTAGGATGGAGAGGGATTTGGCTGGCCTGATTCCAGGTAAACAGAGCAGGCTAGCTAATACTCTGCATTCTGGTTGGCTTTGTAGTCTATTTCACTATTTTTCCACTGCACTAGTTTGCATCCTGTCTGGGTAATGAGGTCCTCTCCTATCTAAAGATAAAAAATATTAAAAAGAAAGGCCTTTATACAAGAAAAGACTTAAATGAAAAGGAAGATCGGGATTAGGCCACAGTAGAGAATGGGACTGGCCTCCAGAAAACCAACCACCGATTTACTAACTTTATCTACCACTCCTTCATGAGAGGAGTGGACAGGATTGGATGTCCGAATATATACAGGCTTTTCTTAACAGTTTTCTTATTTATCTATTTATTTATTTATTTGTTTGTTTGTTTGTTTGTTTGTTTGTTTATTCATTTATTCATTTAACTGTGTTCGTTCCTTTGTCTTCACTTTCTTGGGAGTCTTCTTTCACCTACCCCCCAAGTTATGATCTTTTCCAGTTATAATGGGTATTGTAGAGATTTTCCCTTGAGTATGTCATTATGAGGGCTTAGTACTAGGTTCCATTTATAAGGGAGAACACACAATATCTGTCTTACTGTGTCTGGCACACTTTGCTCAGTATAATTTCTTCCAACTCCATCCATTTACCAGCAAGGTTCATTAATTCAGTTTTTCAATAGCTGCATAGTATTCCATTATGTATATCTACCACATTTTCATTATCCATTCATCAACTGTTGCGCATTTAGGTTGATTTCATGACTTTGTTATTGTGAATCATGCTGCAATGAACATGGATTTACATGTGACTCTATAGTAAGATGAAACAGTTTTTAAGAATATTCCCAGTAGTGGTATAGAAGGGTCATATGCCATTTCAATTTTTAACTTTTTTAAAAAACCCTACTGATCTCCAGAGCAGGTATACAACTCTGCATTTCCACCGACAATGTATGAGGGGTCCTATCTCTCCACATCCTCTCCAGCATTTGTTGTTGTATGTGTTTTGAATTTTAGTCATTCTAACCAGGGCGAGATGATATCTCAGGGTGGTTTTGATTTGCATTTCTCTAAAGCTAGGGAGTTGGGAGACCTCTTAAGGTATTTGTTGGACATTTTAATTTTGTCCTGGGAAAAATTTCTATTAAGTTAAAAGGCTCATTTTCTAATTAGGATGTTTGCCTTCTTGGTGTTTAATTTTTTGAGTTCTTTGTGCACTCTGGATATTAGTCCTTTATCATATGTGTGGTTAGTGAAGACTTTTTTTCCCATTCTGTGTGCCATTTTTGCTTAACAATGTTTTTTGCTGAACAGATTTCTTTATACATTTATTGATTTGTGTATGTTGAACTAGTCTTGTGTGCCTTTCTTGACCATGGTGGGTTATGTTTTTGATGTTTCTGAATTTGGTTTGCTAAAATTTTATTTTTTTATTTTTTAAATTTTTTTCCAAATGCAGCTTGCTTATCTTTTGATCTTTTTTTTATTTTCACTCTTTTACAATTTCATACATGCAGACAATGCATTTGATCATGGCTACCTCTATCTCCCTCCCACTTCCCCTGGACATTTCCCTAGCATGTCCACCTCCTGCCTTTATGTCCTATTTTTTTTTAAATTGAACAATATAAAATAATATGCAAGCAGTTAAGGATGTAGATAGTTATGATTGAGCTCCTAGTTCCACATGGTTAAGAATACATGATAAAGCTAAGGAAGAGCAGTTTTGTCCATCTTCTGTGAGACTAAATTCATGGTGTGAGCACAAGGAGTCCCCGCCCACGGGAGGTCATCCGCATTGTGTGCACACACAATTCAGGGTTCTGGCAAGCAGTCTGGCATATCAGACTATTCAGCTGTCTGCTAGTCAGACACTGTAGAAAAGACAATTTCTCGTCTCTGCCACTGTCTGGCGCACACGGTTTTCACTTTACAACATTCAACAGAATACAGTACGGCATTAACAGAGCCATCTGAATTGTAATCAGGGTATCGAACGAGAATCTTTGCTTAGGCAGCACTGCAGACAGGATCCCCTGTGCAGCCGGTGTACCAGCCCCACGGAGCCACCACTCCTAACAGTCACTTGCACATGAGACCCTCGAGGTGCCAGAAGCGCTTCCCGGCCACCAAAGCAGGGGCTGCGGGAGGAGCGCACAGCAGACGTAGGAGGGGATGGGGCCCAGGTTGTTGGCGACCATGAAGGCCAATCTCAGCAGGGCTCTCAGCAGCATCCAGACCAGCCGCAGGGCGGCTTCCCGCGTCCCCGCCATCCTCACGTGGGAGGCCGTCCTGGGGCACCTCTTGGGTCCCATCGCTCCTCGGCGGGTGCGGGCGGCGGGGATCCACAGGCTGAGGATCTTGGCGGCAAGGCGTGGGCGGGCGCACGGCTGCGGGTAGTTAATGCCGTGCCAGCTCCAGAAGGGAAACAGTTCTTTAAGGCTCAAGAAGTGGGTGGCTGGCTGCAGCTGGCAGGCCGGCTCAGTCACCGCTGACCTGCACGTGGCTGGGGCATCCTGGAGGTCTCCTCTGTCTTGTTTGCTGTTTCTTGGCGAGTCCGGCCCAGCCTGGTCCTCGTACTCGGGCTGCCGCCGCCACGGCCAGTGATGAGATGGAAGGAGGTCGGCGTCTGCTGCCGCACCGCACCCGTCTTTGGTGGTCCTCTGTAGGGGACCCTCGACGACCACCTCCTCCTGGGAGGCAAGCGGCGGGTCAAAGCTTCCGCCGGCCCGCTGCTCCCGCCGCGCGAGGGTCCGCCGTCCCCACCGCCGCTGTCCCTGGACTCGTGGCCGCCGTGGTCCAGGCCCGGGGGCGCTCGTTAGTGAGCAGCGCCGCGGCCTCCTCGCTGTGGTCCTCGGCCAGCGCGAGGCCCTGCGCATGGCGGCGGGTCCAGAAGCCCGTCGCTGCAGGGCGGTGCTGCGCCGCTCCTCGGAGTCCACAGCTCGGGCCTCCGCCAGCGAGCAACTCGGCTCAGGGGTCTGGGGGGCCGGGGCCGGGGCCGGGGCCGGGTGCAGGCGTCGGGCCGCCGATCCGTGGCTGCCGGCCTGTCAGACGCAGCCGCCCGGCCCGGCCCCGCGCGCCGCCTTGTTGCCCCAAAGTGTCCATTTGAAGACTAAACCTTCCGACATGTCCCAGCCTTAATCAATTGGGCACTTTGTTTTTTTTTTTTAATATTTTTTATTATTATTTCCGCTCATACAAACTTAGTAGGTACACTGGTTCCCTTCCTCCCTCCTCCTCCCCCGATCCCCCTGCTTCCCCACCCCTCACCCCTCCCTCCCCATCCCCCAGTGCTTCCCCCTCTCATCCCCGGAGCATCCTTTAAATTTTTTTTTATTATTTATTCAATTGTGTGTGTATGCATGTGTGGGTGCGTGTGTGTATATATGTATGTATATATGTGTAGAACCACAGACGAACTCGGGAACCACCATGGACGCCTCCACCTCCTCCTTGTTTACTCTGCCCCGAGATTCACAGGCTCCGCCCTACCAGGACCAGAAACGCAAGCCGCCCCCGCCTTCGCCTGGCATCTATACGTGGGATCTGGGATCTGAACTCAGGACCTTCTGCCTGCAAGGCAGAGGGTTAACCCCTGAGCCACATCTCCAGCCACCCCCCCCACCCAGCATCCTTTAATGTGCATGCCAGACTCTCCTCTGGGTCTCTCAGATGACGTACAAGGACCCAGTGGCATTTCCCTGAACCCTTTTCTGTGTTCCCCTTAAGCATAGGAACACTACTGTGGCTGTCAATCCCTTGCCTCCAAGGATCTTGGCGCCTTTAGCTAAATGCTAGACTTTGTGGGGTCAATAGTGTGTTGGACATTGCGCAGGGCATGCAAAGTCCAATTATGATTGCTTCGGCCCTAACTTGTGTGGAGTATCCTGCATATCATTACTCCTCCCATCCTTGTGCTCTTACAATTTTGATCCATTTTTCCAAGCAGAAGAAGTCGAACCTCTGGCGGGGTTGGTCGCGCTATCAGGTGCCGGCTGCTGCGCCGACCTTTGCCGCCACCGGAGCTGAGGCTGCGGCCGCCATGGTCTTTTTCAAATAATAAATATTCTGAAAAGACTCTCTGTGGGACGGGAAGAAGGGAAAAAGGGAAGGGAAGAAGAGAAGGGAAAGAGGGAAGAAGGGAAGGGAGAGGAAAAAGGGAAGGAAAAAAGGGAAGGGAAGGGCTGGTTTGCTAAAATTTTATTGAGGGTCTTTGCATCACTGTTCATGAATGAGATTAGCCTGTAGCTTTCCTTTTTTTTTTTTTTAATTGTATGGTTGCTTGGTTTTGGAATCAATATTAGCTTTATAGAGTTTGGAAGTGTTCCTTCTTTTGTTATTTTATGGAATATTTTAAGAATTAGTGGTTTTAGTTGTTTTTAAAATGTCTTAGAGAATTCTGCACTGAATCCATGTAGTCCTGGGCTTTTATTTAAACAAATTTTTTCTCCCACATTGTTTTTTTAATTATACAAGCTCAATAGGTACCCCTGTCCTCTCCCTCCCTCCGCCCCTCCCCAGTTATATCCTCTTGCACTCTCTGTCCTTTCCCCCTTCCTTTCACTTCCTTCCCTCTCCCACACTCCATGTGCCTGCTGCATCCTCCCTCCCATTCCCTGAAGCATCCTTTTGTGGGAATATCAAACCTCCCTCTGAGTCCTCCCTAATGAGGAATAAAGACTCAATGGTATACCCCAGAGCCGCTTCTTGTGCTCCCTGTTAATATAGGAACTCTCTTATGACTGTTAAAACTTGCCTCTAAGGATCCTACTGCCTGGAACTTTCTCCCCTGTGATCCGTGCTAGACTTTGGGGGGTCCTTTACATGTCAGCTATTGTGCAGGTCAGGCAAAGTCCAATTTTGGCTGCTGTAGCTTTAATTTGCTTGGAGTATCTTACATATTGTTGGGCCTCCCCATATTTAGGCTCTTACAATCTTGCTGCACCCTCTTTCACAAGGTTTCCTGAGCTTTAGGATAGGGAGAGATTTGGCTGGTCTAGTTCCAGGTGAATAATATAGGGTCTTTGGTATTCTGAAATATGGTTTGTTATTGTTTTTAGTTTTGATTTTCCTGCACCACCCTTGACTGTATCCTGATTGGTGCCAAAGATCACCTCCTAACCAAAGATAAAAGACTGTTTAAATGAAGATCTTAAAATAAGAGAAGACTCAAAGGTAGATAGAAGAATAGGAGGGTGGGGTCAGTGTCCCATTTGTGGAATGGTTACAGTCTATCTGCCAGTCCCTATACCCTCCCTGATTGGTGAAATCAAATCTGCTCAGTCCCAAGTGACCAGGAAGGGAAGTGAGAGTGATCCTCACAAGATGTCTCACTGCTTACATGCAATACTTGATGGTGAACTATTTTCTCTACTGAAGCATGATCCCCTGTCTCCTTTTTTTAAGGGGGCCCTCCTTCCCCTTCCCTCCTGTTTATAATCTTTGTGATTACAATATGTATTACAGAGATTTCCCTTTGAATATGTCATTAAGTGGTTTGGTACTACGATCCACCTACTGGAGAGTACATATAGTGTCTAACTTTCTGTGTCTGGGATATTTCACTCAATATAATTTTTTCTAATTCTATCCATTTCCTGGCAAATTTCATTAATTCATCTTTTTTGATGGCTGAGTAATATTCCATTATATAATGTACCACATTTTCCTTATCCACTTGTCAATTGTTGAGCATTTGAGTTGATTCCATGACTTTGCTTTTGCAAATAATGCTGGAATGAACATGGTTGTGTTTGTATCACTACAGTGAATTTCTGTATTATGGGGGATTATTACCAGAAATGGTATAGCAGGGTCATATGGCATTTCAACCTTTAATTTTTTTAGAAATTGCCATATTGATTACCATAGAATGTCATATAAGCCTGCATTTCCACCAACAATGTATGAGAGTTCCCATTTATTGTACTATTGGATTTCTGTTTAGGAACTGATGGCCTAGACCAATCAGCTTGAGGGAGTTCCCTACCCTTTCATCTAGGGTTTTTATAGTTTATAGTTTCTGGTCTAATATTGCAGTCCTTTATTCACTTGGAATTAATTCTTGTGCATGGTGACAAGTACTGGTCCAGTTTTAACTTTCTACATGTAGATATCCAGTTTTTCCAGCAAATTTTTTGAAGATGCTGTTTTTTTTTTCCATTGAAATTTTTGGACCCCTTTGTCAAAGATCAAATGGCTGTAATTGTTTGGGTGTATATGTGGGTTTTCACCCTTATCCATTGATCTACATGTCTATTTTGGAGCCAGTACCAGGCTGTTTTAATTACTTTTTTTGGTGGGAAGATTATGATTACTTCTTTAACTTTGTTACTTGACATTGGCCTATTTAAATAATTCAGTTAATTCTGATTCACTTTTGGTAAATTGTGTGTACTTAGATATTCATCTATTTCTTTCTGATTAACAAATTTTGTGGAGTATTTTATTATTATTATTTCTGCTCATACGAACTTAACAGGTACACCAGTTCCCGTCCTCCCTCACACTCCCCCTCATCCCCCTGCTCTCCTCTCCCCTCATTCCTCCCTTACCATCCCCCAGTGCCTCTTCCCCAGTGGTTCCCACCCAATCCCTGGAGCATCCTTTTATGTGCATGCCAAACTCTCCTCTGGGTCCTCCTCTCCGATGAGGTGCAAGGACCCAGGGGCATTTCCCAGAACCCTTTCCTGTGTTCCCCTTAAGCTTAGGAAAATGACTATGACTGTCAATCCCTAGTCTCCAAGGATCTTAGTGCCTTTAGTCCATGCTAGACATTGAGGGGTCAATAATATGTTGGACAGAGCACAGGTCATGCAAAGTCCTATTATGATTGCTTCAGCCCTAACTTGTATGGAGTATCTTGCATATCATTACTCCTCCCATCCCTGTGTTCTTACAATCTTATTGCCCCCTCTTCCACAAATTTTCCTGAGCTTCAGGCTGGGGAGAGATTAGGCTGTCTTAGTTTCTGGTGGTTGATATAGAGTCTCTGATGTTCTGAATTATGGCTTGTTGATTTTTTTTTTTTTTTTTAGTTTTGCTGCTCCTGCAAAGCCCTTGGCTCCATTCTGATGGGTATTGGGTGTCACCCCCTGGCCAGAGATTAAAAACCTGTTAAATTAGAGTCTTGTTATAAAAGTATATTCAAAGGTAGATGGAATAAAAGTAGGAGACCATGGTGAGAGAGGGGTCAGTCACCCATTTGCAAAATGGTTACTTTCTATCTGGCAGCCTATATGCCCTCCCCTTCCGGTGAGATCATACCCCATCAGTTGCAAATGATCAGGAAGGAAAGTCTGTGAACTTAACCAAATGTCTCATTACATACTTGCAGTCCCTGATGGTGGCCTATTTTCTCTACTGTAATATGGTCCCCTCTATCCTTGGTTCTGGTGGGGCCCTCCTTCCCCATCCCTCCTGTTTATAATCTTTGCAATTACTGTAGGTATTACAGATATTTGTCGTTGAGTGTCTCTAAGTAGGTTTGGTACTAGGAGCCACCTATTAGGGAGTACATACGATGCTTAATTTTCAATGTCTGGGATACTTCACTCAATATAATTGTTTCTAATTCCATCCATTTCCTGGCAAATTCCATTAATTCATCATTTTTGATGGCTGAGTAGTATTCCATTGTATAAATATACCACATTTTCCTTATCCACTCATCAACTGTTGGACATTTGGGCTGATTCCATTACTTTGCTTTTGTAAACAGTGCTGCTATGAACATGGTCGTGCTTGTGCTATCGAGATGAATTTTTGCCGTATGTGGGGTTATTGCCAAAAGTGGTATAGCAGGGCCATATGGCATTTCAATCTTTAATTTCTTCAAGAATCGCCAGACGTCTCGCCAGAGGGCTTGTATGAGCCTACATTCCTACCAGCAATGTAGGAGAGTTCCCCTCTCTCCACATCCTCTCCAGCATATGTTGTTGTTTGCATTGTGGATTTTTGCCATCCTGACTGGGTTGAGATGATATCTCAGGGAAGTTTTGATTTGCATTTCCCTGATGACTAGGGATGTAGAGCATTTTTTAAGATATTTGTTGGATCTTTTAATTTCCTCCCTGGTAAAGATTTTTTAAGTTCCAAGGCCCATTTTTTTAATTGGCCCATTTATTTCCTTGGTGTTTAGTTTTCTAAGTTCTTTCTGCACTCTGGATAACAGAGCTCTATCAGATATGTGGTTAGTGAAGATTTTCTCCCATTCTGTGAGTTGCCTTTGTGCTTGAGTTACAATCTCTTTATCTGAACAGAAGCTCTTTAATTTCACAAGATCCCATCTGTTGAGTGTTGGTTGTCATGACTGTGCTATTGGATGTCTGTTTAGGAAATGTTGGCCTAGCCCAATCAGCTAGAGGGAGTTCCCTATCCTTTCAACTATGGTTTTTATAGTCTCTGGCCTTATATTGAGGTCCTTGATCCATTTGGAATTAATTCTTGTACATGGTGACAAGTACGGGTCCAGTTTTAATCTTCTGCATGTGGAGATCCAGTTTTGCCAGCACCATTTGTTGAAGATGCTGTTCTTTTTCCATTGGATTCTTTGGGCCCTTTGTCAAAGATCAAATGGCTGTAGTTGTGTGGGCTTATATCTGAGTCTTCAACCCTTATTCATTGATCTGTGTGTCTATTTTGGAGCCAATACCTGGCTGTATTTACAACTATGGATTTGTACTATAGACTAAGGTTTTATATGGTGATACCTCCAGCAGTGTTTTTGTTTCTCAGGATTGTTTTTGCTATCCTGAGTCTTTCGTGCCTCCATATGAATTTTGAGATTGTTTGGTCAACTTCTTTGAAAAATTGCTTTGGGATTTTAATTGGTATAGCATTGAATTTGTATATTGCCTTTGGTAGGATGGTCATTTTTATGATATTGATTCTGTCAATCCAGGAACATGGGAGGTCTTTCCACCTTCTGGTGTCTTCTGCAATTTCTTTCTTTAGGGTTTTAAAGTTTTCATTGTAAAGGTTTTTTTACCTCTTTGGTTAGGTTTATACCAAGGTATTTCATTTTTTTAGGGGCTATAGTAACTGGGATTGTTTCTCTCAAGGCTTTTTCACTTCTTTCATTCTGGGCATATAGCAAGGCCACTGATTTTTGTACATTTATTTTGTATCCTATCACCCTGCTGAACTTCTGCATTAGTTTCAGGAATTTCCTGGTGGATTTTTGGGATCATTCAGGTATAAAATCATGTCAACTGCAAATAGAGATAACTTGACTTCTTCCTTGCCGATTTGAATCCCTTTTAGGTCCCTTTCTTGTCTTAGGCTTCAGTTAAGACTTCAAGTACAATATTGAATAGAAGTGCTGAGAGTGGGGCTGGAGAGGTGGCTCAGAGGTTAAGCCTCTGCCTTGCAGGCAGAAGGTCCTGAGTTCGGATCCTAGACCCCACATATAGACACCGGGCGGAAGCGAAGGCGGCTTGCGTTTCTGGTCTTGGTAGGGAGAAGCCTGTGAATCCCAGGGCAGAGTAAACGAGGAGGAGGTGGAGGCGTCCATGGTGATTCCCGAATTTGTCCGTGGTTCTACACACACACACACACACACACACACGCACACATACACACACAATTGAATAAATAATAAAAAATTTTTAAAAATTAAAAAAAAAGAAGTGGTGATTGTGGACAGCCTTGTCTAGTTCCTGATCAAAGTGGAAATGCTTCAAGTTTTTCCCCATTGAGTATAAGCCTTGCTGTTGGCTTGTTATATACAGCTTTTATTAAATTAATAAAGGTTCCTTCCATTCCAACCTTCTCTAGGGTTTTGATCATAAAGGACTGTTGGATCTTGTAAATAGCTTTTTGTACATCTATCAAGAGTATCATGTGGTCTTGAACTTTGGACTGGTTTATATGGTGAATTACATTTATTGATTTGCGTATGTTGATCCAACCTTGTGTGCCTGGGATAAAGCCTACTTGATCCCTGTTTGATAATCTTTTTGATATGTTTTTGAATCTGATTTGCTAAGACTTTGTTGAGAATCTTTGCATCTGTGTTCATCAGAGAGATTGGCCTATAGTTTTTTCTTAAATGTATCTTTATTAGGTTTTGGGATTAAGACGATATTAGCTTCATAGAAAAGATCTGGTAGTGTTCCTTCCTTTGCTATTTGATGGAACAGTTTAAGGAGTATTTGTGTTATTAGCTCCTTAAATGTCTGGTAGAACTTTGTGCTGAATCCATCTGCCTCAGGACATTTTTTTGTTTGAAGATTTGAGATTACTTCCTCGATTTCCTCATATGTTATAGGACTGTTTAAATAATTCACAACTTCCTGATTCAATTTCGGTATGTTGTGTTTACTTAGGAATTCACCCATCTCTTTTGTGTTGTCAAACTTCACAGAGTATAAGTTTTTGAAATACAACATTACAATTCTCGGGATTTCTTGGTTATCAGTAGTGATAGCTCCATTTTCATTTCTAATTTTGTAAATTTGGGTTTTCTCTCTCTTGCATTTGGTTAATTTAGCTAAGAGTGTATCAATCTTATTGATTTTTTAAAAGAACCAGCTTTTTTGACTGGTTGATTTTCTGTATCGTTTTCCTAATCTCGATTTTGGATATTTTTCCCCTTATTTTGCTAATCTCCTCTCTTCTACTACTTTTGGGATCAGATTGCTCTAATGTCTCTAAAGCTTTAAGCACAATGTTAAGTTATTTATTTCTGATATTTCCATTTTTTTTGATGTAGGCATTAAGAGCTATGAACATACCTCTTAGGACAGCTTTCATTGTATCCCAGAGATTTTGGTAATTGTATTTTCATTATCGTTCACTTTCAGGAAATCTTGAATTTCCTTTTTAATTTCTTCTTGAATCCAATTCTCCTTCAGCATCATAGTGTTAAGTTTCCAGGAGTTAGTGTATTTTCCATTGCTTGTTGTGTTGTGGATGTCAAGCTTTAGGCTGTGGTGGTCTGATAAGGTACAGGCTAGAATTTCAACTTTCCTGTATATGTGGAGATTCGTTTTGTGGCCCAATATGTGATCTCTTTTGGAGAAAGTTCTGTGTGCTGCTGAGAAAAATTTGTATTCTTTGGTGCGTGGATGAAAAATTTGATAGAGATCTGTAAGATCCCTTTCAGTAAGGGTTTGATTAAGCTCCAAAGTGTCTCTGTTAAGCTTTTGACCTGTTGATCTATCCCATGTAGAGAGGGCAGTGTTGAAATCCCTAAGAATTATCATTTTGGGATTGATTTCTCGCTTTAGACGTTGTAGGGTTTGCTTAATGAATGTGGGGGGGCCCATATTGGGTGCATATATGTTCAGTATTGTGAAATCTTCCTGGTGAATTGTACCTGTGACTAAAATGTAGTATCCATCTGTGTCTGTTATGATTTTTTTTTTTTTGGTTTGAAGTCCACTTTGTCCAATAGCATAATGGCTACCCCTGCCTGTTTTCTGGTTCCATTAGATTGCAGAATTTTGGACCAGCCTTTTATTTTTAAGATCTGCCTATCTTTTTTGGTGAGATGGGTTTCCTGCAGGCCGCAGATTGATGGGTTGTGATTTTTAATCCAAGTTTGTAATCTGTGTCTCTTGATTGGTGAGTTAATTCCATTAATATTTAATGTTGTAATGGAGAAACTATTTTTAATTCTGGACATTTATTATGTTTAGTGGCTTTTGTGAGTGTATTCTTTCACTTTTAGGTTTTGGTGGTATTATATTTCCCTTCTGGTCTCCTGGATATGCCTGTTTTTTTCTTCAAGCTTGAGTATCATTTCTAGCATTTTTTGAAGGCCTGGTTTGATGGACATGTATCCATTCAATCCTTTCAAGTTGTCTTTTGCTAGAAAATTTTTCTTTCTTCTTCGATTATGATGGATAGTTTTGCGGGGTATATCAGCATGGGTTGACATTTTTGCTCATTCAATACTTGAAGTACGTCTCTCTAAGCCCTTCTTGCTTTTACTGTTTCCATTAAGAAGTCATTTGTTATTTTAATAGGTTTACCTTTAAAAGTGACTTTATTTTTTCCCTTGAAGCTCTCTCAGCACTATTTCTTTATCTTGAATGTGGAGTGCTTTAACTATTAATTTCCGGGGCAAGCTTCTGTTTTGGTCATACCTGTTTGGGGTGCTGAATGCCTCTTTTATATGGATGGGACTCTCTTTTTTTAGATGAGGAAAGTTTTCCTTGATGATAGTTTGAAAAATTTCCTCAGGTGTGGTATACTTTGGGATTCTTGCTCTGGTATTCCATGAATATGCATGTTAGGCTTCTTCAGGGTGTCCCATAACTCTTGAATATTTCTCTCGAGTATCTTTTTGGCTTTAACAACCTCTTCTATTGAGCTGGTTAATACTCCCACTTTATCTTCAAGGTCTGAAATTCTGTTTTCTGCTTCTTTAGTTCTGCTGATAAGACTCTCTGTGGAGTTCTGGGTTGAAGATAACTTGTCTTTTAGCTCAGTTTTAAACTCTGCTTGAGTCTGTTTTAACTGCGCTATGCCTGTTTTTGTTTCTTGCACTGTTTTTTTCAACTCCTACAAGTGTCTGTTGTGTTCCTCTTCTAAGCAATTGATTCAGTTATTTAATTCCTCCCAGATTTCCTCTTTCATAGTATTAAACATGGTAGTGTTCATCTTTTGAAAGTCGTTATCCTGGGTCAGGCTTTCTTGACTATTTTCCATGTGTTTGTACTGGTTGGAATCTATCATTATGGGATTGATTCCTCAGTGGGAGATTTGTTTTCTTGGGTTTTGTTTCTCATGGATTTGCACTTTGACTTGAGCATTGTCGTTTTAATTCTTAAGACCTTCTTTCAATTTTTGTGCGGTTTTCACTGAACTGAGGTATTTGGCCTGGAGCAGCTCCTGCTATTAACCTGGGATCCGGCCCAGGGGGTCCTCCCGGGCCTGGTGCAGTGTGGACTCAGACTGGCTGGTGGGAGGAGCTGGGACCAGTGGGCTGCCTGGGGTTTGGGGATGGACGGAGAGAACTAACTTAGGTCACCGTCAGTCCAGGCTGGACTGTGTGAGTCCCAGGTGGGTGGGGAAAGGGGGGGCCTGTTAACCTGGGGAGCTGGGGCATGGCCCAGGGGGTCTTCCCTGGCCTGGCACAGTGCTGGCTCCTTGCTAGTGGGAGTATAAGTTTTTGAAATACAATCTTATGGTTCCCTGCATTTTCTTGGTATTTGTTTCAATTACTATATTTTCATCTCTAATTTTGTTAATTTGGATTTTTTCTCTTTTATTTTGGTTAATTTAGCTAGGGGTTTATAAATCTTAGTGATTTTTTTTTCAAAGATCCAGCTTTTTTCTTGATTGATTCTTCATGTCCTTTTCCTTATCTCAATTTTGGATATTTTTCCTGATTTTACCTATCTCTGTTTATTTACTGTTTTGGGGATCAAATTGTTCTCCTTTCTCTAAAGCTTTAAGTTGCATTGTTAAGTTTTACTTTTGATGTTTTCATTTTTTATATAGAAGTTGAATGTTATGAACTTTCCTCTTAAAAACAGCCTTCATCATGTTCCCAGTGATTTTGACATGTTGTGTTTTAGTTATCATTCACTTGTAGAAATTTTTGAATTTCCATTTTGATTTCTGCCTGAACCTATTAAGATCATGGTATTTAATTACCAAAAATTTGATATTTTCTGTCATTTGCCTTGTTGTGGATGTCTAGTTTTATTCTCTGGTGTCTGATAAATTAGAGGATATAATTTCTACTTTCTTGCATATGTGGAGACTTGCTTTGTGGCCCAATATGTGGTCTGTTTTGGAGAAAGTTCCATGTCTTCTGAAAATAATGTGTATTCATTGGTGTCAAGATGGAAGGTTCAATAGAGATCAGTCAGATCCATTTAGGTTATAGTTTGATTGAGCTCCAGTGTGTCTCTGTTAAATTTTTGTTCAATTTTTTTTGAGAGTGGGCTATTGAAGTCTCCTATTATTATGGTGTTTGGCTGATTTGTTGTTTTAAATTTTGTGTTTGTTTAGTGAATGTGGTTGAGCTTATATCAGGTATATAAATATTCAGTATTATGTCTTCCTGATAAACTGTTCCTTTGGCTAATATGTAGTATCTTTCTGTGTCTATTATGACTTTTATGTGTTTGAAGCCTATTTTATCAGATACTGGAATTGCTATTTCTGCTTGTCCCTTTTTTCTGTAAGCCTTTTGCTGTGAGAATGTACCCATCTTTCTTGGCAAGGTGTGGTTCTTGAAGGCAGCAGATTGATGGGTTTTGATTTTCTATCCATGTTTGTAACCAGATTTCTTGATTGAAGAGTTAATTCCATTTATGTTTAGGGTTATAATTGAAAAATGTTTGTTAATTCCTGTCATTTTCTTGGTTTTTTTTTTTTTTTTTTAGTTCTTGTATGCATATATCTTTGCTTAGTAGTTGTGTTGATGTTCTTTCCTTCTGTCCTCTTGGGCTCATTTGTCCTTTTCTTTGAGCTTGACTACCTTTTCTTCTGTATGCCTGGTTGGTGATTTTGTAGGCCTTTAGGTTGTTCTTATGGTGCAACATTATTTTTCACCTTCAACTATGACTGATAGTTTTGATGGATATTGTCACAGTTACTCTGCATATTGCTGATAAAGTCACCATCAAACAGCTTAAGGCAACAATGGGTTTATTTTCTTATGATAGTCCAGTTAAAATACTTAGTCTATCTTGATGGGAGAACTCATACCAGCACCAGGACTGAGGGAACTGGAGACACCATCTCCATGTAACAGCTGAAAGAGGGACCATCCTTATTCACCCGACTAGCACATCTGGCCAAGTATAGAGACCTATGCCTCCTTTCCTAAACAGCTCCATTCATTTTATTCATCTGCCCAGGGACTAGGCTGGGCCTTCCCCATTCAGGTTCACTCTGTGCTTAACTCACCTACCAATTCTCTACAAATGTCCCCAGAGCTGAACCCTCAACCACCAAGTTGTTACCTTTGTCTAACTATGACAGATATATCAGCCTGGGTTGGCAGTTGTGCTCATTCATGATTATATTTTGCCATGACAAGTTTCTATTTGGTCAAAACTGGTTGGTGTATGATATGTGTATGTATATAATATGTATATGTGTATGGTGTATGATATTTCCTTAGATGTGGAAAATTTTCATTGATTACCTCTTCAGGTGACTTTTTGTGTTTCTTGTTATGGAATGTCATGAATGAGCTGTTTTGGCTTCTTCAAGGTGTCCCATGGCTCTTGAATATTCTCTCAAGAGCTTTTCTTTTCTTTTAGCTTTTTTAAGCTCTTTAATTGAGCAATTTTTTTTCTGCCATCTTGTCTTCTAGTTCTGATATTCGATTTTTCTGCTGTTAGTTCTGTTGGTGAGACTTTCTGTTGAGTTTGGGACATGAATTAGCTTGCTTTTAGTTTCAAGCTTAATCTCCACATGAAATTTTTTGAACTGCTCTATACTTAGTTTTCTTTCTTCACTTGACTTTTTTATCTCATCCAGATCCCTGCTATTTTCTTATTCATATTTAATTATGCAGTCACTTAACTCTTCTTGGATTACCTCTTTCATTATTTTGTTTATATTAATAATCAAGCTTTGTAAATCATTATCTTTGTTTTTGATGTCTTAGCTAATATTTAAGATGTTATTCTGGTTGGAATCTATCATTGGGAGTTTGAATTTTTTTGTAGATTTTTTTGAGTTAGTTTTTCTTGTTTCTCATGGATTTACTATGTAACTTTCACATTTTGTGTTTGGTTTCTGGTTGTCTTTCTTAGGCATGTGATTTAAATTCTTTTGAGTTAGATAGACTTACTACACTTGGACAGTTATGCAATTGTTTGCCTGGATGTTAAGAGGGCCAGTATAGGGTTGCTTGATGCTGGTTTTTGGAGAAGGTAATTGTGGTGCTAAAGGAGTATGTAGGCTCCACTCTGAAGATGATAGAGTATTAGTTTAGTTTAACTGAGAGGTTTAAGATTGGATATCAAGGTTACGATTACATGAAGATTCTCTTCTGTTGGACAGTAATCTTTTTGGGGTCTACAGCTATGTAATGTTGGTTCACCGGTCTCTGATTTGTGGTTTCTGATGTAGGATCACATCCTGGGATGTTGGGGCTGGGCTGGCTTGTTTGCAAGGTCCACGTGCAACCACGTGCAAGTTCCCAAACCAAGGCTTGAGACTGGGTTGGCTGGTTCATGCTCTACTTACTTGGTTCAGGGTTGCATACCATGGCATGGGAACTGGTTGACTGCTCTGCACACCACTTACCCGGCTCAAGTTAACCCCTGAGGGATTGGAGCCTGAGCTGCTGAATATTATATAATCTTCCATATAAAATATCTTAGACCACACTAATTAAAATATGATAAAACTAATAAATGAACTTGCTACAATTATAGAGATCAAAATCACCATAGGTCAATCAGTAGCATTTCTATGTAGTAGCTGTGAATTATCGCACACTCCCCCCCAAAGAAAAAACACCAAAGAAGGAAAACAACATCATTAATTATAGGACTAGAAGGAATAAAACATTTATGAATAAATTAAATGTGTGAGAGATAGGGTCTGAATATTGATACTATAAAATATTAAGTTATGTAAAGCTACATAAATGGAAATATATCCTTCATTCATTTGATATTTTCACAGAAATGGAGAGAAATGTAAAAACTTACATTAAAATGTTAAAGACTATGAGCATCCAGAAAAATCTTCACTCAGGACAAAGCCAGAGGCACACTACCTGAATTCATATATGAACTGTGAATCTATAGTAAACAATTTAACTTGATTCTGTCATGAACACAGACATGAAGACCAATGTAATAAAAGAGATCCCAGAAACAAATTTATAAACTTATAGTTAATTAATCTTTGGCAATATTACCAAGGATATCACAGTGAAAAAAAGAAAGTTTATTACTAAATGGTGATGATAAAATGGAATATTATATCCAGTAGAATAAAATTGGATTCTTAATTCATGTCATATAAAAATCAAGTTAAATAGAATTAAAAATTTAAAGACTTCATTTACAAAATGTTACAAATAGAAGCATACAGAAAATGTCCTATTTTTTCCAGTAATGTATACTATGGGATACTTAAAAAAAGTTTTCATACAACTGTGTAATATACTCTGAACATATCCTTCTTATACTTCTCTGTACTCCCCTTCCACTTCCTGTTAGAAAATTCTGCTCCCATAAACAGTCTAGTTTGTACTTGCATGTCACATATATACATGTATGATTTATGTGTCTATATAAAAGGTAGGAGCCACAAATGAGAGAAAACATATTAGATTGTCTGAAAGTGACTTAATTCTTTAATATGATTATTTCAACTTGTATTCGTTTCCCTAAAATTCCGTAGTTTTTTCTTCTTCTTGACTAAAAATTCTTCTGTGTGATTACAAAGTATTTTTCCCATATCCATTCCTCTTTCATGGGCATCTAAACTGGTTCTATAGCATAGTTATTGCACAGTATTATAACGAATATAAACATGAAGTAACTCCATTATATATTGTTTTAGAGCTCTTTGGGTGATTACCCAGGAGTAAAACTAAGTCTTCTGGTAGTTCTATTTTTAGTTTCTTAAGAAACTTTTATGATGATTTTCATACTTGGTGAACTGTTTACATCTCATCAGCAGTGTGTAAAGGTTCTCTTTCTCTAGAGCCACACCAGCATTGGATGCCATTTATTTTCTGAATGACTGCTACTCTGACTGTAGTGAGGTAAAATCTCAGTACAGTTTCAATTCATATTTCACTGATGATCAATAAAAATGAACACTTGTATCAGGTTACAGGTCATGTGTACTTTGTCTTTGGTGAACTGTCTATTTCATTAGTTCATTTGTGATTGGTTTCTTTGATTTCTTGTTAACTAGTATTTTAAACTCTTCATATATTCTAGATATGTATCCTCTGTTTTATGTATAGCTAGAAAATATCTTCTCTAGCTCTCTAGGCTGTTGCTTCTCTCAGTTAATTCTTTCCTTTGCCTTACAATAGCATTTTAATTTCATGAGATCCCATTTGCCAATTGCTAGTATTTCAGAAGTGATTAGATTCTGTTCAAAAAGTCCTTGCCTGTGCCTACATCTTGAAGGACTTTTCCCTATGCTTTCCTCTAATGAATTCAGAGGATTTTGTCCTATATTAAGATATTTCATCCATTTGGAGTTGATTTTTGTACAGGATGAAAGATCTTATTCTTCCCATGTGGCTATCTAACTCAGAAAAAAAAATTCTTGACATTGACATAGGCAACGATCTGATAATACATCAAAGGCACCTGTAACAAGACTAAAATACTTAAGTAAAATTTCATCCAACTGAAGAAATACTACATAGCAAATGAAAAAATCAACAAAGTAAAAAGACAACCAAAGTATTGGAAGAATGTATTCTCAAATGTACATGTACTGAGGAGTGAATATATAGAACATAAAAAAAGTTTTAGCAAAGCTTATCAGTAGGAAAGTCCACATGCTGTATCACATACATGCCACTTTCGTCTCCTCTCTTTTTCTCTCAGATAAAGAAATGCTTTTTCAAGGAATACTTTAAAAATCAGAATTTTAACTTCATAAAATTATTAGCTAGGACTGTGTTCATAGCTTGCAGGAAGTTCTCTTCTGTCAAAAACAAAGAAATGGGAAAAATGAACTACTTTTCTTCCTTCTTTCATTCTTCTATAATCATGGCTATTTCCATTCTTCCAGGTTTGAGGCAAGTGTGATTCATGTCTAAGAGTTCAGGAAATATCTTACATGGTAGGTTCAATGCTAAACAGCTTACATTCTGAGTCTGCAATGGTTTGAATGGTCACATTAAACATTTTCCAAAACCTTCCTTTCATATTTCTTCTCCAACTTTCTATTCATCAATGAGAATATTAGATTTACATTCTTCTATCTTTTGGTCACTCATTAATATCATATTTTAATGTTTTCATTGGCCTATACCAATTATGCATTATCCTAAGTTTTATTATGGTACTTTCATACATGCTTATGATGCATTTGATATTCACCTGCTCATTATGCTCTGTTGTCCTTTACCCCTCTCATGACAATCATCTTCCTCTTCACAATTAACACCCCTTTCTACTTGCATATCTTTTGTCAATGATCCAATGAGTTTCCTTAGGCTTGCTTACAGGTGAATGAGCAAGAGTTTGTTTATAGGCAACTATATACCTTACCAATGGTCACAGTGATGAAGAAAATATCTCTGCTTCCTCTATTAATCATTCACTGCATAAAGATTGTCAGGGAGAGGGAGAGCCCCAGAAGTCCCTCTTCCCTCCACAACAGCATGTTGCTTGACCTAACAATGCATAGATTGTGTGCTGGTAATCATAGCTGTTATGAGTTCAACAGTATAGCAGCCTAGAATGTCCTGAAGTCTGAACTCTCCTTGCAGTTTTTCCAGAATCCAGCAGCCAAGCTGTAGTAAGCCTCTTCATAAGTGGAGGCATAGGGTTTACATGAAAGGGTTGGACAGGACAGAAAGAAAGCAACTAAACCACCTCTACTGTGATGACTCTTTCAACCTTCTATTCTTCTCATCTGCCAGGTCAGTCCTTAGATAGCAAGGGAAAAATTGTAGAAGATCATGCTGTAAGGAGATGTTGAGGGCACAGGAAGTAGAAACGGATGCAAGATTGAGTCTGTAAAACTTGCTTCTGCATAACATCTAAACTAGGAACTATGGTAGCTTTAAGATTCATAAATTAAACATTCAGTTTTATTTCTTAAAGCTCATGAAGTCTGTGAACCTATTTAAATAAATAGAAATTTTCTACTAGTAAAAGGTGTTTCTGGGTTTTTTTCCTCCAGTCACTTTAAGAAGAAATACGGTAAAGAGCTCAGATGTTTGGTTTCATTCATGTGCACCCATGGCTGTGTAGATGTGCCCTAACTTGATCACTGGCAGAATTCAGCCCCTACCTCAGTTCTTTCTGTTACATGGCATTTTTAAGCTGAAATTGCCCAAGACCTTTAATTTGACTTCCAATCAACCGTGTGTAAAATCTCACAATGACAAAAAAAAAAAAAAAATTGGCAGCTAGAATGGAAAAGTGAGCTTTTGGGGGACAAAAGGAGAGACCTCACCCCTGAAAGTAATCAGACACTCTTCAAAGGAGGCTTCTGAGAATCAAAGCATGTACTGACTGGGCAGAAACTCCACACCAACCATTTCTCTTGGAAAGTAAAAATTACCCAGTTATATATCAGAGCTTTCAGTGTGGGGTTGGTACCAAAGTGTGAGTTTTAACTCAATGGGATAGAATTATCCAGCACAATTCAATCCAGAGATATAACTTGCATGAAACAGAGAAGAATACCTGGGTTTCCAAATATCCTGCTTTGAGAACATTTGACCATTTATAGTGTTCAAGATGTTCAGATGTAAGTACATGGAGGGAAGGAAGGATAAAAGGAAGGAGAGATCAGGATAAACAAAAGAGACAGAGACAGAAAGAGACAGAGATGGGAACAGGAATAGAGAGTGACTGACAAAAGGTAAAAAAACCGAGAAAGAGAGAGAGAGGTAAACCTTTTACTCTTTTTTAAGCTATCTCTTTATACTATTATTCATGATAAAAAGCTGTTTGATAACAAGTCACTATAAACTCACTAGAAGCAAGCACGTGAAAAAAAAATCAGTGTAGACTAGAACACAAATACAATGGATTTTAATGTCCAACAACAAATAATCCATTCAGAAGCAACTTTTAGGAGAAAAAAGATGATAGGTATTATCAGTACACATGACCTAAGCTTTCTGAAGGCTTGAAGAGGCTCCAGTCATCTAAGCAAAGGTTAATCAATGCCAGTATCTGGTCAATCACAGTCACCAAGCACCACAAAGTGTTAGAAAACCATTGGGATGCATCACTTAGCCAGAAAGGGCTTATCTCCTGTGCATGAGAACTTGAGTTCAATTCACAGCATCTATGTTAGAAAAAAATGCTAGTGTGGCAATGCACATTTATAATCCCAAATCTGGGAAGGTAGGGACAGGCAGATCCCTCAGGTTTGGTGAATCTCAGGCCTATCAAAGTTCATATCTCAAGAAATGAAAGTGGACAACTCCTGAAGAACATCAAGGTTAACTTCTAAACACACACACACACACACACACACACACACACACACACACATATACGCAAGAAAATATGCATATCTTCATTGGACTTGTCATTTTATGTTATTTGTGATAGTACATATTAAAAAACACTTTTTCCATTCTTAGGCCATTTATATCAATCTAATTCTATGTAGTGCAACCTACTACACTTTATTAACTCCAAACCAGTCAGATTATGAACAAGTATATCAGTCAATTCAGTAATAATAATAGCTAATTTGCATTTCAAATAGTAACAAAAATTAAACTCTCTAGTCTTCAGAGGGATAAACTTTCAACATGGTTCTTTTGAATAACTTTCATGATTACAAAGTGTTAAAGTCAGAATTTGAATAGCTTACTAGATGATGGGTCATGTCCTACCTTGCTTCTCATTCTCAGTGCTTAATGCACTGCATCTGTCAGAAGGAACATGGTTTTATTGCACTGGGGAGATGATTCAGGGGTTAAAGTCCTTGCCTCACAAGCAAAAGAATTTGAGTTTGGATCTCCAGATCCCACAAAAAAATTGCCTGACAGAAATAGCAATAACCTGCCATTCTTTCCCTGGAAGATAGAGTCTGGGAAACCTAGGAACAAAGCAATAAGAATATGCGTGCATGTGTGCATGAATGTGTGCGTGTGTGCGTGTGCATGTGCGTGTGTGTGTGTGTCTATGGAAGTCGAAAGGTGACATCAGGAGCCGTTCTAGATTGTTCTGCCTTCTTATTGACTTACTCTTGGGCTTTCTAAGCCCTGACTTTCAGGATAGAATTACAGTCTGGAACCATTTCTGACTGATATATTTTATATGGAATCTGGGGATCTAGATTCAGTACCTGTTGTTTTGCATGTCAAGGCTTTAACCATTGAGCTATTTACCCAGTTCCAAATAATTTTCACTAAGCAAAGAATGTGTGTGTGTGTGTGTGTGTGTGTGTGTGTGTGTGTGTGTGTGTTATGCCTTAAGCCTGCTCAGTTTCTTCTATTAATGAATATGATTTCCAGCCACTTAAGCCATCTTCCTCGGCCCAGCATGTAACATCTGTTTCTTTGCCTCAACTATGTGATGCCCACACAAGAACTAACATCTTTGGAACTGTTGTACATTTTACTTGTACTATGTATTTTAGTTGAATAATTTTCCTTCTAGCCTACAACAGCCTAGGGACCAGGATGTCATCTTTTTTCTTTATTGTATAATGTTGACTGCTCTTGTTATATTGTCACTTGCCTTGTGTTACCTACAAACCCTAAAAACTTGCCTCTGACATTGCTCCTTGTAGTAATATATACTTTGGAGCCATCTGTGTTTAATTTTCCACTTTTGCTTTTCTCCTATTCCATTTTCAGTAAAATATCATTTGCCATTCAGATGACATTACCACAGTTGTAATGATAGGAATACCATTGTAAAAGTTTCCATATTTGAAATGCCTGTGTGGATTAATTCCTTGCCTTTGGGAAGCACTATGGTCTCCCATGACTCTTTACTTGAATCCTTTATTGGTGACACTCAGGACTGACAAAAGAGGATCAATCCCACCTAGGGTGGAACCAAATAACCAGAATGGCATGTTACATGGACCATTACACTCAACACTGAATATTTACCATATCCTGCCCACCGTACTGTCCATTTCATTCTTACTGCAGCCCATTAAAGATTGTCCCAAGAAATTTAGAAGTAAGAAATAAGCACAAAGAACCTATCATTGGCCCAAAACTGTGCAGGAGCGAACAGGAGACAGTGTTACTCCAGAACAAGCCCACATAAGTCTGGATGGAGTGAAGTGGAGAAGCCTAGCTTTGGGCAGCTAAACAGATACAGACAGAGAGGCATTCTCAATGAACAGTGCTCATTGCACCCCACATTGTACTATTGTTTGAAAAGAGGAAAAGTCAGCACGAAGGAGATACAGCAAGGATGAATACTTCTGAGACTGGGAGCTCATCTGATTCAATCTAGGTGCAGCAAAGTACAGATGGCTGCATAATTCATGGCGGCGTATGTAAATGACTGGCAAAACAGCCAAAGCCTTTGGCTTTTGGGAATCTTGCCAGAGCGGTTGCAGATGCTCAGATGTGCTCCCTCCACTAAGCCAGGCGGGGGCCCTGAGCTGAATTAGTACCATTCTCTGAATCACATCCTAAACTTGTAAGCTATGTACTGTATTTTATTTATTAAGCAAGCATGAAAGACAAAGCTGCGGAGAATTCCCCAAGCACCAGTAAACAATGCGAGAAAGCCCAACTGTTGTTTTGTTCACATTTCAGTTTTCCCACGTGCCCTTCTTCTCAAGCTGCAGAATTGCTGTACATCCCCGTGTTGTCTTTAACGAAATGTGCTAATCTGCAGGGATCCTTGTCTTGTAGGAGCAAATAGCAAAGAAGCTTGCTATTTAAATCTTGCCATTGATACACTTGAGTATTTAAATTGCACAGTTAAAAGTAATGAGCACTTAGCAGCATCGCTGTCTGCATCAAACTGTTCTCGTTCATTATCTCCCAGGAAATGTTTTATCCTGAGCGCCTCCAATGAAAAGAAAAGTTTTTTTTTCTTTTTACTAGTTCTTCTTTTTTATTCGCATAATTCCTTGGTTCTCGTGAGTCTTGGCCTAGCTGCTTTCTTGATGTTTTCATGTTTTCGGTAAGAGATAAACCTCTCCTTGAAGCTGTCTCTGTGATCAAGCCATCGGTCTCTGTATAAAGGAAAATTGTCAAAGTCAGCAAATCCCCAGCATGTGCGCCTTATCACACTTCTTCCAAATCAGTCAGATTAGCATTTGCTTCTGTGAAATTCCTTCTGAAACGGTCCAGATATGATTGCCCTATTTCTCCCTTGTTCCTTGTGTGACTTGTTATTCTGTCCAGTCGTTGATTGCCAGTTGGAGATATCACAGGGAAAAGAAACATAATGATGTCTTAAAAGTAAACTTGCCGCTGCTGGGTGACCCAGACTTTAGAGCCAAGACTTCACCTACCCATTAATTCTCATCATGAAGAAGGATTTGTCTTCCAAATTCTCAGTGTAGAGATCTTGTCTGGATTTCAATGACAAGGTCCTCTCTGCTAAGGATGAATTCATTGCAAGACAAGGCAGTCAGATGACCTATCCAGGACCATGACTTGTATCAACAGCACAGTGGCAGAGTCCCATTCATGAAGCAGTGTCGATGCAGAGTAAGAGTCCCCCAGACCACTGTAGTGGCCCCCTTGGACTTTGCTTGGCTGGAGTAAGGAGCAGCCAGATAAAGCACTCCACCGACTTCCTCTGTGCAGAGTGATTTTTCTCCACAGGGGACAGCCCGGGACGCCTCACACTCAGGAAGCCAGTTCTCTCACCATTTGTCTCTCATGATTTCATGAGGCAGGAGACTCTTGTTCTTAATTATGGTAACTGTTTTCTTTATTATAGTAACCAGACAATATTCTTCAAAGGGAGATTCAGGATAAATGCTAGAGTAATTCATTTTTAAGCTAATTTTTATTTATGGAAGCTGAAATAAGACAAAATAGAAAGGAAGGATTTTTTTTTGAAAAAGCAATAAAGGAAGTGTGAAACCATTCTGAAAATAATTTTTCATCTTCGACCAAAATTATGAGTTTTTATTTGGCATCTTAGGTATAGGTGAGCTGGTGTGTTTAGCTAGGGACAAAAATTTTCAGGCATTCCTTATACTTGTTCATAAAAAGAATTCATGTTTTAGCTTCATTAAATTTGTCATATTTTTGCAGTTATTTAAAAGTATATTCCAGAAGTTATATGGTATGCTAATAGTGATAAAACAAATATCCTTTGAGCCACTATGCATGCGATTAACATCTTTCATAGTCTCTTAAATTGAATTTAATAGTTATGAAAAGATTGATATTCCTACATAATTATAATTGAATTATAATTATGTAATAAATCACACCATATTTTATGTAGATGTATATATGAGCTTCTTTTTTTGCTTACCGTTATGCTTCTGAGATGCCTCTTTCACTGTACAACTCTCTTGTGTTCTTTAGATATTAGGAGACAGTGAATTCCTTCAAGTATTGCTTTCATGAAAATACATCAGTGAAGATGGTGACATATATCTTTGGGCATGTGGGCAACAATTTCTTCTGAGTATCCTACAGGGAGTGAAACTTATGTATATACAGGTAATTCTTACCTTACCTTTACTAGATAGAGCCAACTTGCTTTCTATAAATATGCTCATTCAGATTCCCATTCTGTAAACACTTGTACTATTAGATTTTTTAAATGACTTTTTCCATCTTTTGGATTCAGAAGACAGAAAATATGCTTCAACCTCATTCCCCTTATTTCTAATGCTTTATTTAGCATTTTATTTTCATTCACAAATTTACTGATCACTGACTGCACTTTAGTAGGCTGCCTGTTCACAATTTTTTTCTGTTGAGTTATTTCTTTGCCTATTCATTTTTATGAATGTTGGAAGTCATGGAAAAATGATAGTGTTTTAGATGATTATGAAGCATTTTGGAAACACCTCTAATGTTCAAATTCAGGGTATTTTTTATAATAGTCTTTGGGGCACTTTATGATCAGGACATACTGATTCATTAGGAAAATTAATTGTTTGGTCATCTCTCTGCTAGGGAAAATTAAGAAGAAAGCAAGTTTAACTAATTTGACTCATCCGTCTTAGAAACAAAATCAGCACTCTCCCCTATCTTTGCTCTGTAATAGGTTTTACACTCTGATTTATTGAATAATTGCTCTATCCATTCTACATGTATATCCCAGACTTTGTTGAGTGGAGATGCAATGTTATTGAAAGACAATCCAACTAGCTAATGATTATGCCATAATTCATTAGCTATAGTCATCACCTAACACTTTGTAAGGAAAGGTCATTCAGAAGACATATGTATAAGTTTTTTCATGAATAAAAATCTAATATTTCCACTTACGATGAAATCAAGGAAACAATGCAATAATATCTAGTCAATCCTGATCCAGATATAATTTCTAGTTCTAACTTTATGGGGAAAAAATCCTTATAAGTATTAGTAACCCCCAAATATACCACAGGATATCAGTAAATGATAATTTTTCACATTCCTTCACTTTATATCTTTGAGGACATAATACTCTGAAGATTTATTGAAATGTTAGTCATGGAATATTTTAACATACATGTTGTAAGATTTCTTTACATATTTAAATAATAGAAGATGTGATATATTTTCATACCTAACTACTGACACCAGGTTATACTTTCCTTCCTATAAATAAATGCAGGTACTGTTTAAATACACTGGGTAGAAGTAAAAACACCCCACAGCTTCCACCTGATATTATTTTGCAATCTTGAAGGAGTGAAGACAATGTGCTCTCTTTTTTTAGACCAGCTGTGCATTTACTTAAATACACACATATATAAATGTAAACTTAGTATACATATATAAATGTAAACTTAGTATACATATATACTACTTTTCTCTTAAAATAAATAATTATAGAAATATTGCTGCCAAACCATTTCATAATGATGTCTTTATAACATTTTCTGTATTTGTATGTTTTCATCTTTTCATTTGACTATTACATAGATTGTTTGCATGACTTGTGCTACTATCAAACCACTCCATTAATAGAAGTATATATTTGTACAGACCACTCTTTTTCAATCTTTCCTTCAACCTGTCTATCATCTATCCATAGATGATCTATCTATCATATATCAATGTGTGTGAGGATAATATATCTTCATAATTTTATTGTTTAATAATTTTCTGTATGCATATAATTAATTTTTATAATTTTATGGCCATAATACCCTGCCACATCCCCTTCTTCACTCACTAAGAATTTTTATCACAAGCTTCCCTCCTTTCTATTTTCCTTCTATTTTTATCATGTATGTTTGTGTGTGACCCATTGAGTTTAATGAAGATTGCCTGCATTAATATGTGCCTAGGTACTCGCTGAAAGGTAGGTGATATATCAGTGGGAACACCACTGAAATAAATGTATCATTTTTCTCAGCTGGCATTAACCATCAATACTTATGCAGAGATGGGTGAAGTCTCATGAGCTTTCCATTGTCCATGATGCAACACTAGCAGTTTCAGCATTGTGCAGGACTTGTACAAGTATAGCTGTGCTTACAGTTGCAGTGAGCTTAGGGGGGTAGTGGATTCATGTCCAGGAGACACTGTTTAAAGGAACTTTTCTCTATCCTCTAGTTCTTACATTCTTTCTGTCCTCGCTTCCTCGATGTTCCCCTGGGATTTCAGGAAGGACATCTGCATATTTAGGATGAAATTTTTGTGCTTCAAAGTAGTAATTTAAAGATGATTCAAAAAGAAGTCATATATATGCATATCATTTAAATGAGTCAATGGATTTCCCCACTTGCACATATGTGCATTAACAGAATCAAAATGCAGAAATTGCTCACTTTCCTCCGGAAAACTTAGCTTCCATGTAGAAGAGTTATTTAATTCACCAATATGTATTTAATCTGTCCAATTGGTGAATTCTCATGCTCAAGGATTGTCTTTTCCCACAATCCCCTTTTGTATAACACATCCTGACAGATTCTTTCTCCAGCTTGACTATGTTTCTAGCGACTCTGTTAATGCATAATACATGATGCAATTCAGGATTCATGTGGTGGAAGAACATTGCTAGCATTTGTCTTATTTCAGGTTGTCTGTATACTGCTATTCACATCAACTATTGTTTTCAAAATTAATGTACTCAAAAACATTGTTTGAAATGAATATCAATAGGATAGGGCACTTTCAAGTATTAACTTTATTGCATACTTTATAAATTCCATTAGCATTTTTAATATTCATATTTCATTATCCAAATGTAAATGCACATATTACATATCATATAAATATTTATGTTTTATTGTCTTGATAACTGAGATCATGACATTCTTTTGTAATCCATCATAATTTATGCAAAGCATTATGATGTCCAAGTATCAATTCTAACAATCAATATTTCTGTATCACTGTCTATTTCTGTTTTTGTCTGCCTTTGTAAATCATTCTAATCAGTTATTTCTACTTAACCTGTTTCATAGACATTCTTGACAAAAGTGACTTAGCTTTTTTCTTAAGTTCTATCTTTCACTTGCACGAAAATGAAAAGCAAAGGTTGTGAAGATGGTTCAGTAGTTAAAGTGCAAGAAAAAGACTGGAGTTCTGATCTGCAGGTCCCACATGAACGGCATCCCATGGTGGCCCATCTGTAAATTCCAGATGAGAACGCAGACCTGGGAATCCTCAGAGTAAACTGGCTTGACAGACTAGCCTTATTCGTATGCTCTGTGTTAAATGAGAGACTCTGGCTCAAAACAATATGGTAGCAGAGTGTTTGAGCATGATTTCTGATATCACCCCCATACCTCCACATGTACATTCATTAACCTGCACTCAGACATACTTGGGCCAAACCACAAGTAAACATGCATATACATTAAATTGGAAAAAAAGGTAAAAAATACAGCTAAATAGATAGAATAAGACTAATTGTCTTCAAATTAATATTGGAAATAACAAAACGTCCATCTTCAAATTGTCATTTCCTTTTTTATTACTGATTCTATTTATGACTGGCTTACTTACTTATTTTTATATATTAAAAGCAATTACTTTAATGTTTACTATAAAAATTGTAAGAAAAAATATCTTGGACAAATAATCTATTACTGCTTTCATTATCAATATTTTGCAATATAAAGTAATTCATTATATAATTTGTAAATGTGTGACTTATTTGTCAGCAATGCAACAGTATCTCTATTTTGTAGCCTATCATTAATTTGGGAAATTTATGTTAAAATATACTATAGGTAATTAGAAATCATTTTAGCATGTATTCTAAGTGTAAAAGCAAAAACAATGAATAAAAAGAAATGACTGGTTAGATACAATTAATCAGTAAGAAACAATTAATATTAAAGGCAAAAATCAAAAAATACCCATAAATTGTAACAAAATTCATAACATACAAATGTTGTAAAGTACCATGGTGTATCACAAATGATCAATGGTTAAAAAATTTGTGACAGTGTTTTTGTTTAAAACTCACTTGGATTCAGTCGAAATAGCCTGATTAAATTGGTTCTTTTGCATTATTTTTAGCAAAATGATGTTCAATAAAGTTGCATATGTCAAATTTTAATAGTTTATTTATGTATTTATGTGTGTATGAGTGTGTGTGTGTGTGTGTGTGTGTGTGAGAGAGAGAGAGAGAGAGAGAGAGAGAGAGCATTATGTGACTTCTTCGGGAACCATCCTGGATTACTTCTACCGCCTTGCTTCGCTCTGGAATTTCTCAGGCTCTGCCCACCAGATCCAGAAGTGCAGGCCAATGCCCTTTCTGCCTGGAGTTTTTATGTGGTAACTGGGATCGGAAAATAGGACCTTCTACTTGCAAAACAGAGTCTTAACCTCTGAGCCATATCTCCAGCTGCTTTCCAAAAAAAATTTCTTGAGGGTGATGTTGCATATTTAGCTTGTAACAAAAGAAAAAACGTTTTTTTTCCCATTTTTACTTCTTGTAAAAATGTTCTTTCTAGTTCTCCATGGATCAATTGCTGCTCCTGGATTATGACTCTTCCAGTATCTCAAAGGTGGCTTCTTCCTCCCACACCTTCAATATCCTTTGGAGTGGTATCTTCAAATCATGCAACTTCTGACTCTCCAGTTTAGTTTTGAGATGCTCTTTCCTCAACTGTTTCCCACAAAAGTTTACGAATCATCCTTTATCTTTCCTGGCCAAAGAACGTTAAAGCAGGTCAAGTGAACTCCTGAAGAAAGTTTATGACATTACATGACAAATGAACAAATAGCTAGGCCGTTCCTTGTTCCCTGGAAAATGTTACCGTAGCATATTTCACTTTCCCAAAGGCCTTGATTTGCTCTGTCATGGTACCTTCATGATGGTGCTGAAATAAATATATTAATATTCAAGCTCCTTTGATTCCCAAAGATTCTTTTTTGGAAAGTCACCTATCAATACTGCTTTGCAGTCCGGATATAAGTGACTGACAGTCACTAAGAATATGTCTATTTACCAAGGCATAGGAGTGGTGCACTATGATAAGGCAGAGGTGATGAATGGGTTGCAGACAGTGCAGAGCAGAAACAAGCAAAGAAGATTGTAGTAAGCAAACTAGAGAAACACAGTGACAAACCGACATAGAGTCTTATTTTGTATATGTGTTTCCTGAACTTGCATAACAATGGAATAGCTACTGCATCACAAAAGAATTTATGGTATATTTGGTGTGTGATGATGGAAATAAAATGCATGGGATGGACTTGCTCTGAAAGAGAAAGCAACAAGCTCTGCCCAGGCCTCACGGTGTCTGTATTTCCTCTGAACATGACCCCAGAGATTCTGATTATGTAAAGATCCAGCTTATTTGCATAGTCTCCTCATCACAATCTGAATAAATTGTCCTGACCACCTTCTATCATATAAAATTTAAATAAAAGCCAATCTCTACTGAATGCCAAGGCCAAAGTTTCGTTCCAGTCCCAGGGGGCACGTCTGCCCTTGGCACAGTTTTCTGTCTTTCTGCCTAACAAAAACACACAGGACAATCCTTAGCATCCACATCCCATTCTTTCAGAAGACCTTTGGACTCTGCACCTAACCCACCTCTTATTCTGCATTGACTCCTTTCATCCTAACCATATCCCATCCCTTTCCACCCAGCCTACTACTGCCCAGTGAAGCACAGAGCTCTGTCACATGAACACTTTGGAAGTGTTGCCACAGCATGAATGGTTGAATCCCTTGTGAAATTCCCATGAGTCTGAACAGAAAACATAAGAAATCCTGATCCCACAGTAAATGGGCAGCTCCAGACTTCATAGCCTCCTTCTTCCAACATCACTCAGTAGGATTAGAACTCTGCTGGCAATAGCAGCAAAGGAGAAAGACTGAAAATCTGTCGCAAGTAAATTGGAGATGCAGACAGGACACCAGCTAAAGGCTGTTTCTTGCACAACATATTTAAAAGGCAGGGAGTAGAAAATGTTTGAGTAAACAAATAAATATGACCGTTTCTGGTGTTAGTAACTGCCATAATGCAGATACATTAGGAAATTAGACAAAGAGATCATTTTATTTGGTTCTTGCAGAAGTAGGGATTGATTGCACTGGTACCTCCCACACAGCCTGGATGCTCACTATCCACTTTTCTTTCTAATTCTTTGACAAGAGTCTCACTAAGTGTCTCCCACTAGCACTGAGCTCACTCTCCCTCCCAGGCTGTCCTTGAACTTGCAAACGTTCAGCCTTAGTGTCTTGGATACCTGGAGACCTGAGCGACAGGCATGGCTTGCACACAGAGTTCTAAGAGTGATGGGCACCTTCACAAATCTGTACCAGAAAGGCCTATCTGAGAATTTTGTTTTAATAACGAACGAGAAGCAAAGAGTCATGTGCAAACCAGAGGAAAGATCATTCTATACACAGAAATAAGTTCAAAAACCCAGAGGCACCAGAAGGCTGAGCAGACACCAGAGGCCAGAAAGTAATGGATGAAGTCACAGAGGGAGCACTAAGTACACAAAAGCCTGGCTGATTGTGGAGAGAATCTCAGTCTCCTGGAAAGAATGCTTTCTTTCTAACTTCACAAAACACGTCATTAAAAAGCTTGTAAGTAAAGCACATCAAGCCAGTTGATGCATTTAGGAACCCGGGAGCTAGCTGGTGGAAAGAGTCAGTGGATGCTATACCAGCCTGAAAGCTGGGGTCTAACCTGATGATCTGAGAGTCCTTAACTCTGGGTTCTTTTGTAGTTATGATGAATAGCACTGAGGTTCGTTAGAGTTGAGTCATACTTTAGAATGCATACTGAGAAGTAGGGGGAAAGTTGGCAACTTAATAGAAGAGCTGCACAGAGTCGACCAGGCATTGCATACAAGTCCATGCTCATGTGCCTGATAAATGTTCACAATGTGCTGTGATTTCCCAGAGCAGGAAAAGAAACATGCTTTGATCTCACCAGAAGAGGAGGGCATATAGTCTGGCAGATAAAAAGTAGCCATTTTGCAAATGGGTGATAGACCCCTCCCTTAGTATGGTTTCCCACTTTTATTACATCTACCTTTGAATGTGCTTTTATCACAAGACTCTAACAGCTTTTTGTCTCTGGCCAGGGGGTAACATACAATGCCCACCAGGATGGAGTGAAGGGCATTGCAGGAGCAGCAAAACTGCAAAAGAAAATCAACAAACCACAATCCAGAACTTCAGAGACTCTATATCAACCACCTAGAACTAGGCCAGCTTAATCTCTCCCCATCTTGAAGCTCAGGGAAAGTTGCGGAAGAGGGGGCGGTAAGAGTGTAAGAGCAAAAGGATGGGAGGAGCAACGATATATAAGATATTCTATACTAGTTAGGGCTGAAGCGATCATAATTGGACTTTGCATGCCCTGCGCATTGTCCAACACACTGTCTAGCATCTGCTAAAGGCACCAAGAGCCTTGGAGGTAAAGGATTGGCAGCCACAGCAGTGTTCCTATACCTAAGGGGAACACGGGAAAGGGTTCAGGGAAAGGCCACTGGGTCCTTGTACGTCATCAGAGAGGAGGGCCCAGAGGAAAATCAGACATGCACAAGAAAGGACTCTCTGGGAATTGGGGTGGGAGGCACTGGGGGATGGGGAGGGAGAGGGGTGGGGAGGAGGAACAGGGGGTATGGGGGGGGAGGAAGAGGAGGAAGGGAGGGAACTGGTGTACCTAATAAGTTTGTATGGGAACTGGTGTACCTAATAAGTTTGTATGAGCTGAAATTAAAAAAAAAAAAAGAAAGGGAAAAGTGTGGGATGGGATACGGTGTGGGGGTCAGGTGGTGAATGATGAAAACACATAAATGCTTAGTTGATGTAATTAAGAATAAATAAAAATTATGAAAAGAACATGACAAAAAAAAAAAAAAGAAAACACAGAGGACACCTCCATATTCCCACAAGATCTGCTAGGAAAAAAAAAAAACAACAGGCCATAGAAGTAAATTATACCACCCACAAGGAACACCCAGAACATTTTCACCCTTACACATAGGTGGGCTGAAAAACCCCTCTGGAAATCTGTCTGGTAAGAACCTGTGGCAGGTGTGCTGGCCCTCAGCCACTCAGTTCCTGATACCCATCACTAGTTTCTTATGTTGGCAAAGCAGGAAACTGACAAATGATGCAAGCACAGTTTGTTGTGTTTTGTCTTATTTTCCCCAGAAGAAAATTGTTAAATATTGTGAAGAACTCGTCAACTGAAGTCTTGGGCACTCATGTTTTAGCTGGGTCATATGCAACGGAATTATTTCTGCCCATGGTAAAATACAGAATTATAATAGCATAGAATATTATACACAAAACCGTGAAGTAAAATGAAAGAGTGGTAAAATACAGAATTATAATAGCATAGAATATTATACACAAAACCGTGAAGTAAAATGAAAGAGTGGAATGCACAGACAGGCCTTAGGGACATAATACTGAAGAAAGTAAGAGATGGAAGAAAGGCTACCTGTGTTCAAAATTAACCTAAACTAACCAGCCTATAGTACTACAGAATTGTGATATAAATTAGAATGGGAAGATGATTAGGAAAAGATTGCAATGTTCTTTTTCTGGATTTGTACTGATCAAGTCAGTATACTTGCTTTGTGAAAAATTACAAAGCTATATTTTTAATGTCGGAACACTTTTGTGTATTTGTATTTCATCTTCAATGAAATAATGAATTGCATTCAACCAAGAAACAGAAAATTAAGTAACTTAAGTTAAGGATTCGTTCCCTTGTATTTTTATAAAGGAATTAATTTTCTTGCTTTCAAATATCTGGGGGTGATATTTAATAATCCAGGTTACTGATGTGGAAAACTAGTTTGCAGCATATCCTTAAGTATTGGTTATATTTTTGTTAAAATTTTCTCTCATATTAGGGCACAACTTTTATTATATTTAGCCATCCTGAAATTATTAGAGAAAAGAAAATCTCCTAGAGTGTTGGTTTTCATAGGTCAGTGTGCATACAAATCAAGCACAAACCCAGTTATGAATTCAGATGCCTAAGGCTCCTTCAGAGAAACAAATTCAATGGATTTGTTGAAACATAGAAATCTACATTTTAATAATCGTCTCATGAACAGAAGCAAGTGAATGCATAAGAAATCAATGAGCAAAACACAAATCCGCCAAAAATTATTCTGAGAGAGAGAGCATGTAGGAAAGTGAATACATGTAAGCATTCATTCATACAGGCAGATATTACTTTGTTGACAGTAGAGAATGATCCACTTGGGAGATTATATAGTTCCTCTGTTTGAAATCTTAACTACTATAATAAATGATGAAATATTAAATTCTCAGACATTCAAATTTCTGCAATGACATTCATATGTTTGAAATGATCCTGGTATAAAAAGAGTGTAAAGAATGTATTTTCATGACTATTTTGAAAGATAATTGTGATAGAGAATTAAAAATCAAGTGTCCAGAAAAGATACAGATGGAAACGTGTACTTCTATTTACTCTCACAAATCAAAAGGGAGCTTTAAAATGAAAAGTGAGGATTAAATTCTGTTTGTTTTAACTGCTGTGTAATGATACATTACTGCTGCTTGCTTATGCCACAGAGATTGCCTCCTCAGTGTCTGCAGAGACAGCTGAGCTACTCCATTTCATACTGGCTGCACTGACAGGGAAACACGTGCCGTGGTACAAAGGAAATCCATCATTAAAGCAAAAATAGCCAATGAATGTGTAAGTATCATAAAAATAAATAAAGGGCTTATAAATTTTAATCACACATGTAAATGACAGAATAAATTACATAAAGGATAAAAGTTTACTATCAAGCAGACGCAAACATGCTATACAAGAGTTTGTTTATTGTGGGATAGATTCTCACTCTGTATTCCAGGCTGGGCTAGAACTCACTCTGTAGCTAGCTTTGGCCTTGAATTCACAATGATCCTCTTGCCTCAGCTTCCAAAGCACCAAGACTACAGATGCAAGCTATTCTACTCAGTTTAGTTTCATAATGCAGTCCAACAAAGATATTTTTAGTCTATGAAGGCATATTGGTATGTCAGTCATTATGCAAGTCTGGTAAGGACTCACTACAGTTAGTTCCTACATGTAGGAAACATGCTCCCATAGTCTATCTCAAGAGAGATAAGAGCCTGCAGTAGAAACCTTGGAGACTAGAGCTGGATGAGCGAAGGGAAATGCCTCTATCAATGTGGTGGCCAGAAGAGAGGCAACTTTGTATGCTACAAGAGGCAAGAGTAGATAAGCCAAAGGGAATCTTGGGGTCCATAGAAGCAGACAGGCAGGAGAGTGGGAGGGAGTGAGATGCATTGATGAAGTGAAGGGAAGGGAGTTGGTTTGATGGGAGGGAGGGGGGATGGAGGGAAGCAGGGATAAGTACTATAATTGTAAAGCTAAATAACTAAATAATAACTTAAAAAAGATATTTTAGACTTGAATAAAGTGTGGCAAAAAACAAGAGCAGTTTTTGAAGTATCTGACTGAGAATGCAGTTAGAGAAAAAATTTAAATATTATATTTAAAAATAAATATTAAATATAAATACATTTATATGAACATTCTTCAAATACTATAGTTTTCTCACGCCACTACACTTACTGAGCTGCATAACTTTGGGTTGTAACATAAGGAACAAGACAAAGTACAGGAGCAAACTGAGAATTTAGAAGGTAGGTTATGACTTTGTACTGAGAGAAAATTAATTATGTCTCTCTTAATAGAATAATAAAGGAAAGTGGAAGTCTACAGAAGACAGAGAATAGGGCTATAAAATGTTTGATATTTGAATAAGGTATTTTAACTCCCAGATGAGGACTCGGTGACAAGAACCATAAAACCATAGAAGACCCAATAAAAGTGTGGGACGAGCTAGTTTTCCACAAGAACATGGGAAAACTAGCATGAAAAATAATTACAGATTAGAGGGAACTGTATTTAATCACACTTAACTTTAGGAAAAAAAACCTTCTGATGTAATATTATATATTATTCATTTAAATATACATTCCTTAAGTTCAGTAGGTAATAATTCCAGTAGACACTAAATATAGTTCTTTTAAGCACTGTGTCTTAAAGGAGAAGGAAAAGGACGTAAGTTTAAATCTCAGTTAATCATGCTTGTGGGGAGCCAAGATATTAACATGAAGACATAGCCCAGTTACCATCGCAGTTAGTGGAAAAATATGGAAATTCAAGCTATAATTCTCAAAAGATAAAAGTTTTCTGTGCCATCTTCAAAACATTTAAAAGTGTTTGGAAGTGTCATCGTAGAAACACTCATACTGCTTTTTAGATTTTTGCCAAGAACTGTTTATTTGTGCTTGTAAATAAAAGTGTCTTTTCCAAAAACATGTCGTAATTTCTGAGATATGTAAATACTTTTTTGATGTTGTTTCTAAACTGCTTGCAAAGGACAATTCGCCAAGAATATGGTCTCTCCTGACAAACATTCCTGATCTACTCCAGCAGAGTAGATGGGAGAAGGTAGCCCACTAAGTACTCACTGTTATGAACATGAACTTTTATGACGTTGGGGATTAGAATCTGTTGTAGGAATGCTAGGCAGCCACTCTATGATACTACCATATCCTTAGCTCTTTTTTTAAAAAAACAAACCAAAAAATCACCTTTTTACTTTCTGTTTTAATGTGGATTTTTTTCTCTCTAAATTGTCCAGACAAACCTTGAACTGCCTATTTCATTTTCCTAAATTGATGGAATTACAGGACCAGACTACCAAGTGCAAAATGTTTATATTATCTTGGAAACATGGTTGCAGCAGGTTTTGTTGTGATTTCACCTTCTAAGTCTGATGCAACAGTTAGTTACTCTCTTGAAACTAAAGCAAATGTGAATATCTGCAGAAAAAAAAAAAAACAACTCACAGGAAGTATTCTGTTAACATTCCCTCCTGGCAGACAGACTCACAACCATAGGCAGGCAGCATAAGGCCCTGCCTGTCCTGGGGAAAACTTAAGTCATAACAACAGCCAGGGCAGGAAGACTATTGAGTGTAGGGTTTCTCCTGAGTGGAGTAGTTGCATGTAAGGTGCTCCTGGAAGTAACCTCGGCTAAACCCACCTTTATCGGGCTAGACTTGGTAGAATCATTCTTAGTCTGTCATTGCCCTGTCTGTCTAGGGTGAATAGAAACAAATTTCCCAGACTTTTAGAGTCAGACAACAAATGTTTCAAAGTCTGTGTCATGTTGGGACAAAAAAGTTGATTTTATTCTTGAGTTTTTTCTAGGCGGAGTTTGATGCCACAATCTTACTTTGTTTCTTTCTTTGTAGCCAGAAGTTAAAAGCATTAGAAATATTTCCAATCAAGAAAGAGACCTTCTCTCATAAATTCATATTTTTAAAACTGCTTATTATTACCAAATATTCCAAGACTTCTGCTTTGCTACTTTCTCCAAACACAAAACATTGATAAAACTCTTTAGAATACACATCTTTTATATTGTGTTTCCTTCAATATATCATATTTCTCTAGATTGAATTTGGAATCCTAGCTCTAGAAATATTTTTATTTCAGATAACAAGTGACCAGAATAACTTCACTGATTGGTGATATTCTGTTTTCTTATAAAAGCATCTATTTTCCCTCGGGAGGTATTTTCCATGTATTTCGCACTCACCCATGTATAAATGTTAGAGAGTCACATATTACCTAAATAATCAACTTAGGTTTGACCATATTTTGTTTCCTTTTATGAGCTTTTGTTTTTGTTTTCAATTGTTTAGCTCATAAAATTATTAGTTTCTGTGAGGAAAATGCCAAAGACTTTCTCAGGGCACTGTTAGAGGTGGCGGATGGGTTATTGACCAAGTGCAACAATGCTTTTTTCAGGTACTTTACTCCTGTGAAATGTCAGTAAGCAAAACTTTCTATTGCTAATACATAAACATTTTTAAGTTCATTTACTTTATTTGATTGTCATTATGCATTGAATTCCTTCAATGGCTGCAATTGATGGTATTTAGTCTCACATTTGCATCATTTTCATGAGTTGTGCTTGTAAAGTTAGTGTGAGTGTGTATGTGTGTGTCTGAGATATATATATATGTGTACATGTGCATGTATGTGTGTACATGAGTATATATATGTATGCATGTGGCTTGCGTGTGGAGTCCAGATGTAACTATCCAATGTCTTCCTCAGTCACTATCTTATTCATTGAGACAGGTTCTGTCACTGAACTTGAAGCTCACAGATCCAGCTAGCAAACTCAGGAACTCTTCTTGTGCTTATTCTCCCAATGTTGAGAACTGAGAATACAGCCTTTTCCATGGGTCATGGGGAGACAATTCAAGTCTTCATAGCTAAACAGCAAACCCTGTGTTTCAGAGCTCTCACCACTGCCCCCAGACAGAACTTTAAACCAAATTTATCTCTTTCCCTTACTAACTAGGGCATCTAAAGTGTAGGAATTCCACTCTGATACTTTAGTTCCTGATTCTACATACTTACATGTGAAAACACCAGTATCATGGAAGAAGAATATTCAGTGAACGACTGGGTTCAGTGTCTGGCTCCTGTAAGGCACTAGCTTTTATTCATGCTTCTTATTAAAATCTTTTGGATTAGAGATTCACATGGAGTTGTGCAAGTGAAACATAAGTGTTTACATATACATACACACACACATGTCTAATGGCAATTCATTGATGTTTAGGGCAATAGTGTCTGGATATATCACTGAGATGTCTATAGTTCTTGTTCAGATTTCAACCCAAAATTTGTTTTCCTTTGTGTGGATTCTTGTATCTTCCTTTTCAAAGAATTTTAAAATTACAAAAAGCACAAAATAAATTGCAGTCAATTAAAAAAAATTCCTAAGCCATTTTTAAATTAAGTTGCCAATTGTACATTCCATTATCTCTTGAATGCATTTTTGCACAGTTGCTTTACATGGCTACAATATAAACGACAAAATCAGATGCAAATGCACAGATTTGATTCAAATTTCATGATTTTCCCAGTACTGATCACTTATGGAATAAAGCCAACAATATCTGCCATATCTGTTTGTTTAGTCTCTTATAGAGTGGATGTGATTCTCCCTTTTATTCTGTAAAAATTATTTGCAAAGATCACAGGCTGGCTGCTTTGTGTGGTCTTAGCTTCACGTGGCTTTTCCCATGACTGTTGGGAGTAGAAATATCAGAGTCAGGACACAGCACTATTCTTACATTCCATCAAGTCCAAGTAAATTCGATTTGAGACATTAAGGATGAAGTTAAGCACAAGCACCTGATTGAAGGGTGCCTTCCAGGCTTTTCTCATGGTGAAGACCTTCACTTTTACCTTTGCAGTGCATGCGTATTTTATGAGGTGTCCAGATTCTATGAGAATACTTTTTGCACCATCTGCCGCTCTCCACCTATGTTTCATGCACTAATGTGATCATTGGAAAAGTATCCCATTCATGAATTCAGTTGATGTTCTCCTGTAAGGAAAGTCTATCCCCTCACTTTGTTCATTCCTTAATTTCTATGTGGACTCATGGATTTATTCCTCTTATGTTCAGTATGTTATAATCTGTTGTTGTCATTAATTATCTGGATAACCATATAGCACCAGATTTGATGAGGATCAGCCCATCCACACTAGCTTGTGGGTCTCTTTCTTTGTGTGTACACGTGTGGTGGGTCATGAGTATGAGTGCCTACATATAGGGGCATATGTGCATGTGTGTATGTGCACATACATGTAGAGGTTAGAGGTCAACAGAGAGTGTCATTCCTTAGATGTCCACCCCATTCCCTTGCCAGGAGCACCTTACCTCACTGGGGTTCCGAGAGCACCAAACTCCTGCTCCATCAACACAGAAGGCAGCATCGATACCTTCACCCTATGATTTCTTGAGTGAGTTAGAGAAGAGCTGGCAGAGGGCTTGAGTGAAAGCAGAATTTAAATGAAGGAAAAAATGTCCACTTAGAATATTACAAAAAGACAAGAGTGAACATTACCAGATATCTATTGGCTTTTGGACCACTGCCTCCTCAGTGTGTTCTTTGCTGCATAGTCATATACCTTGAGCACGAAGCAAAGGACTTGAACTTGTCACATATTGTAAGAAATAAAAGCTGATGGTTTCTTACAGGCACCAGTAACAGCTTCTCATTCTGTTTACTTCAGACTTTTTTGCAAAGCAATGGTTTCCCTGGGCACCTGAGTGAGTCGACTTTGTATTGCTTCTCCATCATGCTTAGAGTCAAGCTCATGATTCACGTCTTGATCTATATGTCCATGAGTAATTCCTTCCTATCTTCATCACGCCATGAGCCTGCCTCAGGTGATGCCCACTACTAGCTCTTCATTTTCTATGAGCAATAAAAGTTGAAAGCAATGTGCACTGGAAAGCCCGACTGACTATAGACGGATGGAATGGAAAGCTGAATCAAAGTAGTGATCTTCTGTGCTAATTCTCCCGACACAGAGAAAGTTGGTGATTATAAGAGACAACCTCAGGAAGGACAGTTTACCTTGGCATTGGATTACAGGTACATAAATCTCAAATAATCTATACAGAGACCAGTAGGAGACCCCATGGCATGGCCGACTAATAGGAGACCCTCATGGCATGGCCAACCAATAGGAGATCCCATGAAATGGCCATAACAAACCTGAAACATTACTCCTGATAGGCATTTTGGATCATTCTGAAAATCAGACCCTCAGACTTTTATTCAACTCAAATCTTTAAGTTTTCTTGCCTTTATATTTCTACATGGTGAAAGGTGTTTTATTGAATGTCTAGAAGTAGCAGTCCAGGAAAGTGTCATAAAAACAGAGGAAATTAAATGAATATATCCACCCGGAGTCTGATATACGCCAGCTCCTGTACTTTGTCGTTCTTCCCAGCTGTGCAGAATTCTCTGGAAAGGCAAAGGACTAAAAATACATAATTGGGTTCAATAATGATTGCACTGGGAAGGTGTTTTTCCGAAGTCCCTTTTGGAAAGAATAATCACAGGAGAAACTCTGTTTTAGCTTGCCTGGCAGCCTAATTTTCCACCATGAGGATTGAGAATGTTGTGTTTGGCTGCCACTTTCTTTGCATTAATGCACATGAACCCACCAAACATAGACTGAGGGTGCTGTGCCAAGCTAGCTGCACAATGCCTCTACTTCAGCACTCCCTTGGCTGGCAGTTAGTGAGCATTTAAAATATATAAGATATATTGCTAAGGGTGACAGGTGAGCGTTCTTCTAATAGGTTGCACCTAAAAGAAAATGTGAAAAAAAACAGTGTTTCACAAATTCTTCTCTTTGTATTTGACTTATTCAAAATCATACTACCTTTCTGCACTCCTAGTCAACAGACATTCACCGCATGTCATTGACAGCACTTACATATCTAAAAGAATATCTTCTGCCATATCATGCTATATCTGGACGCCTGTCACCAACTTGGCCTTCCTTCTCTCTGTAACTCTGCTCATGAGTCATTTTCTTCACATGAATAGAAGAAAATATTAATTTCATACTTGAAAGTCATACACACCCTGGATAAATTTCCAGAATTTCTACTCCATCTTATTGTCTCATCCTATTATTCTCCAGGACAAACTCTGAAATAAATACAAAAACCTCAATTCATAATGAAAATGGGAAGAATCTTACAAGAGCAAGCCAACTTCATCCTTTTTTCTCTATTCAGAATATTTTAGGTGTTCATTCATTCATTTTAAAATCCATCTCCTGAGATTTATATCACGAAGAGTGCTAGACATTTTAGGGGACATAAAAATCTATTAGACACCATCTCCATCTTCGGAAATTTAGGTTCTAGGAGGCAAGAAAAGACATTTCTTGGAATAAAAGTAATAAGGTTTAGAGTCAGCCAAGGTGCTCGAGAAAGATGTGTGAAGTGCTACATGAATAGATGAAAACATCGGGGAGCATAAATCAAAGTCACTATATTTACTTTATGACTCGGGAAGCTGTTTTATGAGGGATGGTTCCTATAATTTAGTATAGGGAATCTGACTAAATTTCCAAGGATGAAGATAGGGCGGATTAGCAGGAATTCAAACAAGGAAGCAGGGGTCCTGCACTGTCCACTATTGACCAACTGAGAAACATCTGCTCTGCTTGTGCCTAGTTGTGCTTGCCTATGAAAAACTTCCAGGGCTGTCAGTGCCCACCCCCCACTCCCCGAAGAGTTCACCATGCCAACATAGTTTTGAGCATATTTTGTCTCTTACACTGTTCAGTTCAGTTCTGCCCCGACTCACATAGAACTGAAGCGAATACAGAAACCTATGTTTGCCTTCTCTGAAGTGCTCTGCTTGGACTGCAGCTGAGTCCAGCCGTTGCCTCCTGAAGCCTCAGAATGCACATGAGCTCTGAGGGTGGGTGCAGCTGTGACCCCAAAATGGATTTTCAGAAACAAAAACAAACCTGCACCCTCCAGATGTTTTGAAATTTTCCATAACGATGACCTAAATACCCCCAATCACGTGGAAATCAATACTTCTGTAGAGAGCTCTTTCTTCTTTCTGGAAATTTTCACCATTAGACACTTGCTTCTGCACTGTAACACTTCTAAGAAAACTCAAGAACACCCAGGCCTCAGGAAAATCTTTTTCTACTGTGGACACAGATTCAAACCTCTTCCTAGAAATTGAAGATAGGAGCTGTAGGCGTTATCCTCCTTCCATGTCATGGTATTTAGAGAGGGGGTTTTTCAGGAGTGATCAGTAGTGGGTTGGACCACAAAGATAGGGTGCTTATGATGAGATTTGTGCAGTTATAGAAAGAGGAGTCACAGGACTTCTCTCTCTCTCTCTCCCTCTGTCTCTCTGTCTCTCTGTCTCTCTCTCTCTGTGTGTGTGTGTGTGTGTGTGTGTGTGTGTGTGTCTTTCTCTTTTCCTTACTTCTTCTTACACACACCCAGAGAGACCTTGTAACCAGGAAAAAAAACCTTGGATATGAGTCCAAACCTGTTGGAACCCTCGCTTCCTTCCAGCTTCCAGAGCAGTGAGAAGTAGCTATTTATTGTTTTACCTTCCAAGTCCCTGTGCTCTGTTATAGCAACCAAGTCTGGCTGAGTCTCCTCTCCATAGGCTGATTAACTCACAGAATGCTGTCTATTCTCTGACTCACGATTTGGAATAGTGAGTGCATGATTTTGTGATTTTTTTTACAAAATAATCAACAATTCTAAAAATATTTTCTAAAAGTAGAAAAAATTAAGAATGAGAGGAAAGAGTCATGAAGAGAGGAAACAATACATTCAACTCTCTTGGCAAAGAAAAAAATGTATTTAAATGTCTTTTCTCTTTATGACCCATTCCCTTTTGGAACCCAATTCCTGGAGTTTGTAGAACCTTGGCTCCAGAATGTTCACTACATTTGCTGGGAAGTTGACAATGCAGTAAATCAAGGAAGGGTGGTGACAAGGGTTATTACACCTGTAGGACTGTGTACCACACCCTGGATTATGAGAGCCAGGTTCCTGAAGGCAGCTGGCGTGAGTTAAAACTTTCGGGAAAGGGGAAAGCCGGTGATTGTCAGAAGTATTATTAGATCTTCCATGAAACAACAACAGAAACAAGTAAACTTAAGCCTAGAGAAAAAGATGGTTCCAAGTTTGACTTTGGCTAAAGGAACATGTCTGTGTCTCTCAGTAAAGTCTAAAAAGATACAAATCACAATTCTACAGTTCTCAGTATATTGAAGAGAAATGTCGATTTATTCCTAAATGTTTCATGAAGGCAAGTTCTCCTACAGAATACCCTGAAGACTTTAGGTGCCTTTAGACTATGTCCCTACCCACTATTTTCTCCAGCTCTGTAGATGAGCTACGAACTGCCAAATCTGTTGGTTTCCTCTAAAACTTATTCTTATTAGCATGGAGTTGGCTAGTATAATTTTGTAGTTCTTCACCCATTTGCATGTGAATATGTTAAGAACAGCTGAAATAGCTAAGTCGAGAATACAAACATTTGTGAAACAAGGAAGGAACTGATGACATTTCTATAATTACTTTCATAAAATTCATAAATGGAAAGATATTTTGTTGTTGCATGAAAGAAAAAAGATAAATCCCTTCTTTGCATGTTTGTCTGTTTAACTATAAAAAGGGATTTGATATGTTATAGTCCTTGGCTTTGTTAAGAGAGGCTTCTTGAGCCAACCCATTATCACAAACACTCTAGGGAACTGGGGGGAGAAAGCAAATACTGCTTTGACTTTATGTAAGGAAGCCATACTTGCCTGGAGCCTATTCCTACACCATAGAAGCAACAGCTAGCATTACCCGTGAAACTAGCTTTTGCATGTCATGTTGGTACCTAAAATTAGCATTAGTCTCAGACATCTTCAAGTAACCTCACAAGCAAAAGACAAAAACAAAGAGCTGCCATTATCAGGAGAACACAAAAGATGTTGCTTGGAGATTACTAGCAGATGGGTTTTACATCAGCTTTTAGTATGCTTGAAATTACTGAAGTGTGGTCTCAGGAAGTCAAGGGTCTTATGAATCAAATGTAGATAAAAATAAAAAATTGTAACTGATAAAGTCCATGCAGTCCTCAAGACATTTAAATTTCACAAAACATTTTTATTTCCAGGCATTTAAACATAAATGTATAACCATAAAATATCCAATTCAATAAAGTAATTTGTTAGCTTACATTATGTGTCATACATGATCATAAGAGCTGGAATTCACTCGGAAATGAATGGTAAATCCTTCCCTCATGGCTGCCCTTCAATGATGCAAACATTACCTGAACAAGTTAAAAGAATAAAATTTCAGGAGAAGGGAAGATAGCATATGAAGTCCTTGTACTGACAGCTAGAATCTCTGCAGAATAGCCAGAGATTGTTGAAATGTGGCCTCTGAAGTGTCGGTAGCAAAGAGAAGGGAACATAGTGAAAGAGAGAGAGAGACTTTCTGGGGTGTTAGCCTGGAGCAAGACGTCCTCAGCTCCCAATGTGTGCTGGCTGAGTAAGGCTGCAGCGGGTGGTCTGTGAATTTTTGCTTTGGAAAAATGTATCCCCTGAACCTCACCAAGTACCTGGCAAGTGACAATTTGTTGAAACAATACATCTTGGACAGGAGAAGGTTAAGGAGTTTACTTATTGAAGAGGATGGACCTAAAACAAGAACACCTTTTGTAAATATAGTTTTCTCGATATTAAAATATATTTTCTTTTATTTATATATGCATATGTATATGCTGCAATGATGAAGAGATTCTTTGCAACATGTTATTCAGCAACTGCCTGATAGATTCTGTCTTTTGAATTGTGGAGGTTTGAATTTATGTATAAGATATCTATATATAGAGAGAGAATACATAACAAGATAGCCCATAAAGAAAATGTTATGCCCATTGGTTATAGTAAATGAAATACTAATTAAAAAATATTTGCTGTTTGTTTTCTATTCCGAGCTTAGATCCTATATTCCTTTCCTATTATTCCTTTATTCTCTTCCAGTTCCCACAAATAGCCACCAAAGTGACTACTATTGTGAGTATGTTCTCACTCAACCGTATTATTCATGATTAAACAGTAAGATTTACCCTTGTGCCTATAGATTAGAGCAACTTTCAACCCCTGACTGAGAAGCTTCCTCTGCTATGAAAGATATTTAATACAGATAAATAACAGTTGGTCAAAGTTTGGAGAATAAGTGACTGCAGAATGTTCAGACCTAAACAGATCATCTAGATCAACCCCACCTCAAGGATCAAGGAACATCATGGATGATGCAAAAATAAGAAGATGTAAGAGCCAGAAGGTAAGGGATGCCAGACAATTCTTTAGTACATCGCAGGATTACATAACCCATGAACTCGCTGCATCTGTGTCTACTTTACCTGCCCTGCACGAGGTATGGCCTATCTTCATTCCACCATGGAAGGGAAAAGATCTTAAGAGACGCTACACTTCCTTGAGAGACTATTGGGGGCCATGCCAGAAAGGACAGAGGAAACTACTTTTTTCTTCAAAGCTACTTTTTCCTCTTACATGCACATAACAGTATAAACGACCCAGAAGAAACTTAATAGCCCACACATGCAAAAGGCAGTCAAGTAGGAGGGAGGATTGTTAGGAAGAAAATGGCTACAATGAAAAGAAGGGAGCACGCATAAGGTAATGAGGGGTGAAATGGCACAAATTCATTGTATTCATGTTTGAAACTGTCAGTGAATAAAAATTAAAACATAAATAAACAGTGGTTTATGATTATTTGAAGATTTAAGGAAAATGTGGCATTATGTAATTTTAAATCAGTATTATATACATTGAAGTATTTTAGAAATTTAAATAGAATAGTTAGAAAATTTAAAATAATTATTTTAAAATCATGAGACCAGAATATAATACATTGCTTACTAATACGTTCTGGATATCTTGAAGTGATTAGGGAACTAATCTATTTTATTAACTTTGAACTTCACTTTCCATGTTCATTTATTTTTATTTTTGATGGTAGGAGATCCAATTAGTCTACTACCATAACTTTATATCATTTCTCTCATTGAGAGTGGGTAAGACCTGTGAGTGGCTTGTAACCAATGGAACATGTCTAAAGTAATGGATGTCACTTCTGAGATGTGTTCTGCTCTACAAAATTTGGTAAATATTCCATGTAACATAGGTTTCTGTCTTAGCGGGCTGGACTAACTCCGCCTCTATAGGCTAGAAATAGCAAGCAGCCACATGATAAAAGTCACATGTTGAGAAACTACAGATCATTTTATGGTCCTAAGCAGGGTGACAAGCAGCCAGTGAATGCCAGAGCTCTTGGTTTTATAGCCTGCACAATAGGAATCCCACAGGACAAAGGAGTAAGCTTGAGAGCAGACTCTTGGGGGACTTGAATTGTGGATGTTTCCTATAGCTTAGAGAATGATAAACATGAGAGGCATGTACATCAACAGTGAGACTAATCTAATGAAAGTCAATTGCTTGGCAGGGATGGACTTCATACTCAGCAGGAGGTAGATGTTGTTCAAACCAAGAAAGGCCCGTACCACCAATCTTGATAAAAGTCACCTAAAGTGAACCCAGGAAATAGTTTATTCAGTGTCTATCAACATGTTAGGTGGGGAGGTGTGGGTCCTGTGATTGTTAGTAAAATAAAAACACTAAAGTAGTTTAATGTTATGCTTAATAAAAATATGGTGGTAATCATGAATTCTTTAAAAGAATACTAATTAAATGTTTGAGGGTAAATTAAGTATATAATCATAATGTACAAGATCAAAGAATGGCGTTTCTTACTTTATGTCTGATTTATGAGAAAATTGAGGCTGGGAGATGGCTCAGGGGTTAAAGGCTTTGTTTCTCAATCAAAAAGACAGGAGTTTAGATTCACAAATCCTGATAAAAATACGGGTGGATAGGGCGGCAACCTGCAGTTCAGTCCTGGAAGGCCTGGCAAGCCCCAGACCAAGGCATTAAGTAGGCAGAGCTGTCCACAATGATTCCCAGAGTCACCCTTAAGTCTCCACAGAAAATACAAAATATTTGCAATTTTTAGAAAGAATCCTATGCTTTCATTATCTCCCTTTTTAAATTGATTCCTTGATAATGAAGTTAACTTAATCCATTGATTCTATTTCTCCCCCCTCTTCCCTACTCGTTTGTTACACTGACAAACTTTCCTCTGTGGTTGTAGTTGTTATGACGTTAGGTTGTTCTTTTATGTTGTTCTTGTTGACTTCACAAAATAAGCTTTTTTGTCTTCTTTGCCCTTTCTTTTGCACATTATTTCCATTGTCCTGTTGCATATCTATTTGCAAGTTAACCACTGACTATCATGGAAAAGACAGCTGCTATTGCTTAATCTCAAGCAAAAACTGCTTCGCCTATAGTGGTCTCTTGCAAAAATATGGTGTCAAGAGCCTCACTTTCTACTTTGAAACCTGCAGTGCATTTTGGCTTAGTTATGAGCAGTTTGCTATACCCTCTTCTTTTCACACTGACCAAGGAAATTTGGATGTTCCTGGAAAAATATGCAGATGGATTCAGGAAAGGTTGATACTACATCAGTGGGGCCCTACCTGACTGGCTACTTCAGTCCTTCTACCAGCTTGGGCAGGTGATGGGAAGGGTTAATGTGACCCATTCTGTGGGGGTCCCTTTGAATTGAACAAGCATGTGAAAGACATACACATAGAAGCAAAGTTGTTTAGGAGTTATGATAAAGCAAGCTGATAACTGTTATTTATGGATGGCAACTCAGGGCACAGTCAGCTCTTCCTGAACTACACTGAGTGCAGTTCATTAGTTCCGTTGATTAGCGCACAGCAAGGCCCAAATCAGAATCTGGATTCCTGTGGAGGCCAAATTATCTCCACTATACCAGGCTGACTTCCACCTACCTCCTTCCTACCCTCCTTATGACAGGGTAGAAGACAGTGCAGTCTTTATCGAACCTGTCATTAACAATGAAGAAACACAACCGTAGAGGTGCCCTTTCTGGGCCTTGAGGCTTTTCTGCAATTATTGCTACTCCAAAAGAGCCAAACAAAACATCAAGCACTTAAGTGAGGTGCTGGGATGGAATTATTCTTGGTGACAGTTCAAGTGAATAGACCCATCAGTACAAAGTTATATCTTTATTAAAATCTAAATGTGGGCTAAAGAGATGGCTCAGGGGTTAAGACTGTCTGAAGGTCCTGAGTTGGGACTCCAGGTCCCGGGTGAAAAATGTCAGGAGGAAAAAGGCTGTGGACTGAACTCTCAGCACAGGTGGGCAGAGCCTGGGAAATCCCAGAGTGGAGCAAAAAGGAGGTAGACGCAATCCAGAATGATTTCCAAAGTTACCTTTGGTCCTCCACAGACATACATAAAATCTGAAGGCAACGTACTGGACTCACTGCTAAGTTTACTGAAGCAGTTTGAGGTTCAGGTGCCATAAATAAAAAGAAAATGGCAGCTGAGTGCTTTTATTCTGTGGCAAAATGAAGAATGGGAGAATCAGTGACCGGAGCTAATACTAGAACATACATGGGTGAAAGAAAGAACTGACTTCTGAAAGTTGTCTCCTGACCCACACACGAGCCATAATACAGAATGTCAAATGTCTCTCTTCTCTCTCTCTCTCTATCTCTCTCTCTCTCTGTCTCCCTCCCTTCCTCTTTCCCTCCCCTCCATATATATCCAATTATAAAATTATCTGGAATTTAAGAAAAATATATATTTGCTCATTATCTATGTGTTTTTTTAATATACAAGTATAAATTTAATATGAAAATATCTGTGATGGTTTGGGAATTTTGCTTCCTTTACAATATTGTAAAGTCTACCTCACTTTTAAACATTTCTTTGTAATAATAAAGAAGAAATGCTTTAAAACTTTTGATATTTTGATAACATGTGTCTAGTATCTCTCCAAAATTATGATGTTTCTTTACTACTTTTTTATTTTAAGGACACATGCTGTGATATGCATCAAAAATTTTAAAACTTTATTGCATGGATGGAAACATGAAATGATATATAAACATGAAACTTAAGATTAAAAATAAAAAGAATTAGAGAATGTGTTCTCACATCCTTTCATGAGACAGCTCAGCGTGTGAACACTGTAAAGTCTCTTGCTCGCCTTTGTCACCATAGAACATAATTGTGAAATGACCTTCCTTTGTTTACTTTTTCATTTTCAATGTCATTGCTGTCTATTCTTTTCTTCGATTTTAGCAAAACTATAAGTGAAATGTTTTCCAATCAGGCAATATGAAAAGTCCTAAGGAAACCAGTCCTTGATTCTACTGTAAATTTAATACATTACAAGTTTAATGCTATTGAGCCAGGCAAAAAATATCATGACCAATTATTTGTCTTGCTTAGACTATTATAATTCTATATTTGAAGATAGAGCTAAATTAAGATTATTACAATTTCCTGCAAAAGACAACTACATAGAAAATTAATTCATCTCAAAAGAAAATAAAAATGTTATATAAAATTCAAATCAAATTTAAAATCAAAATGTCTGAGTAAAAAGGGCCAGTCAAATATTTCAAGTTAAACACTTTCTCTTTACCTTCCTAACATTTATATGCCTTATTTTATAATGAAAGTTTTACCATGAAAGTCAAACATGTGGTAATTTATTGCATTAATTTCTGTTTGAATGGTCTGGTATAAGTGACATAGGCTCAATTTCAGTTGCGACTTTGATAATCTTTAAGTACATTGGGCACATATTTGGTAGATAGGACCTCATCTTAGGTGTATTCAATGGTTCCTCATTAGTCCATGCAGTTTCAGAAAGAAACAAGAGAAGGGGTGTCCTGATGCCAGTCGAAGGCACCTTATGACAGAAAAATGCAAACTTTTAAGGAAACCATTCAGAAATTGTTCTAACCATTGCAATAGATCAATAAAAAGCTTATTATTTTGATGGACATTTTATTACTTGTTATTGCAATCTAATATCATTTTGATTATATTTCCTTTTCAAATACTACATAATGTTTATGCTTTGTATAATTTCCTAAGTGCTATGGAGTTATTATTAGTTTCAGCTAAATTGGTGTATCATAATTTATTTCACCATAGCATCCATTATTGCTTCCAATGGTTCATTATATCTGTTACCAATCAAGAAAAGTCTATGCATGCTACATACTTTTGATCAACTGTTACTATCACCAGACAATAAGTTATAATAAAACTTTGCTATATCCTCCGTCCCAAGAATTGTTCTCCCACCTGGCCCTTGACCTGCTATTGTAAGATTTTCAGCAAGCAGGATCTGCCAGAAAATGAGATCAACATGAATTCCTCCCAGTCCTAGAAAGTAATTTAAAATCTATGCCTTGTTCACATTGAATCCATTGTGCTTCTATTTTTTTAAATAGTTCAACTACAGAATTTTTGTTTATAAATTTACTTAGAGAAAGTGAATCAAAAAGGCTTAAAATGTGCTTAAAATCATTATTTTTAATAGGAATAATTCCACCTGGAAAGCACAGGTATGGAAGAGCTGGGAGCTTTACTCATACCTACTTATATGCTTTACTTACCTGTGCTATGTGATGTATATTCATGTGGTATATTTCTGTTCATGAATGTATATGGGCGTGACACACATATGCACCTTACTTTTTGAGACAGCATCTCTCACTGAGCCTGAAGCTCCTTGATTCAGTTTGGCTGGCTAAGCGATGAATTCTAGGTATCTCCGTATGTCTATCCTCTTAATAAGGGTGTTGCACGTGTGCCCCCACTCAGCTCTGTCTATCTTCATGTGAGTGCTGACTTGAAGTTCTCATGACTATATGGAAGACACTCTAACAACTCAGTCCTATCTCTAGCCCTGCCTTCTCCAGTTTTTGTACTAGAAAACACCTTTGTGCCACTTTTACACAAATAGAGAACTTATTTCACACAAGCAACTACTGTTTCAAATGTCAGACATAGTCTGTTGGTTCTGTAAGGAAGTCTTTACACTACCTCATAACGTAGGAGGAATCTCACTTGTACCAACCGTGGGCCCTGGGGAATATTTTAGAAAGGAATCTTTCAGATCTGAAACTCAAGTGCCCTAATTCAATGACAAGGAAAAAAAGAGGGAGAAAGATGAAGAAAGAAGAAAGGAATGACAGGCATTATTCATCGCTTCAGCAAAATACTGACCTCGGCTTTCAGTAATTAATTGTGACTGCATTCATGAAACCCAACTATTTTCCTAGAAAAGAACTATAAGCGAATCTGCTGGGTAGTGAGAAGGAATTACTGTGGCTTTCCCTAGTTATGCTGGTGCTTAATATGACTCTTCAATGTTTCTAGTCAGCTCGTAATTACCTCTTTTAATTAGTGTCCAAGAGAAAAGTGGAAACCTGCAGCTGTGACACAGATAATAACAGATAACTAGAAGGTCAAATATTTCCTAGCCAGCTTTTGTATATGACATATGATTGAGGAGGTTTAACTTTTTAATCATGTTTTATTTAAGTTGAATGAAATTTTTAAAATTCCTGAGCCAACCAGAAAGCCACTTTGTATTAAATGTACACCAAAGGAAGCATCTTATATTTTTAAACCTTCATGGACTTAGCCACGCAGCTGGATTTATTGATTTTTTGAAAATGTGTTCCCCTCCCCCAACTGCCACTCCATTCTCAGTGTCTTGGCTCAGACCTCATCATTTCCACGTACCCGGACTCCCAGCCCTCTCCTCTCCAGTCTTTTCAGCTCCAACCCCTCAGTGGAAAGGAGGTTCAGTCACTGTAGCCTGGATGTTGTAAATATTTTCCTTCAGACCCACGCACAGTGGAGACTTTGAAAAAGAAGGCTGCTCCCTTTCATATCATCTACCCTCCTAGGTGACACAGTCTGTATCAGAAGTTCTTAAGTATGTGAACCAACTGGTAGAAACAGTCTAGAGATTGAATGAAGTGTGTATAGCAGATCTTTGTTCCTTGGTCCACAATTGAGTTAGTGGCTTTTCTGAATAAACATAAGACCCCCACAAATGACTTATCCTCCAGGGTAAATTATAATGTTCATTCGGCCTGAATTCTGGAGGCTTTCTTGAACTAAAGACCAGTCACATTTAAGTCTCTGCAGAAACAGTATTAATCTGCATGTGGCAAGCCTCTTGCCCCATTTCCATCCCTACCAACACCCCCCTTCCAAAATCAAATGTACTGCCCTTTCCTGCCCTCTCCCTAAAAAGAATCCAAATCATCTTCACTTTTACCTCCTCTCAACTAATACTGTTTACTGTAGCCTTCTTCTTTTCACTAAAGTGTTGAAATGCACTTTATTCTTTGCTTCATGGGTTCTGCTGTCGATTCTTAAGAATCTTACCTGCTTTCCACAAAAATGTCTTTCACAAAGGAGATTGTTTCGTCTTTCAAATGTATTGATTTGACAAGAGTCTGCTTCAGAAATCTTCGTGAGAAGACAAAACACTGCCTTTTCCTTCGTGTTCTTGGCATAGCAACACCAGTTTTCTAAGGAAGGTACTATTGCTACCTGGGCTGGTCCAAGAAGCAGGAGAGCACCTAACACAAAGTTTAGAAAATAAAAGAATAAGTGTAAGTGTGATGATTTTAAAAGGGTTAGTCTAAAACAGACTCCCTACTTTGAAGACTTCAGAAACCTCCCTGCAGCCATGGAAATGAGATGACATGCATTATTCTTCCTTGAGTTTGAACTGACCTTTGCAACTGTGACAAATAAACTTCCAAGCTCCAGAAGCATCAGCCTTTACGTCAAGATAAGGGTAAAATAAAATGGTTGTCAGCGAAAACAGAGTGAGAAGACTCAGCAGGGTCCTCAGGTCTACATATGCCAGCACTATATCTTGTCAAATTTCACACGGGGAAGTTTATTTTCCTAAATAATTCAATAAACACATATGGGACTTAAATTCCTACTTACCTTTACTTTCTAAGATGTTTTATGGGAGGCAAAGGAAATGTGTCTGCAGTTGTCATAATATCAAAACACTGCCCAGGTTTCTGTGTCTCTATAAACTCCTAGGTCTGTGGTCACCTTCAAAGGAATAAGAAGGATTATCCTCTCCATTCCTTTCATGATGGCGAAAGGTGGGCAATTTTCTTATTATGCATAAATTGGTATCTTCCCTTTGCTTTTATTGCAACATAACAAAATTATAAAATCAACCATAATGTACTATGGATGACACACTGAATCAGGTACTATCAGCTTTTCTGTTTTGTTCACAGGTATATTTGTGTGTGGAGGGGGGAATTACATATGTGTACATGTGTATGTGAAAGCCAGAGAATACAACGTCAGGAATCTTCTCTGGGTTTTTGTGAATCAAGGTCTCTCATTATTCTAGAATAGGCTAGGATGGCTTTTCAGTTATCTCCAGTAACCCATCTGACTGTTCCTATAGAAATGGGATTGCAAACATATGTGGCCATACTTGTAAAGTTCCACATTGTCCCCTTCCCCCAACACACACTGAAGGTTCTAGGGATGGAACTTACTTAGGTCCTAGCACTTGCAAGTCGAGGACTTTACCAGTTGAGTCCTTCTCCAGCCAATCACTGATAAATTCTAAGACACTAAAACAGTACTCACTATACTATAGATACCGCAAAAGTATTGGCAGTTGGATAAAAGAATATTATTATGGTTATCATTACAAACATTATCAACCACACACAATAATCCAAGTGACTCAGCTGCCTTCCACTCTATATTATGCACATACACATTTCATTTTTCTAGAATCAATCGAAGTAGTCTAGTCATAGGTGTAACACTTTTATATACCACACTTTCAATGTTAAGATGGGGAGAAATAAATGTACTATGTGAGTCACTAAGGTTTATACAATAAATGGTTCTCAAAATAAATCTTTCTTCCTATTATCTATGTTTCAGGCTCTTCCATGATCTGGATAAATATTTATACTTCACATTCAGTACATGTTGAATAGAGAAGGGATTTTAAAGAATATCTGCTTTAAACACATTTCAGAATGTCATTTCTATACTGCTGAAATTATTGGTTCCTAAAGAATCAATGACCTAAACGTCATTTTACTTAACAGCAGCACAATGATGACAAGTTTTCTATGTGAGGCTTTTGTCCTGACTTCCACAGAATGCACCCCGCTCTGGGACTACTCATTCCACCAATTACATGAGCCTATATGCAAGTTGGTAGGCTTGGGCTGAAGAGTCGACTCAGTAGTTAAAACCCTTGCCTCACAAGCACAGGAGCCTGAGTTTTGGTATCTTCAGATACCATGTAAAAATGCCCAGGGAGTTTGTCCGCCTTCCAGATAGCCCTGGAAGGAGAGCCTGGGAATCCCCAGAGAAAGCTGGCTAGCCAAATTAGCCCTAATGGCTTGCTATGGGTTCAGTTAGAGAATTGAGCTCATAATAATAAGGTAGAAATGAGATCGAGGATGATATCCCATATTGCCCTTGGACCTCCACAGACATAATTAAGTACACTCATGTGCACACGTCTGTACACACATGTACACACATATTCATATACATAAAAGAAAATTAAAAATCCCAGTTACAGATCTGAAGAACATGCTGTTATTGAGCTGGAGACCCTGTCAATGTAGAATTCTTTAATATCAGTTCTCTGCCCGAGTTAGCCATGGTTTTCCCACCATTGAAAAAATCTTCCACTGGACAATCAGTTGGAGTCTAGCTCAATTCGAGAATAATCACAAGTCTGAATCTGAGCATTTCTCTCATGCAGCAAGGCTGTGGGTTTAGCCAAAGCCCTATTCCAAACCCAGAGACCCAGAGCAGCAGAGGAAGAAAGGAGAGAGTGAGAAACCAATGGCAAAGGAAAGGCTGGCTCACAAAGGCAGGTCTGCTGGATCCCCTCTGGGTCTGTAAAACTCAGCAAGACTGGTTGATTTTGGAAAATTAATCTCTCCTTTAACACATATTACATTCTGCAGAAAAACGAAGGGGAGATTATGTGCAAATGTCTACAGGAAAGTTGCCACGGTGTACTCTTATATAAGGCATAGGGACAGAAATAAAATGTGGCTCTTATTTCTTCTCTTGGGCATGTTCCAAACTCTGTCCTACTAAGCCACAGGCCATTTGATCTCTGTCTTGTTTCCCCCTTTTTGGAAGCAGTGAAATTGGTATTGGTAAGATTTATAGATGCCCTCGGGTGGTCATGTGCTAAAACACTTTAAGAATCATTCTTCTATATTAGCCGATGCTAAGGATTCTACTTAGTCAAGCATGGAGCCATCTTTAACACACAAAGCAGGAAGGACCCCAATGTCACCTATTTACCTGGGATAAAAGACTGTGCTACAGGGAATATCATTAATCCAAAATCAAAACCTGGGTTCAAATCCCATCTCCACCCAGCTGTTCATGGGCAAGATTGGGCCCCTAGTTGCTCCTTGTGAAGATAATATCTTCTCCCTTATGAGAATATTTTAGAAATTAGCTCAAACCATCCTGCATTAGTGTGGTAAGGCTTCCAAAACAGATCACTCTCAATGACAAACAAAACGACTTAATTTTCTGTAGTGAGAACACCAGTTCTATTAGAATAGAGGCCTCTTCGTGTGGTCTTACTTCCCTTTAACATCTTCTAAACTTGAAGTTCAAAGACAGTCATAGTAGGAGTTAGAATTTTAGCATGTGAATTTAGAGGGATATAATTCTGTTCAGTGAAAAATATATCTGCACAATGTCTTTCACATAAAAACTTTGTAGTAACTAACAGCTTTTTCATTGTGCTATGATTTCATAATCTCTCAAACATATATGTGAAGGTTGTGCCAATATTTATCATTTGGCTCCTTAAGACTCTATTATTAAAGGTAAATATATATGAATAAATAGCAGGAATACATGTTTTTAAAGGAAAATGAACATGTTTTCAATTCTAGCATTATGATTTAAACCCAGACATACAGTTAATTCATTAACCTTATACAATGTACCAGTGACCAACAGTGGCAAACCATGACCCATAGGCCAAATCTGGTCTGTGGCTTATTTTAGTATATCATGTGTGACAAACCTGTAATCCAGCTACTTTGGGAAGTTGGAGGAAGAAGAGTGCAACTCAGGTTGACTTGAGATGCAGAGTGAGTCCAAGGCCAGCCTAGGTAGTTAGTGAGAAGTTATCTCAAAATAAATTGAAGAAACTTGGGAATGTAAAAGCACATGTATAGCATATATGAAGTTCTGGTCTCAATCTCTAGTACCAGAAAAACAACAAACAATGAATGAACAAACAAAAATCTTTAGAAATTTTACAATTCAGCAAAAGCATAAATAAGAACTTCAGTTGAGCACACAGAAACGTGAATGTCATGACATAGACCTATGTGTCATGAGTCACTTATGATCTAGCCCATATTAAAAATGTCTATGGACTTATACTCCATACACATGTTCTAATCTCATGCTTTCACATGTAGTTAGTCCTTACCATGGGACCCATCAAATTTCTTTTATCCAGGCCAAATTTAGCACATGTATGTATTCTGGAGGTATCCAGCATTTCTCCTTGCTACTGTTTTACAATTCAAGATGCTTCCATAAAGCAAGTTTTAAGTTGCAGAAATATATCTGACATCCATTCTTCCTTAAAGTAAGGTTACACCTGTCTGAAACAAGCAGGACAAATTGTATCATTGTTGAGATACATGTTCATTAGAAAACAGGTACTCAAAAATACGGTTTAATAAACAAAAAGGGAGTCTCTTTTTTAAAATTACCAAATACCGGGGCTGGAGAGGTGGCTCATGGGTTAAGCCTCTGCCTTGCAGGCGGAAGGTCCTGGGTTCGGATCCTAGACCCCACGTATAGACGCCAGGCGGAAGCGGGGGCGGCCTGCGCTTCTGGTCCTGGTAGGGCGGAGCCTGTGATTCCCGGGGCAGACGGAGGTGGAGGCGTCCATGGTGGTTTGCGAATTCGTCCGTGGTTCTACACATACACAAACACACACATACACACGCACATGCACACAGTTGAATAAATAATAATAATTAAAAAAATTTTTAAAAAAGTGGAGTTTAAAAAGTACCAAATACCAAACTGTCAAGTTGGTAAATTATTTTAATTTCAGTATCATTAGTACATAGTGTAGTTGAAGTTGCATTTGCACAATAACAAGTGTGAGAACAAAAAAGAAATAGAGAAATGTTAACAGCTGACAAAATTAACCACGAGATTCAGATTCAAAGTTTGACTATCTCACCATAGCAATGCAGAAACTGGGTTATTACACAGCCTACAGAAGTACTAACATTTGCTTCCCAAAGTTATGGTGCTAGAAGCTTAGTTCTCCTCTCAATGGTAGATTGAGAGGTCGTGAGATAGCTAAGAGGTGGAACCTAAGGAAAGGGCTTGTGTTACTAGATATTGTCCTCATAATGGATTAAGAGAGTTCTCAAGGAGCTTTGAGTTAATTTTTACAGTAGCAAATTGTGATAAAAGTCTGAATTAAATCCCTTAACCTTTCTTCCATAACAGCATGGAGTGCTGTTATGATCTTAATCTTAAAAGAGTCTGTAAGTCTTGTGTTGAAGATTTGATGATCATCCTCTGGTGCCATTGGGAGGCAGCAGAACTTTTAATAATCAGATCCTGGTGAAAGGTCATTGGATATATCCTTGAAGAGTATTCTAGGATGCCAGTCCCTCGGATGTCTCCCTCTCTTGCCTTCCTGACCAACATCATGTAACTAGTTACCCCAACACATGTCCCCACCATAGTGTACTTTGCAGACCCAAAGACAACAAGGACATAAGACCATGGATAGAAATCTCTGAAACCACCAGTCAAAGGAAGCACTTGCTTCTTTTAAGTTGATTATCTTGAGTACTTTGTCACAGAAACAGAGCTAGCACACATACCAACATCTTAGACTTTCTGAACTGATACTTTGAAACTTTTGGAACTGCAAGATAAAGAAACCTCATTATCTCACAAAGTTATCTAGCTACGGATGTTTCCTTTAACCAAGGAAACAGAGGCAGAAAAAAATGATATCCCAATACTGGATGGTATTGGGATATCATGGAGATACTGGATAGTCTCTTATTTTTTTAACAGTAGTCTTTGCACATAACCAGTTCTGCGTCTTCATTGGTATTGTAAGATACAGTAACCTGACTCAATTGCCTTAAAATTTTCATGTAACCATTTCCCTTTAGAGTCATCTCCTAGGCTGAGTACTACATGCTGGACACTAGATTTTCTTCTTCTCATTAGTGTTTACCAGACCTCATGAGTGAGTTAAAATGTTCATTGCAAGGAAAACTTTAGCTCTTCTGCCCCATTTCATTACCTGTAACAGCGAAGCAAATCTCAAATTTCCATGTCACAGGAAAGACAGGGTTTCTAGTTAGAAAGTAAAAGTGAGGGATCTGAAATCTCTGCCTTTTGCTTGCATAGCAAGTACTTTAACTCTTAGCAATCTCCCCAACTCAAGAAAAAAGTGTTCTATGGGACTGGAGTAATTTCAAGGCTTGCTCATACCAAAAACACTACTTAACATGCAAAGGTATCATTATTCAGTAAGACAAATTCAGGTGGATATATTGATAAAATTAAATAAAACTTTTAAGATAAAAAGAGAACGTAGAAAGTGAGCCATCAAGATGGGTCAATGAGTGACAGTGCTTTCCATGTAAGCTAGGTGGTCTGAGTTGAATCTCCAGAACCTATGATAGAGGTAATAGGACAGAACTGACTTAGTGAAACTGTACTCTTGCCTCTATTTTTGTACCATGGTGTATGTGCCACATATGATATTAAGTCTTCAAAATTTAAAAAAGTGAACATAGAAAGTGGCAGAACAAATTCCCTTTCTGAGTTTCAGCTTCCAAATTCCTATGTGAGGTTTTACAGTAAAAACCTCCTATGTGAGGTTTTTAGTACTGTTAAGTACAACCAGTGAGGTGAGTTTGTGATCTATGGTACAACTAAGCAAGAGACATCATTCTCATACATAAGGCATGAATAGTAATTGCTACAGTAGTGATCTCAGCATAGGTTTCCAGAGGAGAGGAAAGACTTTGAAGATGAATGCCTATGTGGAAAACCTAAGAGTCAGGCAGGACATGGTATTCCCCACACCGAGGAAATTCTAAAAGTAGTTGTCATAAAATCCTGCTTTTATAAAATAAGAGAATCCCAGCTATCCCCATGATACACTAACTATAGCAGCCCTTTCCTCATTTGTGCATACCGTAAAAAGTTCTTATGTGCATGGCAAATCCAAAGAAAAGAAGGGGTCTTGGTGACAACTAAGCCAGAGCTTCAAGTTCAGATTATTTAAACTCTAAAACAATAGCAGGCTATCTTTCCATCTGGCTTATTTTATCATGCCGGATAGGGTGACAGTGTCAAAGATATATTCTCTATGCTTAGTTATTAACCAAAATCTACACATGCTTAGCTAGCAAAGGTTCTTTCCAATGTGCAAATCAAAGGGCTCTTCTGACCTCTGATGGGGACGGCAACTCTGAGAAGCAGGGTCAGCACTGCCATCAAAGAAGGAAACTCCAGTGATAATGGAGTTCGAGGTTCCCACAGGTCCCCAATCTTCATTTACATTCTTCTCTCCCTAGAATAACAATGCAGTGCTCTCTCCTATGGGTCTCATAATTCCTCTGTTCCAACTTCAGTATGATCACAGAGGGCACTGTTATCAGTCCTTAATGATCCATTTACAAAGTATAATTTCCTAGCTTTTCCTAATCATGTGAATAATTATCTGTCTCAGTGGGCACCCATATATGTTCCCATAAAGATATTGAAGCTACTGTCTGCTAAAAACTTTTCTTTAACCTAGAAAACATTTTTCTCAGAGTTACCTGACAATGTTAAGAAATTTCTCTTCTCATAGGATGCCAACCCCCTAACCACCATAGTCAAAGCTGACTAAATATAATTTTTCTTCTAGTCATTATTAGTTGGTCTGTGAATAAACATATGACAAAACTCAAGAAATTGGAATTCCTTCTGGATTTGTTTTAATTGTCTGTTTTTAGTTCAACTGTGTGTGTGTTTGTGTGTGTATATGTGTGTTTTCTTCCTCTCTCTTTTCTCTCTCTCTCTCTCTCTCTCTCTCTCTCTCTCTCTCTCTCTCACACACACACACACACACACACACACACACACACACAAACAAACCTTTCTGAACTAAAAATCCAATCTTGTTTTGGTTGAGAGTATATAATCTATACCACTCAGCAGTTGGTTGTGACCATAGATCACTTTCCTGTCACAAGAAAAAAGAACTATTGCCCAATAAAAGAGACAGGAACAGAACTATGGTGTTTTTCTTTTTCTTTCCACAGTTTAAACTTTCTTTTCTAACACTTTAAAAAATATAAACAGTGTCTATATATGTCGGATACCATTGGATGTCTAAATATATCCATGCATTTTGTAATGCTTAAGTCAAATTAAACATGCATTTCTTCAAACATTTGCTGTATTTTCATATTAGAAACTTTCAAGATCCATTCTTTCTTTCAGGTTTGTCTCTTTTTTATGGAAAATGTGGAGTTTCCCATCCTTTCCTGTCATTCTGTCAGCCTCCAGGACTTCTTAACTCTAAGTCTTACTTCACATCCATGGACTTGGTTCTCTTCTCCTTTTTCTTCTCTCCTCAGCTTCTAGCTTTCCACTGGATCAATGCTTTACATTCCAAGAATGAATGAGATCAGATGACACATATCAGTCTATTAACAAATGACAAAACTATCACTGCTGGTGTAAACGACAAATGTCCCACATTCTGTAACCTTTCACTGGCTGGTGGACACAGGTGTTTTACTCCTGACTTTCCTGGACAATACAATGATCACAGGACAACAGTGGTCTCTTTAATATGTTGATTTCTTTCTCTTAGTTTTTTGCTTGTTTGTTTTGCTTTGCTTTATTTTGTTTTGTTTTATTTTGTTTTGTTTTTGGCCAGTAGTGGGATTGCTGAATCTCAAGGTGCATTGTTTAGGAACCTCCATCCTGTTAAAAGAATATACAGTGATTGTGGTAATTTACATTTCTGCCAAGAATATATGAACCATCCTTTTTCTGCATCTTTCCCAGCATTTGCTGTGCTTAGTCATTTTGATAACTATTCATTCTGGAGTGAGTCTCATTGTGGTTTTGGTGTGCATGTCCCTGATGATTAGTAAAGCTGAAAAGTTTCCAGCTTTTGACAATCACGTGTATGTCTTCTTTTGAGAATGTTTTAAATTAAGCTGTGTCTGGTATTCATTTTTTGATTCCCGATGTATTCTCCAGATATTTAGCTGTCCTTTCTACTTTTAATCAGGCTTGACTTTATTCCATCCCTTTCTTTTAATTTGTATTTGGCCCACCTCTGGGTGTGATGAGGCATTTTTAGGAACATTTCTGGCATTTGAAACTTCAAGAGTCTTAGTTTAAAATGGTATTTTGCATTTTGTTTCACAATAACCCATTTCCTAGGTCGCAATGTCCCTTTCTCCCTCCTCAAAAAATTAGACTCAACAAAGTAAGTTATTCCAAAAAGTGAAGATTAAAGGTAACTTTGAGGAGAAATGCACAGGAAAGGTAGCCAAGGGCATTCTGGACCCTAAGCAACAGGACTTTGAGAACAGGGAAGAAGAAGCAATGAAGAGAAATAGTGACTTGTTCAGCTTTGTGTCTCAGGCCTGTAGCTTGCCTCAGAAAGCGTGCACTAGTATGCCTCAGGCCTGTTACTTGCCTCAGGAAGGATTCACTAGTGTTTTCTCTGCTTGAGTTATTTACCCAATCAGGAAAAGCTAGATTTTTTTTAAATGAATTAGAGTTCAGTTCTGGTAACAATATTGAAGGATTTTTTTTGTGAAATTATTATTTATTAGAAATTGTGGATACATTTTCAATTATATAATATTCCTTTATAATTATGAAAAACAACTGCATTCAACATCCTCTCACCCTTTCCTAGTCTTTGGCCTTTTCTTCAAGTGTCTAGTTCAGCATAGGCATTATCAATCTCTGAATTACAGCAAAGTGATTTAAGTTTTCTTTCACAAGCCTGGGAAACTGAGTAGGGAGCTTTGTTCAATCCTGGCCTCTAATCTTGAGATACTGTGAAAAACGAGTCTCCTCCATTCTCTTAATAGTTCTTTCTTACTAGAATTTGCAGTTTGAAAATTTACACAGAGGTCAACATTCCTTTGCATGTACCCTTGGTCTACAATTCAGTACCCTTAATTCTATACATATTTTCAACCTTAGATAAACTTTATTTTCTCTACATCCAGTTTTATTAACTTTTGGGGAAATTATTTAACTGAAAATTGTGGGGTTTATTTATTTATTTATTTTTCTGCTCATACAAACATAATAGGAACCCCTGTCCCCTACCTCCTTCCACCCCTCCCTGGACCTCCTTGCTTCCTCCCCCCTTTTTTCCTTCCTTTCCCCCCTCCCTCTCTTTCTCCCAGTGTCCCCTCCCCCATCTCTGAAGCACCCTTTAATGTGTATATCAAATTTTCAAGGATTTTTTATGGTCATATTAAAGTTTTTAATAGGAGATTTAGAAGATAATGGTATTTCCTTGCACCAACAGATGAGATGGTTGTATTTAGGAGGCACTTTGAACAACCTTGATTGCACTGGATTGTATCTCCCAGGCGACAGCCACCTTGCTGAATCCCAGACAGCTATGCTGATCCAGGTTCCCTGCAGCCTGAAGCATCAGTGGTCACAGAGTCCTTTGGTTTGAATATGTGGAAAGCTGGCTGGGTACTAGTATGAGATTTTGTCTCTGACCTAAAGATAAAGGAAATGTCATGTTTCTTTCTTGTTTTCAAAGCAGAATCATCAGATTTTGAAAATCCATCTCAGTTATATCTGTGGACCCTTTCTGTTTTTTAAGTTCTACGTGTGGTACATGATTAAAAAAAATGAAACGTGTCTCTTACCTTGCCATGCACAATGACAGAATATCATGCTAGCACTAATCAGTAGAAGGGTGTATCTACTAGCTAGAAACTTTCTGTGGCTTAAAAAATATAAAAACATGCTTGCAAACAGAAAACAGCATTTAAAACACAGATTAAACTATAATTATCAGATCATTTCTAAAACTATTGCTTATTGGTCTTTCTGTTGGCTATTTATAGCAATATACCTTATCAGATCAGATGTATTAAAGAAAATCCAAAAACGTATGGAAGATCCCTCCAGACATTTCTCTATCTTTACTATATCTATCTATCTATCTATCTATCTATCTATCTATCTATCTATCTGTCTGTCTGTCTGTCTGTCTGTCTACCAATTATTTATCATCTATTCATTCATCCACCATCTGTATATCTGTAGCTATACATAATTGTGTATAAATTCATATGTGTATGAAAAATGCTTAAAACTGAACTGTCTACAAAGCTTTATCACAAAAGACTTGTAACAATGCTTGTTAAGCATAGAGAAGGAATTTTAGGTGTAATTTCTATGTAGTCTTCTACCGACCCAAACTTTTAGATCAGGCTTCATCTTGCAGTTTCTTCTTGTTAAAGTGGTCAAAAATTGCCAAACATAGTAGCCCAGCACAAGGGGAGAATAGGAAAAGGCACCTGTGAGATGCCAACTGATCTAGAGACTGTTTCAAATAATAACTGAAATGGACACCTGCAGCCAAGTCTCCAGGAACAGAATTATCAGCTTGGATTCTACTGAAGTCCTCCTCATCATTTACATCTGTTGGAATACATTTCTATATTTGAAAACCTTCTGATGCTGATGACTGATATGATAAGGTAAAGTTTCCTTTAGCTCTAACATTGGCTAGGAATCCCTGGGCCTTCGCTTTCTACAAACAATGATCTCTGGCCAATATGACTGTTTATTATTCTATGTAATAAACACAAAGCAAGAAAAATACCTCACTATCATCATTCTTTTCACAGGCCACAATGTGAAAAGTGTTGTCAGCTACTTATGATGTGGTTTCAAAGGGGGAACATCTGTGGTCAACTCTGCTTTATGTGGGCTTTCAGCTGGTTTCTTTTGTTTCTCAATTATCTTATTATTTTGTTTCTTATATACATATATATTATGTATGTGTGCTTCAGATAGAGATCCATAGATAGATAGATAGATAGATAGATAGATAGATAGACAGACAGTTGATAAAAAGGTAGATAGTTATCTTAAGGTATAGTCCTTAAAAAAAGGATCTGCTAACTTGGTACAAAGCATCAATTTCTCTGCTGTACTGAGTGTGGAGGGAAATTGACTCTGGGTTTCTCCCCCCTGGTTATATCCCTGTCCCTTTACCTTCTGACTCAACCTGCTCTCCTGAGTCTTCTAAACATGGGGATAATAATAATCACTTCACTTAGTTGCTGTAAGGTTCAAATACAGGGTTCTTAGAAAAGTTCTAATTAATTGCTACCACAGCTTTAAAATGACCTATTAACAGTGTTTCCACTTCCACAGAATACATTTCCCCTTCATTAGGAAGGCCCTAAACATCAAACGCTTCATATGCACTGTTACATTGTACCATGCACACAGTTTCCTTTCAGGAAAACATATTCCATTATTTAGGTGACTGAATTTATGAGCTTACAAATTTTTGATCCACACACATGTTTAATCTTTCATTTATTTCGTATTTGGCTGTTTGCCCAATTCAGGGATTTTTGTTTTTTAATGAAAAAATTTCTGGATGTTCACAGCAGCCTCCTCCCTCACACTGGGTGAAATGAAGAACAGAAAGGAATGCAATCAGAACTTTCTGGATGTGCTCTCTCTCCATAGAGAGTGGAGGTTTTACAACCTATGTTGGCCTGTATAATCACCTGGGAATTCTAAAAGCTGCCTGAGGCAGGGCCTCACCCCCAGAGACTGTCATTTAATTGGTCTGATTTAATTACCTAGGACTGGGATTATTAAAAGCTTCCCAGGTGACTCTTAACACCTGGCCAAAGCTGAGAGCATTGGGGTAGGTGGTTACTGATTTATTCTGGGTCAACTGGTTATGTCTGGGTGCTGAGAATTATTTTCATAATCAGTCAACTGAGTCAAGCCCTGTGGGGGAAATGACTAGAAAATGTGTTGAGAAGAGAAACAAAGATCTGATTTTGCATCACTTTGGACATGCATTCTTCAAGACACTAACCCTAAAGTTGTACCTTTGCTTTGATTGTAGAAATGGATATTCCACAGATGTATCGTGTATGCAACTTTGCTGCTGCTATGTTTTGCTGCTGCTGATGAAGCAAAGGTCACACACACACAAAATCGATTTGTGCAACAGAAACTGCATACCATTTACTGCTGTCTAACAACCTTGATCTTTTGTCTGATTCAAGTGTAAGTGTTTGAGAGTCAGAATTTTAGGGCAAGAATGGCACGCTGGAGGAACTGTCTGTCCTTCAGGAGGGAATAATTGACCTCCATGCACATTCAAGGGAAAAGATGCTAAAGCAGCTTCAGAGAACTAAGAACCCAAAAGATACTGATGTGTGAAGAAACCTCCACACTTTCCTCTGTGGTTTGAAGATGTAAAATAGAAGCAGTCATGAAAAAGAAACTCTATAATTGGCTTTCATCCTTATTCCCAAAGTGGCATATTACAGAGCATTTGATAGTATATGGAAACCACTGTTTGAAAACTTGGGTGGAGCTTTGGGAATTTTAATGGAAAAATTAGTATGTTCAGATTCTGTGGTTTCTCTAAAGTCATTTACTGAACAAGTAGCCGTCTCAGTCACTGGAAGATTTGGACAGGGATGGTGGATGCTCTGGTAATTTTCTGGTCCGGGGGCATGAGTTTAAATTAGAAAATAAATGAATTAAGGATCTAAACTGCGGGCGTGGTTATGGAAAGACATTGGTATTTAGACCAACAAATGTGCTTTTTAAACACAGTAACTTTAACCAGTTGTTCTTCCAAAAACCACAACAGAGGACAGTCTTGCTCAGCTAATCATACCTCCCTGAAGAAACCACAAACCAGAGGGGTGTCTGCAGAATGCATTCGACAGCAGGATGGGGTGACCACATCCTAACCCAGAGAATTCCTCCTCCCTCCCTCGATCCCGAGCTGCCAGTCATCATTGAGCTAACTTACCCTGCTGTTCTATGACATGTTCATTCACTTTTTTGACTTCCTATAAGTCTACACTATATAGTATATAAGTTAAATATAGAGAAGGACGTGGAATTAACCTCCTTACTGCATCACATTTTATCTGTGGGTCAAAGAAACCAGGTAGGTATGAGAAACAAAATTATGTCTATGATTGAAAACATAGGGCCCATAAGTGGTCAAATTAATGAAATTCCTGCATTTCCTTTTAGAATATAGCTCATGAGTTTCTGAGAGAAAGAAAACATTTAATAACCTTGGTGATTGGTAGTCTACTAAATCATGTCAAACTGTTCACCTCCCCTGAAGAAAATCATTAGTTCTAGATTATAATCTCAAATTCCACATAGTAGTCCTATTGCCTGGTATATCCTGGAATTTGGCAGTTGGCTTTAGAATACATGTCATAGGAATTAGTAACTAAGTTTAGCTCCAGGTTCTTCCAATAATTCAGCATGTTGCACTGTGTATAGCAGAGAATTCTCCTTGGCTTCCTTAACTTGCACAGCAGCACAACAGCAACTCAGAACATTTCCAGCAGTGGTGGTCAATCTTTACTGTTCAGTAAAAAATATTATCTCCAGACAATGTTTCAAACATCAGAGCTAAGGAACACTTCAAAGTATATGAATCAAAATCCCTAGTGGTATATATTTTAAAGAAATATACAAAAGCATTGCTGATGCACAGCAAAGTTGAACACCTCTATTTGGAAGCATACACAAATCATCAAGATTTCCAGCAGGAGTCAACTTTCACTAATCGTTATATGACTATAGAATTTTTTATTGTTGTTTGTGGATTTTGTTTCTTTATTTTTGATTCCTCCAGCTGACCAAAACAGTTCTTTCAGGGGAGTTGTGATAAAATCATTCCATATTTCTTAAAGAATATGACCAAAGATGTTCTACTATGGGATGACAAATTAATATATACTCGATACTATTATTCCTTAACTTCATTCTGAAAGAATTAAGAAATAACTTCTGTTTTTAGTTTGTGAATTATGCTAGAGCATCATGTAATGAGCATAGATGTTCGTGAAAATATTTTATCATTTCATAGGATGTTTGCATTAGAAATTATTAGCCAAAATGTGATCACATTATTCATTCTTAAATGTCATGCAATTTATTTAATGAACAGAGGCGTATGAGGGAGAGGAGGGTTATCATGGCCATCTTTTTAATAACTGATTGAGTCTTCTTCCCCTTTTGTCATTGAAAAACCTGACTTACAGATATAGCAAATTGCAGCCTGGTTGGTTCCTTAGTTTTATGGGTTAAATTGCATTATGGCAGTAAGCAAATATCCTTCCTTTGTCCCTAAAACATACATTTAATGCTTCATGTCATAGAGGACGATTCATATTAAGAGCAGGGCAATGCAGACGATACAACAGGACTGTTCCGTCACTCCTATTTTCCAACTATCCACTAAAGACTATGAGAGCACTTTAAGAAATTTTAGGGGAGTTCTGACTGAAAATTAATAATATTATCTTCTGCAACTGTATGGTTAGCCAATTAAACAAACAGAAGAGTACCATAGAGACTGGGAGGCAGATTACTGAAATAGAATGATACAGTTTATATGCAGGGGTATGTGGGCATCCTAAAAATTAAAATTCAGCCCTAAGCCATCTCGGTCTTCATGCATAAGCAGTCCATTCATACTTGAAACTTGAAGGACCAGAGACGAAGCTCCTTGTCAAAGTCTAATGTTGAATGAACATGAGAGGTCAAATTTCAGCAAACTGACCTGGAGGAGAGAAACTCAGGGCATGACTACTAGAAGGAGGAAAGCATGTCTGGGCAGAAATGGACCAGGAAGGGGTTTATATATTCTTAATAAAAGCATACAAGGGAACATCTCCATTTAGAGTATTTGCTGAATTTCAGAAAGAAAGAAAAGACTACAGTTACTAGTATAGTTACATGCTTATGATTTTGTTCACTGAAGATGGAAAGTGAAATCTTCATGTGGAAAGTTGTTGAGTGTGAAATTCTCTAGTGTTCAGTAATTAAGCAGACATTAAAGTTGAGCATCTGTGATGACAGGAAGGACTATCATTCATTCTCAAGGGAATGACTAGTTCATTTCAACTCTGATCATCTGCCAGCTTTTAATTTTTTATTAAAAATTATACAATGAATTTATCTTTGTTAATAAAAATCTATTTATTTATTTAGAGTGCATGCCATAGCACACATATTGTCAAAGGACAATTTGTAGGAGTTGGTTTTCTCCTTCTATTATGTAATAAAACTCACCTTACCAGCAAGCACCATTACCAGTTGAGTCAACTTGCCTAGTCCCATTACCAATATTTCAATTTTTTGTGTCTCTTAAAATTCCCTTTAACTGATGATATCTTTGAAGAAGCATCAGTCATAACATGCTGAAGAATAGAGAGTATTATTGCAGATATGAGGGTATTACCCACTACCTTTTGGCTGTATGAATTTATAGGCATTATTCTGGTTCTTTATTAGCAATTGATACAATTAATATTTACAATCATGGTGTAGTTGTTCGGCAGGCAATCTTTATATCAATATGCTACAAATTGCTTCAGATATGAGCATAATTACTTCAGTAGCATCTAAGAATTTTACTTTTGCCTGAGTTTGTGTTTTGCACATAAATGTTGCTATGAGAACTTGAAGCACTCTCCTGAACAATGTGAGCCAGTCTCACTATCATCCCCTCATCATAAATGTCTGTCATAGTTTCAATGTGAGTTTTCCCACCACAGGTTCATGTGTTTAAAATTTAACTGGTGTTAATGCTTGGTAAGGTTTTGAAATGAAGGTTTGAGAGCCTGGCTGGTGGAAAGGGCATTGCAGGAAGCAAGCCTAAAGGCTTGGTAGACCAGCCCTGCTTCATCTCATTTGCTCTTAATCTCTCTGCCTCTTGATGAATTTGAGGACTTGAACAAGCCTCCGGCTTCTGCTTCTTCTTCCAACCATACTATGCAATTTTCACCCTAATGGGCAATATCCCCTCTGAATCCTTAAGACACATAAGTCTCCCTTTCTCTCTTAAGTTGTGTCTGGGTGTTATCTCACAGCAGCAGAAAGAATAGCTGCAGCAATTTCTTCATAAGATGGCCTAAATTTTATCCAATAGAACAAGTCAAAGGTCAGAAAAATATTGAAGCTGGAAGGCACCAGGCATGGGACCCCATGGTAGAGACAAGACTTGTGGACGTGAAGATGAAATAGCATTACAATATCACCAGATGAATTACAGGGCAGAACTGGAACTGGAGTTTCAGTTCTCTGTAAGGAATTATCAATAACAACGGCCTTACTGCATTGTGGACTTTGATGCAACTCATTCCAAGTTTATAAAAACAGTTAAGTCCAAGAATGTTTTCAATACTTATCCTTTGTTTATAGGCTAATTGAGATGAGATTTCTCATTCTTAATCTCACTAGACAAGTTGTAAGTTTTTTACTGTTTTCGCCATGTCATTTATACTCCAAAATCAAACCGAAGTGTGATGTACAGAAAATCTTGAAAAGCATTTGGTTGCTTCTATTCAGTTCTACTTTTGTGAAGGATATACAGAGAAAATTTCCTTGAATTTGGTTTCCCATATTTGTAGTTTCATTTAGATTCACTGTCATTACCTGCATTTTGCAAGAGTCTCTTGCTTCTAATGTTTGTCACGTGGTATCCATTATATTGGGGTATGGTATTATCTCAGATTATACAGTTACATACAGTCATATTTGCTTACCTTCCTGTGATATAAACGCTAAAATGTCCCTGTCTGTTTATTGCACTGGAAGACGTTTCCAAATATGAAAGCCTTGTGTTCCCCTTGGCAGTGGGTAACTGCAATGTCTTGGGAGATGGTCATGTCTGGTCTCCAAGGTTCTTGCAGTCTCATTGTACAAAACAAATCTGCTTCTTCTCTGGATACACTTGGATGTCTCTTTTCTCCTTTGTTCCCACTTGATTCAAAAACCTGCTCAGCCACTCCGCACTAGAAGCGAATAACACTTTCCTCACCAAAGATCTTTGCACTGATCAAGGCTAATTATACATTTTTATTAAAATGGAGTGTTCTCCCTCTCATCAATTATTGCCACCAAGATGATGTGGACAGTTTTTTTTTCTAAAGCTAAACATACAAATAAGCATACAGCTGTTTTTTCTATCTGTTTTGAAAATAAATGATGAAATGCAATCTAGCACAGCATATGTCAACACAGTGGGAAACAACCGGATCCAAAAGAAATAAGCCTAATTTTCTAACTCACTGGTGTGAAGTGACTGAGCTTGGATCAAGTGCAGACGAAGCCATCTGAGGACCACTGGTGCCAGAATGAGGGGGCATTCTGGTGACTGACATGAAATGCACAGAGCAGAGAGGACAGAGTGTACTGGAAATGGACCCACTTTCCTGTCATGTCCCTTCCAACTCCTTCTGTGTGTCCAACTGCTGTGTGTGTGTGTGTGTGTGTGTGTGTGTGTGTGTGTGTGTGTGTGAAGTGTGGAGTGTGTGTACATGCATGCATGCACGTGTGTATGTGTGTGAAGTGTATGTGTATGTTTGTACTTATGTAGTGAGTATGTCATGTGTGTGTTTATGTAGTGTTGTGTGTGTGGTATGTGTTTTTTGCATGTGTGTATGTGCTTGTCACGTGTATATGTTCATGTATGTGTTTATGTTCTGTGTTTCATGTGTGCATATGCATGTGTGTGTATGTTTGTGTGTGTCAAGCATGCATGTGTGACGTGTGTGTCCATATACTGTGTGTGCATATTGTGTCATGTGGATATATGTATGTGTTTGTGGGCATGTGTGTGTGTGTGTGTGCGTGTGTGTGTGTGTCTGTGTGTGTGTGTGTGTGTGTGTATGGGCAAGAAGTTTATGGAGGATGACCTTTTCTATCACTCTCTACCTTACTTTTTGAGATTGGACTTCTCACTGACCAGTTGTCTAGAGTTGCTGGCCAGTGACTCGGGGTTCATCTTTCTCCCCACCATGAGTGCTAGGGTTTGCAACTGTATATTGCCACACCAGGATTTTTAATCTGTATTCTGGGACCTGAACTCAGATTCTCATACATTCATGGCAGGCACCTTACCAAAGGAACCATCTTAATGAATTCCTAAGATATGTTTAAAGTTCAATTGTTGGTTCATTTGTCCTTTCTTTTTGCATGCATAAACCTAGCTTCAAAATCTATGTTGGCAATCTCAAGTATACTTTCTAAAATGTCTCTACAGCTTTAGATCCCCCTACACAGACTTTTTCTTTTCCTTTTTTTTTTTTTTTTTGGTCTTTCCATAGCTTTCAGCCAAGAAAAGTAGAATGGAATTTCTCAAAAATGGTTAGAAAGCCAAAAAATATGCTGGATGCATTAGGCTTGTGTCAGATCTAGGATCTGAGGGAAATAAGACATTGGGTAAGTTGAAGAGCCAGATTCTCGCTAAGAGGATGCAGAATTTGGACTGGTGCCTTAATAGCAAGAATGATGTGGGAAATATTAAAAGTCACTCATTCCCCAATTAGATCTCATTTTCCTAGATAGAAAAATAAAACATGCCCCTTCACAGTAGTTAAATTCATATTCTACCAATCAGCCAGGATCTTTATTGCTGGTTAGATTTCCTAATAAAGAATGTCCAGTAGTAGCCATAGTGAAATAAAAAAGAAACTTGCAATTTGATAGATGGAGAGAATTTGAACCTTTTTAATAGGATTGTTCTACTTCAGTTCATTAAGACTCCTGATGAATTGAATGTCTAGTAGTGTTTTAGCATCTCTCACCTGTTTATTTTCACACAGTCAAGCTGTTATTCTGGAAGCTCTACAATAAGGCAGATATATACATGGAAGATCACAGGAGGACAGGAAAATGGGAAGGTACAACAAGTCTGAAAGGAACCTGTAATGATTACTCTTAACTGTTGCTGTGAGACAGCATTGAAAGTCAAGCAACTTAAAGAAAGAAAAGGAGATTTATTCAGCTTACAGTTCCAAAGAAAAAAAGTCATTCATGGTGGAGGCAACATGGCTAGTGGCTGAAGCTGGAGACAGGCTAAGTCACTGCAAACACCTTGGAGGCTCAGAGCTGCTCAGTCCAGTAAGCCAGTAGGTGATAGCTGAAGACTGCAGGATTCATGGAGAGTTGAAGAAGCAAAGGAACCAAGCAGAAGGAGGGCAGAGAGTCTCTTTTCATAGTCTTCTGTTCCTTTTATCTGATCTGATACTGAGAAATTTCAATTAAATCTATGGCTGCATTGTATTTTGTATTGTAAATGCATTGATCTGGATAATCTCTTCAGGTAGTCTGACAGCTGATCTTAGTTAATGCCAGGTGTAGTCAAGTAGACACCCAGGATTAACTATATATGTCTATATACCCTGATCAATTTTCTTTATTCTGTGAGTCTGTTTCCTTCACTGTAAAGTGGGATCCTGGGTTAGAGAGCTACTCCAGGTGAAATGACCAGTGTCATAGACACAAAACAAACCAAATGTTCCTGTCATGTTCAATCTGACATCCCTTCTGAGGACACTTAAACCAAAACATTGTAATAAAGACAGTGGTATAAGAGAAGTGAGTGTTTGGGGCACCATCTCTTACCAGATTCATCCCCTCTTACTGCCAAAGGGTCCCTAAGTTTTCCTATTTTTCACAACTAAGATGTTCTTGAGGTTTGCCTTAATGTTCCAGACAAGGAGACACATGGAGAGAGCTAAAGACCAGTAGTCTTCTGCACAGATCTATGGCTGAACTCTTTAGAAAATAGCTGCATCATAAGGTGCTTTTCAGGGCAACAATGGTGAACTAGCCACAAGAATCTACTGTCAGATTTCTTCCAGGTGCTTTAGCCTATTCTCATGGCAGAAGCAAAAACAATGAGATACATCTGATTTCTCATTGCCTATATATGTGGTGAAGGTAGTGAGCTGGAGGAGGGTATAGGTGGGTTCTGCATGCTTCTCTACAAGTGAGCTACAAAACTGCAGGGACTCTTGTCATGTTTAACCATTACTATATTGTATAAGGATGGCTTAAAGTGGGGCTGCACGGTGCTTACTTATAAATGGACTAATATTCTGAAAAAACTCACATTTTTCATAACTTCATTTTAATTTATTGCATGGTAAAGACAATAGTAAAATTTCTGACATGCTTTAAATTGCTATGCATTTTATTCCTTCAAAGTGATGAATGAACAATAGAATAAGCGACAAAATACAAAGAATTGTAGTCACACTTTGGATGAAACCATCTTTTATGCTGATGTTCACAGCTGATGCTCCATTAGCAATACTTGTTCCATGATAAATATGATTTAAGTTTTTAACAATGTCTTTAATTCTTCCAGACAATCCATTTGGAAGATGACACACACAACCCAGATTAAAAACCACTGAACCATGAGGAACTTCGCAGGAAACTTCCAGCAAATCATCTATTGCTGTTTTCTACAACATAAGACCACAGGTGGGTGGGGGAAAGTTTCCTTTTTTTTTTCTTCCTAGAAGGAAATTACAAGTAGGCTCCCATGGATGTGGGGCCAGAAATTTGGCATGATAGCGATCCCCACCTGGAGAAGAGGCCCTGGCCCAACATGACGTTGATTTTCCTTTTCTCCAGGCAAGGAAACTTGGGTGAACTTTCCTGTTTGTTTTTCTTTTTTTTTTTTCCCTCCATTCTTCCTGTTTCTTCTTCTATGTAGAGCAAGAGAAGATGAGATAGACAGACGCTGGTTTGAGGTGGGAAGTGTGGCCAGCAGACCCCTGAAGGAGACTATACCAAGAAGCAATCTAAAGGCAGCAACTTCCTTCCAAATCCTCTTGTCCCTCCTGACTGCCCTGCAGAGAAGCCAATGAACTGTGTGTGTGTGAGATGTGATGCATTCAGACCATTTCTGAACCTGCCCAGCTCCGCCAAGAAGCCAATTTCTCTTCTCTCCTGCACTATCATCAAGAAATCCATCCCAGGAAGCTAAACCCAGACACGTCACCTTCCTCCAGTATGAGGAATCAAGGCTCAAATAACGCTCTTCTATTTTTTTTTTCATTATAAAATTTACAACCAAACTTAAAGAGATGGTTCAGAAGTTAGGACTCTGCCTCCAAGCAGAAGGTCCTAAGTCTGGATCCCATATCCAAACTTAAAACGCCAGACAGAAAAGGCAGCAGACTGCACGGCTGTCCCTGATGGGCAGAACCTGGGAAATCTCAGCACGAAACGCACACACGCTGTAACAGTTCCTCTTAATTATTGCTGTGAGAGAGCATGTAAGTCAAGCAACTTAAGGGAGAAAGGGAGATTTATTCAGCTCACAGTTCCAGAGAGGAGATAGTTTCTCATGTTGGAGGCTGCATGGCTGGCTGGCCAAAGCTGGAGGAGGTTAAGTCACTGTGGACATCTTGGAGGCTAAGAGCTTCAAGACTGTTGCTGCAAAGGCAGACTTCTCAGGAGGTGGGGTGGGACTAATCCACCTGAAGGCCAACAAACACCCTTTTGACTGCCTTCCTCCAGCAAAGCTCCACCTCTCAAGGTGCAGTGACCTTGACAAATACATGAGACTGTGGGGGATACATTTCAAACCATCACACACAACACACACACACACACATACACACACACACACACAAATAAATTTTAAATAGTAGGGACTGGAGAAGTGGTTCAGGGGTTAAGTCTCTGCCTTGTAGGTGGAAGGTCATGAGTTCGGATCCTAGACCCCATGTATAGACACAGGGCAGAGGCGGGGACAGCCTGTGTTTCTGGCCTGGTGGGGTGGAGCCTATGAATCCTGGGGCAGAGTAAACGAGGAGGTGGAGACGGTCCATGGTGGTTCCCAATATACACACACACACATGCACGCACGTGCACACATATGCACAACTGAATAAACACTAAAAAATGTATTACATCCAGAAATCTCTATCCGGTACAGCCTCATGTGATTATGATAATGTGCTAATGAGGATGTGGTGACTGGCAGATGTTTGTATTTTAAAGGACATCTGGAGTTCACCTTAAAAGACATTGTCATGCCTCATATACAGAGGGAGGGAACAATGGGTTTTATGGCATCAAAGGCTGGTAGGTTCAAGTTCTACATTAGGAAATGAAACACAATGTAACAAATCAACCTAATTTCCTTGCTTAATTTTAATTTTTAAATCACGAGGGAGCCTCTGTTATTCTATTCTTTTTAATGGGCTAAAATTCAGAAAAGTTAAGCAAACTGTTCAGAGCTGTGTTACCCTATATTCATTCCCAGTATTACACATTTTTTTAATTTACCATGTAGAAATTTCACTTACATTATTTTATCCACTTTCTTATTTTGTGATTCTGGGGCAATTGAAATTACGACTTTGCACATGCTAGGCAGGTGTTCTACCATTGAGTCATATCCTCAGTCCTAGGTTGAAATTTTAACATAAATTTTCAGAAGTACTGTTATTTAAGGAAAAATGCAGAATATTTCCCATATGTGATGCTCGAATGCAGTAGTATTTTTATGTAAATTAGCAAGCAACAACTAGAAACAGGACTTCATATCCCAGCTGAGAACTCTAAGTGAAGAATTTTTAAATGCCCGAAGATTCCCTGATCTATGAGGGATTTTAGATATGTGAATGAATTGATGCATTTAAATGCCACACACCAAAAAGACTATAATCCTGTCTACTGCTCCAATTTTTGAAACACAAAAATATATTTGCTCCATGGGAAATTATAATTCAATTTTTCATCTATTAATTTTGTTGTTTAAAGGTACATATTCTTTTAGAGTTTTACTCACGCATATAGTAAATTCATGGTATTTTCACATGTTAATCCTCAATTCTTTCCTCTGTCCTTTTCCCATTACAATACTTCTTCTCTACCATATACCTCCTATTTTCATGTCTTTTACATGTGTGGCTCACTGAGTTTCATCTGGGTTGCTTTTGATGATATGTGCCTGAGTACTTGCTAGAGCATAAATCTGGACCTGACAGGGATGTTGTATCCATGAATTCACTATAATTACATATGTTTCCACAGATCTGCATAGGTTTGGTCCTACTAATATTTCATTATGGAAGGGAAAGATTTCAAGAGTCTCCACACCTCCCTGAAAGACTGATGAGGGTTAATGTTGATGGGAACAGGGGTGGGGAGATGCTTTGTCAATGGAATATCAATTGCTATAATTCAATTTAAAAATGATTACTGAGAAGAGCTTTGTATTTAAGGCATATGCTGAACAAGTGAAAGGATCTAAGTTCAAATACCAAGATTCCAGATCTCTCTCAAGTCAACAAATGCTGAGTAAACATGCAGACCCACCATAATTCCCCCCTAGAAATCAAAACCTGGGATTCTCCAGATTAAACTGTAGAGTCAGGATAGCACATGCATCCACATACACACATTTGCCCTCACACACACGAATATGCATACATGCATGCTTGCACATACACATGAAAGTAAAGATGAAAATTATTAGAGGCACTCATAATTACTATTCAAAGGAGCTTTTTATTATATCCTAATTAAAATATATATTATACATTAAATATATATAAACTATAACAATACAGAGATATCTTTCTTGAAAGTTTACAACATGAAAGTGTGTTGTTAAATAAAAGTCAAACTACCTATAGTTAAGATTTTTTTTCAAATAAGGATAATTGTTTTAAGCATTCAAATGTAGTGCAATCCCAGAGGTAATGTGCTCCTTGATATAGAGTCATATTTTGTAGACCAGACAAAACATGTTTGAAGCTTTACTTCTTGTACTTACAAGAGATATTAATTTATATAATTGTTCAATACCTAGGACTTCTGAAACATGCATAAAATTTGCCACCATTAGAGTTCAACTATATAAATAGAGACCATAATTCTCTCTCAAGGACATCATAAACTTGAAGACTCACTCAATTTATAACATATTTTCAAGCATTTTCTATGTGCACAATTTTTGCTAGACACTAGAAAAGATGCTAAAAGATGAATTAGGACTACTTCAAAGAAGTGCATAGGGAAGTTAACCCAGGGTGCAAAGCAATCAGTAGGGAATGACTAGTATAAGCAAGGTTAGGTAGGAGGACTGAGAAGGAGCATGGATTTGGCTTGAGGCACTGGAAAAGAAATTTAGAGGACATGACATTTAAGTTGAGACTTCAGGAATCTATATGGAAGAGGAAGAAGAGTAATTGCTCAGACATAAAGAACAATTGAGCCTAAGGAAACATAAACCTGAATGATGGCTGAAGCATCACCATTTTCTGTTTTGATTTGTCACACCAAAAGACCAATGGAAATCTGCAGTGTATGAACATAGAGAGTTGATTCAAATACATTGACTCATGAATTCCAATGGCCTGGAATAAATGTTCTCAAAGTTGCATATTGAACAATTATATAAATTAATATCTCTTGTAAATACAAGAAGTAAAGGTTTTGGGTCATGTTTTTCTCTTTCTTTGTGGAGTACTGAGGACTTATCTCATGGTCCTATGCTAGACGATTGCTCTTCCATCAATCTTCATCTATGACACTTCTTTCTTTTGATATATCAAAAGATCTTAGTACATTGCCTTTGCTGATCTTATACTCACTATTTATCCCAGGGAGGCCTAAGATTTACCATGTTCTTGCCTTGGCTTCTCAAGAAAATAGGATGCCTTCTATACTTTAAAAATAACCTTAACGCTTTCCCAACTCCACCACCCGGGACACACATGCAGTCCAGTCGGGATTCACCGCGACCTAGGTAAGCTCTGTCCCCGCCCACTCCCAGAACCCCAGATCAAATAATTCAGTTCAGTGAAAAACGCACAGAAATTGAAAGAAGATCTTAAGAGTTAAAACAACAATGCCCAAGTCAAAGTGCAAATCCATGAGAAACAACATTCAAGTAAGCAAATCTCCCACTGAAGGAATTAATCCCAAAATGTTAGACTCCAACCAGAACAAACCCATGGAAAATGGCCAAGAAAGCCTGACCCAGGATAACGACTTTCAGAACATGATCATAACCATGTTCAATACTATGAAAGAGGAAATCCGGGAGGAATTACATAATTGAATCAATTGCTTTGAAGAGGAACACAATAGACACTTGGAGGAGTTGAGAAAAACAGTGCAAGAAACAAAAACAGGCATAGAGCAGTTAAAACAGACTCAAGCAAGGCTGCAAGGCAGAGGCCTCCATCAAGGTCTGCAAGGGGTGACATACAGTGCCCAGCAGAATGGAGTGAAGGGAATTGCAGGAGCAGCAAAACTGCAAAAGAAAATCAACAAACCACAATCCAGAACTTCAGAGACTCTATATCAATCACATAGAACTAGGACAGCCTAATCTCTCCCCATCCTGGAGCTCAGGGACATTTGCGGAAGAGGGGGCGGTAAGATTGTAAGAGCAAAAGGATGGGAGGAGCAACGATTTGCAAGATTCTCAATAGTTGGGGCCAAAGCAATCATAATGGGACTTTGCATGCCCTGAGCAATGTCCAGTGCACTGTTGCCCTCATAAAGTCTAGCATCTGTTAATGGCACCGAGACCCCTGGAGGCAAGGGATTGACAGCCATAGTAGTGATCTTATGCTTAAGGGGAACAAGAGAAAGGGCTTATGGAAATGCCACTGGGTCCTTATATGTCATCGGAGAGGAGGACCCAGTGGAGAGTTAGGCGTACACAATAAAGGACTCTCTGGAAATTGGGGGGGAGGCACTGGGGGAAGGGGAGGGGGAGGAAGGGGGAGGGAGGGAACTGGTAAAAAATTTTAAAATGTATAATTAAATTTTTAATAAAAAAAAAAAACAGACTCAAGCAGAGTTTAAAACTGAGCTGAAAGACAAGATATCTTCAACCCAGAACTCCACAAAGAGTCTTATCAGCAGAACTAACGAAGCAGAAAACAGAATTTCAGACCTTGAAGATAAAGTGGGAGTATTAACCAGCACAATGGAAGAGGTTGTTAAAGCCAAAAAGATACTTGAGAGAAATATTCAAGAGTTATGGGACACCCTGAAGAAGCCTAACATGTGTATTGATGGAATACCAGAGCAAGAATCTCAGAATACCACACCTGAGGAAATTTTTCAAACAATCATCAAGGAAAACTTTCCTCATCTAAAAAAAGAGAGGCCCATCCATATACAAGAGGCATTCCACACCCCAAACAGATATGACCAAAATAGAAGCTCGCCACGGCAAATAATAGTTAAAACACTCCACATTCAAGATAAAGAACTGGTGCTGAGAGCTTCAAGGGAGAAAAAACAAGTCACTTTTAAAGGTAAATCTATTAAAATAACAAATGACTTCTCAGTCGAAACAGTAAAAGCAAGAAGAGAGACATACTTCAAGTATAGAATGAGCAAAAATGTCAACCCAGGCTGATATACCCCGCAAAACTATCCATCATGATCGAGGGAGAAAGAAGAATCTTCCAGCACAAAGACAACTTGAAGGGATACATGTCCACCAAACCAGGCCTTCAAAAAATGCTAGAAATGATACTCAAGCTTGAAGAAAAAAAAAGGCATATCCGGGAGAACAGAAGGGAAGTATAGCACCATTAAAAGCAAAGCAATATACTTACAAAAACTACTAAACATAATAAATGTCTGGAATTAAAAATAGTTTTTCCATTATAACACTAAAAGTTAATGGAATTAACTCACTGATCAAGAGACACGGATTACAAATTTGGATTAAAAATCACAATCCATCAATCTGCTCCCTGCAGGAAACCCATCTCACCACAAAAGATAGGCACGCCCTAAAAATAAAAGGCTGGTCAACAATTCTATAAGGTAATAGAAGCAGAAAATAGGCAGGGGTAGCCATTATGCTATTGGACAAAGTGGACTTCAAACCAAAGAAAATCATAAGAGACACAGATAGATATACTACATTTTAGTCACAGGTACAATTCACCAGGAAGACTTCACAATACTGAACATATATGCACCCAATAAGGCCCCTCCCAAATTCATTAAGCAAACCCTACAACGTATAAAGCCAGAAATCAATCTCAAAACGATAATTCTTGGGGATTTCAATACCCCCCTCTCAACATGGGATAGATCTACAGGTAAAAAACTTAACAGAGACACTTTGAAGCTTAACCAAACCCTTGCTGAAATGGACCTTACAGATCTGTATTGTACTTTTCATCAATGCACCAAAGAATACATATTTTTCTCAGCAGCACACAGAACTTTCTCCAAAATAGATCACATATTGGGCTACAAAACGAATCTCCACATATACAGGAATGTTGAAATTTTAGCATGCACCTTATCAGACCACCACAGTTTAAAGCTTGACATCCACAACACAACAAGCAACAGAAAATACACTAACTCCTGGAAACCTAACACTATGATGCTGAATGAGAATTGAATTCAGGAAGAAATTAAAAAGGAAATTCAAGATTTCCTGAAAGTGAACGAAAATACAACTTACCAAAATCTCTGGGACACAATAAAAGCTGTCCTAAGAGGTAAGATCATAGCTCTTAATGCCTACATCAAAAAAAATGGAAACATCAGAAATAAATAAATTAACAATGGGCCACCCGCCAGCTCCCAGGTGTGTGAGTGAGAGAGTCAGCCCAGCCCAGCCCCCCACCCAGGAGCCCCCCGTCTCTCAGTGAGCACCCAGGCGGCCTCCGGCTTTGCCTGGGACACGGCCTGGATCCCAGCCCCTCCGCATCCTCCTGCCCCTGCGCGCCCCCCAGCTGCCCCGCCAGCTCTCAGGTCCCAGGTGAAGAATTCTGCCATCAACAGCAGATCCTCTGCCTGTCCGGCCCACCGGGGACCTACGCACGTGATCCAGAGAAGACACATTGCTACTCAGAATTCAATACAGTCCAAAGGAAGGAAACTCAAGCAAAACTCTAAGGAACAAAGGGAACAAAGGCCATACATCTGGAGTCTGGTACAATCATTATATCACTTCAGCGAGATTCTACACATCCAGGCCAAAGATAAGTAAACCTTTTTTTTTTTCACCTTATCCTTTCTACTATCAATTGCTGTGGATCAACTTCCTCATACAGCCACCCCAAAAACATACAACTCCAAGGAGTACACCACTCACCCTCACATATCACCAAGATACTAAATCATAAAAGTGCACTACCATACTAATATTCACCCCCTGGTTACTTAACCTGACTTAACTGATGTATTAACAGCCTAATAGCTTCATCTAGGATATAACAATAACAATACACAAACATACCCAATCCAAGGCAAGCACTAGTAATAACTGGCAAGTGTAACAATATCAACTACATCAGTTCAGTGAAAAACACACAGAAACTGAAAGGTCCTAAAAAACAAAGCAACAATGCCCAAGTCAAAGCGCAGATCCACAAGAAACAAAACCCAAGAAGACCAATCTCCCACCGAAAGAATTAATCCCATAATGATGGATTCTGACCAGAACAAATTCACAGAAAATAGCCATGAAAGCCAGACCCAACATAACGACTTTCAGAGTATGATCATTACCATGATTAATACTATGAAAGAGGAAATCCCAGAAGAGTTAAACAACCCAATCAACCACTTTGAACAGGAACACAACAGGCACTTGGAGGAGTTGAGAAAAACAGTTCAATAAACTAAAATAGATATAGAGCAGTAAAAACAGTCTCAGGCAGAGTTTAAAATTGAACAAAAATACAAGTTATCTTCAACCCAAAACTCAACAGAGAGTCTTATCAGCAGAACAAATGAAGCAGAAAATAGAATTTCAGATCTTGAAGACAAAGTGGGAGAAATAGCCAGCTCAATGGAAGAGATTGTTAAAGCCAAAAAGATACTGGAGAGGAACATTCAAGAGATATGGGACACCCTGAAGAAGCCTAATGTGCATTCATGGAATACCAGAGCAAGAATCCCAAAATACCACACCTGAGGAAATATTTCAATTCATCATAAATGAAAACTTCCCACAACTAAAGAATGAGAGGCCTATTGAAATACAAGAGGCATTTCGCACTCCAAACAGATACAACCAAAATAGATAATCGCCACAGCAAATAATAGTCAAAACACTCCACATTCAAAACAAAGAAAAGGTACTGAGAGCTTCAAGAGAAAAAAAGCAAGTCACTTTTAAAGGTAAACCTATTAGAATAACAAATGACTACTCAATGGAAACAGTAAAAGCAAGAAGAGCGTGGAGAGACGTACTTCAAGTATTAAATGAGCAAAAATACCAACCCAGACTGATATACCTGGCAAAACTATCTGTCATGATCGAGGGAGAAAGAAAAGTTTTCCAGCACAAAGACAATTTGAAGGGATACATGTCTACCAAAGCAGGCCTTCAAAAAATGCTAGAAATGATACTCAAGCTTGAAGAAAAGAACAAGCGTATCCAGGAGGACAGAAGAGAAGTATAATACTACCAAAACATAAATATCAAAAAACATGCTTACAATATACACTAAACATAAAAAACGTCCAGAATTAAAAATAATTTCTCCATTATAACATTAAATGTCAATGGTATTAACTCACTGATTAAGAGACACAGATTATAAACTTGGATTAAAAACCACAATCCAACAATTTGCTGCCTTCAGGAAACTCATCTCACCACAAAAGATAGGCACATCCTAAGAATGAAAGGCTGGTCCAAAATCCTGCATGCTAATGGAACCAGGAAACAGGCAGGGGTAGCAATTATGCTTTCAGACAAAGTGGACTTCAAACCAAAGAAAATCCTAAGAGACACAGATGGATACTACATTTTAGTCACAGGTACAATTCACCAAGAAGACTTCACAATACTGAACATATATGCACCCAATACGGGCCCCTCCACATTCATTAAGAAAACCCTACAGCATCTAAAGCAAAAAATCAACCCCCAAACGATAATTCGTGGGGACCGCCCTCTCAACATGGGATAGAGCAACAGGTCAAAAGCTTAATAGAGACACTTTGGACCTTAATCAAACCCTTAAACAAATGGACCTTACAGATCTCTATCAAACTTTTCACCCACGCACCAAAGAATACACATTTTTCTCAGCAGCATACAGAACTTTCTCCAAAATAGATCACATATTGGGCCACAAAATGAATCTACAAATAAACAAAAAAATTGAAATTCTAACCTGTGCCCTATCAGACCACCACGGCCTAAAGCTGGACATCCACAACACAACAACAAGAGAAAATACACTAACTCCTGGAAACTTAACAATATGATGCTGAATGAGAACTGGATTCAGGAAGAAATTAAAAAGGAAATTCAAGATTTCCTGAAAGCGAACGATAATGAAATTACAACTTACCAAAATCTCTGGGACACAATGAAAGCTGTCCTAAGAGGTAAGTTCAGAGTTCTTAATGCCTACATCAAAAAAATGGAAACATCAGAAATAAACAACTTAACAATGCAGCTTAAAGCTTTAGAGAAACTAGAGCAATCTGATCCCAAAAGTAGTAGAAGGGAGGAGATTAGCAAAATAAGGAGAGAAATATCTGAAATCGAGATTAAGAAAATGATAGAAAAAAATCATCCAGTCAAAAAGCTGGTTCTTTGAAAAAAATCGATAAGATTGATATACCCCTAGCTAAATTAACCAAAAGCAGGAGAGAGAAAACCCAAATTAACAAAATCAGAAATGAACATGGAGTTATCACTACTGATACCCAAGAATTCCAGGGAATTATAACATCCTATTTCAAAAATTTATACTCTGTGAAGTTTGACAACACAAAAGAGATGGATGAATTTCTATGTAAACACAACTTACCTAAATTGAATCAGGAAGTTGTGAATTATTTAAATAGTCCTATAACATGTAAGGAAATTGAAGAAGTAATCTCAAATCTTCCCACCGAAAAATGTCCTGGACCAGATGGATTCAGCACAGAGTTCTACCAGCCATTTAAGGAGTTAATAACACCAATACTCCTTAAACTGTTCCATCAAATAGCAAAGAAAGGAACACTACCAAATTCCTTCTATGAAGCTAATATCGTTTTAATCCCAAAACATAATAAAGATTCACTTAAAAAAGAAAACTATAGGCCAATCTCTCTGATGAGCACAGATGCAAAGATTCTCAACCAAGTTTTAGCAAATCAGATTCAAAAACATATCAAAAAGATCATTCACAGGGACCAAGTAGGCTTCATCCCCGGCACACAAGGTTGGTTCAACATACGCAAATCAATAAATGTAATTCATCATGTAAACAGTCCAAAGTCCAAGACTACATGATACTCTCGATAGATGCAGAAAAAGCTTTTGACAAGATCCAACAGCCTCTCATGATCAAAACGCTAGAGACAGTAGTAATGGAAGGAACCTTTATCAATATAATAAAAGCTGTATAAAACAAGCCCACAGCAAGGATTATGCTCAATGGGGAAAAACTTGAAGCATTCTCACTTCAATCAGGAACTAGGCAAGGCTGTCCACTCTCACCACTTCTTTTCAATATTGTACTTGAAGTCTTAGCTGAAGCCATAAAAAAAGAAAGGGAAATAAGAGGAATTCAAATCGGCAAGGAAGAAGTCAAGCTATCTTTATTTGCAGATGACATGATCTTATACCTGAGGGATCCCAAAAACTCCACCAGGAAGCTCCTGGAACTTATGCAGTTCAGCAGGGTGGCAGGATACAAAATAAATGTATAAAAATCAGTGGCCTTTCTATATGCCCAGAATGAAAAGTGAAAAAGCCTTGAGAGAAACAATCCCATTTACTATAGCTCCTAGAAAAATGAAATACCTTGGTAGAAACCTAACTAAGGAGGTAAAAGACCTTTATAATGAAAACTTTAAAACCCTAAAGAAAGAAATTGCAGAAGACACCAGAAGGTGGAAAGACCTCCCATGTTCCTGGATTGGCAGAATCAACATCATAAAAATGACCATCTTACCAAAGGCAATATACAAATTCAATGCTATACCAATTAAAATCCCAAAGCAACTCTTCAAAGAAGTTGACCAAACAATCTGAAAGTTCATATGGAGGCACAAAAGACCCAGGATAGCAAAGACAATCCTGAGTAACAAAAACATTGCTGGAGGTATCACCATACCAAACCTTAGTCTATACTACAAATCCATACTTATAGAAACAGCCTGGTACTGGCTCCAAAATAGACACACAGATCAAAGGATAAGGATTGAAGATCCAGATATAAGCCCACAAAATTACAGCCATTTGGTCTTTGACAAAGGGGCCCAAAGACTCCAATGGAAAAAGAAACAGCATCTTCAATAAATGGTTCTGGCAAAACTGGATCTCTACATGCAGAAGATTAAAATTGGACCCGTACTTGTCACCATGTATAAAACTTAATTCCAAATGGATAAAGGACGTTGATTATAGCCTAAGACTATAAAAACCATAGTTGAAAGGATAGGAAACTCCCTTGAGCTGATTGGGCTAGGCCAACACTTCCTAAACAGACATCCAATGGCACAGTCACTGCTACCAACTCTCAACAGTTGGGATCTTGTGACATTAAAGAGCTTCTGTTCAGATAAAGAGATTGTAACACGAGCTCAAAGGCAACCCACAGGATGGGAAAAAATCTTCACTAACCACATATCTGATAGAGCTCTGTTATCCAGAGTGCACAAAGAACTTAGAAAACTAAACACCAAGGAAACTAATGTCGCAATTAAAAAATGGGCTCTGGAGCTTAAAAGAAACTTTACCAGGGATGAAATTAAACTGTCCAACAAATACCTTAAAAAATGTTCCACTTCCTTAGCCATAAGGGAAATGCAAATCAAAATTTCCCTGAGATATCATCTCACCCCAGTCAAGATGGCAAAAATCCACAATACAAACAACAACAAATGCTGGAGAAGATGTGGAGAGATGGGAACTCTCCTACATTGCTAGTGGTAATGTAGGCTCATACAGCCACTCTGGCGAGCCGTCTGGAGATTCTTTAAGAGATTAAAGATTGAAATGCCATTTGACCTTGCTATTCCACTTTTGGGAATAACCCCTACATACAGCAAAAATTCACCTCAATAGCAGAAGCACAACCATGTTCATAGCAGCACTGTTTACAATAGCAAAGACATGGAATCCACCCAAATGTCCAAGAGTTGACGAATGGATAAGGAAATGTGGTACATCTATACAATGGAGTACTACTCAGCCATCAAAAATGATGAATTACTGGAATTTGCCAGGAAATGGATGTTATTAGAAACAATTATATTAAGTGAAGTATCCCAGACCCAGAAAATTAATTGCCATATGTACTCCCTAATAGGTGGCTCCTAGTACCAAACCCACCCAGCCCACCTAGAGACACTCAAAGATAAATCTCTGTAATATCTACAGTAATTCTTAGGATTATGAACAGGAGAGATGTGGTAGGAGGGCCACACCAGAAACAAGGAGAGAGGGGACCATGTTACAGCAGAGAAAATAAGCCTCCATCAAGGACTGCAAGGGGTGAAATACAATATCCATCAGGATGCAGTGAAGGGCATTGCAGGAGCAGCAATCTATAAAAGAAAAATCAACGAACTGCAAAAGAAAATCAACGAACCATAATCCAGAACTTCAGCCTAATCTCTCCCCATCCTGAAGCTCAGGGAAATTTACGGAATAGGGGGCAGTAAGATTGTAAGAGCACAAGGATGGGAGGAGCAATGATATGCAAGATACTCCACACAAGTTAGGGCCGAAGCAATCATAATTGAACTTTCCATGTCCCGCGCAATGTCCAACACACTATTGACCCCACAAAGTCTAGCACTTGCTAAAGGCACCAAGATCCTTGGAGGCAAGGAATTAGCAGCCATAGTAGTGTTCCTATGCTTAAGGGGAACACTAGGCAAGGATTCAGGGAAATGCCACTGGGTCCTTGTACGTCATCGGAGAGGAGGGCCCAGAGGAGAGTCTGTCATGCACATTAAAGGATTCTCCGGGGTTTGGGGGGGAGGCACTGGGGGATGGGGAGGGAGAGGTAAGGGGAGGGGGAGCAGGGGGGTTGGAGGGAGGAGGAGGGAGGGAGGGAACTGGAGTTCCTATTAAGTTTGTATGAGCGGAAATAATAATAAAAAATGTTTAAAAAGTAGCATCAAACCATTTGTTACGATTGTATTGGTTAATAAGAATAACCAACTGATTATTCTTTACTTGTGGCATAAAAGATTGTAATAAGAAGAGCCTTTTCTTTTGGTTATTGCATTCATCGTATCAGAAGGTCTGTAGAAACCTACCATGTTAAGTCAGAAGGATCTAGATGACTTTGGTCTGAAGCTCAAGTTGGCTCTATGCTAAAGTATTTTGTGATGATCTTAAATCCTTTCTAATGACACAACATGGAATTTGTTAGGGCTGTCATTAGGTTAGGCAGAATCATGGTCCCTCAGGTGTGTAATTTAGGTAATACCTAAAATCCGCATGTGTATGACATTCATGAAACAAAGGAATTAAGGTTAGTAATCCATTACTCTACATGTAGAGTGTGTACCTCTGAGTGTACCTAATATGAATGGAAAGATTCTTACTAGTAGAAGGAGACAGAAGAGATCAAGGAATGCAACACGAGGCCTTAGAGACACAGCTATCTTTGAAGATGGGCAATAGACTACCCATCTTCAGGTCAATGAATGTTGGTATCTCTAGAAGCCACCAAAGGAGAGTAATGGATAATTATTCTAGTCTTTACCTTGATTTTAACCTAGCAAGATCCATATCCAACTTATGACCACCCCAGCTTCAAGATTTATTATCTAGGTTATCTAACAAGGTGTGGTGATTTGCTACAGTAACCACAGAAAATTAATGCAGAGTGAAGGATTGGAAGAATGAAAAAAGTACATTGGAAGAGTGTAGGTACTCTCACATAATGTGTACTTTGCTCTTTGTGTATGCATGTGCATATGTGTACGTCTTCATGTCTGTATAGTGTGCATGTGCATATGTGCCTGCAGAGACCCAAGGGTAACTTCTGGAATCATCCTGGATTGCGTCTTCTTCTTTTTTGTTTCCATCTGGGATTTCCCAGGCTCTGCTTTCCAGAGCTGGAAATGCAGTTTGCTGTCATTTCTGCTTGACATTTTTGTGTGGGATTCGGAATCCAATCTCATATTCTTCTACTTGTAAGGCAGAATCCTAACCCCTGAATCATCTCTCCAGTTACAGGTGTACTTTGTTCTAAAGTGAATGTAAAGCCAATGATTGCTTCTCTATTTTAGATATTTGATCTTGGAAATGATGTGAAATGTATTCAGTAGGAAAAATAATGCTATAGTGGGTGAAGCCCACTTAAGGGGTTATTGCAATACAATATGATGCCAAGTTCAGTGTAGATACTGAAACAGGTGTGGCTGAGCCAAAGGTAACAGTACAACCTTGGTAGCTAGTTGAAGAACTGATTTAGTTTTACTTCTCAGAGGTAAGGAACTGGAACCAAACTAACTGTCAGCTTCTTTAGAAATATTTAACCAGTTGTCTGGGGAAATAGCTCATTTTTAAAGTGTATGTTGAACAAGCACAAGGACCAGATTTCATATCCACAGATTCCATGTAAAATTCCAATGGATACGACAACCTGCTTGTAACACCAGCCCTGGAATGCAGAGTCTGAGGAGCCCCACAAAGGAATGAGTAGCTATGTACGTCAACTATAGATTTACCAACAGGTAAATTATAGATGATAGAGATCTAGATAGATGATAGATGATAGATAGATAGATAGATAGATAGATAGATAGATAGATAGATAGATAGATAGATAGATAATAGGTGATAGGTATGTATATGATAGAAAGATGATAGATGATAAACACGATAGACACAGAGAAGATTGCTAGATGATAGATAATGATTGGCAAATAGATGATAGACAACAGATAAGTGACAGATCTTCTAAAAATAGATGATAGATGACAAACAGATCATAGAAGATGATAGATAGATGATAGATAGACAGACAGACAGACAGACAGACAGACAGACAGACAGACAGACAGATAGATAGATAGATAGATAGATAGATAGATAGATAGATCAATTTTGCCTCATAGGACAAATTCAAGAGCCACAAATAGTAACCAATTTTAATGATAATCTTGAATAAGATAGCTCCAAGTGTGAAGCAATCATCTCTGTCCATTCCACTTGGAAAGCCCATAGACCTGCTTTAAGATAAACAGCAACAGTTTGACTTCTGTTATACACACTTGAGAAATACTTGATTGATATATAAGTATTTGACCAGAAAAATCACTAATAGTATTTTATTTCTTCATAAGTAGTGTTAAAATCACTAAGGTTTGTAATAAGGAAAACTATTCACAGGGACAAAAAAAATCATATATATATACATCCACTTACATAAACATGACTTTTATATTTGAAGGTGCCAAAACTCCAACCAAATAGGTCAGGAAGCCCTAGGCTCTCCTGTATCAGAATTGTTTCAATTCATTGCTTTTCATAAAAAAGATTTTATTTCCCTAGTTGATCAGACAGCATGCTTGGAGTAAAATCTGTTGATATTTCCCTTGCTGAGATTTAAACAACCTGAATATGTGTGATATATCTTTTGTAGTGAGTACTTTAGAGAAAAAGCATTGCTTTTAAATCTCATGCATGCCCAAAATGCAATGTGAAATAAATTCCACTGTGAATGAGTCCCTGCCATGTCTGAAAACTGAATCGTAATATGCAAGGCTTCTCTGAGACAAGCCATTTTTTGTGGTCTTAAAAGCAGCAAAGCTAAGAGGATTGATAAATTTTAAATCTCTCCAGCAGATTTCATGCAAAACAGTAAGCTTATATCTTTGCACATTTTAGCTGCACAAGTATATGAATGGTTCAATCTGAGGTTTTTCAGGAGCTCAATTCAGTTCAATTAGAAGGTATGCCTCACCCTCCATGGTAAGATTATGAATAGTGGTGAAAATACTGGCACTGAGAGCCTTGAGTTTGCACTCCTGGAATTTGTCATTAGTCACTGATATGAATGCACTTGCACCGAGTGGTCCCTGGATTTTTCAAACTTACTGTCAGCAGGCTTCCAAAACCATCAGAGATATAATTAAAAGCCCAAATCAAATGAATCTGTTTGATTATAGAAAGTAGAAAGTCAGCTCCTTCTATGGCACCTCCTGTTCCTCTGTAGACAGGTCTCTTTCATGAATCACCCATATATCTTCTTCCCAAACTTAGTAAGAATAAGATTAAGACTTGGCTTGTGCCACAGTGGTTAAAATGTTTGGTGCACAAGCAAAAGGACTGGAGCTCGGATTAACAGATCTCACATAGATACCAGGTGAGGTGACAGTCCACCTATAATTCCAGCCTCAGAAGGTAGAGACTGGGAAACCCCAGAGTAAATGACTGGCCAGACTAGCCTGATCAGAAAGTTCTGGGTTCGGTTATTTAGTTATCCAGTCTCAGAAAGAATAAGGTGGGAAAGAGAATGACAGAGGTTTCCAATACCAACCTTGTCCCCATCCATGTATAGGCACCCACATCCACACACACATGTGCTCCTACACATACATGAATACATGCATACACATGCACCTCATACATGCATACATGAAAATGGAAAACAATAAAACTAAAGCTGTCAGCTATTATGTAAGTTGGTGTGAACCCAAGCCCATCCTTGATGTTTCCCACAGCATTTCCTCTAATCCACCTAGTGATCTCCTGAAGAGGGACTTTTTTTTTAATAATTTTTCCCAACTGCACGTCAAGAGATTTCAAGTCAGTGGGGTCAATTAGCTGAACAAAGTTTACAAGGGTCTTAAGCGAAGGAGTCCAACTCACACCCAGAGCCATTGGCTTACCAGTTTCTGACATCAATCACTACTGTGCTCAGTGGAAGCTGTGGCTGGGCTAAGATTGGGGCTGTAGAGAGGCATGTGACAATAGATATGATCTTGGAGGCTCTGACTTGCTTGCTTTCCACACAGTCTTATATGGTACTAAAAAAAGAGCTGAAGTTCACTCTACATCTTGAGAAATAGTCATCCCCGGGACACTTCACCTGCAATCAATCAAAGAGGGCATGTGTTCAGTTCCTCTGGGTCATAGAGATCAGGGGTTAACAGGATTTTGTGGCTGAGCAGGAAGGTAGCCAGTGGACTAATAGGTCTCTCAAGTTAGTGGATATGACTTACAAATATAGGTCACGAGAAGCATTCATGTTCTAGGGAACAGCTACTGTGCATGTCCAATGTGAAGAGAAATATGCAAATTGAGTAGTCAAACACAAAAGCTCACTGATGTAATAAGAATGCAAATTGAGGTCTCAGGATCATGAATTGTTCAAAGAAAGCATCCATTTTGAAAACTGTGCAGCTGTTCCAGGTGTGTATGTGAACATTTTGCATGTATGCTTTGAAGAAGGCAAAGGCATACTTTCTTAAAATCCACATGAATGTTAGATTATGGAAGAAACTCAACCACATGAGTTCTGATGAAATGCCAACGTAAATCCTAGTACCTTGTATGTTAAAAATAAAATACCTGTGATAGTTAGATACAGGTGTCAACTTGACAGTTGAAGACTTGAGCTCTGGGACACAGTTGTGAGGAAACAGTTGTTGAGTTAAATCATGAACAAGCCTGTAGAATGTTATTGATTGATAGAGAAGTCCCAGCCCATTAGAGGCGGGATGTTTCCTTAAGCATTTGGATAAGATAAAGAGAATGGATTCAAAGAGTTGACATTTTTAGATACAATTAGCCAGATATGCTGATCTGGCAAGGTGAAGATTGTCCCTCTCTCAGTGATGGATATGGTATGTGGCCAGTTCCCTTGGCCCCAGTTGTTGGTGTGAACTGTCTTGCCTAGCTGGACCAAGAGATAAGGCAGACAATCCTAAGAAAGAATATGACCCTTGTTCCCTTTTAAACTATTTGGCTTGCAAATTTCCTGAGAATGATCAGAATAACATGTGACAGTACCCTGTGTCATTTTCTTTCCTAAAATATTTTTCCTTTAAAAAAAATCTATTGCTTCCTAAAAATGTTCTTTTAATTTTTTCCCTTGTTTTCTATTTTTGGCTTCCTTTCTAAAATCCTTACCACTTGCATGACTTTGAAACTAAACTGGCAGTTTCACTGGATAAAATAACAGGAAGAGAATATCTAAAATATTAGTTAGTCAGTAATTGGGAGAGGGACAGAATTGATAGAATGTATATGTACTGTAAGACAGAATTTACTACAACTTGCCACTGATAGGGGCTGGTTATCCAAGGAAATGCTGGAGACGCTGAGAATCTAGTAGCTTTTCTTTCTACAAAGATGGCTATCTCAGAAGCCCAAATCTGATGCCAAAGGCCTAGAAGTCAGGTTGCTGGAGAGCCATGGGTCTTCAGTCGGCAATAGAGGGCCAAGAGGTTGAATTCTGAAGTCAAAGAAAGAAGGTGATGGCAGAGGCAGCAGTGGCATCACTAGGATGCATTAAGGAGCCAAGGTGGGCAGACGGAGACAATGCTTTCTCTTCAGAGCGCATAATATACCACCTACCATAGCAGAGACTCTGCTCCCTTCACTTATCTTTACTGGAATTGTCTTCACAGTTCCAACAAAGGGGTGACACAGCAATTGTACTATCAACAGTGTCAAGTGTCCAATGTCCTTTTAACAGTGGCCATGCCTGGGGTGGAACCTCATCAAGGATCTAATGTGCATTTCTCTGCTGGTGACTTTGAGCATCACTTTCCATCCTTAACAAATACTTGAATGTCTTCCTTAGAGAGATGTCAAGCACGTTTTCCATTTTAAATAAGGCTATTGTTGAACAGAAGTTTATTGACTTTTTTATAAATCTATGGCTTGCTTGGGTTTTTTTTTAATTTTTTATTATTATTATTTATTCAATTGTGTGTGTGTGTGTGTGTGTGCGCGCGCACGTGCGTGCGTGTGTGTGTGTGTGTGTGTGTGTGTGTGTGTGTGTGTGTCTGTGTAGAACCACGGATGAATTCGGGAACCACCATGGATGCCTCCACCTCCTCCTTGTTTACTCTGCCAGGGGATTCACAGCTCTGCCCTACCAGGACCAGAAGCGCAGGCCGCCCCCGCTTCCGCCTGGCGTCTATACGTGGGATCTGGGATCCGAACTCAGGACCTTCCGCCTGCAAGGCAAAGGCTTAACCCCTGAGCCACCTCTCCAGCCCGGCTTGCTTGGTTTTTGATTCAGTCTTCTTGAGTAATCTCAAACTGGGCTTGATCACCATTTCTCTGGCCCCATCCCACCATTGGTCTGAGATTGCAGGTGTATGCCACCCACCTGGCCTGTGAATTGCCTTTTTTATTGTTAGAGTGCCCCTTATTTTCCAACAGAATTCATGTGATACAGTCTGTTCTTTTCCTTGCCTCTACATTTGGTCTCAAATCAAAAACCCCATTGTCAAACTCAATATGATGAAGATTTTCTCCTGAGTTTTCTTCATACACTTCATACACATTATTGTGTTTATTCTATATGTTTCTGATAAATTAACAACCAAGGGGCTTGAGAGAATAATATGTTTTATTCTGGCTTACAATTGTCCAGTTACAGTTCTTTGTCCAGCTTGGCAGGAGAGTGCAAACCAACACCAAGGGCAGGGAGAACTGGCCATACAAAGTCCATAGGACTACTGAGAAGGGCAATCTTTGCCAGGCATGTCTAGCCAAGTATACAGAAGGATCTAATGTTCCTAATCAGTTACCTCCATCTTATTCATCTGAGAAATGGCTAGCTCCTCCCACCATGGGAAGGGCCTCCTTATCAATCAGACATTTTCCTGCAAGCTTTCCCAGGGCCCAATTCAACTATCATTTCTTCGCAACTTTGCCCAGAATTCCAGCCTTCAGTTATCAAGTTAAGACCAGTATCTAACTACCATAGTCATCTACAATTTTAGTTTATGTATTGAAGCCTTTGATCCATTTTAGAGTAATTTTATATGATTCTAAAGTTAGATCCTAATTTCACTATTTTGTATGAAGCTATGCATATTAATATTTCTGTATGACTTTCATTGAATAGGCTTGTATTCTCTGTATCATGAGAAGCATTAATGTCCTAGAAGAGTGAGGCTCTGCTCAGATAAATAGAGAGGGGGAGGGGGAGATGAAAAGAGAGAAACAGAACTCTCTGTGATGTAGGTTTCTATTTATCTTACATTGTTGACTGTCTGAGACTGAGCTGACATCCAATAGCACTAAGAGCTCATGACTTAATGATCCTTATCATCTTTATTTTCTCCATCAGGCAAGTGCTTTCTAACACTAAAAACATAGAATCACACTTTGGCATTGTGTTTCAAACCTATTTTAAACAGCAGAATCACCAAAAAAAAAAAAAAAATCACGTAAAAGTGTGAAAGCCTGGAAAAAAATAGTGTGTTTAAAGGACACTAATTTACAATCAGAGAGCAGAGAAACAAAGGCAGACTGTGGCCTTCATGTGATACAGTCTTCAGCTGGGAATTTGTGCCCCAATTGGTTCTTCATGTTTGCTGATTGGTGCTTGTCTACAATGACCACAGGACTTCCATAGGTGCTGAGTCTCTCTGTGATTGCAAATGAGCTTCAGGGAATAGATGCATTGACAGAAATCAAATCCACAAGTGCATGTGTGTGTGTGTGTGTGTGTGTGTGTGTGTGTGTGTGTGTGTGTGTTCTTCAGGAACTTATCTCTCCAGTGTCCATTGTATTGAGGAGACTTTGAGCTGTAAATGTAGGAGTGAACAAAGCATACACTTAGTCTTGTTTCCCCTGACAGATACATCAACAGGAACAGGTCACATAATGACATGGCCATCAGGGATAGAATATTTCTACCATAGTGGCCCCATCTGATTGCATTACCTAGTGACATGGAAACCATCTTATTTTCTCTAAGTATGTCTATAAAGGCACATAATGAAGAAATTCCCAGAAATTCATTTCTCAGAACATAATACCATCATTAATCAGAACAGTGGTATGATTTATTTAAATTGCCCATTAAAACTAACATACTTTCTGTTCTCCACAGGAATAATTCAGGCGGTATTGAAATAAATCTGATTATTGTAATGATGAAATGATAGTCACAGGGTTATTTGCTCCAAATCACTGAATTTTCCAAACATAAGTTAGGTTAAGTCAAGTGTTCAGAGCACAACATATCTCTAACTGAATTGGAGAGCAAAATATCTAACTAATATTTTTGCATGTGTAGGTATATACATATATACGTGTGTGTGTGTGTGTGTGTGTGTGTGTGTATGTGTGTGTATGTGTGTGTGTGTGTGTAGAAGAGGACATTGTGTGTGTGTGTGGAGACCCAAGGGTAACTTCAGGAATCATCCTGGATGGCTCTACCTCTTTATTGCTTGGCTCTTGGATTTCCCAGTTCTATCATTCTGTGCAGGTTGCCACCATTTCTGCCACTGTTTGGACATGGGATCTGGGATCTGAACTCAGTTCTTTCTGTTTGCAGAAGCAGAGATGTAACCCTTGGCCCATCTCTCCAGCCCATAGTCCTGACTTCCAAACTCCAGGTTCTTAAATATTTGCAGGATATGAACCTTACTATGAGACAAAATAACAGCTATTGTGATTTCTGGTCAGATTGGCCATGAGGAGCATCCCTGTATTTCTGTATTCATTTCTTTTGGATTGAGCTAAGTTTAGATCACACATGAGGTCCAACAATGCTAAAGCACTGAGAAGACCTCAGTTTTTGAGCATTGAAAATTAAGAGCAGCCATGAGCCTATGGCCAGACCACCAAGTCAAGGATGATATTGTGGAAGCTCCCATAATTCTTCCTGCTGATTTTTCCTAAGATCTCTGTTAGGCCTGTCCACACATATTGAATCAATAGACTAATATATATATCAGGTGTTTTTTCCCATTTCTATGACAAATACCTGGCAAAAACAACAGAGGAGAGATTTTTGCCTTATAGTTTCCATAGATTCAGTTCATGGTTGCTTGGTGCAAAATTTGTGGGAGATTACCAGGTGTTCACCAGGGCAGACAGGAAGCAAGACAGGAAGTGGCCAGGAATAATAGTGCAGCTAGCATCCATGTCTAGTGACTTACTTCCTAAAAGTTTCCAGAGCATCTCAAATAGTTCACCAACCAGAAACCAAGTGTTCCATACGTGATCTTGTTCTGCAGTCTATGTGTCTGATTTTGTTTTATTTTATTGTTTTATTTTACTTTAGAGAAGATCTCATATAGTCCAGGTTGGCCTCAGACTCATTCATACATCTGAGGAGGACCTTGAAATTTTGTCCTTTCTGCCTCTTCTTCTTGAGTTGCTAGAATTATGAGCATGTATCCCACCTATGGTTTTACACAGTACAGGGACTCAAATGAGGACTTTGAGCATGCTAGGCAAGCACTCTACCAGCTGAACTCAAACACCAGCCCTAACTTTTATTGCTTTAATCAAACAAAAATATCATTTGATAACACTAATCAATGGTGAAAATTATTTTATTAACATTTTAGATTAAAATTCCTACCTAGCTACTATAATCAATATTATAAAAACCACACAGCCATTATTCTTTCTCATCTATTAGCAGACACATAATAATAACCAGTAGAGATATATGCAATGCTGCAAATGCCAGCCTATGTCATAGAGTTTTCTTCAAAATTGTTCCTCTGATGTATATTTCCTGCAGCTCTTTGATGGATTAGTCTTCAGGATTATGGTTGCCTTAAAAGGAATTATGTCAGATTTATTTTACATCATCTTTCATTTTTCAGTTGGAGATAGTCATTGAAGAACATTTTTCATTTTATTCCTGCATATTTAGTAGGGCTTGTTTTTATCATTAATGCTATGCACCCATCTGGATTAAAGTGAAATAATGTGAAAATTCCGTTCCTTAGATTAGTCCTATTTCTTGTGATCAACAACCATGTGGTGAGGGGTCTGTGTACTGAATGGCAATCAGAGAGGATTTTTGTCATCCTGGGAAGAATGGACATTGAACAGGGCTTGTATACAGCACTGAGAGCTTGGAGTTGAAGACAAATGAATTCTTCAACAACATAGTAATGTGGTCTTCTTTTGAATCCCATAGCATAAATTTAAAAACTCTATAATGAAAGCTGAAAATACAGCTCAATATTAGAGTGTCTTTCCCAACATGTTGGATGTTTCATCTCAATCTCTAACACTTGTTCCATATTTCAGGGTCTCGGGGATGGAGACAAAATAAAAACAAAAATAAGGGATACAACATATCTTATGCATAGATCAGTAAATATGAAGATGCTTTACAATAAATTTCTTTCAGTTGCCAGTTGCTAAACTCAATGTCAGGTTCGTGTACACTTCACAGTCATGCTACTATCTTTCCCACTTATGTCAGGTGCTTTTACTTTGTATTATATGCTTACCCTTTATATCACAGTATGATAATCCTCAGTTACTTACTATAGTGTGTTCATTTCAACCAGGGCCTTAGCTAACACCCTGCAAGCATCCAGATTTAATTCTAAACTGCATGGTACATAAAATAGTACCATGAACATTACATATAGTCTCTTCATTAAGGTTAGAAATAAATGAGATGGCTACATGAATAAACCATATGTAATATATTTGGTAGCATGGAATTTTTAAAATTATGTTTAGAAGCATTACTGTTTTCCCATTGTGGTATGCTAATTCAAGTATATATTAATCTTCATAAGACTTTGAATCTGCCTTCTGAGGAAAGAAAAAGCAGTATGAAAAGAATTAATGAAAACTAACACTTCCGTTTTTAAAAAGTAAATTTTAAACTGAGAGTGAAAATTGGTACATTTAGGTTCTGATTTAAATGTCCCCTTGCTGTCATATGCAATTTGCAGTTTTAATTTCAATAGGATAGCTAAATAAGAAAACTGGCCAAACCGTGCTTTGGTCTTTAGTAATTCCTAAGTCCTATGGCACATAAATTAGCCAGGGTCAATGCACAAATACTTCAGGAAGGGCTGGTGGCTGGCCAGGAGGACTTTTCCTGAACAACTAAACCATAATTTTAAAGATTGAGGCATCCCATTCTACAACAAAAAGTAAGGCATATGTATTTCAATTTTTCATAAGAAGACTAAGATTCAAAAGAAGCAAAGGGTCCAGGGAAGAATCAGAGTTCAATGACACAATCTGTCAAACTCCACAGCACTATCCCTGGGCATCTGGCAAGAGAGACATGCTCTCTTCCTGGGCATCCAGATGAAGATGTTCACTCCATTTCCTCATGAAATATTTCTTTCTTATAAATATTAGAAGGGATATATACACCATGCTTGCGTTGTTGAAACTGCTAATACTATGGTAATTTGAGAAGTTATGCCAGGAGATGCCCTGAATGTTGAAAGAATGTGGCACAGTGATCACTGTTGCATAGGGATCAGATAAGCCCAAAAGAAAATGTCAGTGGAGATGATCAGGGGCCAGATGAGCACCAGCCATGCATTCGCCTCTTCATTCTCTATTCTCTTCTCTTTTTCTTGACCTCTCTACTGTTTCCTTTAAGAAGATTCAGAAAAAGAAAAGAAAACAAGATAATTCAAAGTAAAGTGTATGAGAGAGACCAAGGGACAGAAAGAGAAAGTATACATGAGAAAGAAACAGAGAAAAGACTGCATCACATCACAAATTTTATGTAATTAATAAATTGCATTCTTGCATCTTAATGTTTTACCCTTTCTGTCTCCAGTAAATTATTATTTATAACTTATTTTAGCAGATTAAATCTGACTGCAGTGAGGATATATATATACACACACACACACACATATATATATATATAAAGAGAGACAGAGACAGAGAGACAGAGACAGACAGAGACAGAGACAGAAACAGAAAGATTGTTAATCATGTTGAACATAAAGTGACTCAAGCTACTCCCCCTCCCAGATCTGCCTCCTGTGTGCATGTCCAGACAAAAGACCTCACAATCCCAGTTTGCCTGCAGCTCGAGATAAAATAATGAACTGTCCCAAGGACTTTTTTGCAGCCTCTAGCCTGTGTGCAGCTAAGATAAACTTGTACATCCTTCCAAGGATTTTTCACCCATTCCAGGATGAGCCCCTCCTTCTCATCCCAATACTTTTCCTTTCACATGCTCCTCCTTTAAAAGAACCCCAGAGTTAGATTTCGGGGCTGTCTCTGTCTGATTCAGAGACAACCATCCTGCTTCTTGCTAATAAATCTCCTGTGTACATTGTGTTCTGGTTTCAGTGTCTCTCTGTCCCTGATCATGTTGAGGTCTGGGGGCTTCCCAGGAACCTCCCACAGAGACAGAGACAGAGACAGAGAGATGTATCATATCTTAAATTCTGAAGTCTAGTAAGATATTGTTTAATTAATTTGAATACATGAACAATTTACTTATCTAAAACTACCTAATGTCAGGTTTCAAGTATAGACAATTGAGATGTATGTAATGATTATTTAACTATATTTCAAAGACAGCAAAAGACTCCAGCTATATGGATTGACCTTAGTGAAGGAAGAGAGTAAGAATCTGGTGTTGGATTAGTGAAATGTGTGGGGAAAGAAAGAAAAGAAATCAGTCCTTTATTTTCATAAATAGTTCAGAAGGCAGTCTCTCCTTGATGGGAAGACTTGTGCACACACTGCACTTTGCACAGTCAACTTATGAACATCCAATAAAGGTTGTTCTTATGGATTTACACATGTCCTAGAGCTTTCTAAGTTGAGTGGCAGGTTCGACAGATACACATGTGTCATATGCCCTGATTGTATTCAGACTTCAATGGGTAAAAGCCTAGAAGTCCACTAAAGAATAAAACTGAAACTCTTAGAGATCATAAGGCATTTGGAAGGTCAACAAGATTTCAACATATGTCTCAAAGTGAGAGAAGACAGCCCAGGGTCCTGCTGTCCTGTGGAGAGGCAGGAAGCAGGTGGGAGCTTGTCCACCTGTGAGATACTGATGGGGCTGTGGACACAGTCAGCAGATACTCATGGGGCTAAAGACCAGACAAATATGGAACTGAAGAGTGAGAAAAGAATAAGCTCGGACCTTTTATGTGTCAATCCTTATCTAAAAGTGGATAGCAAATCAATGCTATTATCTCAGTGTTGAAACCTAGAAGTCCTTCTCTAGAAAAACTCAATAGAATTTGGAAAGCTCATGCCTGTAACCAAATACTATATTGATATCCTCAAATACATTCTTTCTCTCATCTTGCTACTAAAAAAATGTACATCTGATAGCCACCCCTGCCCACCTGCTGTTAAGTAAATACCCTAATCAGTAAGGCCTGCTTAGTACTTACCTGCATGGTTTTGGTCCACTAAGCATCAGTTCACAAAGCACCACACTGGGAAACAGGGAATGAAACTCACATCTCGTCCACCTTTTTATCCCTGGATGGCTTCATTAATAGCTACATAGAATATTGGCATCTCAGAACCACTTCTTTTTCATTTTGTGAACCAACAGGAAGTCTGAAACGTGCATTTCCAGGGGAGGCATTTGCACAAGTTCTGGAAGCAGCAAGTGAAGAACCGTTATTTCTCCTACATTAGCGGAAAGGGGGAGCTGAGTCACTGACAGCAAAGTCGAGATGCTTCCAGGAGGAGCAGTCATCCTCCTTAGCCAGACACCCACTGCTCTGCATGCTGCTCCGCCTGGCTTCCTGGATGCCAGATCCCCAAATGCCACTGGGGCTACTGGTTCCTCTGAAGCTTCCAGGTCTCTGTTCACTCACATCCAACAGAATTTATAGTCACATTGGTTTCTCTTTTTCTGACTAAAATTTGGCTCATTCAGAAGACATATAAAAGCAAAGGAATTTTTTTTTTATTTGCAGTGGAGGTAACTGACCACTCTTTCTGATGGGATTTAAGGCCTGCTCCACAGGAGAGAACCCAGGCTTGGTACTATAAAACCTAGCCAAAATCTACAGGAGAACCTACTAGCAATGCTTTGCTAATAGATATGACATCCAATTGCCTTCTAAATACTTATCTTTACATCCTTAGATAAGTGAAGGCCTCAGTCTTTATCAGATAAATTTATTTTGATAGGTAACAGCAGTAATTCAGAGATCCAAAGGCAGAGAATAAACAGTTGGAGTCTGGGTTCTAATCAGGATTAGGAAGATTGAGCAGAAATAATCTAAGAGCCAGTGGATGATAGTGTCAAAGAATGCTTTCTGGACAGGGGCATGAACTTTTTTACCCATGAATTCACAGCAATTGGATTTACCTGCTCAAAACCTAAACCATATTGGGCTGGTCAACATTTCCTCATGCAAAGAACAATAACTCATGAAATACACTATTCCCTGAGGGACTATTGTGGTTAATGTTGGCTGGATGAAGGGGAACTACTTTCTTTAGTGTTATAACCATTGGTAAATTGTCCATATCCCAGTGTGTGCACATGTACATGCTATTGTAGGCAACCCTTAGTGAGTCATACACACCTTATATACACAAGCATTTACACAGATAGGATAATATGAGATAAAAAATAACTGAACCCCATTATGTACATGTATGAAATTATCAAACAATACATCTATACAATTTAAAATAGAGCATCAGAAGAGAATATTTGTTCCTGGAGAAAGGAAAGAAATTGAAAGAAATTTCAATTTATACCATGCCCACAAAACACAAGCAATATATTATAGGAAAGGAATAGAAACAAAACAAAGACTCACTCAAACAATGAAACACAACTGTCTGAAATAAATGATTTAATGTAGGAATAGTTATAAATTTCAAGAAATCTAAAAAATTAAGACAATGAGATTGGAAATTACAAAAAATAACAAAGATGTTGGAATTGTCAAATAAATGGTAAAATGCCCAAGAACTAAGAAAATACTTAATTATTTTGAATTGCAGAGAAAACTAAGAAATAGTACAACAAAAATAAAGGGAATAAATCAACATAGTCAGGAACTGTGGTTTTGATTGTTTTTTTATGGATAGTATGGGATCCTTCTGTATTTCTGTCTTTGTGTGTTGTGGAATGTTCTGTGATGTTGCATTTCTATTTATGATTTGGTAATTTTGTTTCCTATACCATACTGTGAACTCTAGTCCAATTTTAAGTTTTTTTGAAGTAGTATAGCTTTTTTAAATAAACAGATAAAATAAAATATCAGGTGGTAATGTTCTGATTTACTTTTTCAAATTACTGACAAAACAGACTGTGAGAGTGATCTGGCTTCGACATCTGTCATCCAGTGAGGGCCAGAGTAGACTTGACTGATTTGGCTAAGTAGGTGAGTGTTCCCTTTCCTCCTCACCACTCCAAGTGCCTCCCTCCTGAAGCAGCTCGTTTGGTTGAAGAGGAAGACTTTCCATGAATAGAGGAGGACCTGTCAGGTGAGTAGGTTTGCTTTCTGAGTAGCTGGAATTTCTAGTCTGTACCACCAGACCCAGGTCAGAATCTTTTTTTATATTGTTCATCAAGATATGAAGCAATTTCCATGCTTTTTAAAAAATCAAGATGTACTTCAATGGAAGATAAAATTATATATAATTAAGACTTGTACACAAGCAATCTGTTGCTTTTTACTTAATAGAGAATTGAGCAGATGATGACAAAACAATGTCAAGGAACTAAAGCCAAAGGAAGTGGATGCTCTTGACTAGAGAGCCACCCACAAGGACCAGGAATGGCACAGGAGGTGTGTGCCCACATGCCAGCTTTGCACTGTCATTTGTGACAATCTGAAAGACTAATCATGTTAGCAATTTATTCTAACTGATTAGAAAATCATGAATGCAATACATATTATTTAATATAGCATACATATTACTTATGCTTATATAAAGCTTATATAAAGCTTCATTATTATGCCAACTAACCCTAGCAAGGGAAAGATAAGAAATTTCTAGACCAGGGGAAAATTGTGGAAGGAGACTTAGAGAGTCAGTCAATATTGGCCATGTGTCAAAGATGAAGAGTGGTGGAAGAAGCCATTCTAAACACAATCAATAAGCTAGTTGATGGTGAAACAGTGCACATTAAAGGAACGAAACTGCACAGCAGTCTTGCATTTGAGTACTCAATACATTTGGCATTGTGTTGGAACCTGACCATTCAACAGTAGTTAAGGTTTGTTTGTCCTTAAGAAACTTCTAGAAAGGATGGAAACACTACTTGTTTGCTTGATAGCAGGACTAATACTAGGTTCTTATTTACATGTGTAAAAAATGGAATGACAAATACAAAAAAAAATAAGGTGAGGTCATCATATATATATTTAACAAGAAAATAGTGACAGCTTATTAAGTGTTTATATCGTTTATTCATGTCATTAAAGTGAATCTACATCTTATGCTGGTTTCTGATGTAATCGACTTGCTATTATTTATCTATGTCTATCCATGCTTTATTTCAGAATATTCCCACATCCACACAGGTCAATATCTGATTTCACCAAAGCACACAGACTGACGAAGCTCTGTGTTGCTAACATATTTTACAAGAGAAACAAGGGAGTTGGAAGCTTTATTCAGAGCCTGAATCAGAGTTTTGGTCACCCACAATTAGTTTAGGAGAGTCGAACTGTGAAGGCAGGCCTTTGCAGTGCTATTTACAGGTGCTTAGTCATAAGAAAGATATCAATACACGTTTCATAACCAAACTTCATATATTTAAAATACTGTTCTTCAGAAGAAAATGAGAAAACATTTCACTCACTCCCCTTCATCAAAACAAAAGTGAAACAAATCCTTTTTATCATTTCTCCTCTGACCTCAGGATAGACATTGAGAGAGAGAGAGAGAGAGAGAGAGAGAGGAGTAAGAGAGAGAACAGGCATGTTATGGCACACAAATTGGAGGTCAGAGAACAATTTTCAGAAGTCAGTTCTCTCTTCCACTGTGGGGTTTCTGGAGTTCTAACTCTGGTTTCTGAGCAAGTGTCTTACTCATTGCACCATCTCTCTGGCCCCAGACTCATTTTCTTCTATACCTTTCTGCTTTCTTCTCCATCTTCTTCTCAGAAACTGGCCACCATTTTTGAGCTGGTCATGTTCTTTTTAATGTCTGTTCTTGTTCTTAACCAGCTCTGTCTTCCCTACAAGATCAAAACTTCTAATCTCAACACCTATTCTTCCATATCTAAAAAAAAAAATCCATTAATTTTGTCTTTCTCCTGTTCCCCTCAACTATAACCTTGGTAATTCCTCTATCAGAGTCAAATATCTTTTAAAACAATATTTTTTCAGGGTGAAGAGATGGCTCAGGGGTTAAGAGTTTGCCTCACAAACAGAAGGTCCTGAGTTCTGATCCTGGATCACACATAAATATGCCAGGCAGAAACTGCAGTGGCTTACACTTCCAACCCTTGTGGGCCAAGCCTAGGAAATCACAGAGAAAGTCAAAAAGGAGGTCAAAGTCATCCAGAACTTTTCCAGAAGTCACCCTTGGTTATCCACAAGGACACACAATGCCCTTTGACACACACACACACACACACACACACACACTCATATGCAAAATGAATAAAATTTAAAAAAAACATTTTTAATATTGATTTTATTTTGTCTTCCTCCCTTAACTTAGTCCACTGCAGCCTTTAGAAGCGACCCCTAGCTTTACTCAAAACCATGTTACTGCATACAGAGGGTATTATAGTTATTCTCGTTACTGCTTTGAGACAACACTCTGACACGTGTAACTTAAGGAATAAAGACAGATTTATTTGACTTAGTTTTCCACGGGGAATATAGTTCCTTATGGCAGGATCACATAGCAGAAGAAATGGCTAGAGGCAGAAGCAGAAGGCTGTTCAGGTGACCTCGGCCATCATCAGGAAAGCAATCAAAACCTCCTGGCCCACCCAATGTGACAACCTTTCTCCAACAAGGCTCCATCTCCCAAAGTTTCTACAACCTTCTCAAACATTAGCAACAGCCATGGATACAAATACAATAGCGGAGGTGGGGCTAGCTTAATTCAAATCACAAAGGGTTCTTTTTTCAATGCTCAAGTCACTAGAACGTACCCATCCATTCCCCTCCTTGGCCTCTCATCTATTTTTTTTTATTATTATTATTTATTCAACTGTGTGCATGTGCGCGTGTATGTGCGCATGTGTGTGTGTCTGTGTGTGTGTAGAACCACGGACGAATTTGCGGACCACCATGGACGCCTCCACCTCCTTCTGCCCCGGGATTCACAGGGTCCGCCCTACCAGGACCAGAAGCGCAGGCCACCTCCGCTTCCGCCTGGCGTCTATACGTGGGATCTGGGATCCGAACTCAGGACCTTCCACCTGCAAGGCGGAGGCTTAACCCCTGAGCCACCTCTCCAGCCCCGGCCTCTCATCTATTATGGAAAATTCTCTTCCTTCCTCTTCCATTTGCCTCCTCCCTCCTCTCGTGCTGTTCTTTGATTTTCATTGCAGAAAATCTAACATGGACCACTATTTTTTTTCATCGTTTCTTTTTTTAAAACCTTAATTTTCCTTTTATTGTACAATTATTTCCAAATGAATGTTATCACTAACTGCAGCTTTAATGATTTCTTTTACAGACAGCTTATTGACACTCACTGATGTTCAATATTGTCCTATCTTGAAAATGGGTATGTTAAGATTCATGCTCCACCAAATATTCAAAGGCAAACCAGAGTGAAGACCAATGCATCACACATGCAAAAAGACATAAAAACAGGAGGGAGTCTGTCAGGAGAGAAGGGTTGCAATGGAAAGAGGAGGGGAGAAGGAATTTGGGATTAAGGTATAAAATATTATAAACTCACTATAGTCATGCATGAATTTCCATTGATGTTTGTAATCATGTATCTCATTTGTCCATTCATTAACATGCTATCAATTTTTTGTAAGAAATTATATGTATTTTTGACTCTTATATCCCCAATACATAGCCTAGTTTGTGAAATCCAATAGACGTTTGGTAAAAACATACACAAGAATGAGTAAAGAATCACATACGCAAATTAAGTAATGGTAAAATTATGAATGAAAGTATGCTACAGTAGGACATCCACATTCCAATACTCTATATTTTTTGATTATACAAACAGCACATATTTCTTCAATTTGTTTTCAGATCCCTTGTTTGTATGTCACCTTTTAGAAAGACATCTATTGACTGCTCCATTGATAATGAGTCCCTACTTTATATTGTGACATTTTACATGACTATATATGTATATATATAATATATACTTTAGCATTTACATATATTTAAGTTGGTCAAATGATAATGGAAAAGGAAATGTTGAAAAATATATCAAGGTATTTTTATAGGAGATTGTGATCGATAGTTAGAGTTGAGGAACATTCCAGAGATGACTGCTGAGATGGACCTGCTAACCCTAATCCGAACATCACACTCAGTGAATACAGTAAAATAGTATGTAGGAACCCATAAATATATCCTTTATGTAAATATATAAATATATTTAATCTTTTGCAATAATGTGCACATGTATAATCAATTATCATATTTCTCCTGTTTTCTTCTCTTATTCCCCCCCAATGAATTTTTTTCTCCACACATCCTCCTCCTATTTCACATCTTTTAATCATTCTATGGCCTACTACATTGATTAAGGGGCCTGTATGGGTGGGGGTTATTTACTTGAGCCAAGACTATGCATCATTTTCATGTGCCCATTAAGTTTTTGAAATAAGTAAATTGAAACCTTAAAAGAATTTGGGTAAGTTTTTTTAATGGTCTACATAGAACACATCCCTTATCACCAACATTCAGGACTTCTTCCTCTTCTACACCAGTATAAACTCAAGAAAGATTGGAATTTTAATGTGTTTATAGTTATTTTTTCAATTTAAAATAAATCAAAGGATAACAATTTGAATTGGTGATATAGTAGCTAGCCCAGCTGCCTTTCAAAGCTCAACCAATACAAGTATTTGGAAAATGTTTGTGCCTATAAAGAATAGAAAAATATCTACCATCTTGTAAGGTGCCTAAATTTTTAATGACCTATGATTAATTCACTGAATGGCAACACAATCCCAAGATAAATATTATGTAACCACTAAGCATAAATTGATAACAAACTTTCAATGGTTGAGCTTTAGAATGAGAACATCATTTCCTTAGTGCTGATTAAGCTCCTTCTTTGTCTGTGGATATGGCCTCCTGGCCTTATGTTGCGTGAATTATTTTTCTTCAGGGAGATGCCACAAACACCTGTCTTTCTGCCCCCAGATAGGAGTTTTACGACAGATAAAAGTGATGACAAACCAATAAGTTTATTGGGATTACTGACAGGAGCAGGGGTGATTCACAGGCAGCTCACTAGAGCAGGACCGACAGCTTGGAAGGGGATGCCTAAATAGATCTATCTCTCTCTCTCTCTCTCTCTCTCTCTCTCTCTCTCTCTCTCTCTCTCTCTCTCCCCCCCATGAGTTCTTCTAATTAAACTATTTGGCTGTTCAGCAGTCTCTTTGAAACTTCTACACTGCTTGGGGTTCTCCTTCAGACTGCCTCGAACTGCTGAACAGTTTCCCTGCTACCTGATTGGCTGACAAGAGAGACTCCTTCCCCTAGGGGTTATTTTTCATTCTGGAGGAAGTCACTCCCTCTTTCCAAATTTGTCGTTCCAGGAACCTCGGGGAGTCTCCAGAATCCTTTGCTGGCTGAGACTGAGGCAAAGGTCAAAATAGCAATTCAGAAAAATGCCTCCTATCTGGGGGCAGAACAAAGTGCCACAGGACACCTTATACTGACTCTTACTGTTTGTACTGTGATGGGAAAGTTAGGAATGGATGCTCTCTCTTCGCCTAAAAGTTGAAATATTTTTCTAATATTGTTAATGTATTATCCACCTTTTTCCATGAATTTTTAAAACAAGTCACGGAACAGGAGATGTGTTCCTCGATTGGCAATTCGTTTTTTCCCTTTGCGTTTTCTTGTGAGCAGGCTGTCAAAACTGATGTCCTTCATCGACCATTATGTCTTGTGAGCTTCTGGACCACACACTTCACATCGATAAGCACAACTTTCCCATATTAGAACCAGTACAATCTTATTAAGTGATTCATTGGGCTGATGCAAGGGTGAAATGAGATGATCTTCATGGCTGTCTTGTGGAAAATGTTAGCTTTGGAGGGCTCAGCGTCTCAGGGGATCCTACACTCTTGCTACTAACATCCCGGTGAAATCTATTCCCTTGGTTTTGGGCTGGATCTGTCACTCACTACTAGGCATAGAGCAAAGCAATGCCAGGTCTGAGACTTCTTTCTTATGTTTGCACTCTTGTGCTTCTGATCACTCACTCCAACGATAAGGCCTATGACTAAGCAAAGGGAGACATCCATTCCCAACTTTCCCAGTCTCTTTGAAGCTTCTACACTGCTGGGCGGAAAGTCAATGTCCAGTAGCAAAGGGCGACACTGAGTCAAACACCAATAAGAAACCTCCTCCTTTCTCTTCCCATCTTAAAGCTCAGGGAAATTTGTGGAAGAGAGAGTGGTAAGATTGTAAGCCTAAAGATGGGGAGGAGCAACGATATGCAAGATACTCCATACAAGTTAAGGCTGAAGTAATCATAATAGGACTTTGCAAGACCTGCGCAATGACCAACATGTCATTGAACCCCCAAAGTCTAGCATGGATCACAGGCACTAGGATCCTTAGAGGCAAGGGATTAACAGCCACAATAGTGTTCCTATACTAAAGGGGAACACAAGAAAGAACTCTAGGTAATGCTACCGAGTCCTTACACCTCATCAGAGAGGAGGACCCAGAGGGAAGTTTGACAAGCACACAACAGGATGCTCCAGGAATGGGGGGAGGGGCCACTGGGAGAAGGGGAGGGAGGATGGGATGGGAAGGCCTGGGCGGGGTGGAGGGAGGGAGGAGAATGGGATACCTATCAACTTTATATGAGTGGAAGAAATAAATAATAAAAAAGAAACCTCCTCCTGCCAACACCATGAGTGAACCCATAAATGCATTTTCCCCCGTGAAGCTTTTGGATACAGCCACAGTCTTCACCCAAACTGGATCACAACTTTGTGAGAGACCCCAATGTAGAGATACTGAGCAAAACCAGCCCTGGATTCCTGACCCCAGGAAACTATGGGATCATAAACCCATGTTGATGTGAAAGAACTCCTACGTTTTAAGGTAAACTGCTCTGGGGCTCTTATTTATTGGCACATTCAGATGCTGGCATATCTGGAAAGCCCTATCACATATAACATTTTTTTTTCTACCAACTTTATGGAAAAGTTATAAAACAGGCCTAGGAGATGGGAAAGCAATATACTACTTTTATTGATAAAGGTTTAGCTAGAATATGTGATACAGTGTGATTGCCAAATAATTTTCCTGACTGAACTTCAGGAGACAGTCTTAGAAACTGTTGTAGGGAGTGCTGGATTGGACAGGACAGAGCTTAGCCTTGGGGAAAGTCTTCCATGGGGAGAAGCAGACAGCAAAAGCCCAGCTTGCTACTGATTCCTAAAGGGGAAAAAACCAAGATAGAGAAATCACTCAAATCTACTAGCCCTCGCCTTTCCAGTCACACTGGGGGGCAACAGGAGGCCACACCCACAGGCTAAGAGAGAGCTTAATACTAAGGAAGTGATGTTCCCATTCTAAAACTCAACCATTCACAGATTTTTTTTTATCAATTCCTACTCAGTGACTATATAATATTTGTCATGGAATTCTACTCTCATTCACTGAACTAACTATCCATCACTAAAATCTTGGGTTAATTCAAATTTCTACCATCCTAAATGTTACTATATGAGTACCCTTACACATCTTCCTGCAAAGAGTTGTTATCAACCTTGAACATTTTTGTTTTCTCTGTATGTTGCTAGATTGTTTTCAGAAACTTTGACTAATTTCCACCTACTGTATCAGCAGTTTATAGGGCTGCTCCCCTGAACATTGAAGCCTGGGGTTCTAACCTTTGTTTTGCACTCTTTGACTATTTGGTAAGTCAACCATATCACGTCTTTACTCTAATTTACAATTCCTTTATTATTAATAAGGGTGAAAACTTTTCATTGTTAATTGGCCATCTATATTTCCTTTCTCTTAATCATCTTTTTGTATCCAGAGCTCATGAATATCTATCATCAGCCACCTCAGTTCATAAAGTGAATGTTTAGCTGCCCTCTCATCTGGAGTAGTGAAACGTCACAAAGAAAAGAAGTCAGAGGAAATGACACAGGACATTTCAAGTTGTTTTTGATATCACAATATAATTCTCTTCTTTGAACTTAATGCCACTAGACTGTTCCTTACTAGGCAGTTTATGGTAATATTTAACAAAGCATTATGGAACAGTCACTGTGTGTCCCGTGTCATTGGGAGGACTTGGTGCTTATTAACCCTTTGCATCTCCTGACAATCCAGTGTTCATATTTGCAGACAGGGACACTGAATCTGCCCAAGACCTGGAATATGAATTCATAGAGTTCTGTGACCTCAACCACTAGAAAGTCCAGAATAACATTGTACACAGTCTCAGAGGACTGTGGACTGAAGTCTTCCAAACAACTTGCTCTGAATGAATAATGTGTCTGCATTAAACACAGTAATAATTTTGCATCTGATGAACTCTTAATCAGCATAAGAAAGCCTCAGTGTTCCTGGTTTTGAATGGCATGCATATTTTGATATTAAACAAGCAATCAGTGAAGAGCTAAGGATGTATCTCAGTGATAAAGCCTAGAACATTTACAAAGTCTCCAGTTCAATCCTGAGTAACAACAAAAAAGTTCAGTGTCCAAAGCGCATGTGCTTTGGAAAAGAGAAAAACTTAAATTCCATGTTTATGTTGACATCAAGAAATGGGGTAGGGAAAAGGAGGTAATTCAAAGTATAACATTCTCTTTCTTTTAAATAGACTTTGTGCCACAATTTGACTATATACATTACACTGTTATATTTAAATACTACCCAAGGAAAATAAACAAGAAATTTAATTATACAGTTATAATCATTTTCATTTAATTTTAGAAAGTTGTTTGACCATAATTAAGGAGGAGAAACAAGTCATTTGAAAACAACATCAATAATGCAGGATACTTACATAACTTCTACTCTATTTCTCCTTCTATTTAGGACATTAATTCGTTCTGTTTTTATTAACAAGAAAAAGCTTCTCATGAATCTAAGTTAATCAAACTTATGTAGATGTAGTATGCATGATGCAAATGAGGAGTGAATGAAGAGCAGGTAATAGAATCCCCAAAGCTATGCTATTTAAAAAGATGATTTTCTTCTTGTAGAAAATTCTTAACATTCTGCCAGATATTTGGAACACTCCGTGTTTTTCGTTAATGACAGCATTCAAAAACAAGGCAATTCAAAAGCCAAAAGGGAAATCACACTCTTTTAAATGTCATAGTCAATTTTAAAATTTAAATAACAGTAATTTCAGAGCGTGGGATAATCTCTACTTGAAAAACCACTCAAACAAAACATTGATTATTCTTCTAAAGTCATTAATTATGTTATACCTTAATTGTCAGTAGTACAAAATGAGAATTGATCTCACCTATTTTGTTCTTAAATTAATACCTGTTTTACCTGTTTTTACTTTCTTAAAATACCATAAAATTACACTTCATCACATATGCACATCATCTATGCCCATAGAGGCAAATGGCACATCCTTACAGCCACCGTAATGATACACCATGTTCAGAGTAAGTGTTTGACTTACAGTAAGTGCAGATTTGCTTTTTCTTTGCTTACAGGTGGATTGATTCAAAATAAAGCACTTACTATTTTCATGCCAAATAACACTACTATTTCCATTTGCCTTTACTACATGTTCAAATGTGTAGTCTGAAATTGAGGTCCCACCCACAAAAAAATCAGTAACATTGAAAATACTCATTGACCTTACTGGACGGACTTTTTCACCATTTGGATAACAAACCGAAATCAGAGACTTTATCATATTTAAAATAGAATCATTTCTTGTCATCTTTCTGTCACTCTTTCCCCACTATCAGGAATATGGTAATGATTGAGTAGAACTGTAGGATACAAAGAAAATGGGATGATCTTGAGAAAGAGAAAATTGAGTTACACCTCCTCCTAACATGTAACTTTAAAAAATTGCTTTTTGTGAAATAATAAAACCTAATATTGCTATCTTGTCATCTTGGCTAACAAAAAATAGACATCTTAGCAGCATAATATTTATAAACTGCTGCAGCTATCCAATTTTCAATACTTTGAATAGTTTTTTCAGCATAGTATTTATTTCAAATAATTCTAGATAATCAAAAGTATTCTTTGCAAAAATATAATTTTGCAACACTGAAAGCAATTCTACAAATGTCGATAGAAAAAATAAAAACCCAAAGTGAAATATTTGGAAAAAGGCTGAAGGTGCTCCCAAAGGGGTGGTCCAAAGATGAGAAAACATGTGTCAGTGAACCAATCTCACCTTTTCTAATTCTGGTTATGTTTTTACTCAGTTAAAACTATAAAGGAATCAGTTGTAATCCTGATTATGTACAACTGATGGGGTATGATCTCACCATAAGGGGAGGGCATATAGTCTGGCAGATAAAAAGTAACCATTTTGCAAATGGGTGATTGACCCCTCCTTCACTGCGGTTTCCTACTTTTATTACATCTACCTTTGAATATACTTTTTTTAAAATTTTTTTATTCAATTGTGCGTCAGTGTACGTGTATGTGTGTGTGTGTGTGTGTGTGTGTGTGTGTGTGTGTAGAACCACGGACGAATTCGGGAACCACCATGGACGCCTCCACCTCCTTGTTTACTCTGCTCCAGGATTCACAGGCTCCGCCCTACCAGGACCAGAAGCACAGGCCGCGCCCATTTTCGCGCCCGGCATCTATACGTGGGTCTATGATCCCAACTCAGGACCTTCCGCCTGCAAGGCGGAGGCTTAATCTCTGAGCCATCTCTCCAGCCCCTGAATATACTCTTATAATAAGATTCTAGTTTAACAGCATTTTATCTCTGGCCAGGGAGTGACATCCAATACCCATCAGGATAGAGTGAAGGGCATTGCAGGAGCAACAAACCTGAAAAAAAAATCAACAAACCATAATACAGAACTTCAGAGACTCTATATTAATCACCTGGAACTAGGCTAGCCTAATCTCTCCTCATCCTGAAGCTCAGGGAAATTTGCTGAAGAGGGAGCAGTAAGATTGTAAGAGCAAAAGGATGGGAGGAGCAATGATATGCAAGATACTCCACAAAAGTTAGGGCCGAAGCAATCATAATAGGACTTTGCATGCCCTGCACAATGTCCAACACACTATTGACCCCACAAAGTCTAGCATTTGCTAAAGGCACCAAGATCCTTGGAGGCAAGGGATTGATAGCCACAGTAGTGTTCCTATGCTTAAGGGGAACACAGGAAAGGGTTCTGGGAAATGCCCCTGGGTCCTTGCACCTCATCGGAGAGGAGGACCCAGAGGAGAGTCTGGCATGCACATTAAAGGATGCTCCAGGGAAGGGAGGGGGAGGCACTGGGGGAAGAGAAGGAAGGGGGGAGGGGAGGGGGTCACAGGGCGGTGGAAGATTGGAGGGAGGGGACTGGTGTACCTGCTGAGTTTGTATGAGTGGCAATAAAAAAATAAAATAAAATAAAAGAGAAAATGCTTTCAAAGCAAAAAAAACAAAAAAAACAAAAAACAACAACAACAACAACAAAAAAACTATAAAGGAATCAACAAGCTGCCCTGATGGGTATGTTCTAACCTTGCTCCTGAAACTGGAGGTCCATGATAAGTTTCCTGATAACTAGAGAAACAAAGAATACCCTAAACAATTTCTTACGCAAGGCTGCAAGGAAGGGGATGTATCACAAGGTGTTAAGTTGTAGCCTCAGCTGGTCATAGAAGATACGGTAGACAAAGTGCTAGAGCCTATGTCATGTGTATAGAGCATCCTTGCCAGGACCGTACTGTGGAATAACCGGAAGGCAGGGCTGTTCTTTGCACCTTTGTCTTCTGGGTCTTTGTTCTTTTGCCCTTGACCCTCTGTTATTTCTGCACCTTACATTACTTAGTGATTCTGTTCAGCCTGACAGCAAAGGCCCTAGAAATAGTTGATTTTTACATTTGACCAACCCAAAAACTGATGCCAGTTAATATGTCTGCTTTGTCAGTTTCAAACTCAATGAATGTGATTCTTCTTAGAAAATAATATACTAAGAAAGTAATTCAAACAGTGGCAGCAAGACTCCAGCTGTCTAAAAAACTCTTAGTTACCAAGAAACTCTTCGAACTGAAGCCACACAAAACCTCTGTTGCCTTTACTGAAGTTGCAGATAAGCCACTAATACAAAAGGAAAAGCTTGGTTAAGGAAAGAATCCCCCTTTCAGTGAAAGGCTCCAAATCTTCCCACATCATACTCTTCTTGGTGCACTGAATCCAGAGTTGTCACTCGCCCATGTGGGAAAGAATCAGTTTGTTCAATATGCAGTTCTGCTGCATGCCTTTCTAGCTGCTGTTAGTCCAAAGATAAAAACCAGCAAGATCTCACCAACTAACTTGCCTGCTTGAAGTCTCCCATAAGTTTTTCAACTGGCACATCTTTTTTTTTTTTTAATTTTTTTATTATTTCTTATTTATTCAATTGTGTGTGTGAGTGTGTGTGTATGCGGTGTGTATGTGTGTGTGTGTGTATGTAGAACCACGAACGAATTCGGGAACCACCATGGACGCCTCCACCTCCTCCTCGTTTACTCTGCCCCGGGATTCACAGGCTCCGCCCTACCAGGACCGGAAACATAGGCCGCCCCCGCTTCCGCCCGGCGTCTATAAGTGGGTCTAGGATCCGAACTCAGGACCTTCGGCCTCCAAGGCAGAAGCTTAACCCCTGAGCCACCTCTCCAGCCCCTGGCACATCTCTTTTCTATCTAGGAACTTAAAGTATCAGTGTTACTGTGATACCTATCTATATGAAACAATAAACTGAGCAGTAATAAATCCCTCATTCCTATCAGGACCAGAATTCAGCTGAAAATACTAAAATGCAATCACAGTAGTCCTGAAATAAGAATGGGTTTTCTCGCTTAAAAAAAAAATCAGTTGCTTTTCTGCCCCAGACCCTGACCCAGGCGGACTCTCTGCTCCTTGGGAGGTAACCTTCCATACTAATCAGGATGGAGCCAAAGGCGGTGCAGGTAAAGCAAAACTGAAAACAACAGCAAGCCATAATTCAGAACACCAAAGACCCTACATTAATCACCTGAAACCAGATCAGCCAAATCTCTCCCCGTCCTAAAGCTCAAGGAAACTTGCAGAAGAGGGGGCAGCAAGATTGTAAGAGCCAAGATGGGGAGGCGCAGCGATATGCAAGATACTACACACAAGTTAGGGTGGCAGTAGCCATAATTGGACTTTGCACAACCTGCACAATGGTTGACATGTCAATGACCCCATAAAGTCTAGCATGGATCATGGGAAGAAGGCTCCAGGCAGTAGGATCCTTAGAGGCAAGGGATTAAAGGTCATAATAAAGTTTCTATACTAACAGGGAGCCCAAAAAGAGTTCCAGGCTATGCAACTGAGTCCTTACCCTTCACAAAGGTGGAGGACTCAGAAGGAGGTTTGGCATTCACAAAGGCTGCTTCAGGGGATGGGAGGGAGGAAGGGAGAGATACTGGGAGAAGGGGAGAGAGGGAGAGAGTGAAAGAAAGGGGAAAGGGGGGGAGAGTACAAGGGAGGACTGGGGAGGGGAGAAAGGAGGGAGAAGATGGAGGTTCCTATCAAGCTTGTGTGATTGGGAAAAAAAAAATAAAATGTGTGAGAAAAAAAATCAATCATGCTGGAAGAAGGCAGTTGCAGACACCTCTGTCGTCTTCACAGTTTCTAGATAGGCAGAGCAGTTCCACACATCATGGTCTCACATAAGAGTGTTCAAAAGAAGGACAGGGAATAGCAGGGATGAGGTGTCCTGCTCCTTGCTGTTTTGTAGGACAGCTCAACTTCATAGAAGTCATTGAAAGAGTTTCCCTCTGTAGCTCACTACCCAGCCCCAAATAGCCCTTCCCTCTAAAATGTGAGCCAGAAACACTTACTCTAAGACAAAATACCTCATCCAAAAAAGAATTCCACTGGGGAACAAGAGGGTCAAAGGTCAAGATGTTTTGATGGGGGAGTCATAAGCAATAAGCTCTCTAACTGGCATTTACTTCTGCAACACTATGAATCTATGAAATAGATGATGTATAATCTGACTAGTGTCATAAAATCAATTAAGAATGCCGCAAGATTGCAGTTCATTTATTTAGTTTTAACTAACTTCACTCTGACTAAATTTGCATTAAGGTTCCCTTTCTGCTACATGATTTAGCAGAAATAAGTATGTTTGCCTCTTCCTCACATGTATACACATTTACAGTATAAACAAAATCTCCCTCAGATCTTCTCAGTAAGATATTGATTTACATAATGATACTGAAATAAAAAATCTGGAAAGATCATTTGTATGTGGGTGGGTAGGGAACAGTGAGACTCACTGTTTTTTAAAATGCATGGCTAGGTACTAGTTATATGGCAAGAAAATTGTCAGTAGTATTACTAATTCATGTTGTAATATACTACAACAGATACTACAATTTTCACAAGCAGTTGTTTTCCTCTAGCCCAATGAGGCAACAAGCAAGGTACTGTTAATTCTAGTTTTTCTTTCAACTTCTGCACTTTGCAGATGAGGTGATGGGATGTGTCTGACATGTCTTATGCTCATGCTCACTAGTGGTGAGAGAAGATACTAACATGTATCAGATATGCAGCAGGTAGTTCAAAGATCTCTCATGATAGACTGTCATTGTGACCAGTTTGTTTTACTTGTTCTCATGTCAAAATGTGCTTGTTGTCTTCTTGAGCATCCAGTTCTAAATACTGGAGGAAATACATCAACAAAATTAGTATTATCTTTTTATTCCAGGAAAAATATAGATGCAATCATCCCTTCATAGGAAATAGACTCTCCTTTGTGTAGTTTTAAATTCACTCCATGATTGTGTGATTCTATTATTTTTATGCCTGCTCAGTGAAGGCAACCAATTCTGTGTGGTATTGTACTCAGAATTGGTATCAATATTAATAACTGCACACCATCTAGCTAACAGTTATTGGTACAGTCATTTATGCTTTAAACTGAGATTAGTCCCTCTGTTAAATGAGCACTTAGGACTTGCTTTCCATCATGAAAATGATTTAAACCCTGAGACAACCTGATGTGGATTCAGGAGAAATTGGAGTTTTTCTGACTTATACCAAATCTCATGTTCAAAGCCAAGCTTTATGCATAATTGCATCTAGTAATACACCTGTAATCACTGTTTTGCTACCTTCAAACTGTGCAGAAGGCTTCATTCTACGCTGTTTTACTCCCACATACTACAGCTGCCTTCATTCCTCCATCTTTTTAGTGTTCTCTTTTTACCTTTAATTAAAATGCATTCAAGACAGAAAAAGAAAACCGAGAAACAAATGGTTATAGAAAGTGACATTCAAATGGAACCCATTGTTCTAAATGCTGCTGTTCAGGAAATAAATCCATGACAGGGTCGGCAGTTTCATAAGGCATCAGAAGGAAAAACCAGAGATATTGTTAAATATTCATTTATGATGATGTCGAATGCAGTTCCTTCGACCTTATTTCCAGGTGGAACTCCTCAGACTGTGCTCAAACACTCCTTCGGTTTTTCACTTTTTAAAATTATTCATGTTCATAAAATTGGAAAATGCATGTACTATTATTATAATCATCTTCTATTTCTGCTAGGGAAATAGTGAGCACTAACTTAAAAGCTTAAACAATGCATTAATGTGATTGAAATAGTTCTTATTCCTCTAAATATCAGAAATCGGAGACCACCCTGGTCAGAAATTGAGGTGTTGTGCTCCCAGGGTTTCATTCTTTCTGAAGGGTTCAAGAGATGCACAATCTTCCAGCTTCTGCTAACTTCCCTCATTCCTAATGCCTGCTTGTTTTCTTCAAAGTCAGCAGTACCAAATCATGTTTTTCTTGCTGTGTCATTCTGGTCCTGACTTCTTTCTTCCTCCTTCTCTTCTTCTTCCTTCCCTTCTCCATCTTATCAATTAAGAAACTTTGAATTACCTTAGACTGAATAATCAAGGATTATTTTCTTATCTTAAAAATCAGAAGAATAATTAATTTAATTCCTTCTGCAACCTTGAGTACCACTTGACATGCAATCTAGTAAGACTGACAAGTTCCAGGGATAAGGACTTAGACACTTGGGGGAGATCATTATTCTACCATCCACAAGCATAGGTAGTCCACCCTGACCCAATGGAAAGGTGGAATCATTCCACAATCAAACATCCTCACTCATGCATTTAAACATAAGTAATGATTTATATGTGATGCATATGTAAGTGTCTATATGACATCTGGTATGCAAATGAGCATGACTTCTATAATAAGTCCTACACTGAACCTCTCTTTCAACCAAACAGGTAGGCATTCTGTCACTTATGTGTACACACTCGCACATGTTCTTACATCTAATCAGGTTTCTGTATCAGGACTGCCAAGGAGCCAAAGCTTTTCCATGCTGTTTTCCAAGGATTTAGTTTTACTTACTGCAGCTAAATCTACTCTCATGTGGTGTCCTGAGCTTCAAGTTTGCTAATCCTGAAGATGCCTCATTCTGATAAACAGGTTCCAGCCATACCTGAAGCTAAAGACTAAGCACACTAACTCCTGCCAGCATGCAAGTTTATCATCTGTATGGCACTGATGCTTCACATTCTAAGGATTGCATTTTTTGATCAGCCTCCCTGTCATGAGACTTCATTTGCTATTAGGGACTAGAAGTACACTTCATCTCTTTCTGGGGACGAAGAACATTCCTTTTTGCTTCTAAGCTCAGAAGCAGGAGCTCAAGTCCTCAAACATACAATAGTCTAGTTATTACTCCTTGTTCAAACTTTAAGACATAATCAAGGGGACAGATACCTTGTTGCTTTTCTCTATGCTCACTTTGAGGACCATTAGTCTGAGGATCATCAGTCAGATTTTCCTTTTCAAGGAACATGGACAGGACAAATCAGCAGGCAAAGGGATCCAGGGTCTGCTTCCGTGCTCCATTGTCTAAGGAGCTCTCACTGATGCTGAGTTTTTTTGGAGAGTTTGAATAGCATCCAGAGCCTCAGACAGCCCTGCTCATCTAATTCTCTTCCCTTTCATGTGACAAGCCAACATTTTACTAGAAGGACATATTGTCTTTTGATTCATCAAACATTCATGGTGGGCATGCTGTCTTAGCTCTCAGATATTACAGCATTCTAATACCAATAGGAATCATGATTACAATAGTAACAATGCTTATTAAGAACCACATATAACCACATATAGAAATTGTATAATAAAACCCATTACATGTATGCAAACTTGGAAACGAAAATAAAAAAGTAAAAACAGTGCTTGATAGTGTAATAAAAGTTTCTATGTGCTAAAAAGTTATTCTGTGATGTCCTTCTCAGTCATACCAATGCCATGACATACATTTTCATTTTTGTTGTATATTATACTAGATGAGTAAACTTAGCATATTGAACAATTTGCCCAAATACCCCACTGGATTTCTTCCAAACACACAGTGGTAGGATTAATATTTAAAGCTGATAATTAGACTTCAGGACACAAGTTTTACATTGCTATGTAACACTGACTTTTGTGCCTTCTAAGTTACAGTGCCACAGGAATTGCAAACACCCAAGTATTACCAGCAATAGTATCTAGATTATTCAGAGAATCACGTGTTCCAAATGAGTCTTGGAAGAGCTCCATCCAAGCATGAGCACTCACTCATGCTGCTCTGTCTGAGGTCCACCATTTCACCTCTAGTTTTCTTTAGAAGAACATGAGTATTCAATGCTCCTGGTATTTGAAGTTCTTTTTACATTAACATTTTATGGTATACTTTCAATCAACAATTAATGGCCACCTATTTCGTGGGAGCATCATTCCATATGTAATCTTTTTTTAAATGTATTATTTATTCAATTGTGCGTGTGTGCGTGTGTGTGTGTGTGTGTGTGTGTGTGTGTGCGCGCGTGCGTGTATGTATGTCTGTGTGTGTGTAGAACCACGGACGAATTCGGGAACCACCATGGACGCCTCCACCTCCTCCTTGTTTACTCTGCCCCAGGATTCACAGGCTCCGTCCCTACCAGGACCAGAAAGGCCGTTCTGCCCGGTGTCTATATGTGGGGTCTAGGATCCGAACTCAGGACCATCCGCCTGAGCCACCTCTCCAGCCCCCTCCATATGTAATCTCTCGTTGAAAGAATCTTTGTTCTGAAGTACATATCTACAGATAGTACATGTAAAACTCTTATATGGTGTCAGACACACAAATGGCAAATAAAGATGTCAGCTTTCTTTGCTGTTTAGGTTTTGTGAGGTTTTTTCCATAGTGATGGAAGACTATTTCTATGATCTTTATGCTTTCTGCAGAAGTATGCATAACATGTGTGGATCCAGACAACCTCATTCATTCATTTTGTTCTGGCAATAAATCTGCCGTCCTCATCTACTCTCTAACTATGACAGTTAATCCATTTGATATGTAAACTCTTAGCACCATGCACATGGTTGAAGAATGGCTGGTCAAAGTTCTAGCTGGCTTTGGTGTGCAATGCTGAATTTCCTTGCACCTGTTCTGTGATATCACCTGCTGACTTTAGAGATTACATCCAGGACACCTCCTCCTTGACTCGCTCTGAGAGCTTTGATCCTTCCCATGTTGCGTGCTGTGTCTCCACCCTTCCTACACAATGAGTGAAATCTCTCATGCCCTTCCCCTGGAAAAAGTGAAAGCAAGGTGCTGTGGAACAAGTAGGTGTCACGCAGTGAAACTACTTTGGGCATGACTCACATCAACCTGAGCAGAAATCACAGTGACAAAGATGATGGGAACAAGTCTGTAGCAAAGCGCTCAAGTTATAGGAACTGAAGTTTAAAATATTTGAAAAGCAGTTTTTTAGTTGGAATTGAAATCAATTAGTAAGACTTGAAGAACTTCTGCAAATCTCACTCCTCTTCATTGCAGGAAATTTTATACTGTTTAAGAACTATTTTCTGCTAGTATTATGCTGTTCATTTGGAGAAGCTAAATATGTTCCCTGAAGTGAACATCTCTTCCATTCTGCACCCGTCTATAGAAGCTACCACAGAGGTAAAGGGTTTTCTACAAGGAGGGAGAAAATCATACTTGAGCCAGTGCTGGAAGGATCTGATGTGCTGAGTCAATGCCTGGCATCAGATTGAACTTTATATTTTGTGAAAGGAAGACTGTTGACTCCTCTGGTTCTTATATGCGCACTCTGTTGGGCGTGTGTTAGGTGCAGATACTTGAAACTGGTTGTGCAGCTCAAGTTCAAGGATGATAATAAACCTGCTCCAAGAGCTGGACTTGGTGAAGGTCACTATTAACCTTCTTCTAATATGGTTGATTTATTTTGCCTTGAGGAACAAACTGACTCCCAGGGAGATCTGCTGATACCTTCAATTTAAACAGGGGTATAGATAAAAGTGTGAAAGTGGAAGATAAATTACTACTTGGATTTTTTGCAAGGCTATTAGATTATTACTGAAAGTAATTATTTAATTAACACACTTTTCCATTCAATAGTATATAAATACTCACCTCTTGATATTTTCTATTTTGTGATTAACATATGTAGAATATAACAATTCAGATTAACTGATGAAAATAACATGCTAAAAAATATGAAGCAATTTTAAGACCAAGTTGCTCTTGCATCATATGGTATAAAAGAATTCAGGCTTTCCAATTAGATCAGATGGTCCGTCATTTCAGACAAACCATTTAACTTCAGCCTCAGTTTCTTTATTCACAAAGAAGGATAAGAATTGTAGCCATTAGATTCTAAAATATTTGAATTAAAACTATCCACAACATGTGGAACAGTAGTAGTTAGTTGTTAAATATAATGGCTTTGGTTTCTCTCTTCACTTATATGGTTCTGATGTTACACACATTTTTGCAGTTGTTTTTAATTTTACTTTTTTATTTTTGAATCCAAAGAAGCTCAGATTTTTATTATCTTGTGTTGCAACAGATTTCCTTCAAGCAATGCACTGGCAAAGTGACAGCTGAGTGTTCTGGTTGGGAAACCTATCTCTGAACTTCTCATTGTCCATTTCAAATGTGAATTACAGCTGGCTTGGCTTTAACAAAGGCATATGGAATGATCATAACTGTTCTTTCCATGGTAGTTTTACTAGGTGCCTCATGACCTGTTTATAATCTAAAAGGAGAAGTCCAAGAAAATTTTGTTATTACACTAAAATAAGTACTTCTTCCAAAGCCTAGGAAAATATAAAGTACCTAAGATTTTTATAAAGAGAACTGATATTTATGATAAACCCTATATTTCACAAAAAGCAACCTTACATGATAAGAAAATTAGATCTTGGTAAAGGTTCTCCATTGCGAGATTGTGTGTCTGTCTCTAAGAAGCCTCAAAAATGAAGGTTCAAAACATATTCACAAGGTTCAAATGGGAACATTAATTTCTAAGGGACCTTATCCTCTATCCTCGGTGTTATCTCAACATCACTATGGGAAAGGAACTTGGATGCTCATGGCCAAGGGACAAGCAGACATCTAACCAGCTTGGAATAATCTTACACTGTCAGAGTCACATAGATGTTGCTACAGGAAAGGACGTTCATGTTCATAAGCATGTATGTAGATCGAGTGGAACAGTGCTTCAAAAGTAGCCACATGTTGGGGCTGGAGAGGTGGCTCAGGGGTTAAGCCTCTGCCTTAAAGGCCGAAGGTCCTGAGTTCGGATCCTAGACCCCACGTATAGACTCCGGGTGGAAGCGGGGGCGGCCTGCGTTTCGGGCCCTGGTAGGGCGGAGCCTGTGAATCCCGGGGCAGAGTAAACAAGGAGGAGGTGGAGGCGTCCATGGTGGTTCCTGAATTCGCCTGTGGTCCTCACACACGCACACACGCACAATTCAAATAATAAAAAAAAAAAATTTTTTTAAAGTAGACACATGCTGTATCAGGAATCTTTTGCTCAACTAGAAAATCCAATTCCTTATTTTTTTCACGTTTTACGTTCTTGAGAAGATGGGTTAAGCAACTCCACTGAAGCTTTAAGAGACTTGGATTGCAGCTGAGCAGAGAGCATATGCTTGCCATGCATGAGGCCCTGGGTTTAATCACCAGCACCAAATAATGATGATAATGACAATAACTATAAAAGAATATTTAAAAGCATAATGCTGGCAATAAGTCAAGACTCAGGAAAGTTCAAGTATGAGAACAGACCTTCCAGAACAAGAGAACATCAGTATTATTCAGCTTTTCCTGATATCTAAGGTTCTGAATACTTGATTAGCTTAAAAACAAAAGCAAAACCCAATTAGATTTTAATTTAACATTTTCTCCTGTGTTAAAGACAATACTATTACCTCCTCCCACTCGGGACTTATCATTTTTTTGTGTAGCAAAACCATACATGCCTTTCTAGTCATTTCTGACCACTGGTTCTCTAATCAAGTATTACAGTAGGTAAGCTCAAGTCACCTTTACCTAGCATAGTTTAAGTGCATCAAGATGCTTGCCTATTTCACTTCATGTCATCTCACTTTTCAAGCCTCTTTTCACCTTACAATCACAAAAAGCAGGAGGAGTAGAGTCCAAGAAAGTATCTGGAGATAATCACATTCACTGAATTCTCTATAGTATGTTGCTGCAACTATTTTTTCAAATATATATATATATATATATATATATATATATATATATATTTGTGAATGTCTTCTTCATGTCATTTCGTACATATTCAAAGCTAGAATATGTGTATTTTGTGGTCAGAAATGTCTTGATGTACTAAGGCAAATTCTTTCTTATTTTGCATGTGTGTGGAGGGGTTGCTAACTGTGGCTGGGTATAAGTATGTGTGCAAGCATATGTACAAAGGCACTTGAATATGTATTATTGTGGAATTCGAATGAAGACATCAGGGATCATCCTGGATTGTGCCAACTCCTTATGACTTTGCTATGTGGTTTCCCAGGCTCTGCCATTACCTTTTCCATCCAGCATTTTTACATGACAGCTGTGAATTTGAATTCAGGTCCTTTTGCTAGTGAAGCCCAACACTGACACAAATTCTCCAAATGATATTTCTAATGGCTATCTCTATCCAGTTCATAGCACAGAGTTGAATAGAGAAACAAAAAGAGAAGACCTTCAAAAATTACAAAAAAAATTTACAAAACATGTAATTTTAGCAATAAACAAGTGAGTAATGACCCTTGATAGTCAGAGTGGGAATTAATATGATCTTGTGTGCCAGAAAGGAGATAGAGAACATGACCTTCTTAGTGTGTATATCCGAGGACTAAAAACTTGCTATGGAACACTGAGTACCACGTGTCACCCAGTCCCGACTCCTCAGCAGATTTGTATTAGTACGCTATTCCTAACTGATCTCTTTCTCAGTATCCAAAAATATTTTCTTCTCTTTATACCAAGTTTCAAAAGTAAAAATTGCTTTAACGGGAAATGATATTTTTATTATCAGAAGAATGGCTTAGGGGACTAAAGACAGACATAATGAAATGTTACTATAAACTAAAAATAATTTCTTAGACTGGTTAGACAACTCAAAAGTTTGGCTATCCACAGGCAGATCTTATAAACTGATAGATGAGCAAGTGAGAGAAGATAATATTGCTGCCTTGGCCTCGGTTCCACTAATAATATCCTCAAGTTTATTTTATAGAATAAAAAAATCACAATTGCTTACAAGTTAAGAACATGGACTCAAAAGTTTTTATAGGAGCCAGATCTGACCAGACTCCTGGCTCTGTCATTTCCAGGCTGGGCTGAGATATCTTCCCTCTCTCAGCCTTAGTTTGCTCCTCCCAAGGATAGGTCCTCACAGTACTTGTGGCTCATACTCTGAGGTCATGCTTAGCTTGTTTTGTTCAGTACAAAGCACATGTAGGATGCATGTGCACATATTTTTAATACTTTTTCTCTGTGTCTTAGTTCATTCGGGCTTTAGTAACAAAATGCTTCCTTGGGTCATTGTAAGCAACAGAAATTGATTACTCAGAGAAATGGAGCTGGAAAGCCTGACAGATCAATGTGCCAATATCACTGGTGTCTACTGAGAAACTGTTTCTATGACATTTTTCTGTCCTTTGCCATATTTGGGGGCAGGGACAAGAAAGACTTAGGCCTCATTTACAGATGTACTAATTACATTCCCATAGAATGAATCATCAGGATGCAAGGACCCAACTCCCTGAAGCTACACTTTGTTTTTAATACCAATGCTTGGAAAATAATTTTTAAATACATTTTAAAATATGAGTTTTGTAGGGGTATAGATATTTAGATCGCACCCCTTTTACTCTCAGAAAGCTTTGCTTATTATTTCCTGAGGAACTTGGAGCAGGATTCTTACCTTGCCAACATTTTTATGATCAGTTCTTCCAAATACTTGTAGAATGAGGCAAAGTGTGATCTATGACTTTCCAGTGCACCTTCTGTGGTATAGAGGGCATGTTATAGATACTGAAAAACCTCATGACTGTGGTATAGATGGTAACTACTGAAGTAGAGAGGAAAACTTTACATGGACGAGCCAGTTGTATAGTTCATGAATCTAGCACATAATGAAAATACCACCGCCACCCTGTCTTAGTTAGATACAGGTATAAAGTTGGTGGTTGAGGGTTCTGGGCACTTTTGTAGAAAATTAGAAGTTGAGTTAAGCCCAGAATGAACCTGCAGAAGATTGTATAGTTGATGGTGAAGTCTCAGTCCATAGTGGCTGGGACTAGACCCTGAATGAATGGATAAATAAATAAATAAATGGATAATAAATAAATAAAATGAATAAACAAATGAATAAAATGGAGAGAACTGTTTGAGAAAGTGGGCATCTTTTTGTATACTGGCCAGACATGCTGGACTAGCAAGGAAGGATTGTCCCTTTCCTCTCTCAGCCATTGCATGGATATGATCTGGCCAGTTCCCTCATCCCTTGGTGTTTGTGTGGGCTCTCAAGCCAAACTGGACAAAGAACTGTAACTGAACTCTCATAAGAGAAAATAAAGCAGCTTGCTACCTTAAACTGTTTTGTTATGATTTTATCAGCGACCATTCAGCACAAGTGCAACACCCCCTTTGTTTTTGAATTTCAGGATGGTAGCGGTAGCCCTTTCCAAGCCAAGTGCTCTGTCACTGTGTAAAGCAGCATCCAGGAAAGAAATTTTTATAGTGTGGACACGTCAATTTCATGGAAAAAATTAGGAAACTTACGTTTAGAAGATAAAGTATTCAAGTTCATATTTGAAAGTTGGAAGGAGTTCTAAAGGAATGGGTAGACCTACAAACTGTAAAATTTATTTCGAGCTTCCACAGAACTTTTTAAAAAGTCAGATTTATTGAGGCAAAGTGATTGTACTATCAAGAAAGAGATTTATTTTTAAGATTAGTACTCGTACATTTTAACTATGAATAAAAGAAGAAGTTTTAAAGACCTTGAAAATGGCATCAAAATTGAACCAACTCAGGCAGATGTCTGAGACAACAGAAGCCTGGATGAATTGCTTTTCATGAAGTCAGGCAGCAGGGACTATTGTGAACAGGATAAAACTCATTGCTTCACTCAGAAGTAGCAGCAATCTCTTGCTCTTCCTCTAGAATCTCTGTGGAGAGTGTCTGTTTTTCTTCTCCTCTGCATAAAGTCAGAATCTGTTTCTGTTTTTGAAAACATCTTCAATCTTCAATTATACATCCTGGGCTGAAGAAGAACAAAACGAAATTTCAACCACGTTGTTTCCCCCCCCCCTCCAAAGACAGCTTTTCAAAAGTATCTCCATTCCAGTTATAGAAAGAGGCCATGAAGAAACCCAAATGTTCATTAAAAACCTCTCACCTTTTCTTTGCCTTTCTAACAGAATTGTATCCCAGGAAAAAAAAAGTTATTTTGCATTCCAGGCAATGCTTTGAAGACAGTGCCGATGAGAACTTGCCCTGCTCCTTTGTGAATGAAGTGCAAGTCTATACACGTTCCGTGCGTCTGCCCCTCATCCTGAAAAACTGTCTCCCACCCTGGGAAATTAAACCTTCTTCCTTCCTTTTCTGGTTTCCTTATAATAACTCAGTCTCCAGTCTGAGGTACATGTTCAACCTCCCAGACGTGCTACCACCATGCAGAGAGTGTCCCTTTTCTTCCCTAATTTATCCTGTCTCTAGGAAAGTTAAAGCATTTAGGACAAGGAGGATGGAAACAGCAGTTCCCTCTGAGCAGACCATGCACACAGACAGTTGACTCTCAATACTCTGAAGGAGGAATTTTATCCATGCTTGATCCAGACTGCAACAAAGCAGGAAAGAAGATGACTATATCTTGATGACAACAGAAAGGAGAAAAGATTATTAAAATTTTAGAGAGCAACTTCCCTTAAGCTAAAAGTTCAGAATGCCTTTTCTTTTTCCTTCTGCTCTTCCACTAACTTTCACTATTTGTGATAAACCTTTGCAAGCCTCAGATCCCTTATCCTGACAAGAGCAGATGTTTGCCAAGATGACGTCTGCATGAGCGTGAGTAACTCCCTTGAGGCAGTCTCTGGGTCACTGAGTCTACGTCTCAAAATCTATACAGGGACAGAGTGGGAGGATCCACATTCCTGGCCAAATTGGTGCTCATGAAATGCACATACTTGTGAGTCCGGCACTTGCGTCTCTAATTGTGCATATTTCTCAAATTATCCTTGATATTTTCCCCAGGATACAGTAGAAAACTTACCAGTATTTAGCATTCCACTAAAAACATGTAAGGAGCAGAGAATGAATTAGTAGTTCTCAGGTTAAGTACAAACAGAGGGGAAGACAGGCATGCTCAGAACACTTGTATTTCAAAGGCTGCAAAAATAGCCCAGGGTAATTCTTTGAGAATTTCCTCTGTGGGTCTGTTTCATCAAGCTAATCAGAATTTGATTTTCTTTATTAAGTTGCTTTCAAAAATATAAGTTCATTCAACACACCTTAAAAATATATTTCTTAATTCTACACTACGATTATTTTTCCATCTGTGAAACAGAGAACAATATGAATAATAATGTCTAGGACAGTATGCCCTGGTCCCTTGGACATCTTTGCTATTAAGTCTGAGTATGGGAAAGAATCTAGAACAAAATCTATTATAGCAGCAAGAGAAAATAATGCAGTAGGGACCCTCTACAGGTCAGCACATAGCACCTTCTGCCAGGCTCACAATTCATAGAGAAGTCTTTGAGAGCAAATAAGAGAAAGCTGTAGGTATTTGCTGTCTTTTTGACAAAGGTCATCAAACAAGGATTAGAAGTTTCTTTTCCTACCCAATAACTTTTTGGGGATTAAATGCAAGATGGTGTCAAAGATAGCCACTCACCAACTTCTGTTTTCATACTTCAGAAAAGGGACATTTTTAAGTACCAGGAATGCAGGGGCTAACTATGTAAAGATATTAATCACTTTGTCATAAGTTACTTTCTAGAGAGCTCCTGATGATTGAATGATGGAAGGGAAGGTGTTCGTTGACCAAGGATATCAACAGGACTGTATAAGCCTGCACCTCTCAGTTTGTGTTCTCACACGTGTTTACACCTCAAAGCACAGACTTAAGGACTTGCCCTGTACTACTGAGATAGCTACGGGAAGAGTTGATTGACACACAGCTTGAACAGCCAGGGTTTTCCTGTTCAGCTTGAGGGTACAATTCTATGATGCCAGTGCGCAGGAGACAGAGGCAGGTGGATTACTGCAGGCTTGAAGTCAGCCTGGTCTACACATGAGAGTTTATCTCAAAAACAAAACAAAACAAAAAACAAAGAAACAAACAAACAAAAGTTTTCCCTCCCATTCACCTCTCAACTGTTGATTTTCATAGGGGATATACTCTTTTCTACTTTTTTAAACCACTCATTTTGGTACTATTTTCATTAAAATAATACATGGAAGTTTTTATATGCTTTGGGTATTATGTATAAATATGAACACAATATGGAGAGAGATTCTGATTTTTTCTACTCTATAAAATTCCTTTTTAAAGATGTAATACATATGGATCACAGGATATGGGCAAAAAATATCAACTAGAACTGGTTTGAGAGCTTGCTACTTGCTGGATAGCTTACACAGTACCAAGGAATACTGTAGAAACTACTGTGGGAGAGAAATAGTCCAAGGTCTCATCACCCATTGAGATCTGCAAGTTATAATAAAAATCACCATGGCAACAGGTGACCACTAGTTTAATAGTGGCATGAATATCAAGGAGACAATAAACAGCTTTTGATTGGATTTAAGGTCTGCTTACCAGAATGGAACCCATTCCTATTACTGTTAACTAGAACAAGATCCTATAAAAGGAAAGGAAATGGGTCACAAAAAGCACAGACTATGAAGCTTAGCTAGGAAGATAGTACACCAAACTACTCTGTAAATACCTGTCATTATACCCATAGATTGGAAGAGTACTCAGCACTCAACTTAGAAGCCTTCTTCTATAACACAAGGTGCTTATTACCGAAAAGTATACCTTGCTAAAATGCAGAAAATAAGTGTCTGTGGACTTCTTGTACCTAAAGGCCCAGAGAATATTGCAGAAGAGGGACAGCAAGATTGTAAGAGCCTGAAGTAGGAAGGTACTGGGCCAGACATTATCTTCTGGACATGACATAGTCTGGATATACAATCTTTCATGGCAGATATATATACTTACACAAAAATTGCATGATAATCATCTTATCAACATTTCCCCATAACATCAGAAAAATCTCAAGAAGCTCCACACTTCTCTGAGAGATTGATGAGGACTAATGTTGATGAGAAAGTAAAAGAGGATGTTTTTTTCAATGGTATATCCACAAAGATGCTTGCTGGAGCATGAATCAGGTCAGGCACAAATCATTACAGACTAGATGAAACACAGAGGTCTGTGCAAACAAAAAAATTTGAAAATAGAAGGGAAGATGAAAGGTTGTAAGGGTTGAAAAGGAGGGGGTAGGATTTGAGACCAAGGATTGAAAATATTATAAAGTCACTATATTCATGCATGCAACATTGAAATAATAAAGACAGAACAACAAAGATAATAACACACCACAATTTGTAATTATTTTTATTTTATTTTGTATCTTGTCTTTGCTCATATCTGAAACCCACCAAAAAGTGGGGGGAAAAGAGAAACAAGAAATACATGAATTTCTCTAATTCAAGAACTTATAAGGAATGAAATAACTGAATCTAGAGTATATGTCTGGTGTATTGAGAAAAATCACAAAATACCAATTATGAGTTAAGTTCTGCTCTGTGACCCAGTCCATATGGAAACCACATTGGTAACAGAGAATTTATGTAAATTAAACCTAAAAACCATCAGACCTCCCTACATTTTGCTTTATAATTTATTGTTATACACCTAGTTATTCATTTCCATGCAGGCAAGCATCTTTTCTTCACTTGAAACTTGAATTTGTTGGAAACACTCCCTTTCTGTTTTCTTGCTCTACCTCTACAGAAGGTCACAGTTCTCAGTGCTTTCCTAGCTTTCCTAGCTTTCCTATAATTTGTTTCTAACTGAGTTACAGGTCTGGGTCAAGCTCAGTGTTTAGTAAGCATCCTTCAGGCTGCAGTTGTAAAACCATTGGACAACTTTTGATTGGCATGCTCAACTAATGAGGGCTCCTTTTATATCATGATTCTCTTACTGATATAGTCCTTCATAGTATCATTAAGCCCCAAGCTACTTGGATTCATTTAGTCTTCTTATGGAAAGACTAAACATGCAGAGACCCTCAAATATATTTAAGGTCAAGTCATAGACAGTATTTCTCTGAGTCTATCTGGGTTCTCTGTGGTCACTATGGCTTCACTCTGTCAATGAGAAAAGAAATTCAATTCTATAAAAGAACATATATAAAATAATAAAACTTCCTCAATCCCGCTCCAGTACTGACTTTGTGGTTCAGTAACACTACAACCAAAAGCAAATGCTTTAACCACTGAGTCACAGTTGTCTTTATGGTAACTGGAGAATGCCAAAATTCCCCAGAAGTATCACACAATAGGTTCAGGAAATAACATGTGACATTTCTGTCAGGTATTAAAGTATTGATATATTATTAAGCCATCAGGATACTAGGCTTTTTCATATAAATTACTAAATTTTTTCAAAAATAAATATAAAAAATAATAAATGCTTTGATATTATGTAAACATTCTCAAAGTAATTATAAATATAAGACATCCCATACAAAAACAATCTAATGACAGATTGCTTATATAAATAACATTTCTTGCAATTTTAGAGAATTTCATATCTCTATTGCTTAAATGATTTGCTTAGTCTTTGATGATATACATAAAACCATAATTAATTTTGGGTTTAGCCTAATTTAAAAGATGTGCAAGGATGAAACTGCACATATTTTAACAACTCTGAGACTGCTCACATTCCTGGAAACCTAAGTTCAATCCCCAGGTTCCCACATGGTGCAAAGAGAGAACTGACTTCTGAAATTCTCTGACCTCCACACAATGCTATGGCGCCTCTCCGTGACAGAAAAAAGGCAGATAGATAGATAGATAGATAGATAGATAGATAGATAGATAGATAGATAGATAGATAGAAAGATAGATAGATAGCAAATAAATATTCAAGTTTGTGGAGTTCTTACTAAAGATCTAAGGTACACAGAATATGTTTTCCTGTGCTTCACTTTCTCCTTCACCTGACTACCACATCTGACTATCCTAAGGCCAAGCAGCTAAGCTACATACAGAATACTTTTATTGAGAAGGAAGATCATAGGTTGAGACCAAGCAGTCAGGAAGTAGAGGAGATACAGCCCTTTCTCTCTTCTTCTCTCAAAAGGGACCAATCATAATAAATAAGAACTTTTTAATCAGCAGCAAATACTATGAAGGAGGGGATGAAGAAGATCAAAAAGTCAGGATCAGACTCAGTACAAGAATGCTTCCCTCTGTTACAGGAAACTGCCCCCCCTCGTTTTCCACATTACCTCTTTCCCTCTATTTTGGAAAGATGCCAGAGTCAAATATTCATCTTTGTGGAGCTCTGAACACATCTGTTACTCTTCTAACTGGTACAAAACCTAAGGAAGGAAGGCTTCTTTAGCTCTTGTTGGGAAAGACATGGCAACAGGAGAATGACATGGCTGGCCACATTATATCTGCAGTAGAAAGCAGAGAAAGGTGAAGGTTAGTTCTCAGATTGCTTTTTTTTTTCCTTATCTTTTTATTCACTCCAGGGTTTAGTTCAAGTGACGGCACTACCCACATTTAGGTTGTATCTAATTTCAGCAGTTAAACCTCTCCAGAAACATCCTCACAGACATGCTTAAGATATATCTTCTAGATTATTTCAAATCCTGTGAAGTTGATGAAAACACTCATCTCCCATATCAAAGGTTTTTTTGGCTTTTTCAAAATTAAGGTAAACTTCTATCAGTTGGCACAAAAGTATTCATGAAACCTTCATCTGATGAGTTGGAAAATAACACATCAAAAAAGATATAATATATATACATGTTATAATAAGCATGTATGTGGGTAAATACATATATATGCACATATGACATTAACATAATGTTTTTCACTCACATATGAATATAATTGATTAGTAGCTTTTATTTTCACACATTTTTAATGTTCTAACTGACCTTCACTTAATCTTTAGAAATTCAGCATAACATAGGAAACCTCATGTTATAGATATAGCTAGAACTTACTTGTTGCTCCCATAAACATTCAAATAAAGGAGAAAAGAAAAAAGAAGAGATGAAAAAGAAAAAACAGACAGTGAAGAAAGAGAGAACTAAAAAAAGAGAAGCAATTTTAGGACCAAATAAAATTCCTAATGTCAGGTGAAGTTAATGGACTTTGAGAAGGTCCCAGGTTGGGAAAATAGGTAAAGAGAAAGAAAAGGAAGAAAATCAAAGGCATGTGGGGTTTTAAATATTTCAAGCAAGACATAGTATTGAGTAAGTAACATATGATATCGTATGACACCACCATGAAAACCTTAACACAGTCTCTGTATTTGCCTATCTTCAAATTAGTAAACCTTAACCTACAAAGAAAAACAATATCAGAAAAGGAAGATGCTGCCTGTAGTGTCCCTCTTACTCAGACTTCACTGTTGAAGAATCCTATGGGGTAACAAATATGCAAACATCCAAAGATGGCAATAAAATAAAAATCTCTCAAATTATCCAAAAGCACAACTTTGCTGTGGCCATTCAACGCATATACTAGTCAAAGCTCTGCTACACAGAGATCAAATTCCTCTTCCAGGATTACTACCTTATTCTATTTTTCTAAACACCACAGCCACAGAACTTGTGTATGACTGAAACTCAGGAAAGCTCAGCAGGACATCGACATTTCTGTTATGACACCCAGGTTTAGCACACACATTATTAAGATTTTCTCAGTATTGCAAGACTAAAATCTAAAGAACCTTCATACTGGGCGTATCCTTGAAGTCTGGCAGGATGGCAGCAATCTAGGGGACACCCAGACTTTTTAGTCAGGCCAGTAAGCAGAGCAGAGCAGACTACAGGCCTGTGCTTCTAAAGTCCAGCACAGACATCACACCAACACCTCTTCCAGAAATCCTAAGCAATCATGACTATCTCCTGAGACACTGAATTCACTGTCAAGGAAGGACTTAGCTTCTAGATGTAATTTAGCTCGTTCAACAGGGAATGATGATCTAGGCCAAAATAGTATGTCATTTAAGGTTAGGGATTCCAAGATCCCAAGTAGTCATCTCTTGGCAACTTATCATTTTTGCCTCTAGTCTAGGGCTTGACAAAAGACATGTACAAGGAAACAAATGACTCTTTTTCCTTCCAACATTCTAAATATTTCATCTAGATTTGGAAAGCTATTTTCATTTCACTGTGTTAGCAGCTAGTATTATCTTAAATCATTTTTCTGTCTCTGTGCCTTGTCATCAGATTGGCATTGGCTCTGTATTTTTGCAGCATTTCATAAATATGTCACTTGTATGCATGTTGCTACCCATGCATATGAATTGTGTTTATTTAGCAGTCATACTGAGTATTCAAATGCATTTAAAATTTAGAAACTTTATAGCGGGCACTATCACACTCAGCATGAAAAATATGTGCATTTAATGAGTAGTATTTTGTTTATTTGCTGGAGTGAACATGAACAAAGCTAAGTGAATCATCTAGAGGTACAAAACCATTTTATTTATGAACTCGAAAGGAGTTGATAAGTCCGTCAGGTTCAGCCAACACAAGGTTGTGATGTTACTGTTCATCTTTTTCCTGGAGACTCTGAGCGAAGTCTATTACGATATTAAGCATCCTTCATTTTGTAAAACAGAAAATCTTTAGGAAAGGCTATATTAGAGAATAAAAATACCCAAAGAATTATATATTATTTGGGATTTAGAATTAGTGTAAAAAAAAACTTGTAATATCTATCAACAAGTTTACCAAGTCACCACATAAAATGTGATTAGCTAACCAAAGAAAAATTTTAAAGTATTTTCAAAGATTAGAGGCAAAGGAGACAGGTCTGTGCCTTCCTAAGAATTTAAAGAAAAGCCTGAAGTATACTTTATATATTTATGTTATAGTTAGTATGAGATTATTATAATTATTATATTATTATAACATAAGACCTTTATTCCTCTGCTATCCAAACACACATACACATGTACACAAAGAAACACAAATACAAACATACATACATGTGCACACATGAAAATATAAAGCACATACATGCACACATAAAAATAAAAATATAGAACACATACATGCATACACACGCACAAACACATTAATGTACATGGGCATGGACACATAAATATACATGAAAACCACATCTGCATACAAGTATATATACATACATTGACAAATGTACGTACAGACATATACACGCACACGCGCGCACGCACACACACTCAGAGGATTTTTCCCAAGTAAATACATTGTTCTGTGAAGAGATTTTTAATTAATTTAGAGAATCCCATTCATTGTCCCTCCACTTAGAATCTTTCACATTATGAAGGAAATGCCCTTATCAACAGGATGACCCAAAGAGAGGCAACTTGATAAGCCACAGAGATTGAATTCCCACAAGAGTAGACAAGCCAGAGACAACGCTGAGATCCATAGAAGCAGACTGCTGAGATCCATAGAAGGGAAGAGAAGGGAGATGGGTGGGAGGGCGGATGGAAAGAAGCAGGGATAAGCGCTCAATATGCTTGTAAATCTAGAAAAATAAAATAAAATAAACCTTCATATTATACATAGCTAGCAGTTTTACTATCAGGTCTTCTGCACAATGAAGCAATTGGTTCACCAAACACTTTGAATAATTATAATTTTCAACACACACACACACACTGAAATAAAAATCTGTAATCCATTTCTCCTTTCATAGTGCAGTCAATGACAGTTCTCTTACTCAAATTATTCACAATGAATGTAATATCACATTCAATCATAAATGCATAAATGTGGCATAGTACCATGGGATTGAAAAGAAACACAAAACTCTTAAGAGTCATGCTATGCTGATTTCAAAAAGACCTATCTATGCCTACCAAGATAATTTCTATAAGTTTTTAATAAAGGAAGCTTGCATTTTCCTTGATTATCTCTAGAGCCCAACAACAGCTTTAACTAAAAGCTGGTGTTCTACATAATTTTAAACAAAGTTAAATTTTAACGGTTTCTCCCAGAAGAAAAATAATTGATCCTGAAAGGCTTTCAAGAGAATTCTATGTTTTGTAATGGGAGGATAGTCCAAGACAAGCAGATATTCTGAGCAGAAACTTGTTCCAATAGGTCATGTTTATGTTCCATCATTGTGGGTAAGAGGGAAGACACTCATGGAAGCTACTAATCCCTGTTAGTCACATCATACAGGAAACAGCTCACCAAGGGAAAATTTTCAGATATTCCATGTAATCCAGTTGTGTCGACTATGTGGACAAATTTATGCATGTAGAACTTTAGTCAAGTGTAGCTTTGTATATGGCCTCTTTGACAAGGAAGCATTTATAACTCTAGAGAGTGGTTTTGAATCAGGAAAATGGAATCCAAAAGCCATATGAATGTTGTCTTGGCAGAGGTGCCTTCTTTAAAGAAGTCTCTTCAAAATGCCACCTAATTATTGTTATGGCAAAGATAGAAAGTGACCTTAGAAGTTATTGTGGAGAGCTGGAGAGATGACGCGGGGTTAAACCTCTGCCTCACAAGCAGAAGAACCTGAGTCAGATACCAGATCACACATAAAAAATGTCAGAAAGGAATGGTAGCAACTAAGGCAATTCTAACCCTGGGAGGCAGAACCTCCAGGCAAAGCAAAAAAGGAGGTAGAACAATCCAGGATAAGTCCCAAAGTCACCCTTATCCCTTTACAAGTGCACACAGTGTCCTCTGACACAAACACACACACACACACACACACACACACACACACACACACCACACACAATGCTATAATGTAGAAGGCTTGTTACTGAAGCAGAATCATAAAGAATCTCCCTCTAATTAATAAATTCATCCATTGGTGATTTTATAGTTTGATGACATTATTGGAAGGAGATGAAATTATGAGGCAACACTCGTTGGAGGCAGCAGATCACTGGGGTCTTACACTTGAGTGTTCATTTCTCTGTCTTTCTGCTGCACGGATGCCATGAGGTACCACTTCCTCTATCATGATATTTCTTTATTTTCAGATAAGTTAAACAATGAGCAAAACGAATCTTTCTTCTCTTCAGAAGTTTCTCTCAGGAACTTTGTCACCCAGATGAAAAGCTAACCAACACAACCATTAACTTTGCTAAACCCGAGCCCTAGTTATTCTGGGAAGCAAACCTGGAAGTTTCTTAGACTATATCCGAATGAAAACTATAACTTTGTTCCACTGTTAATCTTAACACAGATGAGCATAAGAAACAACAAACTTTATTAAAGACTTTGTATCATTGTAACCAAAACACCTGATGCAAGCAACTTAAAGGAGGAAAGACATCTTCTCACACACGTTTTTAAGAAAGTGATGGCAAGAGGGTCTTATCCTTAATCGTAAGAATATGAAGCAACAGCATCCATGTCATGGCAGGCCACGAAGCAGAGTGAGCTGCTCAGAACTAGGAGAGCTAGAACCTTCAAAAGTCAGTTCCTAGTGACCTAAGTCCCTCAGACAGGCACCATTTCCTAAAATCTCCAGACTCTATCAAAGCAGAGCTTACCACTGGGGAATAAGCATTTAAGACATGAGTCTGTGGGAAACATCTTAGATTCAAACCATAAAAAGCATCAAGTATTGGCTTACTAAGAGAAGAATAAAGATGAAGTTTTTCTGGTTTCCGTGAACAAACAGCTCAATGAATTGTGAATCTCAGTGATTTATTTAATGAAGTAAGCCCACTCAATCTTGGGCTGAATCTGAGCTAATCAGCTTAGTATTTCATCCACTGGGGTAGAAAGACCAGAGCCTTGATTTATACCTTGTCCAGGTGGTGAGGGATAGAAAACTCAATCCTTTTTTTTTTTAACCTTGTGTGGAAAGTACTCTTGGCAAGCAGTTGAAGACCACTTCCTTTGAGGTTTCTTACCAGAGCCCACTCACTTATCTTTTCCAAACAACTAAAAAGAGAATCAGAAAACTTCAGACAGAAAGTCTTAATCATTTGCAGATAAGCTCTAAACATTCAGTGAAGCAACAGTAGAGGTCCACTGCTCCACAGGCAAAAGTTCTACTCAAGAAAACAATGCTGACATTACTTTTTTTTTTTTTTTGACATGTGTATAGGTGACTGTGTATATTTGTTTGAGAATGTGTGTAGGTATGTGTATATGTGTAGAAAGGTGTGCATATGTGGGCCTGTGGAGGTCCATGGGTGATTTCGTGAATCATCCTGGATTGTTCTATCTCCTTATTGCTTTACTTTGGGATTTCCCAGGTTCTTTCCACCAGGATTGCAAGTGCGGTTTGGCTACCATTTTCTCCTAATGTTTTTGCATAGGATCCAGGTTTTCAATTCAGGTCCTTCTGCTTATATGGCAAAGACTTAGTCCTTGAACCCTCTCTCTAGCCCCTAAAATTACTTAACTCTGTTGACTGACTTATACATTTTTTAAAAGCTCCATTTTCACTGATGTCTGCTTGAAAATAAACACTAGATGAATGAATGAAACAGTCAGAGTAGATACACGATTAATTTTCTCAGCAAGAGCTGTGGTGGGGAGAGACAATTGAAGAAAGTTACACTACCAAGCACATTAAAAATAGCAATTTTTCATTTTGATTTCTAAGCTGAAGCATAATGACATGAAATGTTTGCATATTTTACTAATTACACACACATGGCTGTTATTCAACTTGATATCATAGAATAGTGTAAGGAAATGCAAGAGAAAAGCATCCATCAAGTAGAACCCCAAGGGATGGTGGATATTATTAAGATGTTTATAAGTGTTCAAGCTGAAGATGAATGCATTCAAATAATTAGAAGACTAATTTTAAGTAGAGTCATCAAGACATCCATATTTACCATAGATGCTGCAGATATTCATTCTGTCAGGAACTGTGGAACTATGTTCTAGACATTGAATTAGACATCAAGGATTTAGCAATAAATAACATATGAGTCTTAGCTTTGCATAGTTCTCCTTCTAACCAGATACAAACATGGGAATAAATAGCAGGCAAACTTATGAGGAAGAAGGAAGTACATCTGGCCAGAGAATACATTTTTATAGTACCTGGAATATGACTAGAGTCTTTTCCCTATGGGAAGTCTGAATAGGAGTATAAACACTATGGTAGAGTGTTACAGTATGAACATGTCCCTTCCAAAGTTCCATGAAACTATTCATAGTGCAATCATATAAAAAATGTGGCCTTTGAAAACTAACTGTGTCATAGTTAGGCACAGGAGTCAACTTGACAGCTGATGGTTTGAGGTTTGGGAACATTTATAGAGAATTAATGGTTGAGTTAAACCTAGAACAAAATTGCAAGAGATTGTCTAGCTGATGGGAAAAGTCCAGCCTGTGATGGATGGTACTAGGCCTTGGAATAAAATACCGAGAGCTGATTGAGAAAGTTGGCATCTTTGTGTATACTTGGCCAAACATGCTGGTCTGGCAAATAAGGATTGTCCCTCTCTCAGCCATTATGTGGTGATGGTTTGGCCAGTTCCCTAGGCCCTGTTGTTGGTGCATGCTCTCCTGTCAAGTTGGACTAAGAACTGTAACCAGTAATCATAAGAGAAAATAAATTTCTTGTTCCCTTAAGCCATTTGATGGTGATTTATCAGCAACCATGCAGGCAGACTGCAACAATGAAGAAGACTGGACTTACTGAGTTCTTTCACAAGAAAGGGCTTCAGGAGGGGTCCCTAGATTCTCCAGTCACAAAGACACATGGAAGTTGCCATCCATGGGAACATTAAGTCAGCTAATGCTTTCATTTTAATTTCTTGATCTCTAGAACTAGAAGCTGCAAATTTCTGCTTTTTGTAAATTAAGCAGTTTAAAGTTATCTTGTAATAGTCAAAAGGCCTAAGACATGGTGCAAGAGTATAGGTCCATGGTGAAAAGACTGAAATAGGTGAGAATGATGTGTGGCAGCATCAAAGCAGGCAATGGGTTTTGATAGTTAAAGTAGAATGTATAAAAATTGTGAGAGGGGAAGTAATGGAATTTGTGGGGAATAAAGAGGTGGGAAGTGAGATAGCAAAATGCTCTGGAATCAGGTCAAAATTGTCCTTGGGAGAAGCTGATAAAATAACTCGGTAGGTAAAGTGTTGCTGCTCATGTATTCATGACCTAAGTTCCAGTCACAGAAGTCTATATAGTGGAAGGAAAGGACAAGTTTCTAAAAATTGTCCTCTGACCTTCACCCAAAGCAATGACATGCATAGCACAATCTTCTCGCTCTCAAATAAGCTAGTTAGTTAGGTAATTAGCTATCTAGCTAATTAATTAATTAATTGTCTTTGGGTACCACACTGAAGAATTCAAACTGTGAATTTCACTATTAAAACGTTATTGAATACTCGTCCAGGTATATATTCTTTGTCATGATCCTGGGACTCTTATCTCAACTCCTTGCTTCATATATGGGGCCATGTTTAATTAATTACATCCTTCATCTTTAATTTCTCTTTTGTCTTTCTATTTTTCTTATTTTAAAATGATGAATAATTGTCTTTCTATAATTATATAAAACAAAACCCTGAGTAACTCCCACCCACCAGATCCCCAGTGCTCTCTTTCCTGCCTTGGGTTCATGAAGATCCGTGAGTATTCTGTACGGAGAATTCTGCAAATTGCTTCATGTGCTTCTCTCCCCAGGCCTACTTGCACTGCAATTTTGGTGACCCAATACACATTCTCTGTCATGACATGCTAATCACTGACCCTGTTGCTATTAAATCTTATCTCTGCTGCTTCACCCATTGTGTTTGTCAGTCACATATGATTTCCTTATTTATGCTTCCCGCCCCTTTGACATCATCGGAGTTCACTTACCTTACTTAAGCATCCTTCATTCTCAGTCTGAAAAAGAGGACAATCTGCTATCTGTCATTTAGGGTTACTATTCATAAGGATTAAGCTCCTGGTCTAATTTTCTTGGTAATTTTATATTCACCCTCATGACTGAATGTGTTAAATTGCATACACACACACACACACACACACACACACACACACACACACACACACACATTTGGAGATCCAGCAATATAATATATAAAACTAAACTTCAAGAAATAATGAAATGACCATCTCTAGTTCCTCACCTTCTCTTGTATTCTATAATATCATCTCATGATATATTCATCATAGTAAAGCAGATCTACTGTTATTCTAAGATGTTTCATTTTTTTATGATCTGTGAAGTGAAAGAGAAGCATGTGGTGGACAGGCACTGACTTCTAAAGAAGAAAAGAGTTGATGATGTCAAATACACTCAAGGACAGAGATGTGACCTCTGAATTGACAAGCATGAAGTACATTGGCATTTTTAATGCATTTGGTGAGCAATACAAGAAGTTTTCTGAGGTGTAGTAATCATAGAAGTCTAAGGATAAGACAGTGGAATGAAGAGATAGAGAAATAGGGCAATATCTGTAGAAAGCAATGTTGGTGCATCAATAAGACTGTTTGCTAAAGTGAGCTCATGACAACAATGTAGGAAGTAATAGGAAAGTGTGAGACAAAGAAAAGAGCATTCATTGCTGAGAAAACATTTTGAAAAATGTAGAAGAGTATGCTTAGAAACACCAGAGAACTGCTTTGGGTGGGGCCAGAGGGCTTTATCCATAGTCACAACAAAAATAAAGTGTGGGTAAATAAATGGAAGTTTTACAAACTTTCTGTTCCCCACTAAATGTATCACACGGTCATTGACTCTCACTGTATATTGGTTAAAATTGAAGCCATCAGAGATATTTAGACTATCAGAGATGTTTGAGAACAAAAGGCAGAAAATAGTTTGAAAAAACAAGCAAGCAAAATGGAGGACAAAGGTGAAAAGAATGTAGATGTTAGGTTAGACCTGAGGCACAGTGATGGGGTCTTTTCCATATTCTTTACAACCTACATAATTAAGCAAATTGTGCAAATTGCTTGAAGAAACAATAATGTGAAAGGGCACTGAGGAAGTTAAAAGAGCATTACAAGAGATTAATTATAGAGGATGTATTAGGGGACATCAAACCTGAAATGGGAAGAAAAATGTAAGGGGATACTTTGAGGACTTTGGATAATTAAAAGAGCAATGAAAATACCTGTTGCAAAGAGAGGTCACATAATATGAGATTTAATATGAATAAATGATGAAAATGGATTGTAAAATTGGTAGTTTGGGAAGAGAGTCAAAGTTTACATGCAGGTGGAACCTTAGCGTGAACGTGGTTCTATCCAAGGAAGGAGCCCTTAATCTGCCAAAAGACCTGAGTCCATACCAATGCCCAGAATCTAAAGGGAACCCTGGGTTTCACATAAGCAGACAGGAGGGTGGAAGGGAGAGGAATGGACTGTTGAAGAAAGGGGAGGGGAGGAGAGAAAAGGAAGAGGGAGGAAGGAAGGAAAGAGGAAGGGACAACCACTTATTATGTTCGTAAAACCAGAAAAAAAATAGTAATTTAAAAAGGGGATTACAGAATTTAAAATTTAATATGAAGAAACTGATCAATCAATATGGATTGTATTTGGTAGTTTGGAAAGAGAGTCAAGATTTAAATGACAGCTTTGTGTTTGGGATACTTAAAAAAGAATAAACAAGAATTTTTTGAAGATCTTGTTTATTATGAATGGGAATCTTCTTTGATATTATTTGATGCTCTTCTGCCAAGATATAACTCGATATAACGAGTTTTTCCAAGTATGTTTTAGTGTAGGATTAGCAGTTCTGAAAATTCAATGTATTAAAAGTATGTCTAAAATACATATGAACATTATAGCCAGTACTATCTCTAAGAAGAAGTTTAATAACAGTTCTAATTTGTTGTTCTAATAAATAAATTTGCAGACAGCCCACTAATTTACCTATCAATTGGAGTGTTTTTCACACTGTAGCTACTGTACTGAATACAGTAGAAACCAGATTGTCTAGAAACCTAGCATACAACCACATGTTGTCCCCTTTTTACACTCCAATTGCTTCTGATGACAGTAGAAGCCATATTCTACTTCCTCTATCTTTTTCAAGCTAGCTCGTGGCTTTGTTGCCTCTGAGACCTACATTTTATTTCTTAAATGTAAGAAGTACCTTTTTGCCACAATGTGTGTTCCTTATCTCCTCCGTGTGTTAAGAAATCGCCTGCTTTAGATCTAGTTGAAGTCAGCTTGTCTTGTTATTCATTTTCAGTCTCCATGTCTGTTCCCAAAGGAAAGTTCTCTTGCATTGCATACCTTACCCTCATTATGACACCAGTTCCCTATACAATGGTATGTGTTTGTATGCATACCTTTTGCTATTTTGCATAAGATTATAGATGTATTAGGATGAAATCTACATGTATCTTGTGTTCAGTGCTTATGGTCCCAGAATCTAGGGTCTGATATGAAGTTATAGTTGAATAAAGGCAAGCAAGGAAAAGAATAATAAAAGTGCTAAGCACTTTGTAGTTTTACCTAATTTTTATTCAGGATTTTCCTTTGCAGTTCAGCCTCTGAGTTCAAGCCACAAACACATTTGAATATAACACAATGAACCACACTTAAAGTAGCATACAGGATTACTGGTATGGGGATGTGAGCTTTAGAAGTGTATCTTGCAGACTGATGCTATGGTTGGGACCGTTCTTCATGAATCACTGGCTTTAGCTGGATTATATACAATACTAATAATAAATGCATATGTGGAGAGAATTGGATCAATTTTCCAAACAGTATAATTCAATCAAAAGGAGGATTTATTTTGAAAGGATAACAAGGCTTTCACATAACTTCAGCTTGGGCTCAGCTTTGACTGTTCATTACATTATTGAGTACACGTTTTACAATTTGCTTTGCTCTGTAGAATGAGAACTAATTTGTGTCTTCAGAACACTGCGGCTTAAGAGAAAGCATATGGGATTCAGACTGACTCACAAACCTAACTTTTAACTTCCACAACTAAGATTCCAATGGAACATTCATGCAATTTATTTAATGAATATTCCAAGTTTTTATCTCTTCTGAATTATCTTTTTTTATTGCTTGAAACCTTATTCCCCTATTTGGAGAAGTATAAATTATAATCATTTACACAAAAAAATTGCAAAGTACGTTTCACTTTAGAAAGACAAGTAGTGTTTAAAAATAGATTTGATCACTGCTGATAGTACATATGTTTGATATTGTCAAGATCCTTCATAGATCTTGCTAATTCTACAAAGAACTTTTTTAAATGACTGTCTCTGGTAGAATATGATCCACTTGGAAATTAATTTTAACCTTCCATTCTTATTATTTTAGTGTATGGAGACAATATGACATTGAGCAAAGAGTTAAGTTTTGATGTCACACAGGATGAATTTCCAGTTTTGATAACAGCAAATAGTTATAGCAATGACCAAATGTCTTTATGAAAATTACATTAACTTCTCTAGGCTCCAATTCTCTCCATTGTTAAATTAGAACAGAACCTAGTACATCAGATTATCATTAGAATAGAAACAAAGCAAAGAACATGTGTCCCTATGCCTGACTCAATAAGAAAATACAGCAGGGATTAGATCTCATTTTTGAATTTTTAATCTTTAATTAAATAGTTCTCTATAAAATGAAAAAAACAAAATAAAAATAAAATTGATTAAAATCAAGTTGAATAAAAGTGTTGTATGGTACAGCAGCTACACGATATCATCACCCCTCTGATAATCTATTCATTTCTGAATTCTGATCTTCTCATAGTAGTTTCCTTCTCTTGGACAAACCTTCTGAATGTGGCAGGAAATGTCACATAGCTACTGTGACCAACATCTCTCATACTGCCCGCCAGAAAAATATTTAATCCCTCAGGTTTTATTTCAAAAGTTCTAAAAGACAGATCCTGGTGATCTGGAATGTGTCAAGTGCCTAGCTATGTCCAACATGAGTGATTGACCTACTGTGGTACCTACTAGGCAAGACACAGGCTCTGGAGCCATACTACTAATTAGATAGCCCTGCCACTTACTTCCCTGTTGTGTGATTTTAAATAAGTACTTAGCTTCTCTGTGTCAGTCATTTCACTTGGAAAGTGGACATTGGTAGCATCCCAAAGTATCACTGTTGATTAATTCAGGAATGCTATGATCCTCAAAGTACAAGGCTTTGATAACTGTCATAGTTGGACACAGGTGTCAACTTGACAGTTGAAGGTTTGAGCTCTGGGCACATTTGTAGAGAACTAGTGGTTGAGTTAGATCCAAAGCAGACCTGCAGGAGATTGTCAGCTGATGGGAAAGGCCCAGTCCATGGTGGGTGGGATTAGGCTCTGGAATAAAATACAGACAGGGGTTGAGACAGTTGGCATCCTTCTGTACACTTGACCAGACATGCTGGTCTGGCAAGTAAGGATCGTCTCTCTCTCAGCCATTACGTGGTGATGGTATGGCCAGTTCCCTCGGCCCTGATGTTGGTGCATGCTCTCCTATCAAGCTGGACTATGAACTATAACCAGTAATCATAAGAGAATAAATCCCTTATTCTCTTAAGTCATTTGATGGTCATTTATCAGCAACTATGCAGACGAAGTGCAACAGTAACACTCAGTGAAGACTGAATATACTAATCATGACAACAACATTATCTCCATCAATATCATACCCACATACCTAATGAAACTAATTCCTGTCAGTGAGGCAGAGTCCTTCCTACAAGTACATAAATACTTGTCTCACACAGGCTAGAGTGGAATTTACTCAGAAAAGGCATGGTACATGATTGAGTTTTTATTCTTATTTGAAAAGTACAAAAAAACAAATTCAGTGAGAAGACAACTTTCCACTGGCTAAATTTAAACTGCTCATGTGGTTTTGGAAATGTATTATACCTAATGTCCCTTACATTTTAATGTTTATGATTCTTTTGTAGTCATAAATCCCCCAAGTAATAAAGCAGAAAGAGAAAAAAAACTAAAAGGGCAATTTCCTTCTTAATTTTCAACAAATTCTAATTCTAATTTATAAAGTCTAAGGCATAAGCTATTTTCATTTTAAGCTCATTTATGTCATGAACATTTCTATGTAAATTTCTGTGCTATTAATTCACTAAAAAGCATCTCCTCTTTTAAGAATACGAGTGTAGCAGTCCACCTGCATGATTGCTGATAAAATTATGACAAAACTGCTTAAGGGAAGCAGGGATTTATTCTCTTATGACAGTTCAGTTGCAGTTCTTAGTCCAGCTTGACAGGAGAACACACTGCAACACCAAAGGCCAAGGGAACTGCCATATCATCTCCACATAACAGTTGAAAGAGGGGCAATCCTTACTTGCCAGACCAGCATGACAACTTTTTCAACCAGCTCTCTATTTTTTATTCACCTGTGCTATCCCACCCACTATGGGTGTGTCTTCCCCATCAACTAGCAGTTTTGCTCTGGGTTTAACTCAACTACTAATTCTCTACAAGTATGCACAGAACATGAACCTTCAACCATCAAATTAACAAATGTATTTAACTATGACAAAGTGGAAAGATGCTAAGTGATTTTTCCAAAGTTGCTTCATAATCTATTTTATGACGACATAGGATTCAATGAAATTTTTAGTATAGGTTATCTTGTGGCTTCATAGAATAAGCTTACCATTCATAAAACAGATGATCTGCCATTCTTCTTTCAAGAATGTAGCAGCCTGCTGTATCTATGACTGTTGTCAAGATCTTATGTGAGTTTAGCTCACAATAACCAGAAGACTTCAGATATTTATAATTCTGTGACACCTTGTGGTGCTCTGTTGTTTCTTATATTAAGAAGCACTGACATCATTCACACACACAGAATGCAGTGTCAAATACAAATCAAGGCATATAAAGATTTCTTATAAACACAGACAGAAGGCAGTTGGGCTTATTTTAAGGCTGAACACAGATTCCTTAGAAACACAGACAGAGGAGTTATCATTTCCTGTTCCCAGCATTCCAGAAGCAGGTGTGCGGTCAAGCATTCCATACCTTTAATCTCCAGCTAGTTAAAATCTGGGGAAGCCTGTTAATTAGTGTGTTGAGATGTCCTTGTATCTAAAGAACATGGGGGAGGTAGCATGGTCCCCTACACAAGAAATGCAATTTCACATGAAATAATTTATATCACCCCAAAAGCATCAAAGGATAAGAGCACATTGTACATTTCAAACTCCTAGTAGAATTTGTCTCATTTTAACTACAAAACAGACTCAAATTAGTTAATAATGAGTCAAACATTAATTTCACACTACGAATCCAACAGGTATCAAAGGAGAATGATAAAACAATACTATGGCAGAAACCACTCATTTTGCATTCAGTAGCTGTTGCCTCTCCCAATGCAATCCATCATTATGCAGATAGCCATTGAAAAGGCTGCAGACAATTACCTGCAGACAGCAGTGCAGAATGTTTTTTGGTTTGTTTCCTCCTTTAGAACTCAATTAGCATCTAGAAAACAGATGTTTAATAACAGCTAGTGAAAATTACTTTTTCAAGTGTCAGAATCATGCACACAAAAGCAGTATTTGTCAAGTGTATTTATGCTATATTTTTGTCAAACGTATTTATGCTATATTTTTAAAAACTGAAATTTTACAGATTTTTTCGTCCATTAATAAAAGGACAAAGACAAACAGTTCTAATGCATAAGATAAGAACATTCTAGAGACTACTGTACTTATTAATATTCTATATATTTGAAATTACTTAAGAAAGTAGATGGTAAGTATACCCAATACCCACAAATAGGCAACTATATGGAGTGACAGAGATGGTTTAGTCAGATAGATAATTGTGATAATCACTTCGTAGTGTCCATTTATATAAAGAAAAAATGTCCTAAATATACTTAATTTTTATTTGTGAGTCACATCTCAGCAAACACGATAACACATAGGTTGCATGTTACAGATTAACTTAATATAGATTCTTTTTTCTAAACCAGCTATATTTAAATATTAAATTTTTTAAATGAGGATCAAGATAGGACATAGCATTAAAATGCAGCTTATTTTCATGTGGGAATGAGGCTATTGATCATCAATGTAATTAACCATGTAATTATTATCATGTTCTATTTTGAAGTCTGGTGATTTTTGCCTCTTTAAAGTCGAGAAAAGGGGCTGGAGAGGTGGCTCAAGGGTTAAGCCTCTGCTTTGCAGGCGGAAAGTCCTGAATTCGAATCCTACACCCCTCATATAGACACCAGGCAGAAGCGGGGACGGCCTGCGTTCTGGTCCTGGTAAGGCGAAGCTTGTGAATCCTGGAGCAGAGTAAAACAAGGAGGAGGTGGAGGCGGTCCATGGTGGTTCCCAAATTTGCCCGTGCTTCTACACACACACACACACACACACACACACACACACACACACACACGCATACACGCAAAATTGAATAAAAAAATAAATAAATAAAGTCGAGAGAAGGCCCAACTGTCTTGGTTGATAGAGCATGAGACTCAAAGTTGAGAGAAGAAACAGTAGCTCTCTGAATACGTGTCACTCATGTGTCACGAATGTCAGTCATCTCACTGCAATGCTAATTTAGGGATAAAACACTTGGCTTGGCTATGATCCATGTCCAATGGAGTCTACAGATAGGAAAACCAAATAAAATTAAAAGAAAGTAAAAGCAAAAAAAATACAGGTTTTCCAATTATGCAGTCAGAAGACATCAAAAGAACATTTTACTGGAAGAAACAAAACCCGTTAAGTACATGATCTGTTGTGAAAGAACATGAAGCATCATACTTTGGTGGGTTTCTACCATCCTTCCACGTCCTATAGAGACTTTTATCACTGTCATAGTTAGCAGTCATGTTTCAGAATCCTCCAGGAGATATGTATCTGTAGTATATTGGACAGTGCATGCACCTAAGGAGAGAAAAAGCCATCCATTCGTAGAATGGAAAGGGAAGGGGCTTTTTGAGTCTTTTTTTAATCCCATAGTTTGGCTCCAGGTTTCTCACCAAAGAATGAATACTCTCTCAGACATGTCCTCTTTCTGTTACCTTTACACTCTTCCTTCCTCTTTCTCTATTCTTTATATTTACTTTCTTACAGCTTTTTCCTCCTTAATTGATTTAATCTCCTTTCCTCTACCAGAAGATAAGAGAATAGGAATAGAGATAATGAGTAGGAATAAGCAACAACAAAGTACAGGTCAAATATTTTCCCTCTTTCCAATTTCTGGATCCTCTGTCTGAAATGTGTCTCATATAATTCAGCTAAAGGATGCACTGAACTGCGAGGAAAGTTTTAGTTCCAATTACACTTATATCACAGTTTGGAAAATTTCTAAAATAAGAGGTTTTCTCTTATTGGTAAATTTCCTACAAAAATTCAATAACCTACCTAACATGAAAAGATTCAGTTCAAAGATTAAATTATGGCTTTTGTATTTAAGCTAAACCTATGAAGTATATATGCTAATTTCTGAAGGTAAAATTTGGATTAGGCAATGATCTTCATATACTACACGAATTCAAGATGTCGTGAAAGAATTCAATAGACAGTAATAATGCATTTTTCTTCACAATTTTTGTTTTTTTGATATATCCAATAATACACAGATAAAATGTACAAGTTGATATAAGAATTATTCAAGTAGAAGGCTTGAAGGCCACTACAGAAGATTACCTTGTATAGCTTTATATTTAATAATTAAGTAAGTCCCATGTATCATGTTCTCTTTTCAATATTTTTGAAAATTTTGAAATTTGAAATAAATTTGAAAATCGTGAAAATTTCTGACTATATCTCTATCTGATTATATTTGCCATTGTTAATACTTGGTTTCGTGGAGGAAGACTTTTCTAAAGTTATGGGTGGATCCTCATATTGCCTATTGATTACAATGAGATAAATAATGTAGACATGAAACAAATAACATTTTCACTTGCTTTATCCTGAATTCACATCGTTCTTTTCTGAGTGGATTTGCCACAAGAGTAATACCTATGCTTTTTTTGAAGTACACATGGCTCTATAAAGCATGCTCAAAACAGCACTTGTGTGAGAATTCTGCCAAGTCCCACAAGATTCAGGGGGTACCATGCAGGAAAGAGTAATGCATAAAGGTCTAGTACCCCTTAAGAAATACTTAACTCTTTCTTAACTTCTTAAAAACAGAGAGCTTAAATCCATAACTTTCAAAATTTTTTCTTATATGAAACATAATTGCTAACTATAAATCATTTTAGCAGTTACTATTCATGGTTTGTGATATACCAAACTACAAAGAAAATTATGACGTAATACCTTTAACAACATTTATACTTCAAAAGGCAAACAGAAATTAGAGCTGACATCTTAAGAAATGTAATATGTATTAACTACTTACTAACCATAAGGTCTCTGAGAAATTTCTTTATCATCCCATAACATGTTTTTCATATTTAAGTGACTTGTATAATTATAATTAAGTCTGTACAATCTCGGTGTGGGCAAAAGTCTAGAATACATTTCACTATGAATAAGTGATGTTTTCACTATCACCATCATCATTGTTATGTTAACAGTGTAAAAACCAAAAGGACAAGTCATTATCTCCTTCGTTAGAATGATTTGGATACAGACACAGCATAGATATCATTTCAATTTAAGTTTCTTATTGTCTGAATATCCTTATTGTTATTGATGTTAATGAAAGAGTTCTGGTTTTCATAGAATTTGCACACTCTACAGACAAGACAGTTTGAACCAGAACACTTTATATTTTCTCAGTCATGATAAAGTCAGGAAAACTGTTATGCATAATACAACAAGCAGCACCCAAGAAGAAATGCTGAAGAGAAGGCTAAACCAATGTAGGGAAATTAACAAACATGTTGCCTTATCACAATGATCCTGGACTTTGGAGTCAGAGCTTAAACTGATTATATCTACTTACCTAGGTACAGGATGTCAAGGAAGTAATGTGCATGCCTGTTTTCTTCTTTGAGTCACATCTCCCTGTCTTCATCCTTAAAAGCCTAGGAAGAGCATCCTCAAGTATGATGCCCCCAGGAAGGCCCAGTGCATTCAACAGATATTTTATATTGTTTCATTTTTACCTTTAATTTTTTTAACATAAATATGTATGAATCATTCTGCCAGTGCATAAATAATAGATTTCACAAAATGAGATAAAAATACAGAGTAAAAAAATAAGCAATCATGTCAGGGAAAATTCCTATCTAACAAAGGATTCCTTAAAAATTACAGAGGAAATTAAAATTCCATGTTGATGTACCAGGCATTAAATGAAAATATAAATAGAATTGAGCCATCCTCAAAAAGTGTTGTCATTTCCTCAGTTCCTACTCAACTAATTACTAAGGACAGCAGGGCCATTCTGCTAATCCATGCTAATGATGAGAAACCTCACTGCAATTTACTAAATCTCCTAAATCAGTTGCTAAATAAATAACTAGCCTTGAAAAAGGAAATATCAAACTGATGAGATATAGAGGTAGTGTAGTGGTTCTACAATTGCAGGTGGAGTTTAATTATTTTGGATAATTCTTCATCCATATGCATGAATGTTTGTACACACATTTGGGACAATAACAAAAAGCTCAACACTTTTATAATGAACTGGAATCCTTACCTAAATATTGGGAGGGCCCAATGAGAAATTTGGATGGCATGTCTGAATTCACTATTATATTATATTTTTCTGCTAGCATTAGTTGATTTTTGTCAAAGAACCGGAGTATCAAAATTATTGGCCACTTTATTCCATCTACCTTTGAATCTACTCTTATAATAACACTCTATTTTAACAGCCTTTTATCTCTGGCTAAAAGGTGACATCCAATACCCATCAGGATGGAGCCAAGGGCGGTCCAGGAACAGCAAAACTGGAAGAAAAAAAAAACATAATTCAGAACATCAGAGACCCTACATTAATCATCAGGAACCAGGCCAGCCTAATCTTTCCCCATCCCAAATCTCAGAGATATTTGTGGAAGAGGAGGTGGTAAGATTGTAAGAGCCTAAAGATGGGGAGGAGCAAAGATATGCAAGATACTCCACACACGTTAGGGCCAAAGTAACCGTAATAGGACTTTGCATGACCTGCGCAATGACCAACATATCATTGAACCCCCAAAGTCTAGCATGGATCACAGGCACTAGGATCCTTAGAGGCAAGGGATTAACAGCCACAATAGTGTTCCTATACTAAAAGGGAACACAAGAAAGAGCTCTAGGCAATGCTACTGAGTCCTTACACCTCATCAGAGAGAAGGACCCAGAGCGAAGTTTGACATGCACACTAAAGGATGCTCCAGGAATGCGGGGTGGGGGAGGGGGAGGCGGCACTGGGAGAAAGGGGGGGGAGGGAGGGAAAAAGAGGGGAGGAAGCAAGGGGATTCAGGGAGGGTGGGAGGGAGGGAGGGAAATGGGTTACCTATCAAGTTTGTATGAATGGAAAAAATAAAAAAATTTTAAAAAAATTATTGGCCACTGAGTTTATTTTGAGGCCAGCACGTACTGAAGTAACCAGGGCATTCTTCATTTGTTTGTGCAGACTGTGTGTTGTTTGTGTGGGAGAAGGGCAGAGGGACGGCACATCTCTCACTACAGTCTAGGTGAGTCTAGAGCTCACCTTAGAGCCCAGACTGGTTAAACAAATGACCATGCTCCTGTTTCAGTTTCCAATTCCTGAGGCTGAAGGCCTGTGACAGCACACCAAGCTTTGCATTTCAGTTACTGACTATCACAGTAGCTAGGGCAACAGGTGACAATCTGTGATGTCTGCTAAAGTGGCTACAGTAGGTCGCACAGCTGTCCTCACATGTCTGATTTTATGTCAAAAGACATCACTATCTAGAGGACCTAGGATGTTCAAATAAGGAAGTCAGAAAAAAATACATGCCAAGTTTACAGGACAAAACAAGCTATGATTTTAGAACTCTGAGCACTCTCGTGCACATAGTAAAGTTATAATGGAAGCACCTTGTCTATAGCCGAAGCATTAACATGAAAGATTTGGATAACAAATAGCATATTCTTAAAGAAACAGCCCCAAATTCAATTTATATCTCATGGCACAAGTCAATATGAAAAGACTGACAAATCTCCCTCCATATATCTCTACAATTTTAAGTTCCCTTTGGTTATGTTGGAGAAAAATCTGGGGAGAAAAGGAGGTTTTATGATACTATCATCAGGTGACCATGGATGTCCAGGGAAAAGTATGGCTGGGAAACCAAACAATGCTTGCAGAAAATTAAAGGGAATTAAAAGGAAAAGTGAGAAAATTTCATAAAGCCATTTTCATCTGAAAATGTATTACCTATTCATTAATAGCTCCTAGAGTAAGTGTTCCTTTTTAAATATTATTTGGGTTTGCATTGAGTAAATATTCCTTAAGGTGTTCAGTTGTCCTTTGGTATTTGCAGGGGGTTAGTCAGAGACCCCTGTGGTTATCAAAATCCCATGAATGTTTAAATGCCTTATATAAAATGACAGAATATTTATATATATGTTACACACATCTTCTGCAATACTATAAATCATCTTTGTATTAATTGTAATTCCTACTGTAAGGTAAATGCCACATAGACTGTCATCATACTGTGTTTCTTTAAAAAAATAGCATTAAGAAAGCTATTGTGCCCATGTGTGCTACACATGCACGATTTCTGTCAATATCTGTGAATGTGCTTGTTTCCTCAGATCCATGTTTCCAAACACAAAAACTAGAAAATGCGTATCCTGCTAGAGGTAAAGAAACACAAATGCTCTTCATTTCAAGATGCCTTGTGAAGTTATTTCTCAATGGGGAGTTACCAGGAGATCCATTCATTAGAACCAATGTGCAGCTTTTCTAGGCAGTGGGCAACTGCTGCAATTCACAGACAAGGTCATCTGCCCTCATCAGTTGCTGATTTTGCTTGGAACAAGTGCTAGATAATGGGACTTTCCCTTTATCCACTTACTAAAACTGTTTGCTACTATAATACATGACCTTGCTTCTTGCTCTTACTCAGTCTTGGTTTGTATGTTTGCTTTGTTTTTAATTTATGGAGTTCTTTACAGATTTGAATATCACTTTGAAGTTTAATTTCTCTATTTCTCATTAACAATGCAAGAAAGAATGTATTCATTCATCCAAATACATATACCTACATCTTCTCCATTTTACCGTGAGGTTCACCAGGACTATGGGTATTTTTAGTGTTTTTGCACCCCCTGTATAAAACACAAATAAGATGTGCTATATTTAGAGCAGGCCCCCATGTGTCATTACTGTAATGACACATAGTCTGTCGCTTTAAGATTAGTCAGAAACATTTCTTCTAGCTCCTACATGATTTCCTATATAAAGAAGATACAATTTGCACCTATCTTTCAGGCATAATTTCCAGCAAATAGTGATTTCTGCTTAGTCTGGCTCTGCATAAATTTAGAGACAAGGTTTGGCTTCCTTATAACTATTTACTGTGTTACAAACCACACAGTACCAATATATACTTTATGTTGGACCAACATCCATCCGATGTTAATTCCATGCCTGACTATATTAGTCATCTTCCACATAACAAATCTCTCAAACATTAGGGCTTAAAAGCGACAAGCACTTATTATGTCAGCTTAGCTGGGTGCCTCTGGGCACAGCTTTTACAAGGCCACAATCAAATTTTGGTTATGTTTACATTCTGATGTAAAGGCGAAACAAAGATTCAACTTCCCAGCCCACACATATGCAGCTGGATGGATGTGGGGTCTCATGGAGTGTTGGACTGAGTGCTTCGGTTTCTGACAGTTGTTCATCTGCCCTTTCCAGACCGCAACCAGGTAAGTTCTCTTTATGGCAAACTGCGACATGGCAGACTGAGCAAGCAAAAACAATAGAGGGTGAGTCCAGTGCAAATGACCATCTTTTAATAACCTAAATTACAGTGACATTCCATCACTTTAGATTCACTCTACTCAATAGAAACTGGCTGCCAGATCCACCAGTCCTACACGGAGAGGTATGAGAAAGGAATGTAGACCAAGAGGTGAGGTCATCAGTGGCCTCCTTGCAGTCGGTCCTTTTTATTTTCTTACAATTTTTTTCTCTTTACCAAAGTCCTCATTTAGTTTAGTCTTTTGGATTATACAGCTAAGCTGCAAACTGTAAAAATGCTTAACATGCATACATAAATTCTGTAATGTACATTGTATTTAATGAAAATCTTTTGTCTTAGACTTAACAACCTTTGTCTTAGACACTTTGACAACACTAATATATAAACTGCAATAAGTATTTTATTAATTCATCTACTGTGGTTATAACCTTCTCTGAGCACTGGAAACACCACAACTTAAAAACATCAATAAACAGAATGCCTCCTCTCCCCAAGTGAGCAAGGGCACTTGGCATAGAAATGAGGTTTTAATAATCATTTATTAAATTCATTTAGAAAATGCTAGGCTCACATCCACAATCAGTCAGGTGTTCCTTTAGCCATAGGTGTTTTGATTCTGAGATATGGAATATTGTTTAGGGAGACTGGAGGTCGAGTTGCAGGTGAAAGTGCAGATCTAAGGAAGCTTGTTACACTCACAGAAACACTTGATTTAATTTCTAAATAAGGCTATTGATTGTGTGTTATTTTTTAGTCAGGCTATCAGGGTGAATTTCAAAATATGCTACCCTACAAAACAGCAGTGTCTATAAGTGGGGTGACTTTGTAGTAAGAATGCACGGATACTCAGTAAGAACAGCATGCCAAAGTCTTGCAAGGGTAGAGAGCCATGCTTTTAGCCTCTTAGACTTGTTAGCATTTCACTGTGTTATAAAAGTGGAGGTAAGTGATATATCGAAATGGTAAAAGTTTGAAGATAGGAGGGAGTCTGGTAGGTTACAAGGGTAGGGGAGAAAGGGAAATGGGATTTGGGACTAAGAAGTGAAAATATTGTAAATTTGCTATATTTGTGTATGCAACATTAAAAGAGAAAGGAAATTCCTGATGGCCTAGAAGGCAGCAATTTCCACTGGGTTGCCCTATTACCATGATGAATGTCCCTCCCCAGGCTGGGAGCCATCAGGACCAACTGATGGTAGAGTAAGACCCCTAAGTCTGTGAGCCAAAATAAGCTTCCTTTTTTTTAATGATCATCTCACATGTTTTGTTATTAACATACTGGTCGACACAGCTCCCTGGCTATTTACTGCACACTTAGCTCTGTCCAATTGTAGCCATTGCTGACAACTTACACCTTGAGCCTAAGGGGCTCTGCTGCTTCTATTGTGCTTCCCTACCTCTTCGTGACTTTAAAGGTTATAAACCACCCTGACAGAGGCCCAGCACACGTAACAAGGGAACATGAATAATCCTTGCATGTAGCCACAGGGAAAGAGTTCTAATGAAAGATAAGTGTCTGATTCTAAGATTTGGGAACAAGATATACTTTATCCACAGTGCCAATTATTCATTTAAAAAATTAGTAACTATAGTAACTAGGGCTTTCCAGTTTGTTAGCAGATAAGGCTCTGGGTGTGCAAAAGTGGCCACCTAAGTTTGATCCTTGGAGGTTGCATGGTGCAAAGAGACAGCCAACAATCCAAAGGTATCCTTTGACCTCCACATGGGTGCTATGGTATGCAGAACTTTCGCTGATTCTTTCTCCCCCATTTCAAATAAGTAAATTAAATATTTTTTAAAAAAATTAACGGGGCTGGAGAGGTGGCTCAGGGGTTAAGCCTCTGCCTTAAAGGCCGAAGGTCCTGAGTTCCGATCCTGGACCCCACGTATAGACGCCGGGCGGAAGCAGGGGCGGCCTGCGTTTCTGGTCCTGGTAGGGCGGAGCCTGTGAATCCCGGGGCACAGTAAACAAGGAGGAGGGTGGAAGCATCCATGGTGGTTCCCCAATTCGCCTGTGGTTCTGCACACACACAGACACACACACACACACACACACGCACGCATGCACACACACAATCAAATAAATTTAAAAAATTTAAAAAAAAATTTAGCAGCCAAAGGTTTAGGTTGAATAATTTGAGCACAAGAGAAAATATACATACTTCTTAACTTCAACAATCATTTGAATGTTTGTTAACTATTTTAAACTGATTTTCTTTCTTTCTCACATGTGCTTCTCATCTGTCTTTTCATATTTTTAGGAACGTGTGCCATTATGCTTTGCTGCCTGGTGAGCTAATAAGCAGCCATACGTATCTATTTGCCCTATATTCCTTCATGATGCTCTGATCCCTGCATTTTATCTTGCTATGACTTAGTACCTAATGCAATGCAAATATCAGCCTGTGTATCTCCTTGTTCTTGATATTAATTTATCAGATTCCCTTAACAGATGCGTATATGAAAATCTCATAAGCAGAATGGCTGTGTACATTTTATCAATCCATTTTTTCCATCACTAACTTCCCTTTCGCTAATTGGCCAAACAGACCATCAATAAAAATTTTTAAAAATATATAATTCTCCACTTCTTTTAAGCTAGTAAACAATGGGTCTGTTATTGTTAATACATATACATAAGACAATGCATAGGGATCAAGGATAAACAGAATAAACAGACAGGAAATTGACTTTGAATGAACCAAAAAGAAAAAAAGGAAGAAAAAAGCCTCATCTTTGGTTAGGTATCAATCACGCGTTTAATTATCCCCATCTTCATTGTTCTGTGAATTCTTCTCAGACAGGCCACAATGCCAGAGAATGCAGAGACACCCTTGGCTCCTTAAGGACTCTCCTGCTGCCTCATCTCCGTCTCATTTGTAAAGTCGTACAGTCTGAAAGTGAATGTGCTTAATAAGCTTTGTCTGTGAAGAGCTTTATTTCTTTCTTGGGAGGGAAGCCTTGGAACTGTCCCTCCATGCACACCACCTTTTGACAGCCCTGGGTCCTTATTTATGAAAGACATTTAATTAATGCCCTTGGATAAACTGTTAACCTTTGAGATGGTTGCCTGATGCGTGGAGGCCCTTTCTCTCCTGCCAGGAATTGATTTCGGAAATGGGCCTGCGTCCTCATAACTTATGCTTCGGCGAGAGGACAAGACCATGCATGGAGCACACAGAGGAGGTTGGGAGGTATACTGATGAAGGGTTTCCATCGAGACTCTGGGATATAGATCACTGAAATGTGTGAACTGACTTCAAGAACGGTAATGATTTTACAAAGACATTACAGTACCTTCGCATCGAAATGGAACCAGAGAACTGAAAACAGGAGGCCATTTCCAAAACAGCTAAAGCAAAGCTTAATACCTCTAGTCAGGAAATAAAGAGGAAAGGGAAAATAACATGGAATCTAGTGAATTTGCAGGAATGAGAAGGAAGGTTGCAGCTGGAAGCAAGAAAATTTTGTTACATTTTTCCAGCACAGCAATCAAGAAACTTGTGCATGCACACACACACATGCACACAATGCCAAAGAGCCATTTTCCTATGAATGCAAATATTATTCAATGTAAAGTTGTATTATGGGACAGATTTTTTTAATTAAATATAGTTTTAGCAAAGTTTTTTTTTTTTTCCCAAAGCACCATATGTGGGGATGCTTTTCAGAGGATATCTCAAGTTTGTCTGCCTGTGGTGACTATTGATAGAAGTAAATTGCTGTTTCCAGTCAATTTCTGCAGTAGCATAGTCAATGGAAACCCCAGTCATTTCTATTATAAACCCCTGAAGAAGACTATGTTGTGTTTTTCACAAAGTTGCAGAAACTATCCTCTGCCATGAAGAAAAATAAATAAATAAAACTGTGTTCTCACTGACATAACTGACATTTTGTTTATTAGATCTTCACTTACAAAAATCTATTTGACTCTGGTACATGGATAAGATTGCTTATTAAGTTAAAAAGGGCTGAGGCATAAAGATCTGAGTAGAATAACAATTTGGAGCCTACTGAAGTATAAAATATTTGTTTTTTCTAAGACTGTGAGTGTTGTTAAGCTTTCTGTGGCTTACTGTAAAACACAGTTTTCCCCTGCACAAACCAGGGATTTGCATCTCTGTGATCTCAGTGTGCCTTAGGCAGTGTTGTCTACATTCTCATTTTTAACCAACATAACACAGTTGTTGTAGTTTCTTTTAGCAATAGATGACAGTTTGCAGAGAATAGAGGACTGTAGAGCACTCGACCCCAGGTGGAATACCCAACCCTCTTCCCTCAAGGATCTGGGAACATCACAGAAAAGAGAGCAAGAAGAATACAGAGACTAGTTTCAGGCTTAAAGAAAACATTCTTTCATCATCATGACTGACTACAGGGGGATGTAGGAAACCATGGTTGCTGAAAGTACTAAGGATATATGATGGGTGTGAATTCAGCCCTCAACATGCTACCTATCCTTAAGGCCCAGAAACATATTCAGAAGAGAGGACCAAAGGAAGACTAGAATAGAGGACAGGACAGTAGGCAGATGCTACCAGATAAAAATGACACAGTGATGGCATCCCTCAACCAGGAGGTACTTACTGGCACTAAACCTACAGGTGGCCTAAAACTCATAATACAGGTGTCAACTTGACAATTGAAAGTTTGAGTTCTGGGTGAATTTGTAAAGAATTGGAAGTATTAAGCACTCAAGCCTGTCGAAGATTGTCTAATTAATGAAAAAGCCCATCACATGGTATGTGGGACCAGGCCTTGGATAGGGGAATACAATGGAGAGAAGTGGTTAAGGAAGTTGACATTCTTTTGTTTACTTTGCCAGACATACTGATCTGGCAAGTGAGGATTGTCCCTCTTTTGGTGCGGTCCTATGGCTGTGGTATGCCAATCCTGGCGTTGGCATGAGCACTCCTGTGAAGCTGAACAAGGAACTGCAACTAAGAATTAAGAGCCACATTAAAACTCCTGGCTCCCTTAAGACATTTGGCCATGAATTTTTGGCAACATGTAGAATAACTGCTACAATGACCAATGGTCAGCTATGAACTGATGAGAAACCCTTATGAGGTACTAAAGAATAAATGAAATCAGTTTTCACCACAACCGAGCAATTCTTCTTAGATGGTAGCCCAGTCTACTCTGGTGCTGCAAGAAGTTGCCAGTTAGTTCAAGCCTCTGGACACCATGATGTTGTGTTTACACTTTGTGATTCTCTCAATCCTTCCAAGCTCCATTCAGATTCTAGTATTAGAATTCATCATTCTGTTTGACACATGTATACATAAGGGAAAATTACTTTTTTGATGTAGCAGGTAAAGTCACCAGCTTGTAAACCTGGCAAAAATCTGAATTCAACCCCCAGAAGTCAACATGCTAGAGGGAGAAAAACAGTTTACAAAAGTTGTCTTCTATAAGGCTGTCCCTTTTTACCACTCCTTTTTAACATTGTACTTGAAATCTTAACTAAAGCCATAGTCCAAGACATGAGATAAAAGGAATATAAATAGAAAAGGAAGAAATAAGTTTTCCTTATTTGAAGATGACATGATTCTATACCTGAAAGACCTCAAAGACTCTACCAGGAAGTTCCTGGAACTACTAAATATGTTCATGGCTATGTATGAGCTTTCCAAAGATAAACAAAACAAGAAAGTCTTGAGAAAAATATGAAATACCTTAGAATAAACCTAACCAAGGATGTGAAACTTCAAAACAAAGAGAGAGAGAGAGAGAGAGAGAGAGAGAGAGATGAGAGAACTCCCATGTTCCTAGATCACAGAATGAATATTAGAAAAATGATCATCCTACCAAAAGCAATGTACTGATCGAAAGTCATAGTCATCAAAATTCCAGTGCAATTTTTCACAGAAATTGATAGAACTATCTCAAAAGTTCATATGGAACCACAAAAGGCTCAGGATAGCAAAAACAATCCTGAGTAATAAAAAGATTGCCTGAAGTACTAACACACCAGACCTTAAATTATACTACAAAAACATAGTAATATAAAATGGCATGGAACTGACTCCAAAAAAAAGGCACAGATCAAAGGTTAAGAAAAAAAGACTCAGATATAAGCTCATATACCTACAGTCAACAGATTTTTGACATAGGTACTAGAAAATTAGAAAAAGAACAGCATCTTCAACAAATGGAGCTTGGAAAATTGGAAATCTACATGCAGAAGAAAGAAGCTGGATCCTTATTTGTCATCCTGTACAAAAATTATTTCCAAATGGATCAAAGATCTCAGTGGTGATTTTAAAACTCTTATAAGAATGAATATGGAGTGCACTGGAGCAGATTGGCCTACATCAGAAATTTTCTGAATAGGACCCTAAATGCAAAGAAAATAAGATTAACATCTGATAAGTGAGATCTCATGAAATTAAAAAGCTTTTGTCTTGAAAACAATATTGCTAGCTGAGCAAAATGATAAACCATGGTTCACTGTTAAACAAGACATTTCACTCAAGACAGGACTACTGCATCTAGGAACTCACTACAGTAAGATTTGTCCTTCCCAGACCTTCACAATAACTGACATACCAACATGCTTCTATAGACTACCTAGGAACTCAAGAAAGATAAGAACATACAGTGGAAATCTTGGGATCTAAAGCTGGGTGAGTGAAGGGAAGTGGCTCTATCAGTGGAGTGGCCTGAAGAGAGGTAATCTGATATACCACTGAGGCCTGAACCCCCACAAGAGTAGACAAGCCAAAGTGAATCCTCGGATCCACAGAAGCATACAGGCAGGAGGATGGGAGGGAGAGGGAGAGACTGATGAAGGGAAAGGAGGAGGAAGGGAGGATGGAGGGAAGCAGAGATGAATATTGAATATGCTTATAAAAATAAACTAATAAAAAATAATGATGGAACAATAAGAAAAGAAAATCTATGGATTTGAAGAAAACTTTACTAACCACATATCTGACAGAGGATTAATATCTATAGTATGCAAAGAACTCAAAAAATTGAATGTCAAGTAAGAAAGCAACTCAATTAAAAAGTGAACTTTAGTTGATTTCTAAGATGAAACTTTTCACAGGAAAAATTCAAATGTTTAGCAAGTATTTTAAAAAAGCTTTTGCTTCCCTGGTCATTAGGGAAATGCAAATTAAAATGACACTGAGATATCATGTCACTCAGTCAGAATGACTAAAATCAAAAACACTAACAATAACAAATGCAGGTGAGGCTGCAGGATGAAGGAAACCCTCATGCATTGCTAGAGAATATAAAGTTACACAAAAACTTTGTGGATCAGTATGGAGGGTCCTAAAAAAGCTAAAAATTGAAATGCCATATGATCAGTTATAACACTTCCAGGAATATTCCCAAAGACCACTATATCTTACTATAGAGACACGTATATATCCATATTCATTGCAGCTCTGTTCACAACAGTAAAGGAATGGAATCACCATAGATGTCGATCAGTAGATGGATAGATAATCAAAAAATGAATTAATGAAATTTTCTTGTAAATGGATGAAGTTGGAAAAAAATTATATTGAGCAAAGTATCTTAGATGCAGATCTCATATAAGTGGATCCTAGCATTGAACCTTCAGAATGATCTACTCAAAAAGAAACTTCTATAACACCAAAAAACTGCAAAGATGCATAAATGATAGGGAAGAAGATCCTAAAAGAGTGAAGACAAAAGAATGCAGGCAAATAGATGAATGTGGCAATTAAGGAAGAAGTTTTGAGAAGAAAGAGTACAGGGCTTAATAAGAGGTAAAGGAACAAAGAGTTTAAAAAAAAATGATGCCTGGAATCTGCCAATTTTTGAAATCTTGGAGGACTCCATGATCTCCTCCCTCTTGCATCACTGATGCCTCTAAAACCAGAACCACATGGACGACTTTGCCAAGACTGGCCCCCTTGAACCACAGCTGATTCTGCTTCTCTATGTTGACCATCTCTTTCACTCCTGGGCAGTTGCTTGGTAAGAGAAACCAACTCTTGCTTTGGAACTCCACCCTTTAGCTCCAGTCTTCTGAAAGGATTTGCTTTCTTAGGAGTGGGAGTCTTCCCTGAGGATCTCGCCCTCAAGCTAGGGCCTCTCCTATTATTCAAATTAAGAGCAGGCTTTGATTTACAAATAGAGCTAATCTCTTCAACAGCCATTTTGTTCTCTGCTTCTTCCTGGTTCAACTCTTTAAGTTTGTCATTGTATTTTTCATCATTGGATCTTACAGTTTTTGCTTTTTCCTGCCTGATTCTTTGCTCTTTTTCATAACTCTGAAGACAACTAAAAAGTAGCCATATCACATTGTCAAGACTACATGGCTTTGAAATTTCCTCCGCCAAGCACTCCAGCTTAATTTCAGGCAAACTTTCAGGACTAGGGCAAAAACTTCACTAAACTCTCGGCCAACACATGGCTCCATGTGTCACTCGTCCAGTTGCAAACATAGTCTCTGTTCCCCTCTGGACCCTCACAAGCTGGGCTTCCACTGTCTGCGTCTCTCACAGCATTGCTCTCCTCTGAGCTCTCACAAGAAAGGTCCCTTTGGCCCAACCGCCAAGACGCAAAGACTTTCCCAGCACAAAATCCCAAAGTTCTTGGTATTTCTCCCAACAAACAGTTCCAAAGGCACACTAGCCACATCAATTTTCTCAATTTCACAAACAACTTCACTTTGTGGTACCAGCTGTTCTTATCTCATACCAATACCCCGCTACCCGGTACCAATTTCTGTAACAGTTACTCTTAACTATTGCTGTGAGAGAATACTCAAAGTCGATCCACTTAAGGGAGAAAGAGAGGTTTATTCAGCTTACGGTTCCAGAGGGAAGGCACAGTCTCTCAAAGCAGAGGTGGCATGGCTGTCTGGCCAAAGGTGGAAGAGGCTAAGTCACCCCAGACATCTTGGAAGCTGAGAGCTGCAGACTGTTTGTTGTTATATCTTTAGATAAGAAAAGTTCTCAGCACTCAACCAAGAAACACCCTATTGTAATGGAAGGTTAGTGAATCAGAAAACCACAACTGTGCAGACTATTTAAGATCCTGGAATGCTCAAGTCTGATCAGACCATACAATCGCTCCCTATCCCAGGACTCAAAACCTTATGGAAGAGGGGTCTGCAAGATTGTAAAAGCCTAAACATGGGGAGGTGCACTGCCAATCAAGACACTCCAGTCACTACAAAAGGTTACTACATCCAGGAGCACACTGCAATGAGATTTATTATCACCAGCTCTACACAATGGTTGGCATATTAACATTCCCTCATGGACCAGAGATCTGAGGAGAAACAACTGTACTTAGAAAGAATCTCTGGAGCAGGTGATGGACAAAAGAAAAAAATCTCCAATTTGCACGTTTACCCACTGAAGGGTCACATATACTACCACAGAGACGTGGTTCCTTACTAGCACAGGCACTATACACATGCAGAGGGGCAGGAGGGGAGGGTAGTAGTCGTAGCTGGATTGATGAAGGGAGTGGAAGGATGGGAGAAGAGTGTAGTTTGAGGGGAGACAAATAGGGCAAGGACATAAGTTTATTTTGTTTGCATATGAAAAAGTCTCAACAAACAGTAAAAAAGGAGTTGTTCTCTGACCTCCTACATGTTACATGGTATGTGTACAGACTACTCTCTTTCCACTGTCTTACTCTCTAAAATAAAATAAAAACATAAAAATCCTTTAAAACCCTATTTGTTTCTTTCATAGCATTGAAAGTAACACCATACATTATGCAATAAAGTGTTTTTAAATTTAAAAATTAGTGTGTTGTTAAGAAATTCACAGAAAAACATTTAGCCAATATCTGGATAGCAATAAGTACTAGTTAATCACCATTTGGAATTGACCTGTACTTCCTTTTCTTTCCCTACAGAATCCATAATGCTTTGCTTCTCAACCTTCCTTCTACATATAAGCAGGGTGTTTTACAGAACATACTGATAATATTCATGATATCAAAATTCCAATTTAGGAATGATTTCAACCTTAAATCATATATTCACATGTCAGAGAGGAAAACAAACTAATGCACCATTGAAAAATGTGTCTAATCCATGTTTGAATCCAGTAGGTACAATCGCTAGCAATGGAGCCCTGAAATTGTGTTTACCTTGCCACACTTTACTTACAAAATAGCAAAATATCAATGTGCATGACATACTGAGCATGTCCGTCGAGTGAATGCATATGAACTAATTACCTCAATCCTTGACTTCTCAGTGACAAGTCAGAAAGTTTACAGTTTCAGTAATGCTCGTTATTAAAAAAATAATAAGGGCTGCAGAGACAGCTCACGGAGTTAAGACTCTACCTCATAAGCAGAAGGTCATGAGTTCAGATTCCAGGTCCCACATAAAAATGTCAAGGGAAAAGGGCAGCAGTCTGCACTTCCAACCCTGGTGGGCAGAACCTGGAAAATCCCAGAGTGAAGCAAAAAGGAGGTAGAACAATCCAGGATGATTCCTGAAGTCACCCTTGGTGCTACACAGGGACACATAGTGCCCCCCACACAAACACACGTTAAATAAGTAAATATTTTTTTTAAAAATGGAGTAGAGGACTAGAGATGCAGCTCAGTTATTAAGTTCATGTTAACACAAAGACCTTGGGGGAGGGGGGTCCAAGCATTATTTAAACCAGGGATAGGAGCACCCACCTGTGACCCTAGCACTTGGGAGACAGAGACAGGAGTATCAGAAATTTGAGGGTATCCTTGAACTTTGATCTTCAATATATGCTTTGCCTCTCTAAAATATGTTTCGTCTGTTAGTGATAATTGATATTGGTTTTATTTTTAAAACATCTTCATTTTCATATTACCCATTCCGTATGGGTGGTCAACACTAGGTGGCTGAAAAGAAGAACAAAGTGGCATGATATTTCAAAATATGAGACATGTTCAGTCTAATTATGGGTCTGTACACATCACCATGCTGTTACAGACTGATCTCAGTTACTCGTAAACTTTGAAGCCTATGAATACTAAGAATCATAGGACTTATATATCTGAATTTTTGCTTTGCTGATATTGTTATTGAATAGCCCTATCTTGGAAGACTGATATTAGGAATAAAATGTCTCAGGTTCAACAAAAACAAGATTTTACTTTTTCCTAAGCATTCCTGGGTCTTTGAGATTCCTTTTTACTTTCTAAATTGCTTAATTTGCATTATTAGCTTATGGACGTATTCATGAATTTGTGGTATTTTCACCCTTCATTACCCAATCCTATTGCCCGCTTTTTTGCACCATAAGCTTTCTTCTTCCCCACCAGATTCCCTCTAACTCTCTCTAACTTCAGAGTGTGTGACCCCTCTGGGTTCCATCTGGGTTGGTCTTAATAACATGCCTAGGTGTTTGCTGGAGCAAGAACAATATACCATTGGCCATACTGTGGGGGAAAGTAGCTCCCCTTCCCCACATCCTCATCCAGCACTAAGCCTTATTACATGTTGAGGAAAGTGTGGTGCCACTTGAGATCTCTCTCATTTCATAATAAGATGGTGACAGATCAAACCTTGTGCAAGTCTCCAGGAAGTAGACATGATTGCAGTGAACTCATGCATCCCCAAGTTTTTCCCTAGCAGATACTAAAAGATAGATTTTCTTTTATTTTATTCATTTTTGTGCAGTGTGTATTCTGAGTTTCGCCTATATGTGTGAGTACGTGTGCATCTGTGTGTTGGCCAAAGGTGAAATTTAGTGCTATTCCTCAAGTCTTCTACTTTACTTTTGTATTTATTTATTTATTTTGCCTGTGCATGCGTGCATGCGTGGTGTATGTGTGTACTAGAGTGCACTTGCATATGCTTGTCTTTGGAAGCCCAAGGGCAACATTAGAAATAATCTTGGATTACTTGTTCTATTTATTGTTTGTTACTGCTTTGGTCTGGCATTTCCCAGGCTCTGCCCTCCAGGGCTAGAATTATAGGCCATGGCCATATCTACCTAGCATTTTTACACTTGGGACACGGGGATTTAAACCTAGGTCCTTTTTTTTTTAATTTATTCAATTGTGCATGTACACGTGTGTGCACGTGTGTATGTATGTGTGTGTATGTATGTGTATGTGTGTATGAGTATGTATGTGTGTGTGTGTGTATGTAGAACCACGGACGAATTCGGGAACCACCATGGACGCCTCCACCTCCTCCTTGTTTACTCTGCCCCGGGATTCACAGGCTCCGCCCTACCAGGACCAGAAATGCAGGCCACCCCCGCTTCTGCACGACATCTATGCATGGGTTCTAGGATCCGAACTCAAGACCTTCCGCCTGCAAGGCAGAGGCTTAACCCCTGAGCCACCTCTCCAGCCTCTAAACCTAGGTCCTTTTGTTTGCTAGGCAAAGTCTTTAATCTATGAATGATCTCCCCAACCTTATTTTTACTTTTTGAAGCAGGATCACTTAAGGCGACCTAAAGTTCTGGGATAACAGTTAGGCTGCCTGGTCAGTGAGCTCTAAAGATTTGCCAATCTCGGCCTGCCTTGTACTGAGAATGAAAGCATTACCTCCTTTGGCATTTTATGTAAGTGTTGTGGATCAAACTCAGACCCTTGAGAGGCTAACACTCTACTGACTGGTCTATCTCCCAGTAACAGAATAAATGTTTTAAATAGATTGAAACTAGGATTTTTATTAATCCTGGCTGAGGCTGCAAATCCATTGCACACTGCCCTTTAGGTAAGGTGCAAGAAACCATGTCGAAAGGGGCAAATTTAAATGACAGGAAGTGGATTTGCCCTTCGGGTTTTCTGCGTGGAATGGGAGTTTTTCCCTGCAACTCTGTGGTTAGTTAATAATGCAGGCTTACTTCACTATGAACAGAGCTGATTATATAGGAATTGAAGATAAATGGATTTATAACAGTCTGGGAATAAAGATATCATGTCACTTTTAACTGGTAAGTGAAATGGAGCAAGGAAATAACGCAAGCTGCAGGGTGAGCCACAGAAACCTGTTTCAGAAGTCAGGGGTCTGAATCGCTGTGGTGGCGCCCCCCTCTGCATCCAACTGGACTTACTTTTCTTGTCTTCAAGGTGGAGGTGATGTGACTCTTCTGAGAAGAAATTTCTGTAAGCCAGAGAATTAGTGAATACTCAAGAGTATATTTTCTTTCAAAAGTCCTATTATTTTAAAAAATGAGAGAAACTGCCAAGAATGCAGAAAACAAAATGAAACACAACTAAGTAGGCAAGCTCACCAAAGAGATGAGCAATAATGTGAATGCCAGAACAACCATCTCAGCCAATTGGTGAAAATTCAGAGCTCATAACACAGAACTGAAAATTTCCTCTACTGCGACCATCAGAGGTATTTGAAGTAGGTCAGTTCCAAGTATACAAAAGTACAAATTACATTCTTATCTAGCACTTTATATACTAAAAAGGCCTAAGCTTTTGTAAGAGAGCTTTATAGACATGGAGACTGAATATTTTTTTCTATAAGAAAATCATAATGTCTTTGTGTCATAACGACATTTCCAAACTGTCTTACCATCAGAATGTTTTCAGATAAGCTTATGCACATCTGCACACATATGCTATATGACATGCATATATGTATAATATATATATTGTTTATATACAAATATATATGTTTTCATTTTTATATACATTTTTTATTATTACCGCTCATACAAACTTAATAGGTAGACCAGTTCCCTATGTTTTCATTTTTATATTAATAATCTTACTCCAAATCACTGAAATCAGAGATTGAACAGGATCTCTAACAAAATTAGCTTCTGTAAAATGTATGAACATTTCTAGGGATAGGCAATTATTGGAAAGAGATTTGGTTTCCCTTAAAAGAATTTCACAGGCAGGGCTTGCCTAGATCACTTGGATGTCCCGCCTTTTAAAATCCACAGGTATGGTCATTATCCACACAGCTCAGTTCATATCTCCACTGTGTGATTCATTGCCTACATATTAGGGAAACAAAGAATTACATACCAGAGTGTAAAAAAAAGAATATTTGGTGGTCAGAAGAAAAGAGATATTGAATCAATATGAATTACTTCATTTAAAAACAGTTAATAGCTGTTCATTAATGTGAATTCAGATTTTGATTTACACTCTGTGTTGGGAAATACCTCATGAAGAAGGGGCAGAAAGATCAGGACCCAAGGAGAATGATTGTCATTATGCTGTCTCCATCACTGAGAAGGAAAACGGTGACAAAGATCCATGGAGAGCCTGACCATGTGGAGATGTGGGAACTCTCCCTTGCTCCCTCTCTCTTCTCAATCATTGCTCTCCAAACTACTTGGTTTTTAAACTTATTTTAGAGAAACAAATTAAGGTCATTTTTTTCCTTGCTCATACAAATATAATAGGAACCTCTGTCCCCTCCCTCCCTCCACCCCTCCCTGGACCTCCTTGTTCCCTCCCCGCTTTGTCCCTCCTTTCCCCCCTCCTTCCCTTTCCCCCAGTGCCCTCTCCCCCCATCTCTGAAGCATCCTTTAATGAGTATATCAAACTTTCCTCTGGGTCCTCCTCTCTGATGAGGTGTAAAGACTCAGTGGCATTTCCTAGAACTCTTTCTTGTGTTCCCCTTAAGTATAGGAACACTACTGTGACTGTTAATCCCTTGCTTCTAAGGATCCTAGTGCCTTTAGTCCATGCTAGAATTTGAGGGGTCAATGATATGTTGGTCATTGCACAGGTCATGCAACATGACCTTATATCACGAAGCTCTTTAAAAATAGAACTCAAACACTACCTGTTAATATAATCTCTGGAATGGATAATGTCACTTTCCTGTGGTTTCTCCTGAGTTCCTGATCTCTGTGCTATTGCTTTCCTATGACTTCTATTAGTCTCCTGCTCTCTGCGTGTGACTCTCTGTGGTTGCTGTATCGCTATGAGCCGTTGCTTCACTGCCTTCTCTATAGACACCTCCACTTCCCTCAGCCTCGCCTTTTCCTTCAGAAACTCAGTCTCATTTCATGGATGGAAGAAGGGAGGTCAGAGTAGCAATGACAAGATAATGCATGGTGAAGTGGCCACATCTAATGTAAAATCACTTAAAACTGAAATGCTCTTCTACTTACCCAACTGCACATCTCCGTTTTACATGTTCCCTTTAGATGGAGCATCGTAGCTTCAAATGTCAGTGTGGGATGCAAATTTCAATTGCGCTGGGCTCAGTCAACCCAAAATCTTTACTCATGAAACTGACAAGTTGTGTGGCTGTACTTTATAAACTTCTATGGATATTTCCTATTCTCAAGTTTCCTGGTCCCACAGCAATTTTTTTAAATGTGTTTGTTTTCTTGAGTGTCCAAGCTTTGAGTGTGGGAATTTCCTTCAATCCATAAGCATCTTCTATGAGGCACATGGACATGATCTCCTTTCCTGAAAATTGTTTTTGATATCCATGATGCTCAGAGTTCTCACTCCAAGCAGCAAGCAAAAGGAATTTTGCATGAACACATGCTTTAAGATCAGTCCTGAACTATTACAATGTCTCCTGAAATTGACTTCTATGTAGCTGTCGAACTCTGAAGTGAGTTCAGCAAGGTAGGACAGATTGTTGACAGAGGAAAAGATTCATTACCTTATTTTTTTAGCTGTAGCTTCCTGGTTTTAATGTGCAAACAGCCTTGCTCTTATGATTTTCAAACCTAACAAGTGGTAAATAATATATCAGAAGCATTGGAGAAATTAAAAAAAGATTCAAGCAGATAATAATTCTTTGAAAGTTCAATTTAATGCCTCTAGAGCAGTTAATGTTGGATTAATCAGACAGATTTAATCAGTCGTTTAAGATATGTTGCTTATTGACACATATTTCTTGAGGATTGCCATCTTCAATTCACCATTCATGCATAGAGCATTAACATTTACAGTTCCCTCACTCAGCACCTGACCTTGCCTTATGTCCTTGTCTCAGTCAATGCACTCCCTCAGAGATGAACAGCAATTAAGCAGAGACCAGAAGCTAAGAAGAGACAGGAAACAACCCGAAAACATTTTTACTACAACTCTCACACATATGCCTAAAATCTCAAATGCACAGCCTGTGGACTAAAGAAACATAAAAAGCAAATTTACTTGCCTCTTTGTTCATACTGCAACAATAATAAACTCCTTTTGAGAGGCACTATTTCTCAGTAGACATGGAAACCATGCTATGTCTGACCTTCAGTAAGAAAGGAAGAATATTTTTTGGTGAACTGATGTAAAATTAAAATTAATATTAATATCATGGTCCCATAAATTGCCAAGTTTTGCTGGTAATAATGACTTAATTTCACTAAAGTCAACATTGAAGAGCTCTTCTTTTATAAATAAGAAAAGAAATTTGAGAGGCTTGTGAATGACTCAGTTGGAAAGTACCTGCAGAAGCGCAGAGATCTGAGTCCAATCTCCAGCACCTCTGTAAAAAGTTAGGCAAAGCTGCTCATGCCCCATAGTCACAGACAGGGGAGTCCCTGGAGTTTGCTACCCAGTCAGTCTCACTGACCTGTCTTAAAAGATAAGGCACAAAACAAATGAGGATGACCCCTGATGTCAACACATGCCTATTTATGCACATGCAGCCATATATGCACATATAAAAACTTGAAATACATTTCAAGTGACAGTTTAAAGAGCATAACAATATTTAAATGTGGAATCAAAACTGGACAATTTTAAATGTTATTAGAAAGAAGACATTATTAAAGTGCTTTTATATGTAAAATATCGAACTCTAGAACTAAAAAATTTATCTTAAAATCATCTGATAATTCTCTTAATGTCATAGCAAAAAGACATCTCCACTTATCTCATGCTACGGGATCAAAGTATTTCAGTTTTGAAATTTGGAATGATGAAGGCTGGTGAGATTGCACCTGCATACAAATGCGATGACTTGAATTCAACCCACAGAGACCACCACATGGTAGAAGGAGCTAAGCAACTACCAGAAATTGTCCTCTGACTTTGAAACATGTACTGTGGAGCATGCACATGCCTGCCCCTATCTCTGATCTCTCTGTGCCATATGTAAGTAAATATTTTATAATGCATGAATTTGGGCATGTAAGAATCAAATGGGAAGTTTTCCCACAGGCAATTGTGCACCTACATTAAGAGTTTTCATACTTAAGTATTGACATGAGCAGTTTTCCCATAATAAGCCAATGATTATTTTTTCCTTTCTGAACAGGAAGACCTACAAGGTAAGCCATATCTCAATGCATTAGGGAAGAAGGGGCAGGGATAAGGAAGTGTTCAATATAAATTAACAATCCCCAATTGAAGACCAAACAAATTAAACTAATTCTTTCCTGCTGGGAAACTCACAAGAAAAGTTTCAGTTTTCATCTCATGTTCATTTCATATGCAGTGATGAATATGAAAAATCAGGGAAAATACTTTGTCTCATGCAACAAACCCGGCTGAAGCTCATAAACACTACAAAACATGAATCAAGCTATAGTTTGGGTTATACGAATATCTGAAAGAAATCAACACTTTAAAGTTAAACTCTGCAGGCAAGAAAGGCTCTCTGATTAAAAGGGTAACCATGAGACAAGAGTTGACAGTTTAAATGAAGATGGGTACAGTACAAGTCCCTGTGCCCACATCAGCAGAGAGAATCAGAATCATAGTATCTCCTCCAATTAACTTAGGTGTTCACCAAAACGTTATACAGATGATGCTGAGGAATAGAATGTCTAGCTCACTTGTTCTTCTCTGTCACCTACCCAGGACACTGAACAGAACATGCATTCTCTAACTGTAACGCTACGACTTGAGGAATTCTTAAAATTTCTGAAAACGAGTGTGTGGTGTGTGTGTGGTGTGTGTGTGTGTGTGTGTGTGTGTGTGTGTGTGTGTGTGTGTGTGTGTGTTTGAAACAATAAATGGCTGGAACATAGTTGTAGTTAAGAAATACATGCTGGAGTGAATGAATGAATGAATGAATGAATGAATATATGAGTGATGTAAACAGTTGTATTTTGGTTCTTTCCTATCTAATTAAGCGCCTCACCAAGCTACTCTTTTGTCCACTGCCCTTGAAAAACAGTACAGACAAGTCCTACAGCTTGTGGATGAATTTGGGATAATATAAAATCTATTATTCTTCAGATACCAGATATGTTCACAAATACTACAAAATTTCCTTGTCTCTCGGAGTATCTGAAAGAAGGCTTGACTACGTTGAAAGTGAAATTGTAGCCGATCCTCTCAGTTGAAGTCGTAGACAGCAGAGAAGGCAAATACTCCAGCTGAGGCTGGAGTGGGCATCTATCCAATGGGAGCATCTGTACTTCTTTCAGCGTGATTGCTGTCATAAGCAGACGCCATCCATTCTAGACTGTGCAGCTGTTTGGAGTTGGCCAATACTTTGTGTGCTGGTGGGAACTTTGAGCACCATCGTGGTAATGCCTGGGCCACTGAGCAGTGTCTCTCCTTGAACTTTCGTATCTAGCCTGGTGATGCTCCAAATCTGATCCTACTAAGATTCCCTAACTCTGAGGAAAAACCTCTAAAGCAAGATTCACTTGAAACAGAGTGATCATCTCTGGGCCTCAAATTTTAAAAAAAAATTAATTTTTTAGTGAGAGAGAGAAAAAGCACTGTGTGTCCCTGTGGAGAATCAAGGGTGACTTCAAGAATCATCCTGGATTGCTTCTACCTCCTTTTTCCTTTACTCTGGGATTTTCCAGGCTCTGCCCACCAAGGCCAGAAATGCAGGTCACTGCCTATTCAGTTTTGCTATTTTATGTGAGACCTAGGATCCAAACTCAGGGGGGTCCGTCTGCTTTGCAAGGCAGAGGCTTAATAATCCCTGAGCAATCTCTCCAGCCCTGATCCCCAACTTTTGAATTCCCATTGAATTGACCTGAGCAGCCTTGCATTTTCTTTCCTAATGAAGATCTCTTCCACACAAGAGACAGAGATTTCTCAATATGTCTATGGCACCCATCCCTGGCTTTCATAAAAGCACTCTCCACAGCTCTGGGTGACCTGAATGCCTCTTTAAAGCATCACAAATACTTTCTCAGTTTTGCTACCTTTCTTGTGATTTTATTCTTGCACAGGAACTCTGGAAAGAAACCCAAAATCATGCATTCCACATCCAAATAAATTGCAAACATTATAAAAGGGTTTTCATTTTGTTCGCCTCTCAAGCTTGATTCTTGTTATTGACTATACCTGGGTGTCTAGGTTAAGTCATTTAGCTTAGTAGCCTACTGTCTACACATGGCAATACACAGACAGATATAGCAAGTTGTTGATGATTCCCACGCCAGTTCTCCTTCATCCTCGGCACTGCTCATAAGAACAAAAGCTGAAGAAATCCAAGTGCTCTATTGAGATCATTTTCGTTGACTAGTGATGCCTGCCAAGACAGCAGGAATGGAACTCAGCAGCCTTTCTAATGCAAAATAGGATTGATGAGGGCAAGTGCTATATTTGGTTTGTTCTGTGAGACTTTCTGATCTAGCAATGTGCCTGGCCTCAGGAAATTGCTCAAAGCATATGTACTAATATATGATGAGGAATATATATATGTGTGTATATATATACACACACATACACACATACATATATAAGATACACATAGCATATATATACTACATATATATGCTACACATACACACACACATATATATACACTACACATGTAGCTGAGAGGCTATATACATATACGGCAGAAGTAATTATATTAATAAAATTGCCTAGGTACTTAACAGGAAAAAATAGCATTTGATATGTCATATTACTAAGATAATCATCATAGTCTAACTTTAGAAAAGTTATACTTATAGGAATAATTTTTAAAAATGTTAAGGCAATATAATTCCTTAAGAGTTTCAATGTTATTTTGGAATTTTGACATTTTCAAGTAAGTTCTCACTCTGTAACTCAGGAGCCCCTAGAACTCATGGTGGTCTCCACCTTCCAAGGAGACTGTAGACATAGGCTATCATGCTCATCGTCCTTGAGGTATATTTTACAATGGAAACTTGTGCTCAACTCAAAAGACAATTTCTGTTTTCCTTTCCAAGAAATGTGTAAGCAAGGCCAATTGCTGTCTGGGTTGTCACAAAAAAAATGACTTTAAACAAAAAAACCTCAGTGCTCAGAATAATTGTGTATTCACTCATAATATGATCTACATATATCTCTATGAATTGATTCCATTATGTCCCTAGGTACATATTAGTTGGTAATGCATAGCTATCATTTGTCTTCCATTTAGTGGATCAGATGAAGAATGAGAATAATGGCAGTGCTAAGTAACCCATGATAGAGGCCTGAGGAGACCACTGACGGTAGCACGCTTGCATGAACATAAACTTTCCTGCGTGCAAAGGATGCAATGATGAGAAAGATGGCTGTTCATAAGCTCACGAAGACCATTAATTAAATCAGTTCAGCTCAAGAAGCAGTATGTGCCTTTCAAATTCTATTCAGGCTTTCCTAAGAAAGCTGAGGAGACATGCTCATGGGTGGTTCCTGCAGAGGTCAAACATTTCAAGCCTCGCCTGAGGATTTCCCCCACAGTATGACGCATTCATCATTTTAGAAGATATGCTGTCTTTTTTAAGAATTGATATTTAATTTCTTGAAAACTTACTTTCATGAAGATGCATACATTATTGCACATGTATTGACAATGAGATAAATATTAACTATAGGTAATTGAAATGTGAAATGAGATATTGTTGTGTATTGCTTAGAAAGGGTGAGATTAAAAAAAAATTCAAACGAGTGTTTTTAGAATGGTGTAGAAATCATGGGTAGGCTCTATTTTAAAAATCTGGTTATGCCAGAAGAGATAGTTTAGCAAGGAAGGACCCTATTCATAAGCCATATGACCTGAGTTCATTCCCTGAAAATCATATAAAGGGAAAGAACAGAATTGAATTCTGAAAGCTGTCCGTTCATACATGCAGGAATGTTTCTCTCTTTCTCTCTCTCTCTCTCTCTCTTTCTCTCTTATTCTCTCTCTTATTCTCCCTTTCTCTCTCCCTATACTCTCGCCATCTTCCTCTCTCTTAAATAAACAAATAAATAAATTACCCTCCTTCTCTTAAATAAATAAATAAAATGCTTGAAATTAAGTTATTAGAAATGAAAAGTCAGTTAGGAAAATGAGACCAGTAGCAACTGCTCAACCTGAGACAGTCATTTTGGCCCACGGAAGTTTGCTTTTCAAATACATAATAAAAGTGTTAAGCTTAGTAATTGCTAAGGAATTTTCAGAGTGCAAATATTATAAAAGAAAATGGTTCACAGAGTTCCTCAGCAAGAAAAAATGCGAAGAAAAATATATGTGATTGACTACACTGAATTATGCATTGTAGTATGTGGACAAATGGAATGAAGCTTACCAGCCACTAATGGCAAAACCCACTAGTCGCTCCAAGCCCATGCAACATTCATAAGGCAGATGAGTTTAGGAGAATGTGTGTAACAGGACAAATCTGCCTGTGAGTGCTCAAGGGCTGCTTCTTCCAGTAGATTTGGGTAACATAGTTTATATACATGAAAATACCCCATTTTCATAATGAGAGCTGTGTCACAACACTGAGCCTGACAGATATGCAGACCTAGTAATGTTCACCTTCCAGTGAGGCAGATCTTACCACTACATTCTTCACAACCAATCCACAGGTGAAAGAAATGACTGTGGGATATGTGGCAATTTTAAAGTAAGTAAATGCAATGATTTAAATGTAGTAAAAGAAACACTCTTCGTTATTGGTTAATGTTGTTCTTCAATAATTTCATACATGTAGACAGTATATTTTGATTACTTTTCCAGATATTGTTTCTTATCTCCCTCCACTCCCACCAACAGCCTTTCCCAACAAGGCTTGTAACATATTCATGTTCTTATGATTTGCCTTATTTTATCTCATTTTGTGTCCCATTGGGTTTAATCGGGGTCTTTTTTGTGATCCTAGGTTGGGACTTTCTCTTGGGCCTAATAGGCTCCTGTGTGGATAATCTACACATATCTAACCCTCCCCCAAACTGTTACATGCCCGTTGTTCATCAGTCATGGGAGAGGGGTCCATGGGTTTCCCTCAGTTCACAGCAAGGTACGTCTCCTGTGAGCTGTCAGTAAACTCCTCTGCTGTGGACTCATGATTGCCACGTCTGTATCATTTATAAAGGATGTCATCTCACCTTGTCCTCACCTTTCTGGCTCTTCCAGTATTTCCTATCCCTGCTACCAAAGGAAATATTTTTGAAAGACCACTTCTTTTTTTTATTTATTTCTTCCACTCATACAATGTTGATAAGTACCCCATTCCCCTTCCTCCCTCCACCCCTTCCTGGATTCCCTTTCCTCCTCCCCCCTTTTCCCCTTCCTTTCCCATCCACCTTCCCTTTCTCCCAGTGCCCCCTACCCCCCACTCCTGGAGCATGACAAACTTCCCTCTGGGTCCTCCTCTCTGATGAGGTGTAAGAACTCAGTAGCATTGCCTAGAACTCTTTTTTGTGTTCCCCTTTAGTAGAGGAACACTATTGTGGCTGTTAATCTGTTGCCTCTAAGGATCCTAGTGCCTGTGATCCATCCATGCTAGACTTTGGGGGTTCAATGATATGTTGGGAAAGACTATTTCTAAAACTAGGACAAGAATTGGTCTTTAGTTTGTTAATGAAGAGAGATAGGCATTTTGCACCTGGATTTGCACTCCTTAGGTACACAGAGAATCTCCCATTTAGTACACTAGTGTGAGATCCATGCTTACTCTTAAATCTATTGTAAACTGAAGCTGTGCCAGACACTAGATACACAGTGTGTGGGGGGAGGATCCTATTTTGTGGATCCTTTAAATCTTCTTATCTATCAGGATTGAACTCTGATGCTCTGTCTCACCAAATACCTGTGCATAATCTCTCAAAAAATGGACCCCCTTAAAAGCTGAATAGATAGTTCAGGGATTAGACTCTGTCTCAAAAGCAAAAGGACCTGAGTTCAGATTCCAGGTCCCACTTAAAAATGCTGGGCAGAAACAGAGGCGACAAGGCTCCACTTCCAGCTCTGGAAGGTGGCGCCTGGGAATCCCAGAGCAAAACAAAAAGAAGATAGAATCCAAGATGATTTCTGAAGTCATTCTTGGCCCTCCACAGGTACACAAAGTACCCTCTGAAACAGACACACAGCAAAGAGAAAAAAGAAAACGAAAGGAAAATGGAGCCCACAGTTCTAAACAGAGAAGAAATTAATACAGCTTTTTCTTTCCCAAAGCCAGCATCTATACTTTAGTTCACTGAAGCTAAGAATAAGGCTTGTCACACTGTCCTAGAACCGGTCATTTTTTGCTTTCCTGAGAGAACTCAGTATACCTTCCACCAAGACTGGAGTTATCTCCAGATATTGAATCTGTGTAGGTAGACTCTGAATGCATAAGTACTTAGCAACTTTTCACCATGCAAATTTATTCTGCTGTTGAACAGACTGCTGGGAACTTGCAACCAGAACTTCCTTTATTTCTATAAAATTCACCTGAATTTGCTTTCCTCATTTCCACCCCTATTTAGTGACCTGCTGCTCTGACACCCAGTGAGCAGAATAGACCCCTGTCACATCAATCGTACTCTGCTGAGCATCTTGGACTCTGGGCATGATCTCTCTTCCCGATTGTTTTGTAAATGCACCAGTTCTTCCAAGGAAGGATCATATCTCCACAGTGAATCTTGTTTCTCAGTTCTGTCTGTACCATCCACTTGCGTTGAGGCCCTAGTGTGTCCCAAAACAAAGTCAAAGCAATGCTTCTAAACATAAACCATTAGAAAGCAAAAGCATATAATAAAGATCAGCAAAATATGACCAAGGACTAATTCATATGCTACAGACTACTTGCAACCAGAAGAACATCAAATGGAATGTGTTGAACATGAATGCTTAATTATATAAGGCTTTGTTAATCTTTTCAAGAATTTTGATTGAAATGATGAACAATTTTTTCCTCTTATACACATAAAATAATATTATATTTGAGATGTAATTATTCAGATTGCTACTTAAATAATTTAATTCTAGACATTATTTACAATTTAATTCCTCCTCTTAAAATGTAAAATGCTCTCCATTAAGCCCCATGATGAACATAATAAACTTACCAATAAAGAAATGCAATGTAGCACTATTCATTTAATTGCAAAATAGTACTTCTGTAAGTTTCACCGAAGATCTCTGCTGCCTGGTTGAGATGTATGGGAACAGAGAGCCAAATGAGTTCACAGATTTGTAGCTATTATTCAGCTGAGGACAGTTCTCCCAGCAGGCTAGATTAGTAGAGCTCAGCTTGTTGGGTTCATCTGGAAAAGTTGAATTCTCCCAGTTAGAAGAAGCAAACTGTGAAGAAATAAAAAGCAAGTGTGGTATACCCTAGTGGCAGAAAACAGAAGGTCATCCTGCCTGTCAACTTAAAGTCTAGCTATTCTCCTGAATCGCCTTTTCTTTGCCAGATAATGGAATATTTTCATGAGTTTTTCTTTTCCAAAAGACACTGTAGTAAACACAATTTTCTGTGAAACATATCCTTCTCTAACAAATTGTGTCTTGTCTTTCTTTGGCACCTTAAAAGAAAATATTCATGACTTTACTTTTGAGTATCTTCAAAAACTATATTCTCTTAAACTCAAAATGGGATGACAACAGAAGGATTGATGTGTTTCATCTACAGCAGTTACTTGTCTCATGACTGTGAGACAATACCTAACAAAAATAACCCAAGGGTGGAGGGATTTATTTTAGCTGACAATTACAGTCTGTCAAGACTGAGAAGTTATGGTAGCAGGTGTGCAAGGCACCTGGTCATATCCAAGTTACAATCAAGAAGCAGAGAGAAAGAAATAAATGATGATTCTTAGCTCACTTTCTATGTGCAATTCAGCCCATCCCATCCAATGGAATGATGCTGCCAACATTTAAGGCAACTTTATTGTTAAATTTTTATGGAAATGGCCTCATAGACCTATCCAGAGGCATACTTCCACGAAGAGTCTAGATCTCATCAAGTTAACAGTGAAGTCTGTCACATCATCCTTCTCACTTTCTTTTTGCAATGGAATATCACTATATAACCTAGAATATGTTGGAACTCAAAATCTTCTTGCCTCAGCTTCTTAAAAGTTAGGAGTACAGGTATGAACCAGCTCATCTTTTTAACTGTAAGTCTCAATCCTACTAAATATAAGTTAGGTGATTTTTATTTTTAATATATGTATGTTTATGATAATATAATTTTAAATTTATTTTATGTGCATGTGTCTGTGTATACATGTGTACAATATGCATATGAATGCATGTACTGTGGTATACATGTAGAATCAGAAGACAGCAGTCAGGAGATTGTTCTTTATTTCCACTCAAGTCATAGGTTTATGCAATAAGCACATTTACCAGGTGAGCTATCCAAGCAGCCTGAAATATATATTATTTAATGATCCAAGTTACAGGATCTGTTGCTGTGAGTCTTCAATATCCGTGATCTGACATAGCATCTATCTATATTTGTGATTTCAATGGTGGAAAAATCAGGACAGTTGGGGCCAGAGAAATAGCTCAGGGGTTATGCCTCTGCCTCTCAAGCAGAATGACCTGAGCTCAGATCCTGAATCCCACAAAAAAACACCAGACAGAAATGACAGCAGCCTGTATTTTCAGTCCTGGGAGGTGAAGCTTGGGAAACTCTGAGCAAAGCAAAGAGGAGTAAAAAGGAAACCAGGGTGATTCCTGAAGTCACCCTTGGGTCTCCACAGTCACGCATAGTTCCATCTGATTTCACAGAGTTACACATGCCAAAATCAATCAATCAATCAATCAATCAATCAATCAATCAACATAAGAGAAAGCAAAAAATATCAGGACAATTAAGGATATTGGGCCACACAGAGACTATAAAAACCATAGCTAAAAAGATAGGGAACTCCCTCGAGCTGATTGGACTAGGCCAACAGTGCCTAAACAGACATCCAATGGCACAATCACTGCTACCAACTCTCAACAGTTGGGATCTTGTGAAATTAAAGGGCTTCTGTTCAGATAAAGAGATTGTAACACGAGCTCAAAGGCAACCCACAGAATGGGAGAAAATCTTCACTAACCACATATCTGATAGAGCTCTACTATCCAGAGTGCACAAAGAACTTAGAAAACTAAACACCAAGGAAACTAATGGCCCAATTAAAAAATGGGCTCTGGCACTTAAAAGAAACTTTACCAGGGATGAAATTAAAATGTCTAACAAATATCTTAAAAAATGCTCCACTTCCTTAGCCATCAGGGAAATGCAAATCAAAACTTCCCTAAGATATCATCTAACCCTGGTCAGGATGGCAAAAATCCACAATACAAACAGCAACAAATGCTGAGAGGATGTGGAGAGAGGAACTCTCCTACATTGCTGGTGGGAATGCAGGCTCATACAACCACTCTGGCGAGTTGTCTGGAAATTCTTAAAGAAATTAAAGATTGAAATGCCATATGACCCTGATATTCCACTTTTGGGAATAATCCCACATACAGTAAAAATTCACCTCAATAGCACAAGCACGACCATGTTCATAGCAGCACTGTTTACAATAGCAAAGTCATGGAATCAGCCCAAATGTCCAACAGTTGATGAGTAGATAAGGAAAATGTGGTATATCTATACAATGGAGTACACTTAGCCATCAAAAATGATGAATTACTGGAATTTGCCAGGAAATGGATGTCATTAGAAACAATTATATTAAGTGAAGTATCCCAGACCCAGAAAATTAAGCTGCCGTATGTACTCCCTAATAGGTGGCTCCTAGTACCAAACCCACCCAGCCCACCTAGAGACACTCAAAGATAAATCTCTGTAATACCTACAGTAATTGCAAGGATTATGAACTGGAGGGATGGGGTAGGAGGGCCACACCTGAAACAAGGAGAGAGAGGACCATGTTACAGCAGAGAAAATAGGCCTCCATCAAGGACTGCAAGTAAGTAATGAAACATTTGATTAAGTTTACAGACTTTCGTCCCTGATCATTTACAACTGAGGGGATATGATCTCACCAGAAGGGGAGGGCATATAGTCTGGCAGATAAAAAGTAACCATTTTGCAAATAGGTGATTGACCCCTCCCTCACTGCGGTTCCTACTTTTATTACACCTACCTTTGAATGTGCTCTTATAACAAGACTCTAGTTTAACAGCTTTTTGTCTCTGGCCAGGGGGTGACATACAATGCCCCTCAGGATGGAGTGAAGGGCATTGCAGGAGCAACAAAACTGCAAAAGAAAATCAACAGACCATAATCCAGAATCTTCAGAGACTCTATATCAACCACCTAGAACTAGGCCAGCCTAATCTCTTCCCCATCCTGAAGCTCAGGGAAATTTGCGGAAGAGGGGAGGGTAAGATTGTAAGAGCACAAGGATGGGAGGAGCAATGATATGCAAGATACTCCACACAAGTTAGGGCTGAAGCAATCATATTTGGACTTTGCATGCCCTGCGCAATGTTCAATACACTGTTGATCCCACAAAGTCTAGCATTTGCTAAAGGCACCAAGATCCTTGGAGGAAAGGGATTGACAGCCACAGTAGTGTTCCTATGCTTAAGGGGAACACAGGAAAGGGTTCAGGGAAATGCCACTGGGTCCTTGTACGTCATCGGAGAGGAGGGCCCAGAGGAGAGTCTGGCATGCACAGTAAAGGATTCTTGGGGGGGGGACTGGAGAGGTGGCTCAGGGGTTAAGCCTCTGCCTTGCAGGCGGAAGGTCCTGAGTTCAGATCCTAGACCCCATGTATAGACGCCAGGGCGGAAGCAGGGAGGCCTGTGCTTCTGGTCCTGGAAGGGCGGAGCCTGTGAATCCCGGGGCAAAATAAATAAGGAGGGGGTGGAGGCAGTCCATGGTGGTTCCTGAATTCGTCCATGGTGCTACACACACACACATACATAAACACACGCGCACACACATACATGCTGTCATAGTTAAGCACAGGTGTCAACGACTCTTGAGGGTTTGGGCTCTGGGCACAGTTGTGGAGAGTTGATGGTTGAGTTAAACCCAGAGCAAACCTTAGTTTTACCCCCTCAGTTGTAAATGATCAGGGACGAAAGTCTGTAAACTTAACCAAATGTTTCATTACTTACTTGCAGTCCTTGATGGAGGCCTATTTTCTCTGCTGTAACATGGTCCTCTCTCTCCTTGTTTCAGGTGTGGCCCTCCTACCCCATCCCTCCAGTTCATAATCCTTGCAATTACTGTAGGTATTACAGAGATTTATCTTTGAGTGTCTCTAGGTGGACTGGGTGGGTTTGGTACTAGGAGCCACCTATTAGGGAGTACATACGGCACTTAATTTTCTGGGAATGGAGAGGGAGGGGTGAGAGGAGGGGGAGCAGGGGGATAGGGGGAGAAGGAGGGAGGGAGAGAACCGGTGTACCTACTAAGTTTGTATGAGCGGAAATAATAATAAAAATATTAAAAAAAGGATATTGAGCCACAGAACAATTAGATCAGCTAAGTTATTTGGCTCTTTCACTAGCAATCATCTCACCATATTTGAGTTGTTGGGATATTTTTATTTTAAACTAAATTTGAAAAAGAGCATGGAAAAAATAAGTCCAACATGAAAAACAGAATCATTAAAGATTTGCCATAGCAGTTATGCAGAAAGACTACAAGGCTAAAGTTTGGGTTTGACTCTTTGCCTCCACTCCTGTCTGTGTAACCAGAGGTAGGTAACTGAATCATTCCATGGTTCAGAATAGAATACCCTCTTCTATCCTATGGGCTTGGAGAGGCTGATGAACTTGAGTTGGTCAGAGCCACCCTGGTCATCTATAGGTTTGTGACTGGTACCACTTACTATATTTCTTGGGTTCCTTTCACTTACTTTTCAGCTCATCTTTGAAACCTCAAACTTAGAAAATTAAATCACATTGTTTTTTCATTGGATATTGAAATGCCCAATGGATTTGCATCTTTTGTGTCTAGTACTATGCCACTTACTCTGTACCCTGGTGCTGCTTAGTATAGGTTTGTCAACTTGACAACTGTAGGATGAATTCTGAGCACATCTGCAAAGAATTGGTAACTAAGGCAGGCCCTAACAAGTCTGCAAGAAAGTATATAACTGATGTGAGAAGATTCAGCCCATGGTGAGGATCTCCATTCCCTGGGCAGGAGAATAAGTAGAATGGGAGCTAGTTCATTACTTCAACATATTTCTACATCCTGGGACAGACTTACTGGCAAGTGAGACTTGCTATCAAAAATCCCTGTGGGTATGATGTGACCAGTTCCCTCGACTCATAGTGTTCATATGAGTTCTCCTGTCTAGCTGCATTATAAAGTATACAAGAGAATAAAGAACAAAAATAAGATTCCTCACTTCCCTAAGTTATTTGGTTGTGAATTCATTAGCAATGTGCAGAATACCTGCAATACTAAAGTAATTGGGGAAGCTTCAGTAATTATAAATCATAAAGAGATGCCCTTATACTATTTTCAATAATTATGTTGCTATTTCTGTCTCTTCCTCTCACACTGTCACATACTCACTTAATTATTTGACAGTAAAGATAGCTGGACTCCAACCCCCTAAAATCTCTCCATGTCTCCTAACAACAAAGACATTCTAAATGGTCACAATACAGTGGTTACAATTACTAAATTTAACATTCGTATGATACAAATTTTCCAAAAATGTTCATTATAGCAGCGCTTTTCCTGATCCGGCATCAAAGCTAGGCCTCAGCACTATTGGTTAAATCATGGCACTCACAGCAACTTTGCCTAGTCATTCTATCTGTATTAGGTAGATTATAAACACCTGATGGCAGTCACTGTCTAAACTAACTAGGTACTTAATTAAGCTCCATGATTTGGTATAAACACTGTCTTGGCACATCAAAGGGCATTCCTAACTATTTGATGAAGAGACTGGTTGGAGTGTATTAGTGAGGTTTTCCCATTATTAACAAGTCCCCATGACATTTGATATAGTAGTGTTTCATGTTCTGAAACACTTCGTTTTGTTTAATACTTACTTCTTAGAGGAGACCAGCAGGGGAGGATAAGGTGCTGAACTCTGACTTTCATGCCCTCCTATGCCCTACACTGTCCTTCCCACCCACCCTCACCATCTCAGAACCTACTATGAACAGGGAAAATGTAATTGTCCCACTTAGCAGATATTAATTTGGGAAAACAGTCATGAAGACAATATGCCAAATTAAAACCTTGCCCTGCTGTTCTCTGAGTTGAGCCATTCACATCAAGAAAACCACCCACAGCGCGGAGACAACCTTTTATATGTGAGATGCGTGGCATCTGCTTGCACAATGTCTAAAAGAGCAAGCTATTTTCCTTCTTCATGCGGTACATTGTGCCTTTTTTAACTGTCAGAATATGAATATCAAAATCAATTTAACAATTAGCATTTTCCAGACAATAGGTACATTATTGGTTGGAACAGTAGCAAACCCTTTAGACAGAGAGCCATTGAGCCACTCCTAAGTGGCAGCCTTAGTCTTTCTATGTAGGCTTAATGAGCAAGGATGAACAAAAGAAAAAATTATTTGGAAATTCATTTTGGAAAAAAACTATATTTTATTCAAGTACCATGATCTTGCATATTTTTTCAAAGAACTATTCTAAAAGAATACAATATGGATATTAAGGACAAACCCCTCAGTGACTTTCACTGGCATATTCAGAAATTCCCTGATGTTATTATAACAATACTCCAATAATTAATTATGCAAATTAATATACTTTATCATTTCACCAGCTTTAAAAGACAATTTATACCCTTAGGAGAAATCCATCTCATATTGTGTCTCATAATTGTATACCAATAAAATTATCCATTTCATCCACAAATTGCTAAATTGTAGTTTTTCTCTGGGATGGGAAAGGGGAATCAGAACATCTTTGTTTTGAGACATAAAATTCAAAGTGACAAATTCCATTTTACTCCTAGTCATTAGACAGATAAAGTCTTTGGGGAACTGTTCACTTGAGTGAGGCCCTTTCTTTCCCTGATATAAATTTACAGCTATCAATGAAAGAAGGGCATATGTCACCTAGTCTATAAAAGAATCAAATAAGAGGAGCAGAGTGTGATGGGGGGAGTAGAAGTGTTGATTAAAGGCTAATTTAATTGTCACAAACAGAGGGGCAGAGGTAGAACACGGAACTGTTGACGTGCTTTGTAGCTTAAGCAGTTTCTCTGCTTTTGTGGTCTGTGTCCTTGCACTGACTCCAAGCAGAACCATCTTTACCTCTACCTGTTCCTGGCATGGCGAGAAGATTGGAGCAAGGGAAGGAGGAAGAAAGGGAAAGAAGAGGCAGTGGAAGAGAGGACATGCAGGGTGGGTCTTGCTAAGCCCAGAAACCTGCCAAAGAAAAGCATAGACTTCTGATCTCCTATTGTCATCCTCAAATTCTTCTGCTGTGCTGTTTTTGTGTCTTTTACTCTCCACTGCCCATCTAGCACCACCTGGAAGTCAGCGCTCACAAACACCAGGATGTCCTCTTCCAGAAACTGCCCCCACCACATCTCTCATCCTTGTCTGACCTTCAAGTCCAATGCTTTCCTTAATGGCTGGGAACCTTGTGGCATCACATCTCCAAAGAGCCTGAAGGACATTAAGTCTAGCTTTCTCATCAAGAGACAAAGAAATGGAGACCCTGAGAGATGTAGTGGGGTCTGCAAAGTTGGTAAAGGTGCTTGGTGCCAAGGCTGATTTTGTGAGTTCAATCCCTTGAACCCACATGGTGGAAGGAAGGAAGCAGCTCCCACAAAGATGTCCTTTGACTTACATATGCATGCCTCCCCACATAATTAATTAATTAAAAATGACGGCTTAAAAAAAGAGATATTGTCATTTCCTCTGTCAATGGTCATCCTAGCTAGTGTGGTGACTCAGGCCTATAATCCCAGTATTTGAGCAGCAGAAACAGGACAATCTTGAGTTTAAGGCCAGCTTTGGCTACATAGTGAAATCCTCACCACCGCCCACCCCCAAATAATAATAACAAAATGAACAGAGTATAGCCAGTTATTAAACATATAAGATTTTTCGTATTTCAGACTATTTTGTTGTTTGATGCTCTTTGCCTTTGGTGCCAACCAACGATGATACCCTCCTCACCTCTTCTGACACTCTAGGCCCAGGGCGCCCACCCTGCTCCCCTCATGCAGCACAGCGATCCCTTTGCGGATTTCAGTGACCTTTGTAAGGCCTGTCCCTAGTGTTTGGACCCAATGGAAGAGTAACTCCCCGATATGTGTCATCCCTTCTCAGTGTAAAGGTGGTCTATTTATTCCCTTCCACACTCATAACTAGACAACCAAAACTTTAGCTTTCTTACAAAGAGAACCTCCTAACCCTCCAAGAAATGATGGATGGGACTTGTGTGAAGTCCTGCTCTACCAGCACAAAGTCTCCTTGAGCTCTGCCATGTCACACCGTCTCTACAGAGGCCGCGTCAACCTCCAGAGCAGTTACAGTTGTGCCGGTCACTACCCTCCACAGGGCAGCTTCCTCATCCTCTCACAGTTTGTGGCTCTCAGACTGATGAAGGAAGAAGGAAAGGATGGGAGAAGAAGGAAGGAAAATAATAGACCCTAACCTTGCCAGAAACTACACTATTTACCAAGTAACTGATCATATCTATACATATCAGCATCGAGTAATATACACAGCATGTCTCTTAAAAACTTAGGAAAGGGGGCTGGAGAGATGGCTTAGGGATTAAGACTCTGCCTCAGCAAGCAAAAAATCCTGAATTCGGATCCCAGTTTCCATGTGAAAATTCCAGGCAGAACTACCAGCAGCCTGCACTTCTGGCCCTGGTGGGCAGAGCCTGGGAAATCCCAGAACAAAACAAAAAGAAGGTAAAAGAAATTTAGGATGATTCCTGAAGTCACCCTTGGCCCTCCATAGGGATAACCAGTGCCCTCTGATAACACACACACAATAAATAAATACAATAAATAAAAAAAATATTAGGAAAGACAAGTTCTTCTACTTGTGCAATAGACCATGTCGTGGTTTGAAATGTGTCTCCCACAGTCTCATGTGTTTGGCAAGGTCATGGCACCTTTGAGAGGTGGAGCCTTGCTAGAGGAAGGCAGTCACAAGGGGTGGGCCTTGAGGTGGATTAGTTCCACTCTACCTCCAGGAGAAGTCTGCCTTTGCAGCAAGCAGTCTTGAAGCTCTCAGCCTCACGGATAGGAGTGACTTAGCCTGACTCCAGCTTCAGCCAACCAGCCATGCTGCCTCCACCATGAAGACTCTGGAACCATAAACTGAATTAAATCTCCTTCTCCCTTAAGTTGCTTGACTTTTGGGTGTGCTCTCATAGCAACACACAAGAGTAACTTTTACAGACCACATATACCTTTTTTAAAAACTGTTATCATTATTATTATTATTTTATTTTTCTGGTTTTACAAGCATATTGAGTTTATGTAAGTATCATGATTGTTTCCCTCCATCTCCCCTTCCTTCTATCTCCTTCCCTTCCCTTCATCAATCCATCCCACCCTCCTGCCTATCTGCTTCTACAGGCTTGTCTACTCTTGTGGAGGTTTGAAATGAAAAGGGAGAAATCACAACAGATACTGGAGAAATCCAGAGAATCCTAAGGACATAATTTAAATTTTTATATTCTGTTAAATTGGACAATTTAAAGGAAATGGATGAATTCCTAAACACATATAGCCTACCAAAATTGACTCATGATGAAATAGAATGAAATAGATACACTGAACAGGCAGATAACAAGAAATGAAATTGAAACAGTAATTACAAGTATTCCAACTAAAAAAAGCCCAGAATAACATACACTCCTTTAAAATGTTGCCAAACCGGTAGGACAGAATGGTGTATCCTCTGGAATCTTCCACAAATATTCATTGACCAAAAAATATGCATAACTGGTACAGAGGAATTCAACTGAAATATAATATTTTTGTGAAGGCCACAAATTATGTATTGTGATTTATGACTAATGAATTAGATACATACAAGAGAGTGGGTGAATACATTTAATCCAATTTACCTCTTTTTATTCTAGGCTTAAGCATGAGAGAAAACTCTTTGCTCTAGTATTTTTAATGAAAAATCTATATTGACTAATGTTTTACTTTGACCTAAATCATTGTGATAGGCCAGGATGACACAGTTGTGGCTGAAATCTAAGTCATCAAGCTATTAATAAAATGTCTATTTTTAAAATGATTTAATAAAAAACAGTCATAACTTTTTGTTATAATATTGGTCACTTAAAGTGGCTTTTTGTCCTTATATCTTGGCATTCACAAGATGGAAGGAAAATCCACTTCTACAATAAGGCTGTACTAGAGGAAAAAGCATTTAAAGCAGTCAAGGCCAGAGCACTGTATATGCACTACTGTTTTAATTTCATTTATAATTGAATGTCTCCTACAAACTTGGGTTGTGATTTAAAATGAAGCCTTGTAGTGTTTTCTGTTAGTTCATGAAGATCTAAATATTATTTCAGTGCCATAAACAAAGCACTGTATATACACATTGAAAATGACAGAGATGAATTACCTGCTTTGCCAGTCAGCCTTTGAGGTGATTGGAAATTTTACAAACAAGGAAATGGGGGAGGGCTGAACACTAAGGGAAACACAAGGACAGTTTCTATCTATCCACATCATGTAGAAGGAGTGAGCTGACTTTAGCTGTCCTCTGACCTCCACCTGCATATCATGACATGACATACATGATCCGTGCATTTGCTTTCTCTCTCCCTCTTTCCCTCCTTCCCTCCCCTCTCCCTCTCAAATAACAAAATGAAATACTTTTATTTTAAAAAAAAAATAATTCTGTGCAGAGCACCAAGCCCCACTGAGCACTAGTGACCATGTACATGGTGGGACTTGAACGACACTGACTTTAATGAGATTCCCCCAAACATATTAGGATGTGCTTAGCTAAACATCTCCAAATTATATACCACTTCATTGGAAAGTTCAGGAGATGAGAAGCTTGGGCATCCTCTAATTCAATCTGTACATTGTCTATGAGTTTGCACTCCCAAAGAAGCTGGGACCCTGCTCTGCTCTGCTAAGGAAGTCGCTGAAGTTAGATTTGCTCTCTTGGTCATATATTTTTAAGGTTTCCCTCTTACAGAGCTCTTATCCATTCTGTTATGACCAGTAACTTTGAGGCTGTTTGTCAAGCAAGATCAGCCCCAAGCGCAGGTATGTATGTCATCAGAGGAATGCTGTGCCTTCCTGAAGATCCCTAGGGGCTTTCTAGCCTTCGGCTGATGACTCTGCGTTGTCCACCAGCCCTGAACAATATGTACTCCGATCAGATTAGCCTGCTTTAGTCACTATCTTTATTTCCGTGGCTTATATTGCACTAATTAAAGCTAGGAATTTTCCACTGCTAATTTAATTAACAGATCAACTCATCCTTGTCAGGCATCATCTTTCCTGCACAAAAGGTGATGGAAACTGATGCTTGCAGGTGGTTCATGTAATGCTCTGTCTCGCTGAAGTAGACCCCTCCCTTTCTCAGAAGCTTCTTTTCCTAATGGCAGTCATTTCAGAGACACTCTGCTCTCATCCAGTGTTTGAAGTGATTTGGATGGCAGTAGCATCGACTTATCAGGTGCAATCTTGTATCTGCGACCCCAGCATTATGTGCCAAAATAATAGCCATGTTGATTAATAAACTTGTCAGATGGGGGAGAGAAATAAGAAACCTTGTTGCAACTGTCTACACAGAATTGAATTAATTGGTTAGTTCAGCTAGAATACCTGTTAGAGTCTTTGTAGAAACCTAAATTCTAAAGTAAACATAACCCAGATTAACTCCAACATACAAATGGATTATATTTGTAAAGCTAATTGCTTAGTTGTTTTTCCAATATATATGTAAGTGGTGGCTGGTTTCCCATAATGGGCTTAAAGAGCCTAGTTAAGCCATTGATGCTGTTCCACACATTAAACTCCCCCACTGAAGCCCAACATCTCAGAAGCAGCAATTCCACCTACAGCACGGAACCCGGACTCATCAATTGATTTCAACATCTTCATTTATATCTGAGGCCCTCCATTTTCTAAACTATCCCATCGTCTCTCTCTCCTCTCCTCTTTCTCCTGTAGACCAGGTTGTCAAAGTCACTATGCATCTGAAGATAACCTTTATCTTCTGTTTCCTGATTCCATTTTCCAAGTGCTAGGTTGGAGTGTGTCTTGACAACCATTTTATTTGGTGCTGGGCTTCATGCCTGTCTATAAGTAATCTACCATGGCCCTCCATCTGCAGCTCCCCTTAGTGTTTTTAATAGCAACACCAATATAGTCAATCATATGAAGAAAAAAAGGAGTAATGAAAGAATTATGACCCTCATGAGCTTAGAAATGAGGCTTTGTTTTAGTCAGATACATAGTAGCTGCTTTTTTTTAAATTAAAAAAACGGCCTTTGTGCTTTTATGATTTATCTTTGATAACATATCCTAATGGCAGGATACTCTTGGGACTATACTTCATCATGTAGAGACCATAAGAAACTATTCATTCAGTGTAGATATGGTACAACCTACATGTTCACTCTAGGTGAGCTAAAACTCTTAAGATTATTCTCTTGAATTTTAAAATATTTTATTTATTTGTTTCATTTATTTAAGTGTATGGGAGAGAGAAAGAGAGAACAAAAAGAAGAGAGAGAGAGAGAAATGAGAAGACAACTTTTCAGAAGTCAAGACAACTTTTAAGAAGTTGGTTCTATCCTTCACTGTGTTGTCAAGCAAGCACTTTTACTGACTGAGCCATCATAGCATCTAGGTTATCCCTTTTAAAGATAAATCATGCTAAATTAGAAATGGATAGAGCTATAAGATCATTATTAGTTTATTTTTTAATATAGTTTGAGTTCTCTTGGTTTCCCAAAAGTTTTGTGCTTTTAAGAGAAATCATAAGACATGATTTTAATTAAAAATGTTTTAGTTACTGGACTGGTAGCATAGGTCATGGTCATCTGTGACAGATTTTGTGTCAATCTTCTAAAACTTTTGCTTAGAAATAGCTGATATATTAAAGATTGGTGATCTCTCATGAATAGATTCTCTTAACATTCAAAGAAGCTCCTGCAGATTACTATGGTGAATCAATCACAGTAATTCCTTCAATTAGCTCATACATCCTTTGGGCCTTTCCAAGTTGACTCTGTTATTTGCCTTGTCATTTGCTTTGATCAACAGAATATGAGCAAAGGCGATACCAGCAGAGAAATGAAGAGGCTTCCCTCTTGCTGCTCTTAGTACCCCATTGGCATGGGAATGAGTTCAGGCAAATGTGATGGAAGATACACACACAGCCCAGTTCTCCATGTTGCCCCAGCTGACATACAGTCAAGTCTCTGAAACAGAGCTGCCATGGTGACTGGAACTGATTGTGGACAGATGACACAGGCCAGAGGATGAACTGCTCGCTCAGCTAAGCACATAACCAACTCCTGACACATGAAATTGTCAGTTACCTAACTGGTTCTTCTTTTAAGCTACTACTAAGTACTGAGCTAGTTTGTTCCATAGAAGAGGATAATTTACATGAAACACAATCAGTAGAAGTAAACAAGTCACAGAGGTTTGGATGAAGAGGTTCGCCTTTTCATATTCTTCTTTTCAGGAACAGAAATCAAACATTGGCTACAGTGTAAGAAGCCATGCTAAGATGATGACTTAGCTCCATGCACAAGGGCACAATGAAGTGAGAGAATCCCACCCCCCGACTTCAAAACTTAGCATAAGGCTACAGTAATGAAGGAGGGAAGGGTGGCATGAAGGTAAATGCACAGAGGCATGGATTATACAAAACCCAGAAGTTTAGATAGTCAGAAGAATTGAGTAGGGGAAGGATTATTTTTCAGTAAATGATGCTATAACAACTGTATGTTCATATGCAGTAATAATAATGATCATAAAGAAAAATCCTTGGCTCATCACATCTTGAATGAAAGATTAGTGCAAAATGTACCAGAGACCTAAAGGCAAGAACTGAAAAAAATAATTGATGAAAACAAGAGAAAAATATCAGTGGCATTGGTTGAGCAAAGATTCCTTGAATGTGACCTTAAAATCAGACAAAAGTGAAAGAGAGAGAAAGAGAGAGAGAGGGAGATTACAATAGAAAGAGAAAAAGGAAAGAAAAAAGAAGTTTAGCAAGAAGGGCAAAGGGAACAAGAAATGGAAGAATATACACAACAAAAAAGTGGAAGGGAGATTATTTGGGGAAAGAGTCCAAAGAGAAGTAAAGGAGGATTGAGGGGAGCAGTGAGGTTTGAATAAGAACAAAGCATGATGAGATATATATATATATATATATTACATTCTTTTGATGTGCTGATGAGGAGGTAGGAAAGATACTTTCTTTAATGGTATACCGCTGATGTATGATCCATGCTCCAACAATTCTCAGTCATATGCCATCAAAGGCAACCCATAGAAAACTCAGTGGATTACACATGTGAAAAAAGACTTAAAAATATAGGGGAGGCTGGCAGGGAAGAAGCAGGAGAAGAAGAGGGAGATGGGATTGGGAATTAATATGTGAAAATGTCAAGCATTTGCTTCAGCCATGCAAGAAACTCTAAGAGAACATAAAAAGAAACAAATATTGCAATGAAACCCATTCTTTGTATGCTAGCCAACACATTAATAAAAAATGAGAGAAGGATATACAAATGACCATTAGACATTTTAGAAAGATCAGAAAGATCTTATGTCAGATGTTGGGAATGTATGTATCTATGCAGTGCTTGCCTAGAATGAACAAAGCCCGAGTTCAAGCCCCAGTGCAGCACAGAATTTGGTATAATGGTACACACCCATGATCCTTACCCTCAGGTGATGCTCACAGGAGAAGCAGAAGTCCAGGGTCATCTTTGGCTACATAATGAGTTTGAGGTCAGCCTAGGATACATAAAGTATCTCAAAAAAAAAAGTTCTTAATTGTAAAACAAGCCCACAGTGAAAGACTGTCATATACCCTCAGGTATGCCATTAATTTACATCCTGGACACAGCATTACAAGGGTGGGGAGAAATTGAAACCTTTATGGATCCCATAGATGGAAATTTAAAATATAGTCATTTGGGAAGATAATTTCTCTTCTGTGTATATCAGTGTATGTGGATACATGCTAATTTCTGTTCCTAAGTAATAAGTTACATATAAATTTTGCATGTTCCACAAGATTCTCTTTTCTTCTGCACATATTCAAAGGAAAGAAGAATGAACATTTACCAAGGAATTCCTTGTAAACATTTCAACACCACATTCACAACTCCAAAAATCAAAAAGAAGCCAACACCTGTTGAATAGAAAATTATTTTGCGAAATGCAAAATGTTCATGCACTGGGAGATCACTCGGTAATAAAAAAAAAATTGAGTTCCTGAATCGTGCCACAACACAAATGAACCTCAAAAATAGGATGGTAGGTAAAATTCACTCAGAGGTGTTGGCATATTTCATTACATATCTTATATGGAATTTTGAGAAAAACAAATTCATACTGCAGAAAGCCATGATTGCTTAGCACTGGGGTAGAAAGAGGACTGGATGTGAATGGGCACAGGAGACGTGTGTGTGTGTGTGTGTGTGTGTGTGTGTGTGCATGTATAGTCAAAATTTAGCAAACTTTCTAGAAAACATCAGTGTGTGCTCAACAGATATAATTTCATATAAATAGCACCTCCAAAACCTTATCTGTTAGAAACAAACTTCAAACTTCAGAGTTTCTCTTGAAAGACCAGAAAAGAAAATATAAAAGCCTGAGGTAATCCATGATGTCGAGCCTGAATAGTTGAAGTATATTTTCCAATCCTGACCTCTCTCTGCAAGGATGTAAACACAAGAATGCATGTGTGGGTCTCCATGCTGGATGCACTCAGTAGTAACGCATATCTTTGGCTTGACATTTCTGTAAAAATCAGAAGCTTTCAGAACACTATTGCTCCAAGCAGGTGGGATGTGGTTGGGCAAGACTGGACAGTGGCGGCTTCTGCTTGCCCCTGGTCAGGCAGGTGGGGAGCAGAGTGACGGACATGTGGCTGCAACTGCCTCGATGAAATTGACCTATCATCCCTTTGCACTGCTGTTTAGTTCATGCCCATCAGCACATCTGTCCAGATGTTCAGGTTTCTGGTTACATGAGGAGCACAGGGTAGACCTGCCTGTGTAGAGGGCTTGGTTTTGCCCATTTGGTTCAGTTGTTTGAACAGACACTGTTAAAATAGTGTACTGTTCTGACATTTCATGACCTGTCAAAGACACTGAGGAAGAGAACACCATCTCTACTCCTGATCTAATTTCATGTTCTCAAATTTGAGAAATACACAGTTTTATGACTTTGTAGTGGAAAAGATTATGTCTGAATTTTGCTGTGTCATATCCATAAAAGCAGGGATCATGGTGATGAATTAAATGTGGCAAAGGGTAAGGGACAATTCACCATGTAAGTGATCTTGCAGCATAAACCATACCATAAGTTAGTGAGACCATCCTTATGATGAATCCACATGCTCCTTGAGCCACACCCGAGGGAGTGAGAGTTTATCCTACTTTTAAAGATTTCCATAGCTGACAGTTATAGAAATTTTTGTCTGAGCAATCTTTACACAGGAACACAGCAGAAACAAAGACAACAGAAGGATCGGGTCTGCCAAATCCAGGAAGTTTTTTTTTTTTTAATAAGATATTTTTTAAAGATTTTTTAAATATTTTATTCAATTGTGCGTGCGCACGCGCGCGCGCGCGCGCGCGTGTGTGTGTGTGTGTGTGTGTGTGTGTGTAGAACCACGGGAGAATTCGGGAACCACCATGGATGCCTCTACCTCCTCCTTGTTTACTCTGGCCCGGGATTCACAGGCTCTTCCCTACCAGGACCAGAAACGCAGGCCGCCCCCGCTTCCACCCAGCGTCTATACGTGGGGTCTAGTATCCGAACTCAGGACCTTCCACCTGCAAGGCAGAGGCTTAACCCCTGAGCCATGTCTCTAGCCCAACATTTTTATTATTATCACCATCTTGAATAGAATACAAAGAAAAGAGGGAAAGGTAAAATCCATACACTGTGTCTAGTGTGTTTCCAATGAATGACACAGAGCCTTACATTTTATTAAGGTTAAGTAGGCACATCCAGCCTAGAAGCTGAGCTCTTGACTTTTAATTCGGGTCATTTCAACAATAACAAAACTGCAAACATAAAGAAGTGAAGGCCAAGAACTATTTGTCTAGACCATCCCTCTCTTTTTTCCTCAGCTATCACAAGAAAAGAATTGCAGCTTAGGTATTGAGAAACGGTCTCATAAATTTATAGTATTTATGAAGTAGTCTCAATTATTATTCCAACATACAGAACATCTTTCAGCATAAATAGAAAAATCAGCTTACATGTGGCTTCAAATGAGAAAGAATGAATAACACAAATAAATCATTAGACATAAAATATAAATAACCCTCTGGGAATATTTCAATTTATGAGAAATCAATGATTTTCTAAAATAATTTTAATTACTCACATTCCCATTGTCCTGAGGAACTAATCTCAATCTTTCTTTTTTGTTCTAATTAAAATGTAATCATTAGCTCAAATTGTTTCTTCTCAGTGGGCAATAGTCACACACTGAACTTATAAAAAGAACTAACTTTTCAAAAATGAATATTTCCCCTCACTTAAGCTTATGGCAAAAAGAAAACAAACCATTTTCTTTTAAAGGGAGGTTGGAAAGGTAGCGACTGGGCAGCTTGCTGAAGAAGGGCTTGCAGTGATAGAAAAATGCATAGTCCATGCATATGTGGCGTAAATGCCAGAGCAGAGAGGAAACCTGGCTGAGTGGAGGGCTCACTTCCTGCCCAACTAACCCCAAAGGAGGCCTCTAGGGTCCAACAACAAGCTATTGGGCAGCAGTGTTTGCTTGGTTCTGGGTGCAATCCCCTCCCCCTGCCTTCCACCTCTGAGTATGGAGGAATATATGTATAAATGTGTGAGACGTGTAAAGTCTAGTTCTAAGGAAATATTTATGCCTTATCTCATTCATATTTGCCACCTCACCTGAGATATTAGCATACATATTGCTTATTTTACTCACTGATATGTCAGGTATGACACCTTTAAAGAAGGAGAGGGGCATGCTGGGAATGGAAGAAAGCAGCTCTTCTCTGGTGCCAGCATGCCTGAAGCAAATCTGTCCTGGGCAGTGCTGGCAGGAGATGCCAGTGTTGTGTTACTCAGACTCTAAGAAAAGAAACAACTCGGGCCATCCCAGAGGAATCTTCATTTCAGGGTTAGGAGACAACATTCAGGCCCAAAAGGACTGAAGTTAATCAGAGATGTCCAAATCATTGTTCACTCAAAGTTCTCTCAGGACCTTTCCATCTCCCTAATCCTACCCCAAGTATATGACTTCAATCCACACAACATTCAGAACAATGGAAGCCAGAGATGACTGTTGGCTTTGCTATGATTGAAATGTACACCTGCTTCCCAAATTCCTATGTCAATTGAAATGTACACCTGCTTTCAAAGTTCCTATGTTAAAAGTTAAACTCTAAGATGACAATGCCTAGACCAGGGACTTCTGGACGCCCATGAGGTCAAGAACTTGGTCATTTTCCTTTGTACCAGGTGAGGTACAGACTCCTCTACAGTGAGACACACCTTCTGGAGATCAGAGATCAGCTCTCGCCAAACACTGAATCTGCTGGATTTTCCAGCCTCTAAAACTATGGCCAATGCATTTTGTTATTGTTGTTTTTAAGTTATCCAGTCTCTGGTGTTTTGCTATGGCCATCTGAGTAAATGAAGACCATCATCATAAATTTCATCATGCCTGTCACAGTTACTCTGCATTGTTACCAATAAATTTACAACAAAATAGCTTAAGGGGAATAAGATCTTCTTTTCTGGCTTACAGCTGTCGGGTTACCATTCTCAATCCAGCTTGGCAGAAGAGTCCACACCAACATCAGGGGCAAAAGGAACTGGCCACATCATATTCATATGTCTGCTGAGAGAAGGGCAAAATTCCCTTGCTGGACAGCATGTCTGTTCAAGTACATTGAAGAATGCCGACTTGCTTAACTAGCTCTTTCCATTTTATCCTCTTACCCAGGGAATAGTCCCACCCGCCATAGGCGGAGTCTTTTCCCATCAATTAGATAAACTCCTGCAGGCTTGCCCAGGGTTACCTCAACTACTAATTCTTTACAAATGTGCCCAGAGCTCCTGTCTTCAAATGCCAACTTGTCACCAGCAGCAAATTTGTCACCAGCAGCAATTGACCACAATGTCACATACCTCTTCTGAGTTAGGTGGATTCATTGAGGATCTGAGCCCATCTCATTCCGTGTCAGAAAAAAACTTTGGAGGAGATAGAGGAATGTTCACCTTGTGTGCAGTGAGGAGTAAACAATAGAGGCAGAAAGGTTACAGAAAATTTTGGGTTCATTGAATAAAAAGTTTTCCAGAGCAAAAGCACTTAAAGTTATCAAGTGTGAGGTGGGGGCTAAGGAGACACAGGTCTTCACTGGGGCAAATCATAATTTTTATGGCCAGCCTTTTGGGATTTATTTAAAATCAGCACCTTCTCAAGTTCCCTACATCAAGCACTGTTGACATGTAATTTCTGCAGACTGTAAACTACCTCTCACTGTCTGATGGACCTCATGAGGGTCAGAGATGATACTCATTAATTTAGTGTTAGACACACATCGCCCTAGGAAACGGAGGGCACCTCTATGTTTGGCACTAATCTCTTGAATTTAGGTATATGATATGACCTTCCATATCTTCCTTTCTGACTCAAATAATTTTACAGTCATAATAAAGAGCAGGGTGATCAAATAATTCATAAATCATCTCCAGATTACTTGTGATGCCTAATGCCATAGAAATGCTATCGTAGGAGCTGCTTACTGTTTTACTTAAGGAATATCCACAAGAAAAATGCTTGCACGGATAACACATTCGTTCTTTGTTTGTCGTTTTATCAGAATAGGGTCTGGCTCTGTAGCCCAGGTTTTCCAGCAGTAGCAATCCTGGCTTTCTGATTCATAACTTTAACAAGTAATGCTACACACATGAATACATGCAGAGGTGGAAACAAGATTTCACTGCCTGGATCAGAGCTTCTCATTGGTGACTGAGCCTGGGAACAGAGATGCTCAGTGAAATGACACACCATTCTCAGCCTTCTCTTTGATCCTGCACTTCCCACGGGGCCTCCAGAAAACCTCTAGGAAAAAGGAAAACCTATTTGACATCAAGCCAGAGAGTGCCAGGGGACCACATTCAGACACAAGCTGTTAGCATAGCTCACTGAAATCCCAAAGGAAGCTGAATTATGAGTTTAACTTATGTCTACGCACCATCCTAGCAGACTAAGTTCTCCTTTACAGAAGGATGTAGTGACTATACTCCACTGGGGCTTAAATGCTTTTATTATTTTCCAAAAGTCAAATGCTAAATCTTATTACACCCCACATTTTCTTTTACTAACTTTCAAGGCTGGGATAGCTTTAGTTAGTTCATTTAGGAAAAATTTATCAAATAACTACTATGCACCAACATGGTTCTGGTCACTGGGGCAACATTTTTTTTGAATGATCTGGTGTTCCGGGCTATTAAAAAAATCATATGCATTCAATAGACATAAGCAGCTAGATATGGAACAATTTGATAATTCCTGCAATAGATTTATGCACAAATTGCTATGGGAACTCAAAGTAAGCAGAGAAGCATGTTAATAATTCCAATAATCCACTTTGAAACAAAGACAGGTGTTGAACTAGATGCTGGGAGCCCAATCTGAACTCCAAAGAACCTATAATCTAACACCCCTGACTGCCCTAGTAGTTTAAGGGAGTGTCACTTATCTTTCTGTTATCATTCTTGTGGGGTGCATGGATAATCCTAGGCCACTTACTAGAAATAGAATCAGAGAAGAAATATACCAGTAAAACAAGTCTTCTGCAATAGTTTTCTCCAAAACTAAACAGAACCTAAACGTTCTCCTTTAAAGAACACAGATGCAAAACAGAACATGAGCACAACTAAGCCACCAAATCCTTTGCATCCTTTTCTCAGCCTTTCTGTGCCACACCTATCCTTTTCATGAAAGATCACCACCTTCACTTTCAAAGCCACAACTGAAGGACTCACCTGACCCAATTACACACAACCCTAAAAGCTGCTGTCTTTGGACAAGGGAGTCCTTTCTCATGTATGCTGTCTTGAATGCATCTGTAGCTTAATTTTTGGTTGGTATCTAAAAAATTTACGTATGTGTGCAGGTGAGATTGTGCACATATGAGTGATGTGTGGCAGCCGGAAGACAAGGTTGGGTATCAGTTTTTGAGTGCCTTCTTCCTTTTGTCTGAGACGGGATCTGTCACTGGCTTGGAACTTTACCATGCAGGCCAGGCTGTGTCCACCTGCCACCTCACAGTGCTGTCCTGGACATACAGGTGTGTGCCACTCTGCAGTGCTGCACTGGGCTTTTAGCAGGGGCTCTGGGCATCTGAACTCAGACCCTCGTATTTGGTAAACAATATTCTTTACTGGCAGAAACATCTCACCAGAGCCAATGATTGGGGTTATTTAAAGAGCAGTTAGCAAGCACGGGAAGGCTCCCTTCTGAGAAGCAATGCAATGTTTGCTTACATGTTTATCCCACCGCCTGGAAAAATGATTTCAGACGGTCTGCTGTGTGTTGCTCAGATTTCCCAGGATGAGGCGATAGGAACCTCCTCATCAGAAAAACAATCGGTTCTTTAAGGCCACAGCAGAGAGTGGTGAACACTCATCTCTAAGGTGAGAGGTAGCAGCAATCACTAGCAACTAGAAACAGACTAACTCTAGGGATGTGTGTGCATGTGTGCATGCGTGCGTGCGTGCGTGTGTGCGTGTGTGTGTGTATGCATGTGCACGAGAGGGCATTCAAGTGTATATATCTGTTCTATCTGTAGGGGTGTCATGGGGCATCACCTAGATTGCTCTACCTCCTTGTTGTTCTGCTCTGGGGTTTCCTAGGCTCTGTCCTAAAGTGCACGCCTCCATCTCTCCCGACCCGCAGCACTTTTATGTGAGATCTAGGCATCCAAACTCAGTTCTTTGGCTTATGAGACAAAGCTTTTAACCCATGAACCATCTTCCCAGCCCCAAATCTGGGAATTTTAAAGTTAAATCACCTGCGTATGACAATTTCAACAGAGCAAGAGAGGAAAAAGAAGTAGGTGAGGACATGGAAATATATCTGCTCGCTTAAAACTTTCCACAAGGTTTTACACGTGACCGACACCTAACTATAGAAGACAACTTTCTGGTAAAGTTCTAAATGACTTGCTAGTGTCAGCACCCAATCAGGTGTGTTTATACAAGAAGCCTTTGCTTTCATCCTGTGCTGTTGCATTAATGGAAAAACTGCCAAGGCAATGATTAATAGAATATCAGGAAAGCATTCTCATGTGGAGTACCCACCATGCAGAATGACATCTGTGGCAGGCTGTCTCTCCCTCGACAATTATGCCCTTAGTTTGCAGCCAATATTGAACAGCCCTCCTTTCTGCCCTCCTGAAGTTACAGTGACTTTGGCTGCAGCTTGAGGGTAGAAGGGAAGGCAAGGTCTGAACAAAGACAAAGTTGGAGGAAGCAACTGGGGCTACACAGCAACCAGCCAAGACCTAGGAAATATCACAGTGTAGTGCTTGCCACCGCAAACACTGTAGCTGTCTCCCTTGGACTAAACCACTCGTGGCACTGTCTCAGCTATGAACACTCCCTCCTGTGCAAGTGGAAAGACCAAGGAAAAATAACTGTTACAACATACACCTAGCAGCTCCTGTGGCAATAACAGTCTTGATTCTAGGAAGTCACAGCACTAGAATGAGTATTTTATACACATTATCTCCAACCACAATTCAGTAAAATAAGATACCTATTCCATTGAAAAGTGGATATTGAAAACTCCTGGTAGTTGTTTTTCTCATTGTTGTAAGAAAAGAACTAACAAAAACAACTTAAGGAAGGATTTTGGGGGAGATCATGGTCTGAGGGGATTCAGTCTGTACCAGTCAGTCTGCTAAGTCTTTAGGCACACCTGTAATGATTATTTAGTTAAGGCAAACTCTGAGCAATCCTGTGGGAAATTATCTAAACTATGTGAGCCGAATGGGTCACATCCTTGGACAGGTAAGTAAGACAGAAAGAACTGGTTCGTCATTTTGGTAGACTGGCAAGGGAGAAAGTGTGTTCCGGTCCCCTCAGCTTCCGGTCCCCTCAGCTTCCGGTCCCCTCAGCTTCCGGTCCCCTCAGCTTCCGGTCCCCTCAGCTTCCGGTCCCCTCAGCTTCCGGTCCCCTCAGCTTCCGGTCCCCTCAGCTTCCGGTCCCCTCAGCTTCCGATGATGGTGTGGATGTTCCTGCCATGTTGATGAGCTGTAACCTAGAGAATTGAAAGCTGGAATAAATCCTCTTGCCTCCTAAATGGCAAGATGGAAGGGCAAGATGAAGTTAACACACAGTCCATTGTGGCCGGAAGAGAAGCCATGGCGACAGAAGCAGGAGGCAATTGGTCACATTTCATCGGTGGTCAGAAAGCACAGGCATGATTGTGGAACTGATCTCCTCTTCCTCTGGTTAGCTTCCAATTTACTTTGGAACCTCATTCTGGGATGCTGCACCCATGTTCAGGGTGGGACTACTCTCAAGGAAGCCCCTTCCCTCTGGAAACGCCCTCAAAGGCATGCTGAAAGCTGTGCCTTCTAAAAAATAGCAAATCCACTCAAGTTGACAATGAAGATTAACCCGCATAGCATGTAAATGATCCAGCCATGTTTACCCAACTATCAAATTCTAGAGATTATGTTCTAATCTAATATTTCTGACTCCTCCAAGTTTTCACAAAATCTCGATAGGATCTTTAAATGATAATATTCTCCAGTGTCACTTTTGAACACATTTTGTGCCAGGACTATTATGCACATTATTTATATCATCATACCCAGTTCTCATTGCAGTCTTTGATATTAGATAATGTTGTTTCCATTTTACAAGTTTCATATGAAGGTAAAATATTTACTCTCCAGGGGAAGGCTTTCGGAGAGGTTATTGCTACTCGTGTTTCAGCGGGTGTGCAGTGTGGGTCACTAATCTTGTTCAGGAGCAGATGTGATTTAATGCTGTATGCATCTTGATAATTCTACCAGGTCCTCTAGAAATATTAGCTTCCACTGTGCTCCTAGTGGATTTTATACAGCAGTGAGTCTAGAAGACCATCTTTTACCTATGGGGAATAACAGCTGCAGTCAATTCACAGCAATGCTTAAGGGCAAAAGTTTTTAGTCATCCAAAACTGACATAGCATCCAGATTTGGCATCGAACAGCTACCTGATCTTTTGAATGTTATGTTCTCTTTTTATGCCTCCATCCTTTCATTTATAATTACAGACAACAATGAACATTCTTGCTATACAAACCAAGTAAAATGCTATACATAAAACATATAGCACAGAATCTGCCATTTACTATGTGCTTGCTATAATTATTTTAAGACAACACATAATCACATCTCAAACACTGTACTGGTTAAGATTAGATATTGCTCTATTTAATAGGAAAAATAAGAAGAGACAAAAAGATAAAAATGTATACCCCTCTAATATAAAGCACAGAGTTGTCACTCTGGAAGATTTATGGTATCTATGTACCATCGATATATAGACAAACACCGATATCTTTCCATCATCTAGACAAACTCCCTTCTCATGTTATCTCTAAAGTCATAAATACCTTTGTCCAGTACCAGCCTTGAACTGCAAGAAGAAAAATAAAAATAAAAGAGTGTTGAAAAGATGCTAAAGTTTCTCGCCATAGTCTGTTTCTTATTCATCATGCCTTAGTCACATGGCAATATTATTAAACAAGAAAATGGAGTACAAGCTTTTGTTCTAGGAAAGATTTTGTCCAGATAAAAGCTTAAGACTTATTTCTAAGGAGGAATGGGAAGCAGATTGGTGTTAGAAAAGAAAACGGATATACCTGCTATGCTGAGCAGAAATCTTTCCAGATCAGATCCTGCTAAGGCTGATAAAGTACTATCGATCTTTTACTCCCATCATTTCACCATAAAGATATGTAAATGATCATCCAGGAGACAGGTGGATGTGTATGCACAGTGAGTGATCTGAGAGTTGGTGACTGTGCCCATCTAGGACGCAGAACATCTGAATACGTGATATCTCAAATAAGTGACTTTAGTTGATCTTTTCATTCCCTCCTTAGGATAAAAACCAAGTGTTTCTTATTTTGTTCATGCTGGTTATCAGCTGATCACTATTCAAGTTAAAATGTATTTTCTATCATAATTGGGACGTTGTGATCATTATTGATGCCAAAAGCAGTCAAGGCAATTCTGCCTGTGCTTGGTGGGAACTAGTTTTTCTAAGTCTATCATCCATCGCTGCCCAAGCCTAAGTTCTTCTCACTGTTCGTTCATTCTAAAATCCATCCAATAAAGATCTATTTTGCATTTCCTAAGAGCCTATCCCACAGAAACATCACAGTCTTTAGTTCTTTAACATGTAAGTTTTTGTGTTTATTAACAGAAATTTAGTTCATATGATTGTCTCATTTTAAAACAATTCTGCAAAATACTGGCACACTTTTTGATGACTGTGTGCTGCATTGGGTCTTTTCAAATAAGGTTTGAAAGAGCTTTTTTGTTCTCAGAAATAGGAAAAATTATCTAGCTAAAGCCATCCTAGCATGTAGATACAGCAGTGACAGGTTAGAATAATTCATTTAGACTGGTGAGTTTCAAATGAATTCTAAATTAAAGCAAATTCTGTAGCTCCTAATTAGGGAGATTTAATCACATACAAGGAACAAAAAGCACAGAGGAACATAGAGCATAATGAAAGAAATAATATTATTTATATTGGAGGAAGCTATTTAAGGACAAAAGAATAACCTATGCAGTTAAATTAACTTACATGATTCCCAAGCAAGAAGCCAAACATAAACCTAAGAATTCCCTTCTGTCCTCTAGCAATCTAGGTTTTAATCATAGATTTAGCTAAAAACTATTTCATAAGGAATTGCAAATTTTAACATCTCTTTTCATAGAAGGATGCTGATCCTAAACTGCTGAATGGAAAAGACAATAGACTATAAACAGCCTAGAATAAGATCTTGTTGTGTTGCTTTTTTTAGAATGTATATATAAACATGTATATTTTTAAAGTTCAGAAAGGATACACAGTGAGGTATTAATAGCACATATTCTGTAGAATTGCCAAGGAGGCATTCAAGAAAATCTGCATTCTACAAACTTATGAGCTGGCTGGTCCCAACATTTAAAGGATGCAAAAATGAGGAATGTGTGGGTGCTATGTCAGCTCTTTCATTCCCAGGCCATTTTTCCAAAGAAAAGACTTATGAGGCAAGTGTGAAAACACCTGAAATCTCTGTTAACCACTGCAGCACTGCAAAGTGATGCCAAAAACTTTAAACTAGGTTCCAACTCACAGGGAAAGAAGGTAGGGCATCAGGTGTATCAAGCACACATCACAGTGCCCAGGTGTAGACAGCCCGTGTCCCAGAAATATTGGCTCTGTATTTGCAATTCAACTTGCCACTGTAAAGGCCAACTATTAAGTCACAAAAGAGCAAAAAGGAGGTGCATGCAATGGCTTTGCTGTGATACCCTTGAGTTTACTAATCTGGATTGTCCATAGACTACTTGGTTCATGGGCAGTTTTGTCTCGTCAGTATTGACTGTTGAAGACCCTAAGGAGGTTACGACAGATAAATCAAGCATACGTTTCCAAACTTTGTGTTATTCTAACTGTTCTCTTCTCTGTGAAATGAGACTAAAGGACTCTTTCATAAAATTTGGTCAGCTGTCTTTCTGGCAATGTTGTGGGTTTTATCACCCTCTATACATCTATGACATCATGATTCCAGGAACTGTGGCAGTTTAGGGAAATGTTTTCCCCTGGGGATGTAGCTTGGCTTCTTGGATTATCTGCACATTTGCATGTGAGCAGGGGTTGATTGGACTGCCAAAAGTCAGTCTTCTTGCTCCTTCCTGGTGAAAGGCCACTAAGGGCCCTTCCACTCATATAGGGAGCTTGCTTATGGCCAAACAAAGCTCTCAGAGTGTTAGGATCCTTCCCTTGAATGCTTTCAATCAGTTTATTTTTAAATGGATGTTTACTGGCAAATAGTCTTTTGGAAAACAAAAATTTAGGTTTATAACAAAAAGTATAGCATAGAAAGAAGTATAGAGTAGAAAGTGCAGACATTTTCCATATGGCTCCTAGCTTTGCACACACAGAGAGACTTCTTGAAAGGGGTATATTTGTTGTAACTGGTAAACCTGAAATGGCACAAGCCCACTGCATGTTCACACTGGCTCTTGGACATCCTGTGGATATCAGTTGTGCTCACTGTGGCAATTACTCACAGGAATCAACCTAACCATTGAGGACAGCACCACTGAACACACCTATGTAGAATCATTTAGTTAATTAAAAATTCTGGACACTCTTGTAGGAGATTATCTAATTAATGTGGAAAAGGCCAGCCCATAGTGGGTGGAACCATTCCCTTGGCAAGTAACAAAAATGGAAAGAGAACTAGTTGGCTTTGGTAAATTGGTGAGTTAAAGTTATGCTCCTTCCTCAGTTCTTCTTGTGGATATGATGTGTATCATTTCCTCAGCTTCCAATCTAATATGAGTTATTCTGTGGTCAAGAATAACTGACCAGAAAATGTAAGAAACTTGGATTTAAAAAGTCCTTACTCCCACAAATTTTTGTGGGACATGTGTCCATATCAGCAAACAACGATATGAAAGTAAGACCCACACACACACTGCTATATTTTACTACCATATAGAATAATTTCACTGCCTGAATATCTGCCTTTTTATCTCTCCTTATACCCAGCTCTTTACATCCATTAGTATTCCCGTTGATTTGTATTTCCCAGAATTTTTTATAGTTGATTTTTTATCCACTTGCCTTGCTGCTTAAGGACACACTTTCAGGTTTCTTCCATGTCTTCTCATGGCCTGACAACTCATTGTTTTTGGATGTTAAATAACATTTCATTGCAAAATGCACTGCTGTATATCTCCTTTTCTTTCCAATGGAAATCTTGATGGCTTCCAAATTTGGGAATTAAGAATAAAGCTGCCATCATTCATCTATGTGAAAGTTTTAGTATGGATATATACTTAGCAAATACAAATGAGGGTAATTGCTCGATCATCCATAGAAGACCATTGTAAGCAACTGTCTTAATCTTCCAGATTTACTGTTATGATTAGTACACCTGGTGCTGCTAATACTATGAACTTTCTCCACTCTGGTAGGTATGTGGTTGTATCTCATCATTTTAACTTTTTTTTTTGCTAAGTCTCAAGACTTATTCCTGATGTTTGAAAGCATGTCTTCCTTGAAGGATACATCTCAGTACAACAGAACTGGGCTGTGTAGAAGGAAGTTCAACTCATGGATATCTCTAAGAGGCATGAGCACAGAACATCTTATCAGGAAAGAGAAACACCAAGTGCAGGGTAGAATCCATGGTTGTGTTATTCACCCACTACTGCTGTCATTAATTGCCACAGACTTCGTAACTTGAAAGAATGAACATTTACTTTCCTTAGAACTCTAAAATGAGAAGTCCAAAATCAGCCTCCTGAGGCTAAAAATGAGGAATAATGAGAACTAGTCCCTCTAGATTCTAGGAGAGAAGTCACTCCCTACATCTAAAGACCACCTACATTCAAATCCAGAAAGGGATCATATTGCCTTAATCTCACATTACTTAAAATTGGGTAATCAAATCTCCCTCTGTTTGTAATTGTATTTAGAAGCCACCAAAACAAATGGGGTGGTATGGATCCGGTCTTAACTTTTCCCCAAAGACTCGCCTACACAGGATTGCTTACCAACCCGTGTTATTATTGGGAGCTGTGGAATCTTGAGGACATGGGGACTGGTGAAAAGACCAGGTCATTAGAGATTTGCATAGCCAAGGGCTATTGGGAATCCCCCCTCTCTCTTTCTCTTGCTCTCTCTATTTCTCACTCTCACACTTTATTTTTATAACCAAGAGGTAAGCAGTTTCATGTTCTCTTTGCTCCTGCCATGGTGCACTGCCTTGCCAAGGGATCAAAGACAGCAAGGCCAATCAACCATGAACCAGATCCTCTGATACTCTATACCAAAATATGTCTTGATTACTTTCGAGTTGATTTTTTCCTCAAATATTTTGTCATGTGACAAACACGTGCTGACGCATGTCCCAGGTGCTGTTCCCATAACGACTTCCTTGACTTTATAATAAGTCACCAGTAAAATTGTTGGGGTTAGAATGCAATATCACTAGAGGAACCATTACTCTATCACTAAATAACAATGTCCATGGCTCAAAGAGCTTTACATTCTAGTAGATGTTTTACATTCCTTAGACATAAATAACAAGATTCTTTAACTACAGAGTACTGTTACTGGATAGAAAATAGAACCCTGTAGGTATCATCTAAATGTCTCTTGAATTGCTGTGCTGATACCAGTTTTAAAGGTATCAATACTTTAATTTCAACCTTTTAAAATTTGGTTGATTAATTAAACAAAGTCTACATGCCTAGTTTTTCCTGTACTGCCATGAGGTAGATCTGTCCCACTTTACCTACAGCAGATTAGTACTGAATTATTGAAATCCAAATGAACCAATGGCCATTGATTTGTGTTATGCAAAAATCTATAATTCATAAGGCATCTCCTTCTGTAGGTTGAAGGGTGGGTGCAGTTATTAGATCATAAAACCCAATAAGCTATTAAACCTGATGAGAAATTTGGACCACACCACACATTTTAGGAATGTTGATTAAAATAGGATGGAAAAACAAAAGGGGGAAAATTTAGAATCTGTTAATAAGTTTTTATCAATGGAAACTATGATTCAATATCATAGGCACTAACTAAGTAACATTTATATAATCGGGAGAATTTTTATTGTATTCTGAAAAGCAAAATATATTAATATTTTAAGGATGGATAAAATCCTTTCCAATATTATGCCTTCTATGGCCAAACTAAGTGTGAATGTTATTTGTAGTCAATACTAATTTTTTAAGAAAGCAAGCTTTCATGGTAGAATTTAATAAAATATGGGGAAAAAGAGGAAACTGAGATTGAGTAAGAAGAGATGAAAGTGATATGAATACATCTGTAAAGCCCTAAAATAAATAAGTAAATAAATAAACAAAATAACATATAGTAAAATTTCAGAAATATCAGAAAAAAATATAGATTGTTACCAACCATCCCCCCAACTCAGACCTTCGCCCTAATGACACACATATCACCACTAAACTGCATCCCAAGATTTTACCTGTCACAAATGGATCTCCAAGAACACTGTACCCAGAGACTATGGTCCGTGTTCCTTCTGATGAGTCCTTACTATGTGCTGGCCTTAGTGTTCCATATTCTGAGTGTCATGTCTGCATGTGGAACAGTAATGGTTCCCTTGTACCCAAAGATCTGCGGACAAATCCCGACACCTATTCATTCAAATCTTTTCCAACATTCTGTGAATCTGAGATATCTGTGGTTATACAACACTTGAATAATTCCCATATGGCCTTCTTCAAATAAAGTGTAAGCTTCTTTACCTTTAGCTCAGTGGGTTTTATATATTAATATTATAGATATACTGTTGGAACACTGACAATTTCAAATTCATTCTCTATAACTTGTAAACAATTCTTAATACTTTAAGAGAAAGGATATGTGTGAATCAAGGACATCTTTTTCCCTTCTAGTTTTACAAACATAATAAGAAGTTGTCTCTGCCCCCTCCTTCCCCTCTTGCTTCCTCCTCAGTTCTTCTACCCTCCTTCCCTTTACCAATACATCCCTCTCCCTCCTACCCTCGTGCCTATCTGCTTGTGTGGGCCCCAAGGTTCCCTTTGGGTTGCTTGCTCTAGTTGGGACTCAGCCTTTTATGGCAGATTAAGTGACCTTTCCTTAGGTAGACATACTCATAGGAGCACTCCCCTTCTCCTGTCTAGCCCTAGCCTCTAGGCTATATTGTATGTAATTATTTCTCCTGAATTCCTCACAAGTCTATGAGGGAATGTTGAAATTTCAGCCACTGCGCAGGTCTGATGAGAATAAGTCTCAGTGGAGTGAATTCCTGGATGCAGCAACCCTGCTTTGAGTGGAATGTTTTGGCTAGTGGTGGAACTCCCCATCTTTAGCTCTTACAGTTTTATTACCACTCTTCTGCAAGATTCCCTGAACTTTAGGATGGGAAGAGATTTGGTTGGCCTGATTCTGGGTGAATGGTTTAGGACTTTGTAAAATGGTTGGTTGTTATTGTCTGTTTCCATTGCACTAGGCTGCATCTTGTTTGTGTGTTGAGACCTTTTTTTATCTAAAGATAAAGTGAGATGGATGTTTACTCTCTGTTTGTATTGAGACATCTAATTCTGTCTAGTGCCATTTTCTCCCTGTCCACTAACATTTAGACTGGTTACACTGCTGGGAGTATGTTCTCAGTCATTAGGGGGGTGGTAAGGGCTAGTAATCATGTGGCCTATTACTAGAAGGCTAACTGCACTCTTTACTGTGTCCTATTCCTGTTTTTCTCTCTCCTTTAAGACTTTTCTTATACAAAAGCCTTTTTTTAACTGTTTACTCATGTTCTTTTGTTTCTGCTCCTTTGGTGTCTTCTTCTATTCCACCCCTGGCTTGTGTTCCTTTGAGTTTCTGTTTGAGTACATCAATCTGAAGATTTAATTATACAATCTACTTATAAGGGAAAACATACATAGGACCCACTTTGAATACACCTTGAATTGCTGTGCTCTAAAAAGGAAATAAATGAGATTTTTACTTATTTATAATTCTAATACTGACTATGATAACTTCTGTACCTCTCTCATCAGTTTCGTTAGAGGTGGACACTGTACCTTCTCGTATACCTATATTATTTAAATATACGAAAAACATTTCATTATGTATTGCTCTATTCTCCCCATTTTTACATAACCAAATAGAACAATTTCTGATATTGATAAGTGTAATAGTTAAATCCTGAGTGTCAACCTAATCACACCTGACATTAAAACTAAGATCAGCTGTCAGACTACCTGAAGAGATTATCCAGATTAATACATTTACAATACAGAGACCAGCCCTAGATATGACTGGAACCTTCCAGTAGCAGACGAGATAAAAGGAACAATAGCACAGAAGACTTTGAAGAGAGACTTTCTGAAGCTGTGCTAGAAAACTCTCTTCCCTACTGTTGTCTGGCTTCTTCGCTTCTTCAACTCTGCAGGAATCCTCCAGCCTTCAGCTACTCTGAGCCTTCGGGATGTTTGCAGTGACTTAGGCTGCCTCCAACTTCAGCCACCAGCCATGTTGCTTCCACCACAAAAGACTGTTTCTCCCCTCTGGAACTGCAAGCTGAATAAATCTCCTTTCTCCCTTAAATTGCTTGACTTTGAATGCTCTCTCACAGCAACAGTTAACAGTTACTATTACAATAATATATTTCATTCATATATATGTATGTAAATATGCATATATATACATATATGTGTGTATATATACATATATATATATATAAAATAATTTTGGAGTTCTAACAGTTTTAAACAAGCAAAAAAAGGAATGACTCACAAACCCCAATGGGTAGCAGGGAAAGTGTCTTAATAGTGGATGAAGTTGGGACAAAGAGGCGAAAGAGAGCAAAAGGAACAGGTAACTAACTACTTAAAGTCATAGGAAACAGAAATCAAGACACATTCAAGAGCCTAAAAGCAAAGAGGTGCTCAACCTGTTGGAAAAGTCAGATGGTGGGGATCAGAAAAAGAGAGGGACTTACTCAATTTCCTGTACATAGTGAATACATTAACAACTCTGAATAATAGGCTTAGCAAAGCAAACTTTACATATTAAAATAGTATTAGAAAATGGTTTTAATCCGTAGAAATACACGAGTTGAGAAACGAGATTACCAAAACTCACAAGAATGATTAAAATATAGGAAACAGATCATCATGAACTGATCATGTGACCAAACATTGGAACAAACTGAGGGAGAAAAACTTGACACTGTCTGGCAAGAGTATTTAACACCTTCTGTCATCAGATCCAAAATCTGCTACTGGAAATAACATGATATAATCATATATTTATATGTATATATACATATATAAACATATAATCATAAAATTTCTTATAATTAAAAAGAATCTGGGGGCTGGAGAGGTGGCTCAGGGGTTAAGCCTCTGCCTTGCAGGCAGAAGGTCCTGAGTTCGGATCCTAGACCCCATGTATAGAGACCAGGCAGAAGCAGGGGCAGCCTGCATTTCTCGTCCTGGTAGGGCGGAGCCTGTGAATCTCGGGGCAGAGTAAACAGGGAAGAGATGGAGGCGGTCCATGGTGATTCCCGAATTGGTCTGTGGTTCTACATACACACACACACATACATACACACTTGCACACATGCATGCACGCACAATTGAATAAATAATAAATAAAAAAATTTAAAAAAAAGAATCTAATAAGATTCAAATACATAATGCTTATTAAAGAATGGACCTAAATAGCCAATTATAGGAAACTAAATAGACACATTGTGATACTTATATAAAATTGACACTTGTATTAAATGTATGCTACAAAAATGTTATATAACAATATGAAATATTCAATTTTATTCTTATAGTAATAAATATAGATATTTAATAAAACTTAAGACATAATAAATGTACAAAACTGTGCATGCATATACTTATCTAAAAATATTTGTACCAAAATTGAAATGGTAGTTATTTTCCTGAAATTAATGTTTTTTATTTTTCTTTATCATTCTTTGTATCTTTCTAGTTTTTTACAATAAATATTCATTAATGCCATAGTCAGAAAAAAGAACTTTCCTAAAATTGAAATAGAAGAAGAGACAAATAAATAAAAATTCAAATACCAAAAACTAATTCCATCTCACTATGATAAATTCTCTCTTAGTCAAGGTTTTATTGTATACTGGGTCCTGTGAATTACGCAAGGTCATTACCTACATGCCATTCATCAAAATGAATGTTTAAAATATCTTTCTATTCACTACATTCTCAAAGGAATTTGGCAAAGTGCCTGCCTGCGTGCATTCATAAATATATTCAGGAGAACACTGTTAGGATTTGATAAGTCAACTGCAGAAGACAGTCAACATGGGCACCACAGTGTTCTGAAATAATTTATAACCAATTTATTTCTAGTTGGTGGTGACTTGGTGACCCTTACATAAACCATGCCAATACAAGCACTTTGGAGGATCTCCATCATTTAAATTTGTCTCCTGGGAAGAATGTTATCTAAATATTTTCAATTCCTATAACCACTTTATTTGTTTACATAAGAGATTTTTCACCCCTAAGGAGAGAGAATTCTGACCACCTAGGGCACTCAATGACCACACAAGTTTTTATCACCATTTTAGGTTTAATTAATTAGGGAAAAAAAAAGTTACTGTGCTAGCTCAAGGCTAAGATACCTTGAGAAAAGTAAACTGTGTAACTGCACATTGGGCAATACAGAATTCCAGGGATTTATTAAATACAGTCCATCCCAAGTTGAAGTCACATGTAAATATTTATGTCAGGCCCAGTGGGAGTGTCTATGCAACAGATGGCTCTTAGAAAGGGTAAGGAGAGGAAAGTTCCTTGGAGGGCCATTAAGATCCAAAGCTAGTTTAGCATGATACAAGAGAAACAAAGCCATCTATTGACTAGAAAACTAAACTGACTATCATGATAGAATCCTCAGGAACTTATATATGATTTCATCTTATCCATGGAGATATAAAGTAAATTTTTATTTGATGCCCTCTTCCTTGCCCATTTAAGGTATTTTTCTTTCAGTCTTTGGCTAATTTTATCAATGCTCTAGAAATCTCCTTATTTGGTGAAATAGTGTGACTGCCTAATTGCATTTCATTGCAAAATATTCCCTTACGCTGAAAGCATTTTTGTAAACTTCTTTATTAAAATGTGAATTACATTTTAGGATGTGTCAGTAATTTCATGACTAACGTTCGTAGTACACGTGGGATTGTTGTGTGCCAAGGATAGGAGTTCCTACTCATACACAGGCACAGTGGTTAAATGAATAGAGATATGACTCAAATAAAGTGTCTCCACAAATCATGCTATCTTATTTGATTTTCTGTTTTCATCTTGTAAAAGAATATTGCAAGCTTCTAAATTGGGTATAAAATGACAAATTGTTCAATGACTACTTTCATCTACAAGACAAGGGAATTGAACCAAATTATTTCTAAGTTCCCTTCCGTTTTCAAAGTGCTCTGACTCTACCTTTCTCTTGATATGGTAGCAATGGCTGACCTATGATACAGCAGTGTTTCAAGAATATTTTTTAATTAGCATTGACTGGCAACTATTACTTACCATGCCACTGGCTTGGATAAAGGCATGAGAAGCATTTGGAGTTAATACAAAGTGAAGTTCTCAAAGCACAAACTAAAGTAATGTTTTCCTCTGTGGGATTTTTTTCCCTTAGAATGGGAATTTTCTGTAAATAACATGTTTTATATAGATTCAATATTTTGGCCAAACCACAGGCATCTTTATTGTCCTTATCAACAGAAGTGATTCATTAGAGTAGTGATAACCTACTTTCTCATGCCAATTATGAGAAATGCCTCTTGAAATAGTCTTAAAGTGGTTATCTTGACTGCATGAAGATGAACTATGAAGGATTTTTCTCAAGAGTTTCAGACAAACAACTTTCTCCTCCATGGCAACGACCCATTTGTTCTATGTTGTTCTGTAGGGAAGGGGGCTTCCAAGGGAACAGGGGTGAGAAATAAAATACATCATCTGTGCATGCATTTCAAAGTGCATGAAAATGTGGGACTGCCAAGAAGAAAGAAGTCCTGTGCTCAAGTTGGAGGAGCCACACGGCAAGAAAAAGAAAAGATTCGTCTCCCTAATTTCCATCTACACAGCAGCTACAGCTGTGGGCTTAGGACTAGCAGGCCCCCAAGAAGAACACAGAGCTAGAACATTACAAGTTGTGAGCTACCTTCTAGATGCACTGCTACTTTGGAAAGCCCTGCGATCAGTCAGATAAAAATCCTCATGAAGGGCTGGGGAAATGGCTTATTGGGTAAGAACACTTGCCGTGCAAGCCTGGTGACCTGAGTTCAGATCCCCAACACCTACGTGCGAAGCTGAGCATGATCATGCATGAGGGTGACTCCAGCCATGTATGGGGTCAGGGGAGTGTTGATAGGAGGATCCCTGAGGATTGCTACCCATCCAGATTGGAAGAGGAAAAAAAACTCCTTTTTTTTGTGAAAGACTGTAAGGTGGACAGTGACAGTAATAGAATAAAATACTCAAGATCCTCCGTTGGCTGCTACATGCGCATAGCTGTGCACATTCACATACACACATGTGCATATATCACACACACTCACAAATAAGACTTAAAATAAAACAATGAAAAAAATCTCCCTGACTTTCTTCCTAAGCTTTGCATGCTGATTTCAAGATGTGCAGATTTAATGTCCATGAAGCAGGACTCTCTTTTCCTGTTAGATACCGAAAGTCCGAATATGGGCAAATAAATGAACTTCAGAAGCAACTTTGGGTAACACAACACAATGATGTCACTGTCCTTCTATATTAACATAAAAATGACTAAAATCTGAGGTCAAACTAAAATAATTTCTTTTCAGAGGGAATTACAGTTCAACATGAAATTTTTGAAATAGAGTTGTAACAAGATTACTCTTTGTGTATTGATTTATTATCATCACTTAAAAAAGTGTTAACCTTAGAAAAGCAAACTTATTCAGCATTATGACCTTGGATTTTAATGGCACAATAGGAAAATAAATAACACAAGCTCTAAAACCCTTTATTGGTGCCAGAGTTCTATTATTCCTTGAATGTATTTGTTTCTTATAAGAAAACAGCATACAAGTAGGTTTTAATTTTAAATGATTTGTTGGTTATATTATGCAAGTCCATTTAAATCATATGGAGTGGTAATTGGAGAATTGAGGTCCTTTGGTTACTTGTTTATTTTTCCCCATGACGCTTCGTATCAACCATTTTGTTTATCAATATCCCTATTAAAGCATGTCTGATTTATCTTCTAAAAGAGTATAAGAATAAAAAGATAAAGTCAAGATTCTTGACTACTCTGTAACATTCTGATTTTAGCCATTAATTGTTGGCTCCACCTATAGCCATAGAAGTATGAGAAATTTCCTATTTATTCATTCATTTATTTTGAGACAGGTCTCACTCTTTAGCCATAACTGGTCTGGAACTTTATCATTAGACCGGACTGGCCTGGAGTTAGCAAATATCTCCTCCCTCTGCTCCGCCCTTCCCATGCTGCTGACTTGCACCGGGCTCAAGTGTTTGAATCCTTAGTAGCTTTGGGGATAGTTATGGCAGCTGCTCTTATATTTTGCAGCTCTCAGCTTTTAGTATGGACATGACTTGAGCTGCCTTCAGTTTCTGCCAGCTTTTCAGCCATAGTGGATGCATCTTCCCTCTAGAGCCATAGGGTGAATAAATCTCCCTTTCTCTTTAAGTTGTATGTGAGTGTTTTCTCACAGGACCAGAGAAGAGCAACTGGTATACCCAGCTGCAAGAAAGGCTTGGCTGACCTGGAAGAATTCTCATATTTTCACCTTTTATAATTTCTGTCATATCACATGTACCGCAATCCAAATTAAGATAAAACAAAGCACTTGCCTCTCCCGTTTATTACACTGTGCCAGTCAGTTGAAAGAGACACAGAATCTAAACATAAGGCTCCTGCAGGAATGACAGGGCCTCTGAGTGAACTTGGACCGTCACGATCTTTTTCTTATTTAGTTAAATATTCAATGCAATCTCTGCAATGGAGCCACAGTTTCCAGCTACGACTAGCTTGTTCCTGGAGTCATCAAGCCTTCTGAGTCATGATGAAAATGAATTCTTATTTTGTTTCACTAATGGAACTCATTTTATTTCTTTTAAGTTCTGCTTGTGATTACAACCTGATAACAGGGGACAGCGGTGATGAAGTATTTTAATTCATGGCACCCCCTACTCCTATGGTATTTGTGACATGTGCTATAAAGCAGTTAGTTATCCAACTATAATAACTGCTTATTGGAACAAAATGCAATGAATACCAGAAAATCTTTAAGTCAATTTAGCAACTTAGGAAAGCTATGGCCCGTTAAGACACCAGAAGCAAAGATCTTTGTGTGTGATCTGCATTACATCCCTGTGCTGATTTTAATACACTGTGTCACACATCCTGGGTTCAGTTATTAGCAAACAGGTATCTTCACCAAACATGACATGTAAATGGCCATATGCAGCTTCCCTGAAAGCACAGAAACTAAAGGCTCCATTCTCATGGAGAATCATCCCAGTCACAGACATCAGCCTTCACCTCAAGCTGAAGGGAAAGTTCTTGCTGCTGTGCTCAAAGCCTTCCTGGGGAATAAAGCCTACCTTGGAAACATCCATAAGCATTAAAGGCAATTTCTCTCTAGGATGAATGATTCCAAGGCTCACATGAGAAGTAAGCTCCATTGCTGCTGACGTCACTGAGCCCGCTGCCAGGAGAGTTCACTGCACACAGAAGGGATGATAGTGGAGTTCTCACAAGCACCCACGAAGAGCGCACAACGGATCTTAATAAACAAACAGAGAAGAAGACAATATGAGATAGAAAAATGTATGCTTGTTTTTTTAACAATCTAAAACAATCACCAAATTATAAGAGAAAAGAATAAAAGGGGATTTGAGAAAGATTGGGTTTCTCTGTCTTTTTGTCTGTCTCTCTCTCTCTCTCATTTCTTAAGACTGTCACCTGCCTCACCCATTTCCCCTTCTTCCCATTGATTCCATTTGCTTTCTTTTTAAAATGATGTTTGGCTCATAAGGAGTGTTACAAGGCCTACTAGAACTTTGTGGCCTGGAAAGCTTTTGATGATTTTGAAGGAGAAAAGTTTGCATACACAATCCACGTGCACACAGACATGCAGACACACACACACACACACACACACACACACACACACACACACACACACACACAGAGTTTCAAGGCTTGCCAATTAGTTTTTTTGGCCTAATATCAGTCATCAATTTTCTAATAAAAATCTATACATTTGTGCATTCATGGCCCATTCAATATGTAGATGACTCATTAGATGTTAATGTAGGTACTTGATTGCAGGCCATCTGTTCCTGAGTAAACATGCCGAGGTTGATTTTTATAACTTGTCTTTCTGGAAGATAATAGGTAGAAATGTTATTTCTGCTTTGAAATTATGGAAATGCCTAGGGATAACCCATATGCAAGTTCTTTTGTTTATTTCCTTCATTAATAAAACCTCCTTGGTGTGTTGTATATATGAGATACCTACATTGATTTACTTTGTCTAGGAGACAGACATTTGCTTTGCTCATCAGTTGAAAAATCAGAGCAGCAGAACAAACTTTAGAATGAATTGCAGTGATTAAAAGTTTATTTTTTAAACAAATGTGATGGTTTAGAATTGATATGCACAAATTTAAAACTTTTCACTTCGTTTTGATAGCACAGGGAAATTGGAGTTTTAAGAAACCTGTTTTTAGTTTGTCTCTCTGTTGGTTTATTTAAATAAAAAACCAAGGAAATTTGTTAGTAGATTATTTCTTTTCACATTATGGATCAAATGCAGGGTTTTTGGCATGCTAACAGATTCTAATTCTAAAAAATACTGATTCTGTAGAATGTTTTCTTTCCTTCCTTCCTTCCTTCTTTTCCTTACTTGTTGCCTTTCATTTTCATTAGTTCATTCTTTTCTTCCTTATTCCTCCCTCCCTCCCTCCTTCCCTCCCTTCCTCTGTTCTTCCCTCCTTCCTCCCCTCCTTCCTTTCTCTCTTCCCTTGATAAATTTGACTTTACACATGGCTTTCAATTTGAAGTGATAATGTACTAAGAATAAAGGTCAGACATGGAGATAAAGGTTTCCATGAAGGAAGGAGAACTGAATCTTGAGACATTACCCTTGGCATTTAGAAGCAGAGATTACTTACTGGGGGACATTGACACAGCCACAGTCTCCAAAGTCTGGAACTTTTTTGGTCTTTTAAGCCAGGTGTAGAGAAGATCCATAAAGAGGTCTTCATAATCCAGCATAATGATCATTACAGAATATTCAGGATGAGGATGCTCACCGTGTTGGTAAAAATTACATTAAGCATCTACAAAGGCAAAGCCAGAAGACAGACTGAAAGAAATGGGGGGAAAAAACCAAGCATACAGAAAGGGAAGCTGGGAACTGCTTATAGGTACAGGTTGTCCACAAGAGATGGGGTGAAAAGAAAAAGGTTTGTCTAGATGTGTGGCCTCAGCGAACAGCTCAACTGTTCAAGTGATTCAAAGGACTAAATACAGTTGGAACTACATCCACAGTGTCACTTGGCCCTGTGAGAGGATTTCACTGACGCTGTCACGCATTCCATGGAAAGCTGGTAATGGCATCAACTACGAAAGTTGCCCTCTAGGTCAGCTGAAGCCTTAGATCTCCATGCACTTCAGAATGCAGAGTCCAAACTTTCAAACAGTTTTAAATCAAAAGTTTAGCCTCCAAAGGCATGAGGTTAACTCAAAGTCGGCTTTGCAAATCTCTATAAAATAGAATGAGAAGCATGTGCCTGAAAAAAGAGTTTATGCTCCCTCTTACCTACAACCCAGACACAGAAATAAGATAAGGACTCAGTACCCCCTTTTTGAGCAAGTTTCACCATATTATGTCAAATGCATAGCATGCCTTGTCAACAAAGGGCATCGTCAGATGTGCCATAGGAAGTGGTTGTAAATTGTCAGATTCTCCTCTTCCATTTTATTGATGTCTGAAATGTTAGTAAAAGACATGAAGAAAAGATAGACCTGCTTTGAAACAAATACATAAAATCCAACGACGATCGATTTTAGTAGCCATAGATTTGGTCTTGATTCCAAGTGCGTCAATCTTCGTGAAAAAAAGTTTTCATTGAATTTAAGGAAATTGATGGGGGAGCGTGTGTGTGTGTGTGTTTGTGTGTGTGTGTGTATGTGTGTGTGCATGCATGTGTATGTGTGTTGTGTGTGTGGTGTGGGTGTGTGCATGTGCGTGCGTGCATGCATGTGTATGTATGTTGTGTGTGTGGTGTGGGTGTGTGCATGTGCGTGCGTGCATGTGTGTGTGGTATGTGTGTGTGGTGTGTGTGTGGTGTGTGCGTGTGTGTGTGTGTGTGCATTTCTGTGTGTCTGTATTTTGCAAGTAGATTGGTATAAGTATATATGTAGACATGAAAAGAGCACTTGGATGTGAGTGCTAGTGGAAGCCCAAGGGTGACAATAGGAATCATCCTGGATGATTCTAACTTCCTATTGCTTTGGTTCCAGGACTTGAACTACAGGCCACTATCATATTCACTTGGCATTTTTCACATGGAATCTGGATATTCAAACTCAGATCCTTTTCCTTGTGAGGCAAAGTTCTTAACCACTGAACCTGCACCCCAGACCCCAAACAACATATTTAGTATCTTATATGAAGTCCCACTGAGCCAGAAGAACTTTTGGGATGACAGAAAAAACAAGGGGGGTGCATTTGCCAAGATCTTATAGCATTCACTTGAAATACAAAATACGAAGGATGGAACATAAAGTACGCCTTAGACTGAGGAACTGTAGTACTTAAGTTCTTCACACACATAGTTTGTAAATTGAAGTGCTGTCTCTGTCTTCCTCCTCCAACCTTCACCCAGCAAGAACCAGGACAGAAGAGCTAAATGCTTATTCCAGAAAGGCTGCAGGAACTCTCTAAGAGTGTGCAATGCAAGGGAAATCTTCAAATGGGGAGATCTGCAGAGAAGGCTTGAGGGCAGCTGTAATGACGTCGCTCATGTCAGTTTAAGTGTCAAGGACCCCAGTGAACCCTTTGGCATGACAAAAGAGTGTTTTTCCTTTCTGATTAATAATCCCCAACCTGAGCATCTTAGTGTTTTCTTTTCTTGCCAATATATAACAGCAAACTTAAAAGAAAGAAATCAAAAACATGGCTGAGATTTGTAGTGGAAAATCACATGGTTTCATCACGATGAAACTTTGTTTCTGTTTGTTTTCTTTATTTAATAAATATTTACTGATACTCATGAACATACAGCTGCCTGGATATAATCCAAAGCATAGGTTAAGTCTTTTTTGAGGGGGGGCGGGGGCGGGGGGAATGGGAGTATCGAAGTTTGCATTCTATTTATATGAATTGTTGGGTTCTTGTAATTCCAGGTTCATAGTTTGAATGTGCATTGTCTCCCACAGGCTCATGTGTTTAAATCTTTAGTTGTTGGGGAAGGGGAGGGCATGTTTAAGAAGTGGAGACTTGCTGGAGGAAGTTAGTCACAGGGAGGAACTTGAGGTGGATTTGTCCTACCCTATTTCTGGAAGAGGTCTGCTCTTCCCATTGGCAGTCTTGCAGTTCTTGGCTTGTATGAAAGAAGTGACTTAGCCTACCACCAGCTCCTGCCAGTCAGCCGTGTCTTTTCTGTTATGAAGGACTATATCTCCCCACTGGAACCATAAGATGACCAAATCTCCCTTTCTCCCTTAAGTTGCTTGACTTTGGATGTTCTCTCACAGCAACGTGAGAGAGTAACCAATACACCCAGTTAACGTTATTTCAATGCCTGGAGAGATGACTTAGTCGGTGATGGCTAAGGACCTGAGTCTGGAGCCCTGTTATCCACGTAAATAGTGAAGAGTTGGGCTGGGGAGATGCTCAATGGCTAAGCCATTTGCCATGCAAGCATGACCACCACAGTTTGAATCTCCAGGATACATTAAAGCAGGACAAAAATAGTAGCACCTGTAGGTCAGCTCTCGGTGGGGAAAGACAGGCAATCTCAAAGTAAGTTGGCAGGCCAGTCTGGACGACTGGTGTGCTTTGTTTCCATAATGAGATTCTGCCTTAATAAGGAAGTAGAGAAGGCACCTGATGTTAACTTTGGACCTCCTTATGCGTGTGTACATATGTGCATGTTCACCTGCACACACACACACACACACACACACACACACACACACACACACACAGAGAGAGCAGGTATGGCTCAGCACCATGTGTCTTTAATTCTGGTGCTGAAAGGTACAGATAGACAAAATTCTGGGGCTCGATGGCAGCCGTTCTACTCAAATCTTTCTGTTGTTGTTAGGTACAGGTGTCAACGTGATGGTTGAGGGTTCGAGCTCTGGGAGCTCTGGGCACATTTATAGAGAATTAGTAGTTGAGTTAAGCCCAGAGCAAAATTGGAGGGGATTGTTTAGCTGATGGGGAAGGCCCAGCCCGTGATGCGTGGAACTCATCACCGGCGGTGAATAAAATGGAGAAACTGTTTGAAAAAGAGGTATCTTTCCTTGTACTTGGCCAGACAAGCTGGTCTGGTAAGTAAAGATTGTCCCTCTCTCACCTATTACATGGATATTATGTGACCAGTTCCCTCAGCCCTGATGTTGGTATGAGCTCTCCTGTCAAGCTGGACTAAGAACTGTAACCAGACAATCATAAGAGAATAAACCCCTTTGTTTGCTTAAGCAGTTTTATCAGCCACCATGCAGGCTAACTGCAACAGTAACTGAGAAAGGCAAGCTATATTCACTTCTAGTCTCCACATTCATTTGTACACATGTAAACACGAACATGAGGCAAACATGAACACATACATAAAAGTTATCGTGCTAGCTAGCCCTGAGTCATCTTACAGAGGAACATCTTCTTGAGACGGGGAGACCCAGCCCATTGGTGAGGGAGACTATTGCCTGAGTAGGTGGATAAGATGGAAGGATCTGGTTCAGTACTGTAGCATACTTTGCCAGGCTTACAGCTTCAGGAGTCCCTGTGGATAGCGTGGCCAGTTTCCTTAGCTCCTGGTTCTGGTATGAATGCTCCCGCCAAGCTGCATTATGACTATAAAGGATAACCGTAGGCAAGAATAAAATCTTTTGTTCCCCTAAGCTATTTGATCATGAATTTATCAGCAACCTGCAGTCTGACTACAATAGCTATTTATATAGTTTCTTCCCTCAAATAAATGAGTAGCCGAATTGCATTGAACAGGCCAAAACTGTTCCCTGCTACTTAGCTAGCAAGGATGCTTGCTAATGATGAAAGTCATGGTTCAGTGACATTAATGCATTTAGTGTGACCCAAATCATATAAAAAGTGTGGTGAAATACAGACCACGAAATAGCCATGCAGTGCATACAGAGTTAAAAGAGCAAATGTTGAATTCATGAGCAAATGCACCAGCTGAGGTTTGTGAGAGTTACTAAGACTAGCCGAGTAAAATGGAGGCACTTGGGAATTCCACACTACGAGGGTGATTTTCATGGAACCCTGCAGTAGGGGCCCACGTACAGTATCTACTAAGGTTGTGTCCACTCAGATGGTGGACAGCACTACAATAAATTACTACCAGTTTTAGCATTAGAAGGAATGTTAGCACCCATCTTGACACAGAGCAGAAAGAAAACATTCTCTTTCTATTATTTCTAAAGAAAAAGCACCCAAATCCTCATCTAAAAAAAAGAACGTGGGAAATTAAATTTCCATTTTCTGAGAAGCAATAATTCTAGGCCAAACATAAAAAGGGGCATAATTTTTTATCTGAAATGTAACAGTGTGGGACTAACTAAACTCTATGCTCTTACATCATTAGGGTCAAAAGCATATATATGTTTCAGTCTTTACTTTTTTGATAATTAATGGCCAGCCCATGAAAAATTCATGAAAATTCCTTGTGTTAAATATAGCAAACCAAATAACTCGTATATCAAGTCTAATTCAGTACACATTTTCTAATGTCTTATCACACTCCAAAATTCTATAGATGTGTCTGACATAGTTAACTATACTCTTATTTTCTGAGTCTTTTATAGACCAGCAAATAGGTGAATACCATCTGTGATAAATTTATTTAGAAATACTTTGTGCTCAATATTTCTAAACCACACTTATGTAATTAGATGTGTTGCAAATGTTTGTATTGGAGAAAGACATTAGTTTTCTCTTCTTCAGAATGATTCACCTGCTTTTTTGATTCAAGTTGTTTTCTCATACAAATGTTGACCTTGCCTGAACTCAAGTGAACTATGAAATATGGAATATAATTGAAGTGTTTTTAAAATTGTAAGCAAGCAGTCCGTCAAACCTCATGTGACTTTGGTTTGCACAGAAGTCCTAACTTAGCTCCAAAAGAGACTAAATTGCACTGTTGACAACAGGGCGTGCGTTTCCTCCCCTTGCTCTGGAGGGAATGCTTCTCTCTTACCCAGCAGAGCATCTGCAGCCATACCTTAAAGGTAAAGGAGGAAAAAAAACATACCACCAAGTCATTGACCACATAGTAGGAGTTTTGTAATTGAAGATGGCATCAGATAATCAATAGGCAAATAACAAAGTATAAGGAATGTTCACAAAGGGAAGTCGGGATTATAGTAAATTGGAGGGATCAGCACCTTGGAGATAAAATAGCAGACGTGTTTACCACTTTTAAGTCTTCCAGGGTAACTGCAAAGAGAAGATATCACATGTGTGTGTGTGTGTGTGTGTGTGTGTGTGTGTGTGTGTGTGTGTGTGTGGAGACAGAGAGACAGAGAGACAGAGAGAAGGGTGGGGGGTAAACAGGCACTTACTAACCAGCTTACTGTTCCTGAAAATTCCCAAAGCTGGATGTCCCCACAGGTTGGTTTACCACAAAGCCAATAGACAAGAAGAGAGAGACACACCCATGAGGAATCTGTGGGCAGATTTCTAGAGCTCACAATAGAGGGGAGTAAGTGGTTTGTTTTTTTTTTTCCTGAAACTGCAGTGTATGGGACCTGAAGTTTCACTGCTCCACCTCACACAAACACCCTGAATATACCAGCTCCTCGGTTGCTCTTTGCTGTTGTGAATAAAAATATAAAAATAAAAAACTGTGAACTAAGCAACTTAAGGGAGGAAGGATTTGGTTTTTGACCTGTGGATCCAGAGGGAGTAGAGCCCAACCTGGAGGGAAAGACAGTGAGGCCAGGATGGCACAGCAGGAGGAGATGGCAGACTGCCACATTGCAGCAACGCTATAAAGGAGAGAGAGAGAAGGGAGGAGGGAATGAGTAAGGGAGGAAGCAGGGGCAGTGGGGGGTGAAGCTTTCAAACCTCAATGCCTGCCCCCCAATGCCATTCTTCCTCCAGCAGGACTCTGCCTCCTAGAGATTCCATAACCTTCACATACTGTGCCATCAGCAAGACACAAAGATTTTAAACACATGAGCCAATGGGAGACATTTCACATTCAAAACTTGACAGCAGGACATGGCATGTGAACCTAAGCTTCAGGCTAGAGTCGACCACATGCTGATTCTTTTCTGGAGTTCATCCCTTCTTGCTTAGGATTTGAAAACCTTGTTCTGTTAAGGTAAAAGTGGTAACTGGAGAGAGTCAGATGCAGGTCTTCAAGCTTCTAAATCTGCAAAGTGAGTCCGGTGTTATAAAAAGATTTAAAAATAAAGTACTGCTCTGGGCTGATGTGATTCCATGTTCTTCTCTTTCAGACAAAATGTAGAATTCATTGGCTAAACACAATCATGCATATCCACAACATCACAATGATGAAACAGGCATGAAGATCAAAAGTTTGTCATTATCAGGGCTTTCCAATGATTCTAAACTTTTATTCTCAGGTCACCTATAAATTTAGTTTTAACATTTCACAAACACAGTTAATGTAGTGATCTCTGAATTAAATCAGTTTCCTGGGTACTGTAGTTCTTTCAGACTTTATTGAATTTTGACAAAAACCTTGATTAGAACTATTAACTGTCACTCTTGTGAGTATATGCCTCTCATCTGCTTGCATCATAAGCTAATTTGTGATATATTGACTACCTGTGATCTTTCAAGTGACCGCCTTTTGGGGATCTCTAATAGTTTCTATTAGTTTCTAATAGTTTCACAGGCTGCCTTGTGTCCAACAGAAAGCCCTTAAGTGACTTTGTCGACAAGATCAACATCCTTAGTGTGCATTATTGGCCATAGTCATCTCTCATTTTCTAAAATGTCTATAACCTTCAAAAATTATTTCTAAAGCCTTTTTTTAAAACACCATTTTTCTGCATTGAAAAAAATCAAATATTTCCCTGAGATAAATCTAAAATTGATTTTCTTGAAAATCTCCAGTTACACCTACCCTCAGCATACTCTGTACTGTAATGCAAAAGCATCTGTGAAGTTGGCTTCAAAACTGGTGGCCTGAGCAATGCCATCATCTCCATGGGGTTTTTCTTTAATTATGCTTACCTCTGGATTCATATTCCACAGAGTCCAAGGAAGCTGTGTTGATCATTTGTAAGACGGCTCCACACTTCATTATGTCTTCATGTTTTGTAATTATCTTGTGCATTAGCTATTTTCTTCACTGTGAGATCATGGCCCTTTGCGGTAGGGTTAATACGCCAGATTTTTTCTTCCATGAATGATGTCCATAATAGCAAATGAAACATATAATTATTATTTACTATATTACACATTGGGACAATCTATCTTGTCTATTTTGCTGCTCTCCAATCCAAGAAAACAAAAACAAGTCTGCATTTTGATGATATGTAATACTGCTAGAATTGATTATGAGTTCCCATCCTTTAGACTCTCCCCAGTAAGAGAAAGTGTTTCAACTCACTGAGTGTGTCCTGACAAGTGTTGCTATTGCCTGCAGGGTTATGCTGAGTAAAGTTGTAAAACAAACCAAGACTTGGCAGGATAATCACCATAATCAATTAGAAATATCTGCCAAGAGAGGTATACCTGTGCAAGGCTGCTTGATCCAGCTTGGGTCTTGTACAATATATGCAGGAGATTCAAGCATCAACCTGCTGCATAATGTACAACTCACTTATTATTAAGTTTAAGGCCACTGTCGACACAGCCTCCTGGGCTTACTGAAGTTACAAATTTAATCTCAGTCCAAAGCAAGCTCAACACTGTGATTTTTATCTGGTCATTTTCAACATGTGACTGATTAATATTTGCTAAGCACCAAAGGTTAAAAGATTTTTAAAAAATGAAACAAACAATTTTCTGAAGCAGCCTTTTGATTTTCTATTTGAAGTTTCGTCTCCCCCTTCTTTTCTGTCACAAGGTAGTTTCGTCATGAACCTTGTAATGGTAAGAAGGTCAGAAGGAAGAACATTTCCATTGCGTTGGAATTCTTCAGAATTATAATTTTACGTTAACTATCCCTGCTCAAATTCAGTTGAAAAAAGGAAAAATAAATGGATGCTTCATTGAATTATGGAACCACCCATGGAATTAGATATTTATATACTTGTTTTTCCTTCTTTCCATATTGTGAATTACATTGATAAATTAACTGGTCATTTAATATTTCTCAATTTAAAAATATTACCATGACATGACTATGTAATTTTAACAAGTGCTCTGCTGGAAGTAGAGATGTTGAACAGGAAAGCAAGTTTGTTTGATATTGCATTATCAAAATAGTAAAAATTACTCTTAGTATTGGGATCTCCACGAACCCACTCAGTTTAGATTAAGATAAATCTATGCCAAAGTGACATTCCTTTTCTTGTCAAATATATTTTCTGATGATTAAAAACTAGACTGATGTTTACCCCTTCCTATCCCCCAATGCATATTTTGACAACCTGAACCTTTCAGCTCTCAATGGAGAAAGAAGACAAAGTTGTTAAGAAAGGAAGTCTGTGCTTTTTGGTTGCAGGAAAAATGGCAAGGAAATGACAGTAAGAGATTTTCTAAAAACATCATTTACTTTGTTCCTGAAGAAAGCACTGAATGTAGGATCTAAGACACACTGAAGGCACTGCACCACACAGAGAAAAGCTTCTATTATTAGAATCCCAGCAGGTGCCTTTCTCTACTAATAGGCCTCTGGAGAAGTAGAAGCTTTTTTTGGGTAGTCAGTGTATACTTTGAGAAGACGAGCATTGGTCTTTTTCAGACAGTCTTCTAATTTACTTGTGTATAGCAAGCTTCCCAATGAAATCAACCATTTCCCCAAAATAGGAGAACTAAGTCAGCTGATGAGTTTCATGTGTTCACTAACTTAAGAATACCCTGATATTCACAAAACAAGTTCAAGGGAAGGTAATATTCTGACTGTATTTCTTGGTGGAACAAAGGTCACAGGCTGCTTCAGATTTGTTAAGTATGAAAGTTTGTGACCTTAAAGAAAGCAAGTTGAAATGAAGCCATGATCCAATGAATAGTTCACTAATGTGTGCAATATATATTTGCACATATATCTTCACACACAATTAAATAAAAAGAATCAGGGACAAAGAGCATTGAGATTCATGCTTTGTTTGCTTTTGCTTTGTTTTGGTTTTAGCTCTTTTCTAAATCCCTGGTTAACAGTAGACTAAAAAATAAGTTTTGCTTGCGCTAAAGTTAACTTCATTTGTTGTCTAACTAACTTCTCGGCATCTGGTGCTCTGCAGCCATCCCCATCCCAGGGTAATGCCACACTTTCCCCTGCCCTAAGCTCATGCAGCTTTTGTACCAACCAATTCCATCCTTGCATAGGATTTTGGATTGCCAAAGATTCCCCACCTGCCTGGAGTTGTCCCAATGTCCAGATGCCTTAGTCAATTACATACCGCTTTGGTCCCTAGAATCAAAGTTCATCCAGCGGCAGTATGTATAAATAAGTGGTTTCTTCCAGCGCTATCAGAAGAATATTTTCTACTTACAGAATACTACAATACTCTAGATTAGAAAGATGTAAAAACAGCTAGGTTGGAGGACCCAAAAAACAATCTTTCCAACTATAAAAGAAGTTTCTCATCTGCACTTACTAAACAATTATTAAATCCTCTGAGACACCCATCACAGTTCTGCCCTCCTGATAATTCTTTTCATTTAAATTCAGTGGAACATGTCATCAGCCCATTCAGCTTTCTGTGTATTGCCTTCCACTAAAACAGTCACTTTACAAAATAAATTTAAGCACTGTATCAATCTATTCAAAGTTAATGTTCAAGAAGTAATGTTTACACAGATAAATATTGGCTACAGTATGCATTTTGCTGCAATATTGATTTTTATTCTATTTTAAAATATATCTACCTGCTTTAGTGTTAGCTTCTTTGATAAATGCTTCAAAGAAAGACAATCAAAACCATAATAATAAACCATTGTTCCATTTTAATGACAATTTAAAATTTTATATCTGTTTATGAATAGCATTCTATATTTTATATCTTTTATAATAAAATCATTGCTTTCTATATTCAAAATTTTGAATATGGAAACTTTGTGTACTTCTGGAAAGGAACCGGGGAAATACCAAAAAGAAAATAATTAGGCTCAGGAAGGTGTGGCTTTTCAAAGAAGAAACCCCACTTTGTCCCACTTTGCTACTGGGAAAACATACTATACCTAGGCTGATGAGATGGCTCAGAGGGTATAAAGGTGTCTATGAAAAAACCTTTAGACCTGTGTTTGATTCCCAGAGCATACATGGTGGAAGGCAAGAACAAACTTCTGGAAATTGTTCTCCTTCTTTAAACCCCTCTAAATTATAACCCTTATCTATGGTTTTCTTCAGTGAACCTAGTATACAACTCAATATGCAGCAAATTCAAGCTCTGTTTGTTGGTTCCTTCTTGAAGTTTTGTTCCTCAATTTTTTTAAATTTGAGGTTGGTTGAAGGTATAGATGTGGTGCCTTTGGCTGAAGAGGGCAAGTTGTATACTTTAAAAAGAAACAATGGGGAGAGATATTTGAATTGATTGGCAATAAAAGTAGAATCTAAGCCAAAGATAAAAGCAGGTAGTCGCTAGTTCCAGGATTTAAGCATAAAAGTGCAAAAAAATGCACATTACTAGGCTCAGGTTGTTAGAGTGGTTACAAGTTTCCACTATAAAAAGTTCCAAACAGTGAGAGTGATATACCTAAAATGACTTCATAATGGGATGAAGAAGAGGCAAGGACAGGAAAGAGGTGACAGAGATATAGCCTTCCATTAAGAAAATAAGTAGTTAATAACATCTAAAGGAAAAATAAAGAAATAATGCTGAAAGTTAAAAATGAAAACACAGCAATGAAATCCTGCTACTTATAGGAGGCAGAGGTACAGAACCGTCAAGTTCATTCATGAGATTGTACAAAGGGTGGAAGTAGTTTAGCAAGACAAGGTGTTAGGTGTGAAGTCTGGGGCTTGATGTTTGGAGGGAAGGGAGAGATGTGCTGAGGCCTGTATACCCATCAAATTTCACAGCTCTTTATCAGAAGCACGTGCAGAACATGGCACTTGAGCATGAGCTGAAGGTGGAGTTTTGATCTTCTGACATCAAAAGGACACCCATTGTGTCCAGTGAGCCAGTGGTAGAACAGGTGTGAGAGAGATTAAAAAGTGGTTACCAAGTTTATGAAAATTCCTCCTTAAGCCAATCATGACCACCAGGACCCTTATGGCAGAAGTCTTAAGCAAGAGAAGCTATCTTCAGATGGAGGGATAAAAGTCAGCTTCTGAGATTTCAGGAGAAGCCTAGTAGAAGAAGGGCACACTCTTCCAGTATATGGGAGGCAAAGGCCCTAAGACAATACAGTGTTGCAATCATTATGACTCAACGAAACTGGACAATCAAGCAAATGCTGCTCAAGTCTCCAAAGAAACACAAAACTAATAGATTTTCTGGTGAATGTCATGGCATTGATTAGACAAAAGGAATGTGGTTTGGTAAAAAGATTCTTCTGCTGTTTCTTAGAAGGATGCTAACTAAGCTCTTCAGGAGGCTTAACCCTCAAGACTTCATTTCAGTGTTACCACCTGCAGATACGGATTTTGAAATTACACTTCCTAAGTTTACAGTTGGCCACCTGCAGGCCCTCTTCTAGAGTGCATTCCTTCTTTCTTATGGTTTTGAAAACATTGCTCCATTAATGTGAAACTGGTAAGTATAGGGAGCCAGAAGCAAGCCTTCAAGCATTGAAGTCTGCAGAGTATCTCTGGTGGTAAAAAATATATTTATATTAAAAAACGGCTTTGGGTTATGTTCTTTCACACTCTCCTCTTTCAGATAAAATGCAGAGTTCTTTGGCCAAACATGATCATGAACATTGTTGTCCCACACTGAGAAAACAGACATGAAAATCAAAAGTTTGAGGTCAGTCTGAGCTGTAGAATTGAGTGTGCCTCAAACATCCCAATAATAATAATAATAATAATAATAATAATAATAATAATGACAATGATAGTGATGTACATCATTCTAAGGGCTTAGTCATAAACTTGTCATCATTAGGGGTGTCCAATGACTACAAAATTTTATTCACAGGTCCCATATAAACTTAATTCTAAGATTTCACAGGCACAGCTAATTTAGTGGATTTGAAGGATGAAGGCAAGAAAACTAATCACAGAACTCAAACATGTTTGTTGAGAGAAGAGCAGGTGTAAGTCCCACAGTATTGTAATTGACACAATTGATACAATTGATACAATACCCTCTGCAGAGATTGGAGGGACCTAGTGTTGGAAATATGCTCATAGTAGATGTGCATATATTGACCTGGGGATGATGGACTTTTGAGTCATTTCAGGAACTGGATGAAGGAGATAGCACCTTGGCATCCAGTCTTGCTCATGCCAATCGCTGAGTAGATGAACAAACATTCTACTCTCCACTGATGGAATGTCCTTTCAGAATGCCTCTCCTGGCAAGAGTTTTAAAACACCCACCGAAGAAGGTCCCAGGAAGGAAGAAAACCCCAAAAGTCCATTTCCAGAGAAAATATAAGTGAACTCAGCAGGCCTCTTATCTTAACTATTATTCAAGGACTGTGGAGAAATGATGATCCCTCATCATCACATCAGGGCTTAAGCCTGCAACATGTGATTTTTAGGAAGGCAATATTATTTAGTGCATAGCATTCATTCACTGTGTTTGATGTATAGGAATCATCTTCACACAGATTGTATGACATGAGATATGACATGAGATCAGTAGCTTAAAACATTGCCTAGATAGACAGCTCACAGGTAAGCCTTCTGAAAGCAAGTGATAAGAAAATACATATAATGGTCTAAGTCTAGATTATAAAAACAAGCTGTTCTCTACTGGAAACAAAATCTGAGAGACAGCTTTAACAATAAGCAAGGTAGATAGGCTTGTTTCTACAGAACCAAAGCTTCAAACTTATCCATTCTAAACCAGAATTTTCTCTAAACATGTTAAGATAGTCCTCTCGAACTAAGGGAATTACTCCCCAAAGACAGATTTCTTCTTGCTACATTTCATGCATGTAGGTATACAAAGTTTATTGTATTTTATATAACATACAAACACATTATTGGTTCTGTGGATATCACTCACCACACTCTTCTTAACCAAAAAAATTAATAACATGTTGTAACTTTTAATAAACACTCTTTTCAACTTGGGTTCAAAATAATTTCCAAGTTCGGATCAAATAAAGATCAACTTTTTACATTAATGTAAAGAGGTGACAATGAAACGTGATATTACAGTAACATTTGGTGGCACAGGATGAAGGTACGGGCTTATTTATAAAGAGGTCTGACGGAAAGGAAGAACTCGGAAAGAAAAGTCCTGAGAGGAATTTTTATGACTGCTTTGAGTCAGTCACTTGAAACATCGTTCAATGTAACATTAGTGGCCTTCTCTGGAGAGAGATTCTCATGTTGATCCTATTACGAAAATCCCAGGTGCTGGAGGAAGCGAAGCTAAACAAACAATGTTGTGGAAAATATTTGATCGATGTGGGTCTCTTAGCAATTTCATGCAGCGAAGAGGTGGAAATACACAGGAAATAGGATTAATAGCCAGACTTGAACTGTGACATCTGGACAAATGGCTGATGACTGTGCGATGCTTGGCTGGGGTTCTTAATAAGCCACTTTTCTTACGAAACATTAATAATTTGTTATTAACTATGACTCATCATTCTCAGTGCCTTCATTCTTTGTTGTTGCTGTCACTTATGTCTTATTACCTGATAGCACAGAAGGGAAGGCTGCTTCGCAATCTCATGGGAGCTGTTCTGTGACTTCAACTGTAGTTACAAACACTGATGGGCCCATTCTTCGCAGATACCTGGGCAATTAAATACTCTTACTCGATTAATATAAGTTGTCTCTCTGAAGTTCAAACTCTTTTAGAGGCTCTGTATTGTTTTTGTCTGTGAAAATATCTATGTCATGGAATGTTGGTGAAAAAGCTGTGCCCGTCACTCATGTAAATTTAGGTCTGGCATGTGATACATCTGACACCAAAGAAATCTGTCAATGGTCATGACTAAAAAACTATTCAACTTTCCTTCTTTAATTTTTTAAACATATGTAGGTATGTGTGGTGTGCATGCATATGCACATGCAGGTTCACATGTGTTTAGGCAGGCGCATGTGCACATATATGCGCATGAGCAGAGAGCTCAGCGGTTGACATCAGGTATATGTCTAACTCGCTCCATACTTTATATATTGAGACGGGGCCTCTAGGTTAAATCCAAAGCTCACCAGTTCAGCTAGGCTAGCAGAAACCACTGGCTCTGGAAATCATCTGTCTCTGCCCAGCAAGCATTGAGAGAACAGGCAGCTCACTACACCTACCCACCATTTATATGGGTGCTGAAGATATGCAGTCCCCACTCCTGTCATTTCACAGGAAATGCTTTCCCCACTGAGTTGTCACTTGGGCCTGTCCTAAGTTAATTCTGTAAATGGCCATTTTTCTATGCTAGTCACAAATCTGCATTGGCTCATGTCACTGTGCACCAGACTATCATCCCAAATTTAGTTCGCAGTAATCCTCTATATCCATTGACCCTTGGATTGCTACTAACTACTGAGTATATTTCAGTATTTTCCTTTCTGATGCTAATTGTCACAGTTATACACTTAACTAAATATCCTACAGCCCCTAGCAATTCTCCATAAGATCCACCATATTGAATGTTAGCTTTTCCACTTATTCTTCTTTACTTATATGTTTCAAAGGCTTTTAAATTCCTGCAACAATATCACCCTATCCTTCTATGCTAACAATCATTATCATCAAAGATCAAAACTTCTTTAAGATAGAAAACTTTCCCACATGTATTCTAATTTCCTTTATCATTTGCCATAATAATTTTTACAAAGTGCTCAAATACTGATTAACTTGAAAGACAAACTCTGGAACTTTGACACATTATAATATATCCTGTGCCAAGACTATTATTGATCATATCATCCACTTGGACTTGAATTAACAGCAATTGTTACAGGTTTTTGATTATTATGAATAATTACTGTCTTTAAGCATGTATTATCACTATTTGGGAATAAGTAACTATTCTTAAAATATTTTAAGAATCAACAGTGTTCAGATTTTCTCTCTTTAACAAAATTAATATTTGTTTAAAACTGTACATGTCTTATCATTTTATTAATTTTTTTCTTATTTTGACTGTTCCATACATGTGTGAGATGCACTCTGATTGCTGTAAACCTACTCCATCTGATCTCCTTCCTACCATATGATGGTTAAAACTAATTGTCAACCTGAAATCTAGGAAGCAAGACTCCGGGTACACCAGAGAGAAGGTCTGTAGAAGGTCTTTGGATGTGCCTATAAGAGATTGCTTTCACTGAATTAAAGGATGTGTTAACGCCCAGCCCATGGTGAGTGAGACCATTCCTTAGGCAGATGGTGCAAGGCTGTATAAAAATGAAGAGAATAGGTAAGCATGTACACATTCGTATGTGGCTTTCTACTTGACTGTAGATGGGATGAGACCAGTTCCTTGGCTCTTGCTACTGTGACCTTCCTGATATAATGATCTGTAACTTGAAATTATGAGCTAGAATAAACCTTTCTTCCCCTAAATTGCTTAGGTCAGGTGTTTTACTTCAGTAATGTAATAATTGCAGTAATGAGATTAAATGCATACCTACTCCCATTTTCCCCACTTTCCCCCACAGTCCCTTTCCTATATTCAAGACCTTTTATTTGCTTTCAGCCTCATCTCCCAACCCCCACCACAAATTTAGTCAGGTTTGTGTGACCGTGGGTTTGGAGTCTCTGCTGGAACTTTGTGAGTTCATCAGTGGGTATACAACTAAAGACAATTACTGTCCCTCCCCCAGAATCATCCATGATAAACAGTTCAGAGAGACCATCGAGTGGGCCCATGATGATTGCTATGGTACTTGTACTCCCCAAGAATGTCACACTCTGCTTATATCCTGGTTTTTCTGCATTTAGCATCTGTCCTCTGCTACTGCCGTAAATTAAAGCTAACCCATTTTTATCATTGGTAGAACTCACCATGGATGACAAGAGAAAAGGTTAAAAGAACTTGACTCAGCTTCAGGTTACTCTTAATACCATGTAAAAATGGACTGTTGTCAGTCTTGGGCTGTGAGTCATTCAGACTGTAAGTCATTTAGTCCATAAAACATCTCTTTAGTTTAGCATCTGACAAGTCATGGTGACAGTATTGAGAGTGGTTTCTCTGTAGATAAGCATGGACTATCCTTCCAGAAAGAATGAATGTAAGTGAAGCCATTTGGTTATAAGGTGACCTACCTCTGTGGCCTTCTGCTTTGCTGTTCTTTTTCAACCCTTCTCTTTTGCTTTCTGAATTCTCTAAGGAGGCCGCTTGTTTGGGGACCAATACCTTTTCATTAAACTCTCTAACATGTGCTAAGCATCTTCTTACAAAAAGGATAAGCCTCGGGTGCAGAAACAATAGTACACAGAAGGAATTTAATAGAGTTGCTCTATTTCCATTGGAGATTTTTTTAATAATTACCTGCTTTGTGTAATGACTTGGGTTCCCCCCAAATGTATCTACTTAAGTAAAAATAATGAATCAGCAGAAGGAAAACATTAAGTGCCTAGGGAAACATTTACATATGTGGGAGGGAAGGGTATAACATAAAATGCCATGATTATTATTCACTAAGACCATAAAAATGACTGGTCTGGGAAAGACTATTCTAAAAGCTATTCTACAGTTTATCTGAAGAAAGTTTTTAACAAGAAAGATAAAGTCTTATACTGGTGTGTCAGTTAAATATAATTGTACTAACTTGACAATTGATACCTGAGCCTTTAGACAAGTTTGTGAAGATTTAAGGCAAACAATAAGCAAGCTTGTAGGAGAGTAACTGATGTGGAAAGGTCTAGCCCATAGTTGGCAGGACAATTCCCTGAGAGCAGGGTTGTTTAGTATTTTGGTAGAGTTAGGCATACAGGCATGCTGTCAAGAGAAAAAATATGTCCATCTCTCTACTCTTTCTGTGGATATGGTATGACCAGTTCCCTTCACTCCTGATGGCATACATTGCATGCCATATGATGATCTAAGTATCTTAAGTAAGAATAAATCCTTGGTTCCCACAACCTGTTTGGGTCCTATATTCATTCATCATCTGGAAGATACAATTAGTTTCAAAGAATGGTGAATAAGCTTAGAAACATCTCGCTTCTCACCACAGAGGCCTCTTACATTGCAGACTGATGTTTTTCTTTCTCTGGGGCTATGAACTATTTCAGGCAACAAAGCTCTACTTCATAAAGACCTTGTAAAACCTCATCCATCCTACCCAAAATTCCTCATGGTAGTTACATTACTTTATGTACATTTCTTTCTCATGAACTACATTATAAAATCTTCGGGAGTAAAGGGCACTTCTTATAGTTGAAAATGTCTGAATGGAGATAGTGATATGGCCCAGCAGGTAAAGATGCCTTCATTCAAACCTAGAGACCTGGAGCCCACTAGGTGGAAGGAGAGAATGGATCTCGAATATTAGGCTGTGTTATGACTATTCCACAAGAACACTGTGGCATGTGCACACATGTTCTAAATTAATTAATTGATAGATAATTAATTAAAATATTTACAAAACAGGAAGCAGTGCACTGACTATATTTGCATGTGCCAATTGATTCCAACAACATTTACAACAATTCAAGTTTAAAAATCATTTAAGGGCGAGGGAGAACGCTCAGTGTTTAAAACCTCATAAGTAAAAGAATCTGACTTTGGATTTGCAGATCCCTCATAAAAACAGTTCCAGACAGATATGAAAGCGACTTGGAATTTCAGTCCTAGAAGGCGAAGCCTGAAGAAACACCAGAGTAAAACAATAAGGTAGAAGAGCAATCCAGGATGATTCCTAATGTCACCTTGAGTCTCCACAAATATACACACCCAAGTGCACTTTTCTAAATGTGCCTGCACACAAATGAATACCCACCAACATGCAAGTGCACATAAATGGATGCAAATATATATATGTATGTATGTATGTGTGTGGGTATATATACATACATATCCAAGCAATAATACCCCATTGGACCATTACGTATTTTAATACTGTAAGAGACTGAGAGCAGAGCAGAGTTCACTTGAAAAGGTACCCAAAATCTAATCTTGAACTCATGTGGTATCTCTTAAAAGCTATAAGAGACTTAAGAGATACAGCAGCTAACTCCTTAATTAAGAAAACCAAAGCTGATGTAAGTCAGAGTTAAAATTGTAGCTTTAGGTGGTTCTAGCTACTTGAATGATTTTAAGCTTTTGGAAATAAAAAGGAATTTCATACCCAAGTCAAACTATTTTATCACTGCAGAATTATTTACTCAATAAATATTTATTAAACATTTGCTGAATATGTGCCAGGGATTACAAACAATTATATAAGATCTGTCCATAAACCATTTAAAGCCTAAGGGCTAATATATGTACTGCTAGGTAGCATTGTGGAAAGAATGGTCCAAAAGACCTTCAGACATTTTAATAATAGAAAAATATATAAAATGTTAGATAGGGTCATGGCTTCTGATACAGATCCCTTATCCTGAGAAAAGGTGATTCACCTAGAAGCTGTCTATAAACTTTGTCTGAAAGGTCTGCCAATAACCCAAGCACCATGCCTACTCAGGGTGTTTATGTGTCTGAAATTTCAAGGTAACAAAAGAACACTTTTTGTGTGGCGTGGCGTGCTTGGTTTCAAGAGTTAGCAAAGTTACCAAGTTCTTGTTTGTGAAGGCTAGCCTATGATGATCCATCTCTTTCATGCTGACAGGAACCATCTAAACATTACCATCATTCCCACTGAAAACGAATTGCTATTCGCTTCAGTATTCACATAGCTCCTCATCACCGTCACTCAGCAACGCAACAGACATTGCTTGTAATCTGTCTTTCTGATCACATTTTCTCATCTACCTTCTGGAACTAACACATTCATGATGCTAATGTCAATATTTGTATATAGGAGATTTATATTGGAAGGCATTAAAAAAAGGCTTTCTATTTTCAAAGAGGATTAGCTGTACATCTGACTGATGTGTGTGTGTATGTACAGGTGTGTAGGCATGCAAGTGTATTGGTGCATATTGTATTAATCTGTAGTAGATACAATACAAAAAATAAATTTTGGAATTTTTTTTCTTAAAATATTAGCTTGACAACTTGGAAAAAATAATAAGTCTAAGAGAGAAAAAATTGTGAAATTGTTAGCCAGTAACATATCTTCCTAATTAAAAAAAAGTACTTATAACTAACATATCATTGTATGTGAATAAAAGGAAATAGAAAATTATGGCAATGGTCTGAGAACATTAGAACACTAACCTATCATTCAATTACATTTCTATTAATTTGTTTGCTTCAATTTTCAGCATATTTTATATGTGCACAGTACAGCAATAAAAATTCTTGTCCATATCTTGAAAGGATATAAAAATTATCTTTATTTTCTCCTCCAGTTTTACTAGATAGATAATTTTTTAAGTATTTACTTATTTAAAAGAGAAAGAATCAGGCAACAACTTTCGAAAGTCAGTTCTCTCTACCATATGGGTTTTAGGGATCAACTCACATTATCAGTTTACCTACTAAAAAAACTCAATGGTTCTTACATTTACAACAAAGTGCTAAATGAAATTACCAATATATTAATAGGATTATACATCATGCCTAAGTGGCACTTATCTCAAGAACACAAGGGTAGTTTGACATACAACATTAAGTCAGTATGTGACCCCACAAAGTCTAGCATTTTCTAAAGGCACTAGGATCCTTGGAGGCAAGGGATTGACAGCCACAGTAATGTTCCTAAGCTTAAGGGGAACACAGAAAAGGGTTCTGGGAAATGCCACTGGGTCCTTGCACCTCATCGGAGAGGAGGACCCAGAGGAGAGTTTGGCATACACATTAAAGGATGCTCCGGGGATGGGAGGGGGAGGCACTGGGGGATGGGGAGGGAAGGGGGAGGGCAGGGGGCACAGGGGGAATGGAGGGTTGGAGGGAGGGGGGACCAGTGTACCTGTTAAGTTTGTATGAGTGGAAATAAAAAAATAAATTAATTTAAAAAACATTAAGTCAATATGATACATACACATCACACTAATAGAATGTGGAGGAAAAATACAGGTTCATCTCAACTGGTACAAAAACACCATTTGAGAAAGGTGAATCCACTCATGATAAAAACACACAATAGACTAGGAATGGAAGAGAAGTCCTTAAACATGACAAAGAACTTTTATGCAAACCCCATAGCTAACATCAGAATCAATGACAAAAGATCAAAAATTTTCCCCAAGATCAGTGACATGACAAAGATTCTGTAACGTTTCGTATTATTGTCAACCTGACACCTAAGTGGTCTACCTGAGATGTTGTCCTCTGGGCATGCCTGGAAGTAATTTTTTTGCTTGCATAATTGATACCGGATATTTATCCCCTAGTGAGGTGGTCCAGAACTATACAGACACATGGAGAGCAAGTAAGCATGCATATATTAGTTTCTGCTCTCTGCTCTTGCTGTAAATGTGCTGTGACCAATTGCTTCTGGATCTTGCCACTGTATCATCCCTGCAATGATAAACGAAAACATGGAACTGTGAGCTAAATAAATCCCTTCTCCCCTAAGCTGCCTGGTCAGGTATTTCATTGTGGGGATATGTAATGAACTGGAAACTGACGCAGCTTTCACCATTTCTATGCAACATGTACTGTGAGTTCTCATTGGGCAAGCAAAGAAAGAAAGAAAATAGAGTGGAAAGGAAGAATTACAGTTAACGCTATTTGCAGATGAAACATATATAAATGCAAAAAGCATTAAAATCCACAAAAAATCTATTAGTGGTCATAAGCAAATTGAACAAAATTATAGAATTCATGATCAAAACAAAAACTTCTTATGCATCTATAACTAGCAATGAATAATTCAAAATCATGAAAACAATCTTGTAGGCACATAAAAATCAAAAATAAGAAATATAACAAAGTTAGTACCCATGTATGTTGAAAATACAGAACACTGCCGAAGGAAGTTTAAGGCAGAAGTACATGGATGACCTTCGTTCAGGGGTGGGAAAACTGAGCACTAAGATATTAATACTTCCAAAGTGATCTATACATTGGGGGCAGATCCTTATTGAGCTACTAATGGTCTTTAGAGAAGAAATAGGAAAGATGACCTTGAGGTTCGCATGAAATTGCAAGAGGCCATGAGTAAAATGTTGTGGAACACACACATTCTAATTGCAAATTGGGAGTGACCAATGCAATGCAGGCCTAGCAAAGGTGAAAATGCAAACCTTCTCCATAAAACAAAGGGTGTAAAAATAAATTCTTGCAAATATGCTCAAATAACTTTTCACAGGGACAAAGAGATCCTTCACCAAAGAAAGAATATTTCTTCAAAACAAGTACTAAGATAACTGAACATGTACATGCATAGTTCTAAAGTAGAATCCCTACCTTACACCACATATATAAATGAATCTATTGCAGATTAACGACTTAAGCATAAAAGCTAAAAATCTAAAATGATGTAAAGAAAATACAGGGATTTGTACTGATGACTTTAGATTCATAACAAATTATTAGAAAAGACACCAAAGATACAAATAACCGGCAATAATTAAGCCAGGTCTCATAACATATGCCCATAATTCCAGAATTCAGGAGGCTAAGGAAGAAAAATCACTGCAAAATCAAGGTCAGTCTGAGCTACATAGCATGACTCTTATATCAAAAAATAGATTAAACTAAAAATAACAAATGTTGGTAAGGCTGATGAGAAATTGGAACACTTCTACACTGTATGCTGTTTACATAACATTGTACGGTCTCCATCAAATATATTTGAATTAACCTAAATACTTACCATAGAAGCCTGGGAGATGGCTCAGCAGGTAAAAAAAAAAAAAAAAGTGCTTGTGGACAAGCCTGATTTACTAGAGTTCAATTTCTGGAGCCTTCGTTAAAAAAAAAAATAGCTGAATGCTGAGATATGCATCCTCAATTGACCAGATGCTCAAGGAACAACTATCCTGGAGAATTCAAAGCAACAGAAACAAGATGTACCATGCCTCAATAAGGTAAAGGGTGAAAAACGGTAACACACGCATGCACATACACACACATACACACGCACACACATGCTTTAAAGTAAAATAAGTGGATGATGTGTGGTGGGTGTGATGTCAGCAACATCCTAATGGAAAAAATTTTAAAAGAAATTTCATTCCTATGTTATATAACCCCCTGAAAAAAATAACTGTGCAAATGTATTCAAATACTTGCATAAATGTTCAAAATCACAATATTAGCAATTCTCCAAAGGCGGAAAGATAAGCAAGATATACAATATCTAGACAATGGGATATGAAAGAAATAAGCACTAATAGACATTGTAATGTGGATGATGCTTGAAAACATTAAGTAAAAATTAACCCAGCATAAAATGTCATATATTCATGATTACATGTACATAAAATGTCTAAAATAAATTTATAGAAGCCAAAAGGCAGATTTGTGATTACTGTATCTGAGACAGAAAGATAGAGAAGGGTTACTATACCAAGTAGCTTAAGGTCAACAGAAAAAAATGTTTAGGAACTAGAGATAATGACAGTGCATTACAAATATTATAAATGCTACTGAATTATACACATTAGAATAGTTAATGCTATTCACTTATGTGGTATAAATTACATATCATTTGATTTTTTAACCTGTCCATTGAGATTTTCCTAAATGATATTTTTAAAAATTAAGTAAAAATCAGTTATGTATCTGTTGCAGTTCATCTTCATCAATGCCAATAAATCCATGTTCAAACAGCTTAATAAAACATGGAATTGTATTCTGGCTTACAATAATCCAGGTACAGTCCCTTGTTCAGTACCACAGAGAATCCACACCAACACCAAGGGCAGAGGGAACTGGCTACACCATATCCACATAATGACTGAGAGAAATAATCTTTCTTGCCAGACCAGTTTGTCTGGCCAAGTATACTGAAGAATGCCAACTTTTTCAACCATTCCTCTCCATTTTATTCATCTGTCTAGGAACTTGTCCCACCCACCACGGACCAGGCCTTCCCTATGGATTAGACAGTCTACTAAAGGTTCACTTGGGGTTTAACTCAACTACTCTTTCTCTACAAATGTGCCCAGCGTTTGAACCCTCAACCATTAAGTTGACACCTGTATCTAACTATGATAATTTCCAAAAAGTCCCAATTCTAAAAATATTTCACAATCATTTGTTTGAACAGTTTCACATCACTATCATCACTGGGCATTCTTTGCGAGGGAGAGGAAAGACAGAACTTGATCCTGTTGGGTTCTAATGGTTCGTGATTTTCTTTCTTTTTTAAATTTGACCATTAAGTAAAGATGTGGCAGGTAGTGAACTAAGCAGATTCTAAGTCACCTTCTCAGCAAGTTTCACAGGACATAAGAACAAAATTTCTAGCACCATCTGAGAATGTTCATCTAATCGCTTTGCAGACTAATTCACTTTTCCCTGTTAAGTCACAAATTATGTTAGTAGAAGCTCATTGTAGGCTACTTCCTTTGCTCAGGTTCTCTTATCTCATGCTACAAATAGGTCTTTTCTAAACCATCTTTGACTGATAGTCTAACATCCTTCTATTTTAAAAATAATTTTAAATGGGATCTTTTACATTCATGGAAACAACTTGAAATGTTTTTAACTTTTGTTCAGGTTTTAAAAAAATAAGAATTACCATGTCTTGAATTGACCAGAATTTTGCTTAAACAATGGAGACATTGAAGGTCACATCTTAGAAGAGCTATTACAAGAGGAAAATCATGGACTTGGAGCTTTAACCTTTAAAAGCTCACTTTTTCAGAAGCTTAGGAATCATTTAAGCAGAACTAGAAGCAGATTTTGAATAATCAGCACATTTATTTACATGCCTTCTGTCTTCATTCTTCAGCTGGCTTTGAGACACTGAACTTGACAGTTTTGAAAAGGTGCCATGTTTCAACATAAAACTGTGAGAACACCCATCAAGACTGTTTCCTTTCAAAAGAAGGAATGTGGGGGATTTTTTTTTCTGTTTAAACACATGCTATTGTTTTATTGCCAATTTTTCTTTAAAAGTACCATTAATGCATTCAGCAGTCTTATTAGGTATTTTAAAATCAGTTAGCTATGTTGTCAGGACTTGTTTTAAATTCTTGTGCTCTATATGAAAGTTCTTCCATCTCTACATATTCTTAGAACTAGAAACTACAAATCTTAGCATTCATTTCTAGAACATTGTTTCCATGTTGCATTCTTCATTGAACTATGATAGAATTTCTTTAAAACTGGGGTCAGCTTCATTTCATGAAAATTAGAATAAATTAATATGATATCAACTCAGTTTCTCCCAATTCTAAGTCTGTGCATATCTGCTACAGGACATGTTAAGCTATAACTATTTGGAAATACCAGCAGTAGACATCTCTCCCAGACTGTGTAAGAAAGGTATCTGCCATATAAAGTAATATACTCCTAGTAATCCCACCCTCAGGTTAACACAAATAGGTCAGTTAATTTGTCATTGTTAGAAGCATGAAACTAAAATGTAGCCCATGAAGAAACTCAGAAGTGCTAAATGTGCTGGCTGGGGCTTATATACCTGCCATTCACATGCATGCCCAAGAGATCATCCATAACTCCATCCATATATTTCCTAATATATCTTATGTGTTTATTTTATTGTATTTATTTGAGAGAGGGAGAAAGAGAGAGAGAGATAAACATGAATGTCCTCGTACACATACAAGTAAAGGTCAGAGGCCAACTTGCATAGTCAGTTCTTTCCTTCCAAAAAGAAGAACTTCCAGAGATTAAACTCAGGTTATCAGGCTTGTGTGCATGTACCTTACCCTCAACTAGCTCAGTAGCCATTTACCTGTTTTCTCTTGCTAAGTTCTAAAAATAAAATAACATAAAATTAAATTTAAAAGCTTGAGAATAGGAAGCTGGCTCAGTAGGCAAAAGTTCTTGCTGCTTGAGAGGAAAGACCTGAGTTTAAGTTCTCAGGACAAATACAAAATTTGGATGCACAGTGCAAGTGCCTGCAATCCAAGCACTCCTACTAGGAGATAAGAGACAGAGAGAAGACAAGCCTAGAAGATCATAAGTCAGCTGCCAAGCTGCAGAGGAATAGCAAGAAAAATATCCCTGTTTCTAATAAGGTGAATATTAAGGAAAAAAAAATCTAAAGTTGTCTTTTGACCTCCACACATGTACCATTGCAGAAGGTTGCCTGCATGCATACAGACTGATATTAATATACACAAACACACACACACATACACACACACACACACACACACACACACACACACACACACATACACCATATACAAACAAAATTTGAAAATAATGTTTTTCTTTTTTTTTTTCTATGAGAGTGTGCTTCCTGTGTATGCAAGCATGTGCATGTGCATCTGTGTGTGTGTGTGTGTGTGTGCATGTGCATCTATGTGTGTGTGTGTGCATCTATATGTGTGTGTGTGTGTATGTGTGTGTGTATCTGTGTGTATGTGTGTATATGGAGGCCCAAGGGTAACTTTGGGAATCATTCTGGTTTGCTCTATCTCCTTTTAATTTTTCCTCGGAATTTTCCAAACTTGCCCTTCCAGGGCCAGAAGTGCAAGCCACCACCATTTCTACTCAGCATTTTTAACTGGGATCTAGAATCCAAACTGAGGACCTTCTGCTCACAAGACAAAATCTTTACCCCTGAACTATCTCTCCAGCCTCCTGAAAATAATGTTTCAATGAAATTTTAGGTATTGCTTCTCATTTCCTCAAAAGTTAGAAAATGAGACTAACAAAATTAGTTGTTGACTACTTCATAAACTATCATAAACTACTGAGATATTGTGTTTTTACGTTGAAGTCATATGTTATCTACTATGATGCTAGATATAAAAGAGAAAGCTATGTCTTTTTCCATTGCAGTATAAGCAATAAAATTATCCCCTAAGAAAATACTAGGTTCATGTTCATGTTGTTGAATAAAACTGGGAAGACAAGAAAAGGAAAAGCACTTTCTATGTGTAAGTTTTGGATAGGTATTTTTTTAACCTGTCCAATTTAAGGCCAATCATCTTAAATCCTCCTTCTAAAGAAACTGAAACTTGACTGGAGAAATGGCTCAGGGGTTAAGCCTCTGTCTCACAAACAGAGAGATTTGGAGCCAGATCCCACTTAAAAACACCAGCGGAAATGGCAGAGGCCTATACTTCCAGCCCTGGAAGGCAGAGCTTAGGAAATCGCAGAACAAAGACAAAAGAAAACAATCTAGAACAATCTAGGGTGATTCCCAAAGTCACTTTTGGATCTCCATAGGCACGCACAATGACCTCTGGAACACACAGGCACAAAGCACACATACGAACACTCACACTCAAAAAAGAAGAAATCAAAGCTAATTCAAAAATATGAAAATCTACTAACTTAATCATTAAAAAATTGAAAACTTCAACATAAATTAGTCTTAGCTTAAGGGAGTTTCAACCATTTCTACTACCCTCCACTTTGGGTAGAAGGAAATCACCTTGCATACTACTTAAAAAAGTTTACCTTCAATTTTATAAACTAGCAGTCTTTCAATGCTGGATAAACAGCATGCCATCAATCAACACTCCTGATGAAACTCAAGTATGAAAAGGCACTAAGACATGCTGCATTTATAAGCTGAGTAACCATCCATCATTTGTCTTTGGCAAATGTAGCAACCAGTAGCAGCTACATCAAGTTGAACTGTGGAAGTGAAGGGAAAAGAGAAAGAACTTCAAAACAGCAATGTTAAAAGCAGTAAGGAGGATGCAGAAAAGTAAACCAGTCTTCCAAAAGACTAGAAACAATAGGCATGCTTTGATGAAAACCAAGAAATCCTTCCACAGTTTTTAAAACAGAGATTATTGAAGACAAGAGAATGCATTGTATCAAAAAAAAAAACCCCACACATTCTGTTTTAATTTTTCAGCTAATCAAAACAATGCATTGTCTAATCAGTGGTTTTCATAATGATGTAGTTAAAGGTAAAAAAGGTTTACTTGCCTCAGAAGCCTCTATCTCTAGCTATCTCTAGCTAAACTCTGTAACACTTATCACCACATAAACCTTGGTTAGGTTAGGTTAAGTAAGCTTTGGATCAACAAATATACACTTTAAGTAATATACGGAAATTTAATTTTCTATAGTCCACTTTTACAAATTTTGAATTAGAAATGAGCTACACATATCCATTTACATTGAGAAATTAAAGAGCATAATTCATTTGCATTTAGAGCTCAACAGAATATAATTATATTGTCAACACTGAAAATTGTCAATCTGGGCTGCTTTGATTTTTAAAACAAAAGATGTTTTGAATTCTCTGAAAGACAATAGCTGAGAAATTTCTGCAAAGGACAAAAATAAATACAAGCACCATTGAATTCTCACAAAGTATATGTCCCTTCAAAATGTCTGGGAAATATTGATGTTTCATCCAGAATCTTGACCCTACAGGATGGAATGTCCTGCAGATTAGCAAAGTTAAAATTGAGCTTCTTCAAGAGCAGAACCCAGGGAACTCATAGGCCAGTTCTGCTTCTGCCGAGAGTATTGCTTTAGGAGCAGATTCCAGGAACTCCCACCTGCTGCACCAAGGCACACACCACAGACATAGATGTGGGAGATGCTTGAGGGAGAACCAAAAGAGATAACACAGCCAGAGAACAAAAGACAAGCTCTTGCGCCAACAGGCCCAGTGCCAATGAATCTTTACCGCACATGTGAGGCAGCTCATATATAAACACTTGTATAACAAAACAAACCAAAAAGAATTTACATTCGCAGCATTCGGGAGAGCATGGAGTAAAGACAAAGAAACAGAGGGGGGATTTATAAAGGAGAAAAAGAAACTCCTCTCTTTCCAAAAAGTCTAGAAATGCCGAAGTCATGACAAGAATGAGTCAGAAAAAAATTAAAAAGTCTAAATGTAACTAGCAGCCCCAGTTACATAGGAGGTGAAGTCCATGTTTCTGATGATAACTATGTCAGTCAGAAAGGAGGCATTAGAGGTCAAAATCACAGACTAAATAGTTAACTGACTTGCTTTATTGCTGGATGATCAAGTGCATAATGATATTTCAAGGTATTCATTTTTCTGAATCACTTAAATGATTCAGAAAGATCTTTGATGGAATTATTTCACAAACCACTCATAAGCACATCAACAATTATGCAAAAGAAAACTCTAGGAAAGAGCTAAGAAGGGGCCCCATAATATTAGGAATCACTACTGCTTCTGTTTTTCTAGGTTTCTTTAGTACTCTGTCTTAAACGAAAACATAAGGATGTGGGGAAAATACATGTTTAATGTTTTTGCTCTAGTCATTTTATTCGAATTCATTTGACGTAAGCCAGACCTCTGAAACTAACACTAACAGAAGTCAGCTTTCACCATTCTTGCCAAATTCTGGAAGCAAATCAATGAGACTGATTATTTTCTACCATGAGGTGTTCCATTTTTCCTCCATGAAATGTGCCAAGAAGAAGAAAAAGAAATAATTGCATCTTCCAAGTAAGACAAACATTGTGAGCTCTCATTTCCCTGACTTGGGTTGCATGACTTTTGTGCAAAGCAAGCATGTCATTAATGGACACTGGGCTGAAAAATGGTTTGTAATCACATAGATTTCTAAAGCTCAGAACTAATGAAATGGTGGGCTTTGAATGGCTCCTTATGTGGAAGAATTGTCCTGTGATTCTTTCTTCTCCTTTTCTATTTTTAAGTGTTAATTTTGAATAATCTCTAAAACCTGTAAATCTTAATCATCCCAATTTTTCTCTTTCAAATTTTTCCTATGTCAATTTCTTTCAAAGTTAATCTGATACTAATCCCAAGCCTTACCAACCCTACTTCCTCCCCACACTCGATTTAGTAACTAAATTCCTAGTGCTCACCATACCTTCCCAGTTTATATGTTTGTCAGCAGTTATTGTACTTAAAGAGGGCACTGTTGCTAATTAACTGGAATGGCATTTTCATAGTGGGCATATCAAGTAGCAGTGGCCGCTTCTACAGTTAATATTCCACTCTGTAAGCAATATAGAACTTATACCAGGTAAGGAGAACACAGTTTTGAAACAATGTCTCAATTTTTTCACAACATATGCTTACTTGAATATTGTAAATGTTTCAACTGAATAATAAAACTGATAAATAATAAAGCTGACAAACAAAATCCAAGCCAGGAAATAACCCCACATGAGTAGATTCAAATGTTACAATATAAAAAAATGTGAAAACCCAAAGCAACAAAATTTCTCCATATTTGTTGTTCATCCATCATGGCCTCCAGTGAGAGTGAGGATGATGTTAAAGTACCAGAACTTTAAAGAATGATCTAACTCAAAATAATGATCACAAATAGAGTAAATAAAACTAAAAATAACCCCCACAGAATACAAATATCTGAATAAAATAATACCACATTCCATTAATCTATATCAAAAAAAGTTGTATTTTGCAACTCTGTGATATTACTTAAAAAGTCTATATTTTAAAAAGTTCACAGAGGCAGAAATGAGTTTTCAAGGTTTGAAATTTTTGCTGGAAGCATCCAGCGTTCGTGGTTCCCTTGAATCAACAGTTTGCTTCAAGACAATGTCTACTAAGCATTCGAGTGCACATAGCTCACTTGTCTGATTCACAGTTTGTCTTCAAGCAATTGCGAGAGTATCTTTCCTTAGGCAACCTGTTCCCTTCAGTGAGCAGAAGACCTTTATTTATGCTTCCCAAGGGTTCCCTGAGAAATAATAAAACTGAATTTAATAAAATTAATAATCTTAGTTATTCAAGTGGAACTAGTGGCTTGACTTTTTGTTTGTTCACTTTTGCTTTATTTTAATACACAGGGGGAGCAAAGATGAATATATTAACTACTTCTGCGGTTGGGTGCCACCACTTGGACATATGCTGAGAGGCTAAGAGTTTCTGCATCCTTGCTTTTGAACTACCTATATGAAATAACAGTGATAGTGCAGATCATGCATTAGCATCTCCATAACAGTTTGACTCACAGAGCCTCTAAAAGGAGCTCTGAAGCCCTCAATGAACCATATGTCACATTTTCTGAACCTCTGTGTCAGACCTTCACACACGTGCTTCCACAATTATAACTGTGCTGTGCTACATGGGTTTTTGGTACAAGGACAATCCCATCCAGCAACTGAATAGCACAGGTAAGGGAAATTGAAGCTCACAGAAGTTCTTTTGCCATGAAACTCTCAGAATCTCTGTCTTAAGGGAGAGCCATCTTCCAGCTTTATCTCTCAGTCTCAAGTGTACATAATGAAATCTATTTTCAGGGATGAAAACCAGGAACAAGGAGGAAAGGATAAGAAACTGTATACATACAGGAAAGATAGAGTTATTAAGGTTATGAGGTTTTCTGCGAAGTTCTTTATTTAATATCTCAAATACTGCAGCAACAAAATATAAATCAAATTCCTTTGGTGGTACAACTCCCATTCTACTATTCTCTGATTAAAAAAGAAAGACAGGAGCACTTATTGACTTCTGGTTAATATGGATCTTCTTTTTCATAGGAAGGATCCTTACTGACTGAGATTTGAGTATTGCCTATGAAACCCAAATGTGGAAAAATCATTTTCCTTCCTCGTAGTCAAGCATAGGACTTAATACAGTTATCTTAGAACCCAGAAGGAGCTCTAAGGAAATTTCTTATGTCGCATTTAGGAACAATCCCCAAAAGATTATTTGACACTCGATCTGTTGCCAGTACAATCCTTCCAGAGACTTTCATTAAATTTTACTATATAAGGAAGGGGAAAAATCTATCTTATATGGAATATTTCTGAAATATTGTGAACTCTGTTCAACTCTGTCTGAAAGCTTGTTATACCCCAGTAAGCCTTTGGGTTGATTTCCAAGCCAAATCCATCCAGTATTCATTGCACACTGGAAAAAAAATGTGTGCAGAATCTGAGGTAAGCCGCTCTAACAGGGTTTCTGACGTTTCAGGGTGAGATTACATTTCAAAGTGATTTTTCAGACAGTTTGTGGGAGAAATTACTATGAAGCCAAATAAAAACACTTATGATACTCTAACCAATAAATCTATGAAATATAAAACTGAAGAATGAAAAATTAAAATATGTTCTAAAAGATATGAATTGTATAAAAGTCTTATAATTAGTGAAAAAACATGGGTTTTTAAATGTAACTCAACAGTCTTGAGATCTAGAAAATACAATTTTTGATTGTAAGAAGCCTCCTGTATTAAAATTTTTACTTATTTCAGAGAGAGAGAGAGAGAGAGAGAAAGAGAAAGAGAGAGAGGGAGAGAGAGACAGAAAGAGAACATGGGCTCTGGGATTAGCATGTAGAAGTCAGAAGACAGCTTTCAGGAGTCTGTTCTCATCTTCTAAAACTTGGGCTCCAGAGAGAAAACCAAAAACAAAGTTCACCAGGTTTAAATGGAGGCACCTCTACCCACCCACTAAGTAATTTCACTAGTCCGTAATAACACTTGCTATCTAAATAACAAGGCATAATAAAATATTTTCCTTCGTAAATAATATTAGTAGAATTAAACATATGATTTGAAAAAGTCTGTATTCTAAAGAAACTTGGAGATCCAGGCAAGGCTAATCTTAACTTCAAAAGAATTTTCTTAACCCTGCAATTTCTCTATACCTATTTAGAAAACTAGGGGAAAAGTACCTATTGCGAGATCTGAGATGATGTCTTAATGGATTAAGTGCTTGCCGCAAGTGCTTGTTCCTGAGTTTGGTTGAAGTACCCACATAAAAAGCTTGGACATGACAGTCAGTGTCTGTGATCCAAGCACTGGAGCAAGACAGAGACAAGTGGATCCTGGGGCTCGCTCAGTCAGCAGAGACAAAATGACAAGTTTCAGGTTCAATGACAGATTCTATCTCACAAAAAATATCATCAATCTCTGGCCTCCACATGTGTAGAGAAGAGTGAACACACACACACACACACACACACACACACACACACACATACACACAGAATATTTTTTCAGGGTTTTGTGTTAGAAAGTGTCCTTTTTAATTGTTTTATTTTTTTAAATGTTGCATACATGAATACAGTGAATACATAATATTTTCAATTTTCCCCCCTTAGTGCCCAATCCCACCCATCTCCTTTTCTTCTTATAATCATTCATCTCCCTTGTCAGATTCCCTCTTATTTTCAAATATTTTCTCCTGTGGCCCACTGTGTTTCATCTAGTTTGTCTTTGATGACATATGTCTGACACGCTTAATGCTCCAATAAGTAGCATAAATCAGTTGGTATATCATTGGAGAAAGCCCCTTCCTTTTCTTTCCCATCAGCTTTAGTCCTTATAAATTTCTCATAGAGGCATAGATCTTCTTGAGATCTTTTTTGCTTTCATGGTAAGGTGTTGAGACAGATCCCATGAAATTCTTGTGTAAGAGTACCTAGAAACTGTCACTTTAGGCTCTTATGATCTTATCACCCCTCTTCCATTATGTTTCTTAAGCCTTGGGGTGGGTGTGGGTGAATTATCCTTGTCTCAGGATAATAAGTCACTTATTTTCTGTATTTTTGGCAAGTTGTGTTTTTTCAGCAATAAACTCCTTTTTCATTTGTTGTTAGATAAGGTCACAAAGCTGGCCTCAAATACATTATATAACAGTTCAGGATGCCACAAAATCCTGGTCCTCTTGCTTCCATATCCTAAATGGTGAGATTACAAGAATACAGCTTCAACATTAGCTATAAGACAAATACTTCCAAATGATTTAAATTCAAATTATATTTTCACAAATAACTATTACATAAAAAAATCTTTTGAAATTTGAATTCTTCATTTTCTTATTTTTTTCATTACTATATGTAAATGAAACTTAAATATCTTGCTTCTACCTGTCCACAGAACTTAAAAAATGAAACATCTCAAGAATTGCATGTATGCTGAATTTATAAAAAAAAAATTTATAAAAAAAAAGTTAGGTTCAGTTTTTATATTCTTACATTGTGAGTCTCAGTGAGTCACTATGAAAATAAATCTTTATCTTGACAGAACATTTCTTCCACTGTTCTCTAAGAGTCTCACAATGAAATTGGTTTAGCAACCAGAGCTATCACACCTTGGAGATGGCTGATTACAAGAGTCTCTTCAGCATTCTTCAAAAGAAGGTCTACATACATTTGGAGAATAAGTTCTTGTTTTCCCAAGACAGCGAAATTTATCTTTCTGGTTACCTAAGAATATAATTTGAAGAAAATAGCCTCTACCAAGTTAACCACAGCATTACTACAATAAAGACAGATACCAAATGAAAGATATAAATATCCCCTTTGAGAAGACTGTTAACGATTTTTTGCTATCATTGCTGCTAATAAAATAGCTTTTTTGGTAAATCAATTTCATTGTATCTATTTGTTATAGTAAGGAGTTACAAAAGAGTATGATGACCTATCTCTCTATCCTTCCACATTACAAAAATCCAATAACTGAGACCATTTCAGTAATTATCAAGACCAATTGATACCCCAGCAATCAATTGGTTTAGGCCCACAAATCAGCTATTTCAACCTAATAATTTTACGAGCAGCAATGCAATCTCCATCAATTTTTGCCTTATTGAGGTTTTTTGTTTTAGCATTAATACATGAACCAAAAGTTCCCCTTTAAGGACAATGGATTAGAGATGAGTTATTCTGATTCAGACCTTCTAGGGAGAGGAGTCTTGAAGACAAAAAGATCGACACACAGTTCAAGCAAAGAAAGCATTGGCTGCCCTTCTAAAACTGAGAATCCCAAGTCACCCAGGTATGTTAAATGACATGTTACAAGTATAAAGAACTAATATTCAGGAGGGTAGCAACGGAATAACTAGCTTGACCCTAGTTAAATTAGAGTGCCATTTAATAAATCAAAATTAAAACATTGTCTCAGGGAAATGATGACTGAACAACGATCAGGTCACACGGGGGGACACCTTCATGTTAAACTCAAGAGAGTGAAGCCTTCACATGACTGGCACCTCAGAGTGACAGGAACTCACACATCACTCCAGGTTATCTGCCAGAAAATCTAGATGAACAAGAATCCATGTATTTCATGCATGTCATGTGCGTTCACTCTGAATTTCAAAAAGTGTCATGTGTTTTAAACTAACAACATCTGTCCTGGTGCTTGAGACTGTGATCCTCATTGAGTGCTTAGATACCATTGGCCTTCACAGAAGAAGGTCAGTCATGTCCAAGTATAGCTTGTTCTTATATATTTCTGGAGAAAAAGCTTCTTAATTAAGTTAAAATTTCCTATAACGATCTTACAAAAATGATTAACTGGTATCTTCCAAGCACATTATTTTTATTAACCTTCATGTCATCTTTCATAGGTATTTAGAGTACATTGTGCTACAGATTCAAAAGTGACTAAACAATATATTTATTTATTTATTTGTATATTTTTTCAATATTATTTCGCAGGTATCAATTGACCAAGCTATATATATATATTTTAAAATTTTATATTGAGCTATCATCTGCCTTTTGTACTATCCTGCATCTTTGCTTCTATTTTAAATGTAAGTCTATTTTGGTTTTAGATTTGTCAGGTCCATTTTTTTATATCATAGACTATGAAGCATAGACGTATATCCATATATACATATATCACACCATCAATGTATTAACCAAGAATGGAATAAGAAATTAATATAAACGCTGAAAAAATGAGACCAAAATGAAACTACTAGTAGATATTATTTTTCTAGATATTCAATCTGAGAGTATACATTTTTATAAAATGAGGAAGAGTTGGTCCAAATGACTAGATTTGCCATCAAAGATAAAATTAAGTTTCCCAATAATCCTCTACTTATTGATCAGCAAATGTAATAGGGATAAAATATTTTTTATAAAAGCAGTTAAAAAAATGAAAAGTGAAATGCAAACATAGTGAGAAAGTTAGGAATTCTATAGAAAACAGTATAGACAATGTTTTACATATTTCTACAGAGATATTTCACAGAAATGGGTACGAACATTTTGAATGGAAAAACTCAGTGTCATATGAACTTCAATTCTTGCATTTAATTGATAAATTCTATAAAATATTCTATTTCAAAAAGTATACTTCTAGAATATTCTTAGGTTCCCTTACATGAGAAAACATAGCACACTGAAAAAAATGTTGAAACTAAATTCAGTGAGTGAGAACTTGTCTCATATCAACGTACAACCATAGGAAATAAATAACAAACAGTTCTATAATTCTCAGCAGAGATAGTCACAGTAAGTCAAATGCAACGATGTTTTTATATTGTAATAAAGATGGCAACTGAGAATGTCTTTCCACTAATTACAATTCTCCATCCATCCATTTGAAAGAGAAGAAAAGAATATCATTAATTTATATCATGCTCAGAAAGGTCTAAGTGTTTCGAAAGGGCAATTTTATATAGAAAGATTATATTATTATGTGAGTTAACCATAGGTATCAACTTGACAATTGAAGGCATGAGTGTTTGACACAGTTGTAAAGAATTAGTACTTGAGTTCAAGCTCTGAGCAAGCCAGAGTACATTGTCTGATTGGTGGAGGGATCCCAGTCCATGGTGGATAGGATTATTCACTTAGCAAGTGGGTAAGATGGAGGGAGGTACTTCATGGAGTTGGCATTCCTCAGTATACTTGGCCAGACAAACAGGTCTGGCACATGAAGATTATCCCTCTCTCAGCAATGGATATGGTTTGGCCAATTCCCTCAGCCCCTGGTGTTTATATAAACTCTCCTGCCAAGCTGAACTCAGAGATGCAAACAGTGGCGAGAAAGAATAAAAGCTTTTGTTCTCCCTTAAAAATGTTTAGTCTTAAATTTATCGGCAACATGCAGAGTAACTGAAATCAGTATATGGCAAACTGGCAAATTGTAATCTTAGGTGGAAGCAACTTTCTAAACTAACATCAACATCTAGAAATTACGGCCACAAAAATACATTGACAAATTGCATGATAAAACATTATCTCTGATGAATGGGTAAAGATGGCATAATGTGGAGAAGCAGTGAGATGAATAAAAGTTACAGAAGGAGAAACATTCTGAGACTCTGCTTACATGAGTTATCTAACATAGATGAACACATCCAGGGAATGCAACAGCTGCAAGTGGGGTTGGGGAGCCTGGGGAAACAAGGATGTATGTCCCATGGTGTCAAGTTTCAGTTGCACTCAGAGAAATACTCCAGAGAGCTGCTGTACGAAATCGAGCCTGCAGTTAACTATGCACTAGTGTGCACTACAAAATTAGTTCCATAGATGATCTTAAGTGAAGGGGCTCTCAAAACCATGCACCTATCCAAATAAATCATAATAAAATAAAAAGCCTTAGAAAAGAAAATACAAAAGACTCAAAGAAAGCTTTAGAGGTATTGAGCACTTCTTTTACCTTGATGATGATGATGGTGTTACGGGTACTCTCATATATACAAACATATTAAATAGTACACAATAAATATATGTATCTTTTCATAGCAATGATATCCTAATGAAGCTCCTTAGAAACAAAATGTGAAAGGTTACATAGTACAACAATATTATGTAATAAACAGTAGATCAGCAGAAATTCTTTGGAAAAGTACACCATGGACAACATAATTTTTTTCAGATAATAAAAGCTTATTGTCATAGTTAAGCACAGGTGTCAACTTGTCTGTTGAGGTTTGAGCTCTGGGCACAGTTGTACAAAGTTGATAGTTGAGTTAAGTCCAGAGCAAACCTGAAGGAGATTGTCTTGCTGATGGGGAAGACCGAGCCTGTGGTGGGTGGGATTAGGCCCTGGAATAAATCACAGAGAGCTGGTTGAGAGAGTTGGCATCCTTCTGTTCACTTGGCCAGACATGCTGGTCTGGCAAGTAAGGATTGTCCCTCTCTCAGCATTATGCAGTGATGGTGTGGCCAGTTCCCTCAGCCTTGGTGTTGGTGTATGCTCTCGCTTCAAGCTGGACTGAGAACTGTAACCAGGGAATCATAAAAGAATAAACCCCTTGTTCCCTTAAGCTGTTTGATAGTCATTTATCAGCAACCATGCAGGATGACTGCAACACTTATGATATACACAATGATTAAAAAAAGAGTAACCCATGGAAATGTCAATGAACACATACAATCAGATCCTATGCAAAAAGTTGTCACAGTCATATACATGGTAAAATCACTTAAGTTTGCTAAGAATCAGAACAAACTCTTATAAATGAAGTATGGTGTGTGTTTGCTTCACTGTGTTGCTTGGAAATAGTTGAAGATTTATAATATCTGGTAATAATAAAAATTAAAAATGCAAGCTCTTAGAATAGCAGTTGGAATTTGGAACATCATTTTAAATATTTATCTCAGAATATCCACCAGAATTAAGAAAACATCATTTCCTTGACTCATTGATTCCACTTATCTTACACAAATACTTGTATAGTTGCCTAGATAAAGTTTGTGTAACGCTGATAAAGTCAGCAAGACATTTTCCATGATTTCAAATCTGAAGATAACTTAATTCTCCCTTATGAGACTGACATGCAGCCTACTGCACTAGGGAAGCACTCAAATTGTCCCTTTTTAATGAGAAGTTTTAATGAATGGTGGACATTTCCACACAATGCAGTACCAGCCACCACCGAGAGAATGTCCTGATGTGGAAAGATCTTTAAGATGCTTCAATGTGAAAAACAATGAAAAAAAATATGGTATGGTGTCCCTCTTTAAATGTCTTTGTAGATAATCTGTGCGTGCATGTCCTACCATTGTAAATTTCAAACAATGAGGGGAAAGTTGTAAGGATGTCCAGGAAATGAAGCAAGCGTCTCTGCCACTCCTGTCTTGAGAGTTTGCAATGCAGAGAGAAAGAATATAAGGCAGAATGTGAGGACACAGAAAGGAAATAAGCACAATTGTTTTGTGACGGCTGTGAACAGTAGGTTCTGATTAAAATCATCCTAGGGTTACATTGGCTAATCCCATTTGATAGAAAGAACAGAAGAATTCTCTGACCGATGATGTGATATTAAATGGAAATATTCAGCTAATCATTGTTATGATAGAGAAGAGAATGGCAAGAAAAATGTTTCATATAAAATAGAGAAACAAGCCAGTAAATTAGGAAAGTAAATAAATGGTCAGACATCATATTTTTAGATAATATTTAATAGCTTTTCTAAATAAATTAAAAGAATCACATTATTTGAACTCTGTAGGCAATTAAAAAATAATTATTCTTATATGATACATATATTTGAAGAGTGCAACCATATTCTTGCTTCAAGGAACCCAGTCTAGAATAGCCAGAGGAAGGATGTGCTAGCTTCAAAAAGAACCTCTTGAGTTTTCAGATGATATATATGGAAATACAGAAATGCACTGTTTCTGGAGAATATAGCTATTACCAATTACAGAGTTTGTAGACCAGTCAGAGAGAATATAGATGTATAATAGTTCCACAAAACATGAATATAGACTGGTTTTACAGAATTTCATTGTATTCCCATCATAGATAGTATATATACATTCCAATTCGAAAGAATATAAATGTAATATAATTCTAGAGAATTATAATATATAGGTATAAACCAATTCTACAGAATATAATTACATAACAATTCTAGGCTAAATGCCTGCTTTGCAAGACTCAGGATTTCATAATTGACTATACTGAACTAAAATACTTGAAAATAATTGCAATCAAAACTGGATCTCCACATGCAGAAGATTAAAACTGGACCCATACTTGTCACCATGTACAAGAATCAATTCCAAATGGATTAAGGACCTTGATATAAGGCCAGAGACTGTAAAAACCATAGGTGAAAGGGTAGGGAACTCCCTCGAGCTGATCGGGCTAGGACAACAGTTCCTAAACAGACATCCAATGGCACAGTCACTGCTACCAATTCTCAACAGTTGGGATTTAGTGAAATTAAAGAGCTTCTGTTCAGATAAAGAGATTGTAATACGAGCTCAAAGGCAACCACAGAATGGAAAAATCTTCACTAACCACGTATCTGATAGAGGTCTATTATCCAGAGTGCACAAAGAACTTAGAAAACTAAACACCAAGGAAACTAATGGCCAATTAAAAAATGGGCTCTGGAGCTTAAAAGAAACTTTACTAGGGATGAAATTAAAATGTCCAACAAATATCTTTAAAAATGTTCCACTTCCTTAGCCATCAGGGAAATGAAAATCAAAACTTCCCTGAGATATCACCTCACCCCAGTCAGGATGGCAAAAATCCACAATACAAACAACAACAAGTACTGGAGAGGATGTAGAGAGAGGGGAACTCTCCTACATTGCTGATGGGAATGCAGGCTCATACAGCCACTCTGGCGAGCCATCTGGAGATTCTTAAAGAAATTAAAGATTGAAATGCCATATGACCTTGCTATTCCACTTTTGGGAATAACCCTGCATGCAGCAGAGGTTCACCTCGATAGCACAAGAACAACTATGTTCATAGCAGCACTGTTTACAATAGCAAAGTCATGGAATCAACCCAAATGTCCAACAGTTGACGAGTGGATAAGGAAACATGTGGTACATCTATACAATGGAGTACTACTCAGCCATCAAAAATGATGAATTACTGGAATTTGCCGGGAAATGGATGTTATTAGAAACAATTATATTAAGTGAAGTATCCCAGACCCAGAAAATTAAGTGCCGTATGTACTTCCTAATAGGTGGCTCCTAGTACCAAACCCACCCAGCCCACCTAGAGACACTCAAAGATAAATCTCTGTAATACCTACAGTAATTGCTAGGATTATGAACAGGAGGGATGGGGTAAGAGGGCCACACCAGAAACAAAGAGAGAGGGGACAGCAAAGAAAATAGGTCTCCATCAAGGGCTGCAAGTAAGTAATGAGACATCTGGTTAAGTTCACAGACATTCGTTCCTGATCATTTACAACTGAGGGGGTATGATCTCACCAGAAGGGGAGGGCATATAGTCTGGCAGATAAGAAGTAACCATTTTGCAAATGGGTGGTTGGCCCCTCCCTCACTATGGTTTCCTACTTTTATTACATCTACCTTTGAATATACTCTTATAACAAGACTCTAGTTTAACAGCTTTTTATCTCTGGCCAGGGGTGAAATACAATAACCATCAGGATGGAGTGAAGGGCATTGCAGGAGCAGCAAAACTGCAAAAGAAAACCAATGAACCATAATCCATAACTTCAGAGACTCTACATCACCCACCTAGAACTAGGCCAGCCTAATCTCTCCCCATCCTGAAGCTTAGGGAAGTTTGCGGAAAAGGGGTCGGTAAGATTGTAAGAGCACAAGGATGGGAGGAGCAATGATATGCAAGATACTCCACACAAGTTAGGGCCGAAGCAATCATAATTGGACATTGCATGCCCTGTGCAATGTCCCACACACTATTGACCCCACAAAGTCTAGCATTTGCTAAAGGCACCAAGATCCTTAGAGGCAAGGAATTGACAGCCATAGTAGTGTTCCTATGCTTAAGGGGAAATGCCACTGGGTCCTTGTACATCATCGTTGAGGAGAGCCCAGAGGAGAGTTTGGCATGCACATTAAAGGATTCTCCGGGGATTGGGGGGGGAGGTACTGGGGGATGGGAAGAGAGGGGGGAGGGGAGGGGAGCAGGGGGGTCGGGGGCAGGAGGAGGGAGGGAGGGAACCGGTGTACCTATTAAGTTTGTATGAGCGGAAATAATAATAAAAAATGTTAAAGAAAAAAAAAGAAAATAATTGCAACCGAGGTCCTCAAATCAATCAAAAATGAGTAGCATCCGAATAAATATTATAGAGCATATGTTACACACAAGGATCCATATTAAAGAATTTGCAGAGAACAATTACACATAAGACAAAGAATCTTGGAAATGAACCAAATCACACCAGATACTTAAGGAATTGAGGAATTATACCACTTGTTCATGTTCTGTTCTCCATAGATATATTCAGAAAGGAATTTTAAAAATTTAATTTATTTCTTTTCAATTTGCCAACTGTCCCACAAATCATTATGTTCCAGGTGAAGGATCAAGCATGATCAAGGTACACCCAGGCCCTCCCCTCTGAAATTTAGATCCAGCAGGGAAGATAGATAATGAAGAAACTATAGTTGTAGTTAGCCCATATCCACAGAACCTAACCTGATAACTTAGAAAAAAAAGAGAATCCTGACTTTAATTAAAACCAAATTCTCTAAGACATTGACAACATTAAGAGAAATAATGATCACACCAGAGTTAGATCATTGTGCAATCTCAAGAAAAGGCTGTTTCCAATTTTCCTGTAAAATTTCATCATTTTGCATACAAAAATATTGCTCAAGGGTGAGAATTTCATTTGAAATGTCTTTTAGGGTCTCCTTTTCAAGAACGTAGGTCTGAAAGTTTTCCTGTGATGCTATTTTGACCATCTATTCCTGAAAACATCTTCTCCTGACTGATGGAAGCTGCAATTTCATATCCCAAATTTTTTCCAGGTCATTGTTCTGTCTCAGTTCTATGGAAAATGGAACTGGAACAGAAACTAGAACAGGAAAGTCCATGATGGCAATGAGCACAGTTACAATTACTCAGAACACCATGTGACCCTGCTTAGATGCTTGACAGGAAACTGCAATGTAAGTAAAGGTTTGTTAAAAAAGGGAAGAGGCTGGAGAGGTGGCTCAGGGGTTAAGCTTCTGCCTTGCAGACAGAAGGTCCTGAGTTCGGATCCTAGACCCCACATATAGACGCTGGGTGGAAGCGGGGGCGGCCTGCGTTTCTGGTTCTGGTAGGGCGGAGCCTGTGAATCCCGGGGCAGAGTAAACATGGAAAATATGGTGGTTCCCGAATTTGTCCATGGTTCTACACACACACACACATACATACATGCACACATGCGTGCACACGCACAATTGAATAAATAAAAAAAAAAGGGAAAACCTTGGAGGGAATGAAGCTCAAGTCCCAAGTAATTCACTAAAGACACTAAGTTGTGTGAAGGAATACACTAAAGAATGACTATAGGTAAGCACAGATTATTTAAATGTACATTTTAAATCATCAGAAGATATTTAAAGACTCAGTGACCTAAGAAAGAAAGAAGAGAAACTTGCTTGTTTACTTATTTTTCCTGCATCAGCACCTCGCTCAGAGCCAAATCACTCGACATAGGCACTACAGGCAAATTTCAGATCCTTGCTACATTCATGTGATATTCTGCAATCTTTGGTATTCTTTGACTGTTCTTCTTGATCTTTCTATCAAACAGTCATTTACTTAACTTTTTTCTTATTTTTTTTCATTTGTATCACCTTTTAATGTCTACAAAATATTCAGAGATATTGAACAAATTCATAACACACAATGTACTGTTCTGTCTGCTTTTCTTTAGTTGCTTTAAAATTTCACAGGATTGCAGGTTAAGGCAGCCTAACTGACGCCAATGACTGAATATAGAACAAGTGAGCAAAGGAACGGAGAGGAGAACCTTTTCCAGAATTCATGATAATTATTTTACCTTGGCTGGGCGGTGGAAACAGAGATGGTGTCTAGCATCGGTGTTTATGGTAGGATTATGGACCCATGCTGGCCTCTGTCCCTCTGTGACAAGAGTCTCTGCCAGGCTGCTCCAGATGGAAGTTGGCAGAGTAAGTTACCATCACCACCCACAGTGCCTGCCCTACTTTCTAGTTCTGACTCTCTAACTCTTCCAGCAATTCTGTGAATTACCCAGCACCCTTCCAGTAAAATCCCTTTCTGAGCTGGTTTCTATTGCCAGAGTCAGTTTCTATTGCTGGCCACAAAACACCCTGTGTAAAACAGGGAGATTTATTGGACTCTTGGGCTATTACAGTACCATTTCCTGGATAGTACTGAATGGTACTCTAAATTTATAACTTACATGTTATTTCTTAGGAACCAAAAACAGAGGTAAAATGTAGTTAGACTGATTATACTGTACAACTTGGTCTCATTCTTGCACCAGATTTCAGGTTGTCCTAGAAATTCCATTTAATGACCTTGAATAAATCCCTGAAGTTAAACGCTATAATAAAATGGACTCTTTTAGGCTATTTTACATATCTGGGTAAATTTGAAACTTAACTGGAATCTGATTCAAATCATCCAGATTGGTAGGGTCTTTCACAAATGAACCATACCTGAAGAAAGATTTTTGGGACTTTGGTGTTGTTTGGCTAATTTTTCAGCTTTTTTTAATCTTTTTTTTCTTAAAGCAAACATAGTTCCTGGAATATACATTCATGAAATTCTCTTAATTTCATTCATTAGCTGAGATAACCTGAAGAAATTTATTGTTCTCTCAAGGTCCTCAATTTAAATTAAGTTTCTATAGCATAGCAGCTTTTAATACAGAAATTGAAAGTGATTTCCTTGGTTTCAGCTAAAAATATTCAGGGCTAGGAATAGCAAAAAGCCCTGACCCCTGGATTTGAAATATGAGTAGCTTATTTTAAATAATAAAAAGGATCCCAGCTGTAATGTTAATCTCATTTGTTGATTTAATGAAATTTAGAATCACCAGGGGAAGAGACCTTAGGCAGGCCTGCATAGATTATCTTGATTAGGTTAATTTAGGTGGGAAGACCTGCCCACTGTAGGTGGCACCATTTCCTTGACTGCATAAGATGAAGAAAGTGAACAGCCATGTATTGTTCTGTGTAGATGTGATGTGACCAGCTGCCTTTCTTGCCACCAGGATTTCCCTGCCATGAAGGACTGTTTTCTCAAACTGTGAGCCAAGGTCAATGCTTTCTCATTTAAGTGGCTTTTTCCATAGTATTTTATCAGCGTAGGGAAAAGTCACCAAGACAGCCAAGTAGTCCCTACCGCAGTGTAGTCCCTCACCTAAGGACAGCATAACTTCAAGAAAATGAGACTTATGTCCAACCATTCTTCGCCAGTGGTTTTCTCAGTAGTGAACGGGCAAAGACACAGCTCTACACCGTCATCACCCTCGGCAATCTTAGGAGTTCCCTTAATATTTTAGGGATGTTAATTAAGATGAAACCAGGATTTGTGAAAAGAATTTCAAAACTACCCAGCATGAAGTAGATTAGAAGATTTTATTAGAGATACTTTAGTGTAGGAATAGGCATGAGAAGAAAATGAGAGATGCTTAGAAAGACAGAGAGGAAGAGAAAGAGAGAGAGTGACAGAGTGAGAGAGAGAATTTCTTAGCAGCTATTCAAGATGTGACATAAGAGCCTTCACAGTGGTATTAGATGTAGTGCTGATGTTATGAGAGCTAACTGTGAGTCTCTTGAGGTCTCCACATCTATATTTGAGTCCACTCTCCTTTTGGAAGACAAGCCACACTAGGATGTCTCTCTTTGGATAAATGAGATTGTAGGGTGTTTCTGGAGATCCTTGGATAGAATTATAACCCGAGGAGATAAAATTAGAAGCCACTAGGTTTGCATACAATGTTTAGTACATGTCTTTTCTTATAAGTGGAGTTTCTGCTAAGATTCCTAGAAAATTACTAGTTTACAGTCTGGAAGGGAGAAAGGATTTGAACCGTTGTTAATTGTGCTGGAATTCTTACCTTAATGCTGGCAAAGCTGGAAGCTTCAGTCATTCTAAAGGGTAAGGGGCGCCTTTTTCTTTTCATGCCCTCCCACAATTCCTCCTGTCTGCCTTGGTTTTCCCCTCTGTGGTCATGATTGTTCAATGTCCTGTACATCTTGATACATTCTGAGTTGGGCCATCCTACAAAAGTAATTAGTCTGAAGGTTTGCTCTCCAGCTGCCAATACTATTGACAGATAGCAGAAACTCAGGGGTGAAGCGTCATTAGAAGAAGTATGTCACTAGAGGTATGCATTTGTGAAGCATATTGGAACCCTTGGATTTCTCTCTCCATCTTGCTTCTTGATGCAATAAGATGAGTAGCCTCCACACATGCTCCCACCACCAAGATGTCCCCTGAATGCAGCCCCACAAGCCAGTGAGTCAGGTGACCACAAACTGAATCCTTGGAACCGCAAAGTATTAGATTTTACAGCTCATGTCATCACAGTGACAGAAAGTTAAGGATGCACTCTTACATTTAAAGTGGAGAGAACAGCCTTTTCCTGGAGAATTTCATTGTTTTAATGTGAGAAAATCAAAACTTTGCTTTGGAGTTTCTGTGTTAGACTCCTTATTCAAGAACTCATGGACATTAGCCAAAGAAGAAGTCTAGATATTCAAATGTTTGCTTTTTAGCCCCACGGTGCAGAGGACACAAAGAATTGAAGGGGTGAGGATGAATTGAGATGAACCAATGCAAATTAGCAGTCATGGATGATGACAATATTACTTTTTACTGTGATCAAGTGAACCCAATGGTCCCAAAGTCTGAATGGACATGGGACAAAATTTTGGACTTATTTTCATTGCTGGTTAATTGGCCCCTCAATAAACTAAGTTAACACTAGTTTTCATTTTAATGCATATAATTAGCATTCCTCTTCAGCTAATGATCTATATTATTTATATTAATTATAAATACATATTTGTATTATTTATGCACCTTATGAGTTATCTATCATCACCTAATAAAGTGCATCCAAAATTTCGAGCTTCAAAGAATCAACACTACCTCTGTGCATTAGGAAGCCAGGAGTGGCTTAACTTGGAGTTTTTGTATAAGGTATCAGCAAGAGCTTCAGTCTTACCCACTGATTCAGCTTTGAAAGACCTGCATGGAAGATCACTCCTGTGATTGCTGACAGGATTCAGGATATCACAGGCTATTGGCCTCCTTCACTGCCCTGGCATGGGAACTTCTCCACAGTACAGCTCACAGAAAAAAAAACAGATGATTTCCCGGAAGATGGAAAGAGGAAGGAAGGAGGGAGAGAAGGAAGAAGAAAAGAGAAAAAAAAAGAGAAAAAGATGGTGGGTAGTAGGGAAGAGAGAAGGAAAGCCCATAGCCTTGCCAATCTTATCAGAAAGGAAATCCTGTTACCTTTGCTGGACTCTATGCATTTGAGTCCTGCCCATGGAACACTGAGGTCTTACAGGTTATGTATCACGACTTCTATATAACTTAACCTCAATCAGTATCTTTCTGAAATCTATGTTTTGGTTCTATTCAGAGTAACTAATTTATTTTTTGTACATACTGAGAAAAATATGGCATTCTTCTTGGAAACTGGCTTAAGAAAAATTCTTAATTCTAAGCTTAGCTAAATTTTGCTTAAATAATTCTTTGAAAGACTACTAACAAGATTGACTCCAGTCCTTCTTTCATTCATTCTCTAAACTATAGAGGCAATCGGATTCTTTGTATTTATAATTCTTCAACCATTTTAGAAATGCTTGCTATTTTGAAAAATATCTTATTTTTCACTATATTTTCAAGTTTGTCATTTAAAAATGCTATTGATTTCAGATGTCTCTGCTGCATTAAGCAGCTTCGTTCTTTTTTCTCATGACTACAGTGCTCTATTGATTCTACTTGGTTTTCTCTTTAGACTCCTAGCATCTGCAAGTAAATGAAAAGTCTTGCTGCCTTTCCCATTTTTATGTTTCTTAGTTTTATTTTCCTGCCTTTCCACTTTGTATTAACTGAGACCTTTGATGTAACACTAAGCATTTTTAGTAATAAGTAGCAATTTTTTCTTTTTTTCCATTTTTAATTTTCACTATATTTTATTTATATATTCATTGATTTATTGGTGTGTGAGAGAGAGAGAGACAGAGACACAGAGAGAGATCAGAGGATAAGTCGCAAGATCTGTTCTTACCTTCCACTACTTGGGTTCCAGGGATTGAACTTAGGTCATTAAGCTTGGTGCAAGCACCCTTTCCTGATAATCCATCTCATTGGCCCTTTCTGCACTTTTAAAGGCTCTACAATTATAGTGCATATGGTTCTTACTTTAATGGACTATCTCTCATACAATATCTGTCTCTGAGTGTTATCATAGTTTTGGGAAAGATATATTTGATTATTATATGTTTCAACATGTTTTAAGCCTTGATTAGATTAGAAAAATTCTCTTGTACAAGATAGACTCTATATTTCCATGAAAGTTTTATAAAAATCACATTTAAACCTATTCGCTGACATTGCTGTAAGTATGACTCATTGGTAGTACACTTTCTGAGTATTTATACAAGCTTTGAATTCATACCCACCTCAGAGCTGCAGTGCTTACCCTGAATGAGAAGACTGCATTTCTTCTAGGGTCTTTTATAAACAGTAAGTAAGCAAGGCTGTCTAGCACCAAAATCTCTCAGAAGGAAAGGTCATTGATGCATTAGAATTTCTTCCTTACCCTGCACAGAAGCCTGGGCCGCAGCTTGGTGGCTTCTTTCCGCAGCATTCATGCTGATGCAATTCTTCTCTACAGAAGAATTTTGCAAGCAATTAGACAAATTCCAAATGATTCTGACCACAAAAGCCTCAATGACTGGTCCAGGGAAGAAAACAAAATGCCACAGAAGAGGATATGATCTGAAGGATGATTACTGAAGGCAAATTCAGCTAAAGGAATTAGAAAAAACACTCGCTTAAGCAAAATCTTAACAATAGTATTATTCTGAAGGATTCTCAAATGTACATGTATTTTCTGATGGACAGCTCAAAGCCATGTTCACAAATGACTAGTTAGCCCAAGAAAAGATGATCAGTCTCATCAAGAAAAGTAAATCAAAACTTTGAACCGGCATATCATCCACACCCATTACAATGGCTACAATTGAAAAAATTGAAATAGAACTTGTGAAGATATGGAGAGCATGAAATCCTCATACTTTGTTGATAGGAATGTATCCGTAGTCACTTTGGAAAATAGACTACCAGTTCCTCTAAAAATAACCTAGGGCCAAGGGAGACAGCACAATCGTTATAAGATGCCTGCTCAAACAAACCTGGCTCCCTGAGTTTGATCCCTGGAAGACCACTTGGCAGGAGAAAATTGACTTCTGAAAACTGTCCTCTGATATCCACCATGATATGAATGTTCTTGATTTCATCTGTACTTCCTCTGCATGTTCCCACTCTTAAATTTTTTTAAAGGTAACCTAGAGGTAATTTGGAGGTAAATCATCTAGCAATTCTAGGTCTATAGCAAAAAAAAAAAAAAAAGAGAGAGAACTAAACCCATAAGAAATGTGTCATATGTTCAGCATTATTCATGATAGAGTGGATTTAGAATATCCATTAACTGATAAATGGATAAGTAAAATGTGGTATATTAAACAATAAAATACTATTTGGCAATGAAAAGATATGAAGAGTTGATTGATGTTATCCATGAGTGAACTTTGATAGCACTGTTTAGTCAAAGTAGCCAGTCATAAAAATTCACATATTCCTCCATTTGGTGAATTGTCCAGAAGAGACAGAGAGGCTGTTGGCTAAGACCATGTATAAAATGGAGAGTTACTTCCAAGTGGTATGCAGTTTGGGGAATGATGAAAATATACTAAAGTTATATCCCAGTGACAGTTTGTGCAACTCTGAATAAATTGCAGTTTGAAATGTAAAAAAAAAAAAAAAGAATTCCTTCCCTATTATTGGCTCAATGCAAGCTTGATATTTATCAAGCATGACTTCAGGTCTAACATGTAACCAAGTTTTCAAATCTTTGCCATGTTATTTCTCATGCTACACTACTATGGCATTTTGATCTACATATTATGCAAAGCTAACTGAAACAATTTTAAGACTACCTCTTAATTATTGATCTCTAATTTCTATGATCTTGACTTTAGAGAGTATTGCAGTTACTCTGAATGTTGACAATAAATTCAAACAAAATTGGTTATGGGATTCTAGCTTAAGATTGTCTTGTTATTGTTATCCAGCTTGGAGGAGGGTCCACACCAATGCCAAGGGCCAAGAGAACTGGACAGGTCATACACAGGTCCTCTGAGAGAGGGCTCAATCCCTCACTTGCCAGACCAGCATGTTTTACAAATATACCAAAGAATGGCAACTTCCTTAACTAACTCTCTCCATCATATCCACTTGCGCAGGAACAAGTCCCACTCACCCTGGAATAGACCCTCCCCAGCAATTAGACGATCTTCTGCAAACTTGCTCAGAACTTAACTCAACTACTAATTCTTCACAACCATGCCCAGAACTCAGGCTTCCAATTGTCAGGTTAATAGTTGTATGTAGCTGTAACAGAGTTTAAGAGATCTTTTTACAAATATTTACTATGTACAGAACAAAAGGTATATTCTGTGATGTGAGAATAAAATCTATGTGTTTCTATTGACTTGAAGTTGTTGATCATAGGGATTTTTTCAGCCTCATTTTTTTTTTGAGATTTTCTTTTTTTTTTTTTATTAAAATTTTTTTTTAAAATTTTTACCATTCCCTCCCTCCCACCCCCCTTCCCCACAGTGTCTCCCCCCAATTCCCAGAAGAAGCCGTTTATGCCTAACTTCCACTGGTCCTCCTCTTGACTACCATGCATTCCATAAGCCCTTCTCTTTCCCTTAGCAAAAATTACTACTATGGCTGTCATCCCTCCCTCCGTGCCCTTATAGATGCTCTTTATGAGGCAACATCGCTGGACATTCGTAGATGCATATTAGTGGTTGGCCCAACATTGTTGAGATCTTGCAAATCGTTGCTCCTATCTTTTTTTAACCTTTACTCAATCATGTAACTAAGAGGTTTGCATCTACTACCTGTTACATTACCTCTCATAATTTCACATACAGGAGCTAGGATTAATTCTCTTTTATCTTTTTTTACTAGTAAAACTTTAGATAATTTAAACATCTAGTTTTTAATAATTGATATAAAATGATGAATTTCATGTATTTTTATCTAGTTGATGTCAGGTAGCATTTTGAGCATCATATTTGCCAGGTATCTATAGCTTGATGTTATGTTTGCATTCATTTTAATTGCTGTCACTACAACTTGTTCCGTTATTCTGGCTTATATTTGCTATGATGAAGCCTTATTGATTTGTTTTGCTCTCCTGTTCTCTCTCTCTCGTTCTCTCTCTTGCTCACTGTGTGTGTGTGTGTATGTATGTGTGTGTGTGTGTGTGTGTGTGTGTGTGTGTGTGTTTTGCAGCTCTATGGGTACAAAAAGGCATGTGAACAAAAGTTCATTTGAATCTATGTGCCTATAAAGGCCCAAGGGTGATATCAGGAATATGCTAGATTGTTCTTCCTCCTTGCTTTGGGATTCCCAGGCTCCAGCTTCCAGATCTGGAATTAGAAGCCACTCTCATGTCTAACAACATTTTTACATGGGATCTGGGAATCTGAACTCAGGTTGTTTTGCTTGCAAGACAAAGGCTTTAACTACTGAGCCATTTCCCCAGCTCTACCTTCCTGTTTTCTGATAATCAAGTCAATATTTTTCATTCCTGCTTGCAATATCTTCTGATCTCTTGGTCTGGATAGACAACTCAATGGCAAAGTTTGCCACACACACACATGTGGGTTTGAATTACCCAGAACCTACATAAAGCAGCCATGTACATCTGTAATCCCAGCAGTCCTAAGGCAAGATTGAAGGCAGAGACAGGAGAATCTCTGGATGATCATGGACCTGCTAGCCTGCTACAAACTGTGGCAAATAAAAGACTGTGTCTTACAAAATGGAAAATGAAGAAGTGAAGATCAACTCCCAAAGTTGTGCTCTGACTTCCACACACTTGCACATACAAACATGAAAACACACACACACACACACACACACACACACACACACACACACACCTTCTGATCTAGGATTATTCCTGATTCTCAAAATAACAGCATTATCAACATGATACTTGAATTATTACAGATCTATACTGTGTAATGTGGCAGCCCCTAACTATATATTTCTATTTAGATTTAAGTTCATTTAATAAAATTAAAAGTCCAGTTTCTTGGGCACAGTAGCCATGCTTCATGTTTTAGTGACTGGACACCTCACTGAGGACTATCACCTGGGGAGGAAAAATAACTCCACTAAAGCACAAGCATCTATTAGGTTTTATGTCTATTAACCTTGTATCTATCACTTGGATGCCTCTATTTAATTTAACCTAAAATTGATCTTTGTAGAAAATTCTAGACCTAAAATTATTCTCTTTCAACATTTCAAAATGTTGCATTTTAATAATCTAGCATTGCATTGAGAAATTTAATGGCAATTATTCTTAATTTATATTGAAATATTTTAATACGAGACTTCTGGAATTTTGTGTGTTTTTTTTAATTCAATATGATGTGTCAGGACTTGGGATTGTCCTTATCAATGTCTTATCAATCTCTTTCTGCTGTCTTGATCTGATTTGTCCAACTTTCTTTGACTCCCAACAGTTATTTCAACAGGACAAGTAAAAAGTTCTCTACTCCATTCCATTTTAATGGATCAAAGTTCATCACTTTCTTTTTGTCCTCTGACTTTAGATCTTGTCTTTTATCCCTTTCTTCTGCCTTTAGGGTAATTTCCCTAAGCAGATCCTTGATCTCACTGTAATTAAAAGCTTTATTCCTTTCGTTACTGATTGTCACTGCTTCATCTTCACAATATTCTTTCTCCACTCTCAAGATATAGATTTTCTTTGGATGAAGATCATTAAGTCCCTTTGATAATGTCCTGTAGTATCTATTTTTCTTTAAAGGGTTTAACACTCTTCCTCAGAAATCTTTTCTCTCTTTTTCTATAAGCTTCAGCTCCATTAGCATTCTTGATTGCCTTAGATAGCAGTGCTGAAATCATGAGTAGATATGGGAACTTTGCTCAAACATATGTCTCAAGCTTGGGTAATCTAGAAGACTGAGAAATCACTTAGATAATTCTCTGCTATTGCAAATCTAGGATTTTCTCTTGCCATTGTAGGTCCTATTCAATGTCCACTTACTCATTCAACCTCAAGTTCGTTCTGTTCAGACACTGCTTTCTGTGGACTGCCTTCCATTCTTGCAACTACCTTGACCACTAGCCAGTAAGAAAAAGGCAGCCTTCCCACTCTGTGCTCTGTTCCAGCAAGGTGGGTACGTCTCTCCTCCATGCTGGTCTGAAGCTGCTTTTCCACAAGGCATTGGGAAAGCAATAACTCATCCAATGCAAAGCGGGAGGCAAAGATGAAGTCATGTAAGGGACTCCACCCGCAATGTCCCCAAGCTAGCAAAACAGTGTGTGTCAAAGTTTGAGCTACTGTTCAGTTCTTTGAAAATCATGGCCCTGACGGCCTTTGTTATCAAAGAGTTGCTGTGGTGATGGGCTTATCAAGCACATCATCTGTATACTATGCCCCGGTTGAGTTCAGGAAAAGCAGTCTGCCTCCCATGCAAGTTTGCTGTACTGTCCACAGTCCCAGGGTATGAGTCAATGTTTACTCTGACCTGATTCAGACATGACCATCATCAGCTGGAGTAAGTAAAAGGCAAGCCGTGACTTAATAGGACACTTAATAGGAGAAGGTTCCAGGAAACAAAGCACTCCACAACCTGCGGACAATGTTACATGTTCCCCATGTCCTTTGAAAATGGAACCACAAGAAAACTCCAGTTAGAAAAAGCCTAAGTAAACAGTCTATCGATGCCTAACTTCCATTTATTCCAAGCTTTGAAAGGAAAAGTATTTGAACTTTTTCCACAAATTACTATAACAGAAATGTATTTCAGTACTTCAAAAAAAAGTGTATGTTTACTCTCAAAATAGTAAAAAGAAAATTCTAGCAATCAAAGACATAATAATTTCTGAACCATTATCAACATTTGTACTTTTACGAATCTCTTTCAGCTGGCATTTAAGTGCCAGGCATGGCTATGCACACCATACCATATACTTTTGACCAACCCCAAGAAGACCATCCTGAAGGAAAGTTGAAAAGCCAAGGTCACTCAGACAGTAAATGCTGAAAAGGTTGAAATCCAGGTGGAATGCTCTTTCATACTGCGTTCTTTTCATTTATGTTTTGTAAGCGGCTTTAAGATACACATCCTAAGCTAAGCTTAATTGCTCAGGAAATGTGTACATCTGTCAAAAAGCTATCTTGGATGCACACCTGGAATCCATGTGCTTTGGCTAATATTATATTCATTTTTCTAACCTACAAATTATTTCAGAAACATATTGCTCACTCCCCAGGGGTAAACATGTGGTGGTTTCAGAATGAAGTCATACAAACAGAGCACCTGGGCTCTGCGACTTCTCCCATGAGTATTATTTAGGGAGCTTTTATGGAAGCAGTAAGTGTGTTTTTTCTGTACTTTAGGGATTGGAACATAGACCAGAGTGAATCAAGCAAGTAACTTTTCAAAGAGATATTCAATTAAAATTTAACTGAACATGGACTATTTGTAAGCTTTTTTCTTAAGCAGTTTCCAATTATACCATCAGATTCTTCTCAATACATCCAAATTGTATTCAAGTAGTGAGTGAGATAGAGGACAGTCAAACTGAGAGTAACATAATAACATCTAACAGGCAAAAAGAGGTAAATATATACTTACTTTGTGATACCCAGATAAACATTTGAAAATTTCTTCCCTAAAAAATTGCACCATGGAAAAGAGAAAATTCTTCTCTGTTTGTCATCTTATACGAAGAGCTAATCTCAAGGATATTGTCTCAATTACTTTATTATGAGCAACAAAATATGATTTATGAAAAACTAATTCTACTGAAATGACCTCAGTCACTCCCAGTTTGTGGTTGCTTACAGAAGTCATCCTTCAGAATTTCTTCATAAGGAATTTGAACAGATATAATCATGATTCCTAGAACAAAATGGCCTCAAAATTACCAGGGAATATTGCACACATACATGTAAAAAGATAAAAGATGAATGAAAAAAGTTATTCTTCATGTTATGAATAGGCACTTAGAATTTGAATAAAATTTCCAGTGAAGATACTTTGTATGGTTTTAAAAGGACCACTGCTCAAAAATAGATGGTTGCTGTTACTTTGCTGATAAAATCATGACAAAACAGCCTAAGGGAACAAGCAGTTTTTTTTTAATTAAAAATTTAATTATACATTTTAAAATTTTTTTACCAGTTCCTTCCCTCCCCCCTCCTCCCCCCAAACCCCCTCCTCCCCCTTCTCTCCCTCCCTATCCCCCAGTGCCTCCCCCCCCCAATTCCCATAGAGTCCTTTATTGTGTACGCCTAACTCTTCCACTGGGTCCTCCTCTCCAATGACATATAAGGACCCAGTGGCATTTCCATAAGCCCTTTCTCTTGTTCCCCTTAAGCATAGGATCACTACTATGGCTGTCAATCCCTTGCCTCCAGGGATCTCGGTGCCCTTAACAGATGCTAGACTTTATGAGGGCAACAGTGCACTGGACATTGCGCAGGGCATGCAAAGTCCCATTATGATTGCTTTGGCCCTAACTATTGTTGAGAATCTTTCAAATCGTTGCTCCTCCCATCCTTTTGCTCTTACAATCTTAGCGCCCCCTCTTCCGCAAATGTCCCTGAGCTCCAGGATGGGGAGAGATTAGGCTGGCCTAGTTCTATGTGATTGATATAGAGTCTCTGAAGTTCTGGATTGTGGTTTGTTGATTTTCTTTTGCAGTTTTGCTGCTCCTGCAATGCCCTTCACTCCATCCTGCTGGGCACTGTATGTCACCCCCTGGCCAGAGACAAAAAGCTGTTAAACTGGAGTCTTGTTATAATAGCACATTCAAGGTAGATGTAATAAGAGTAGGAAACCATAGTGAGGGAGGGGTACATCACCCATTTGCAAAATGATTACTTTTTATCTGCTAGACTATATGCCCTCCCCTTCTGGTGAGATCAGGAAAGAACGTCTGTGAACTTAACCAGGTTTCTCATTACTTACTTGCAGACCTTGATGGAGGCCTATTTTCTCTGCTGTAACATGGTCCCCTCTCTCCTTGTTTCTGGTGTGGCCCTCCTACCCCATCTCTCTTGTTCATAATCCTTGCAATTACTGTGTTACATAGGTTTACTTTTGAGTGTCTCAATGTGGGCTGGGTGAGTTTGGTACTAGGAGCCACCTATTAGGGAGTACATACGGCGCTTAATTTTCTGGGTTTGGGATACTTCACTTAATATAATTGTTTCTAATGACATCCATTTCCCAGCAAATTCCAGTAATTCATCATTTTTGATGGCTGAGTAGTACTCCATTGTATAGATGTACTACAGTTTCCTTATCCACTCGTCAACTGTTGGACATTTAGGTTGATTCCATGACTTTGCTATTGTAAACAGTGCTGCTGGGAACAAGCAGTTTTATTTATTCTCTCTTACAACAATCCAGTTATAGTTCTTTATCCAGTTTGGCAGGAGAGTCCATTGCAACACTAAGGACTGAAGGAACTGGCCACACCATATCTGCATAACGGCAGAGAGAGGGACAATCCTTACTTGCCAGATCAGCTTGTCTGGACAAGTATACAGAAAGATGTCAACTTTCTCAACCAGTTCCCTCCATCTTACTTTCCTTCCCAAGGACTAATCCCACGCACCATGGGCTGGGCCTTACACATCAGCTAGACAATCACATGCAGTTCATTTAGGCTTTACTCAACTACTAATTCTCTACAAATGTACCCAGAGCTTGAACTTTCAATGGTCAAGTTGATACTTGTATCTAACTATAATGGAAAATATGATAGAAAATAGCTCAAAAAGATGCTTGCTCTAGATCAGGCACAGTGGCACATGCCTGCGATCCAAGCATCCGATGAAACAGGATCATGAACTCAAGGCAAATCTGTGCTACATGGTGCCATCCTGTCTAATAAAAAAAATTAGCTCTGGTGGCAATAAAGATTCACTATTTAAAGATGTATGTGGCCTGGAGAGATTGACCCTTGGAGCCAGATTTCAGACCCCCAGAATCAGCTAAAAGTCAGGCAGTCCCTGTAGTCATCAGTAAACACAGAGACAGAATTGTCCAGGGCAATTGGTGAGGTCTGCTCCCACTGAGAGAACCTGCCTCAATAAATAAAGTGAAGAGCAATTGAAGAAGACACCTGACACCTTGGGCTTCCACAAGCACCCACATATTTATATATGCTAGTGTTCCCACTAACACAAATGTGTACCCACACATGTGCCAACATGCATATATATATATGCACACACTTTATGCATGCAAGCACATGTTAAAAAATATTCTTAATTTTTTTAAAAAGATGTTTTGGTTAAGTTCAACTGAATTGTTTTACAACAGTACACATGGAAAAATAAAGAATGCTCAATTATTGTACTATATAAATATGAGAATATACATATATACACATAATTAAATTATTAATTTTTTCAACTAAATGTTTGTTTTTCAACATTATCTTCAAATATTTGTATACTGAATGCAGTAAAAAATTCTTTCTCATTGAAAGTGCCTGAGATTCAAGGTCAACTAACATTTGGAATCTGCACTAAATCTCCATTTCTCTGTCATGTCCCAAGTTATGGAGTATGACCCAGCAAAATGAACCATCATACCATCTGCCTTAGCAACAGCGGATACCCTGAGCAATAAAGAAAGATGAAGCACATTCAGGTGTAAGATATGCTGCAGGTTTCTAATCCAAACATTTTTTTCATTTACTTTACTGAACAAATTGCATTCATGTTTTTAATAATCAAGTTAAGACTGAAAATGATTTAATTGCATTTTAATAGGTTGAAAGTGAATAGTGATGCAAAATATGCTGTTTCTCATTGAGTATGTAATTTCATCTGGAGCAAAAATTATGCTCAGAGAGTGAACATTTCTTTGCCAAAGATGTGACTTCTGGACTAGAAGATGGACAGGAAATGTCTCACTTCTACTATAAGACAGCAACTGACAAAGATGAGATTCACATATGTGATCTCATTTTATAAAGATGGAAACTTGAAGTTCCTAGCACATAGATGGCAAAGTCATCTTTTGAACTTACTGCTAATAGCTAATGACGCAAAGTAAAATTGGCAAAATTACAACTTGATCCAACTCTATAATCATCCTTTCCAAGTTTTCTCAGTCAAATTCAGATTTTAAATGATCTTTTCTCAAACTCAATGCCGCTATGTTCTAAGCTTGGTATTTCTTAGGTGTCCTTTACATCATAGAACATGTGTTTCTATTACTGGTCCCAACTTATCACATGACAGTAATAGTGCCCCCTTTCATTGTGACAACCTCCATTGTTCCCAGATAGTGTCATATATGCCTTCGGGGTAAAGCCAGTCCCAGGGGAGAGTTGACATCCGCTGCATGTGTCCAGTAGTAAAAGGTCAGAATAATTACTATACTTTCTGGCTAACGTATTCTGAGCAATGAAAGTATGATGAAGGAAGAATGCTGTGAGAGATCAGGTGAGGCTTAAGAAGGAAGAGGGTAGAGTCAGTTACAGACAGCCTCACCTTCTCCTCCTCAGTGACCATGCAGAAAGAGACCCTGCGTCATCCCTAGTTCCAGGCAGTGAATTACTTTGTCCCTGACTTGTAGACACCCACATACTGGCTTGGTTCTAGCTTCTGATCTCATGATGTTGCTGGGTGACTGTACCCTGAATGCTAACCGGAAGAGGGCTGGAGGTGAGTATGGAAGCCGGGCCAGAGCTGCTCTGTGGTCCATCTGTTCTCGCTAGAGTGAAGCCCTGTTCACTCCCTCTCTGGTGTTCCGTGAAATAGCCCTAAATAGAAACTATCACTGTTACCTCTACCCTTTCTTCACATAAATGCCAAAAATTATTAAGGCCTTCTTCATGCTTCTCAAATGTTCTGTATATACACCACTACCAGCAACATAGTCTTCCTCAGGCAAGGGACTTGTCACATAGGTTCAGCATTCAGCACTAATAGATTTTTTTGCTCTCAATATTTATCTAGGTGTTAAGAAAATAGAGTCAGTGTCACGTGGACTTTACCAGTTCTGCTTGCCTTTTCTTTCCAAGTTCACAGAAAATGAAAGCCGGTTAATTAAAATCAAGTGGTCTGAGCTAACCTCCCACTTCCCTCTCCATCTGTGGAGTGTTTGCTTCCAGATACGTTCAGCCGGTTCCAATTTTTTTTTTTTTTCTGGGCTGACATTGGTCCAGTTCACCCCGGTGCACTGTCAAACACACAGAAGCAAGCAGCACTCTTCCGAAGATAGTCATCTCTTTGATGTGAAAGGGGTCTCTTTTTCCCTGAGTCTATTTTGGGGAAAGATTTCTGATCTATGCCTCTTCTTTTTTCTCTCATTGGCAAAGTACATCTGAAGAAGCACTGCCTCTGTTTTACTGAAAATCACTAATGTTAAAATTGCACACTATAATTTTGAAGCAAAATAAGGCAAAGAAGTGATTGAACTACAGTTCACGTGACGTCTTTATTTCTTGCCTGTCTTCCCTTTTCAAGTGGAAAAACTTGCCTAGCTACAAGTAGGAGAAAATGTCATATCATGCATGTAACATCTGAAAATATAACAGAAATGCAATAGAAAGCTTTTAGACTGAGCTGAAATTTGCTTATTTATCTATTTTATTGACCTTTTATTCTAATAGGTTATTTAAAATTCCAATAGATTTTTTGTTGTTTTCTACATACACAATACTCTATCTTACGCCCTCCCTTCCACTGAGAGCTCTTCTTTCTGACAAGCCTCCCTTCTAACCCAAGGATCCTTCTTGAATGTGTTTCATAGAGTCCCAGAATGTATATTTCTTCAATGCATGTGTCTAAGTACCTACTGTGGCATAGACAATATTTCAGTAGTTGTAGCACTGATGTATGAGTGGGTTTCTTCTTGAGAGCAGCTTTGATCATCAATGATCACTCCTAGCAGGATGGGACCACCTCAAGTTCTCTTCACTGTTAGGACGTTGGGGCCAATCTTACATGTCTTGTGCAGGTGAGCTTGGTTGCAGTGTATCCATGGTTGTATTGAATTTATATCTAGAGGGCTCCTCTTATGACACAGTTCTTATTTTCTTTCTGTCCCATCCTTTGTGGTATGCCCTGTTGTAGTAGATGCTACTGGTGTCAACTTGGCAATTAAAGGCTTTGGCTTTGGGCACATTTGCAAAGAATTAGTTAAGCCCTAAACAAACCTACAAGAGATAGTCTCATTGATGGGAGTGACCTAACCAATTACAGGTAGGACCAACTTCTGGGCAGATGGATAAAAATGGAGGGAACGGGTTAAGGAACTTGGCATTCTTCAGCATACTTGAACAGACATGCTGTCTGGCAAGGGAAGTTTACCCCTCTCTCAGCATTCCTGTGAACATATTGTGGCCAGTTTCCTCAGTCCATAGTATTGGTGTGGAGTCTTCAGCCAATTGGATTAGGAACTATAATAAGATAATCATAAGCCAAAATAAAACCCTTTGTTCCCATTACCTGTGTAGTCATGAATTTGTCAGCAGCCATGCAGAGTGACTGTGACACTTGGCTTTTCACACAGGGGAAGAGAGACACTATGAATTGCCTGTTCCTACTGACTTTCTGCCCTTAGCTCAGTTGTGGTTCTTTACTGACAATTTTGCCTGAGAGAATTCTTCATGGTTGAAGGCTGAAGACTACATTGTATCATTAGTTTAAAGGTAATTGTTTAGGTGATGCATTGTCTTGTCTGCCTGGCAAGACAATTGTCATGGGATTTCCTCTAAAGCCTGGGTTCCCCCCACCCCCGCCAGTCAAGGGCTCTCAGCCAAGCATGGGTTTCCTCCCACTGAGCCGACTTAAATCCAAGCATAGAGTGGTTGGTTGTTCCTATACCAGTCGCATCATTTTGCACTGAAATACTGTTCTTTTTTTTTTAATTTTTTTTTTATTATTTATTCAGTTGTGCGTGTGTGCGTATGTATGTGCACCTGCGTGTGTGTCTGTGTGTGTGTAGAACCATGGACGAATTCGGGAACCACCATGGACCGCCTCCACCTCCTTGTTTACTCTGCCCGGGGACTCACAGGCTCCGCCCTACCAGGACCAGAAGCGCAGGCCGCCCCCGCTTCCGCCTGGCGTCTATATGTGGGATCTGGGATCCGAACTTAGGACCTTCGGCCTGCAAGGCAGAGGCTTAACCCCTGAGCCACCTTTCCAGCCCCTGAAATACTGTTCTTATCCTTCCTGTTCATGTTAAAGCTCACCGACTACATAAGACTGCTGATGGCTTTATTACCCTTCAGTGGCTTGCATATCACCTTCCGATAATATGAGTTGACCTCAAAGACGTTAGCTTTTGGGTGACTCGCAGCATGTTTTCTTCATGTTCCGTGGCCCAAGAGTAAGTTGTCTTCAGTGCTAGGGTCTTATTGTCTGATTCTGGTGGGCAACCAAGACCTGTGTCAATCAATGGTCTATGTTGTGTAAGAACTTCTAGAACATCTAAGATCAAGAACTCTTTCAAAAGTATCTAATGCCCGATATTGGGGGACTTGTGTGGCCATCTTCCATATATGCTTTCTTTGTGAAATACCTATGGACTCTGAAATTTATTCATAGAGAAAATAGATGCTCTCTTTCTGTGTCTCTCTCATATCCATGTGTGCATATGTTTATATGTATCTTGTGCAAATGCATCATGTTTTTTCCTCGTTCATTTTCCACATTATCTTTTGATGCAGGCTCTCTCACTGAACCTATATTTCACTCTTTCAGCCAGAGAGACCAGTGAGGGAACCCCAGGAATCTTCTTGTCTTTACCTCCTGTGTGCTGGATATATAGGTGTATAGTGCCATACTCAGCTTTTAATTTGGGACTGGTAGTCAAACTCAGTTTCACATATACTTGATTGGCAAGCACTACATTCACTGAGCCATCTATCCCGACCCACCTTCCATCTTTAACTGGCAGAGATTCTTCCAGAAATGAATCCCAATGCAGATGCTCAGTCTCAGATTCCCTCTGAGTCACCACAAAATTCCAAAGACCAGTGACAGACCCTGACATGCTAACTGTGAGCTGTTATCAATGGGAGAGGAAATCTTTCTGAAAATTTTAGGAGAGAAAAAAGAAAGCCCACATTTCTCTTCCTAGTGTCCTGAGGCCCTTTGGACTAGTTGAATTTTCCATGCCCTTTGATGGTTCCTTGAAGATTTAGCCTTCCTTACAATAAACACTACATCATTTTTCAGATGCTTAGAAAGTGACAGAACAGCTAGAGCTGCCTTTCTTTCCCTGTGACCTAAATCCGTTACCACTGCTGAGACTGACTGAGGACCTGCACCTGCCAAACTAGATCGTCACAGCTGTTCAGCATCCTGGCTCGCCCTAAATAATTACATAGCTCAAATTTTACTGTACTTAAAGACAGTCAAGGAATTTGGGGGCATTTAAGATTTCTCTCATTAACTCAGTCTCTAAGCATCTTTCCCCTTTTGTTTTGATGTTCCAACCTCATTATTTATATGAATATGACATTGTGCTTTTCAGCCATTAAGCTCATTATTAAAAACCCACACAAAAGTCCTACATGATGGATTGGAATTATGCTTCTTCCAGAGTAGATATAACGCACACAAGCTTTTTGAAAGGTTTAAAAATATGCAAAGTCAAAAGACAATTCACAGTTTAGAATTTTATAAGCCAGTAAATATGAATCTATTAAGAAACCTCAAGTGCCAGCACTCTACAGGGCATTTTGATATTAAAAAGGATAGATAAACTAAGTTACTTCCTGAAGATGTCTGGTGATGATGTGCCATTTATTTAGCTCCCCTATCACATTCCAAATTGAGGGATTTGTTCATTCACTGCACAGCAAAGAGAGCAGAATATTGTGAGAAAATATAGCAGGTAGGATGCACTGCTACTCAAAGTATAAATCGGCCCTGATTCTTCAAGAAACAATTTAGTATTTTTCTGACAAACTTATAGATGAATATCCACTGTGACTCAAATGGCCCATTTTGGGGTATATTTCCATGAGAGACTATTTTATGTGCATAGTTCAAAATTTTCATAGCAATATTGTTTTTAATAGCATAACAAACTGGAAACAACATGAGATCCATCCATAAAGGATTAGATAATGCCTCAAAAGAAGTCTATGCTCATCTTTGAGCATGTACAAATAAATGTATTCTATGATTCTTCATAGGCCTCTAGCAATCATCCCAGGTCTTGCAGAGATCCCATGGCAGGAAAGTCCATGACAAACTGCAGTTCTGTAAAGATCCTAGACTTAATGCCATCATCAAGTTGTCTACTCAGTACATGACACTACATGTACATGTGGCACTACCGATTCAGGGAGGCCATAGCCCGGCTCCCAGCTACGGACAAGCCTGGGCACGTACAGACATGTCCCAAGAGAGGACTGTGCAGGCGGAGGGATGAACAACCACTGGGAAGTGGCTGTCTAACTTGCACCTGCAAAGGACACCTAGTAAACAGTTAAATGACTGATGGCTGTCCCCCCGAAGGAGGGATGGCAGCACCTGATTGGACCCTGACCCTATATAAGCCCAAAATGCCCTAATGACTGATTCCTGGGGTCTGGTGGTGACCCGATCCCGGCTCATCCATTCGCCTCGAGAGTCCCCCCCCCCACCGGCTGGCCCAGCAGGGGATACAGTAACACCTGTTCACAACATGTGAGAAGACAAAGGCTCAGGGAGACTCAGAGTGATACATAGCTCAGGACTTATCAAAATTGTTATCACTAGGCCACCTAGATCAAAGACACATGGGATGTTTCTTAATCATGATATTCTAGGCCTCACCTAACCTACAGCTAGAATCTCTGTAGATAAAGGCAGGGAGTATCACTTTAGTTGACTTTCCAAGTGAGTCTTCAACATAAAAAATAAGAAATCAGAGGCTGAGGAGATGGATCAGAAGTTAAAACACTTGCCATGCGAGATACAGGACTAAAATCCATAGGTACCCCCAGATTCCATGTTAATGCTGGGCGGGTATAGTTATTACAGCCTTGAAGACAGGGCTGGGGATCCTCAAAACAAGTTGGCTAGCTAGACAAGCTCTGTGGTGAGTTCTTGGTCTGACTAGCAATCTTGCCTCACGAAATAAGGTGAAAGAGTGATCAAGGAGAATCCCAACATCAATCCAGGGCCTCCACCTGTATACATGTGCATACACACATACATCCCCGTGCATATGCACATTCATCCCCATGTACACGCAAGCATGCACACACACACACATATATATTCATATCACACAGATAGGTATACATGAGACAATGAAATAAAAACTAAAAAGTAAGAAGTCACTAACACAGAAAAATAATGAAGAAAATAGAGAAGCCTAGAGAGTAGCCTGAAAAGGTATTTTAAAAGAGAGAAAGAAAAAGAGAGAGATAAGGAAGTGGGGAAAGTGGAGTTGCCTCATCGCTGACTGAGAAGCATATACTACAGAAACACAATTACTCAGAACTAATTTTTCATAACAGATGTCGAAGACCTGTTATGTGTCCAGTGTAGCAGTAAATTGTACAGTTTTTTTAAAATTTATTTTATTTTACGTGTGTGTGTGTGTGTGTGTGTGTGTGTGTATGTGTGTGTTTATCAGAGGCACTATGTGTCCCTGTGGAGGCCCAAAGGAGACTGCAGGAATCATCCCCAATTGCTTCTCTCTCCTTTTTGCTTTCCTCTGGGATTTGCCAGGCTATATCCACCAAGGCTGGAAATGCAGGATACCACCATTTCTGCCTGGCATTTTTACATGTTACCTAGGATCCAAACTCAGGACCTTCTGCTGACGAGGTAGAGTCTTAACCCCTGAACTAGCTCTCCAGCCCAGTTTTTGTTTTTGTTTTTGTTTAAGTAATGATGCTACAGCTTTGTGTTTAGGAACACTGCAGGCCAGAGATGAGAAGCAAATGTTCAGGGACACATAATTAGCAAGACCTGTCCAGCTCTTCCCATAAAGATTTAGGCCGTAAGACCACACAGTTGTGGTTACAGGTGAAATGAGACTGTATTAATAGTTATGTATGTCCTGAGGAGCCATAAATTAGCCCTGATACATGGAAGCCGAGTCAACAGAGAATTCCTTCCTTCCCACTATGTTTCTCCCTAGAACTGTAATAACTGAACCAGCTATAGTTATTTTCTATAGGCTATCCATACAGAGGACTGATAACAAGCAAATGCAACATTTAATAAAAACAGGCCCTGGCGTTTAATCATTCCTCCAAAACGACTTCAAGTAAAGTTTCTGGTTGTGGGTCTTAGCAGAACAAGGGGTTTAGTCTTCCACTCGCTGGGTGTTCAGCATTGCATTTTAGACTCTTTCAGAACCCTGTGCGGAGAGCCAGAAGGAACTGGATTCCTGTGGAAAGTCCAGTCTGCGTTAGCAGGCTGTGATGAGTCATCTTACAAACCTGGGAAAAGAAGACAGAGGCCCGAGAGCCGCAGTTATGAGCACCTCATCCCTGCTACGTGCCACCGAGCTCCGCTGGCACACAGAGAGCAAGCCCCTCCCTGCGCAGAGTGGAGCTGCCCGTGGGTCCCAGCCACAGATTGGTCTAGCCTCTCCTGCTTTCTCTAGACACAGCAGGATCTTATCAACGCCTCAGAGAAGGGTGATGTCATTCTGGAGGGGAGAGGCCACCACAAGTGTGGTCACAGACAACTGTCCTCAGTAACCAGGAACCTTAAAATACTTTCTAAGCCGGACACTTCCCATTCTATAGGACGCAAGCAGTTCCAGGGATTAAGTAGGAGACAGGAAAAGAGGCCAGTACACCCTGGGCCGGGTCCAAATGCTCCCATCCTCCACTTGATTCCCACTAATTCCCGCAGCTGTTGCTTTTCCTTTCTGGCCCCCTCTCACCTCTCAGTCGGGCCTGGCAGCCAGGCATTTCAAAGGCTAATGAAGTTCCTAATCTCATTTCTGCACAAATTGAGCTCTAACTTTGGAGGGAGAAAAGTGCTTGCTCCCTTTCCTGCTGCAGCCTGAGCCTGCTGAGTGCACATTCTCTTGCCCAAGTCTTTAGTGTACAAACGTGTTTTTATCCTCTGTAAGCGGTCCCAGAATAAATACCTCTGGGGACGGCCTGGGAGTCTGATGTCTCCTTGCAGTCCCGAGGTACTTTGAAATCGTTTTATCTCAGAAAGCAAATCACAGGGCTCACGTTTCCCCATGTTCCTGATATCATGTGGTGACTTCACATTCAATGAGCTATTTTTAGTGCTTAAATACCGGCTACCCAAGAGCGAAACTCTCTCTATCCATCGGAGAATAAAAGACTCTCAATATATTGACAAAGCGTTCAGCCCTGTTCTATTGATCTCTGGCCAAAATTACCTGTTTCAATACAGCGGGGAAAAAAAAAAACTGGCACGATAAAATATGCATAGAAAACAGTCATTCTATAAAAGATGACTTTCTTTTAAAAGACATTTAAAATCCATTACTATTTTTAAATGCTTTACACTTCCAGGCTAGAAATGATCATTTAAAAAAAAAAAAAACAACTAACATTTATTTATTAAAACTGGACCTGGGGAGATGACTCAGAGGGTAAAGTGCTTGTTGTATAAGCCAGAGGTCTGAGCTTAGATCCCTGGAACCCACACAAAAAGCTAGACACAGCTAGACTGTGCAGCCCTGGTGCTGGTGATAGGATTGGAGAAGTTCTGAAGTTCATTGGCTCTAGTTAGTCTAGCTAAATGGGTAAGTACCAGCTTCAGTGAGAGATACCGTCTCAAAAATTAGATCACTCCTGGGCTGGAGAGGTGGCTCAGGGGTTAAGCCTCCGCCTTGCAGGCAGAAGGTCCTGAGTTCGGATCCCAGATCCCACGTATAGACGCCAGGCGGAAGCGGGGGCGGCCTGCGCTTCTGGTCCTGGTAGGGCGGAGCCTGTGAATCCCGGGGCAGAGTAAACAAGGAGGAGGCGTCCATGGTGATTCCCGAATTCGTCCGTGGTTCTACACACACACCGACATATACACACACGCACAACTGAATAAAAAAAAATTTAAAAAAAATTAGATCACTCCTAAGGAAGATACCAGATAGTGTGCACACCATCACACGTTTGTGTACATGATGCCATGCACACACAAGCATGTATACATACATACACCACACAAACATAAATAAAAAATAAGAGACCAATGATGTTCACAATTCCAGTCTTAGGACAATGATCAAAGGTGGAGGGTGAGAATATACCCATCATAAAATCAGTGCTGGATTTTTGTGATAATAATGTACATTGGTGGAAACACATTTTAAAAGAACGTGTGGTTTTTGATAACTAACATACTCCCCTGTGGGCTTTCCATTCTTTGATACAAGAGTAATTTTATAAATCAAAAAAGTTATCTTTTAATTCAGTCTTGTTACTTTTAACAACAGTGAAAATGTCAAATTTTGTTGTGAATATGAAAATGTCCAAAGAGATTTTTGGGTCAACCAAACCAGAAAGGAGTATCGACCCTATCTGAGATTTTCCATAGTGGGATCCTGAAACGTTGACTTGGACCATCAGTCAGTCATCAGACAAACACTTCCTAGACATCTCTTGTCCCTTCCCAGTGCAGAAGCACATCTCTTCAGAAAGGTTCCCCCTTCTTTCCTCTACTGTTCCCGTCAGTGACAAAAATGTTCCCACCAGTGTTTCCAAAAAGCACCCCGCAGCTTCAGGTGGTGACGCTGCAATCCTGCTTAATTTCAATTTTTGTCTCTGGAAGAAAAACCAGCGGCAAACAATGTGTTTTCTGTGAGGGCAGCCATTTATCTGGTATTAGACATCATGAACTTTAATGAATGACTGGCCAGTGGGCCGGCCCTCGGAACACAGCCAACTTGGGAAGCAGAGGCAGCTGCAGAGAAACTGTGAGAAACTCCCTCTGCTAAGGTCTCAGAGCAAGGGGGCGCCTGAGACTTCATTCAGGTCAGCCTGGGGTCAGTATCAGGGACTGTGGAGCACTTGTCAGGTAGCCTGGGAAAGCCCCCAAGAAGCACAGATGGTGTTTCTCTTAATGCCTGCCCAGGAAAAGATAGCAAAATCCGTGAGGACACACCCCTGAGGGTTGGGGGGTGTCAAAAAGCCCCAGGCCCCTCATGCAGGAAGATTCACTGCCAGGCTCACTCACCCACAACCTTCACACTCAAGCCTGACCTCAGGGCCCCAAGATCCTAAGAGCAAGTCACCTAGGTGTGGTCCCAACAGGTCTGCTACTTATCTGAAGATTCTGGCCTCAGTGCTTCAGCTGGGAGGGCCAATAATCATTACCTGCAATTACTTATTTACATTCTTGACTCACTGCAATTGTGTAAATGATCCTACTCAGCCGTTCAATTATTTTAGTGAGACAGTAATTGTATTCTCTCATTAGTGAAGTGGGAGGTTTCATGAGGTTGGAAAAATGCAGTTTTTAAATGCACATAGATAGTCAGGTCATTAAAATTTAAAGTAAAAGAAGTGTGTAGTTTAAAAATTAAAAAAAAAAAAAAAAAAGAAAAGACCCATGATAGGCTTCCAAGTCTGTGTAATGCTTCTTCGGTCCTCAGGAGCCTGTTCTGAATGCCAAGTCTGAGTCTGACCCAGGCCTGAAGATACAGTTCTACTCCACAGGGAGTCTTTGCTCACTGACTCCCAAGTTCAGTCACCTCCCAATTTGTCTTCCCTGGTTGGTTTTTGGGTCTCAGAAGCTGCCATCCACGATCTAAGACATATCATTCGCTGAACTATATCATATTTATAAATCACTTGACTACATTTACATTCATGAATCTAAGACATATTCATTCACTTGACTGCATCATCTGATACTTTTCTTTAAGAAAGAAAGAAAAAGAAAAGAGGGCTAGAGAGATGGCTCAGGGGTTAAGACTGCCTTGCAAGCAGAAGGTCCTGAATTTGGATCCCAGGTCACACGTAAAAATGCCAGGCAAAACGCCAGAGACCTGCACTTCTGACCCTGGTGGGCAAAGCCTGGAAAATCCCAGAACAAAGCATGAAGGAGGTAGAAGCAATCCAGGTGATTCCCGAAGTCACCCTTGGTCCTTCACAGGGACATACAGTGCCCTTTGATACACACACACACACACACACACACACACACACACACACACACACAATAAATAAATAAAATGTTTAAAAAAATAAAGAAAAGAAAAAGAACTTAACTATAGATCTTTATCATGTTCTCATCAGTGTCCTGGCTCTTCTAAATCTTAATCTTTCTCCCCCTCTCTTTGTTTTCTGCTTATTCCTTAAATATTGCTACTTTTCCTAGTTTTCTTTTGGAATATGGAGACATTCATTCCCTTCACTTCCCATTGGCAATCACGGTCACACCCATCTTTTTTTTTCTTTTTTTGCATTTTTATTTTTAATAATATTAGTAATAAATTTACATGTTTTTATCAGCCATATTTACCCCATCTCATCCTACCTCACCCGTCTTCCCCTCCAGCCTGTTCCTGCCCTCTCCTACATCCCCCCAAATGTACAATTCACTGGACAATCCACTGGGTCTCACCTAGGAAGCCTGCACCAGCGACCACGATGGTGCAAATGGCCTGTTTGTGAATAAACCGTGGAGTATAGAGGCTCTTTCTATCTCCTGTGCAACACCAGTCCCATATAGTCTCTCAGATAGCATCATATCTGATGGGATCATCTCTCCTTTATGATAAGATGGAGGTAGGACAGCTATGGAGGAGATCTAGTCATGCCCATTGTTTTAACAATCCTTATGAGAAAGCCCAGAACTTTCCAATGAACCTATACCCTTACACCATCAACCTACGTGCTCCTCAAGGTCTCAAACACTACTTTCATGATTTTTCCACTCACACAAGCTCTCTTTAAAGTCTTTGCCTTGTAACCAACTTAGTATCCACATGAGCTAATTCATCACCCATCTTTCTATCTGTATACTTGGCTGCAGCCATTTGTGGGATCTTTTTTATCTCGAGTTTCAAAGCATTTTCCCAGTCTGGATTTTCTTTCCAAATGTTCTTTCCAAAGTTTGGAAATTTATCAATTTTTGTTCAGCTTTTTAACCTGTAGGTCCCTAGGTCTAATGTCTTCCTTGTCACTTCTTTGGTTCCAAGCACAGTTGCTGAGGTATGATGGTATCAATGGGAAGAGATGAAAAGAGAAGTAAGGCTGAAAAGAACAATGGTCCAGGAGGTCATTCTCTCTGTTCTCAGATTCTGCCCCTCACTGTGCATCTGCAAAGCATGAGATGTGCTCTTTGGAGAGTAAATATGCTTTTAACAGGTCTACCACCCTTTGATGGTCCTTGGAAGGGAACAATGAGCGATCTGACAGGGAAAAAGACATACAAATGTCCTAACACATACCAGGACAAGAGTCCTACCCATGGGATAAGCATCCCAGACAGATCGCATGACTGAGACTTAAATAGCTTTCTAAGCTACAAAGATAGATAGATGCTTGGAGAGGGAGTGTCATCAAAGTCTCTGGAGTGGTGGCGACAAGGAATGGGAGGGGAGAGGGGAGAGATGACCGTGAACGGCACGTGTCTAGACAGTCATGCAGGTGGTCCCTTGGAAGTACCTTCAGAAGAACACATGAAAAGTCTGTCCGGGAGGCAGATCGTAGGTATGGAGATCTTTAATCTTTTCTCTCCTTTTAGTTAGTCTCTCTGGCTAATATAATTTGATGATAATAAGCATTAATTCTAGTTAGGGAGTTTCAGAGAAAGCCCTTCCTGGACTGTTAAGAGAAAAGCAGGATGCAGAAAGAAACTTGAAGCTGAACTTCAAAGTGCAGAGATGCATGCTTGGGGGTTGGGATACTATCTGGCTGCAAACCTTCAGAAGCACATGGCTAGGTTAGGCTCTGCATTCTTGGTTCTCTCCTTGCCACTGAGCACATTCTTCAAGAGCAGCCTCTTGGTGGCCCTCAATGACTCACTCATTTCCTTCTACATCACTTTGGCATATCACATCACTGAGTGACTACTGCCCCTTGCTTGAAAGATGACTCTCCCCTCTCTAAAGATGAAATAGCTTTTCTTTCTTCAGCCCCATAGCAGAGCACCGGGTGTTTGTTTTCCTGACATTGGGTGACATCCTTTGCCTTGGCCTTCAGAGCTCTTGAATTCCCTGGTTCCTGGAGGATTTGCGTGAGGCTGAGAGAGAGCAGAGGCTAAATTCACCCTACACTGTAGCTCCACGTCCTAGCATTATGCCTGGCAGACGGACAGTACCCGTGAAGGATAGCTGCTGTCTTCATTACCATCAGTCCACTTTCGTCAGACATTCATGGCATGTGCCTTCCCTGCTCTTCCAGCCATGGCTGACGATCACACTACTACTGTGATTCTTCCCAACCCAGGCATCCAGCAAGCACATGTATTCAGAGTCAGTTAAATGCCTGACCCAAAGTCCTTTCAACCAAAGAAAAAAGGTAACAGCGATAACCACTTGAAATGGAGACATCATGACACCAGCTGTCGGGAGGTCTCCTAGTTCAAAAGACACATTTGAATTTTGCACTCCTGGTATGATCTCTTATGATAGTGATTTCCCGGCAGCTCCATGTACACTGGCAACATTTGAACTGAGTTTTATTCATTCCTCAAGTTTTTCTCCCGCTTACAGTCCTACTGTTTTAGCTCCCTCTACTGACAATCCTTCTGCTTCTTCCTGTATAGCCAGCTCAGCAGAAAGCATTCCTGAATTTGCCCACATGGCAGAATGCCAACAAGTCTTTGCAAGTCAGTTCCACTCTTCTTTACAAAAGCTAGCAACACTGCTTGAGAAATCCAACTTTGTTTTGAAAGGAGTCCTTGTCTAATTCTATTCAGGCTGCTGCAACAAAAAGTATACCACAAAATGAGTGACTTCCAAACAACAAATATTTTTCACTGTTCTGGACACTGGAAAGTCCAATATCAAGTTACATTGTATTCAAAGTCTACTGAGGGCTCCTGTTTATACATGAGCATCTTTTCCTTGTTTTTCACTTGGGCAGCAAGGAAATGGGATCTCCTTGGCCTCTCTTTTTAGGCATGAAGTCCATTCATGACTATGTTACAGAGGCAACCTAATGTCTCCCAAAGACCATACCACCTAATACCACAACCTTACAAGTGAGGGTTTTGATCATGAATTTGGGAGGACACAATATTCAGCCCATGGTAGATGTATTTCTCATTTTTGTGTGACTATCATATTTGCTTAGGGTAAGACAGATTTAAGTATGAGAACAGGGATTAGCTGCTGAACACTGAACTCAATCTTAAAAATTAGCAGGAAAATCCGATGTATAATCTACATTTTTTTAAAACTCTGGAAATCAAAATCTTTCTAAGCACAAAATATGGTAGTTTTGGACTGGAGAGATGCTCAGGGGTTAAGACTTCGTCTCGAAAGCAGAAGTTCATATCCCAGGCCCCACATAAAAATGCCAGGTGGAAACAGCAGCAGCCTGTACTTCCTGCCCTAGTGGGCGGAGCCTGGAAAATCACAGAGTTAGGGAGGAGGTAGAAACAAGGATGATTCCCTAAGTCAACCTTGGTCCTCCACAGAGACACACAATGCCTTCTGACTGACACACACACACACACACACATATGCACACACAAAATAATTAAAAATGTTAATAAATTTTTAATAAAAATTAAAAATATGGTAGTTTTTAACAGAACTCATGTCATATGAATGACTTTCTAAGAAAAAAATCTTTATCTTTGATCATTCTTTACACCCAGAAAGACAAAGAATTTCACTGTGTGAAAATACATGGTGCTAACAGTAAATTTTTAGAACTATGAAAGAAGGGGAAAAATGAAAAAAATGAGACAATAGTAGGGAAAAAGGCAAAGAAGAAACAGGACAAATAAATGCTTGAAGCAGCACATGGTCGGGTTATGAATGTTGGGTGGTCTTCCGAAGAAGGCTGGTCCCAGGGTGGATTGCTTCGACAACAAGGACCTTTAAGAGATAGGCCCAGTGGGAGATTCAAAGCCCCTCCAAAGAGATTAAGGCATTTCCATAAGACCTGCACAAGATTTAGGCCATTAACATTTTGCCAGGGAAAGGGGAAGATCTCAGGTGGCTCTATATCTCTTCGCGAGTCTACGGAGTATTAATGCTGAATGGCAGAAAGGGATCTGTCCTTCCTCAAGTATCTATTCACTAACACATTATCCATATCTATGCTCATGAGTGACTTAAAACAACAAATGTTTATTTTTGAGCAAACTCAGGCACAGGCCAGTATAGACAACCCGAATCACACATGGGGAAAAAAAGACAAACAGGAGGTTCACATAGTGAAAAAAAGAATATCAGGTGAAAATCATACAAATTCATTGTATTCATGTATGAGTTGATAATGAATGAATGAATGAATTTTAAAAAAAGAGATATTAAGGGATTTTTTTATGAAAGACTGTTAGCAGGCTGGAGAGATGGCTCAGAGGTTAAGATTCTGCCTCAAAAGCCAAAGATCCTGAGTTCACATCCCAGGTCCCATGCAAAAAGTCAGGCAGAAGCCTGGCCTGCACTTCTGGTCCTGGTGGGCAGAACTTGGGAAATCCCAGAGTGAAGCAAAATGGAGGTAAAAGCAATCCAGGATCATTTCTGAAGTCATCCTTGGTCCTCCATAGGGCACACAGTGCCTTCTGATACACGCACAATAAATGAATTGGAAGGAAGGAAGGAAGGAAGGAAGGAAGGAAGGAAGGAAGGAAGGAAGGAAGGAAGGAAGGAAGGAAGGAAGGAAGGAAGGAAGGAAGGAAGGAAGGAAGGAAGGAAGGAAGGAAGGAAGGAAGGAAGAGAGAAAGGAACAAGGAAGGAAGGAAGAAGGAAGAAAGAAAGGAAGGAAAGAAAGGAAGGAAGGAAGGAAGAAAGAAAGGAAGGAAGAAAGAAGAAGGAGAAAGAAGAAAAGGAAGAAGAAGAAAGAAGAAAAGAAGAAGAGAGAGGAAGAGGAAGAAGGAAGGAAGGAAGGAAGGAAGAGAGAGAAGAGAGAGAGAGAGAGAGAGAGAGAGAGAAAGAAAAAAGAAAGAAAGAAAGAAAGAAAGAAAGAAAGAAAGAAAGAAAGAAAGAAAGAAAGAAAGAAAGAAAGAAAGAAAGAACGAAAGAACCTGGCCCCACCCAGCTTCCTGACTGAAACAGGACCAGGAGTTTTCTTTCCCACTCTTGTTCTCACTACATGAAACTGACAGAGCCACCACACCTTTAAATGTTTACAGGTGGTAGCTGATTAAACCCCCTTACTTTACAAAGTTAGTAACCTGAGGTATTTCATTACAGTGATAAAAAGTAATGTCTAATGCATAAAGTGATATAAAAAAGGAGTACATGCCAACAGAGGAGAAGGTTAAGGTTGTCATAGGAGAAAAAGGTAAGCCTTAAATTGTTACTGAATGCTAGAAAAGAAGCAAACAGGGACATCCTCTTTCTCTCCACTGGTTTCTTTTCCAGATCTCGACTGCATTGGCTAAAGCTGTACTCCAACTATTTCAGTATTTCACTATCTTACAGACACTACTAGACCTCTTAAAAACTAAGAAATTGATTTAGTATTCACCCCTGAAAAGAAAATTATAGTTCAAACCAAACTAAGCCAATGGAAAGAAATTCAAACATAAATTTTGGAGACAGCAACAGCAAGAAATTTAATTATTGGTGCTCCAAGAACATGGGCATTTATAAATTCTAATCCATGCCTTGCATTTCTTTCTAAGAGACTCATTTTCATAAGCTCACTTATTTACCCATGATGAGAAATTGATAATCTTCCTCATGACTGAATAAAATTAAATCTACAGTAAGATATATATCTGTTTATAGATAGGAGACTGTTTGATGTTTTTAACAGTGTTAAAATAATATGGCCACATAATTATTAGTAAATATTGTCTTCAAATTTCACAGCATTGTGTGAACACTTGAATTTTTTCCCTATTTTAAAAAATTCTCTGGGTTCCATCACATGCAAGACTGTGTCAAACTCTTATCATAACCACAGTGAATTCAAAACACAAATCTACTTGATATTTCTACATCACCTTCCACTCCTAGATCTGATATGCTCTTAAGCATAAAGACTTCCATCTGTCCCTATAGACAAGGGGAGTCTGAAGTAGGCTGAGTCCAGGGAACCAAGGAAAGACCCCTACAATAGGGCCTTCTTAGGCCTTGCTACTGCCCAGTGCCCCCACAAATATTCTAGTGACTCATTCCTCCTGAAGAGTCAATCAAGAAACTCAACACTGAAGTGAATATTTTAAGTTTGCTTATCATTTTCTCTTGTATTTTTTTCCTTTGTCTGTCTCCATGAAAAAAAAGTGTTCATATAAAATTTAATAAATAAACATGCTAAATATTTAAAATAAGGAACATTTTAAGTAGTCACATGTTGTGGATTACTATGAAATATTGGTAGACATTTGTGTAAGATTTATTTTTACCACGTTGTGAAATAAAGTTTTAAAATTGGTTATTACAAAACAGTTCTTTTTGGGTCGATCATATTTCTGTCTGTCTTTGCTCGAGGCTATCCTTTCAATGATGTTTGGAATAGCAAGCAGTATTGGATAGAAACATAGTCTCCTTCTGCAACAAAGAATAGTTGCTAACAGAGTTAGGAAGCAAGAATAGTAGCTCTCCCCATGACATATGAATGTATACCACACAGCATTGTTTTAAAAAAATGTTTCTTTACAGATAAAGAACTACTATATTATTTTCCCTGGGGGCTGAAGAGATGGCTCAGTGGTTAAAGCCTTTGCTTAGCAAACAAAAGGACTTAAGTTCAGATCCCCCAATTCCACATAAAAATACAGGATGGATACAGCAGTGGCCTCCAATTCTATCCCTGAAAGACAGAACCTGGTAATTTCCACAGCAAAGCAATAAAGTAGAAGAGCACTCTAGGAGACACCCTTGGGTCTCCACAGTGCCCTCTTGTACATGAACACACACGTACACACACAGACACAGACACACATACACACACACAGGGATGCACAAAAGTCACACAAAAAAAATCTAGCTTCCTATGGTCAGTTTTTTAGGTGCACGTTATTACTTGGGTGCACATTAGGCTTAGACAATTGGTCAGAAGAATGCTGCATATATGCTGAGTACTGCTATTGTTGTGAGCAAAATCTTTTGTTTCTGTCATACAAGACTTGTTTCTTCCAGGATCTAGAGCATTCTTTTATATGTACTTGAGAATGTATGTATTTGAAACAGGACCTCGGTTTCCCAGGCTGACCGTGAACTCCTTGAGCAGCTGAGGAGGACCTGGAAGGTCTGTTTGCCCTGCCTCCATCTCCTACATGCTGGAAGTGATGCTTGTGTGCCAGCATCCCTGGTTTGTGAAGTGCTGGAATCAAACTCAGAGTTTCATGTATGCTAGGCAAGCTTTTTTTTTTTTTAAGCCAAATGAGCTCTGATATATCTCCATCCCATCATTGACAACATTTTAATTTGTCCACTTGCCTTTTAGCTGAAACATCAGGACCTTCACAGTTCTTGACATTAATTTTACTTTAGGCATACTAACCATGAAGACACAAATCTCATATGCTTTTCAAAAATATTTTGCTCATATATTGGAAACTTCTTTGAAAATCAAACTTTATCAATGCATCCCTAATGACAGCTTTATTTCAGAATTCCACAATACTTTGGGCCTATATTTTATTTAAAAAATAAGAACAAAATGACATTCTAAGTAATATAAATTATTTGTGGATACTTAGTTCTGTAAGAAAGAGCTTCTTGCACCATAAGAATGTTTCTTTCTTCCAAACTGAATCCCTTCCTCTTATGTAAGAATATTCCATATTGAGGCCAATCTTTGCTGTCTTGTAAACACCAAGGTATATTGTTGTACCACAGATCCTAGTGATAAACTTCTCTATACCTGTGGAGTCCTCCTCACATAGGAACCTTAGTCATCCTAGACTCTACAGGACACTTTGCTGTGACCTGAAGAATTTTCCAGAAATGAGCTTTCACATTTCAGCCTCTGGTCTAAGTCCTGATTACTTCAGGTGAATTCTGCTGACATGCCAAGGAGTATCCCAAAACATCTCAGCAGAAGTCAGCTCAGTCTACACACCGGTAGTAAACATACTGGAATTGTGCTGTTTTCTGTGTTGATATTTTGAAGCAATTTATTATATGCTGTACATAATTGAAGCTAACTTGGATGTTTTCTCAGATTCCTTTCTGTACTGTGAAGATCTCACTCTCCTTGATCCAGTAGTAAACACAGAAAACCAGCAGTCACTGCTGTTCTCTCAACCTGCAATTATCTTCCTTCTCCCTATCCAGTAGCTGAAACTCTTTTCCTTCAGGACACCCCATCCCTGTCCTATGCCTCAGTACTCCAATCTAGAAACAGGCACACCCGCATTCTTCCACGTATGACATGAATGCCCCCCTGCTGTTCCATATCTTAGTGCCTATTGTGTCCCATCTTGCTGCTTGTGCGAATATCTGCCACAAGCTCTTAGTCTCCCCAGTTGAATGTGACATCTTATGTGCCTCAGCAGACTCTACAATACTTAATGTAAGGCACTGGAATAGGTTTATAGAACCGATGGTTGACTAGATTCAGACTGCCCATTGAGTTCAACCTCGTTGCCAGCTTTTTCTTATTTTTAAGAGCTCACACTTTAAAACATATTAAATGAAGAAACAATCTATGTATCAGTTTATACTGTGATAGGTGGTGACAGCTGAATTTCCTCTTATAGAACAGATTTCTCTGGAAATCCGAGAGACTTTGGACCCCACTGTCTCTTGGCATAATTATTATCTTATTCAAGTTGTGCTTTGTACACTCAGGTTAGCCAAAGTCCAGTGTTCTCTGTCCATTTACTCATAAATACAGCCACCGTTGCCATGGATGTGTTATCCAAAATATGCTACCAGGAAGAGAAGGACAGTCATGAAAATACAACTCAGTAAAAAAGGATCTCTATTTTCAAAGCATATAATTATATTTAAAGGATTTCCTACAGTAATGTGGAGTGATCCTATGATAGATAGGACAAACTGTGTTGAGATGAAGGAAGGAAGGGAAAAAGAAGGTAGGAAGGAAGGAAGGAAGGAAGGAAGGAAAGAAGGAAGGAAGGAAGGAAGGAAGGAAGGAAGGAAGGAAGGAAGGAAGGAAGAAGGAAGGAAGGAAGGAAGGAAGGAAGGAAGGAAGAAGGAAGGAAGGAAGGAAGGAGGAGGGAGGGAGGGAGGGAGGGGGGAGGGAGAGACGGAGGAGGGGGAGGGCGAGATGGAGGGCGGGAGAGAGGAGGGAGGGAGAGGAGGAAAGAGAACACGAAAGAAGAAAGCGAGAGAAGAGAAAGAAAGAAATGAGAGAGAAAGAAAAAGAAAGAAAGAGAGAGAAAGAAAAGAAAAAAGCGAGAGAAAGAAAGAGAGAAAGAAAGAAAGAAGAAAGAAAGAACGAAGAAAGAAAGAAAGAAAGAAAGAAAGAAAGAAAGAAAGAAAGAAAGAAAGAAAGAAAGAAAGAAAGAAAGAAAGCAAACATGAGTTTAGATGCTATCAAAACCTTACAATGCGGAATTATGTCATAGAAGGCTATGTAAGCACAGGGACAGTTTAGATTAAAGTAATGACACTACACGAAGTTTCGCAGTACATCAAGGATCAGGAAAGAAGGAAGGGAAGACAGGCTGTGCCTGTGAGAAGCCAGTGTAAACAGAGCATGAGAAAAGCTATGGGGCATGACAGAGATTCCTTCTTTCCTCGTGGAGAAGCCAGTACACTGTTCTCCTTATTTTAACTGTTCACTAAGCACCATCTCTTTGTGACTGGCTATTCTTTAGGGATTCTATGTGCCCATCCTTCAATGTTACAATCTAGCATCCCAAACTAGAAAATGGGAAAAATAAATAGAGAAAAAAATTCCCTGCTGCATTAGCTTTGCTCCTACAGAAACTTTGGAAACCTGAATGAGATTGAAACCAGAAAAAAAGAACATATTCCCTTCTGAGGAGGAAAATTAGGATGTCAACACAACACAGATTCTCAGCATAGAGATAGAACTGGGAGGAGGGGGTTCCCAGTCCCCCACTTTAGAAGTTGAGCAAGCATGTATGTGACATTTTATTTCTTCTATAACCTCAAATACCGAGGGTCTAATCACTTGACATCAGCCTCAAATTTTTTTCGTATTTTTTTCTCTAGTTGTTACATGAACAGCTTCTGTTTATTAGCCTTTTCTGTTATGCTGTGCTTTATCTTATCAGGGAAGGTTGCAGCTGGAGCAAGGAAGGGATCCAATAAACCAGTTAACTTTGTTACTCAGAATTGTGAGGCATTTTGTTAGGAAAATGTCTTATGTTCCACGAGAGAAAACAAAAAGTGACTTTCACATGGTTATCTCCCAGCATCAGGAGTAGGCCTGACACTCAATAGCTACGGGTAGATAATTAAGGGGAAAATGAATTCAATTAGACATGAGCACTTAAAAATTATCTGAGATATCCTTGTCCTACATTTGCATGAATAAATGAAAGTTGGGCAAGCGCAAGCCCCATGACATACCAGAGTTTGTGCCAAGAGATGATCCAGCTTAGCTGCTTGGCGTCGCAGAGTGGCTGTACTTCCTTAATCAACATCCAAACCCCAGGTTGCTCAGCTCTGATACAATTGCCTTCAAATTATTTTATTGTAACCAGAGTAAGAAATATTTTTTCATCAAGATCCAGCACACATACTGCTACCCCATTCCCTTGCATGAGTACATACACACACACACACACACACACACACACACACACACACACACAGGTATTAGGGGGTAAGCAGAAGTATACTTTAAAATCCAAAAATAAATTTCTTAGAGCACTATGTAGTTTTGCTATGTAAAAATATTGCTGTGTTCTATTCTACATCATCTTAGATGCTTTCTGCAAATTCAAATCAATTTCATAACAACTTAATAGGTTGCAACCTGAAGCAATAAAAATCATACCTCAGGACTACCATCTCCAAATAATAGTGAGAAATTGGAGAGAGGAGGACTGTCCCAGATCTTGGGTGATATTCCTGATTCAAAGGATCAATGGAAGAACAACAACGTTCAAACCACTTTCGGTGGCTGACTAGACTTTGGGCTTCCCTTTTTAGACTCAGAAAAAAAGAATGTTAGAATTTAAGATGGATATTAAACTCATATCAGGGTTCCAAGGCTAGAAAGAACTCACAGAGTACCTTTCAGAAGAACTGTTGCTGACTTTAAGCCACCCCCTAATCTTGTAGACCCACCGCTCATGGACCACAGGTAGAGCTCCACAGAGATAAGACTAATGTAGCAACAGTAAAAATGAGGTTGGACAAAGAAGATGCTTTTGAAATTGGCACTGATGCTTTTTATTTGGTTAATGTGTGTAAGTGGGCAGGGGCTTATATAAATGTTTGATGCTCAAGGACAGAGTGCATGCACCTACCTATGTGAGTGTGGGAGCCTGAAATTAATATCAAATGTCTTCTACTTCATGGGTTGAAACAAGGTCTCCCAATTGAACTTGCAGATCAACTGTACCCAGCTTGCTCTGAAGATATCCCCCCACCGCCACCCCCTCTCTGCCTCTACAATGCTGGCATTGCAGTTAGCCACAATGCCTGTCCACCTTTTACATGTGTTCTGGGTTTCTGAACTCTGGTCCTCACTGGTGGGTGGCAAGATCCTTATTTATTGAGCCATCTCCCAAGTCTTTGATGCTGTTGATATTGGAATGTTTGCATAAGTTTGACATGAAATAACTCAAGACTGGGAAATCACGCCAAAAAAATGAAACAAATATCCAAATAAGCTCAAAAATGCTGGCATTTTCATCTTACATTGTCATTCAAACAATACCACAGCTCCACAGCCTCCTCCTTCATCCATCAAATACTGTGTATCCCTGTGTTCAAATGAAGGTCTCTCAAGTAGCATTCTGGTCAGGTGGAGACACTTGAAATGTATGTATTGATAGCATCACCATTTCTTTCTTGGTGTGACAAAATATCCTGACAAATGCCTTTTCACGAAGAAAGGATTTAATCTAGCTCACAGTTCAAGGGTAAAGTCCATCAAGGTAGGGACCAAGGAAACAGGGTTTTGAAGCATCTGATCACATCACATCCACAGTCAGGAAGCAAAGAGCTGGACACATGGACGTTTATGCCCTAGTGACCTCTTCATTTCATACAATCCAGGAAATCCTGTCTCTCAGATCATCCCACTTACAACTAAGACAATCAAATAATGTAATCAGTATTATCCCTTCTATCATAGTTAGGCACAGGTGTCAACTTGATAGTTGAGGGCTTGATCTCTGGGCACATTTGCAGAGAATTGAGTTAGGTCCAAAGCAAAGCTGCAAGAGATTGTCTAACTGATGGGGAAGGCCCAGCCCACAGTGGGTGGGATTAGGCCCTGAAATAAAATACAGAGAGCTGGTTGAGAGAGTTGGCATCCTTGTTGTCATGGTTTGAAATGTGTCCCCCACAGTCTCATGTGTTTGACAAGGTCATGGCACCTTGAGAGGTGGAGCCTTACTGGAGGAAGTCAGTCACAAGGGGTGGCCTTTGAGGTGGATTAGTCCCACCCTACCTCCAGGAGAAGTCTGCCTTTGCAGCAAGCAGTCTGCAGCTCTCAGCTTCCAAGATGTCTGCGGTGACTTAGCCTCCTCCAGCTTTGGCCAGCCAGCCATGCCACCTCTGCTTTGAGAGACTGTACCTTCCCTCTAGAACTGTAAGCTGAATAAACCTTCCTTTCTCCCATAAGTTGTTTGACTTTGGGTGCTCTCTCACAGCAATAGTTAAGAGTAATCATTACAATACACCCCTAGCTAAACTAACCAAAAGCAAGAGAGAGAAAACCCAAATTAACAAAATTAGAAATGAACATGGAGTTATCACTACGGATACCCAAGAAATCCAGAGAATTATAACATCATATTTCAAAAACTTATACTCTGTGAAGTTTGACAACACAAAAGAGATGGATGAATTTCTAAGTAAACACAAATTACCTAAATTGAATCAGGAAGTGTGAATTACTTAAATAGTCCCATAACATATAAGGAAATTGAGGAAGTAATCTCGAATCTTCCCACCAAAAAATGTCCTGGACCAGATGGATTCAGCACAGAGTTCTACCAGACATTTAAGGAGTTAATAACACCAATACTCCTTAAACTGTTCCATCAAATAGCAAAGGAAGGAACACTACCAAATTCCTTCTATGAAGCTAATATCGTTTTAATCCCAAAACCTAATAAAGATTCACTTAAAAAAGAAAACTATAGGCCAATCTCCCTGATGAACACAGATGCAAAGATTCTCAACAAAGTCTTAGAAAATCGGATTCAAAAACATATTAAAAAGATCATTCATGGGGACCAAGTAGGCTTCATCCCCGGCACACAAGGTTGGTTCAACATACGCAAATCAATAAATGTAATTCATCATGTAAACCAGTCCAAAGTCCAAGACCACATGATACTCTCGATAGATGCAGAAAAAGCTTTTGACAAGAGCCAACAGCCTTTTATGATCAAAACGCTAGAGACAGTAGGAATGGAAGGAACCTTTATCAATATAATAAAAGCTGTATACAACAAGCCCACAGCAAGGATTATGCTCAATGGGGAACAATTGGAAGCATTCCCACTTCGATCAGGAACAAGACAAGGCTGTCCACTCTCACCACTTCTATTCAATATTGTACTTGAAGTCTTAGCCGAAGCCATAAGACAAGAAAGGGACATAAGAGGGATTCAAATTGGCAAGGAAGAAGTCAAGCTATCTCTATTTGCAGATGACATGATCTTATACCTGAGTGATCCCAAAAACTCCACCAGGAAGCTCCTGGAACTAATTGAGAAGTTCAGCAGGGTGGCAGGATACAAAATAAATGTGCAAAAATCAGAGGCCTTCCTATATGCCCAGAATGAAAGAAGTGAAAAAGCCTTGAGAGAAACCATGCCATTTACTATAACCCCTAAAAAAATGAAATACCTTGGTATAAACCTAACTAAGGAGGTAAAAGACCTTTACAATGAAAACTTTAAAACCCTAAAGAAAGAAATTGCAGAAGACACCAGAAGGTGGAAAGACCTCCCTTGTTCCTGGATTGGCAGAATCAACATTGTAAAAATGACCATCCTACCAAAGGCAATATACAGATTCAATGCTATACCAATCAAAATCCCAAAGCAATTCTTCAAAGAAGTTGACCAAACAATCTCAAAGTTCATATGGAGGCACAAAAGACCCAGGATAGCAAAAACAATCCTGAGTAACAAAAACACAGCTGGAGGTATTACCATACCAAACCTAAGTCTATACTACAAATCCATAGTTATAAAGACAGCCTGGTACTGGCTCCAAAATAGACACACAGATCAATGGATAAGGATTGAAGACCCAGATATAACCCCACAAAGTTACAGCCATTTGGTCTTTGACAAAGGGGCCCAAAGAATCCAATGGAAAAAGAACAGCATCTTCAACAAATGGTGCTGGCAAAACTGGATCTCCACATGCAGAAGATTAAAGCTGGACCCGTACTTGTCACCATGTACAAGACTTAATTCCAAATGGATCAAGGACCTTGATATCAGGCCAGAGACTTTAAAAGCCATAGTTGAAAGGATAGGGAACTCCCTCGAGCTGATTGGGCTAGGCCAAAACTTCCTAAACAGACATCCAATGGCACAGTCACTGCTACCAACTCTCAACAGTTGGGATCTTGTGAAATTAAAGAGCTTCTGTTCAGATAAAGAGATTGTCACACGAGCTCAAAGGCAACCCACAGAATGGGAGAAAATCTTCACTAACCACATATCTGACAGAGCTCTACTGTCCAGAGTGCACAAAGAACTTAGAAAATTAAACTCCAAGGAAAACACTGGCCCAATTAAAAAATGGGCCCTGGAACTTCAAAGAAACTTTACCAGGGACGAAATTAAAATGTCTAACAATTATCTTAAAAAATGCTCCACTTCCTTCGCCATCAGGGAAATGCAAATCAAAACTTCCCTGAGATATCATCTCACCCCGGTCAGGATGGCAAAAATCCACAGTACAAACAACGACAAATGCTGGAGAGGATGTGGGGAGAGGGGAACTCTCCTACATTGTTGGTGGGAATGCAGGCTCATACAGCCACTCTGGCGAGCCGTCTGGAGATTCTTGAAGAAATTAAAGATTGAAATGCCATATGACCCTGCTATCCCACTTTTGGGAATAACCCCCCAAGCAGCAGAGGTTTGCCTCGATAGCACAAGCTCGACCATGTTCATAGCAGCACTGTTTACAATAGCAAAGTCATGGAATCAACCTAAATGTCCAACAGTTGACGAGTGGATAAGGAAACTGTGGTACATCTATACAATGGAGTACTACTCAGCCATCAAAAATGATGAATTACTGGAATTTGCTGGGAAATGGATGTCATTAGAAAGAATTATATTAAGTGAAGTATCCCAAACCCAGAAAATTAAGCGCCGTATGTACTCCCTAATAGGTGGCTCCTAGTACCAAACTCGCCCAGCCCACATTGGGACACTCAAAAGTAAACCTATGTAACACAGTAATTGCAAGGATTATGAACAAGAGAGATGGGTTAGGAGGGCCACACCAGAAACAAGGAGAGAGGAGACCATGTTACAGCAGAGAAAATAGGCCTCCATCAAGGTCTGCAAGTAAGTAATGAGAAACCTGGTTAAGTTCACAGACGTTCTTTCCTGATCTCACCAGAAGGGGAGGGCATATAGTCTAGCAGATAAAAAGTAATCATTTTGCAAATGGGTGATGGACCCCTCCCTCAGTGAGGTTTCCTACTCTTATTACATCTACCCTTGAATGTGCTATTACAACAAGACTCCAGTTTAACAGCTTTTTGTCTCTGGCCAGGGGGTGACATACAGTGCCCAGCAGAATGGAGTGAAGGGAATGGCAGGAGCAGCAAAACTGCAAAAGAAAATCAACAAACCACAATCCAGAACTTCAGAGACTCTATATCAATCACATAGAACTAGGACAGCCTAATCTCTCCCCATCCTGGAGCTCAGGGACATTTGCGGAAGAGGGGGCGGTAAGATTGTAAGAGCAAAAGGATGGGAGGAGCAACGATTTGCAAGATTCTCAACAATAGTTGGGGCCAAAGCAATCATAATGGAACTTTGCATGCCCTGCGCAATGTCCAGCGCACTGTTGCCCTCATAAAGTCTAGCATCTGTTAAGGGCACCGAGACCCCTGGAGGCAAGGGATTGACAGCCATAGTAGTAATATTATGCTTAAGGGGAACAAGAGAAAGGGCTTATGGAAATGCCACTGGGTCCTTATATGTCATCGGAGAGGAGGACCCAGTGGAGAGTTAGGCGCACACAATAAAGGACTCTCTGGGAATTGGGGGGGAGACACTGGGGGAAGGGGAGGGGGGAGGGAGGGAACTGGTAAAAAATTTTAAAATGTATAATTAAATTTTTAATAAAAAAAAAAAAAAAAGAGTAACCATTACAGAAATTGGTACCAGGAGTGGGGTTTTGCTGTGAGATTAAGAAAGCTGGTACCACAATGTGAAGTTGTTTGTGAAGCTGAGAGAAGTTGGTACCCAGAAGTATGGCCAATGCTGTGATGTGGCTAGTGTGCCTTTGGAACTGTTTGTTGGGAGAAATATGGAGAACTTTGGGACTTTGTGCTGAGAAAGTCTTTGCATCTTGGCGGTTGGGCCAAAGGGACCTTTTTTGTGAGAGCTCAGAGAGCAATGTTGTGAGAGATGCAGACAGTGGAAGCCCAGCTTGTGATGGTCCAGAGGGGAAAAGAGACTGTGTTTGCAATTGGACGACTGACTCATGGAGCCATGTGTTGGCTCAGAGTTTAGTGAAGTTTTGCCCTCATCCTGAAAGCTTGCCTGAAGTTAAGCTAGAGTGCTTGGCGGAGGAAATTTCAAAGCAATGTAATCTTGACTATGTGATATGGCTACTTTTTAGTTGTCTTTAGAGTTGTGAAAAAGAGCAAAGAATCAGGCAGAAAGAAGTAAAAACTGTAAAATCTAATGATGAAAAATACAATGCCACTTAAAGAGTCAAACCAGGAAGAAGCAGAGAACAAATGGCTGTTGAAGAGATTAGCTCCATTTGTAAATCAAAGCCTGCTCTCAGTTTGGATAATAGGAGAGGCCCTATCATAAGGGCTGGATCCTCAAGGAAGGTTCCCACTCATAAGAATGCAAATCCTTTCAGAAGACTGGAGCTAAAGGGTGGAGTTCCAAAGCAATAGTTGATTTCTCTTACCAAGCAACTGCCCAGGAGTGAAAGAGATGTCAACTAGAGAAGCAGAATCAGCTGTGATTAAAGGGGGGCCAGTTTTGGCAAAGTCGTCCACGTGGTTCTGGTTTTAGAGGCATCAGTGATGCAAGAGGGAGGAGGTCATGGAGTCCTCCTCCAAGATTTCAAAAAGTGGCAGAATTCAGGCATCATGAGGCAAGAAGCCTGCAGTTTAGAAGCCCAAGAAGGGCAGTTTGTGCTGTGGAGTTAAAGCCTGGTTTGCCATTCAGAAGTAAAGATGTTAGAGATTCCAGACACAGCGTGGGACACCTGCCAAGGAGAGCTGTATACCCTGGGAGGAGTCAGCTCAAGAGACCAACATATTCAATGGGCAGCTGCATTGGAGGGGTGGAACTAAAGCCCTTTGGAACTGAGATGATTTCAAGGAGAGGCTCACCTGTTGGACTTGGAGCTACAAGATTTGGAGTTTGTCCTGCTGGTTTTCAGTCTTGTTGTGACCAATCTTTCCTGGATAGGCCCCCATTCCTTCTTTTTGGAATGGGAATGTTTATTCTGTGCCATTGTATGTTGGAAGTATGTAACTTGTATTTTGATTTTACAGGAGGCTTTGGACTTTAGACTTTTGGACTGTTGGGACTACCGTTGTAGTCTATGAAGACTTTTAAAGTTGGACTGAGTATGGTTTATATAATGAGATGGCAATGAGCCTGTGGGGGCCAGGGGCGGAATGTCATGGTTTGAAATGTGTCCCTCACAGTCTCATGTGTTTGGCAAGGTCTTGGTACCTTGAGAGGTGGAGCCTTGCTGGAGGAAGTCAGTCACAAGGGGTGAGTGAGCCTTGAGGTGGATTAGTCCCACCTTACCTCCAGGAGAAGTCTGCCTTTGCAGCAAGCAGTCTGCAGCTCTCAGCTTCCAAGATGTCTGCGGTGACTTAGCCTCCTCCAGCTTTGGCCAGCCAACCATGCCACTTCTGCTTTGAGAGACTGTACCTTCCCTCTGGAACTGTAAGCTGAATAAACCTCCCCTTCTCCCTTAAGTTGCTTGACTTTGGGTGCTCTCTCACAGCAATAGTTAAAAGTAACCGTTACACTTGTGTACACTTGGCCAAACATGCTGGTCTGGCAAGTAAGGATGGTCCCTCTCTCAGCCATTACGTTGAGATAGTGTGGCCAGTTCCCTCGGCCCTAGTGCTGGTACATGTTCTCCTGTCAAACTGGACTACAAACCATAACCAGACTATTGTAAGAAAGTAAACTCCTTGTTCCTTTAAGCTGTTGGAGGGCCATTTATCAGCAACAATGCAGGCAAACTGCAACACCTTCCTTACAGGCATGGCCAGAGAGTCATCTATCAGGTGACTGGGGATTCTGTCAAGTTCACAATTAACACTAACCATTACAATGCCACACCTTTTCAGCTCAGAACCCAAACATATCAGTTTAAACAACAACCAAATACTTAATGTATTACATAAGAAATGTAATACTTCCACAGAGCATTGTTGACTCTCACAGAGAAAGGTAAAATTTATACAAGGAAACTATCTCTGAGACACTCATATCTGCTAGTTGCAAGGGCTCATTGGGGATTGGCAGTCTGTACTCTGGTAGAGGACAGGACGTTGGAACATTAACAGATGGCTAGAAATATTCAAATGGACAAGAAGAAAAGATACTAAAGATATGCAAAGTGATGGAGTACAGGAGAGAAAATCATGCAGGTTGAGAAAAGTAATCAGAGAAACTGATTAAAGAAGTGTGGGGCTGGTGAGGTGACTCAGGGATTACTCCTCTGCCTTGCAGGCGGAAGGTCCTGAGTTCGGATCCCAGATTCCACGTATAGACACCAGGCGGAAGCGGGGGCGGCCTGCGCTTCTGGTCCTGGTAGGGCGGAGCCTGTGAATCCCGGGGCAGAAGGAGGTGGAGGCGTCCATGGTGGTTTGCTAATTCGTCCGTGGTTCTACACACACATACACACACACACATGCGCGCACGCGCACACACACACGCACATGCATACAGTTGAATAAATAATAATAAAAAAAATTAAAAAAAAAAAGAAGTGTGGCTTTGGTCTGAGTTATTGATTTAAAAAAAAAGCTTCACCTAAAGCCATGGACAATAGTGAGAACTCTAGAATGATCGAAGAACACAGGGTTCAGAACTCCCATAGTTTGACTTATGTTTGAAGGATTGCAACACAATCCCTTAGTTCTATCTCATATCATCATCCTCATCATTTTCAGAGCTGGGTTCTATCGAGACTCCACCTAGAATGTCACATTTCATTTAATCTCCCAAACATTCCAATGAGCCAATTAACCTTTTCCCCAGGAACACAGATCCAGAAATGCCTGGAGGAACTAAGTCTGTTTCAGAACCAGGCGATCTGATGCCAGAACCGCTGGCATTCATCTCTGTGCTATCTCTCCACACATCATCTGTACCATCCATACCCTCAAGATGGTCCTTTTTGGCCATAGAGTGCTGAGTCTCACTGACTTTCTCAAGAGGGGCTGCCTTCTGCCAAAGAGATCTGCACTTCCATACTCACTATTGGTGCTCTAGAATTATTCTTTTCTTCCCCTTTCTAGACTACCTTTGATAGTCCTTAGATCAAAACCTGGATCTTATGTTTGCCTTTGGCCCATTCACTGTTCCATAATTCACAGGTTGTGGCAGGAACTCTTAGCAGAAGAGTTTTGAAGCCTATTTGCCACTGGACAGAATCTCTTCAAATGCATTCGGCAGCGGGAACCAACTTGACTTGTTTGGACTATAAATTTCCTGGAAAATGGAGGCTGGTTTATACTTACAACAACTGTTGAGTATAAATCAAGTAAGAACTTCTAAAGCCAGATGCTTCATCTGTTATTTTAATGTTTTTTTTTTTTTTCCAGAGGAATTGCGGGATCTCTGCTATCTTCCGTGCTGAGAACTGAGTGCCTTTGTCTTTATGGCTAGAAGCCTTCATGGTCAATCAGCATTCATTTATCCTGTGAACTGTCTTCTTGTGTGGTTTTATTAGTGACTGGATTTAAAAGTTCTAGCAAGCCAACTTCGTGAGAGTGACAATTTAAATAGCTCCCACAGAAGTCACACACACAAAAAAAGCCAGGCTGAATGGGTAATAAAGTAGTTCCTCTAAAGCTAAGTGAGTCATAATTTAGCATGAAGTAGATTGATTAGAGAAACACTTGTGAGTTGGCAGTTGGTTAGGATCCTGGAGTTGTCTGGATAATTAGGACTCATAAGATGGCTACCGGCACTAACATAGCAAAGATGGGTCATGCCAGGAGTCCGTTCAAACATTCATGCTCTCAGAGTCTCAAACCCAAGTTAAACCTTTTGGTGTTTGAGTTTGTTAACTGTTGGCTAAATGCCACTTCCTGTTCCTAAGAAAAGAGGCTTGAAAAAGTCTCATAAAAAATGACTTAAAAGGCTTCCTTGACTTCAAAGGGCTCTTACAAAACAACATTTTGATGAGTTAAGTGTAAAGGAATCAGAAACATACGGATTAAATTTCCCTTAATAGAGTCATGTGCCTAAAAATGGAGGGGAGGGAGGATGGCAAGTTCATGTTGCTCAATATGCTCCAAAAAAAAGTCTTCGAATAGTTGTTGATTCCCAAAGCAATCAAAACCTTCTATTCCAATGTAAGGCTGACACCGTGACACCTAGCAGAGCATGTCTAGCGCCTAATTGAGAAAAGACAAGAGCATTGCATAGGGTCGGTTAGAACAAGTCATTCTCTCTATGATTTGGGATGCCATACTCCATGCTCAATGAAATTACTGTCACAGGCACAGGCCTGAAGAACAAAGAATTCCACACTAGGTCAGGTGATTGTCATCAGCTTGCTACATAGATACATCTCGGCTGACTTACTTCACTTAACGAAGGCAATACGAACGTATATTCATTCACCATGAAGTTCACGTAAAAAGCAACATTTGCCTGTATCTTGATGCGTGTCTGTATAGTGAGAAACCATAACTTTGTGGGTATCTAACCTTTAAAAATAACTAAATTGATGATTATTTCCCAAGTCAGGAAAAAATATTTGAGGGCAAGAATATAATTGCAATATGTAGGAAACAAAATCATTTGCAGGGCTGAAAAACTACAAATTTTAGTGAAGAATTATTCCTCCTTAGTTTCATCACTAATTTAACTGATGCACAGTTAGCCGACTCATGCCTGATTTATTCTGTGTCTGAATGTCTCATAGAGAACAAAGTAGTTATCCCAGAGGGCAAATGAAAACAAGACCATACACGTTTCACAGTGAAGCATTAGTCATTAATGGATATGAGTTCTACTCACTATTAGATCCTCAATAATATAACCCAGTTTAATGTTTAATGTTTAACCAAATATGATGGGGTTAATTTTAGCAATATTTCACATGCTATGTCCCTAAGGTCAAGAAGTATCAGATCACAGAAGAAAAAACTGTAAAAGTGGCCACTTTTTTGTTTAATCTGCCTGTGACAAGAACTACTGCAACTACACATAAGCTAGCTGCCTTCTGAAAATATTAGGAGGAGGGAAAGATTCTAATTCATTGAAGCCCTAAGTATCTTCTTTTAAACTGTACAGTTTTATTTATATGAATCTATTTCATAGACATGGAAATGATTCGAGCTTGCAACTACTAATGGCATCTTTATATGCCATCCTGATAAAGGTAGGTTGATACATGGATGTGTAAATGTAAACAAGTCCTCAGGTTTTACTATATTTCTCTTTCCAGATACTTACATTTGTTTCAAGGAAACACACTGATTTAGCAAGTATCACATATCATAAAACAACTGGAGACTCTTCTTTATATGTTGAATATTCTATTTCTAAGCACAACCCCATGATCTGAAGAATCCAGGAAGCAAAAGACCATTGGCACCATGCATGATTCCACACCTCAGCAGAGGGCAGATGATTCGGTTGCTTTTGTCATTGCTGTGATCAAATACATGACCAGAAGCAATTTAAGGAAGGATTTTGTTTTGACTTACTGTTCTAGGGGGATCAAATCCAGCACAGCATAGTAGGCCCCCGGACAAGTCATACTGCACCAGCAGTTAGAAGCAGAGTGAAAACAGAAGACCAGGCTTTATAAAGTAAAATCTCAAGACCCACCCCCAAATCACTCATTTCCTCAAGTAGGGTTCCACCTCTCAAGGGTACCAAAACCTTTGTAAACAGAACCACTGACTTTAAATTCAAGGATCATATTCATATCAGCCTGTGGGGAACACTCCACATCCAAAGTGGCGGGTCTTCCAGAAGAGGACGCCAATGATTTCATCTAGCTTTCACCCTAGTCACTAAAACAGAAACATGGAGGTTCCCTTGAGGCTTGGGGGACACCTACATAATCAGTTGCTAAAGAAGCAAGGGATCACAAGAGATCATTAAGTCCTATCATTGCAGAAAGTGGTCAAGGAAGTGAGTTTTACACAATCCTTTGGTGAATCTCTGGAAGAAAAGATAAGACTGGACAAATTTATCACCGGAGAGGTATCACGCGTAGAGCACTCAGGTCAATGAACTACAATTGTCCTTGTTTACAATAAAGATGTGTTAAAATTTTCCTATTCCTCGGGGCTGGAGAGGTGGCTCAGGGGTTAAGCCTCTGCCTTGCAGCTGGAAGGTCCTGAGTTCAGATCCTAGATGCCACGTATAAACACCAGGTAGTAGTGGGGCCAGCCTGTGTTTCTGGTCCTTGTAGGGCGGAGCCTGTGAATCCTGGGGCAGAGTAAACAAGGAGGAGGTGGAGGCGGTCCATGGTGGTTCCCGAATTCGCCCATGGTTCTACACACACACACATATACACACACATGCACACACACACAATTGAATAAATAATAATAATAATAAGAAAAAGATTTAAAAAATTTTTCCTATTCCTCATTCTTCTCTAAACCTGCAGATTGTCCACTCAAGATCTCTTCTGAAGAGCTCAAAAATTTTCAGAAGCGTTTGCACACACACTGAGTAGAAGTTCTTTAGTTCAACAAAAGTGTCTCCTTCCAGGAACACGGCCCTTTAAATTTCCACTACGAAAGACTCACTCACTTGGGTTAAATATGGTCCCCTGGGGTTCTCCTTAAAAATTTTATACCCTTCCAGAAGGGCTGATAATTAAGTCACTAAAGTGTCTGTTTAATTAACCCATCAAGAGCTCTCTGCAAGGTCTGGGAATGTCAGGTATCTGAGATAGGAAGTGAAAGAGAAAAATCTTGAAGCAGCAGCAAGGAGATTCAGAGACAATGTGGTTTTAAAAAAGTAGGTTTATCTAAAGCAAGTCCCAGATTATACGTCCCAGACTTGGACCATCTGTCACCAAAAGTGTATTTTTCTCCCATATTTTCAAGCCATTTAATAAACATATTTGAGGGTTACCTGATCATCCAATTTAAATAATATGGCATCTTATGGAATTCTCCTGATAATGAGAGCAACAAAAATGTCTCTTCCCAAATTGGTAATGCTTTTAGAAGAGTCTAGTCAGATGGAGATATGACACTTCCATCTGTAAATGTATTGGGCTGTACCCATTGCTGTCCTGAAAGGGATGTGGTCTGAAGAACTCCAGACTATTGATGTCGCTGCACTTTCCATAGTGAAGAACTGTATTTTATTTTATTATTTGATTTCATTTTACCTATTTTAGTGCTGGGGACTGCATACAACATCTTTGGAATGATAAACTCATGTTCTAACATTGAACTCCCCCAGCCCCTGAAATGCTGTTTAGATTCCATTCATTCAATATCATGACTGGAAGGGAAAAGTTACTAAATGAAAGTTCAGGAATTGGTTAGAAAGGTGAATTTGAGTGATGTCTACTATCATAGCAGTAGGGGAAAAATTAAAAAAAAAAAATAAAGCACAGAGTTAAGGGTTACCACACTTTCTTGAGACATTCCTACTTGAGTAGCAAATCATCTTCTTCTTACAAAGGGACTTGAGGTCCACTTACAGAAAACAGGAATATCTGGAGCTACCACACCCACCAGCTAGCATGGGCAGGGTGCGGGGGCAGCATTTTCTTTGACAAATTATTTTTTGTTGCAGTATTTTGATCAGTTAGGAACTGGGAGGTATTTTCCTAGATATGGTTATTATAGTTTCATTTGTTTTGTGCTTTTCTGTCAAGAGCAATTCTAGCACAGTAATCCTTATTTTAAGGCTTATCTTCATTATGCTAGATGGTTGAAACATCTGATCTGAACAGGAGGTAACACAACAAGCCCTACCAGTTTCAGTCCTGTATCTGAGCCAAAGTAACCTCAGTGTTCAACCAACCCTGGGTTTACCATGGCTGCTGACCATGAGGTTTAAGCTCAAACCTGGAGAGTCAAAGACCCAGCTCATGGCTCTGGAAATCAGTGGGAGACCTAGGTAGGGAGCAGCGAGCCGGAAGTTCAGGAATAGCACGGGCGCAGTTGCCCCAAAGAAATGCAGGAAGGAAAGACATCCCATTATACAAGGTAAGAAAACACTAGAGCCACCATCAAAACAGATTTGCAGCCAACTTGGTCAAAAGCTAATTAAATTAAGTTAATTCTAGGAGGAAAATGGTATCAGAGCCTGGATGGGTTGGAGCCTCCAGCCCCATCAGGAGCACTAAACTATTCTGGCTTGGGAGTTGGGTATAAGTCAAACAGACCAGATTTCCCCACTAGCTAATCTTGCTTCCTCATTCTCTTCCTCATTCCTCTTCCTGTTCCCCTTCCTCTTCCTCTTCTTTCTTTTTCTTTTTAGAGTTAGCTTCTTCTTTCTAAACTATTTTGTCCTTCTTTCTAATTCACCACTTTAAAAAAAAAAACTATTACAAAGGCCTTCAACAAAGGCCTTCTACACTTCATTCTGCAGAAAGAAACTCTGAGTTTAAACCCAGGTCAATATTCCACACTGCTATTCCTGGCAGTGCTTTGGAAAATACTGCTGCTTGTATTACTCACCCTAATAACCATTGCAGAGCTTATAATTAGTCTTAAAATGAGAATAATATAACTCACTGATATTTAAAGTCACTCCTTTTCTAAACTTTAGTGTGTGTGTGTGTGTGTGAGAGAGAGAGAGAAGAGAGAGAGAGAGATAGAGAGAGAGAGAGAGACCATTGTATGTCCCTCAGAGAGCATTGTGTGTCCCTGTGGAGGATCACGGGTGACTTTGGGAATCATCCCAGATTGTTTCTACCTCCTTTTTGCATTGCTCTTGGATTTCCCAGGCTTTACTCACAAGGAAATTAAGACCATCACCCTTTCTGCCTGGCATTTTTACATGGGACCTGGGATCTGAACTCAGGACCTTTGGCTTGCAAGGAAGAATCTTAACCCCTGAGCTGTCTCTCCAGCCCATCTGCTCCTTTTCAAAACTAGGGTCCCTATTTAATGAGAAGTGGCGTACACCTTCTCATTATGTTCTCCTCCTTCAGGGCAGTCCAGCTTCCTGGCAGGAAACCTCTCTAGGGCACCCTTGTGCTTTCAAGCCCATGCTCTCTTGAGTGTTATTTTGGCCTTGGCACATTCTTTAGTTCTGAACCATCCTCCTGCCTTACTGTATTCAGCTTTTATGTCGGACTTCAAATGATCGTTACCTCTGACATCATAAGTTTCATTTACTATTAAACTTCAGGGCTATTCAAACTCATTTCACTCCCCTACCATTATTGAACTTCTTCTCACTACTAAGTTGCAACAGTTACACAATGGTAGCATCTGTCCATACCAGCCAGCACCTAGGAGCCAGTACCCCAAGGATTGAGAGTGTCAGTTTCTCTGTTATGGTTGCATTTTGGTGTTTACTTGACCGTTGCAAACTGTTTAGGGTGCAGCTGTGGAAGGTCAATGGTTAGAATGGTCCCTGAACAAGTCTGCAGGTACTTGATTGATTGCTGTGGAGAACCCAGCCCATAGTGTATGGTACTTTCCAGTGGTGGACCAGATAATAGGAGGTGTAAGGAGGAGGGACTTGCTCTTCCCTTATCTGGTGTCCACTTGCTATGCAGTCCATTCTGCGTACACGTTGTTTGCCTTTAGAGCGTCTGGTCCTTCTTTGTTGCTGCTGCTGCTGCCTCCATCCTTGGCTGACTTGGAGCTTCATCTTTTCTACCACATTGTTGCTGTACTTGCTGCCTTTACAGCCTGGTCTTCAGATCTTGCTGCTGGAACATTCCAATCAAGAGCGAGGTGATTATGGGTGGCTACTTTGAAGGACACTATTTTTTATTGTGAGTTATTTTAATAAACTTATTTATATATATATATTACATTCTATAGATTCTGTTTCTTCAGAGAACCCTGACTAATACACCCTCTAAAGAAGAGCATAAGTAAGTGATGTTATTTAGAAGATATTCTACTCCACTAAATGTGATATGACCCCCACGCCTTGAGAAAATTACTCAAAATCTATCCACTGGGAAAAAAATATGAAAAGTAAAGTTTTGAAATCAGCTCTGCAAGGTGAAATTTACCTTATAATCCTAGTCCTCAGGATATTGAGGTAGAAGAATATCAAATTCCAGGCCAGCCTGGGCTATAGAATGTGTTCAGGGATAGACCTGACTACAGAGCAAGAGACTGTTTCCAAAACAGAGCAATACATCTACAATGAGATTACTTACATCTTCTCTACTTTTATAGATGTATAACTATAAAAGAAGAAGTTTACATTGTATTCTTTTTAATTGACTTTTTGAGTTTTCACATACAAATAGAATGAGTATATACCTTTCCCTGTTAACCTCCCCCCTTTTCTATCCTCCTCTTGTCCTCCCTTATATTCACCAATCCAACTATGTCCCTCTTGTTCCCATGTCCTTCTGCACATGTGACCCACAGACCTCTTTGGGGGTGCCTGTACTAGCATGAGTCTATTTATCTGTGGAAATGCAAGTGCTCCTCCAGTAGACAGGTCTACGGGTGGGAGTGCTTCCCTTCTCTTGTCTGTCTCCTGCCCCAATAATTCTCTTGGTATAGTTGTTTCTTCTGAGATCCTTGCTCATCCATGGGGGATGCCAATTTTTGTGAAGATGTGGGGGAAGCAGATATCATTGTGGTGAGCTGCTGGATGTGATTGGAGTGTTATGGCAAGTAGCACACCTCTTCACCTTTAGATTCTTACAATCTTACCACCCCCTCTTCCACAAGTTCCCTGAGCCTTGGGATGGGGAGTGATTTTGATGACCGCTTAGGGATGAGCATTCTAGGGTCACCTAAACTCTGCAAGCTGGCAAGTTATGGTTCTCTGCATCACAAATCTTCCATTGCCACAAGATGCATCTGTATTGGGTGCAGAGAGCTTATTATATAGGAATGTAATAAAAAGCATTTAGATGTTGGTTTACTATCAAGAATTTATAGTTAACACCAAGAGTTTTGATACTGTCTAATGTCTGTTTTCTCCCCTTCCACTTTTATTTGAACAGTTTTGCACATTGTTCATTCTATTTGTGTGTGTGTGTGTGTATATATATATAATATATAATATATGAAATGAAACAGTCTACAATCCAAAAAGTTATAATACCTATTTTCGAGAATATTTAACAAAATATGCACATTAAAAATTCAGCAATCCAGAATGTCTACAGCAAATTCCATTTGAGAAACAATACAAATGGGTAACAATTGTAGACACAATTTCACATGACATGGATATATGCAAAAAGCATCATGATACTTTACAGATATTTGTGGTCAACCAACCACATACTGAAAAAGAAACCAAAATTCAAAGGTACAAAGCACAGGGAGTCTCTCCCAGTGAGGCAGTGACTGTCTGGTGTGTTCTTTCCCTCAGTGAAAGCCGTTCTTAATCTGTAGGCATCATCAGCTACCAAACCACTTACTCCTCTTTACAAGAGGGGTTCCTTTAGAGGGTCCCAACAATTTCCTCATATATTGGTCCACCAACTGGTTGAAGTAGATTTTTGTCTTATTTCCTTAGCTTTCTTCTTAGGTGTCTGCTCTGAAGGTAACTGTTGTTTCTCTTGCTTCCACTGGTTTATCTGGGGCTTTGGCTTCTTAGAAGGAAAAGGTTTCACTTTGCTTCCCCCATTGTCCTCTATTGCACTCTCCTCCCCCATCACTCCCCCCACTTTCTTTCCTTTTTTCCTCCTCTCTGGGTGCTTCCTGCCTTCTCCCTCCCATTCTCCAGAGCATATTTATGTGGGCACTGAATTTCCCGCTGAGTCATCTACACTAGTGAGAGTTCAGGGCTCAGTTGGCATAGCTTATGGCACCTTCTTGGGCTTTCCACTAGCATGGGAACTTTATTATGTCTGTTTAACCCCTTGCCTCTAAGGATCCTACTGCCTGAAGCTTTCTTCCCTGTGATGTGTGCTGAACCATTTCTTGAGTCATAAACTGTGCAAACACTCTACCTTTAGAATGCGCTGTGTCAGGATGCAGGGCAATGCTGGCATATTTAAGGAACAGTTTTCCCTTCATTCACATCAGTGTGACTTCTTTTTCATTTGAGACTTGAACGTCTTCATCCTCCCATTCTTCAGTGCTGCCGTCACTCTGAATGAGACCTTCCCCACCACCAGGGCTACCTCTCTCCTCCAGGTCACTTTCTTCATCCGAGTGGTCTTCCTTACTGCTTTCTGTGGGAGCTGCTGGCTTGATGGCTGTCTTCTGAATTTGCACATGCATGGTGACCTTTGGTTCTTTACTCTCCTCTCCTCCTCATCACCACTTCCATCATTAGCATCATTTTCATCATCGTCACCACCTTCATCATCATCAGTATCATCATCATCATCACCACCACCATCTTCTTTTTAACTGGCTCCTGGTACTTAGGTTGGCAGCTTGTCTTTCTCTCTTGGTCAGAAGCAGGCTGGGGATCTTTCATTTATCTTTTGGCACAGCCCAATCCATAGCCCTAGGAAGACCTTTTTTCTCTTCCATATCCATGCCTTTGACAATTTTTCCAGCTTCTAGAAGGTTCTTGAACTGACCAAAAGCAAAACCACACATCTTCCCATCTGGATTCCTTGGGATATTTACTTCTGGAACAGCTCCATACTGGGCAAATGTTGTTTGCAAGTCATCTTCTGAACACTTAAAACTCAGGTTCCAGATAATTAATCTGGCTTTTTATCTGCCACTTTGGCTTCCTTGGGTGTCAGCTCCTTCTTCGGGGACTCAGCACTTTCATTTTCTCTCTTTTCCTTGGAGTTATTCCTCAGGTTTTTTTTTTTTTTTGGCTACAGGCATATTAATCGTGCAACCTTAAAGTGATCTCCTTGAGGGCCCCTGAACATCTTCCAGCATGGAGAAAGTAACATACCCAAAGCCTCCACATGCCCTTTCTTAGTCACTCCAAGCACAGCTTCACCGGTGCTTTCCAGCTCTTCTAAGAGGGCAGAGGGCAGGAGGTGACACACAAATAGAGTCAGACCCACCATGAGGGCGGGAAACTTAGGTTCTGATGTCACAAGTGAGCCGGCAGGCTAGCTTTGGCAGGAGGAACAAACCAAGTTGCTGGGAGACTCCAGAAGTATTCGTTGCTCCACAGTGTTCATTCCTGCTCTCTATTGTAATTATAATATTTGACCAGACAGTCGTTTTACTAATTTATTTATTTATTTTTGTTTTGTTCTATGAATCTTCCTGAATGTCCTGTAACTCTCTTTGCTCCACTTTGCTCATTTCTTCATTACATGCATAGATAATCACTTTTGTGAAGAATTGAGAAAGCAATTCAACAAATAGAGCTTATGGACTGAAGTCACTTGTCTTTAATATTCTAAAACATATGTACCCTCTTCTTTCGACTCCACAATGTGAATCAAAACTGGCTTCATTATTCCACATATGGTTTTCCCCTAAATTTAAAGCCTTAGTTTGGCGATTTTTCCAAAACCTTAAGGAAAAAACAGAAATCAATTATGTGTTTCAAAATACAATCAATCTATACTGAATCAATCTATAATGTAAGAGATGAAAGAGATGAAAATCCATTTTTACTCAAAAAGGCATGGGGCACTGCTAGCTGTATCCATTTCCATCTTGAACAATGAATTTGAGAGATATTGGAAAAGTTTCCATCTTCTATATTGCATAGTATTTGTTTTCATTTACATCCAAAAGGATCACATTCTACCTCTCTCTAATAAGGATTAAATCTTATTTGGGATGAAGAAATTCAGTTTCCTGTCAGAGTGCTAGAAATATGTAGAAAGAGAGAAAGACTTGTCAGTGCCCCCCAAATTACATACACACAAATGCATGAGCAAATTTTTTCAGTAATAGGTCAGCCATATCCAATCTTGTTTTCTGATCAAATGAAAAGCTTGACAGGTATGTGATTCAGCTCAAGTTTTTTCCAGAGTTAAGAACCACATTTTAAATTAGCGTATTAAAGAATTCACAGCAAAATTTTAAACTCATTCCAGCCACTATACAACTTTTGCTTAATAAACGCTATACTCTTAAAATCAGAAATTTAAATGAAAGATAAATTTATTTCTAACTTTAGCATTGTGCTTTCTTTGCTTTTATCAGAAGTTTCATCAAAATGACTCAGACATTTCTGAAGAAGCTTGATGAATATGCATTGAAGTAAAAGACAGTTGACTCTATCCTTGAAAGGTTTGCTCTACCTTTCAAATTACCTAGATGTTAAGGTACTAGCTTAAAACATAGGTGATGTAGTTTACAAAAATAAACTAGTAACAACTGGATGACCATACCAGATATTATTCATAAGACCATTTCTGGCTACCTTGCAATTTTGTCAGATAAGTTGTATGAACATATCAATATCCAAAGGATTGCAAATAACCAGCATGGTTTTTCTCTTCACAAATAGAAAAATTAGTTAATTGGATTTGTCATTGCATATCATATATGTAATTGCAAATGCCAATAGTAAATAAATACTTTTTGCTGATAAGTGCCATAAGTTATCTTTGAGAGTGATCAAAAATGGGTAACAGAGACCAATTCCATTTCATTTTGGACTTGTATAAGAGCAAAAGGACATTTTCCAAGTGCTCTCTGACTGTTTGTTGAAATGAACTGACAATAAGTAGATTAATAGGAGAAAAGAGAAAATTTTATTAACACACATAAAAGTGTATAAATGAGGACGTGAACTGTGGGTGTTGAGAGCATAGAAGGAAAGGAATGTGCCCCCCAAAAAGACAAAGAAGAGCCTGGGAAAGTATGCCTCTGGGCACTAGGAGAAGTAACAAGGAAACCTGGGAAGATAAGAGGCAGAAGTTCATTGTGGACCAAAGTTGTCATGTGCAGAGAAAGAATCCAGATAACCTCCCGGAGCTGCTCTCACAGAAATGGAGAAAAGGGGGGTCGGAACCTGGTGACAACCTTCTATCTCTTCTATTCTCTGGTTCTAAGTCCTTCTGGCTACTTGATGAGATTCCTATAAAAGGACTTTATAACAAGTGCATTCTACTTTCCATAGTCAAGTAAGAGAACTTCAAGAAAGCTTCTCCCAGCATTGGAGACGGCTAGCCAACTTACCAAAGTCAACTAGTCCTCTCTGTGTACTATCCACCTTCTGTGGGAATGGGTCCATCCACTATGGCCTGAATCTCCCCACATCAGTATCATAATTAAGACAATCTCCTCCAGACTTCTCTTAACTATGTCTTCATAGTTGAGTCTGAAGACAACTTCAAAGTGTCAAAGTGGCAGCTGAAGCTAACTGTCACCCTAGAGAACTTTAATTTTGAGTCTGGCTCTTAGTAGCTGAAGGTGACGTTGAACTCACCTTGCTATCTTATTGCCGTCACTTCCCAAATGCTGAAATTAAAGGCTGGGATTATGTCATAGTTGGGCACAGGTGTCAACTTGACAGTTGAGGGTTTGAGCTCTGGGCACATTTGTAGAGAATTAGTGGTTGAGTTAGGCCCAAAGCAAACCTGCAGGAGATTGTCTAGCTGATGGGGAAGACCCAGTCCATGGTGGGTAGATACTGGCCCTGAACAGATGAATAAAATACTGAAAACCTGTGGATGAAGTTGGCATCCTTTTGTACACTTGGTCAGACATGCTGGCCTGGCATGTAAAGATCATCCTTTTCTCAACTATTATGCAGAAATAGTGTGACCAGTTCCCTTGGCCTTGGTGTTGGTGCATGGTCTCCTGTCAAGCTGGACTGAGAACTATAACCAGATAATCAAAAGAGACAATAAACTCTTTGTTCCCTTAAGCCATTTGATGGTCATTTATCAGCAACTATGCAGGCTGACTACAACAGATTACAAATCCTTATCACTCTGCCCATTAAATTCCACAAAATCTTTCCTCAAAAAAAGTTGTTTCCTTTAAGTTATACTTGAAAGTAAAATTACATAAAGAATTACTAGAATGAATTATGTGGTACATCAAGTTTGAAAATATAACATTAGGTAAATTATTGAGGAACTTATTCCTAAAAAGCACTTTTTAATTCTGAAGGCCAGCATCTTGCCATCAAGAATCAATAGGAAGCCGGGGCTGGAGAGGTGGCTCAGGGGTTAAGCCTCTGCCTTGCAGGCAGAAGGTCCTGAGTTCGGATGCTAGATCCCATGTATAGACGCCGGGCAGAAGTGGGGGCGGCCTGCGTTTCTGGTCCTGGTAGGGCGGAGTTTGTGAATCCTGGGGCAGAGTAAACAAGGAGGAGGTGAAGGCGTCCATGATGGTTCCCGAATTCGTCCATGGTTCTACACATGCATGTACACACATACACATGCATACACGCACAATTGAATAAATAATAAATAAAAAATATATAAGAATCAATAGGAAGCCATTTCAAATATGTGACTCCTCTTATGACACACTTGAGGTTTCAGACTATAAATAGAACTACATGTTTTATTCTGGTGAATCATGTTCCTACGTTCAATTGTCTGCCAAAAGTTGAAAATCAAAAGGAATGTTTTCTTAGAGCACTTAGAATACACATTGGGGAGTTTAAACTTTTTTCCCACTGCTGTTGGAATCAGTGAATGGAAACTAAATTAACGAAGACTAAAATAAGCAAACCCATTGACAGAGGGCTTGCCTCACATGCCTAAGACACTGGGTTCAAGCCCCAGCACTGCAGATATAAAGACTGAATGGAAGTAAAGAAGTAAGCATCTGCACTGTACTTTTTTTTCCATCCTTGTGCATATGGAAAACCCTTCATCTGAAAGTTCCTCAGGGGCTCAATGTGGGGTTTTTTCTAAGTTATACAGGAAAATTGATTGGCACATACTTTATAGATGTTGAGGTTAGAGCATAAGGACTTAGGACAGGAGAACTTGTGGGCACCCACTTCGCAGATCCTAGGGGTTAGATGGTAAGGACATAGAATGCCTGGCCAAGCTGTGCTAAGAACGCAGAGTGTAGGGCCAGAGAGATGGTTCAGGGGTAAGGCCACTGTCTAGTAAGCAGAAGGTCCTGAGTTTAGATCCCACATAAAAAACGCCAGGCGGAAATGGTGGTCTCGTGTATTTCTGGTCCTGGAAGGCGGAGCCTGAGAAACTCCAGAGTAAAACTCCAGAGATGGTAGAGCAATACCCAGTGTCTCCCAAAGTCACCCTTGGATCTCCATAGGCACATACTACACACACACACACACACCACACCACACACAAAACCAGAAGAATAGCAAAATGACTGGTAAGCAATAAATGTAGAGTCTTTGCATTATATAATATGTATCGAAATATGGCATGTATATAAAAACAATGTGTGTGAAGTGTATAAAAATATAGCATGATAAGGGGCTGGAGAGGTGGCTCAGGGGTTAAGCCTCCGCCTTGCAGGCAGAAGGTCCTGAGTTCGTATCCTAGACCCCACGTGTAGACGCCAGGCGGAAGCAGGGGCAGCCTGCATTTCTGGTCCTGGTAGGACGGAGCGTGTGAATCCCCGGGGCAGAATAAACAAGAAGGAAGTGGAGGTGTCCATGGTGGTTCCCGAATTCGCCCGTGGTTCTACACACACACACACACACACACACACACACACACACACACACACACACACACACATGCACAATTGAATAAATAATAAAAAAATTAAAAAAATATATAGCATGATAAATGTTTCATGCTGATGGTCAATCTTGTGTCCTACAAATGCATCTTGAAAGCAAATTATATCTAACAATTTGTGAGTTTAAAAAAGAAAACCAAAGTTGAAAACCTATTGTATGGGAGAAAAGTCACTTCATTTTTTTTATCCATTTTGTATTCTTGTCTGGCACCCTTACAAGAACAGACAGATTAGCAAGAGAAAAGTATAATGAATTCATTTGACATGACAGGTAAGAGTTCAGAAATGAAGAGCCCGTGCAGGGGACACTGTAGTCTCATGCTTACCTTGGCTAGAGAAGAGACAGCCTTGGGGAAGCCTGACTGAACAAAAAATAGAGGAAGTACTTATCCCCAATAACCTAGGGACCCGAGCAACATTCAGCTTCCAGCTTCAGGCACAGGCATGGCTCCTCTGGAATGAGGGGCTTCAGACCCATTTCCAGGGGAGAGCATGTCACAGAACTCTTGGCATGTCTCAGGGGACAAAGATAGTGAAGACCAGGGAGTGGCTTTCCTAGACAATGCCAGTTTCTCATCTTCCTTTATCCAACAAGTCAATAGGCCTAGAGGGCATGTTCTGGAATATTATGATCTATATTCCATAACTATAAAATTAATGAAAGTTGTATCGATTTCAAAGAAAATCATCTATTCCAGGCTGATAGTACTAGTGATGCAAGTCACTTGCTTTAGTTTTATAACAGAATACAAATTTGCAGGAGTCTTCCTTCATAGATTAATCCCTGTGATTACAACCAAGTTGTTTCCCTTACAGGAAAGCTGTGGTCTGAGTGGTCCTCCATATTCTTACCAAGATCCCAGCTGCTGTAAGATGCTTTCTCTTTCTAATCTTTGCATGTGTGCCCACAGGCTGAGTCTTTGGACCAAGAAATCCAGACAGATTTAAATGCCTTTTAAGATTGACCGGTGATTTCAATGAGGCAATTTTACCTGAATTCATTAGGGATAACAATCAATGGCCTACATAACACATCTGGTCTTGTTTCCCATTGGTGACTCACGATCTGAAATCCTTGATGAACCACACAGCAGCATGTAACAAAAAAGCAATTGCTGGGTTCATTGATATTTCGATATGTTGACTCATATAAAGATGACATACTAAAGAATAAAAGATTAGAGTGTCCATTTCTTTTAAAAAATTCATACTCACAGACAGAATGTAAATTGTAAATAATACCTAACATTTCTTAAAGAGATGAAGCAAGTTAACACAAATTTAGGTTAATTGTACTATCAGATTTCTATTGTACTTCAAATGAAAAACACTTGAATCCTCAAAGTTTTGAAACCTTCCACTAGCTATTCACGTGAAATTTAATTTCAATCACAAAGGCCAAAAGCATAATAGTATTAAATAAATTTGGTCCAAATGAAAGCAGAACTGTGTTTTAGGATCTCTTGATACCTCTGACGATGTGAACTATTAAATGAGGTCTTTGCCCAGACATGTCTTCTAGACAAGCTTTCTGCAGCTACCTCACTTAATCACACTAAATAATAATGAAGGCCCATTTTCCTGGATCTACAGAGTATTGTTGTCATTGTTTCTGGCAAGATTATTTTCGCCATGGCTAAATTGTGAACCACTTCCCATATAATGCTTAATCGGAGCTAGCTCTTTAAAATTAGCTTGGAGAAAGTTTCTAAGAAAATAAGCTTACTGAGCTGAGGAAGGAGAGACAATAACTACATTCTACTTCAGAGTGTGACTGGCAATGTGAAAAGAATTCCCCTCTCTTAACTGTGTTTCTTTCTCTGTTCTGCACTTATCCAGTACGCAAAGGGTAATAAAGACAAGCTTTGTCTCATAAATCTATTACCTAAAGGCTAACAACTACAAGCTGTGTGATATAGGTTTATTATCTATAGTATATTTTTATTGCAATGGTCTTTAATATAACCCAATGTCAGTCTTGTAAAATCATATTTGACTATATCTACAGGACGCAATTGTTAATGAAATTTTTCAACAGTTTTGACATGTTTAAGATCTTTAGAACCATATTTATAGTGTTTTTTTTCAAAAATAAAGAGAGCTCTTTTTCAAATGCCAGAGGAAGAATCACCAAGGCCTTGTGTTAGTTCATTCTCCTCTCTGAGCAACTTCTGTCTTCTCCCTGCTTTGTTTAAGTTGGAGCTGTGATGAAAAGTGATTCTAACATTTGACATTTGGGTGTGTTTCCTCTATAAATAGTAAAAATCGTGTAAATTATTCTGTTTAACCTTCCTTTTTGGACCACCAAGAGTCTAAGGAAGTGTTACAATTCATCTTCAATAATGTTTAAGGCAACTCAGTGCGTATCTGTCACATTGCTTTTGTATGGTCTGCATGGCTATCTTCTTGCTGTTTATCTATTCTTCCTGTGACCTGAACTTTCTCTTTTGTAATGGCAAATGTCTCATTTCCTCCTTCACGCCATCTACCATGAATCCTTGGCAGAGGCCCAAAAGGCCTACATTTCTATCTGAGGTCACTTCAGTAACTCACCATTAATTTCTGTGTTTCTTTGATTATCTCCCACACCCCAGTCCACTGTGAACCATGTATGGGATGGGGCTGGCAGATCTATCCTTGCTAGCAGCTACCCCTCACATTCTGTAGTATCAATGCTGTGTTGAATTTACCTGCCTTGGCCTTATTCACACCCTGGACTACATAGGTCTGGGATACCACCAAATAGCTGTTAGGTTAATATCATCTTGGACTTCCTAACTGATACAAAATGCATTCAACTTGCTGCCTAAATTCGTAGGAAATATCTTTTGAAGCAAGGGTAGAGTAAGCCCTCCTGATTCTAGGACGGCTTTCTGAGGCTTAAGTTCCTGTGTCTGACTCTGTGCTCACCAGTGGACCATTTGCCTCTGATTCATTCCCAAACAGCAACCACGACCCAGGGTGGTCCTCATGGTTCTGCATAACATTCTATAAATATACAATGTCCAGAGAGGTAGCACGGCTAGAATGTTCTTATTAACATATGCTGCTGACCAAGCCACAGAATGCAGAAGATGGGCTATAGAGAATGGAAATAAGATAGAAGGTAAGATGAAAGAATAGCTACTTTTAGAATGGAGCTGACTAAGAGGAAGAGAAAGAAACTACCAATGCTGAAAGATGACAATGAGTGGACTTAGTGTGTATTTCCTTTTTGCCTGCAGGAATTATCACAGACAACTAACTATGTCACTCTTGTCATGGTTCGAATGTGAACTGTCCCTCACTGTTTCATGTGCTTCAGCACCTGTTTGGTGCCTAGTTGGTGCCATTGTTTTGGGAGGCTTAAGAAAACTATCCAAACTGGGGCATGGCTGGCAGATATAGTCTTAGGAGAGGTTGTAGCTGTAGGTTCTGGTCTGAGACCTTTGCTTCCTAGGCTTCCAAAAGGGGATCAAGTCACATTAGAAGATTCCAGCTTCCCCAAGGAGCTCCCCCCCCCGACACACACACAAACATGCGTAGGAGGTAATCCTGTTGCCATGACTTCTATTCCATGAAATTGAGCCACAAAAGCCTTCCTTTCTTAGCTATTTCTTATAAGGTATTTAGTTGCTGTGAGCATAAAGTGACTACCATGCTCCCACTCCAAAGCATTTTTCCACTGAGCACATAGCACTATGAAATATTGTCATGGGTTGAGCTGAATTCGTGTTGTCCCCCATTGATTCATGTGCTGACGCTGGTGTTAGGAAGGCTGTGGTTCCTTTACGTGCTGGAGTCTTGCTGGAGGAAGCACATCAGAGGGAGCAGGCTTTTGAGGTTTGGAGGCCCGGCTCTATTTCCTCAACTTCTTGTGGCTTCTTCTGCCTCCAAGATGACTGCAGTGACCTGAACTGGCCTTTTTGCTTCTGGCTCCAAGTCATGCTTTCTGCTATGCAATTCCCACCGTAATGGATTACACTTTTCCTCTGGAATCATAAACCCAATAAATCTCCTTTTCTCACCTTAAGTTGTGCATGAGCATTGTCTCACACTGAAGGTAACTACAACAAACACTGCTGCTTTTATTCATTTCTGACGACAACCTGAAAGCAGAACATCCCTACCATACCATGGTTATAAATCCTTCACCAGGCTGTCTATAAACCAATGTGTAGACATTTGTCTAGGAAAGAATTATTGATATTTTGCTTTGCATTTGGCCCATCCACCTTGATCTGTCCCTTTATACCATCTACAGAGCTGAATGAATTCTGCCTCAGAAACATACACAGCCATATTAATTAAACCGATGAGTCACAGAGGAGTGTGTGTGGTGATTAAGTCCCTGGGATTCCAAAAAGAGACATGCTGGGTTCAAATGCCGCATAGGGATTTAAACATAAATGTACCACCTAGGGCAAATTGCTTAATCTCCTGATCCTCAATTGGCCTTTCATAAAGTGGTTATGATAATAGCACCTATTAAATGAATGGCACTTATTAAAGAGAGAGTGAGGATTCAGTGAGATAATAAAGAAAATATTTAGACAATACTTATTACACACTATGTGCTCAATAATTCTTAGTAGTCACTCCCATTCATTAATGACGACCAGGGGCTTGCAAGTCAGCATTTGCCTGACATTGATATTCAGCATAAGAGAGAGAAAGAGAGAGAGAGAGAGAGAGAAAACGAATAGCCAATTGTTTTTTTCTGTTGTACCCAGTCATTTGTTGCCTGTTCTTTACTTGAGTTCTTCCTACTTCTATTAATTTGTTAAGTAGATTCTTTTAAATAAAATACTTTCTCTTATCTCCCTTCTTGGTCTGGTCATACTTTCTCATGGAAAGACAAATTGTACCACACTAATTTCTCTCTATACTTGTGCACATGCCATAGCTTATAATAGAGTTCTGCATGTGCATACACACACACACACACACACACACACACACACACACACACACACACACACTTTTTTTCTGCTCTAATAAGGGTTGGTCAAATACTCAATTGTGATGTGATAGTAGAGTTAAAGCCTTCCTTACCCCCAACCTCCTATGTCATACTAGATAGAATTATACTTGAAGTTTTCATAAAAATATAGTCAGATCTGAGTTGCCACACAAAGAGTTTTTGCTTGTTTCCTGTGGGGGGGTCTTTTTTTTTAAGACAGAGTCTTGCTATGTAGCTTGGGCTGGCCTTGAACCTGCAATCCTCTTGCTTCATGAACAAACCTATTATGTGCCTTTCTTATGATACTCTAAGTTCACTGAAGACAGAATCTACACGTTATGGAATCATTCCTCCATGGCTATGGATTCCTTTACATACCTGCATCCCAATGTGGGTGCTCAGTAGCTGCATTTGGAATCATGGCCATTTTTATAGAAAGAATCAAATTATTCATGATTTCATAAGATATGACCTTTACGCCGACTTCAAAAGCAGAGAAACTTTGAAGAGAGAAAAGGGAAAGGAGGAAATGCAAAGTAAACAGTTTTGGGAAAGTGTGCTATGCAGAGGAGCATTTCAACTTCTTCTGTACTGTTGATCTGTTTTGATAAAAAGCTCTAAGAGCCAAAATCCCACGAGAGCTTCCTGCTGGAGCTCTGCCATGTATTATGAACAAACATGACTTGTTATGACATCATGTTCCCTACTCCCAGGCCATTCTTCGCCACCACATAGCGTCCTAATCAGTGGCAACAGGAATTCATCTTTAAGACAGAACTTAGTCCAAACAAATCATATGTGGTTATTATAATAAAGTTCTCAATGTTTTGAATCACTGCAGCTATCAATAGCTTTCAAAAATCCTGCCATAAAAAAAGTAATCTTTTTTTAAAAAAAGCATGTTCACAGGTACATGCATATTTTATTGAATGTAAAATATGAAGGCATAAAATTGTTAAAGGTTGTGGAAGACTACCATATCTTGTTTTGCTGTGAATACAAACCTCCTATGTAATTAATTAAATTGAAATTATGTTACAAGATATAAATTGAGGTAGCTATAAAAATTTAGATAATAAAATTTACAAAATTATTGCTAGGAGCTAACTTGATAGCTATGAGTAAGGGCTGATCTAATTCAAGCTTTGCAATCAGCGAGTTGCTGTATTGTGATATAAAGACACAGGTGGATATCTCTGACCACTGGTTATTTTGAGAAACAGAAGGTCTCGCACAACCTAGCATGTGAATTTCTTCCCAGCCCACAGTTGTTAGGAAACAGGTCTCAGCCTGAGATCTGATATCTGATTTATTCTCAAATATCTAAGATTAATCCTTTAAATCCCTTCTCTAAACCATAAAAGCACCCTTTCATTCTTCCACTATTTGTGAGTCTTTAAGAATAAAATTAAATTTGTCACATAGAAGTGATTCTATGCAATAAAAATATATCCTGCAAAGGAAATATTTCTAAAGCCTGAGCTGTATTGTAGTTCAAAATTAGGTAAAGAACAGAAAGAAATATTTAAATAATTAGTAGATTCTTATCTTTGTCACAAGCAGTGGTTCTTAGACTTAAATAGTATGCTAAAGGTTTCTAATGAAAAAAGTAGTCAGAATTGGCTTAAACTTCCTTTAAAACAAAAGGATCAGAAGAACTTTGAAGAATTATTAAAGTCTGCATAAAATGCAAAGCAAACCTAGTATAGAAGCTGAAGAGAATTTCTGATTTCTGCACAAACTTTAATAGCGAGCAACTGGAAGAAATAAGTAAAAACTAATATTTTATAAGTACACGTGATGCTGCTTTACTATTGCTTGTGCCTTTTCTCCAGCTGGATTAGTGGTCCTGCTATAAAAACTCATGCATTATTGCAATGTCTTGGCTTTAGTATGGTTTGACAGGATGTTTTACATTGTTGGCAGATTAGTGCTATTTTCTTATTAACCCAATAAAAATTAAAGGATATTCAATCATCAATTTTAGCACCAAAAGAGAAACTACCTTTAATTCTTTGACGGGAAAAAGAATGGTACACAAGTACGTGGCAGACCTGCATGGGTATTACTATTTTGTGTTGCTCAGGCGCCCTGGATGAGCTTACCAACACAACACAGGTTAAAACTCTCATTTCAGGGTCTAGACAAACCCAGAGCAGGCACAGGATTCAGGATAAAGTGGCCATGGAGATGACTTGGACTACATTTCTGCTAATTGTTAGGTTATCATTTTACAAAAGCCATTTCAGGACTAGCAAGGTAAATCTAAAGGTAAAGCACTTGTGGTGCAAGTATGAAGACCCGAGTTCAAATCTCCAGAGCCTGCATGAAGGCTCAGTGGTGCTCATCTGTAATCATAGTGAGATGAGACGCTAAGAGAGGAGAATCCCTAGAACTTCACGAGTCAGTAAGCTTGACTTAGTGGGGAACAGAGACTCCTGTCTCAAGTAAGTAGAAGATGAGGACTGACACAGGAAGCTCTCATCTGACTTCCTCATGTGTGCTGCGGTTGTATATACTACACACACACAAACACACACACTTTAAAACATAAAAGGGAAAATGCTATTTGAAAATGCTTCTAGACAGTTCACAACTTCATAACTGATAAAGAACATAACTGATAAAGATTCAATAACCATATGTTGACAACATGTTGAAAATTAGTAGTAGCAACAACTTTTCTCCAATTCCTGGAAACCCATGCAAATTAAGTTCTGAGGCATATGCAAAATTAAGAGTCAAGGATTCTCAACCAGGTCTTCACCTTAAGAGAATATACTTATTGGCATTGCCACCTTTTTCTGAGGGACCATAGTGAACGAGATGGATCAAAGGCACCTCCAATAACAGGTCATGTCTCCATGAACATCAAGTGTCATTTGCCAATAAAAGCCAGAGATGGGTGAATGATGCAGAAGCACACTTATCCCAGTCTGCTAAGGTCCACAGCAATTGTCTGGTGGCCAATGTGGCAAGGAATGAGAGCCAACCCTAGATTTTATCAGCATCATAGAAGGCAGGAAATGGATTAAAACAACGCTGTCAGCTGAAGAAAATTCTAGTAACATGCTCCACTTGCAAGCAGGCCTCTGATCTATGATTACATGAATATAATTGGTTACAAAATAATATCTCGGGGCCTCCCCAAACTGGGTGTGTCTCTTGAGCATTCTCCTCTTACCTTCAGTGGCATGGAAATCTGCCATAAAGGTCATTTTGTAATTTACAGAGCTTCATATAGTTAGAAATATTTACTTATCTAATAGCTGTCATTTGGAGCAACTGCTTTATTAACCAGGCATGGCTGGCATTTCATTAATTTCTCCCAGTGATGCTATGAGGTCATTGTGGTTTAATCCCAGTTCCTGGATAAATAAATGGAGACTTAATAAGGTGAGGCAACCTTGTCAGTTTCCATGGCAGGAACTATTTAATGCTAGACTATATCATGTACTATATGCTATTTGTCAGAGTACATGGTATACAATACAGAACAGATGCCTTCTTAATTAATAACCATAAGTTATATTTTCTTTTCCATTATTTCATTCATTCATTCATTCATTCATTCATTCATTCATTCATTCATTCGTAAGAGAGAGCAGGCATGTCCCACGACATGCATAACAAACTACTAGGATACCTTTTAGAGTTCGGTTCCCTCTTTCTTCCATGTGGTCTCTAGAGATTGAACTCAGTCTCCAGATTGGGGTGTCGGTATCTTCATCCTCTGGCTCATCCCATCAGCCCATAGTTGTATTTTCAAGCCCTGTAAGGTAATCCCTTCCTCTGAACCACAGCATTTCATATATGATAGATGAAGTGGAACCTCCCTAATTCCTACTTCCTGCTCTGCCCTACATTTCTTCTGCACCCACATGTCTTCCTTCACTCACAGAAGAGAACAAAGCACTTTAGCTCCTCGGGTTACATGTGCAAATATAATTAGGGCATATATTAGGGAAGTGATAACCTAATGGGGAACTTTCAAGTAAACAGCTCACCAGCACTTTCATGATAGATGAAAACAGGTTGCTTGGGAGGCGCTCGTGATGATGTGGTCTTGTTCTTTGAAGACTGTGGCCAGATGAGTGTGGTTCACAGGGAGAAGAAACAAAGGAGGGAAAAGCAGATCACGGAACACAGGATATTAATCCTGCGAGCACAGAAAAGATTTTATGTCATAACAAATGGCCAGTCACTTCCTTTCTGTATGGCATTCTTTTTATGAATATACAAGAGACATGAACATAATAACAGACAGTGTTTCCTGGGCCTGTGTGTGTGTGTGTGTGTGTGTGTGTGTGTGTATGTATGTTTAGAACAAGACACTGTGTGTGCCTATGAAGGCCCAAGAATGGCTTCGAGAATCATCCTGGATTGTTTAATTTTCTTAATGCTTTGCTCTGGGGATTTCCAGGCTCCATGTTCCAAAGATGGAATTACAGGCCACCTTCATATCTGCCAGGCATTTTTATGGGGGATCTTGGGATCCAACCTTAGGTCCTTTTATTTTCAGGGTGAAGGCTATAAACACTAAGCCATCTTGCCAATGGGGACACAAATTTGTAATACCAGCTCTGGAAAGGCAGAAGCAGATGGAACTCTCCAGCTTGATGGCTGCTCAACCTAACCTACTTGTCCATCTTCAGGTCAGTGAAAGACCTCAAAAAAAGCCTGGTGACTGACATACCAACATGCCTCCATAGCTAGCAAGGATCTCAGGAGAGACAATTACATTCAGTGGAAACCTTGGGGACTAGGTCTGGATGAGTGAAGGGGGACGCCACTATCAGTCGGGTGACCCAAAGAGGCAACACTTGGTATAACACAGTGGCCTGAATCCCCGCAAGACTAGACAAACCAGAAGGCACCCTGGGGCCCATAGAAGCTGACAAGCAAAAAGGTGGGAGGAAGTGGAATGAATTGATGAAGGGAGAAGAAGGGGATAGAAAGAAGGGAGACAGGGATAAGTAATTAATATGCTTGTAAAACTAGGAACGAATTAAAAATATTAAAAATTCAAGGTGAATAGTGCCTAAAGAACCACACCCGAAGTTAACCTGTGTCTCCACATGCACATGTGCCCTCACATTCATAAATTCACCTACATAAACATGTGCACTCACGCATATAAACCTGTACACAAACATGTGCCCAAACACATACATGTACAAATATTTCTTGGAGAAAAAAAATTTGTTTGCTTGTTTGTGAAGCTGAGGATGGTACAAGGCCTCCCACATGCTTGCCCAGTATTGAGCTAAACTTTCATCCCTGAACCAGTTTTGAGATCTTGATTTCTCAGTCACTTCACTTTTCTTATTCTTCTTCTACAGGTAAGACGTGCTGTTTCATTCCTTAACTATGTTAAATGTATTGTGTCAAAGCAAAACTGTGTTGCATTTATCAGATGAGTAATTCAGAAATATTTTGATTCATATACTTTGGTCAGATCTAGCAGACAATTCCATAGTCTTCTAAGTACTATGGTGCATATAATTGCTTGGTTTGAAATCAATTCATGTTTTCTCTTTGTCTTAGTCCTGTCAAGAGGGTTTTGCAGTCTGTTTCTAGGTTTGCCATTCCTATCCTTCCTCAGATAGCTGTCACCTGAGTCATACACCATTAAAGATACAAGCCCTAAGTAATTCATTTCCTAGAGTTTTCAATGGCTTTCTCTAGGTTGGGACCAGTACAGGAAATCACTTGCTTGTAAATCACCTTAGTTCACACTAATTATGCTGTAAGCCATGTGGAGAAGTACGAGGTAAAATACAGCATGAAGGTGGCACTCCGGGTTTTATTTATGAACTGAGGAGGGAAGTGTAGCATTTCCATTCTCTCCTTGTATATATTTACTGCCTATAAGCCCCTTACTAATGTGCAAATGCTGCCGTCCCTGCCCACAGTAATTCAGCTGTTATGAAATAGACAGAACAAAGTCAGTGAAGACAACCTTCTGACTGTTTTCAGCTCAGTGTTTTTACAACTTTGTACATTTCCCTTTAAACTCACTAATCACTGTAATTTCAGCAATAAAAGCTTTCAACATCAAGGGGAATAGTCAATACCTAAAGCATTGTTTTCCTTTCTTCTTACCTCCCACATTTATTAGCCAAAGTTACCACCCTTGGAAATGACTCACTTATTTGGAGACACATATTTCTTCATAGTTCACCTCAGGATATATTCATCTTAGGCCAGGCCATTAGCTCTTTAGGAATATCAAGTACCATCTTGGATCTATGGCTTAACAAAAATATATCACGGGACCAAAAAAGTGATATATTTTGTGTAAAATGCAAAAGAACAATTTAAAATGTTCTGTGCATTTCATAGTTATGGCTTGAGTTAAAAAGCAAATCAATAGGCTTTGTTCTTTTTACCAGAATCTTATCAAATCATCTTCTTAGTAAACATTTAATGCACAAATATATGAATAAAGATCTCATGCTGCTTAAATTAAAAATCGTTTGGTTAATTATTTATTCAAATCCTGTATTATGCCATAAAGATGCAAAAGTGAGTGAGAGAAGAGGCAATTAGACCATAATATAACAGACCTCATTTGAGGAATTTATTGTAGTAGCTCAGACTTGAGCTACTATAGCACTATCCCAAGAAGCACTTACTTTGAAAGTAGTCTGCAGGCTGCTAACTGGTAGAAGGCAAGGGAGGGAGGGGTTGACTAGAGGAAAAGAGTCTCAGAAGAGAAGAAAAAAAAAACAGGAGGGAAGCTGAGGGGAGAAGGGAGGGAAGGGAAGAGAAGGGAACACTGCACCACCCTAAACACTCTGGGTCTCAGTAACTGTAGAGCAGTAAAAGTATGTTTTCACTACTACCACACACTCCTCCGCGCACACACACACACACATACACACACACACACACACACACACACACACACACACACAATACACCACACACACACACACCACACACCACACACGCACACACCACGTACCACACACGCACACACCACACACCACACACGCACTATAGATTCCTGTCAGTTCCACCAGATTCACATAACCTACAAAACAAACAAGTCTCTACACTTAGGGCTACAATGCCTTGACATCTCATTCATTCTTCTGAATTGATGAGTGCCCCTTGCAATATCTGTTGCCTTCTAATGATGAATTTTCTCCTCTAAAAGATTTAATGTGTTTTCGTTAAGAATTAAAGTATCTGGTGCTGAAAGGCTTTTAAATCTTAATTCTTTAATTCCTTTGCTGGAGCACCTAGGAGATGCACCATCCATCAGAATAACCTTGGGGGACAAAGCTTTGCCTTGTGTTACTACAGTGTTTCCAACTAGAAAATACTGCCTTTTCAGATAGTCATTGTGTGATATATAGAGAATTAGAAATAACCTAAACAAGCTCCACTTTTTAATAGTAAAGCCATCTTTCTAATAAAATTATGTTATGGGGCATATTTAGATAGCATTTACTATATGGTATATATGAAGTTGGGTGATTTTTTTATGTCTGTTTTATTCAATAACTTCTAACAATCACTAGCAATATTATCCAACGTTGCTATTAACATTTCATTGCAAGAAATACTAATATGCTGTAATATGGGAAAAATTATATAAAATATTTTATGTGATTAGTCCCTGAAAAATAAATGCAGGAAAAACAATGCAAAATGGTTTATTATAGGAATTAGTGAAACATTAGATAAAGTTTTATTGTTTATCCTTTATTATTAGAAAACAGTTAAACTTTAGATGAAGTTTCAAGAATAAAAGGAATCGCTCAAAATCTTACTGTCTCAAAACTGGAGAGATGCTCAGGGGTTCAGACTCTGCCTTGCTAGCAGAAGGACCTGAGTTCAGATTCCAGATCCCATGTGAAAATGCCAGGTGGAAATTGCAGCAGCTGCACTTCAGGCCCTGGAAGGCAGAGCCTGGGAAACCCCAAGCACAACAAAGAGGAAGGAGAATAGTTCAGGATAATTTCTGAAGCTACCTTTGTGCTTCCACAGGCACACACAGTGACTTCTGATACACACACACACACACACACACACACACACACACACTTGTGCAAAACAAATCTGGCACTTTACCCATGTAAGGAAGGCATTCACAAGCCAGGCATAAATCACATGCTACAATCAGGCAAATACATGGCCCGGTCTCTTTTTCCTTCCTACAGAAGTGATACCTTATCTCTTTCCGGAACCCTCTCACTGGCTTCCAGCCAGGGTCTGATGCCAAAGCACACAAATTTCTCGGTGGGACAATTGGCACGGGAAGCCGCAGAGTCGTTCACAATCCTTTGGTTTGTAAGAAGCACCATCCTAGCATCATGCACATCTGAATTGAAGTTCCTTGGAGACACCACACCTCATACAGAGGAGGAGCAACCAAGCAAGGAATAACCATCTTTGTGGAGTAAGGCAATAAACTTCTAGCACTTTACTCAAACAGCAGCTTCTGGCGCTTGCTGTCAGCGACCGAGCTTCTGCTAATGAGAAGTTTCATGAAACCCTTGGATCCGTTCCTCAGCAAATGCACCAGTTGTCAGATTCACTTACTGCACCATGAGAAAAGGAGAACCTGCTCTAAATTGTACTATTCATGCTCCTGAAGAGGAATGAAGGCTAATAATTCTCCTATGAATAGACACTCCACTCAGTCATGCAGGTTTTAGAGTAAGCAGTTACCTTCTTGGTTATCTCTGACACAGTTGGTTAATTTTCTTCCTTTCTTTTCTCTCTCTCTCTCTCTCTCTCTCTCTCTCTAGGGATCTAGATCTGGGGCTTACTTTAAGCCAATTACTCTACCAACTACATCCTTCTTGTGTATGTGTGTGTGTGTGTGTGTGTGTGTGTGTGTGTGTGTGTGTGTGAGAGAGAGAGAGAGAGAGAGAGAGAGAGACCTGGGATCCGAACTCACCTCTAAGCTATCTCTCCAGCCTCCTAGTTTTTTTTTTAATTTATTTTTTCCACTCACACAAACTTGATAGGTATCCGATTCCCTTCCTTCTATCCACCCCTCCCTGGATCCCCTTCCTCCCTTCCCCCTTTTCTCCTTCCTTTCCCCCCTCCCTCCCTTTCTCCTAGTGTCCCCCCCCATTCATGGAGCATCCTTTAGTGTGTATGTCAAACTTCCCTCTGGGTCCTCCTCTCTGATGAGGTGTAAGGACTCGTAGCATTGCCTATAGCTCTTTCTTGTGTTCCCCTTTAGTATAGGAATACCATTGTGGCTATTAAGCTCTTGCCTCTAAGGATCTTAGAGCCTGCGATCCATGCTAGATTTTGGGGGTTCAATGATATGTTGATAATTGCGCAGGTCATGCAAAGTCCTATTATGATTACTTCAGCCCTACTGTGTGTGGAGTATCTTGCATATCATTGCTCCTCCCCATCTTTAGGCTCTTACAATCTTACCGCCCCCTCGTCTGCAAATTTCCCTGAGCTTTGGGATTGGGGAGAGATTAGGCTGGCCTGGTTCCTGATGATTAATGTAGGGTTTCCGATGTTCTGAGACCTGGGATCCAAACTCAGTACCTTCTGTTTGCAAGACAGGGTCTTAACCTCTGAGCCATCTTTCCAGCCTCCTAGTTTTTCTTTTTAATATTGGGGTTTGAGTAGAAGCTTATTTCTTAATACCAGAAACTTTAAAATTTTCACTTTTTATTATTAATTTTTCATTATTGATTCACACACACACATATAACAAACAAACAAATAAATAAACAAAATCTTAATCCTGATGAAATTGAGGGCAAGTGAAAATGAAAAAAGGAACATACAAAGTACCTTAGCAAAAGGATATGAGCTCTCAAGTCGTATACTACCAAGTGGATCATTAAAGGAAACACTAAAATGGTTACTCTGCCACTTAAACATTATGAGAATTATGCCAAACAAATAAGAGCCACTATACTAAAGAAACAGACACCTGTCCTTCTGTAGCTTACAATTTGTGACAAAGTTTACAAATAAACCATTTATAAAAAACACAAGCGGTCTACTAGAAGGCCTAAGTTCGCAACCATCAGTGTACATGTCTAAAATGTAAAAACTGATGGTGTGGTTGGCTACAAGAAAAGCTCACTATTTGTGAATTAATCATTAATACAAAAGCACATGATTTATAGGACCCAGAGACCCTAGATCATCTGTATTCCCTTGTTACTTCCAGCTGCCATGATGTGACCTGCTCTGTTCCTCCATGCCCTTCCTGCTATGATGGACTGATACTTCTAAAATTTCAAGCTGCAATGAATGTAGTGTTCTATTTTGTTTTTAACAATGGGAAAAGTAGCTGTCATAGGACTCAACCTGACAGAGATCTATGTATGAGAACAAGCTGGTATGTGTGAGGACTGGGAGTCACTGATAAAGATTGATGATAGCACAAGCACAGGTCTTTAGAAATGATCTCTACAATTTCTGGGAAGGACTTCTCTTTGCAGAATATCTACAGACTAGCTTCATGACTTAAATGTACTGATGATTTCCACAGAAAAATGTAATAACATTGCATGATAAAATATACCAACACTATTTAATTTGTTTGGAAAGAACTAGACATGTTTTGACTTGGAAGAAAAGTATAGCGATGAAATTATATAAAAATTATAAGGTGGTAGAGCTAGTCTTCAAAATGCTAAAAGTCATCAAAATTTAAATGAAATGAAATTTAGTGGGTGGTTCTCAAAAACATATGTCCAAGTCCTCATCCATAGCACCTCTGAATTTTATCTTACTTGAATAAAAGGTTTTCATGGATATCATTAAGTAAAAATGTTGAGAAGAATGGCTTCTTTTGGAATCCTTAGATGAATTTTAAACTCAGTGACGAATTTCCTATTAAGAAATACAGGAATGGAGAAAGTAAAGACAGGATCAGAGACTGAAGCAATGTGATGACCAACTATTATGGTTAATATTGATTACCAACCTGGCAGGATCTAGAACCACCAGTTTGCCTTGGGACATAACTGTGTGGGGTTATCTGAGTTAGGTTCATTGAGGTGGGAGACCCACTGAAAAAGTCAGAAGCACCATTCTCCCGGCTGAGGTCTGGGCTGCACAAAAAGGAGAAAGCTAGCTGACCTTCCAGCGCCAGAGCAGATGCCTCAAGTTCCTGCTACCAGAACTTCTCCATCATGATGGACTGTATCCTCAAACTGGCAGTTGAATAAACCCTTCTTTACGTAGGCATACAGAGTCACACTTGTGGAAAGTGGTGTATTAGATGCCACCTAGTAGAAAAAGAGGTCTTATTCCTTGATAGAAAGCGCAAATGGCTGACAGGAATTGTAATAATGGAATTTTGTGGAAAAACAAAAGTACAGAAACCCACTGGTGATTTCTTGAGCTCCTATCTGGTTTAAAGCCACTGCCTGAGACCATAGGGATTTTTGTTGGACCTGGAATGTCTCATGTATCAAAAGGTCTGTCTCTGGCCCATGCTGGATATCTGGAAGGATTTGATCCTCTGGCTTTCAAACTAGCAATCCAAGAAGATGCTTTCCCATAATCCTTCCTCTCTTTCTACCAGTCAGAAGTCCCACACAATCAGCCCCCTGGTTATAAATAAAGTCTGTTAGGACTGGGTGGTGTCTTCTTCCTCCTCTCCTTTTGGGAGGCAATAAGTTTTCCTACCTATCCAGGCCAACCATTTTATATATCCATTTCTGCATGTTTCTCTTTCTGTCTTTCATATTTCCTAGACCAAATTGCTCTTCACTTTATTTATTGCATGTGTGCACGCATGCACGCGCGCGCGTGTGTGTGTGTGCATCAGAAGTCACTGTGTGTGCCTGTGGAAGCCCAAGGATGACATTGGGAATCACACTGAATTGCTCTAATTCCATATTGCTTTGCTCTAGGGTTTACCAGGCTCCACCTTCCAGGACCAGAAGGTTGTCACCATATCCACCTGGCATTTATGTGGGATCTGGGAATCTGAACACAGATCCTTTTGCTTTTGAGCTTTAACTTCTGAGCTATCTCCCTAACCCAATAATTATCTTTTTAAGCCACTATATTTGTGGCAATTTATTACAGAAGCCCTAGGAAACTAATAAAGTAGTCATGAGTCTCCTGATACAGGTTTTTAATAGCTTGTCTGCTACTTTCCCACAATCAATGATTTGGACACAGTTCTTCCCCAAGGTCAAAGACTAATCCACAGACATCTCATGTTTTTTACAAACCTCTGGCTTCTAAACTTTAGTTTTTCACCCAGACAGTTCAACAAGAACATCACCTCATTCTCCTATTTCCTCTATCACTTCTATGCTGATATTTGGCTACAGAATATTGAAGAGTTTATTTCCAAAATTATTAATATGCAAACTTCACCCTACTTGTGTTCTCCATACCTCTCTCCTTATCTCCCTCCCCCTGACATAAAATGTTGAATCAAGAAACACAAAAACATCAACTGCTCGGATTATTCAGCTGTCGTTTGTCCTGTTGCTTGGGAATAGTTGCTGGGAAAATAAATGAAATTTGTCACTACATTTGTTACCAAATCACTGGAAATTCCCTTATTACACTTTGAGTCATCCTGAAACTACTTATTTTTAGCCATTTTCCCCACTATTGTACAACAAGGTTCACCTCTATGTCCTTGTGACTCATGTCTTCTTTGCATAAATAAATATTGAGAATGTTCAGCAAGCTTTTCATTTTCAGTAAAAAAAAAAAAAAAAAAAAAACACACATAAGTAGTTGACAAGGTGTCCTGAGCATCTACAAGTTAAAACCCCCTTGATCATGGATTAAATGTGAGTTATCCCGCACAAGTTCATGCGTCTTTAGCTGATGTTTGGGAGGGTTATGCCACCCTTAGGAGGTGGAACCTTGCTGGATTAAGGTATATGGGGACGTTTAAGGAACTCACGTTGCTAAGGTAAGATCAGAGGTTCACGCTGCAGGTAGCCACAGCAGGAACCAGCGATGGGAAGTACTGCAGAAAACTTACAAACAGAACAGGCAATTTGTGGGTACAGAGTCTATAAAATGGTGAAAGACCCTCCCCTCCACAAAGGCCTACACTGAACACAGCCTTTAGGAATGGACGATATTTTCAACAAACAATGTGCAAAGTGGCTCCTACATTGAATACAAAATGTGGCCCAAAGGCTCATGGGTAGAATATGGGTTTCCAGCTCACAGTACTATTTGGGGAGGCATGGAAAACTTAAGAGGCAGAACCTAGTTAGAGTAAGTGGCGAAGATCCTTGGGGATACGTGCCCCTTCCCTTCATGTTCTCTACTTGCTTTGTATCTACCAAGAAGCTGAAGAAACTATTTTGTCCCCCATGCCTGCACCCATGATGTTCTGCGTATGGACTCGATGCTCTGAAACCATGAGTCAAAATGAACCTTTTACCCTTAAGTGGTTGACATCAGATATTTGGTGCACAGTGAGACAAAGATATATGGAGAAAATATTTGAACACAGCAGGACAAGGAGAGGAACAGGAACAGAGAGAGCAGTGCCCTGGATTAATTTGGACTTTAATTCACAAGGAAAAGAGAGGAATAGATTTTTGAGTAGAGAGAAAGCTTGCGAAAAGCCTCAGGTGGCATGGATGCAAAGTTAAATAAGAGAGGAAAGCAACTGAATCTCAGGCCATTCTTTCCTTTCAGCTGCAAGCTTGGGAAACCTTCTTGAATGAGACGATGGCAAATGAGAAGATGCAGAGAAAAGGAAAAGGAGGTGGGGCTTAAGCAAGGCAGTCACAGGACAGCAGGGAAGGGCGTTGGGCCAGGTTTCAGATAGCAGGGCAGATTCCAGGGAAGTAACAAGTTACCTGTCCTGATGCTAAAAAAAAAAAAAAAAAGAGGGGGATCCAGTAATATACCTTGAAATGCATCACCAACTTGAACCGCCATTTGGATGGAATCCAAATTGTGCAAAACAGAATGCCTCAAAATCCAGTGACAGCTTCGCTGCCTCCCATCGAGTGGTTAGCAAGCAGGATCAGCAAATACTCTGCCATCTGTTGTTTTCCTAGCTCGCTAAAGTAAACTGCATACCCTTCTCGCAATCACTTAGAGCTTTATTAATTTTTAGCCCAAAGACAAGACCTTTACACCGTGTGTGTATGGATTAGTCCATATGTGCGGGGGTGGGAAGCAATATTTGATATGAGGTTTCAGTTTTGCTGGCCCCAGTCAGGGCACATGAAACAGCTGTTATCTCCAGTGTGGCCACGCCCACTGTCCCTACTGACTTTTATTTGCTGCACTGGATTCAGCCATCATTCGTCTTAGACTGAATCCATTGCAATCACTTACCTGCCACAGGATCTCTTCCCTTCTCGTTCCTCCTTTTGTAAGGATATGTTTTCCCCAGATGGTTGTCCACAGCGAGACCCCTCTTCTTTCTAGGTAGAGAAAAATTGTAAGCAGGCAGCAAGCCCTGATCATACTGACTAGTTGTTGGGTTCTTAAGCATCTGGTGGAGGTGTTGCTTAGCCTGACTTCCTCATGCAACCAGAGCCTTCGAGAGACAAGATTTTTACCTGTTTGAGAAAGAGAGGGGATCAACTTACTCTTTGGAAAGTTCTGGGTATGCTTCCTGCCAAAAAAATGAAAAGAGAGCAAGAGCTGAAGACACTTGCTTTCCTTCGGGAAGGACACTGTCGAGAGGCAGAACTTACTCACACTAGGGTGTCCACTTGCTTTCTGCATTATGGTCAATGTCCTCTGCTGTCACATGCTGACAGGGTTTTTGCTGACCTAGACATCTCTTCATTGTCATGGAAGACCACTCAGCCCATTCTCCAAACCCACCTGGCAAATGGAGCTATGTAGTCCTCTGAGGATAGATTTATCTATTCTTTTAAGGCCTCCTCAGATTCAAAGATATGATGGGCTGAAAGGGGGTGCCTCACTGCAGTTTCCAAAGGAGGCCAAGGCAAGAGAATAACAACATTCAGGTTCGCCTGTGCTATGTAGTGGAATCCATCTCCAAAATAAGTATGGTGAAGAATGATATTCAGTATAGTTGTGTCTCAAACAAAGAGAACGAAACTCTCTGTGGAGAAGTCATTGATGTTTCTGGACGTCTCGTGGAAACAGAGTGAGAGGAAGAGATGCAGGGCAATTCCAGCTGTAGAAGATGGTTTGATCCTCGGAGCAGCTTGGCCCTGAGACTCACACTGGGTTTCCTTTAGATGCTTCAGAGCTGAAAAGGTGTTTTTGACAGTAGACTAGGAAAATAGCACATGGATAGTGTATTAGTTGCTCTTGTGCATTGCTGTGTGAGAACACCCAAAGTTAAGCAACGTAAAGGGAGAAAGAAGATTTATTCAGCTTACAGTTCCAAAGGGAGATACAGTCTTTCACAGTGGACATGGCATGGCTGGTGGCTGAAGCTGGAGACAGACTGCAAACATCTTGGAAGCTGGGGGTTGGAGAGGTGGCTCAGGGGTTAAGCCTCTGCCTTGCAGGCAGAAGGTCTTAAGTTTGGATCCTAGACCCCACGTATAGATGCCGGGTAGAAGCGGGGCGGTCTGCGTTTCTGGTCCTGGTAGGGCAGAGCCTATGAATCCCGGGTGGACTAAACAAGGAGGTGGAGGCATCCATGGTGATTCCAGAATTCGCCTGTGTGTCTACACACACACACACACACACACGCACACACGCACACACACACACACACACACACACGCACACACACACACACACAATTGAATAAATAATAATAAAAAATTTAAAAAACATCTTGGAAGCTGAGAGCTGCCTAACTCCTGCTGTAAAAGCAGACTTCTCTTGTAGGTAGGGTAGAACTAATCCACCTTAACGCCCATTCCCTGTGACCACTTCCTCCAATAAGGCTCCACCTCTCAAAGGTGCCATGACCTTCCCAAACACATGAGACTGGGGAACCCATTTCAAAAACGACAACAGATAAGTAAAACGTTTCATCCAGTGCAGGGAAGATAGAAGTCCTAGCTTGGCCATTAGTTACTTGATTTCTAAGTAATTAGGTCTTATAAAAAGAAACTTCACTAAGTCAACTTTTCAATTTGGACTGGTAGATTGCGATATAAGATATGATGATAACCTGGAATGTTGTGCACATAAACATGTACTTAACCCTCATGCCTTCCACCAAGCCTACTAGAAGGGATCAGGAAACTAAAAAGACAGTGCCAGATCTATTGAAAACTTACTGACTCTGACACAACGTATCTCCACTTCATTCCAACCACATCCTGATTGAGGGGATCTGGATTATATGACAGTATCTGAAAAAAAAAATTGGTGTCATGATTAAGACTCATCAGATTGCTAAGAAACTCTAATGGCAAGTCTCAGGCATTGTTTCAAAAGCCACATTACTTCATTTCAAGGTAATGTAATTAAGGAAATGAAAGTTCTCACTGAAAAATACTTTAAGATTAAGGTAAACTAATAGAGAAATGACATGGGGAAGCAGAGAACATTTTGTTGTGAAAAGACTTGTGTGTTAGAGAAAAACTTTTTCATGGAAAATTAATGATGGTCTATTAGTTGCAAAAATTTGTGAGTTCTTAGCGTCCCATATTTTTAAGGAGTGCAAAGAAGCTATGATGGACATTACTTGTCATGGCATGTAATTTGGTGAGACAATGCACACACTGATAAAAATTTCTACATGAAAGCACTTAATGACACAACTTTGTAACAATTGTCCATTAAAAACATGTACTCCATTACATTAAACTTGCAAATGAGGTAACTTCTGACCCATTCCTGCTTTCCTGCCATATCTAAAGAAATAGCTATAAGAATTTCCCACCAAAACGAAGTTGAAATAACCCTGTGCATGACCTGTATGGATGTCATGCTCTTTCTCTTACCTCATGCTCACACAACAATCTCACTCGCACACTCATAAGGAAATATAAAGTCCTTGGAAACAGATCAGATCAGCCACATAAAAAGCAGGAGAAAATACTCCTTCAATAGTCTTATGTCAAGCCTATCTTATGTCAAATGCTGGATTTGGCATTAAGAATTCAAAACCAGATTCCATGCAGCCTCATGTGTAGAGACACATTTTTTTTTTAGCAGAAACAGCAGCAAAGTAAATCACAATTATGGCAGTTGGAGAGCTGTCTCCAAAATATTAGAAGGTACCTAGTAGGCATTTGTATAGTAGAGAAGGAGGTAAAGAGGCCCCCTTGAACAACTCTGAAATAACTTTTGAAGAATGTGTATAAATTAGCAATGTAGCTAGAAGATATGCAAGAAGCAAGAAGAAAAAAAGAGAGAATTCAGCAAGTTGAAAGATCGCAACAAGAAGCCAATTGTTTTCAAAGTAAAGATCATGGTAGCAAGCCCAGGACAAGGCCTGCTGTCTCTCAAGATGCCTGAGGCTTTGGGTCCATAGTAAAGGAATCTGAGTTTCATCCAGCAATCAATGAAGAGATGCTGAAGGACTTTTACAAACGGTAATGACATTACTAGGCAAATATTTTCCATCTACTGAATTGACAGCATTCTGAATAATAAGCGTCAAATGAAGGGAAGGCTAGAAGCAAATATTTTAGTGGCATTGTTAATAGCAATATTTCAGGCAAAAAGTATGAAATCCTAGCCTAGCATAATGGTCTAACATATAAGATGTAGATGCTAAATATGAATTCTTTAAAGCCCTCATGACTAGTAAAATAAAAAGGTGAGACAAAGTAAAAGTGAGAATGTTACCCACAGTTCTGTCTTTATCTATTTGTTGGCTAGGGATACTATTCATTGATTTAGAAATTAATTGATTAGTAGATATTAGATTAATAGATAATAGATTAATCGATATTAATTGATTAATAAATTTCCAAATATTTTGGAAATTGTAGCCAATGTCAAATTTCACTCCATTAGTGCTTGCAGTTATTAAATTAAAAATACAATCTTCATATACAGGGAACATGAAGAAGAGGATAAAAAAAATCTCCGAAGAAAGAGAATGGCAGTGAATTCACATCTCAGTGAAGCAAAAGCATTGGAATATAAAATAATTTAGTTAAAATAAAAGGAAAAGAAGGGAAAATGAGTAGAGATAGATATAGAAACAAAAGTTAGATGTGTTGGTCTCAACACCTTTTCAGAGCCCGCTAAAAAATAATAGTAAACTGATTAATACATGAAAAGGATAAAAACCCAAAAGTAGTGTAAGCACCAGCAATCCCATTTTGTTTATTAAAAACTTGATGAGTGAATGAGGAAGCAGCTTATGGAATGCTGGGAGTGCGGCGCGCTCCTCTCCTGCAAGGTCAGGAAGACTTGCGAGTAAAGATCAAACACGTTAACCTGGGAGATTGTACCAGAAAATTGCTGTCAGCCATCTGCAGGTAAACCTCCCCTGGATGAAATCCTGCTGCAAGCACAGAGATTCCACACATAGCAGAACGTGGCTGGGGAAAGGATTCCCACTTGCTTCAAGGGTGCTGCTGCTGAGACATCGTGTGCACTTCAGCACGTGCCAGACACATGCTAATCAGACCCCTCCCCCTACTAAGCATAGGGCGTCACACACACAAAAGACAGAAAACTAAGAGGAAGTCCTGTTGAGAGGTAGACGATTCTCAGTAGAAGAAAAAGGATAGATGAGGTAGAGTAATAGAAAATGACAACCATCATATACAACACTGTCAAAGAATTGTTGAAAATTGATACATTTTTATAATGAACGCCAAAACGCAATCTTGAAATTAAAATGTAACAGCGGAAGTGGAAACTTCAGAATAAAGATTAAAAAGCTGAAGATTAAAAGAACAGAGAAAAGAAAGAAAACCATAGAAAAGAGCCATTTATGTCAAAAAAAAAAAAGTTCTGGAGCAGAGAATGCAAGGAAGAAATGGAATGGAAGAAAAGCATCAAATGACTAAGTCAGGAAAGCTTCCCCGAGCAGAAGGATAAGAGTTTCCAGATTAGACAGATCCAGCAAGGGCCAGATTCAGTGCAGGAAATGGAGCCAGGAAATACATCTCATTGGTACACTTAGAAAGGGGCAAGGAAATCCTTTCCACAGAGTGAAGGAAAAATGGGTCACATAAAGAATTAGGAATCTGAGTGCTCTTGAACATCTCAGCAGTGATGCAGGAAGCTAGCAGACACGGAAAATGGCTTCAAAATCTGGGGAAAAATAAGTTCCAACATAGACACCTAAGCTTGGCCAAACCACCAAGAAAATGTGAGAATAGCAACATTTTCAGAAATGCAAAATTCCAAGATGACAGCCAAAAAGTAGGAACAGTGATTGACCAAGCCAGGAAAGAGCAGGCAGGCCAAAAAAAGCTTTCAAAGAAAAGGAAATTAACGTTACGTGTGATGGAGAACAAAAAGAGTTTCACATCTGAAGGATGCTTCCTAGGAACATAAGGAAAGGCTTTGATTGTCTCCTACTGTGGTCAGGATGGGTCTCCCCAAAGTTTACATGTCAGTAATGTAAACCCCCCTATCTATATATGGTGATACATGTAGGAAGGGTATTTGGAAGGTAAGTAAGGTTGGAGCTCTGTGATATAGTAACTTTCTAAGAAGAGGGAGCAGTGAGTGTGCGCACTCCTCTTCTTGAGCTCTCCACTGTGGTACATGTGGTCGGAGGCCCTCGCCTACTGCTGGTGTCCTCATACTGGACTTCACAGCCTCTAGAACGGAGAAAAATACGTCTATTTGCTTAATGTATTACTCTATCTGTGAAGAATTACTGTAATAACAAAAAGAGACTAAGCCCTCCTCCTACTTGCCTCTTAGTAAGGAAAGAGTGGCTGAGTTCTCAGCTGCTGAGAATGGGAAAGAAGATTGACACCCGTGTAATTATAACACATACAGCCCAGGAAGGAGAGAGAGAACCCACATGCAGAACCACAAGGAGAAGCAGCACTCAGGAACAGAAGGAAGAAGTAGGGACTGTGGGAGGCAGGCTTCGTACTATCAGAGTACTGCAGTGACCCCTCGTCCTGAGGGAGAATAGGATGCTTTTGATTGCATGGCAAGGATTGCTATGCAGAGACAGGCAGGAACTGCTACTGGTATTCTTGCTAATGACTGGCTTTTGGCTGGGAGACTTTATCCATGGGGAAAGGATTGAGAGGTATTTGTAATGAGGTCATTGGTGCCCATCCTGGTTTCACCCATGTCCAGCCAGGATATAATAATGGCCCTTAATGCTATTCTAAGTCTTATCGAGAGTGTTCAGGAAGAAAAAAATAATAATACTTGCAAGCTATCTATGACTTAGCCTTGATCAACATCTGCCTCTTAAAATACCTCAGGGTTATAGAACCGGTGGGAGTCTGGAAGGTGACAGAGACTCAGGCTTGTGTGAGGACTAAGAGGTACTGCTGTGTGAAGTGCTAAATCCTCAAACTGTAGGAAGTCAATGGAAAGTGGATAAAAGGGAGGAATTAGTAAGTAAAATATCAGTGTGATATGTCAAAATATAGTTCTAAGCACCAAAAATCTCAACTGAATCCGAAGAAAATTAAATATGAGAAAATAAGAACTAAAATTTTTTCATGCTATGTGTCTTTTAAAGCTAATTTTAAGAAAAATCCTTAATAAATCTAAACTTGTTACTTATTTAAAAAACACTGAAGAATAAGGTTTTCTAATTTAAGAAGCGAACACTGGTCATAACTCACATGTAGTTATGATTCTCAGGCCCCCAATTTGTATTAACAACTCAACTTCTGTAAGTCTAAACTGTAACAACTCTGGATTAGAGTAATGATAACTATCTTATTCTGTGACATCTCGGTGAATAGTTAATGAAATATAAGTATGAAATTTTGCATGAGCTTGACATATAGTCTGAAACCAGCTGATACCAGCAGTTATTCATGAAGACGGCCTTGATTTTCTCAGGTTAGTGCTATCAGCTTTCCATTGCTAGGAAAGAAAAATACCTGAAACAACCAAAATAAATGAACAAAAATATTTTGGCTTCCAGTTTCAGAGTTTCAGTTCATGGGCACTTGGCCCCATTGCTTTGGGACCAACCATGATGAGACTGCATCACAGCAGAAACACAAGGTGCAGGAAGGTGTTCAATTTACTGGGTAGCAGATATGAAACAGGCGGGGGATCAGCCACAGGGCTCCCCTTCAAGGACGTCCCCTCCATGACCTGCCTTCCTTCTGCCAGGTCCCACCTGTTCAAGTTTCCTGCCAACTCCCAAAAGTCTCACAGACTACCAATAACTTCCAAAGTGCAAGTCTTGTGGGAGACACTTCAGGTCTGAATATCAACGAGTCCATAGCAAAGTCTTTCAGCCAAGGATCCGTGCAAGGATGAAAGTGTGAGGTGTGAAGAAGAACTGTGAGGAAAAAGGGACTGAAACTCAAAGCAATCTGTGCAAATTTGAGGGAAGGCTGGATACGTAGCAACTGGAGCTAGCCACAGACCTCTCCCACAGCCTGGCAAAGAGGCCCAGCATTTGGATCAACTGGGCCTGGAGTTTGACTGAGCAGTGAGGGGAAGGGAGCTAAAGATACCAACAAAACATTGAACAAAGTGATCAACTGGGGGAGCTGAGGTTGGAAGGGGGCCTAGCCAAGGTAGAAATAGCCTGACTGATTGGACCTGGTGCTGTCCTGTGGCAGAACAGAAGGATTGCCAAGTTCAAAGATGGCACGAACTGGAGGAAGAGAAAAATCCGTTGGCTCAGAAAAGAGAGCAAAGAAGAGGATGTGGGACTGTCTCGATTCCATAGCACGTGTAAAATGTGTACCTGAGAGAAAAAAGACATGAGGGGGAAGAGAAAGCCGAACTTCAATTCAATATGTAATGTTTATTTGGATTCTGAAACTCAGAAGAAAGGAGTCCATTCGAGGTTGGTGGGTGTCTGGGACAAAGAACTTGGATGAAAGTGTTTAAAAGAAGAAAAACATCAGGAAATGAAAAACCCGTAATGGCCATCTAGCTAGAACGTGTTGGCCGAGCAGCCCTGAAGCACGATGGGAGAATCCAGGAAGGAAGATCCAGGGAAGACATGTTTGCAGAGGAGTAAAAGTTGCCATGGCAGAGTTCCTCCTGGCAAAGACATCCTTCAACCATTACCACACCCTCCCACCCCCTGGCTGGAGTTTAATACAAGCTGGGGGCGGGCAAATGGTCAGCTTGCACATGTGTCCCCTGGGCCGGTGTCCCCCTCACGAGTCTGCAAAGCAGCACCGAACTCATTCTCTCATCCCCTCCAAGTCTGCCAATGTCCTGAGCATGGTGAGTCCCGTTTGCCATGTTCTGGAGGCCTGTTGTGCCCAACAACTTCCACCCACCACCTCCAGAACCACCAGCATTGTTACTGAAAATGGCAAGAAAAGCAAGTCGCCGTCGTCGAAGCTGGACTTGGGGGTGTCACAGTTGGAGCTCAGATTTGTTCATGAACGACTAGTGTGCTTGAATGGGTCTTCACGCAGGGTTGTACACTCTGAAAGAATTCTGAGTTACCAGTCCCATAATTTAGTTTCCGAAGTGTATTTCAGCAAATAGTTGGGCTATTGGAAAACACACATCCCTTAAATTGAGTAAAAATCTTCTTCTTGTGTGGTGTGAAGGAAGAAATCTCCCCATGTGCAAAGTGAGTCATTTTGCCTGGTTTTTCTAGCATGCTGAGCCATGCGTGGTGTCAAGGAAGAAATCTCCCCATGCACAAAGTAAGTCGCTTTGCCTGGTTTTCCAGCATGCTGAGCGCCCTGAACACTAGCCTGGCAGGTACTTGCCGTTTCCTACAGTATTGAGGTATTTGCTCAGTTGATGATTTTAATTGATGCTAAAATCTTGAATCAAATCAGATGGATTATTTGCTGCCCAATAGTTCTGTGTATCCGTGTATTTTTTCCTCAGTTCTTTTCCAACAAGAATAAAAGCTATTTCTGTGAGACATTCAACATGGAATGATTGTAAGATAAGGAATCCAAGGAACAATCCATCTGCTAAGTGTTACACGGGGCTTTAGGAATATGTATCAGTATATGCAAGGCAGTCCCCTTGCCTGTACTCGAGTTATTCTCTGTACTGCTGTGAGACACCACTCATACTCAAACAACTTAAAGGGGAGAAAAGGGAGATTGATTTGGCTTATGGGGCCCAAAGGGGAGATTCTCCATCATGGTGGGAAAGGCATACATACATGGTGGGCTACAGAAGCTGGAAGTAGCTGAAGTCATGTTCATTGTCCATCGTAGAAACCAAGAAAGCAAGCTGCAAACTGCTAGAGCAGACTGCTCGCAGAAGCAGGATGGAACTAACCAAACTCAAGTTCACCCCCTGTGACCTGCCTTCCTCCAGCAAGCCTCCACCTCCCAAAGGTTCCGTGACCTTCCCAAAAAGTAACATGTGTTAAAGATGCAAACACATGAACCTGTGGGGGACAACTCGCATTTCAAACCATGACACCTGTTAGCACTACTCAGATGCATGGAATGCTCTTCAAAGTCTTCAGAATGGCTTCTAAAAACTGTGTCTGGTTTCAACGATTCATTTTCAGCTACTCGCATCCTTGATCATTATAATTGCATTCCACAACCCTGAAGCAGTGCCAGACTCATAACAGAATTGGGGAATTGTGTCTAGAGGCAGGCTCTAAAAAAGACAATGGAAGAAAGCCCAGAAGCAATGTTCTTTTCATGCGGCTTTCTACGCCTAAGTGCTGTGTAATCGGGAGCAGCAGCTCCCAGAGGCCGGGAAAACTCTCGGTACCTCGACAGAAGAACAGCGGAGAAAGAAGGCCAGCTTGTCAAATGGCATAGTCTTTTCCCATCTAGAGAGCATTTCTAATTTCTCTCTGTCTGGGTAACACAGGGGTCTCTGCAATTTCTTCACACATGTATTCTCCATTTACCAGAAAATTGCTTCCCCCATTAGAACTTCATGCTCTGTGTTGTAAATCACTAGGACTGAAGAGGAGAGCTGGCGGTCCTCTGCGTGCTGAGACTAGATTTCTATCAGGAAAGGTTTCCTCACATTCTTTTCCTGTCATTAGAGTCAATTATCCTGCATATTTATGCATTCCTTTGTAAGAAAAGTGCCGTTTGGGCCTGAAAAGAGCCCAAGCGAAAGGGCATTTTTAATTAGGCGGCTCCTGTACCTCCTGACTCATAAGTGCCTAAATAAAATCACATATATCTGGATTGTACCGGCTCACAAAAACCCGTTTCTATTGCTTAGCGAGGCTCAGCTAATAAGGCTCCAGAGAAGCGAGTAGCATTCCATCCGACCTCACGCATCACCAGCCAAAGAGCCAGCTCAGCTGGGCTCCTGCGGATAGTTATTGGTAATGATGGCTACGGCAAAAATTGTTTGGGCATAGCACCCTGAGTGTCTGTGTTGGCAGTTAGCGTGATCTCATTGCGACTTGTGAACTTTGCACTCAGTATGCTGGTGCCTTTTGCATAAATTACATACAGGGATGAATTCTGCCTTGTAAATGTAATGCTTTGATTGAAATGAGCATTTCTAAATTTTCAGTAAAAAATAAAGAAAGAAACAAACAAAAAAGAAAATGTGTTCCTTCTTTCAATCCAGGGAAGAACGTTTTAGCAGATTTAAAAGCCTAGGTTGCATTTTGTGGGCTCATTATTATTACTCTTTGAGCTGTGATGTCTGAACTCTTCTTTGACAGAGTGTATCTACTCTTGGAGACAAAATCCACCCACTAATACCAAATCTGAGAAAGACACAATTCTTGTTATGTCCCACCTATGGGGAGGTGGGGTGTGGGGCTCTGCTGGCCTAATGAACAGCCTTGACTTTGAGACAGCAGCTGATGACTTACAGGCTGGACGGTGAGGAGCAAAGGACTGCTGCAGCGACCTCAGATCTCAGAGGCGACCATGTTGTGAATATCCAACATTGGGAATATTCACAATACCAGCCACTATGTCTGTACCCACTTAATGGTGACATGTCCAAGGTTTTTTACTGCTGACAGGAAACTTTTACCAACTAGATACTGTGACTAAGGCCTTACCCAAGAGAAAAGGAATTCCCTATAAGAGAATAACTTCTAGAACTTCTAAAGGCAAAAATTTATAAGAGAATCTAACTAAGAAAGAGAAAGAGTCTCAGGGTATGGAAGACAGGTTTTAATGATATTTGTTTATGGATTTTTTTTTCTTTTGGATAGTTCTGGTTTACAAGCTTAGTCCCTCTCTGCTGGAGAACTGGGTGAGGCATGGAGTGAGTTATGGAGTGAGTGCCCTCTCCAAAAGTTCTATCTTGCTAAATGAAGGGGTTTCCACAAGACCTCTGTTTACACCTTCTATAGCTTTGAGGTAGAAAAATATAAACTGTTGAGTTACTACTAGCATAAATTAAAATAGAAAATTACTGAAAATCTCCAAGGCAGTCAAATAAGAGATACCACCTCATTCTGCTCTTCACCTGGTTCTGATAATACCAAGCCCACAAGCCCTTGCAGTTACTCTGCCTGCTGACACTTAATAACTTTTGCTTCTGCTTCTGGAAAGTCCCGCCTCACTTGGGCCACTCCTACCTGCTTTAAAATAAAATGAAAGTACAAGGTGAGCTCTGAGCTCAGGGCTGGAGTCTTTGGAGAATAATTTTGGCTCCAGACCACCAGTATATTAAACTCCTTTTTTCTATCCCAATTGGTGTCTGGGAAGTTATTCCTGAGTAACTCTTACAGCATCTCAAATGTTTCCATTTTGGAGGAAGTTTTACACCAGGTGGGTGTAAAACTTATCATCTTATCACTACATTTTAAATCAATATGCTGCAAACATTCTCTCTCCTCATACAGTTGCATACTTAGTCTGTAGTCCATCTTTTCTCTGTATAACATGTATCTATAAAAACAGTGACTGCATTAAATTGTCAATTAGGATTTACCACAGAAGCATTTCCTTTATAAAACTGGGGAGGTGGCTCAGAGGCTGAAGTCTTTGCTTCATAAGCAGAAGGACCTCAGTTGAGCTTCCCAGATCCCAAGCAAAAATGCTGAGTGGATGTGGCAGGAATCTACAATTCTAGTTTTGGAAGGCAGAGTCTGGAAAACCCCAGAGCAAATCAATAAAGAGGTAAAGCAACTCAAGATGATTCCTGATGTCACCGTTGTGTCTCCACAGGTGCACACACACTCAAGTGCCTTCTACCATACCTACATACAAATACACACACACACACACACACACACACACATACACACACACACACATACACAACAATCCCTTTATAATCAGAACCCAAAGATGTCAAGTGCAACAATTACATTCACCTGTAGGAAGGAAAAGAACTTCCCCACTTAGTCTGCATAAGAACACTGGTCAGGGCTGGAGAGGTGGCTCAGGGGTTAAGCCTCTGCCTTGCAGGAGGAAGGTCCTGAGTTCGGATCCTAGACCCCACGTATAGACGCCGGGCGGAAGCAGGGGCGGCCTGTGTTTCTGATCCTGGTAGGACGGAGCCTGTGAATCCCGGGGCAGAAGGAGGTGGAGGCGTCCATGGTGGCTCACGAATTCGTCCGTGGTTCTACACACACACACACATACAGATACACACATACATACACACACGCGCGCACACACACACAAGCACAATTGAATGAATAAAAAAAAAGGATATTCCTTGCTCTAAAAAAAGAAAAAAAAAAGAAAAAAAAGAACACTGGCCATAGAGATGGTTATAAGGAGAGAAAGTATTAAACTCTGGCTGCACAGGAAATTACAGGAGACAAAGCACCTCAAAACTCAATGACATTTACAGGCTTGTAGACCTTCCTCTTCTTGGGGTACAGGAAGTGGTAGAATGGCAATTTCAGAGAAAACATCTCTTCTGGGAAGAGATGAACAGAATGGGTTTGAGGTTCAGAGAATAGCTTGGACAAATTTCATAGGGGCTCTGGTGTGATGTCAATGTTAGTTTTCTCTTCTCCAAGTTAATCGTCCCTGTTTGACGAAATACAGGAAGAGGCTCCAGACAACTGCCCTCTCTCTGGAGGGATTGTCTTAGTCAGATAAAGAACTTCAAGGAAAACTATCCTGTCACCTGCAGCCTGCAGTGACTAGCAGCCTCAAATCCAAAGTGACTTACTGTGAAGTAGCATTTCTGAGCTCCAAAAGTACAGGTCTATATACTGTCCCAACCACAAACAATTCAAACATCAAAGAAAAAAAAACATTAATCTGGAATGAAGGTACAAAAGTACCCATTACCATAAGCAAATACCACTACACATGTATAAAGCCCCAAAATGATTATATTAAAATAAGAAAAATCAGCAAGTTTATTAGATTTCAATCAGGATTCTTAAAAAAGAGTAGTGTTCCTATGCAACAATCAGAAAATGTAAAAGAAAAATACTTTTTCTAAACTCTACAAATTATCAGAAATACATTTAGTCAAATATGGGAAAAATCTTTACAGAAAAAAATTGTAAGCATTATGAATGGCATGAAAGGAAACCTAAATAAATGGCAGTGTAGCTAGAATTAATGATTAGAAAGATTTAATATTATATATTGCACATGGGTCAATATACTGCATTATATGTCATTGTTAGATACAGGTGTCAACTTGACAGTTGAGCGTTTGAGCTCAGGCCACATTTGTAAGAATTAGTGGTTGAGTTGAACCCAGATAAAACCTGCAGGAGACTGTCTAGTTGATGGTACAGACCCAGCCCATGGTGGGTGGGACTGGCCCTTGTAAATAAAATACAGAAAGCTGGTTAAGGAAGGTGGCATCCTTCTGTATACTTGTCCAGAGTGTTGGTTTGGCAAGAAAAGATTGTCCCTCTCAGCTGTTATGTGGAGATGCTATGTCCAGTTGCCTTGACCCTGCCGTTCGTATGCTCTCTCCTGCCAAGCTGGACAAGCAACTATAACCAGGAATCATAAGATAAAATAAACCCTTTTATCCCTTAGAGGTTTGATGGTGATTTTATTAGCAATAATGCAGGTGAACTGCTGTATTATATTCCCATAAAAATCAACCATGTTCTTTGTGAGCTTAAGCTAAGAAAAATGTTTGTGAAGGAGTAGAAACAGGAAACTGTCAAGGGCATTTTTGAACAGTGTTTATTATTGGTGCCATATTGGTGAAGACAAAAGCAAAAAGAAAGTGGCTGAAAGTCTAAAAGCAGAATTATATAGACACTAATTAGAAAAACTGAAAATCACTAGAAGAGGGTAATATATGCTGTCCAGTATATGATGGAGACATGAAGTTACGTATAAGTAACATGATTACATGCTGATAACATAAAATTAAACTCTAATCTCAAATTCCAAGAAAAACCAAATTTAAATTTTTGGAAAAAAATATAGAATGTCTTTATGCCATTGCTTAAAGAAGATTACTGAAACAATAGAAACAGCACAATTAAAAGAGTAAGAAACATTGCCACATTACATTTAATATGTCATTTTCTTTGGTTATATATGCAGACTACCAGATATTCTCACTCCAGGTAAGAAGAATCCAGACGCAAGAGCCGAAATCTCTATTTTAGGAGTTCACAAGATTCCATCCAGGGATATCTACCTAACCGAGGTAGCCAAGGACAAGGAGCTCTCTCCTATACTCCTTCATTCTTTAGCCTCCAAAGTGAGTCACCGAAACCAGAATTCATCTTCTCCATGAAGCCTCACAGATGAGAAGATTCTCTTCTCCCACAGCGCATCATAAGACCTGGAAAGCTTCCATTTCCCAGTCTCCGTTCTCCTTAGAACACTCATTCCTGACAGGTCCCAGCCCATATCAGGAGGAAGAATCCCTACACGGAAGAATCAGACAGGATTTGCAGGGTTTCCCCTTCAGTGACTTGCCAGTAGTGATTTTGCCCAATCACATTTCTCTGTGGCTATTGTCCTCATCAAGCCTAAAAATGAAAATAAACGTCTTCCCTGGGTCTTCAGATCTTCATTCCTGAAGGCTGCTGTGTCATGGAAATGCTAGGCTCAACAAATGTGTTTTGTATTTTTCTTGTCGACTTGTTTCTGGGACAGGCATGGCCAGATAAGACCCTTGTGATTTGTGGGAAACAGTGTCATACTGTTTCATCCCCTGCATCAGGCAACTCACAGAAAGAAGCTCTATACTGAACAACCAATGCATAGTTATTCAGCTTCATCGGTAATCAGCAAAATGAAAATTAACACAAAGAAATGATACAGCATTCTACCACTGTCAGATTGGCAACATTTAAAATTCATTCTACAAACTGTTAACAAGCCTGTTGTTCAAAAGAAGTTGGTGGGAGAGGAAATTGACAGGAATGCTTTGACAACGTCTAATCAAGTAGAAGACAGAAAAACTTCACAATTAAAGCTGTCTGTTTCTAACTGTACTGCCAATGAAACTTTCATAGATGTACCAAGAAGAATGTTCAGATGTGTTTACTGCAGCAGCCTTTTCCACAGTCAAAATAAAAAAAATAAATGTCCAACAATTGAAAATGAATCATTAAATAAAAAATTTTTAGGAATGGAATATTCTATAATGATTAAAAAGAATAAACTAGGGCACATTTATATTTCAAAAGTAAATTTTTAAGAAACAAACCCATATTTTTATACAAATTTTAAAAATGCAGAAAAGGCCCAGTGAGATAGCTCAACAGGTAAGGCACCTACACTTATGCACAGTGGGTAAGGCACTGACACATAAGGCTGGTGACCTGAGCTGAATTCCTGGAAGTCCACGTAGTGCAAGAAGAAAATTGACTTCCAAAAGTTGTTCTCGGACCTCAATCTCTCACCCATACATGCTCCCTTTCTCTCTCTCTCTCTCTCTCTCTCTCTCTCTCTCTCTCTCTCACTGTCTCTCTCCTTTCACAAACTACTAAAATAAAATAAATTTAAAAATACAAAAAATACTCATTTGCTTATAATCAAAATCCAGGTGACAGAAACACAATTTTGAGTTCATTGAAATAATAAATATCGGGGCTGGAGAGGTGGTTCAGAGGTTAAGCCTCTGCCTTGCAGGCAGAAGATCCTGAATTCGGATCCCAGATCCCACGTATAGACCCTGGGCAGAAGCGGGGGCGGCCTGCGTTTCTGGTCCTGGTAGGGCAGAGCCTGTGAATCCCGGGGCAGAGTAAACAAGGAGGAGGTGGAGGCATCCATGGTGGTTCCTGAATTTGCCTGTGGTTCTACACACATATACATACATACACACACACACACACACACACACACACACACACACACACACACACATACTTGAATAAATAATAAAAAAATTTAAAAATGTGAGTTGTCTCTCACAACTTCAAAAAAAGAGAAATAATAAACATCAATTTTTTAGCAGTTAACACAAAAAATACAATTCAAAGATAGTCTATAAGAAATTTAATTACATCAACCACACTCTAATTTTCTAAATTTAAAAATTATCACAAGCAAAAAAGTAAAATTTAAAAAAACATTTATTTATTTAAGAGAGAAAGAGAAGGCCCACATATGCGTACCATGGTTCATAGGTGGAAGACAGCTTTGAGAAGTCAGTTCTTCACTATGCACACTTCTGGGGATAGAATTCAGGTTTGTGAGCAGTCACTGCACCCACTGAGCTATCTCTCTGACTCAAAACTTTTTCTTTTCTTTGATTTTTTAATACATTTTTTATTATTTCCGCTCATACAAACTTAATAGGTAGACCAGTTCCCTCCCTCCCTCCTCCTCCCCCTGAACACTCTGCTCCTCCTCCCTCCCTCCCCATCCCCCAGCGCCTCCCTCCCCATCCCCCAGCGCCTCCCCCCAATTCCCACAGAGTCCTTTATTGTGTATGCCTAACTCTCCTCTAGGTCCTCGTCTCCGATGACGTACAAGGACCCAGTGGCATTTCCCTGAACCCTTTCTCGTGTTCCCCTTGCCTCCAAGGATCTTAGTGCCTTTAGCTGATGCTAGACTTTGTGAGGTCCACAGTGTGTTGGACATTGCGCAGGGCATGCAAAGTCCTATTATGATTACTTAGGCCCTAACTAGTGTGGAGAATCTTCAGATCATTGCTGCTCCCATCCTTTTGCTCTTACAATCTTACCGCCCCCTCTTCCACAAAAGGCCCTGAGCTTCAGGATGGGGGGAGATTAGGCTGGCCTAGTTCTAGGTGGTTGATATAGAGTCTCTGAAGTTCTGGATTGTGGTTTGTTGATTTTCTTTTGCAGTTTTGCTGCTCCTGCAAATCCCTTCACTCCATCCTGATGGGCACTGTATGTCACCCCCTGGTCAGAGACAAAAAGCTGTTAAACTGGAGTCTTGTTATAATACCACATTCAAGGGTAGATGTAAGAAAAGCAGGGAACCCCGGTGAGGGAGGGGTCAGTCACCCATTTGCAAAATGATCACCTTTCATCTGCCAGACTATATGCCCTCCCCTTCTGGTGAGATCATACCCCCTCAGTTGTACATCATCAGGAACGAACGTCTGTGAACTTAACCAGGTGTCACATTACTTACTTACATTCCTTGGAGGCCTATTTTCTCTGCTGTAACATGGTCCCCTCTCTCCTTGTGTCTGGTGTGGCCCTCCAACCCCATCCCTCCTGTTCATAATCCTTGCAATTACTGTATTACATGGGTTTACCTTTGAGTGTCTCAATGTGGGTTGGGTGAGTTTGGTACTAGGAGACACCTATTAAGGAGTACATACGGCGCATAACTTTCTGGGTTTGGGATACTTCACATAATATAATTGTTTCTAATGACATCCATTTCCCAGCAAATTCCAGTAATTCATCATTTTTGATGGCTGAGTAGTACTCCATTGTATAGATGTACCTCGGTTTTCTTATCCACTCGCCAACTGTTGGACATTTGGGTTAATTCCATGACTTTGTTGTAAACAGTGCTGCTATGAACATGGTCGTGCTTGTGCTATCGAGGCGAACCTCTGCTGTATGGAGGGTTATACCCAAAAGTGGAATTGCAGGGTCATATGGCATTTCAATCTTTAATTTTTTTAAGAATCCCCAGATGGCTTGCCAGAGTGGCTGTGTGAGCCTGCATTCCCACAATGTAGCAGAGTTCCCCTCTCTCCACATCCTCTCCAGCACTTGTTGTTGTTTGTATTGTGGATTTTTGCCATCCTGACCACGGTGAGATGATATCTCAGGGAAGTTTTGATTTGCATTTCCCTGATGGCTAAAGAAGTGGAGCATTTTTTAAGGTATTTGTTAGACATTTTAATTTCATCCCTGGTAAAATTTCTTTTAAGTTCCAGGGCGCATTTTTTAATTGGGCCATTGATTTCCTTGGTGTTTAGTTTTCTAAGTTCTTTGTGCACTCTGGACAGTAGAGCTCTATCAGATATATGGTTAGTGAAGATTTTCTCCTATTCTGTGGGTTGCCTTTGAGCTTGTGTTACAATCTCTTTATCTGAACAGAAGCTCTTTAATTTTACAAGATCCCAACTGTTGAGAGTTGGTAGCAGTGACTGTACCATTGGATGTCTGTTTAGGAAATGTTGGCCTAGCCCAATCAGCTCGAGGGTGTTCCCTATTCTTTCAACTATGGTTTTTATAGTCTCTAGCCTGATATCAAGGTCCTTGATCCATTTGGAATTAAGTCTTGTACATGGTGACAAGTACAGGTCCAGCTTTAATCTTCTTCATGTGGAGATCCAGTTTTGACAGCACCATTTGTTGAAGATGCTATTCTTTTTCCATTGGATTCTTTGGGCCCCTTTGTCAAAGACAAAATGGCTGTAGTTTTGTGGGCTTATATCTGGGTCTTCAACCCTTATCCATTGATCTGTGTGTCTATTTTGGAACCAGTACCAGGCTGTTTTTATAACTATGGATTTGTAGTATAGACTAAGGTTTGGTATGATAATACCTCCAGCAGTGTTTTTCTTACTCAGGATTGTCTTTGCTATCCTGGGTCTTTTATGCCTCCAAATGAATTTTGAGATTATTTGGTCAACTTCTTTAAAGAATTGCTTTGGGATTTTAATTGGTATAGCATTGAATTTGTATATTGCCTTCGGTAGGATGGTCATTTTTACAATGTTGATTCTACCAATCCAGGAACATGGGAGGTCTTTCCACCTTCTGGTGTCTTCTGAAATTTCTTTCTTTAGGGTTTTAAAGTTCTCATTGTAAAGGTCTTTTACCTCCTTAGTTAGGTTTATACCAAGGTATTTCATTTTTTTAGGGATTATAGTAAGTGGGATTGTTTCTCTCAAGGCTTTTTCACTTCTTTCATTCTGGGCATATAGGAAGGCCTCTGATTTTTGCACATTTATTTTGTATCCTGCCACCCTGCTGAACTTCTCAATTAGTTCCAGGAGCTTCCTGGTGGAGTTTTTGGGATCCCTCAGGTATAAGATCGCAAATAGGGATAGCTTGACTTCTTCCTTGCCGATTTGAATTCCTCTTATGTCCCTTTCATGTCTTATGGCTTCAGCTAAGACTTCAAGTACAATATTGAATAGAAGTGGTGAGAGTGGACAGCCTTGTCTAGTTCCTGATCGAAGTGGGAATGCTTCCAATTGTTCTCCATTGAGCATAATCCTTGCTGTGGGCTTGTTGTATATAGCTTTTATTATATTGATAAAGGTTCCTTCCATTCCTACTGTCTCTAGCGTTTTGATCATAAAAGTCTGTTGGATCTTGTCAAAGGCTTTTTCTGCATCTATCGAGAGTATCATGTGGTCTTGGACTTTGGACTGGTTTACATGATGAATTACCTTTATTGATTTGCGTATGTTGAACCAACCTTGTGTGCTGGGGATGAAGCCTACTTGGTCCCTGTGAATGATCTTTTTGATATGTTTTTGAATCCGATTTGCTAAGACTTTGTTGAGAATCTTTGCATCTGTGTTCATCAGAGAGATCGGCCTATTGTTTTCTTTTTTAAGTGTATCTTTATTAGGTTTTGGGATTAAGACGATATTAGCTTCATAGAAGGAATTTGGTAGTGTTCCTTCCTTTGCTATTTGATGGAACAGTTTAAGGAGTATTGGTGTTATTAACTCCTTAAATGTCTGGTAGAATTCTGTGCTGAATCCATCTGGTCCAGGACATTTTTTGGTGGGAAGATTCGAGATTACTTCTTCAATTTCCTTATATGTTATAGGACTATTTAAATAATTCACAACTTCCTGATTCAATTAAGGTAGGTTGTGTTTACTTAGAAATTCAACCATCTCTTGTGTGTTGTCAAATTCCACAGAGTATAAGTTTTTGAAATATGATGTTATAATTCTCTGGATTTCTTGGGTATCAGTAGTGATAACTCCATGTTCATTTCTAATTTTATTAATTTGGATTTTCTCTCTCTTGCTTTTTGTTAATTTAGCTAGGGGTATATCAATCTTATTGATTTTTTCAAAGAACCAGCTTTTTGACTGGTTGATTTTTTCTATCGTTTTCTTAATCTCGATTTCAGATATTTCTCCCCTTATTTTGCTAATCTCCTCTCTTCTGCTACTTTTTGGATCAGATTGCTCAAGTTTCTCTAAAGCCTTAAGCTGCATCGTTAAGTTATTTATTTCTGATGTTTCCATTTTTTTGATGTAGGCATTAAGAACTATGAACTTACCTCTTAGGACAGCTTTCATTGTGTCCCAGAGATTTTGGTAAGTTGTATTTTCATTATCGTTCACTTTCAGGAAATCTTGAATTTCCTTTTTAATTTCTTCCTGAATCCAGTTCTCATTCAGCATCATATTGTTAAGATTCCAGGAGTTAGTGTATTTTCTCTGGTTTGATGTGTTGTGGATGTCCAGCTTTAGGCCATGGTGGTCTGATAGGGCACAGGTTAGAATTTCAACTTTTTTGTATATGTGTAGATTCATTTTGTGGCCCAATATGTGATCTAATTTGGAGAAAGTTCTGTGAGCTGTTGAGAAAAATGTGTATTCTTTCGTGTGTGGGTGAAAAATCTGATAGAGATCTGTAAAGTCCATTTCTTTCAGGGTTTGATTAAGTTCCAAAGTGTCTCTGTTAAGCTTTTGACCTGTTGATCTATCCCATGTTGAGAGGGCAGTGTTGAAGTCCCCAGGAATTATTGTTTGGGGGTTGATTTCTTGCTTTAGATGCTGTAGGGTTTTCTTAATGAATGTGGAGGGGCCCGTATTGGGTGCATAAATGTTCAGTATTGTGAAGTCTTCCTGGTGAATTGTACCTGTGACTAAAATGTAGTATCCATCTGTGTCTCTTATGATTTTCTTTAGTTTGAAGTCCACTTTGAAAGCATAATTGCTACCCCTGCCTGTTTCCTGGTTCCATTAGCTTGCAAAGATTTTGGACCAGCCTTTCATTCTTAGGATGTGCCTATCTTTTGTGGTGAGATTAGTTTCCTGAAGGCAGCAGATTGTTGGATTATGGTTTTTAATCCAAGTTTGTAATCTGTGTCTCTTAATCGGTGAGTTAATACCATTGACATTTAATGTTATAATGGAGATATTATTTTTAATTCTGTACATTTTTTATGTTTAGTAGATTTTGTAAGCATATTGTTTGATATTTATGTTTTGGTGGTATTATACTTCCCTTCTGTCCTCCTGGATACGCTTGTTCTTTTCTTCAAGCTTGAGTATCATTTCTAGCATTTTATGAAGGCCTGGTTTGGTAGACATGTATCCCTTCAAGTTGTCTTTGTGCTGGAAAACTTTTCTTTCTCCCTCAATCATGACAGATAGTTTTGCCAGGTATATCAGTCTGGGTTGGCATTTTTGCTCATTTAATACTTGAAGTATGTCTCTCCAAGCTCTTCTTGCTTTTACTGTTTCCATTGAGTAGTCATTTGTTATTCTAATAGGTTTACCTTTAAAAGTGAGTTGCTTTTTTTCTCTTGAAGCTCTCAGCACCTTTTCTTTGTCTTGAATGTGGAGTGTTTTGACTATTATTTGCCGTGGCGATTTTCTATTTTGGTCATGTATGTTTGGAGTGCGAAATGCCTCATGTATTTGGATAGGCCTCTCATTCTTTAGTTGTGGGAAGTTTTCATTTATGATGAATTGAAATATTTCCTCCGGTGTGGTATTTTGGGATTCTTGTTCTGGTATTCCATGAATGCACATGTTAGGCCTCTTCAGGGTGTCCCATATCTCTTGAATGTTCCTCTCCAGTATCTTTTTGGCTTTAACAATCTCATCTATTGAGCTGGTCAATTCTCCCACTTTGTCTTCAAGATCTGAAATTCTATTTTCTGCCTCATTTGTTCTGCTGATAAGACTCTCTGTTGAGTTTTGGGTTGAAGATAACTTGTCTTTTAGCTCAGTTTTAAACTCTGCCTGAGACTGTTTTAACTGCTCTGTACCTATTTTTGTTTCTTGAACTGTTTTTCTCAACTTCTCCAAGTGCCTGTTGTGTTCCTGTTCAAAGTGGTTGATACGATTGTTTAACTCTTCTCGGATTTCCTCTTTCATAGTATTAATCATAGTAATGATCATACTCTGAAAGTCTTTATATTGGGTCTGGCTTTCATGGCTATTTTCTGTGGATTTATTTTGGTCGGAATCCCTCCTTATGGGATTGATTCTTTCAGTGGGAGATTGGTCTTCTTAGGTTTTGTTTCTCGTGTATCTGCACTTTGACTTGTACATTGTTGTTTTGTGTTTTAGGACCTTTCAGTTTCGACGTAGTTGGTATTGTTACACTTGCCAGTTATTACTAGTGCTTGCCTTGGATTGGGCATGTTGTGTATTGTTATTGTTATATCCTAGATGAGGCTACCAGGCTGTTAGTACGTCAGTTAAGTCAGGTTATGTTACTAGGGTGCAAATATTAGTTTGGTAGTGCACTTTTACGATTTAGTATCTTGGTGAAATGTTGGGGTAAGTGGTGTACTCCCTGTAGTTGTATGTTTTGCGGTGGCTGTATGAGAAAGTTGATTTACAGCATTGATACTTTAAAGGATCAGTAAGGTGAAAAAAAAAGTTTACTTATCTTTGGGCTGGATGAGAAGAATCTTGCCCACGTGATATATTGATTGTAGTGGAGTCCAGATGTATGGCCTGTGTTCCCTTTGTTCCTTAGAATTTTGCTTGAGTTTCCTTTGGACTCTATTGAATTCTGAGTAGCAAGCAGTGTGTCTTCCGTGGTCCCCGTGCTTAGGTCCCTGGTGGGCCAGAGAGACAGAGGGTCTGATGTAGATGGCAGAATTCTTCACCTGTGACCTGGGGGAGGGGGTGCGGAGGCGTGCGGGGGCGGGAGGGTGTGAGGGGCTGGGGTCTGGGGTGGGGCCCTGGGGGCAAAGCCGGCGGCCGCCCGGTGCGTTGCTGCTGGCCAGGCGGCTCCGGGGTGGGGGGCGGGGCTGATTTTTTTTTTTTTGAGACAGGTTCTCACTTTACTGGTTACATAGTCACCTTGACCCACATTAAGTTCTTTTCTCAGCCCTCCTGGTTTTAGGAATTCAGGCATTTTTGTAAGTCAACAACGAGACTATATTATTATTTTAGACCATCTAAGATACCTATAAAATATTCAAAATTGTGAAGCCATGAGTAGTCTTTTAAGATTCTTGTATTTATCTGTTTTCTTACAAATATGCCTTTGGTTTACCTAGATTCTTGCTACTCCTGAGAAGATCAATGGAAGAGTTGCTTAATTCTAAAAGTTACAATCTCATGAATCAAAAATATCTTGCCTTATCCATTCTCTATTACAAGAAATATTAAATCTTTTGAAGGTGATGCCCACTGGCCATCATAACTCTGCTACTCCTAAAAACAGCATGTGTCACATAAAATAACCATCCCAGTCTTTCTCAACAAAGTCATTCGGATCATCATATAGGCCACATTCAGACACTATGTCAACACATTCAGAACGCTTGCTGAAGAATGTGCTTTTTTACAATGTCGACACGGCACTGAGGCATGGAAGTCTAACCTAGGAGCCCTGCTAACGACCTGCCTCTAAATTATTCTGTTACACAACAGACCCTCAGTTTTTTTACTACCATTATACATATTACAATCATTACTGCAATCATATTAATACCAACCCTCTATACCCAGAAGGATTTTCAAATTTTCAGGACTCATACAGCCCATTTGCAGCTAAATCCACAAAGACAACATATAAATATTTCTCCTAAGATAAAATGAAAAGTTGACCTTCTAGAAATGAAGAGTCAAGAACATGAAGACAGGTTTTGTTTTATTTTTTTAACACTAGGCTCTAGCCAACAGAGCTAATAAGCCGCATATTGAAAGCATTTTGTGAATATGACCAGCAAACTGTTCTCAAGATGAAACAGAAAGACAAGATAGCCAATAATATGTTCCCTGATTAGAATCCACATTCCATCATCAGTATTGAGATCAAATTTCTTGGGTACAATTATTTGGATTCTGGGAGGCAATAAAAAAATAGATGAAAGAAAATTTTGCAAGCCACTCTGCAGCAGCAGCTGACGCTGTGGCAGGAAGTTAAGTACATCGTCCACGAGTATAGTTTGTGAGATGCAGAGAAATTGTAGCAGAAGAACCAACAGGCTGCATAATAATAAGACATGTTGAGGCAAAGACTGTCACATCATCCATGAGAGAGAATACTAAGCTAGCAGCAGGTTATTCAAATAGCAAACAGCTATCCGGAAGGAAGGCCTTTCAGTGGGCTTGTCTGCATATATTTGGTATTTCAGACATATTCTATTAATAGCACACTCGCTTCATGTTTTACAACTTTCATTTGGATATTTTCTTCCCAACTGAAATGGAAATATTTTTCCCGACTCAGTGAGAATGGAAGAAAGAATTCAGGGATTTTAGGCTAGGACATTGCTGCCAGGAAGACCTAATGTCATAGAGTGGAAACGATGTCAAGCACTGAAGCCGACCATTTCTGATTGAGCCCACACAGGAGCAATAAAGTCAGAGCCCTGGGGAGGTGGGTCTGATCACTCCAATGACGGGTGTCATCGTTGATATTTAGGGCGGTCAGAACTTTTGCAGCCACATTGAGCTCCTGAAAGTTGCGATGAACATAGCATTCTCATTGCTCCCTCCACTGACCTCGCCAATCTGCCTTTCATAATTTCGTCAGATGCATCAGATGCCTTTCCCTGTGCAGCGATCTTATGGTTTCTAGTCCCTTGATAGTATAGAACTTGGCTCTCCATAAACCCCTTTGAAGTTTTCAGCGTCTGACTTCTTACATGCAGGGTCCAGCTCAATGCTGCAGCTCCGTTGAGACCCTTTTGAATCTCTGCTTTTAAAATGATTCATCATACAATTGCCTGTTCTCTTCACAGCAGGCATTGTTATGCGAAAATATCTTGCTTACAGCGTTTCCTTGTTTTTTTAAGCATAATCACATTGATAATAATAGAAGATTAATATGAAAATAACAGGAAGCATCATAGGTATGCTAAGTAGACAGGCATTTTGTGACAGATCTTAGGTGCATTGCCCTTATTGAAAGGATTAAAAGAGCAGATTTCAAATTGAACATGAATCCCAGTGACTTAATACCATAAATGAACACTTATTTTGATTGGTTTTGGGAAAGGGTCTATCAGGTCACTAACACCGGAATCTGTGGGTTCCATAATAACACATTGTGAAACTCTAATCCAGGCTCAGGAAACTACCACAATTTCAGCTACCAGCTTATGGCGTTCACGCACCTCTGATGAAAGTGTCTCTCAACACCCTCTGGTTTCAAAATCAAGTGCTGTATCTATTTCCTATTACCACGGTAATGATGCAAAATCTAAGCCAACAAAACATCAGTGCATCCAATAATAGTCTATTTTGCTCACCCCGTGTGTCTGCCGGGTGGTTCTGCTCATGTGGGTTGGTTGGGAAGCCAGCTTTCGGGCTAGCTGGGGGGCTAGCCTATGGTGGCTGAGATAACCCCTTTGTGTTTCTAGTGGCCAGTGAAGGCAGGGTTCTAACAGCAGAAGCCGAAAACACACAGTCTTTTTGAGGACAAGGTTAGTGCAAGCACACAATCACTCCACACCATTCCATTGACTGAAGCAAGTCAGGCAGACAGGCCATGATTAATGAGACGAAAACAGATCCCCATCCCTTGATGCAATGAAGCAGAAAGTCACACTGGAAAAGGAGCCAGTGATGCAGCAGGCCACCACAAACACTAAATTCTGGGTCAGTAAAGTTCTTGACTTTCCATAAACCCATTGGCTACGCACAGTATGAAGACTATTTCCACTTCCGTCTTTATTACTGTTTCCTTTCAAATTTCGCACGACTGCTTCTAAGGCACATAAACCTAGTCGGTATCCAGAACAGTAGGCTCAAGACAGTTTAGGAAATCTACTTTCCTAAGTTCTCTACGGCATGGGCATGGGACAACTCACTGAAAGAATGTAATGACAACTCAGTGAATACAACAGTCAACCTCTGCACATCATTTTTGGGTCCCACGCGACCTCCCAAACAATTTGCACACCTGACTGCCCCACAATGAAAAAAATTCTTTTTTCTGCTCATCTTCCTGCATTCCGCCTTCACTACTTAGAAAAACTACAGGTTTTCCTCTCATTTCCGAATGTTTCTGGCCTCAGACATGATCCCAGTGGCTCAGCACCAGTCCTAAAAATATTGGAAACATCTCTGAAGTTCCGACCTGCAAAACTTGCGCTGTCTCGCAGACATTCTCCCTCCACTGGGTGTAGTTTTGAAATGGATCCAAGAGCATCCCTTGAGGCCTTTAAAGTAATTTACCTTCCAATGTATGCAGGGAGCATGAAAATTATTCTGCTTACATCTGATCTGTCATGCCATCCGCTCGTTGACCAAAGCAGCACACTGCCTGAAGATTCAGCCGCAACTGGAAATGCGCAGCTAACATGAATTAGCTTGAACAGGGAGACTTCTTGGGAGCATGCCTGGAATCGTTGGAGCCGTGATATTTGCCTTTTTGGTTGAAAGCAGATGTTCACCACAGCGCCCTTCAGTGAGCTGACAAGCCAGCTTGCCTAACGGCATTTTATAACATAATCTTTGTGGTTTCACTCACTTGGCATATTAGCCCTGACTCCATAACAAATAACTTTCCCAATCTACTCATTAGTATTCCTTTGTCTCTTCCTGGGAAGTGTATTTATCTTGTCTTTTTCAAACAGGATATATTCTTTACCCTCTCCCTTTCCTTAAAGTCATGTAACTATGTAATTGACTATAAAATGATTCTCAATCTAATTCATACTCAGAAAACAATTTTGCTTTTCCAGGCTTTTCAGCATGATTTTAGAGTTATTTCTTATGGAAGAAAAACTGATATGTTCTGGTTTGTTCTCTGATCTATATTCATACCCTTAGTATCATGAGTATGCACATACACACACACACACACACAAACATACATACATACATACCACACACATACCACACACTCACCTTAAATAGACAAACTCTGTGATTATGGAAGTTGTATCTGTAGCACTAGTTTGCATGGTTCAGTAGGTTCAAATAACAGCACAAAAGCTTGGATGCTAGCATGGTCCTCTAGTTGAAGAGGTACAGAGGTTGCAAGTAAATTCAATGAATTGACTAAGGCATTGGCTTCCTGTCTCCTAAGCAAGCAACTTGTCCATTATATATTTTCTGTTAGTTTTTAAGAATATTTTATGTATGGGCTTGGGCTAGTGAGAATGCTCAGGGGGTAAAGGTTCCTTGCATGCAAACCTGCAACCTGAGTTGCTGGGGAAAAATGAGGGGGGGAAAGAAGGGCTGGGGGGAGCCCATATGGTGAAAAAGTAAAATGATTTCTGAAAGTCATACCCTTGACTTCCACATGCTCCTATATGGTCTTTCTCTCTCTCTCTCTTTCTCTTTCTCTCTCTCTCTCTCTCTTCTCAAAAAAAGTTTTATAAAAGTTTTATGGTCTTTAAGTTTTTAAAATTTATAATTAGTTTAATTTTATGCTTAATTTGAAAATTTAATGTGCTTAAATAATTAATTTACAATTGTTATTGCAGATAGAGGTCATTTTACTTTTGTCACATACCCAGAGAGAGAGACCACTGTCCTTCTTTGTGGTGTCCCGTGCCCACCTAAGGCTATCATTAGGGGATCTTCTCTAAATCCTGTATACTACCTTTAATGTTGATCTCTCACTGAAGCGACAGGCACTTTATCATTTGTCTAAACAAATCAAAGAACTGCAAAACACAGCACAAAGAAAAGTGACACCTGAAAGTAGCAGGGTTTCATTCTACTTTTCCAAACAATTTGCCATATTTCTTTGGCCATCATAGCAGCCACATGCTGCTGGTTAATAAAGCACATTAGACAGTGCCCAGAAGGCTAAGTGTGCAAAGGAATTTATAGGATGCCCAGCAATTAAGAAGGCTTTTTTTTTTTGGATATATAAAGGATAGCACCTATGAGGGATAATACTAAAACCTAAGAGTTTCCCTCTGAATTTAGTGCCAAATGCTTGCAGTATGAGGTAACAGATGATTACGAACATGATTAAGATGTAACTATCATTCTATTTCCATTACTAGTCTTCATTATACTTGCTTAATGATAGTAACTAAATTCATTATATTCCTGAGGAAAAATATTATAAATAATATTAGAAAGCCTTGTAATATAAGATGCAAAGACATTTTTATCTAATTGCAAAAATATGCTTCTTTCTTTTCTATTATGGAAAAAGACCTGTAGAGGAAGGTCTAGGACATGTGTGTACCCTCTGTGTTCGAGTGTATGGGCACATGCATTGCATGAGTACACATGCCATATGTGTGGATACAGATGGAGACCTGAAGTTGATACTGAGAATCATCTATAATTGTTCTTCTACCTTATTCTTTTAAGACACAGTCTCTAACCAAACCTACAGCTCATTAATAGAGCTAGTGTGAATATCCAGCTTTCTATATGGATTCCTGGCCTCTGTCTTCTGAAGCTAGAATAACAAGGGGCTGCCACACACCCACCCACACTTTTATATAGGATCTGGATATCCAAGCTTTGGTCTTTTTGTTTGCGTGGCAATCTCTTTAATTAATTACTGAGCCATCTCTCCAGCCCTAACTACAAAATTTCAGTCATAACCACAATAGTAACAATTATGTCATTGACAAATGTGACCAAACAAAGAAACTTATTGTGATGCAAGAAAAGATCACATTTCATCAGTGTTTGGGAACAGGATTCTCTGGATAAGCAGCAGATATTATGTATTTGTACTTACATGTCTTTACAAACACATATACATTCCCAGAAGTTTTGCAAGCAAACACACATATGTTATAAAGTTGGTCCATTGCTTATTTATTAGAACTTAATCAAGCTATTAGAACTCTCTTAGCCTCATTTTTAAAATGAAGCTTTTAAGGAATCACTCATTTGTTATAAGAATTATAAGAGAAATAGTCAGGAAAGTTTATATGGTTTATCTGGCTCATATTAACTACAATGTCTTCTTTCACAAACCTAAAAGGTGTGACATTATATGCTAGTAAAGTTTTCAATTTCACAGAAAAATTTGTTCTATGATTACAGCAAACTTAATGTGAGAACATGGCAATATTTGGATAGACATCTTGACTTTAATACAATTGTCTTCCCAGTTTGTGATTTGTACTTAACACATATTCAAAAAATTTAACTGAGTGGAAACCAAGCCTGATTTATCCATTCCCAGATGACATTTGAGTTTGAGAAAAAACTACAACTCCTGACCTATATTTGTAAGATAGTGAATAAAAGAATATGGTGATGCCATGATGCTTATACAGAAAATAACTAGTTTATGGTATTTTGACATTAATATTACTATATATGTTTCAGATTTCATTGCTGTAATGAATACATGACCCAAAAAGTTTAGAGAAGTAAAGGAGCTATTTTAGCTTAAAATCTCAGATTATAGTACTTATAGCAGGAATATTCTACCAGCATCAGGCACCAAGGGAGCAAGGCATACCATATCCACACGAGTAGATGGGACAAGCCGTCTCTCTTCCTAGTTTTTACTTTCTAGTTTGTCAATCTGTCAAATCGCCAACTAGCTTTCTCTCTACCTTATGTACCTGTCCAGGGAATGGTCCTTCTACTATGGACTAGGACATACCTTATCAATGAGATGATATCCTATAGGCTTGCTTAGAGACTTACCTTAAACTAAATAATTCCTCATAGTGCACACAGGTTCACCTTTTCAATTATCAAGTTTACATATAAACTTATTGCCCTGATTACTATGGATTCTTAGCTAAGTGTTTTACCTAAAAACCTCTACCTCCTTCTGATCCATGTCATGTTCCTTTTTCTTGAGATAGAGATTGTAGGGACTCCTCTCTCCCCTCATTAGATTTTACTGCTCTCATTTCTGTGTTATTACTTTTTTTTCAGCATTGAAAAAAACACTTATAAATAGAATTTAACATCGAAGATTTAGGGCTACATAGAAACAAAAAGGTTAACTTGAAATAAAGTTTAGAAAGTTTTTATCATCAAAATCACACATACAAATCACAAGGCTTCATAAAACCAGGCTGAAAAGATGGATGTCTTGTCTATCTGTTTGTACATCATTCATCATCAATATCTCCATCATTACCAACCTTTCTCAGAAACTTCCATATAGCACTATTCTAAACAATCAAGTTATGAAGAAATGGTCTTTTTATAACCTCTCTGGTAAAAAAAAAAACAAAGATAATTCCTGGTCTGGCCATGAAAAGATACTCTATTAGTAGGTTCCCATAAAGTAAGGGGAAGCACCAAGGAAAAAAAAATAGAGCTTTCAGTGGTGAACTGTTGCAGTTACTCTTTCTACTGCTCTGAGATGGCACTCATACAGCCAACTAAAGGGAGAAAAGGAGATTTATTTGCCTTGCAGTTCCAGAAGGGAAGTACTTTCCATTATAGCAGGAAAGGCATGGCTGGTTGCCAGAAGCTAAAGACGGTTTAGGTCACTGCAGATATCATGGAGGCTGAGAAAATTTGCTACAGACTGCCAGAGCAACAGAAGCAGTGTGAGGCTAATCAACACCAGGGTCCACCCCCTGTGAGGTGTTTTCCTCTAGTGAGGCTCTTAAAGGTGTCATGACCTTCCCAATACCAACATCAACTAAAGATTCAAACACATGAGCCTATCAGAGACAGGTTACATTCACACCAGAACAGGGGCAGAAAGAGAAGTGAAAAATGCAAGGAAAGGTGCCAGTTTTATTTCTGGGAAGAAGAGGGTAGAACTTGGGCTTGTGATGACAATGCAGAAGAACCCATGATTGATGACATCACAGAAAAGAGCATAGCTCCAGTTGGTATTGAACAAACAAAAGAGAAAAGAAAGAAAAAAGAAAGAGCAAAATCTAAATTCCAAGGCATATTTAAGACAGGACCCAAAAGGAGATTTAGAAATAAAAGCAAAGCAAAGAAACTATCAAGCTTAGAAAAAAAATGTGTAAATCTAGATTCATCAAAAGAAACTGAAGAAAACAGACCTAAATTGAGATAAGTAGATTGCAGAGCAAAAACAACTTAAAAATGAATAAGAATACACAAAATAAATTATAGAGATGGAAGGTCAAAAAGAAGTTCAGATATAATGAAGAAAGAACAAAAAGGTCTATACATACCATACAAGGTGAGCTATGAACAGGAGAAAACAGCACTTAAGAAAATTAGTGATGAGTTGGGGAGAAGATTCATTGTTTGAAGCCTTTTCCTCACAAGCAAAAGGACCTGAATTCAGATCCCCAGATCTTAAATAAAAATGCTGAGTTCATGTGGCAGCAGTCTGTAAAGCAACAGATAATTCCCAATGTCACCCTTGAGTCTACACACCACACACACACACACACACACACACACACACACACACACACACATGCAAAAAGAAGAAAGAAAATTAGCAAAGAAATCTTTTCTGTGCAAGAAACAGTATATTTCCTGTCAAAATAAGCTAAAAGGAAGCTAACACATAGAACCCATGAAGAATCAATAATTCTAAAGGAAAAAGATGAATTTTAAAGCAATAAGAATGTACAGAAGATATAGCTTAGGGATAAAGCACTTGCTGAAAATGCATGAGGTTCTGGATTTGATCCCCAATACTGGACCAAAAGAAGAAAAAGAAAAGAAAATCAATAAGGTAAACCAACATAAAAACAATGATGGCATTGCAATCTACAAAAGAATCTACAGCTAATTTCTCATCAGGAAGCTAATGAAAGCCAGAATCCAATGACTTCAGAAAATCAGTATGCAAGGACAAAATAAATTTCAGCCTACAATTGTGTATTACCTTTTCCAATTATGTTCTTTGAAAAAAGTAATTTTTTATCATTTTACAAATTAGGAATGAAAACCATCCATTTGCAAGTTGACAAGATGGCTTAGCAATCACATGTTCTTGTTACTGAGCCCAATAACCTGATTTCCTTCTCTGTAGCCCACAATGTGAAAGGAGAGGTCACACTCCCTCAAGTTGTTCTCTGACCTCCACACCATGGCATGCATGTATATGCATGGGCACATTGTACACACACAAGGACCAATAAAACAATGAAGAAAATCTATGGATAGTATACTCACATAAGAAAAAATCCATATTTTAATAAAAATATAAACTACCCTTGTTTAGCAAGAAAATGCAAATAAAACCTGTATGAGAGCTCTACAACATCCCTATCAGACTAGCCAAACTTAAAAAAATAGAGAAAGACAATGCCAAATGTTGGCAAGAACAGGAAAACAATTTAAACTTTTGTTTATTGCTTCTGTGAATGTAAATTAGTATAGCAACTTTGGAATGCTGTTTGGCCACATTTACTATAACTAAGCATGTATACATGTCTCCTGTGAACCGGCAATTTCACTCCTACCAACACACCCAAAGAATTCAAAACTTATGTTCTCTAAAAGATACACATAAAGAAGTTCTTAGCAGATTTCTTCATAATACCCCAAACTACAAGCAATCCAAAATCCATAAACAGTATAATGAATAAATTATGGAATATTCATACAATGCAGTACTGCACAACAATAGAAACAGAATTAGCTCTTCTACATGCCACAGCAGGGATGAATCTTACAGGCATAATGTTGAACAAAAGAGGCTATACAGCAGCTTCCACTTAACCTCAGGGGTAAACTCCAGAGCATTCCATGGATGCCTGAAAGCAGGAATAGGAGCAAACCTGATAGAAAAGTTCTATTTTCTCCCCTGTGTATTTACCCTTCATGAAACTTAAGAGCAAAAGATTGAAAAAAATAGCTAATAAATATACGGTTTTACAATAATTTATAAAAAAGCAAAAGTTGTCTAAATGTGGTGTATCTATCTGTCTGACTCTCCCTTACCCTCACTCTTTCTCAAAATATCTGTTTATACTGGACTGTGTTTTTATACTACAGTTGACTACAGTTGACTACAGAAAATTAAATACTATTATACAAGAAAATGTAGTATGCAGGTTAAGATTGTATTACTGTGAAGGCTAATCTGTGGAGACAGAAATCAACAGTGCATTTAGAGAGTATTAAGTGGGAGGAGAAAGAGGAAGTTTGCAGAGGTGCTATACATTTTCTATACATTAATCTGGATTATGTATAATAGAGTGAGTATGTGAGCATGTTAGTTCATAGTGTGGATGTTGTGTGGATGTGTGTAGTATGTGTGCTGTATGTGTAGTATGTATAGGTATTTATGTGAATTTATCTCTACATATGTGTGCACATATGTATGTTGCATGCATAAGTATGCTTGTTCAATATGAATGCATATGTGTTTGCATACACATACGTGTGTTTACATATGTAAAATGTTTTTGCTAAATATTTAAGATTTGTGATTACTATATTTATGTTCTATGTCAATAAAAGGACTATTTTAAGCAACATAGATGAAAATGTTTTCAATTTTTACCTTTATTTTAAAAGGAAAAAATTTACCACAGATTTGCTTAAAAGATAAGAAAAATAAAAACACATTAAAAATAAATTAATGAACTAAGATTAAAGACACAATTGGAAACAATTAAAGATACAATTGGAAACAAAATATAAATATTTATTAAGTATTTAAATAAATGATAATAACTATTGTCTCTAAAAGAACCTTACAAGTTTGTAACCTTTGAAAAATTGATAAAATTTTACAAAAGATGCTATTTTAACAAAATGACACAAAAGTTACCATAAAGTGATGAGTTAAATTTTTCTCTAATCCTGACAATATGTTAGAGAGGCATCAATTTATTATGCACAGTACTAATTCAGAGGTCATCACTAAGTAACAGAAATGAAGAGTTTACTTTTCAAATAAAACTCAATGTTGATTTAAAAAAAAAGAAATACAAATGATGAAGATAATGTAGAGAGCCCATGGAAGGCTGGAACAAAGACCAGGTATGTTCATAATGACTTGAAAAAAGAAATAAATTGACATGGTAATGAAAAAGAAAGGCTGAGGTGGACAAGATAAAAACACTGGTAAAAACACTGGGCAAGCCTGACAACCTGGGTTCGATTCCAGGAACTGATGGCCTGAATTAGATATCCAGAAAGAACCCAAGTAAAGTGGAAGGAAAGAACTAACTCCACAAAGTTGTCCTTTGACCGCCACATGAACATCATGGCACCCCCCACACACAAATATCATATGTACACAAAAAAATAAAAATGTATTTTTTTAAAATTCAAAAGTTGTTAGGTCACATGGAAAGCATAAAAAACATCTAGTGACAGGAAAATTTCAATATACTAAAGAAAAATATATATCATTAACATTGTAGATTGAGGAAAGAGTAAATACCTGAAAGATAAAATAATCATTAATAAAAATTATTTCATTGAGATAGAAAATTCAGTAGATATGTATATATGTGAATATATATTCATATATTATCTTTTTATTTTTATATCTGAACTATGGATTCTGTAGTATATAAAGAATATACAATAAATACAGAAGGCTGGAACCATTTCTGGCTGTCCATGTTCTACAACTAAATCATCTCCACACATTCTCAGAAATTAGGCAGGATCATTCTACCTAAAAATGTATTTTTCAAACATGAAATGAGAAAGAGAAGCCCCCTTTTTTGCAGGCTGGGTTTCCAAGTCATCCTGAGGACAGCTGGAGATTTCCACCAAGGCGCTAAATCTCCTATCCTGTAATTCCCCTGGCAGTAACTAAGAAAATTTCCAAAATGTGTAGGAAACTCTGGGAAAATTTTAAGAGTTAAGTTTCTCAACTTTTTCTATGGTGATGTCAAGTAAGAGGTCTACGGAAGGGAAGGAATAATCTATTTCATGGTCAATCAGAACAGAAATTCAAGAGGAAAAGACAGCATCAATTTGCAGTGGTGAAAAATGCTGTGCCTGAGGTTTGGAGAAAGGTGAAGAGAACACGTGACATCCAGTGTCCAGTAGACACAGGGACAGGACTGGGGAGATGACTCAGCATTTAAAGTCTTTTCCTGGAAAGCAGAAGGATCTAAGTTCAGATTCCATGTAAAAATACCAGGCAGGTGTGGCAGCCTACTTGTAATCCTAGCCCTGGAAGGCAGAGCCTGGAATCCTCAGAGCAAGCTGGATAGGACTAGAACTAGTGGAATTCTTTGGGCTTAAGTAGAAATCCAGGCTCATAATAATAAAGTAGAAGAGTAATAGAGTATGATTCCCTTGGGCCTTCACACACACACACACACACACACACACATTCAAGTGCACATATGCACATACACCTGCACATACACAAGTGCCCACTCACATGTAAATACACATATGCACATACACTATGCACCAGAGACACTTGTAACTATGTAACCAGAGACACTTCCATCTTGATCATCCCCATGCATTTCTGGGCACTTTTCTACCCAAAGAGAGCAATGGATCAAGCCCGGGAGCTGGTTAACATGCTGGAGAAGATAGCTGGCCCCATTGGCATGCGCATAAGTCCACCTGCTTGGGTCGAACTGAAACATGACCAAATAGAGATCTATATCCGGACCATTATATGAAAGAAACATAGAAAACATAGGGGCATTCCCTAATGTACTTCAACTTGATCTTACTTTCAAAACTTTATAAAGTCACTTGTGTAATAATTATTGGTCATGCGATGAATGAGATACTTTATTCATAAAAGTTCAGTCTTCATCATCAACATCTTGTGTAGAATTGATTAACTTAACATTATCATAGGAGTCACGGTTAGCTGTAAAAAAATTTTAACTGAATATTAAATGTGCTAGCATATTCAAAGAAGTTTTGCCTATAAGAAAAAGACCTATATAGTAAACAAAAATTAAAGGTGAAGAAGATTTATGCAAACTAATAGCATTTATCACTAGTCATCCTGCTTTTGAGGCTACCACTGACCACCCACGGCATTGAAGTCAAGGCTCACTAGTCTGTGATTATGTAGGTGAATCCTTCAGAGATGCACTCATCTGTATTAAACCTTTTTCATTCATTCATTAATTCAGTGAACACTTGTCCTATATCATTTACTAGATACTGAAGAAACAATTAGGAACTTCTGCCCTCAAGGGGATTACCATTCACTAGAGAATACAGAGAAACAAACCAAGCAAGATAGCTTTAATTCCATGTTTTCAATGAGAACTAAATAATGTGCTTAATGAGGGGAGCATCAGGTGGCTGCAGAGAGTTCAAAAGACCCTCCTAAGATGCCACTTACCTGAGTTGTGAAACATACTTAGGAATTAACAGGGGAAAGCATGGGAAAACAATTGCATTCACAAAGGAGTAGAAGCATAAAAACCAAATAGTGAAGTTGGAACTACAGCACTTGAATGATTATGCTCAATCTCCAATTTATAACTCTTCCCTGGAAGGCATAGTGATCCATTAAAGATAGTTTAGAGAAACAAGCTGACAGGCTCCGATGTGCATTTTTGAAAACAATCTCTCTTGATCTCACTTAACAACTGTTAAGTTAGAAAGTTTTGCAGTGGGGCTGGAAAGGTGGCTCAGGGGTTAAGCCTCTGCCTTGCAGGCAGAAGGTCCTGAGTTCGGATCCTAGACCCCATGTATAGACGCCGGGTAGGAGCGGTTCATGGTGGTTCCCGAATTTGCCCGTGGTTCTACACACACGCACACGCACGCACAATTGAATAAAATAATAATAATAATAAAAAGAAAGTTTTGCAGTGGTTTGGACCGGGCTCATTGAGAACTTCAAGCAGGTAGAGCCAGGATCTGAAGAGAAGCGAATGGATGGAAGTGGTGCTGAAGAGGCAGAGACTCAGCTCGGGATGGCTGCCGGGCATGCATGGGTAGGTATGCCTGGGTAACTCGCTCAGTTCTGGCTGGAAGTCCTTTGCCCAACAACTGGAGCCTTTCAGGAATGAAAACAGAGAATAAAGGAAGAGGTGCATTTTACCAGCAATGTGTTGACTTTTGAGACACCCCAATGAGGAGCAATGAAACATATAATTTCATAGGCAATGAAAAATATTCAAAACAAACCTCTGACCATATGTGTTTACCTTAGCAGGCAGCAGTTAATATCTTCAGTCGGAGCAACGAGAAAACCGGAAAAGGAGAGAAGCGAAGAGTCATACACAAGACCTTCAAATCTCACTTACAGGATAAAGAAAGAGAAACAGGAATTCATGTCACAGCCCACAGCAAAATAAGAGTAGCCATCAAAAGAAGACAAAGATTAGAAAATTGCCCTGTGGACTTGTTAACTAGGAATATCTCAACAGTTGAGGGTACACTCTCAGGTTGTACACTGGGTGTAAAAGCAGGAAACCACGAGTGAAGAGGGGAGGAGATGAAGATTTCCAGGCAGCAGAACACTAAGGGAGAGTTTGACTGAGAAATCAAAAAGAAACAGTGCATAAGTGGGTTAAGAGATGCTAGGGGTGGGGGAGGAAGTCTCAGCCCTGTTTCCATACGCAGGTCACAAATCCACAAGTACTACACTTGTGTGTGCAAAGTGAACACATGACTTCTTTGCTTGCCTACAACAAAATCTAATCCTTGACACTTAATTAGCATAGATGTGCTCATTTCCTTGCAGCACAAATTATCTCTTTTGGTGAGCTGTCTCTTCAAGTCCATGCCCTGTTCCTTCCCATGAACGACCTACGTTAATGAGTCTATTGAAGGGGTTAATGCGTGGAGGGCACCTTTTCTAGCATCTTAGAAAAAAAATCTTAAACTGTCATAACAATCCTATCGTTATTTTAAACATGGAGAAAATGAATAACTTAACCAAGGTCAGGCAGCAGCAGCAGAAATTAGTAAAACCACGGGCACAAATGTGGGCAGCCTATGTTCTTACGCTAACACTTAGAAACTGAGAAAAATGCATAGCTTTTTATCTTGATGATTCTGTCTGCTTTCTACTTTGGGGAACACTGACAATAACACTTTGTCATCTAACATCAAACTGAATTATCACTGGGCTCCATGTGTCTAAACGTAATATTTGCATGCTAAAATCTTCATGTGCACTGACCCATGTATCTCTACTTAGATATCTTGGTGTCTCTTTATCCCTTTCCAAAGAATCAAAGAACCCACAGAGTTGGGTTCTTTGTGTGAATGGGGAATGTTTCTCTGTGTGAATGGAGAAAAGAAATTCTCCTTTTGCAACATACTCCTTCAATCACTGTAGTGCTATTTCTTCCACAATATTCTGGACATAGCTTTCAGCTGTACCTTCCCCCACAAACCCTAACATCTATATTACCTTGGGCCTAACAGGAATATTTCCCCAAGATTTCAGTATCTCCAAACCCTGAGTTTCAACAGTACTTTGTATATAGGCATTGATTCAAATCTTATATTAATAGAGATGAAAAATTTAGAAGTTGAAGCAGTGGCTCATGCCTGAAATCACAGTTCATGGGAAGCTGAGGCAGAAGGATTCCTATGAGTACAGTCTAGGCTTCATAATATGTTTAAGACAGATAAAGACAAGACATATAAAATGCATTCCCTTTTACCAAAGACTGCTTTTCATAATTACTGTGTTGCTGAATGTCTGAAGAATTCAGTGTCTTGGATGGAGCTGGTAAATTAAACTTTTGTTCTACACAAAATTGATCTCTTACCCCTGAAGATTCATGTCCCAGACATAGTTGGGAAGTTAGAAGAACATATGATACTGAAAGGGAACACATCTTGACTTTTTAATCTTCCAAATATTACCAACTTACAAAACCTTTCTTTGATGCCATGAACAAGTATAAGCAAACACTTGCAGTTCTTCTCCCTCAAGTTGTCCTTTTCACCCTGGAATGCCAGGGTACTTGATCACAGATTTTCCTTCTATTGTTCTATGACAGCCTATTGCAGTTACTCTTTCTGGTGCTGTGAGACAAAACTCAAAACACCACATAGGGGAGAAAAGAAGATATTTATTTGACTTGCAGTTCCAGAGGGAAAATACAGTCCACTCTGTCCAAAAACGTATGGTGGGTGGCAAAAGCTGGAGGTGTCTTAGGTCACATCCTTCATCAAGCAGCTGAGACAGCAAACTACAGATAGAAAGAGCAGATTACTAGTGGGAGCAGGGTGGGGCTAACCAATCTCAAGGCCCACCTCTTGTGACATGTCTTTCTCCAGCAAGATTCTACCTCCTAAAGGTTCCATGACCTTCTTAAACATGAATAGCAGCTAAGCAAGCAAACACGTCAGCCTGTGGAGGACAACTCACATTTCAACAATGACACAGCTCTTTTTAATTTTTGACAACTGAGTGGGTTGTCAACATTTTTCATTTTCTGAAAAAAAGATCATCAGAGCAAGGTTCTTTTATTTGGAATCAGTAGTACTTTCATGAGTCATTGCAAATAAGAAATTTAAGACTACATAGGCAAATATTTTCATTACATAAAGAAGATGTATCTTCCTTGCAGGAATTCTGCTTATAGATTTAGAGCGTCATAAAAGAGCTACTGGTAGGTATTATTTACATCACTAACACAGATAGTGTGGCTTTAAAAGGTGGCATTCATAATTATTATAAGCCCAACTTCTCTATCTCCTTTAATGAATCACAAAATACTTGGATGAGTTACGAGCCACTGTGTACAGGAGGCTTGAGCCTAACACATCTCATTGCCAGCGCTTTCAGTGAAAGTCAGAAAATCATCCTCGAGCTTGTACAAATTAATGAGGGAGGCAATAAGGCTGTAACAGATTAGCATAGAAAAAACATACATAAGAGAAAAACAGCTAGTAAATATGGGAGGAAACAATTTTTCCTCTTCTGAAGAATTGAGTAAACAAAAGGATCAATGATGTACACTCTTAGAAGCCTTAAATTAAGAAACAACTTGAAATGATGAAGCCAAATCATGATGCATTTGAATGAAAGCCATTTACTAATATGTCGTTAATATTACAAATCCATAGTTTCAGAAAATAATACGAAAGTACACTTTGAGTCCCCATGATATTCACACACTTGGGCCAAAGAATTCCAGTCTTGGGAGTTTATTTTAATGAAATCAATTTGGGCACTAAGATACTAAGCTAGAGTCAGCAGAGTTTTTCTCTGAAAAGCAGATATCGTAGGCTTCCTGTGACTTCCACTGAACTAGAGAGTGAGAACAATAGATAGCAGATAAATGAGGATGTGGGACTGTGGTCCAGTAAATTTACTTTTCTTTTTCTTTTTTCTCCTCTTTGGAGACAGAGTTTTAGTAGGTGGTCCAAGTGCTCCAATTTACAGTTTCCTTACCACGACTCAAGAATGCTGAGATTAGAGGCAATGTTGGGATCCATAGAGGCAGACAGGCAGGAGGGTGTGACTGATGGAGAGAAGCAAGGATAAGTACTCAATATGCTTTAAAAAGCAGAAAAAAATAAAAAAAACAGACAAACTGAAGGAAACCCCAGGGACTACAGACAGGCAGGAGGTGGACAGGACTGAGAAGAGAAGGGAAGGGGAATAGGAGGGAAGGTGGATGAAGGGAAGCAGGGATAAATACTCAATATGCTTGTAAAGCTAGAAAAATATATAGATAGGTAGATAGATAGATAGATAGATAGATAGATAGATAGATAGATAGACAGACAGATAGATAGATGAGCTATTACCCACAATCCAATGAAGTTGTATTTGCAAAAATAAATGTTGGGCAGGACTTGACAAATGGTTCAAATCCAGCTAATGAATTTTTTTAAATGGTAAATCCGTGCGTGCCCACTGTGTGCATGTGCACATATTGGGGATATTTAATAATCTCAAAATCTGAAAAAAATAGTTTCATAAGTTAGAACAATAAATTCAACGGATTAAAAGGTAGCCATCATATAGGGCAAATTACAAACATGTAGCTGCTTAGAAATTAACAGGACCCAAAATATATATGAAACAATATTATAAATACATAAAAAGCTACCCATCTGAAGAAGGACAAGGATGAAAGGGAATATAGAAAATGTGCAGACAGAATTCTTCCCTGAAAGGTAAGCTTTTGAGAATGCTCATTTCATTAGTATTAAAAATTGCTTAAGAGGTGACATTATCTCTAAGCTTTCATAAACACAATGCATAACTATCACAAGGCATCTGCCCTGGGTTTGAAAGTGTTCTAGGGAAGTGAACATGAGGATCCAGAAGCTTCTATAGTTCTAGGGCAAGCATATATAGTTTCATAGCCATGATGAGCTCCTAACACTCATCTGTCATCTTACAATGAAAATTGGCTACATTTGTCACAGAGAAGTAGGTGAAAAATTTGCATGATCCAAGTATTCCATATGCACTACTTTCAACAACTCAAAAGGTCTATGTTCATATAAGCAGCGATAACAGATTAGCCCTGTCCCTAGGGAATGGCAGCTCCTACACCTTAGGCCTAGTATTTGCTGCAGCACACTAGAAACCTTTATAAACCAAAGCCCATGTCAATCAGTAAATTCATAGACATACATTTTTATACTACCATTTAAACAGGTCCCTTATTCTTTTTTTTATTATTTATTCAATTGTGTGTGTATGCGTATGTGTGTATGTGTGTGTATATATGTATGTTTGTGTGTGTGTGTAGAACCACGGACGAATTCAGGAACCACCATGGACGCCTCCACCTCCTCCTCATTTACTCTGCCCCGGGATTCACAAGCTCCGCCCTACCAGGACCAGAAACGCAGGCCACCCCCGCCCCCCCCCCCCCCCCCCCCCCCCCCCCCCCCCCCCCCCTGCTTCTGCCCGGCGTCTGTACGTGGGGTCTAGGATCCGAACTCAGGACCGTCCGCCTGCAAGGCAGAGGCTTAACCCCTGAGCCACCTCTCCAGCCCTCAGGTCCCTTATTTTTAGAAGAGTTTTCCCCTATACTGTTCGTATTGTCTAAGTTCAAATTTGACTTATGAATTAGACGTAGTAAGAGATTAACCATAATAATACTCGATAAAATAGAGTATTAGTTGAACCAATCACCAAGATAGTTGGTAGATCATTATGTTTGGAGGAACAAAATCAATAGAATGAATATTTATTATGCTGGATTTGTTAGATTGACTTACACCACAGGGACGGTCCAGCGCTGGTGTCTGCACACCAGAGGGGCTGAAAGGTCAGTCTACTCAGTTCAAAGTAGTGCTGAAGCCTGTGGGATTCCTGGGACGCATCCTGTCAGTGTCGTTGGGTTCTGAAGCTGGGTACTGATGGGAGGGTGCGTGCTGCAGCAGATGCAACGGCCACGTCAGACAGATGCACTCGCCAGCAAGAAGCAAAGGCAAGCAAGGAGCACCTGTTTTTCCTCAGCACTCTTTGTATGGGGATGCTCTGGAGAAGATCCTTCGCGGAAACGCCCTCACAAGTCAGCCTGGAGCCTGTCTCTCCGTTGATTCCAGAGTCAATCAAGCTGACAATCAGGCTGAACCATCACAAGGCCAGGAAGGTGGCTCAATGGAGAAGACATTGAAGGATCAGGACCATGATTCATAAACCCAGGACCAATGTAGGAAATCCAGGCAGGATTGGCAGCTACCTGCAATCCCAGAACTCTGTGACAAAAACAAGAATCTCCAGGGCAAGCCTATCTAGCTGACTGGTGACTTCTAGATTCAACTGAGAGAGCTTGCCTTAATAATAAAAGTGGAGAGCAATCAAAAAAGATACCAGATGCCAACTCTAGGCTTCACATACATATGAATATATGTGCACATGCATTCACACATGCATATGAATACACATATACATTATGAACATGATATACATATAAAATGTATGACATGTGAGTAATATATATAGTGTGCATTCACTGGACAAATAGAGAATTCACATTCTGGGTGAGATAGAAGAGAATGGCGCAACTCGGCATGATGAGCAATTTAACAATGGCAATTTATTTCTGGCAAGTTCTGTGTTATTTTCACACTACAGTTGACTATGGTTAACTGCAGTCATGAAAGGAGAAATGGGAGCTAAGGGAGACTATGATTCTGTATCTACGCCACCTCCTCTGCTCTGCAGAACTCACGGGAAAAGACTGGAGAGATGACTCAGCAGTCAAAATTTCTTGCTCCACAATCATGAGGATTGAGAATGGATCTCAGCACCCACGTAACTATCTGTAACCCAGCTCCAAATGGGACAGACAGGAGGGTTATGGGGCTGGGTGGCTTCCAACCAAGCCATGACACAAACTTCAGGTACAGGGAGATACTGTGTCTCAGAAGAACAGATAGAGAGTGGTGGAAGAAAACACTCAATATCTGCACCCCGCAACACGCACACATGCATGCACACTCACACTGATACATACATACACATAAGAGAATGGCTGCAATTACTCTTCTCTTTTGCTGAGAGACCATACTCATACAACTAGCTCAAGAAGAAAGAGAGATTTATTTGGCTTAAGGTTCCATGGGAGACAAAGTCCACTGTGTTGAAAAGAGTATGGAAGGCAGAAAAAACTGCAGGAGTCTCGGACCACAGCAGTCATCACGGAGGCAGGGAGAACAAGCAGCAAACTGCAAGAATTTACTGCAAGAGGAAGCGGGCAGAGCCACCCAACCTCAACACCCACCACCCACATGCCTTCTTCCAACAAGACTTTGCCTCCTAAAGTTGCCACAGCCTTTTCAAATATTAACATCAGCTAAGGACTCAGACACATGAGCCTGTAAATGGCCAACTCACATTTAAACCACGACAAAAGTAAATAAAAATAAAATTTTAGAAAAACCTTATTATTGGAAGCAGATATTAGGAAGCTGATATATAGTTGTTTATTTGTCCTCCCACATAAAATCACACCCAAGTAGCCTAGAGTTCAATGATTAAGAGCAGAGATCCGGCTATGGACTGCTTCTGTTCAAAATCCAATAATTTACCTACTAGATATTTTATTTGGGAAATTTACTAGCTTCTCTATGCCCGTTTCCTCATTTGTATAATGCACACAGTAGCAAAACCCTTCTTTTAGAAGTGGTCTACTGCATGTATGTTCCTCCAAATATGGCTTAGCGCACTCTATGCTGAGTGCTTCTGAATACTCACTGATTATCTAGGAATTATCATCTACTGTAAACCTTTGCTATTTTGTTTTCAATCTCTACTGTACATGGAATTGTATCTCACTATTTTTATTTTTTCCTCAGGCAGCACATAAAATATTCATTCCACTTCCTAACCAGACAATAGTGTAATATCACTTCTCACACATCATACAGTGCTGTAAGGAATACGACAGGAAGACATCCACATCGACTCTGGGAATAATCTTAACTTCATTCTTCTCCCACCGAGCTGTTTACAACCTTAAAGCAACACTGATGATCGCCTCAGCCAGTTTCCAAGAAATGCAGCCAATTAAATCTCAAAAGCTATCTTGGGCTTTCAAGGGAAGCTTCTTGAGAGTTCTCTGGGTCATTTTGTAATGCAGGTCGAAAATTCGTCTTGAGGTTTGTCCTGTCTGACAAAAGTGAAAATCTAATGAAGGAACTCAGTGAATATTTTATTTCTATTATAAACCATAGTCAGTACTGGCATGAGTCTCAATAGCTGTTGTCAACACTCCACTTTCACTACTCAAATGTTGTGAATGAAGCAGACTTTTAATGTATCAGTCATATTCCAAAGACAATTGAGAAGAGTTATGAAAGATAAATAACACAGAGAAGTGCGTAATAGCTCTATTTGAGGCCATCTGTCCTAGTAAATATATTTATTTATTTATTTTTCCTGCTTATTCTAACCACCATTTATATACTTGCTGATGGTCCCTTCTAGTATAAAATAAAAATATTTTCATTTTCATTTTCATTTCCAACTGTTCCTATCAATCCTCTGCAGATATTCCGTGTGTGTGTGTGTGTGTGTGTGTGTGTGTGTGTGTGTGTTATGGCAGATGCTTGCTGGGTAGTCAAGTTGTCTGAAAACTTGAAATCCTTCCTGAGTTTCTAGAGGGCTGGGATTACAGGTATGCAATAACAGACCTGGCCTCTGTAGATTTTCCTGTTCACATAATGACTTTAGGGAGTTCCTATGCTGATAGCAGAAGTGATGATCAGATTAGTTGAGAAGTAATTATAGTCTTTTTTGGAATGTTAGTAAGAAGATTTTTTAAAAATATATTTCCAAATATAGTTCCTGAGGCAAATATGATAAGAAGTGTTTGAATATATTTTAGCTATGATAGAGAGTTTTATGTGCATCTGTGTGTTTTGTGTGTGTGTGGTGAGTATCGTAGTATATTTGTACATGTGTCGTGTGTATGTGTGTGTGTGTGTGTTTGTGTGTGTCTAAGGGTGCATAAATTCATGTGTGTGAATATTGACATATGCATACTCTGCACCTGTGTAGAGTCAGATATCAATTCTCACTTTCAACTTTGTTTGAGAATGGATTGCCGGTAGGTCTGCCAGCTTCCAAGAACTCTCTCTACCTCCCATCTCCCATAGGGGCACTGGGACAATAGACAGTCACCCTAACTTCTAGCTTATTGTGTGAGTTTTGGAGACTCAAATCTGGGTCCTCATGCTTGCCTGCCCTGTGTAAGGTCCTATTTGTGCCTCCTAACCACAAAACTAACTAACCTTAAAGACATGTGCTTAGAAAATATTCCAAATTCTAAAGCCTTATACCACAGTGTGTATTGGCAAATCCAGAATTGGATCTAGGACTCTTCTTTTGAACCTCTGGCAGAGGGGACGACTCAGTGATTAAATACTTATCATGCAAGCAAAAGAACTGAGCTCAGATCCCCCACATCTCATGTAAATTTCTGAGTGGGAGTTGTGGCCCACCTCTAACTCCAGACTCACAAGACAGAGATTAGCCTTATCAGTGAGCTATGGGCCTGATTAGAGATGTTTTCTCAATAGGAGTCAAGTGGTATGGTGACACATACATGCATACACACAAGAATACACACACACATCCATATACACGCATACACATACACACACGTATATAGACACATGTAAGCAACACACACAGATACATGAAAATGGGAAATTTCAAATAGCGCAACCTCAGATGGTACACTCACAAACATTACACTGGTTCCTACAGTTCTCAAATCACTTAGTGCCTCAAGCAAGTAAGCAAACATCTTGTGATCACTTGTGGACCTGTGTGGACAGTGACTCTGAATTAGGTTCTAGCAGATGACTTGCTGCTTCCCAAATCCTCATCATCTCGTGGATTGTGACTTGCTTCCTTAGCATCTATTGTCAGATGCAGGGACCCCCATTTCTCCCACGTTGCTGTATAGTTGCGTCTCCTCCCAACTTCAGGAGTAGAAGTCTGTTACTCTGTCTAGTCCCATTAATCACTAGCTAGTTCAGCAGAAAGAACAGTACCTGTCCTTGGTTGGGGCAGTCAGGGCCAGGAAAACTCTCTTCCAAGACTTTGCTTGCAGGATCAAGAAGACAGGTTCTGACTACAGTGGAGAAACCAGGAAGTCTATGATCAAGACCTGGAAGTCCCATTTGGGGACCTCTGTATAAGAACTGAGTTCAACTGAGGAAATAAGGCTGAGAAGTAGATAGAGAAGCCCAGGAGTTCTGACCGAATCTAAGCCCTAGATAAAGTCTCCTTGATGATCTCAAACTGCAGTGCTATAAACTCCAAATTCTCATTTTCGTTTGCTTGAATCAGTTTTTCTGGTATTCACATCCTAACTAATACACCTGAAAAATGACAATATTTCCTGGTGATCAATTTGATGACTTCCTTTGAAAAAGATTTATGATCTATACTGTTTTATAAATAAAGAATTAGAATGATTTAAATGACATAAAAATGCCTAGAAAATGGTGTGCACACAAATTAAATAGAGAGATCCATATCTTCTGTTGACTTGAAAATTAATTAGGAAATTAATTACTGGCAACTCTCTGGCAAGTATTTTTAGAATAGCTTTTAATTTGCAAGAGACCTAAGAACATGAAATAGTGTCTGATTTGCCATGAAGCCCCAAGAATGACCCAATTCTTCAATTCGTGTCAATCTTAACCAAAGGGAGAGTTTGATGTAGATGAAAGGTTACATCCTGACCTTCATAAGAAGAGACAAGAAGGAACTTTGGCACATATATAGGTCCTCTGAACTGCTGGGTCACAGATCATAAAAGGAATGATGGCCTCTTTATTGGAAGGGAAAGAGTTATCATCAGAGACTTCTTCCAAGAAAAATAAAAATTATTTCTTCCAATTTTAAGCTATGCCACTCTGGCTCAACTCAAGTAAATTCAATATCTCTTAAGAAATGTTAAGATATGTGACATTTGTAAATTAGTTTATTACCTTCTGATTATTCAGACTACAGCCCATGTTACCTAGATTTAGGATAATGTCATTGGAAAATAATTAAATACATTAAAATTGCAATCCTGCTACTTTCTGGATTATAGGTATTTCTGGATTAGCATATGACTACATGCTGTGTGATGTATTCTGACCAACCGCTTTGAATTTGTGAGAATTACAAGCACCTAGATGTAGAACCATCAGCACAAAAGAATCTACCCAATAATATGAAGAGACAGAGCCCAGCATGCAGCTAGATCTTATAAAACTTACATTTTTCACCTCTGTAAATCATAATTTCAGTGTTTGCAGCATTTTGAGTGCAGACACCACAGGCAGTAATAACTGACTTAAATGCCTTCACGGTCCAGCTGTTTGCAACAATCCCTCCATTCATAACTCTCAGAAGCTGAAATGACAGCTCAAGTGCCTTGAAAGAATATATGCTCCTCTTTACATTGTCCTCCAGGCTGACTCCAGGGTGCTCTCAACTCCACCACAGTGACTGCAAATGAAAACATCACGCCCAGCAGGATTACACAAGGCCACAAGAACCACACATACCTCTGTGTTATCACCCTGGGGAATCCGGCATTTGAATTGCAGTGTGTAATCTTCCTTGTGTTCTGGAAGGTTTGTCATATTAGCATAAAAGTGTTTGAAAATCATCTGTGAACATTGGTCAAACTACAGGAAGATTAAAAACACTGAAGAGGAGTGACAGAGTGTGGTAGAATTAGAGTTGAGCCTTGTTAGAATATCTGCAGCAGGTGCCACAGTAGTTAAGATGCTTTGGGGTTGCACACATTAGAAAACCAACTCGAATTGCCTATGAGTGAATATACTGACTGCATAATCAGCAATTCCAGAGTTGCCTGTGCCTTTAAGAACAGACAAATCTGCAGTTAAACAGCATGCTCAGATGTCTACTTTTCTTTGTCTTTCAGATCTGCATATTCCCCGCCCCTTGTTATATTACATGCAGGCTCTGCCTATATGCTTGTGCCACACAAAATGGCCCCAATAATCCTCATTTTCCCTGTTAACCAATCACAGTAGACTTGGATATTTGCATCCAATAGATACCCAGTATCCATCTTCGAGGGGAGGCAATGATTTGTCTTTCTTGATTCATGCACATAGCCCTGAACCAATAATTGGCAGTACTATAGCTGGGTTTGGTTACATACTCGCCTGTGAGGCTATGGGAGAGGCTCAGTGAGAGTGCTTTTGCCTTACACATGTGAGGCCCTGGGTTGCTCAATTCCCAACACATGCTAATACTCCATAGTCCCCCATGAATTGGAAGATAAGTCTGACTGACAGTTCTGTCTGAGCCACTAAGAATGGTCAGGTAGAAGAAATAATGGTTAAGCAAATAACATCTGTAGCTTCAGCTAAACACTACAGCTCATGTTCCCTACCCCTACAGAGCCTAAAGACCACAGCCACAAAGGGACCAGATCCTGTGGGTTTTCCAAAGATTTCCTTGATGAAAGCTCCAAGTCGGTCAACCAGGAGTGACAGATCCTTTACACCTGAAAGAAAGCAGCAGTGGAGAATATGTTGTGTTTTCTATGTGAACAGTTAACTTTTAACTTTTTTCCTAATTTCTCAAGTCATATACAGAGCATAAGATCGTGAATTGGGAAAACATGAATGCTGAAGATACAGTAGATGAATCTTGATGCTTTGTAACCCAAGTTCTGAGAGGAAAAGCCACTAGAAGTTTATAATGTGACTTACAAACTGCCCTCCAGTAAAATTGTATCACTTGCATGCAAATTCTAACTAAAGGAGTTCATGCTATTTGACTTCAGCAATTTAAAAACAGTCTTTCCATATAATAATGGAGCCTATAGAACAATGGCTTTTTGGAATCAATGTTCTTTCCTCATCTCTTTAGCTGTCATAAACACTTAGAACACATAGGTTCATAACTTAATGCCATTTCTAGCTTTAAAACTGGCTGATTTTTTTTTCTGAGACAAGATTTCACTATGTAGCCAAGACTGTCCTAGAATTAGTGAGCTTCCTGCCTCATCCCCCAAGCCCTGGGATTACAGGTTGTGCACTCTCACAACCAAATGCTTATTCAATACAGCGTTCAAATCTTTCATGGGTAAATAAGTATTTCTTACACATGTTTTTCACATTCATGAAAAAAGGCCAATGAGAATACACCATGATATTATTGAACTAACATACTTCCAACTGAGAAGAAAGAATAGAAGTGGCAGTTCTTCAAGTTCTTTCTACAAATGTTAGCAAAATTATAGATTCAGAATTTACTCACAGACTTGAATAGTCACACTAAATAGAGCTCATTTAACTGGTAAAATGGGACTTTTTCTTTTTGGCCAGGGAGGAAATGAAAAGAAACTCCTTAACCTAAAAATAGACATGTCTTCTTTCCAGACAAAAGCTGGAGTCTACAGATTCTGCTACAGTGTGGCCATGATGTCATGGTGAAGAAATTGTCCAGGTGGGAAAAATGGGTTATATACTAGAAAATAACTATAGAAACCGCTAGAAAGCAAAACATAAGACTTTACTGTAAATTTGAAGTTGACATGATCACAAATATTATATGAGAAAGAAAACTATACACGTATCAAACATTAAGAGAGAGAATACAATTTTTAAAACTTTGTGAACCCCAAAGTTGCAGAAATAGGTTGCAATAGTTGCTAAACTCTCAGTGTGACCAGAATCACCAACCACTTATGAAGGCATTTCTTCAGCAAGAGTTCTGACCAATAAGGTATAGGTTATTTCACGGTCTTTCAAATTCACTTCCTGAGATCCTCACAGCACTTTTTATTCTTTCTGAAAAATAACAGAAAACTGTCTCTTAGATGTTAGTTCTGTCTTCCCTGCACAAGACGAAGGGATCCACGGGGCCATTTTCAACTCTTTCTTTGCTAAACCCCAACTGAAATCACAGCACTCTTCTTTTGATGGAAGCTTATTCTCCCAGCCTCCCCCAAGTCCTTTCTTGATCATTTGCACTATGTACCTATTCACTGCAATTATTTTGTAATCCACAGTGTTTCTTCTTCCTAACTCTCCCAGGTGCAGGCACTTTAAATAATCATGTTTTCAGTGCTGTTTTGAAAATATGATTTAGCTGGCATTGCTTTGCAAACAGATTGTTAATAAATATTTTCACATATTTTTGTTTAAATAGAAACAAATGCAGCACTCAGCTATGATTTAAATGTGAACCTTGCTCCCCCCTCCCCCCGCCCAGGCTGCTGTACTGAATGCTTGGTCTTCAGCTGATGATGCTATTTCTGAAGGTGGTAGAACCTTTAAGGAGTTAATTAATGCTTGCTGAAAGTAGATCTCTGGGGAAGTGTTATTAAAGGGTACACTTGGTCCCGGCACCCTTCCCTTACTCTCTATCCTACCAGGAGGTGAAAGAAGTCTCCCTAAGTGCTCTAGTTGCTATGATATTATGCCTCACCAAGGAAGTAGATTCAAGCAGCAATAACTATGGTCTCAAATTTGTGAGTCCACCAGCAAAATACATGACCCTCCTTTTTAAGTTGTTTCTGTCCGTCATTCTGTCACAGGAGCAAGGAAAGTAACAAATGCAGATGGTTGTTGCCCATGTAATACTCTCAGTATTGAGAATGCCTTCTTACCAACTTTCATTCACAACTCTAAAAGTACTTAATATTGCTAACCTCTTATTCTTAGCGATCTCATTTAGCCAAGTAATAGTTTTTCACTTATATAAACTTATATACTGGCAAACCAAACTAAAATGTAACTAAAGCAGGATGTAAACATTTTCGTAGCTATTATATGAAGTGCTCTTTCTCTGCACATTTTGGTCTTTGATTTGAGGGTAGTTAGACCATGCCACAAAAAGTGTGTAAAAGATGCTATGACTTAGTTTTACTACACCCTAGTAGATCCATTCTACCGCTGTCACTTGGAGCCTAATTCTGTGATGCTTAAGTAGCAAATTGCCTTCTGTGCCTAAGCTATAAGAGATTTCTGTCTGCCATGGCCTCATGTAAGAAATTGCAAAGTCTAAGCATCAGCATTCTAAGGCCTCTTGGAAAGCTATGTCTCTGGAGCCCATCTTATTAGCGCAACACAAAGTGGAAAGAGCAGTTTGTTTTCCTGGATCTTTACTCTCTAATGCCACCCAGTTTGGCAATCTAAAGGGCATTGGTTACATCCTAGAGCAGCTGCCTGGACCTATGGCACTTGCCAAGGAATAGGAGAGAAGCTGGTGCATGCTGGAATGGCAGCTGAGAAAAACCCCAGTCTGACTTGGGTGCCAAATATGGCTGCATTTCTCTAAAGCAACCAAAGAGTCGTTTTTCTCCTGGCCGTTGTGACCATGTTATCGATTACATCTTTCTCTTCTCATTGGCTGTGAGAAGCCCTCAAGTCCACTTCTGTTTCTGGCACTATTATAGTCCAGATATCCTGAAAATCTCTGCCAATAAAAATGACTAAAGTGTTGAATTAAGGGGGAAAATTGATCTTTGATTGTATTTCTGAGCTGGCACAAAAGAGAGAAATCCACAGAGGCCAAAACAAAAGTGAAAACAGAAACCTAGGACTGGAGTCACTAACAATGCCAGGTTTTCCTCCCAAAGGGCTCGCATTAGGCATTTTAGACCCTGAGTGCACATGCGCAAGGGAGGATGTCAGTGTAAAGATTTCTCTCATAGTCCTACATCATCTTCAGCTTTAAGACAAATGAAAAAAATGAGCTAGGAAGTAGAGGGAATTTGGTGAGCTTTGCTCTCTCTACTTTGAAGGGAGAGAAATTTTGACAAATGACACCATCATAAAGCCCAAATTTACCTACTTGCACAATTCAGACAAATGAAAGCAGAGAATTTATTTCAAGTAGTCCAGTTGACACACTTGTTCATCCAAGATGACACAAAGAAGTCAATGCAAACTCTCTTTGGGAGAACACATCACTTCAGTGTAGAAATCAACAGATTTTCATAAATAAAAGGCCACAAAACACAGGGGGAAACATAAAACATGAGATAAAGTCAACAAAGAAAACAAATAGTAGAAATGTACCACAAAGACTTTGGGTAGTAGAATTCTTCAGTACAGATTATAACAGAATTGTGCTTCTTGCATTAAAGAAATAAAAGATTTAAACAACAGAATCAAGCTCACGAGATTTCAAAAAAAAAATCTAGCACACTTTTGAAGAATCTTTTAGAATTTTTAAAAATTACAAACTCATTGAGCAGACTAAATGCAAAAATTACAGCTGAAAAAATAATTAGTGAAGTAGACATAAGATCCAAAGAAACTCTCCTGAGTTCAGTTGATAGAGTAAAAGAGAAAAACTTGAAGAAGAAATTAAAAGCCATGAAGCTAGAATGAAATGAATCCTATTGAAAGGAAAATGTTGACAGAGTACCCTCTCAGTGGTGAGCCCATGAGTGTACTATGTTGTGACCTTGTAGCTCTTGCGTCCTTCAGGCACCAGACTATAGATGTTAGTCTCATTAGAAACTACTTGCAACAAAGAATGTGTGAGTCCCTGACTCATACATTAGCCTCAGACAACTTCCTAGGAACCCCATCAGGGACAGAGATATGGATGACACAAGGCAGAAAAGTTTAAGTCCAGTCTCTTTAGAGTCCTCACTTATGCTATATAAAAGGCCCAGAAAACCTGGGGGTAAATTCATAAAATCTTCCCAAGGAAAACGATGAGACTGGATATCTGAAGTTTTACAATAAATATCCTAAAATTCTGCTCATATGTCTAGAAAAACAAAATCTCTTGATTATACCACTCCAAGAGGTCAGGAAAATACAACATGGAGAAATTGATATTCTCTCTCTGACTCATTTACCATTGATGATCCTTAAGCCTAAAACTTTCCTTTGAGTCTTCCTTGATGCCTGTCAGGTTTCAATCATTTCTGCTATCTGTCAAAGCATTACCTACCACTGCATGGCTCTCCTACACAGCATTTTAAATAAACAATATCTCCTTCACTCCTGCCATATATTCTTGGAAAACATGGGCTTGCTAACTAGTCCCTTTGTCCTTAGTGTCCACTGGAACTATACCCAATACATATGCTCATTATGTTCCTCATGTTGTGTAGCCATTATCTCCAAATGGAAGTGTTCACTGCAGGAGGGAAGAGGAATCTCAGAGCACTCTGGAAAACAAGAAAACAAACTTACAAGACTCAGGAAGCTCAGAGTCAGGAGATCCCTCCTGAAGGTTATACAAGAAGTAAAGAATTGCTGTGCAGGAGGGACCCATTGATTTGCTTGCAAGTTCTGCAGAGAATGCTAGAGATAGGACTTTTGTGAGTTATCACTGCACTAGGTTTTTCAGTGATATAACTGCCTTTGAGTCACCCCTTATTCATACTTCTGTGACTATACCCAGTAAACATATTGGTTCACCCATCTAGACATGGGTGGATAATTTCTTTGGATTTTCGTAAGTCCCATGTGAAGAGAAAAATCATTCATTCGCTAGTCCCCAAGTGATATTACACAATACAAAATTTTAAAAAACTTTCTCTCTCTCTCTTACTCTCTCTCTCTCTAATTAAATACTACTGAGTCCAAACTTTGAACTTTGCTCTTCCAATTGTATATGAAGTGTGATAAAAGATGTGTTTAACTGTAAGTAAAAGTCATAAAAGACAAGCTAAGGATGGCAAAGAAGATTACAGTAAAAAATTAAGCAAGCTGTAACATCTATTGTACTTGCATTTCTTTTCTGCTTTCAGTATTTCACTAAGCATTCTTAGCTTTCCAAATTATTTAAGAATAATACAATTTTCTTCTTCAGGCTGCATGACTTTTATAAAGCTTTTTATTTTCGAGCTTTATTCTGCCTGGGCCTCCTAGACACCCACAGCTGGATGTCTTCTGCTTTTGTGGAATCACAACATACTAACATCCCAATCAGCTGGGGCTATCATTCAACCCACATGACTTCCTTCCAGATGAACGCAGTATCAGATCCTACATGAAATGATAGCAGAATGTATAAAGAAAGCTAGTATTCTGTTGTGTAATTTTGATTTCAAGAACAAAGTTAGAATAACAAAAACAATGAGAATGATTATTATGTTCTACAACACAAACCCTAACTGATGCCCTAAGGCAAATAGTTGATAAATAAAAGCATGTTACTTTTATATAATGACAAGCAAAACAGTTGCAAAAATATTATGTAGCCTAATATACACTACGCTACACATTTACATTCTTTTCATCTGTTTAACTCTCTATCTCTCTCTTCCTGTTTAGCAATTAGATCTCTCAATCATATGAAATAAAATCACAAGTATCAAACACCATTAATTTTAAGCACTTCAGCATGTATTACCTTAGAACAAGACATTTTTCTTATATAGCCAATGTGTAATTCTTAAAATCTGAAATTTAGCATCAATCTGTAGTCTAGTTTTTGATATATATTTGAAATTTGCAATTGTCCCAGCAACATTCTTTATAGCATGCTACTCCAAGTCTAGGATTGGAACCAATATTACATGTGGCATGTAATGGCCAAGTTTATTTAATTGTCTTGAATTAATCTTGAGTCTTTACTGTTTTTGTGTTTCTGTTACTGTTTTAAGAGTCAAACCCAGTTATTTTGTAGAACATTCCTGAGATTTGTTTTTTCTGATGTTTCTTTGTAATTAGATTCAGGATATGTACTAGGGCAAAAACACCCTTAAGGGGCAACACCATCACTTCACTTCAATTTGGTCCATTCATAGCTGGGGATCAATAAATGAAGAGGTGAGTGATATCGATGGACTTCTATAAAAACTTAAAAAACATGACAAATCTGAGAAATAAGTAACACACGGAGAGGGAAAACACTCACATTAAAATCTTTTCACAAGCAGTCAGGAAGTAAGCAAAGCATGAGACATATTCTATGGGGAAATTTGGGGAATGGGGATGTTTGTACAATGAGGCAAAACAAGCTTCTAATAGTTTTCAGGGCAGAGATAAATTGAAGAATCTTCATATTTTTTAATGACTTCTAATTCACCTAAGTTCTCTTTCCAGGACATCATTGGTAATTATGCTAATAAATCATAACTGGTTGCTGACAATGGAAAATGTGATCTATCTCTGGCAAAAGTAGAAAAAGCAATTTCCTTTCAAGTTTCCTTCGGTTCAATAGGTTTTAATCTTAAAAGTCTTTTAGGAATATATCCTTTGACAAAGTTCCTAGGAACGGAGCAAAAATGTATGCAGGAAAACATACAAAAATGGAGTAAGTAGATTTTTATATATTTGCATTATGTGTGTGCTTATTAGTATAAGTATGCATATTTTATGCCCACATATGTTTTAAAAACAATAAAAAGTGTGTTGTTTTCTAATGGTAAAGGTCAGAAATAGCAGAGCAGAAATTCAGCTCTCAGCTCTGGGTCCTGCACTTCCCTTTCCACAGTCCCACGTGTAACAGGCAGCATTTGGGCTTAACAATGAGACTCTGAAATCTCCTGTGGCAATTTTATCCGTCCCTGCAATTGGATGCAGTACAATGCTATTTAGAGCAAAGTAGAAGGGAATTTCAATGCATTATAATGCACAAACTATAATTTCAGACTCCATTTTCAGAAATTGTTCCGTCTGGAAACAAAAAAAGTAACTTCCCCAGAAGGTTCACCCTCGTACTATTTTTATGCATCTCTCTAGGCATGTAAACTTATGAGACCTAGGTTGCACAAAGAAAGGAGTTTCTGTTTTGTATGGTTAAGACCTCAGTATGCTTTGTATTCAAGTAGAGAATGAAGAGGCCCACCACACCATGCCCCGTTTTGGAGATGATGCTGTGATGGCAGGACGAGGACCTGCAACTGCTTTGTTGTTCGCATCCTGCAGGGAGTCTTGACGTTAACTCATAAGAAGGCACTTCCTTGTTTCTCTTGTTATTTGACAGTTTCATACGTATGTACATATGAACAAGAATCTAAATCATGTTCACCAGATATTACTGGAATCCATCCCCTGTCATTCTGTCATTGAAAACCTTCTCAACTAGTGTCTCTCCTACTTGGTGTGCATGTGTTTGTCTCTGTGTATGATATGTATATGTGTGTGCGTGTGTGTATGTGTGTGTGTGGTGTGTGTGTGTGTGTGTGTGTGTGTGGTATGAGAATTATGAGTGTGGTATGGTATACGCATGGTGCTAGCGGTAGGTGTGTATATATGTGTGTGTGTGTGGTGGTGCTGTGGTGTGTGTGTGATGTGTGTGGTGTGTGTGGTAGTAGTGATAGTATATGTGTGTGTCTGTGTATGATCTGTGTGTATAGTATATGTATGAGTGGTGTGGGGGAGTATGTATGTGTGGGGGGAGTTGTGGTGTAAATGTGGTTGCAGTGGTGGGGTATGTGTGGTGTGTATGTGAGGTATGTGTGCTGTGTGCATGAGTGTGCGTGTGCATGTGTGTGCATGTGTCTATCCGTCTGTTTCTGTGATGTGTCTGTGTCCTATCTAGTTCACATGGGTTGCCTACACTGATGTGGTCCAGGAACTAGCTGGAGTGTCGACAATCTATTACTGTGTGCACCATCGAAGACCATAGGTCTCCTCCCCACAGTTGACATTAACCATCAGTAGTCCCTCAGAGAAGGAGAGTGCCTGATGTGGTCGTCCCCCTTCCATGACAAGTAATTGACAGGTCAAATCTTATGCTAAGACACCATTTAAATTATGGCGCAGAATTTTAAGGTGATATCTGTGTTCATCATTCGTGTCTCTGCAAAAGCGTACCTGACAGATGTGAATTAAGGAAAGATTTCTTTTGGTTCAGCGTTTTGAGGACTCTGTCTGTCATGGCAGAGAAGTTATGGCAGAGCATCTCAGACCTTAGAGACCAAAGTTGCTCACAACACAATGGACCATGGGTGGAAGGTGAGGCAGAAACCAAGATCAGTAAAACCTTCAAAATCATGCCCTCGAGACTACCAGCTAGACCCCCATATTTAAAATATTCCACAGTCTCACAAATATCAGTCAGGTGCATATATTCAAAAGATAAGTATCTAGAAAGTACATTTCTGATTTAATCAGTAGCATCCCACCAAGCAAGCGGCTTTACATCTTCTAAGAATTATAAAGTAAATATAAATGTAAATAATTATGCATAAGTATTGCTATAGATTATTATGTTGATTCCCAAAAGTCTTTGTGGGAGAAAGCATCTAAATTAAATTTGGAAAATCAGCATGACAATTGTATCAAAGATCTTAATTTAAGACCTGTAACTTTGAAACCACAAAAAAAAAAATAAGGAAACATTTAAAGATACAGTCTGAGGCAATAATTTTCTGAATAAGACTCCAATAGCTCAGGAAATGACAGAAAGATCTTATAAATGAGATCGTATCAAATAAAAAGCTTCTACATAGGCAACAATTGCCAGAAAGTCTACAGAATTGGAATAAAAAAATCTTTGTTAGCTATCTATCTAATATTGGATTAACATGTAAATGACTCAACAATCAAATGGCAAAAGAGCAAATCATCTAATTAATAAATGGTTAAATTAATGGAACAGATACTTCTCAAAAGAAGAAGTACAAATGCCCAGTAAGTACATGAAAAAAATGGAGGCTGGGGAGCCATAGCTTAGTCCATAAGTACTTGCCATACGAGCATGAAGAATCTGAGCTCAATCTCCAGAATGCATTTAAAAGAGCCATGTGATGGCCCTTAACTCAGGAGGGAGAGACAGGTGGATTCCCAGTGCTCACTGGTCAACCAGTCTAGCTTATTTGGAAAGTTCCAGAACATGAAAAACCTTGTTTTGAAAATAAATGACATTGAAGTAGACCTCTTCCTACCTACTCTCTCTTTCTCTCTCTCTCTCTCTTTCTCTCTCTTTCTGTCTCTCTTTTTTTCTCTGTCTCTCTGTCTCTCTCTCTCTCATGCTTGTGTACTGCATACAACTCACACACATAAGCATATGCACAAAATACATGAAAAATTCTGTATCTTTAGCCATAAAAGAAATGCAAATCAAAATGGCACTAAGAGTCCTTGTCCAATCGGAATTGCTGTCAAGAAAATGTATGATCATCAAGTTAGCAAAGATGCAGTGGCGTGGGGAGAAGAAACTTTTATACACCTGTAAAATTCAGTATGTTGATTCTTCAGATAACTAGAAATAGAACTGCCATATGACACAGCTACATCATTCCCATCAATACACATCCAAAGGACCCTATGAAACAGCATACAATAGACTACTGCACACCCATGGTCATCATGATATTTCACAACAGTGAAGCTACTGTGTTAGCCTAGCATGTGAGCCTCCATGGAGACATGGCTAGGGAAGATGGTACACTGCACAATGAAGGAGTATTCAACCATAAAGACAGGTTTGCAGGTAAGTGGATGGAACTGAGAACTTCACGCTAAGCATAATAAACCAGACTCAGAAAGACAAACACTGCATGTGCAGAATTCAGATTTATAAAGACAAAAAGAGGCATGGAACCAGCAGGGAGCATTTGGGAAGAGAAAGGGAACCAGCAGATGGTGGAAAGTGTGGGGGGACCAGAGAAGGTAAAGCAGGGGCGAAAAGACCAAAGTATGTTATGCACAGGTGTGAAAAAGTGACAACAAAATGCATTCCTTTGTACGTAAGAGGAGACGGGCTTCCGGGGTGTATCTACCTGGTTGAGACTCTTTCTACACTGTTAACTCCTGAAGCAAAGAGGAAAAGAGTAAGACAGTTCTTTCTTGTACATCTTTAAACAGTCTGCCCCTTAAACTTCTGTCACGGGGGTATAAAAGAAAAGCAAATAGCCCCTGAAGAAGCAAACGCCCGAGGCAGGCCTGCTCTCCTCTACCCCAGCCTGTGATCACAGCCTTGGCCAGGCTTCTTCTGCCTGCCAGCCTGTGCGTACACGCACTTTCTCTTTCTGTCACTTTGCAACGCTGAGTCCTCCCACATGATCCCTGAGAAAGGACTTAGCCAGGAACCGTCCAAAGTAGACTTGGCCAAGGCCGAGTCTCTTTACAGCTTCTGAACCTTGAGAAGATAAGAGAACATTGGTGCTTCTCCTTCATGTCAAATAACTTGATCTCAGGAAAGAAGGCCACGAGTGAATCATTGGCAGAGGAAGCAGCGAAAGCCTTAGCAGCCTGCATGCCCTTCTGCGGTGGCCTTTCATTTCACTTCCCTGAGAGCCTGCGTGGGATGCATGCGGAGACCATCTCCCAGCCAGTCCAGAACCAGCTCCTCCCAATCTGCAGCAACTTCCAGAAGGCCCGGAGGAGCCCTTAAAAGGAACCCTGTTTAGATAAGAAGCCTTATAAGACCGCGATCATTTTTACTTTTATTTTTATCTCCATGGGAAAAGCAGGAAGTTGTTCCTGCAAAGGCTGCTCCGGCTGTCAGAGCAGAGAGCAGCAAAAGACGAAGGCAGGATCAAACCAGCTAAGGCACACCCCGAGACCTAAATATCTTTAAAAGCAGGGACCAAGAAAAGCACATTTTGCAGTTTTTCTCCTTTGGATTTCATGCTTTAATGAAAAAAAATCTGAAACCCCTATGGAGGAAAGAGAACAAGAGATACTTTTTTCCCCTAGCAGTTCCTTTGGCTCTAAACTTTGACTGGAACTCACAAAGTAACAGAGACTAATTTGAAAGAAAATTTGATGGCAAGCTACTAGAAGCAAGTCTAGGCTGGGGGTGTAGCTGCGGAGTGGGTGAGGTCTTGGGGTTCATGCGCAGCACTCCCATATTCACTATCTCCCTGCCCCCAAAATAGAGAAATCCACATTAAAATGTATGATTTTCAAGATCAGTTATGCTCCAGCAGATGGGAATGATGATGAAATATTTTCCCTGTGATCTCCCGCCCTGCAGGGTCATAGAAATAGCATTTCGCTTACATGCCCTCATTGCGGCTCGATCCGTAGCAACCTTGTGTGACTCCAATCCGATATGCTCCCATAACTGAGTGATGTTGTGAACAAGCCTCACTTTTCCTGTCGAAAATGAAAGGAGACCTAAGAAATCAGCTAAAGATACCAGCTGGTTAAATTTCTGGCCTGATATCAAAGGAGAAAAAAAAAAAAGACAAAAAAAAAAAAAAACCCTTCAGACAATGAAGGAGTGACTTTGAAGGTTTTGTTTCTTTATTGACCTAAGGGACAGCTTGGATCTCTAGCATATTTTAAGTAATCCGGGTTCTTAAAAAGTTTTGGATATGATTCAGATATGGCAGCCCCCAAAGTCTAACAATTCCACAGCTGACAAGATTTGTTGGCTAATGGGCCAGACATTGGAAGTGTCTATAGGATAAACTCCACCGTGGACTGGAACAAAGAACTGTTCTTCTTTACTGGTCTTATATGCCTGAGTTGTACAGTCCTGTGAGAACTGGATTTGTGAGAGAATGATCCAATATCCCATTGTGAATTTCCACCCTAAGATAGTTTTTGCAAAAGTAGTTTTAGCAAAAGTAAAGCAAGCAAAATGAAGGAGTCAAGGCAGAACCCAAGGTTTCATGTAGCTTCTCCACTAACTAACCCCTTCCTTTCAGACTCAGGTGGTAATAACAATGAAAAACCAAATACCTTTGAGAGGCTGTTACATGTGTTACCTTGTAATAAGAGCACTGAAAATTATCCAGGAGTCAAAAATAGCTAAGTTAAACATGAAAGGGTAACTAAGACCTATCATTAAGAGGAAAGCAGTAAGTCTTAGAGTAATGAGAATACAGAGTCCATTTGAGTGCAAAACATTGTGGAAATCTGAATGTAAGTATACACACTACCACACACACACACACACACAAACACACACACACAAACACACACACACACACACACACACACACCTATCTGTATCATCCATATCTATAGTTATATATATATATATATATATATATATATATATATATATATATATATACTGAACATTGATTCAGATATCTTTAGATAGATAAGGTAACTTTCTAGAAGAATACGCAAGACATGCTCTCACTCTGCAGGCAGGTTAACCCAGTAACTGCACAAACAACCTGCTGGCAAGACAGCTACAGGTCATGCAGGGCATACTTGTGCATGTGGAATGCTGTACAGCATCTCTGGACCACTGCATGGGCGCCAGCAGTAACCTTTCTATCCTCACCCAGAACTGACCACCAGAATGTCTCCAGACTTTGCCAAATATCCCCTGGAAGGCAAAAGCACCCCCACTTTCATAAATATTTGCTCTGGGAACTGAAGATGGGGGGGCATCTATTGTCCATCTCTCCCCCTGTAAACTGCTTGACTTACTTCTGTTTCCTTATTTGATTACAGCATGAAAGTACTTGGTAAGAAAAAAAGTATATAAAAAAAATTTTAAGAAAAAACATTTACAGATCCACATCAGAACTCATGTGTAATCTGGGGGGGGGGGAGACCAGCTCTCTATAAGAAATTTTCCGTGGGGCTGGAGAGGTGGCTCAGGGATTAAGCCTCTGCCTTGTGGGCGGAAGGTCCTGAGTTCGGATCCTAGACCCCCACGTATAGACGGGGAGCGAAAGCGGGGCGGCCTGCGTTTCTGGTCCTGGTAGGGCGGAGCCTGTGAATCCCTGGCAGAGTAAACAAGGAGGAAGTAGAGGTGGTCCATGGTGTCCAATTCGCCCGTGGTTCTACACACACACACACACACACACACACACACACACATACACACACACACACAATTAAATAAAAAAAGGAAATTTTCCGTAAAATTGTGTTTCTATGTTGATTGATTTAGTTGCTTTGTATACTATATTTTTTCCAGAGACTTAGGATTCCATGGAAGCGTGTGTGTGTGTGTGTGCGCACACACACACACACACACACACTAAAATTTTTATGTCCAAAAATAATAAGAATACATAATATCAAACAAATCCAGTGGGAAAAATGGCAGCCAAAATCAAGCATTTAATAAATGCAAGTGGCACTCAAATGCACCGCTAAGAATTTCTTTTGCTTCTGGCAGAGCCAGTTCTCAGCAGAACACACCAGATGTGACAGGAACCTTCTGGTTCCTTCCAGAAGACAGAACATGTCTGTCCCCTCCTGCCATTGCCCTCCAGAGTCAACTCACTTGTTTATTTAAATATGCTGGAGAACCAGAGCAGACACGGGTACTTTGGGAACTAGGAAGAGCTCCTACAGCCACGCTAGAAATTAATTTATGGTATACTCTTAACCAGTGACACACGCACTTCACACAGCATGCCACCACTGAGAGAGAGAAGACATTTCCAAGGCGTCTTCAGAGACCCATGTTCCTGGCAGGAACTATACAGGGAACAGGATTGTCTTCCAAATTATCAGCCCGTAGGCAGCTGCTTGGTGAATCCAGGGGTAAGATTGGGTCCAGCTGAACAAGGAACACTTGCCTCAGACCAGGGCGGGGTCGGCCAGTTTGCCCTTCTTGGTGGAAAGAAATCCCGAAGCAGAAAATCTATGACCAAAAACAATCTTGAAAGTGAAAGTGAGCAAACAGGAAGAAAAACAAAAAGCAAGCCAGAGGAGGAATTAGAGAGCATGGGGAGAGAAGGGGAGAAAATGAAGAGAAGGAGGAGGGAGAAGGGGATGGGGACAGGGAACAGAGTAATCCCCAAAGAGAATGACGTAATGGAAAGTCTCAGGAAAAGGGAAAGGGTTTGCTTGGAGGGCAGTGTGGGAGTAAGTAAGTGCAGAGTTCATCGACTTCAGACAAAGCAGCAAAGACCCCACCTGAAGGGTATTTTCTTTGAGCACAGCACTAGTGGTAAGTGGAGAGTGCTTGTGGAAGGGCCATTCCTGAAGGTCAGTAGTAAGAAGGTCTACTTTGTTTTTCAGTTTAAAAAATAGGGTCTTTGTTGGGCAGAGTGAGGCTCAACGGTTCAATGGCCAAAGTCTTTGGCATGAAAGCAAAGGGACCCGAGTTTAGATCTCCAGATCCCACATAAAAATGTCAAGCAAAAATATCAGTGGTGTCTGCATTTCTGGTCCCGGAAGATGGAGCCTGGGAAACCCTAGAGCAAAGCAATGAGGAGGTAGAGCAATCCAGGGTAATTCCCAGTGTCGCTCTGAGTCTTCCACAGACACACACACACTTAAGTATCCTCTTACACACACACACACACCCACGAGAGTCTTTGTCCTCTTGAAGTTACCATATTTTGATATATAGTGTTTACCCGTGATATTCAAGTGTTAAAGCAAGTCTACAGTGGTCTGTCTTGGCTCTGGGTGATGGGAAGGATGAATTAGCTCCCAGACTGGGCAGGGGTTCTGTTCCCCTGGTGACAGCCTGGCTCCTTTGCTACTGTGTCCTGGGCAGTCTGTGTGTGGCCCCGGAGCCCTCTAGCCACACAATTACAGCTGCAGCCAGAAGGCGCAGCAAATGAATGATGAACTTCAGTTCTAGTGTTGGGCTGGGTCCTGCTGTTTCCTCCTGAGACAGGAAGAGAAAGAACGGCTGCTCCGGGCTCTGTAGGACTTGAGTCATCCTCTGCCACGTGCCTCTTCACTGGGCCACACGGCAGCTGGAGCGCTGACTTCTGAAAACATTTTTTCACCAATAAAAATAAATAAGGCTTTCCCTCTTTTTCATTCTCATGTGCGGCAACATTTAAATGGTTTCTGTGAAATTGAGATGATAAGAATTATGAAAAAACAACCAGCAGGTTTCCTTTTACAGAACCATCTAGAGCAGCAGGTCCTAATAGGAAAAAGAAAATGGAAGTCGGAGAACCATATTTTCTTTATGTAAGAGGAACGTTAAAAATGGTGAATTTGCCTCCTCGAAAGTTTCACAGGCTAATAGGAATATCGAGCATTACAGATTCTGACTGGAATAATATTAATGTACTTTGGCAACTCTCTCTCTCTCTCTCTCTCTCTCTCTCTCTCTCTCTCTCTCTCTGTCTGGTTTCCACTACAAAGAATAGGGAAGAAAAGAAGGAAGGAGAGAAAAAAGAGAGAGAAAAACAACAGGACTTAAACTTAGCTCTAGATCTACTATATCAGTCTTTGTTAAATTAACCATTTTCACCAGAATAGGTCTCTGTTTTCTCATCTGCATGTTGGGCACAACGGTGCTGTTAGGGATTCAACAAAATAAAATCTCAGTCTCTGCCTTAAGTCAACTGAGCTGGGTCAATCATCTGGGAAGATTCTCACTCTCCTCCCAGGGAATTCACTCTATCTGGAGGCACATCTAAAGGGTGAGAGGGACTTGCCTCAACTCAAACTCTTTCTCTTTCTTTCTTCCTGTTCCCTTTTTTTTTTATAAGAAGAAATAACCACCCCAAAATCCTTTCATGCTATGAAAAATAAAAGACCTCTAACTACCACCAATTAAAATACAATTAGCTGCAGTGCATGGGCCATTCTCAATTGTCCAAGAACCAGTTATTCATTTTGTGGATTAGCCACACTCCTTGTTCTACCACTTTCTCATTTTATGGTTCCCTGCATCTCTCCCTATAGTCTTGTACCTGCTCCTTAGCATGGGAAGATAAGCGGCTGCAAGAGCAGAGGTCCCCTCCTTCACCATACCATGAGACCTCAGCGAGGCATGTTGCCTCCTTACGGTCGTAACTCCAGCAAGGAGGCCACTCAGTGGGTTCCTCTTGGGTTTCAAACACTATGAAGTCAGGGTGGCTATATATAAAATCACCACAGCTGGAAATATACAGAGAGATCACAGGTCCCTCCTTCCATACTTGACAGATAACAAAACCGGAGCCCAGGAAGGAGAGGTACTTGCCCTGGGTCACCAAATTAGAGAACATCACAGTTAACATGGGAATCTAGACACTGAGGGTCTTTTTGTTTTTCATCTTTATTGTACTCTTCCTCCAGACTCATGTTTTCCAAACATATTTTATCCCCCCCCCCCTTTTGGTACATCATTCTAATAAGGAACAGAGTAATTTCACTTGTAACATTTCTACTAATAATTACCAGAAATCGATGTGAATAACCATCTTGATTGTTTTTGCCATTAGCAAGATAAACCCACTAGTTTATCGATTGTAGATTAAATCCTTCCAATCTCTGTAACAAATAATAAAGATCTAGCACAAAAGATCTCAAAGATTTGCTTTTTCCAAGAGCATTTAGGAGAGGCCTAAGCTACATGAATAGCTGCTGGGAAGAGAAAAGGGAAGTAGGAAAGAAAAGGTGGGAGGGAGCAAGGAGAGACAAGCTTCATTATGAGGATGCAATTCTTCCTTCAGTGGCATAGTGCTTTAATGGTATAATTGTAAGTGACTTTTATTATAGTTTTAAGCAATTTTTCCAGACACTACTATTTAGTCATGGCTATATTTCTATTTATTGTATTTATTTGTGTTTATATTATATAATCTATTATTGCTGTTATATTTATTTATATTTTCTTGTTTACATTTTTAACTTAAATATATTCCTTAATAAGTGAGAGAGGGTTGGGAAGTGGCTCAGTGGGGAAGGTGTTTAAACGTCTTGCAACTTTGAGAATTCAGATCCACAGAATGCATATAAAAGGGTGGGTGCTTATGGAGGACCCCCCAGGGAAAGCTGGCTAGCAACCATACTGGTGGGCTCTGGATTCAAGTAAGAGATTCTACCTTAGGGATAGGACAATGAACAAAGAAGACCCCCCAACATCAACTTCAAGCTTCCACATGAATGTGCACGTACGTGCACGTGCCCACACGAACACAGGTAGACGCGCGCGCGCACACACACACACATACACACACACACACACCCTACGCTCATACACACACAAAATGAACAAATAAATCACAGACTAGTACTCCAACTGTTATGCTTATACACTATTATTTATATGAATCTTGAACTCCACAGCCAAGACAACTCTCAACGCTTGGGAACTGATTTATTTCAGCTTTGGGAGTACATGTAAATAATTCAATGTAAAAAATGCCTGAAAAGCTCAAAGAAGATAAATGATTAAGAAAATTTAATGTAGTTATGTTTAGAATTATATAGTTAAGTATTCAGGGCAGTCATATATTATCCAGGACTTTGGTGATAATACTTTTCTAATGCATTTGCTTCATTTGTCCTTGACCTACTTGTGTTTGCTCATTTTTGAAAGTTTAATAATTTAATTCACTTAGGTCTACAATTTTTATGAATATTTTACATATAAAAATCTCTACGTTTTATATGTAAACTGAATTAAACTGAATGTAAACTAAATCATTATTTAGCCAACATTTGCCACTAAGAATTAACAGCAATTAATTGTCATATTTATTGCATCCAGGAACTCACTGCAATGAAACTGGTCCTTATCAGACCTGCATTAAAAACTGACATACCAACAATGCTCCCATAGACTAGCAAGTATCTCAGGAGAAATAATTATATGTAATAGAAGCCTTAGGGGTTAGGGCCAGACAGGTGAAAGGCAATACCTCTATCAGTGGGTCTGCCCAAGGAAGGATCACTTGGTCTGCCACAGAGGCCTGAACCCCCACTACAGCAGAATATTCAGAGGGAACCCTGAGACCCCTAGAACAGACAGACAGGAAGATGGGAGAGAGTGGGATGGATTGATGAAGGAAAGGAAGGTAAGGAGGGGGACAACAATAATTACTCAATATGCTTGTTAAATTAGGAAAAAAATTTTAAATGCATAAAATTGAAAAAAGTTTATGAGTATATTAATTTATATTTGTTTGAATAAAGTCTTTAATATAAGACAAGAAATCAGTATTTAGTGTGTTTAAAATTTTTCCTCATAATATCTTATGCATATTTTATTTTTAAAAAATGGAAAATTATGACATGTAAATTTTTGCTTCTCCTGATTTCTTAAACTAACTTAGAATGTGATTGTAAACTAGATAATCATTTGAATAAACAAAAACATAAACAGAGAAATGCATATGATAACACTCTGCATGCCTATGTTTTTTAAAAATTCAGTGAGTGTGTAAATATTTGAATTTAGTCTCGATTGACATTCTGGTATTTACATAGTTTATTGAGTTATACTTCTGGAGTTGTTTTATAGGGTTTTTATAGGGTTCTGACAGGCATAAATGGGGTAATTTTGCATTGGTTTTAAAGTAGTTAAAATAAGTACTAACCACGTCCAGAGTCCAGTGCACAGAAGTTTTACTCCACAGTTTTGTAAGGTAGTTGTATTTAGTGTCCTCACATTGCCGAAGGAAACATTGGGTTTCGTAAGCTGAACAGTGCCCCATCACTAGTACTGAATGAGTGACTGATCTAGGTTTGAGCCTGTTCTGGCCATCGAAGAAAGGAGTACTTCTACTGCTCATTCTGGGGCTTCCTTAAATGAGTCTTCTGAAATAGGCTGACGATAGATAGGTTAGCAGGAGAAGAGATATACAAATTGGTTACATGCCCAGGAATGCCTGATAGCTAATAACCTACTAAGAGTTAGAGTGGGATATCCTCTCTCTTTAAGGATAAAGAACTACAGTGATACACTGTGTGTGTGTGTGTGTGTGTGTGTGTGTGTGTGTGTGTGTGTGTGTGGTGTTGCCACCCACATGCCAACACCTGTGGAGGTCAGAGGACTACATTCAAAGAATCAATTTGTTCTTTCCACTGTGTGAACTTTGGGAATTGAACTCAGGTTATCAGGCTTGTACTGTAAGCACCTTTACCCATGGCATATTCTCAGTAGCCTGTGAATAACTGATCTCTAAGGAAGATACATGGTGCCAAAGAATAGTTGGCAACTTTCGAAATCAGACAGGAGTGATGGCCTAGTTCTTCTTTCCTGTGGTATGAATTGGTCTCTTCCCATTGACGAGACAGCTGGGGGTTGGATATTTTCTGCAGGATCTGACATTCAAGTAGAAAGGGGAATTTCAGAGAAACCTTTTCACTACATTCAGTTGTGGTTTTCTAAGGATTTTGATTGAAGAAATAAGAATACAGGAATATCACTTTCTAAGGCCCAGCAATAGATAATGAACTTTTCCACTGATAGCATAATACATATGCTGACTTAAATAGTAACTTTATAAGATCAATTTAGGGCCAGTGGCCTAGTGGGTAAAGGTGCCTACCACAAACATGGAACCCAGAATTCAAACTCCAAAACCCCACAGAAGCTGGAAGAAGAAATCCAACTCCACAAAGCTGTCCTCTAAATTCCACATGTACACCATGTCAGACAAGTGTCCCCCATACATACACAATGATAGCAAATGACATAAAGTTTTATAAATTATCAAACCAATCAATCTATAATTCAAAGTTTTCAAGCTTTGCATACTCCTGCAGGAAACCACAAAAGATCTTTTCCAAGAAGTGAAAAAATATGACTTCTTTCACCTAAAATGTCAAGCTCGATGGTGAAGGATTTCCCTTTTACCAATCTGATTATTATCTTCTCCGCATAGTCTTTGAAGTAAAGAATTCAATTGGATAATAGGATTTTGTAACCTTGACACTAAGAAAAAAGTGGTTGAACCAATGAATTCAACCAGGGAATTCAGATTTTTCAGATTCAGTTCAATATGTGAAGCTAACTGGTCCAGAAAGGAGACGAATCAATGGTGTCAAATGCTGGATGAAGATCAAGTGAGGTGAACTGAGGACTGAGCCATTGATCACTTGGGTTTAGCTACATGGAAGTCACTGCAAATTCTTTCATAATGAGGGCAGCAAAGGTTGAGTTGGCATGTATCATAATTACTCTTCCTGCTACTGTGAGACAACACCCAGACTCAAGAAACTCAAGGAGAGGGAAATTTAGTCCTCTATGGCAGAAAGGCATGACAGGAGGCAAAAGCTGGAGGCAGTTTAGGTCGCATCCACCATGGAGACCGAACAAGCAAGAGCAGCCTAGAGGAAGCAGGGAAGGGCTAATCAAACTGAAGGTCTGCTCCCTGTGACATTCCTTCTTCCAGCACTGCTACACTTCCTAGAATTGCTATGACCTTCCCAAACATTAATATCAGCTAAGAATGCAAACACTTGAGTTTGAAGGTACAACTCATATTCAAACCATGACCACATGGGAAGAAAGAGAATTGGAGGTAGAGAGTCTAAGCACAGGGACTGAGGATTCTTTCAAGGAGCTTTCATCATGAAAGTCAAGGAATCAAGACAGTAAAGGGAAATGTGTTTGTTTGTGCTGCGTGGTAGTCCCTGGATGCCTGGCAAAGACCCAAGAGTTAAAAGCTAAATTATCAGTTACAACTGAGAATTACCAGTGCTTCGAAGACATATGGATCTAGTGGGAGGTCTTTAAGCTATTGGGGAATGCCCCCAAACAGGATGGTGAGAACTTCTCCTCTGTCTGTCATTGGTACTTCTTGGCAAGGAATTTGTTTGTCCACAGGCTCATCTTTAACATATGCTCCTGCCACGTTTCATGACTTCACCATAATTCTAAAACAACAGGCCAACCGACCATAGCCAAGGATCTCTAAAACCACTAGCCAAAAGAAACCTTTGTTCTTTGTAAGGTAATTATCTCAGGTACTTTGTTGCAGGAAAGGAGAGCTGACTAGTACAGGTTAAAGGTAAGAAATAATATTTTTTTCACATGCTTATGAGTTTATCTAGTAGAAATGGCAAACAAATGAGGTACAGAGAGGAGGGACTTAATGGAGTTCTTGAGTAGATAAGGAAATGCAATCTATATTAGTTCTCCATTGCTTCCATATCAAATCACTACAAGTGTGGTAACTCAAAGTAACACAGTCTGGAATTTTTTATTTTTTTATATGTCTGCAGGGTGAAGAGAATTGGTTGATCCTTCTGCTGAGGGTGTCAAAAGGCTGAAATCAAAACTGTTGCCCAGTGCAAACGTTCGTAAGAATGCTTTGGTGAACAAACCATTTCTAGCCTCACTTGGGTCATTAGCAAAACTCTACTTGCTGTCCCAGCTGCCATGCTGGCGGGCAGTCAAGAGATGCTCTCAGTTCCTCGCCATGTCGCCCCTCCACGTAACCTGAAGCAGCATGACATGTCCTCAATGGGACAGCCATGGCACCTCTATGCTTTCCAGCACAGTAGGTCAATCCCACCTGAATAGTCCAAGATAATCTCCCTATTTTACAGTCTGCAACCCTAGCATCTGTACAACCTCTTTTGTCATGTGATATATTCACAGGTTCCATGGATATATTCACAGGTTCCATGGATTAGGACCCTGATATCTTGTTTTTTGTATTTATGTATTTTTTTCCGCTCATACAAACATAATCAGTACCCTGGTCCCTTCCCTCCCTCCACCTCTCTCTGGACCTCCCTGCTCCCTCCCCCCTTTTCCCCTTCCTTTCCTCCTCCCTCCCGTTCTCCCAGTGCCCCCTCCCCCCATCCCTGGAGCATCCTTTAATGTGTATGTCAAACTTTCCTCTAGGTCCTCCTCTCTGATGAGGTGTAAGGACTCAGTGGCATTTCCTAGAACTCTTTCTTGTGTTCCCCTTAAGTATAGGAACACTACTGTAGCTATTAGTCTCTTCCTTCTAAGGATCCTAGTGCCTTTAGTCCATGCTAGACTTTGAGGGGTCAATGATATGTTGGTCATTGTGCAGATCATGCAGAGTCCTATTATAATTGTGTGAAGTATCTTGCATATCATGACTCCTTCCATCCTTGTGCTCTTACAATCTTACTGCCCCTTCTTCCGCAAATTTCCCTGAGCTTCAGAAATGGGGAGAGATTAGGCAGGCCTAATTCCAGGTGGTTGATATAGAGTCTCTGATGTTCTGAATTATGGTTTGTTGATTTTTTTTCAGTTGTGCTGTTCCTGCAAAGCCCTTGGCTCCATCCTGATGGGTATTGGATGTTAGCCCCTGGCCAGAGATAAAAGGCTGTTGAAATAGAGTCTTATTATAAGAGTAGATTCAATGGTAGATGGAATAAGAATAGGAGACCGCAGTGAGGGGAGGAGGGTCATTCTCCCATTTGCAAAATGGTTACCTTCTATCTGCCAGACTGTATGCCCTCCCTTCTGGTAAGATCATATCCCATCAATTGCAAGTGACCAGGAAGGAAAGTCTGTGAGCTTAACCAGATGTCTCATTACTTATTTGTAGTCCTTGATGTGGCCTATTATCTCTGCTGTAGCATGATCCCCTCTCTCCTTGTTTCTGGCGGGGACCTCCTTCCCCTTCTCTCCTGTTTATAATCTTTGCAATTACTGTAGGTATTACAGAGATTTATCTTTGAGTGTGTCTCTAAGTGGGTTTGGTACTAGTATTCACCTATTAGGGAGTACATACGGTGCTTAATTTTCTGTAGGACTTCTGCCTGCCACAGAAAAGATAATGCTGGTTTTAGATTGAACAATTTGTCATGGTTTGGTATGACATGAGTTGTTTCTCACAGGCTCATGTGTGACCCTTAGCTGCTGTTAATGTTTGAGAAGGTGATACCAACTTTAGTAGGGCCACCTTCCTCCTTGCTGACGGAAAGCATGTCTCAGAGAGGAAAGCATGTCTTGTGATTGTGTGGTCCACTTGAACCACTACTAGTCTGCTCTTGCAGTCTGCTTCTTGTCCTCTCTGGGCCACCATGATGATGTCTGCAGCAACCTGAGCCGCCTCCAGTTTCTGCCACCTGCCATGTCTTTTCTACCACAATGAACGCCAACTTTTCTTTTCTCTTGAGTTGCTTGTGTTTTTGAGTGGTGCCTCACAGCAGCACAAAGAGTAGCAGCGACACTGTCCAAAGCAACTTTGCTGCATTTTAGAAAGGAAAAGAAGCAGGTGAACTGTTCATGAGGAAAATGGAGCAACCTAGGATTTAAGCTGCTGATGCACCTTGTGACTTCCCTTACTTTTTTCCGCTGAAGAGGTGTCCTTGCCCATTCTGGTTTCTATAATAAAATATAACAACGAGTGATTTATTGCCACAGTTTGCCTGCATGGTTGCTGATGAAATCATGACAAAACTGCTTAAAGGAACAAGGGTTTTATTCTCTTACAATAGTCTTGTTATAGTTCTCAGTCCATCTTGGCAGGAGAGCCCACTGCAACACCATGGGCTGGGTAAACTGGCCACACAATCTCCATACAACAGCTGAGAGAGGGACAGTCCTTAATTGCCAGACCAGCATATCTGTTCAAGTATTTTATCCACCTGATCAGGGCCTCGAAGCACCCACCATGTGTTGGACCTACCCCCATCAACTAGACAATCTCCTGCAGGTTCTCTTTTGGCTACACTCAACAACTAATTAGCTACACATGTGCCCAGAGCTTGAACCTTCAACCAACAAGTTGACACGTGTATCTAACTATGAAACTTTCATATAACGGGAAGTCCACTGTGGAGGAGCCAGCAGACGTAGTGTCTGGTGAGGATCACTCTGCCTCTGTTATGATTTCAATGTCTGATGTCCCTACCCTACCAGGTACCCAACAAATAGTGCTGTTTGGGGAGGTTGTGGAACTTCTTGAAGGTTAGATGCCAGCATCAACTTGATAATGAAAACTGAGGTGAAGAACTGATAGTAAAGGAAAGCTCTAAGCAAGTCTGGGGGGAGTAACTAATTGATGTACGAAAACCCAGCCCATGGTGGAAGAGATTCTTCCCTAAGTAGGTGGAAAAAATGGAGAGTTACTTCAGTATTTTGCCATATTTTGCCATATTGGCATGCAGGCAGTCTGGAAAAAGAGAAAGTCTGTTCCTCTGTTCCTCTCTCAGCACTTCCTGTAGATATGGTGTGGTCAGTTCTCTTGCTCCTGAACTCTGAACTGTAACCAGAATTGTAACTAAGAACAAACCCTTGTTCCCCAGAGTTGTCTGCTGTGTTTATCACCAAACGTTAACAGAAATTGGAATAGGAACCTAAGTTTCAGGAGATGGGTTACTGGGGCCCTGCACTGAGGTTTGTAGGGGACCCTCGTTCCAGGTGCCTCTTTCTTCCTGGACTGCCTACCCAGATAGCCAGCCACCTCACATGCCTGCTGCTGCAGCCACAAGCCACTCGCCACTCGCCACTTTGCCTACCTCACTTTCTTCATCATGGCAGATTCTATCCCCTTAAACTGTGAGACGAAAATCAATCTTACCTCCTTTGAGTTGCTCTGAGCAGGTGTTTTTATAGAGCAAATAGAAAACAACTAATATGGCTTCACATCTGGTGCTGCACACCACATCCCCGCACTGTTGGAAAGAGTGCCAAGACTCTTCAGGTCTGTTCTATAGGTGCGCTCATCAAGTTCACAGGGTTCCACTTTCAGGACCTCATTACCCCCCAAAGGCTTTTCCTCGTGATAACATTGTATTTGCAAACAGTTTCCAGTTTAGGAAAGAGGAAACATAACCTCAGCATGTGGGAGGCAAGGCCTTCAGGCAAGTAAACAACTCCAGGGAAGGATGGGGAGGTCTGGGGAGGATCTGATGTGAAACCAAACAGTGGGAGGTATGTTATCTACGCTTTCTTATCTTTCTGACAAATAACCTACCTGAAACAGCAAGTTAGGGGAGGAGTGGCTGCCTTGGGCCCACAGTTCACCCATCATTGCAAGGAAAGCATGGCAGCCGAAGCAAAGCATGGCAGCCGAAGCAGCTCAATTCATGGCTTTGGAGTCTGCAGCTGCTCATGTGACAGGGAGCAGAGAGTGGAAGCTGGAACCTCAAGATCTGCCCAGTAGGCTTTGTCCACCAGCTGACCTCAAGTCCCAAAGGTGCCACTACTCCTCCAAAGATTCACCAGGAGAACAAAGGTTCAAATACACGAACCTGTAGGGGACAGTACACATTCAAACCACAGACATGGTATGTTGCACACAGTGGGTGCTCCCACAATATTAATGCTTAATTATTCTTACCTTGCCACAAAGCAGTGGTGGTAGCACGTCAATCCAATGCTTTCTAACTCCGTCTGTGCAACATTGTTTTCAGGACAAATAGGCCACAGACCCTCTTCCATATTTATGCCTTTCCTCTTCTGTTTGTTCCTTTCAGTAAACAAATTCCCTGTTTGTAGGGTGGTATGAGTTCAAGACATTATTGACAAATATCAAAGGGGCTATAATTGAAATTCTGTATGCTCAATCAGTAATGGATAAAATGGCAGATGAACAAGCTGAAATAACCAACTATCATCTCCAACCCAAATGCATTTTGAGCTCTGATTATATGCAGTCTTTTCTGACAGGAAAATTGAAATGTCAATATGACATAGTCAGGACTTCCAGCTCTCCTCCACCAGTCATATAGCTTTCTCTTTGTAACCTGTATGAGTAGGGAGTATATTTGGCTGCAGGATAAATAAAATTGTGCCTTCTATGGTCATCTTCATAAGTATTATGGGCAGCAAATTTTTGTTGTTGTTTGTTGTTGTTCCTCTGACTAGATATTATCTATGGAACCATTCATTTAAAAAAAAAAGTCATGAAATTGAACTGGGGAGATGGCTCAGTGGTTAAACTGTTTGTTGTGTAAGTAAAAGGTCCGGAGTTCAGGTCTCCAGGTCCTAAGTAAAATACTGGATGTAAATGGCAATCCACCTGTAATTCCAGCCTTGGAAGGCAGAGACTTGGAATCCAAGAGCAAACTCACTAGTTTTCCCTATAGGCAAGTTCTGGGTTCAACTAGAGATCCTGCCTCAAGAAGAACATACATGCAAATATGCACTCCCCGTCCCCTACATACACATTTGAAAATAGAAAAAAAAAAGAGAAAACAGAAAAACAGTATGAAACTGACAACTCGTGATGCTCAAACATTAAAAGATGCAGTTACATCATTATTTGAAGCTCTGAGTGTAAGGGCAACCTTAGCCAATTCCTCGAGTGCCCAGCTGGTTAGTCTTATGACCAGTGTCCTCCTCCGTCATCAGCTGTCTTCCCTCTAAATGGCCTGTTTCCACTTCTGCGGCAATGCCTGCCTTGGCAAACATGCCTTGCATCTCCTGTGACCATTTGTCTTTGCCCCACATTTTTCAGGACAGATGCTTGCCTGATATGTATCTTTCAGCTGAACATGAGGTATTGTTTCAGTCTTCTTAATGCATGACAAACATCTGGAGTTCAGTGCATTTGCCACACAGATTATAGCCTGCCTCATCTTAAAGGTGTGCGTAAGCTATTTTCTTTAACTTACCAACCCACCTGTATTTAACAAATTTTATTTTTATGATAACCTTAAGAATATTTTGTTACTCGCTCATAAGCCACTTATGGAATAGTTTTGCTGTAGACTAATGTCAAGTGATGGACAAAGCCCTTCCCTGACACCTTGTGGGAAACAAAACCTCTATACCCTCTCCTCTATGAGCGAGTCTTCTAAGTCATGGTCACTACTGTATACATATATCAGAAACTTCCCATGTCCCTCCAGGTCAAGAGTGCTCACTGTGTTCTACAAGTCTGTGTTATCATTTTTTATCTGTGACTAACAAGAAAGAAATGGTAAAGATAGTCTTTGTCTAAATGACCAAAGCAATCTAAAATTTACTACAAAATTTTACCCATACTATTCATAATTTTATTTCATTTTCCTAGGTGTTATGTATGTGTTTGTGATCCTAACTATTGCCAGTAGCATTTCTTGATCAGAAAAAACTAATGCCAAGACAAGGCAGGTAAATGTACTTTCTGTATAAGTCTGGCAACCTGAATTCAATTCTCAGAAAGCACATAAAGATGGAAGGAGAAAACCAAATCCATCATGCTGTTCTCTGATCTCTATATGGACGCTGTGCTACACATATCAATATGAACATACCACGCATATGTACTCAGAGTGAGAAGCAAACATACCAATAAAAATTAAGTTTAAAAATAAAAATACTAATATCATAAGGCTTAAAGTGAAAGGGCAAATTAAACTCTATAATACTCTACCAAATGCATGAATATTATATGTTTTATAGTGCTTTGTGTATGTGACATACTAGTGAATGATCACGGAGAATATTAAGTAGGATACTATTCTCGTTTTACAATGTACAAAACTGAAATCCATGAAGTTAAGGAAATTTCTCAGTATTCCATATATCATGTTAGATAAAACTGTATGTAATCAGCAATAGTCAACGATTTTTGACCTGCAATCTTATAGTCTTCAAGCTAGTGAATGATGCATCCAAAGCTCTTCCTCCCAAATCTCCGTATTTAGATTTTTAGTATATGTGATTTTCAGCACTATAACAAAATTAAGCATGAGGCTGCTATGATAAAATGGTATTTCTGGCAACTTATATGTCTCAGTTTTCACAGGAGCTTGAGTACAGAGTTGTAAGTCAAGTTTTACATACTCATCACAATAAACGGTAATAAATAAGAAGGTAACCCAAATATCCTTGCAATGCAGAAGACTCACATAATAGCCAAAATTCTGAACTCAGTAAGATGGAAGGAAAAATTTCACTCTCTCATAAGAACACCAACTACATAATGGGATTCAGGTGTTCTGCATCAGTCAGTGGGACATTTGTACTGGGTGTGAGAGAAAGATGGTTACTGAGATGTTACAACAGTGGGTTTATTAATTCCTTTTATGTTAGTCTTCCAGTATGTGTCATTTAGTAAGAGGTAAATAAAATAAAAGTTATTTTTCCTTAAATCCTTATGATCCTCCCCTCTTTTATAGTTGTATTACTATAGTGTGTGTTCGTTGTTATTCATGCATCCACTCAATAGAGACACACATTGGAGAAGTGTATAAAATTAGTAAACAAGGAGCATAAATATGGTAATACACAAAGTTACCATGAAGGTAAAGTCTGGGCCACGATGATAATGGTTAAATTTCAACTCAAATTTCATCACCACCAGTTCTGGAATACAAGAACAATAGCTCTTTAGCAACTCTGTAAGGTAACAGTTTTAAGTTAAATGCTAAATCCTTGGAATTTCAGGAAACATCAATAACTCTTATGGGATTGAAATTATGAATCTGATAATGAACAAAAGAGATAAAAGTGATGAAAGCCTAGGTTTTCTTAGTCTATCTATCTCCACTCCCATTTGCAGAGGAAATGGCATTAGACACAGTCAGGGGAATTCTACCACATCCTCTCAAGTCAAGTCCTGTCTTCCGGTTCCTTTCATTATCAACTTCTACCATCATCAAAACTTGTTCCGACTGAGTAGGTAGAAATCACCCACCTTGAGTAGCTGGGGTTCATTTTTTCTTTGTCCCACAGTCACAGGGAGAGCTTTGCAAGGAAAACATCTGTGTCACAGTGAAGTGAAAGGTCTGAAACATTCTATTGTGAACCATACGAGAATGCTAGAGGACATATCCACTTTACATTATGAATGGATGGCGGAGCTTTGGAGAAAAATAAAGAAAATCCTTTAAGATTAAAAACAAAGCTAAAGACAAGACTCCTAGGAGAACAATGAAAGTAGCAATAGAACTGATTTCATTTCTGATTTCAGGAGACCTTGAATTTTGCTTTCACTTCTGATTGGACTCTAAGATGCCTGTATGCAGTCATAACCAGGAGACTGCAGCATCAATGGCAAGATAATATAAGAGGTGGCTAGAAAGCTACTTCACAGAGGCAGGCAAAGAAGTGTATTCTCCATTCTTTACTGCCGTGGAAGAGAAGAAACATAACTGGCACACAGGGCCAGGAAAATCAAATGGCTGCAAGAACTTGTGTGAATTCATAGTCTGACAATTTTACATCACCAAAGACCACTAGTTAATTTAATTTTAATTGGTCAAAAGACATGAATCACTAATAACTGGTTGATGGATTGACACACCAAACAAACTCCATATTGAGAAACATCATTAGCAGGTATGGAAGTGGATGCCTTTGGAGGGCCCCTTCTAACCACTGTACCCCTGATGGGGACATCATTATTATGATCCCAAAAAAAGCTTTACAACTTTTTAACTATCATGCAATGGAGTCGTGCAGTATTTACTCTCACGCATCTTGTTTTTCTGTATTATGTTCACTTCCTTTATCCAAGTTGCTAGCATCTATTCTCATTTTATGGAGTTAAGTGAATGTATTGCAATTTTTTCCTAATGTTTATGGAGAAGGGTACATGCATGTATGTATGTGTTTGCATGTGTTGGGAACACACATGTGCACAGATCTATGTGCAAGTATGTGAAAGGCATGTGGAAGCCCAAGATTGATATCAGGAATCATCCTTCATATGCTTTCTAAAACAGGGTCTCTAAGCAGATCAAGAGCTTCACTGATAAAGCTAGTCTGGGACTAATAGAGTTTTTAGAATGTTCCGTGAGGATCATGGCTGCCATGTTTTCCATGTGCATATGCATGTTATCTCATCTCCCTATGAGAGGGACTGCTACCTCATAGGAAATGCAAGTAAAGTAGAAAAAGAACTAACTTCAAAAAGTTATCCTCTACCCTCTACATGTGTACTGTAACACACAAATATTCACACATATTCTACATACAGATGAGCACATAGCATTAACTGAATTTTTAAAAAGATAAAGTAATAAGAAAGATATGCATAGATCTAACTTTCAGTTCATTTTGTAGAATATAAAGACATACACATAATGTGTTAAATATTTACCTAATTAAGCATAGTACACCTGTTTGTAAATTTTTCTTTTTATAGAAGTGTGCAATATAAAAAAAGTGGTACATATGTTTTGTTAAAGCTTACAAAGAACTAACAAACTGCTTTTGTAGAGGAATAACCAATAGCCTTTGATTTCAAAATAAGTAATCTCACAGAATAAAGCTGGAAACGTCCACGTGCTTAGCACAAGTGGGAAAAGGTTTGCTGGAAAGAACATATATTACAACAGGCTTTTGAAATATGATCGGCTAACTTTATAACTAAAAATGAAGTCCCCAAAAAAACAAATGACCCATTCTACTCAAAAATGTACTGTGCCCTTGTGACAGTTGTTATTTGGCACTATAATCCCTCTGAAGAAAATCGGGAGGGTTGTTCTTTCCCCTGAAAAGAGAAAAATCAATTTGCACATAGCAGTTACTCAACTATGACCTATTTGTATAGCATAATTCCCAAGATATCCAGCGCACAAATGGGACCACTTGTTGCATCTGCTGCTTGGAGCCCGTCTTTTAAAAGTTGAAGAGGGAAATCCTCCGGGGTTTATGTAAAGGGAAGGAGACAGAACCCGATCCTTCGCGGCGCGCTGGCAAGCAGCCAAGGCGAGCTGGAGGAGTTCAGAAGCGAAGGGCCTGGAATGCAGCCCCATCTGGGAGCTTGTCGATGACAGAGAAGAGATCCCTGGGAGCCGCTGCTACCCTTTACTCTGCCAGCAGCGACACTGAGCCAAGGGTGGGCAGCAGCTTCCAGTTCCCCACTGTGACTCCAAATTTGCTTTAGACACTGGAGGGAGGGAAAGAGATGAAAAATGGTTTGTCTTTTGCACAGCAACATAAGCAAATGATTTATCTTAATTATTTTTAGATTGCAGTATGTTGCCTCCTATGTCAGATGTGCATTAAAGAGCAATTAGCTTAAATGTCAGCATTAAACGATTCACTACTTAGCATTTCAAAAACAGCAAGAAAAAAAAACGATGAAATCAAGTGTCAGTGTACAATAGTCTAAGAAGTATCAGTAACTGTAGACTTTTATTTCTGCTTTGAATTCAGAAAAAGGATGCTTCATATCTTATCCAGGAGAGTGTACACACACACACACACACAACATACACACACACACACACACACACACACACACACAAAATAAATATACATATATACATGTATACAGAATTCTTAGAACTCAAAAAGACAAATAACTGAAAAATGTGCAACAAGTTTCAACATCAAAAATGAAAAATGATAAACATGAATAAAAACATCATCAGTAATTAAGAAAATGCACACTAAACGACAGTAGACTATTACATACCAATTAACATGAATAAAACTAAAAAAACTGGGGCTGGAGAGATGGCTCAGGGGTTGTGACTCTGTCTCACAAGCAGAAGGTTCTGAGTTCGGATCTCAGGTCCCATGTTAAAAAAAAAAAAAAAAAACTAGCGGTGTAAAACTAAAAAAACTGAAATACTTGACCAATACAACTGTGGGTGAGAAATTAGAGGTCTGCAGTACATGCATGACTGGTATAAATATAAAATGCTTATAATACTCTAGAAGAATTTTTTTCAGTTCCTCAAAATGTTAGATGGTCTAGTCATTCAACTCTTAGTTCTTTACCCAAAAGAAATAAAACATGTATTCACACAAATACTTGCACACAAATAGTCATAGCACCCTGATTTTAATACTCCCTGCAATGGAGACAAAGCAAATGTTCACCAACAGATCGGCAGACAAACTGTGGCATCTCCATAAAGTGAAATATAGCACTACAATGAAAATAATGAACTACTGATGAACTTGACACATATTAATTTCAAAATCATGGGCCAGGTGAAAGAACTAAGCAAACTAAGATTCATTCTGCCTAATTTTATCCACATAAGACTCTAGAAAATGCAAAGCAAATAAAATATAACAAAAAGCACACATTAGTGTCTCCCTGATGAGCCAAGGAGTAGAGGGGAGCTGACAAAAGGGAATTCAAGAACAGAAGAGGACTCAGTGAGTAGTAAATCATTATGAGGTGGAACATTTATAACTCGATCATATGTATGTCACAGTGCATCAAATGATGCACTTCATATATGTGCAACTGAATTTCAAGATGTGTATAATACAGATTACATTTAGGTGTGGCGTCTCTAAAAGAGATAACAGAAGACCTGCATCACAAAAATGAATTTCACTTGGAGCCAATTTGATTGTAATGAATATCAATGTTTACTGAGCGCTCCTTACTCCAGTCTTACGGATCTTATTACATTTAACCATCATTAATGTATATTGAAATAGGTACCACTAAGAAAGCAACAGAGTAGGGAGTAACTTCTTCCGTGTCACAAAACTGTGTGTTGCTCTTAAAGTCCAAAGCCAAACACACTCTGAAAAGCTCTGCCTTAACAGTCTCCATAAGAAGCTATTATTAAGTTACACATTAACTTGCAACTCATTCTACAATACTCTAATCACTAAACTGATAGAAGGCAAGTTCAATTTTCACCTTCTATTTCTTAAAAGTGTTTATTATCATATAAAAGTACTGTCTGTTGCAGTTTAGGAATGGCTTTCTTACAAGGGGAGAATTATCTTCTGACCCCATATTAAGTGGCAAAATGTAATTGGAGATTCATGTGCAAGAGGATAGAGCTGGAGTCTTGCCTTATGCCATAATAAAAGTTAACTTGGAAATGGACAAAACTGAAATGTAAGAGCTGAAATTGTAAAACCTTAGCGAAAACAAACATAGAGATAAATCTTCATAACCTTTAACTCGGTGATGTGTTCTTAGACACTATGCTTATTTTACAGGAATATTTTTAGCAAACAGCATTTTCTACATGTAACGTGTTATTGGGATACAACTGAACAGTTTTTAAATTTTTTTTTTACTTTTACAAATATATTGAGCATTTATCCCAGCTTCCCTTCTTCCCATCCCCTCTTTTCCCTTCACCATTTCCCTCGACTCCCTCTCACCTTTCTGCCAGTATGCTTCTATGGACCCCTTGGATTCACTCTAGCTTGTCTACTCCTGTGGGGGTTCAGGCTTCCATGGTATATCGTCACCTCTCTTCAGGCCACCCCATTGATATATGCCTTTCCTTTCACTCACCCAGCTTTAGACCTAAAGATTTTCACCATAACTTCCCATTCTATGGGTATAATAACAGCTACCTACATACCACTTCAATATGCTGTCTTCCTACTTATAGGTTTATTGGCTGTCTTCCCTACTGATTCACTTCCTTCCCTTTTCTTAGGCTCTTGTTCTAGCTTACAATAATAAGGATGGATATCATTCTGACAAGCGGGTCTTGAATCCAATTGGAATTGGTTTTCTCCTTGGTACTCATGCCACTATTACACTGGTGGTCACTGTTGCCATGGTGATTTATATTGCAACTTACAGATCTCATGCCATTGATGATGCTTGTGATTATTTCTCTGCCCCAGCAGCTTCTACAGTATTCCTTGGTACTCTGTAAGCTGTCCAGCAAGGAGAAAGTCCTCAGACCAGTTCTAGCAACTAAACAATTTCTATAGTTACTTAGGGGAAAAAAATGGAAGAGGAATTGCAGATGATTCTAGAATCAACTTTGTGTCTCCACATGCTTGAGTACGCACATGCATGTGCACTTAGTCACATACATGCATACACATATGAGAATGTCCCATACACAGACATACATAGAAATGGGAAAAGAAAAATTGAAAACAGCTCAGAACTATATTTTTATAGCCTTTCACTTACTGGATGGTTCAAAGCATAGATTTGTACCATCTCTTTCTACTTCTCCCTCCTTTCCAACCTGTCATACTAGTCATAGGAAAACAAACTTAACTTTGAGGTCATTGCTCTCAAAGTTATAAGGAACTTTTGAACAATACCAGCAGAACATTATTTTGTCCAAGAAATGGGGTGTTCAGAAGACTCCATCAGCCCTACCACATTGTCCACCCTTAAAACTCTCAAGAAACTCCCTTAACTGAGCATTTTACAACAAAAAAAGGAAAAGAAAGAGCATGAAAACAAAATCTTTAGAGCACCCTACTTAATTTCAGTATATCTAAAACATTTTTTAAGCGGGCTTGATTTTCCTTAGGTTTTATCTTTGCAATCTCCTTCCGGAACCTAATAATACTTGGTTAGGACAACTCCCTGGCATAAGAAGCTTCTAAATCTCATGGACAACATTCCAGAGAGATGCCTCATCCACTAACAGACCAAATGAAAGATCCCTGACTAGATCCTCCTCTTCTTTATGCCAAATGTTTTTTTTTTAGTTTTCACAGGGTTCCTGGTTAGAGCTGCTAGTAGCAATTGTCATGTTCTTGTGCACCGCTGTACCTACAATGGCAGCTAAAATTGTACATTACTCACAACAGATACTGGATGCATCTATATCAAACATACTCAGTCACACAAACAGGTGTATATATGCTGTGACTTCTAAATAGGCCTAGCACTAGAGTTATATTGGAATAATTCTGAAAGCAGAGATGGATTGAGATACAGATAGGATTACACTTACCAATACTAGTAAGACTCTATGTTAGTAAAACTCCACATAATAGGTCAGGATCACACATTTCTTAATGTAAAAGAAAAATATAGTCTTCAAAAATTAACCTGTCTTCAAAAGTAGGAATTTCCTCTCTGGAATTTTCAACTTCAGCCTACATACTGCTAATATCAAAGCTTACATCATTTCCAAATGACTTGTTCTTTGTAGAACAACTAAAATGTATAGAAAGTTAATCATTATGCTTAGGCTGAAAAATCTGCTTTGTGGAGCCTACCCCACTTGGACTTAGATCAATCATCTGAAGCTAAAAGGTCCTCTGTTTTATGGATAGAGGAAGGAAGAGGCAACCTCGTAGACAGAAAAGTATGAAAATGAACATGTTGTGCAGTAAAGTGACCTGCAGGCAAACTAATCATTAACAGGCTGTGAATAATCAGAAAGGGTGTTTTCAGAGAATAAAGTAAGAAGGATATGTCTCATGAAATTGTCTGTGACAATTTCTGGGCACAGGATTTCAATGATGCAATAAAAAGATTAGACGGGTAGAAGCTATTCAATGCAAGAAGCAGAGAACCACATCAAGGAACAGAAGATGAGAGACTATGATAGCACATCAAGGAACAGAAGATGAGAGACTATGATAGTGACACCACTGAACCAAAAGAGGCGTCCTATTTCAGAGAAAGGAAGATATGACAAAACAAAAAATGCCCTGGCCTGTTCTACCTAAAACCCAGAGGCCAGTAAACCATGATAGAAGTAACAGGTATGTGACACTTCTTGATAAGATGTTGGTCAGAAAGGTCTCAAAGGCCCCCCAAATATTATAGGTTTTTGTCATTGTTATCGGTTGCCCTCCAGAAACCGACAGTAAGACCTATTACTGAAGGTGCATCACACATGGATCACAGACAAAGACAAAAAACACCAATTAGAACTGGTCTGGAAGCTTCCTCCTTTCTAGATAACTGACACTGTGCCAGAGACTACTATGGAAGCTTTAGTAGTGGGACAGATATGACAGAGTTGTGAGAGAAAAACCAAGATCTCATCAATCTGTGAAACTTGCAAGTTGCAATAACAATCACCATGGCAACAGGTGACCATCAGTGTAATAGTGGCATAAATATCGAGGAGACAACCACAGCTTTCTGATCAGATGCAAGGTCTGATTGTCAGAATGGAACTCACTCCTGTTACTATAAATTGGAATGAGAACCCATGAAAGGGAAAGACACAGGGCCTAGGACAAGAGCAGACCAAGACTCTTTAGCTAAGAAGACAGTGTCCCAAACTGCTTTGGAAATACCCGGTATTATACCCATAGATTGGAAAAGCCCTCGGCATTCAATTTAGAAGCCTCCTTCTATAGCAGAAGGAGTTTATTGCTGAAAAACTCACCAAAATGCAGAAAATAAGTGACTGTGGACTGCTTGTCTCTAAACAGGACACATACTTCACCCACCCCCACTCCAAGGCTCAGAAAGCATTGTAGAAGAGTAGGCAGTAAGAACATGAAGTGAGACAGTAGTGGGACAGACAAGATTTCATGGCAGATATATATACTTATGCAAGAATTATTTGGAATCTGTCTCAACATCTCACCATGAAAGCAGAAAGATCTCAAGAAGATCTACACCTCTTTTGGGACTGATTAGTACTAGCTGATAGGGATGAAAAGGAAGATGCTTTCCTTGATGATATACTCACTGATCTACAATAGTTGCTGGAGCATGGGTCATGTCATGCATATGTCCTTAAAGACAAACTAGATGAAACACAATGGAGTACACAAGTAAAGATATTTGAAAATAGGAGGTAGTCTGGCAGGGGAGATGAAAGACAATAAGGGGAAAAGGAGAGGGGATGGAATTTGGGAGTAAAAGGTGAAAACTGAAAATATTATGAATTCATTATATTCATATGTGTAATATTTAAAAAATAAATAAATAATTTTAAAGATACTCATATTTAACTGGACAATATCCCCACAGAGAGCCCCACTAAATTCTATCACATAATCTAAACCCCACTTTTTCATTTCCTCCCTTGGGCTAGACAAATTTTCAACCTATCATGTTTCTTCTATGGACAATATCTGTGAGTAACTAACTGCTGAAGTGCTCTCCTCTGAGCAGCCTGTGGCTTGTAGTTTACCTGAGCCTTTATCTGTTAGTTAAGACGTGGTGAAATTTCTACATTAACTGTTCATTGTAGCTTTCTCTTTCTAGCAAATTTCCCTCTCATAGAGGTTTTATCAATGTCATTCTATCAAAAACAAAACAAAACAAAACAAAAAAAAACAAAGAATTTGCTTTTCTAGGAAATAGTGCTGACAAAAAAAAAAAAAAAGCAAAATGACCTTCTTCTAATCCAAAGGTATCAACCAAAAAATTAAAAGAAGACATTCTAATCAAGCCAAAAGCAGTAAAATAGGGCAAATTTGGGGAGAAAGAGATCAAGTTTTTAATTCTCTATAATTCCCAGAGTACATATGGCTTTCACGGGTTTCTATTTACCTTTATCAAATAAGACAGAAGATGTAGAAATGGCTCATTAGTTAAAGTCTTTACCCTGTAAGCAAAAAGACCTGAATTCTGATCCCCAGATCTCACAAGAAAATGCCTGGTGTGTGTAGCAACTTGCCCATGATTCTAACCCTGGAAGGCAGAGACTGGAAATTAATGGCATGCTTTGGATTTTGTTAGAGACACAGATGCACAACAGTAAGTTAGAAGAGTTTCTGAGGATGGTTCCTGATATTACCCTTGGGCCTCCACAAGCACTTAATTGCACTCATGTACACACACACACACATGCACACACATACACACACACATACATACACACCATACACACCATACACATATACATGAAAGAAAAAATAACAGAATTATTCTGCTGCTCTCAAACTAGTAACTGATATCTAAATGTTTGCCAATTTATTATACTGATGTATTTATGAGCATGCTTGCATTTATTTGTGAAGTATAATTGTGGTGGTATACATTACATGAAGATGATTTTATTTGCCAATTAATAATAATAATAAAGTGCAACACTGGGTTTTTGAGATTTAAATGACACAAATTCCTTCCCTGCCCTTGGACAGATCAATCTTTCAAAAAAAGATTTTATTTACCATAACCTCATTTTCTAATCTAGAAATCCTAATGCTCATTATGCTTAATTCCAAGAACTTCTGTGAGAATACAAATGGAAACTGTGTTTATTTTTAAGATACAAATTTTTATATAATTCTACATGTAATCAAAGTTCTACTGATGACTTTGTTTCTGAGAGGATACAGTTGGTTGTGAAAGATCAGTGTTTCTACAGGAAAAGTGGAAAATTATTAGATGCCTTTAAAATTAATACATTCTTAAAAATATCAGATTGCTTTGGAAACAATTTAATTATTTTGGAAAAAATAATTAAAATTCCAGATAGGCAGAGATTTTCTGAGGAGATACAATAGAACATTTTTGTTTTTAGGGCATTTGGTAAGTCTAGGCTCAGGTGGAATAGACAGTACAGTCTAACTGAGCTCACTATCATAGACGACAGAAATTAGGAAAATACTGAGCTATTACTGCAGAGAGGTAGAAGAAAATTTTCAAGCTTTTGGGTGTGGCACATACACATTAGTTTTATCTCCTGAAACACTTGAGTTCAAAGATCCTAAAGCCAAAAATAAACTCTACTGCAAGTTCCTAGAATTCAGGAATTGCATGTGGGCACTTGGTTCCATGAATAAGAGTTTTGTTATTTCTTAGAGATGAATGGCATAATGGTTAGCCATGGTTGACAATTTGATGAGATCAAGAATCATCAAAGAAGAGCCTCTTGGCACCCCTGTGGGGATTAGCTCATGTGGTTTTCACCAGTCACTGTCCTGGGGTCCTGGACTAAATATAAAGTGGAGAAAGCAAGCTGTGTACTGAAAAGTATGCCTTTATGCTCCTTTAATGCGTGAAATATGACTAGCTGATTCAAAATCAGGCCACTCTGACTTCCCTCGAAATGATGGAATCAGGAATGGTGAGCCAGAATAAACCTTAATTCGTTTTTTTTTTTTAATTTTTGATTTACTTTATCACAGCAAAGGCAGCTTGAGAGCTCATCTAAGGAACTTTCAAAGATCTAGAAGACTTCTGATCTTCAGGAAATGAAAAGAAGAATAAGTTGTCAAACAAAATGAGAATCACTGTTGTGCTTTGGAAAGTATTGATCAAAAATGGTCATGGTGTTGATGTAGAGCAGATTCTGAGAAATGGCTGAATCATGAGGACCCTTGCCTAATTCATCCAGGAATTCCTACTAAAAGGGCTATTAGGAGATAGAGCTGGGCTGGAGGAAGGAGGGCATGGAGGTATGCCATTGAAGGATGTGTCTCATTTCTGACCCACTCCTGATTTTTCTCTCTCTGCTTCCTGGCTGCCACAAAGTAAGCAACCTTGCCACATGCCCTGCCACATGTTTTCAGTGGCATGATGGCTCTGCCTTTCCAATCATGGGCTAAAACTGCTGAAGCCAGGAGTCAAAATAAACTCTCCTTCACTTAAGTTTTCTCAGGCATTTTATCACAGTGATGACAAACATCTTTGATTAACACAACGACCTTCAGAGAACAAGAGCAATTAAAATGAAGAGTGAATGGTACTAAACTTTACAACGCACCCAACTGTAGATCAATCTCTGATTGAAATGGTTACCATCCTCCTTATCCATTGGCCTGTCTATTGACAAATAACAAAGTCATATGGTAATTTTTGAGACTGTTTTGTTCACAATGTATGCCATAAAATCAAAACTTGCTAGGAATAAGGAACCAAGAAAACAGGCTCAATAATCAATTTGAAAAAATAACCGTAGATGCAGCCCCATGGGTGATTTTAGTATAAGAGTTGAAAAGTATTTTTATAGCAAACATAACAAATTTTTCAGGCCAGAAATATACACAACAGAAATGCATTGATACATTCACCAAAAAGCTATATACTACAGTCTATTGCAGCTCTATTCATAAGCATTAAAACTGGAAACTACCCAAGAACTAGAATGGATAAATAAATGGTTATATATTCACACAATAAAAGGCATTCGGCAGTGAAATTGAACAATCCAAAGCTACTCATAAGATGGTACATGAATTTAATAAGCAAAAATGGGACATAACTAAAGCTAGATTCAAAAATATGTATTCTCCGTGAATCAATTCACATAGGATTAAAAAGATAACCAAAATTGTTGTGAAATGTAGGCAGTGAGCCCAGATCAATGATAGGGCACTTGCACAGCATGTGAAAGACCCTGGTACCACAAAGAAAAATGTGTTCTATTCATAATTTAGAAAGAAGGCTAATGGTTCTATCAGGGACAATAGAAATGTCTGGAAAGAACTGGAAGCAAAGCTTCTCAAATGATGGGAAGTCATTTCTTGATAACTTGATCAAAATAGTGGATTTTATGGAGTTGCATACATTAAAAGTAAATGCCTTTTTCTATAATTCAATAAGCTTTTTAGATTTAATTTATTGATCCATTATTTAGGTTTCGTGTGTGTGTGTGTGTGTGTGTGTGTATGTGTCTGTCTGTCTGTCTGTCTGTGTCTGTGTGTCCTATGAATTTGGGCATATGGAGGTTCAGAGGATGACTTGTAGAGTCTTTTATCTTCATGTGGACTCCAGGGTTCAGACTCAGGCTGTGTGGAAAATACCTTTATCCTCTGAGCTCTCTTGAAAAATCCTGATGTTTTTCCTTTCTTTCTTCCATTTAAAAAAAAAAAAACCTTTTAACTGCTTAAGTTATGAAAATCCCTAACCATGTATACATATGGCCACATAGCCTATTTCCTTACAGATTAAGTAGTCCACAGGGCAAGTTCATGAGGAGCAACTTCCTATGGGCAACAGCAGCAACTTTCATCCCCCAAAGTCAGTCATCTCCCCCAATCACAGTACCCTTCCTTCTTCTCAGCTACTTAGTATTTGATAAAAATTCTCTCATAATTCTTCCTTTTCCCCAAAACGTTTTCAAGTGCCAGAACATTCTTTGTGTGCAGATGGAGACTCACTTAAAGCTCTTCACATGTGAAAGGAAGTCTTAACTGTGGTCAAATCTGCTTACATAGCATCTAGAAGATACAAGGCAGCAGAGAGGTGAAGCTTACTCCGCAGTATTTTAACGTTGTCATTTTGCCTGGCAGATCCTCAGCTATAATCCTCAGCTAACGGCCTCTAACTGAAAATCATTCAATTGTAGTGTCATGAAAGGATTTTGCCACCCCGGTAATAGACCTGGCTCACTTGGGATCTGAAAAAACATGTTGACATTACATCAGAAATTCCTTCTCTGAGGACTTGGAGCCTTTTTCAGGGTCAAAACTTCACTTACTTGAAAAAAAAAAAAAAAAGATAGTTAAGTCTGAAATGCTTGTGCAATGAAGCAATTTTTTGAAGATTTTAAACACAGACAGACACTACACACATTTCAGAAAGACGCTTGAAGCTGGGAGAAGCAGCATAGCTGTAATCCCAGTATGCAGGAGGGGAAGAGAAAAGGGTTTAGAGTTCTAGTCCACCCTGGGCTAAAAGGCAAAACCTTGCCTTAAACAACAGCAACAAGAACAAATTAATTCCAAAATGATTACAATTGATAGCTGTCTCATAAGTATTATCATGTATTTGATTTTTTCCAGAAAAATCCTTAATGCACTTTGAAAACTTCTCCTGTAACTTTAGTTGCAAGTATTACCATTCATATTTCTACAAAAACAATGAAACCTAAATGTTTATGAGTATTTTTCATCCCACTGCTTTAGTAACTATGACTCTTAAGCCAGTAACATTTTAGGGTAAAAAAAAAGGTAAGTAAATGTAACATTGATCACCACACTACCTTACTTGGGTGTCATGGAATCCACCTTCTGTGAGCAGAAGGGGATTTTTGCAACTAAAACTCTGTTGACCCACCTATTTTTATTGCAAAGTTGAGGAAGTTAATTTAGAGGCTATGAATTTAAAGGTCATGAGACCTAAGACTGATTGCAAAGGGCAGCCAGAACGATTCTCAAAACAAGCATTGCTGCGATCAGCTCGGAACCACACAAGCAAGAAAGAACTGCGAGAGACCGTGCTATGTAGAGTTTCCTCATTGAATAAAAACACTTTTTAAATCTGAATTCAACCTCTGCCTAAGAGGTTCAAAGAAACCAATATGTACATATGGCTAACAAACACTTGTCTTTCCCTGACTAATATCTGTACTGCTTTTTCCCCCATTATTAAAACTAGTTTGAGAACCGGGCGCCAAAGTCCTAGTGCCGCCCCTCACTGCCACAGGTGTCACAGGGAGAGTTGTGGTACTACACATTCCTTATCTGGCTCCCCTAGTGGGATTATTAGCAGATTTCATAAACAACACTTAGCACCTTGTTTACCAGTTCCTTTCTTCCTTTTGTATATAAAAAGATCATTTATCTGCAACATCAGTATCAAGCTTAAAAGTCGGAGCCTCCTTTGAAAGAGAGGACACCCACTATAAAAGCCTCTCTTTTATTTCAGAAGCTAAATTTTCTCCTGAAATAGAACAAAAATGCCCATGGACTGAAGAGCATACATGTTTGCAAGACTAGGGAAAATTCAAACTGCTAGTGTTAAATAGTTTGCTAAATATTTGCAAGTTATCTCTAATGTGCAACATTAGAAAAACAGGTTGGGCAAGTTAGAGTAAACGGCCTTTGGAAACAAATCTAAGTTTAAAAGAAAGATTTTTTTTTATCCAATATATGATAATGTTACAACACGAGCCATGTTCATTACCATGCATAGCAACTGGGCTGGAGAGATGGCTCAGGGGTTGTGACTCTGTCTCACAAGCAGAAGGTTCTGAGTTCGGATCCCAGGTCCCACGTTAAAAAAAAAACAAAAAAAACAAAAAACAAAAAAAACAAAAAAAAATACAATGGATAGCAACTGAAAATACGCTCTGCTTGCACGCTCACTGTCACAGTTAAATACAGGTGTCAACTTGACAGTTGAGGGTTTGAACTCTGGACACATCTGTAGAGAATTAATACTTGAGATAATCTCCAGAAAGATTTGTAGGAGATTGTCTAGTTGATGGGGAAGGCTCAGTCGAGGATGGGTGGGACTAGGTCCTGGGTAGGTGAATGAAAAACAGAAAGCTGGTTGATGAAGTTGGCATCCTTCTGTATACTTGGCCAGACATGCTGGTCTGGCAAGTAAGGATTGTCCATCTCTCAGCTGTTACTCAGCTGTGGTGTGGCCAGTTCCCTTGGCCCTTTGGTGATGATGCATGCTCTCCTGCCAAGCTGAACTAAGAACTGTAGCCATACAATTTTAAGAGAAAATAAACCTTGTTCCTTAAATTATTTTGTCATGATTTTATCAGCAGCCACAAAGCTAATTGAAACACTCGCTATTGGCTATGAGCATGCTCTTCCATAGACTTGAAGATACAATTAAAATTCCACTTAGATAGACTTAAATTCCACTTCATTCATCTGATGACAAAACAGAATCTTAAAAGCTTCATATTAAAATATAAGATAAAAAAATGAAAAGAATATGTATGCAATTGAAGAATCTGTGTCACTACACAAATTAGCTCCAAACAAATTACAAACACACTAGGCCTATTTTTTTTAATTTCAGACAATAGATAATTTATATGGCTTTTATGAGTAAATTGCAAAGTTTCCATGAGTTTTTGCTATTATTGTCATTTGAAGAAGAGAAAATACAAAGTTCATATGTAATATCACAATTAATGATTAATTTCTACCTCTGACAAATTTTTCACACCCCTTCTCCTGGGTCTTTTCTCTGGTATCTCTTTAAGTTTGAAGTTGTCATCTATAAAACTAAGTAAAAACACATGAAGTCCACTTTGAGTATTAAGCCTCTTTGGGAGATTTCTTTTGTTTTAGGCTAGAGTCCATCCTTGTCCTTCATTAGCTCTAATAAACTCAGACAGGCGGCTGCCCTTGGCAAAGGACTTGCTTTAAGAATGTAACAAAACCCATGTCTACACACATCAAATGAAGTGGAGAAATAAGCTACCTTCTGTTGAGCTCAATTAGTATGGGCTGCCAACCTTGATTATCTGAAGAAGAAGAAGAAGAAAAAGAAGAAAACTTCCTTTAATAATCATTAACATTTGTCTTGAATTGTCCAGGTCAGCCCTCTGATTCTCTAGGCCACTTTTTGTTTTCATAAAGTTTTATGGGAACACAGCCTTGTTTGTTAATTCATACATTTTCTAAGATTGCCAACTACTACAGTTTCATAATTGAGTAACTATGGCAAAGGCCACATAGTTTACACGGTCTCAAAAAAAACTTACATATGGATATTTACAGAAAGTTTACCACTTGTGGGAAAATAAGTATGTCAACTCTTTCCATTTTTAACTCCATAGAAGTAGCCAGCAACAAAAAAAGAAAGTCATCGATGCAGCTGAAACTAACACTTTGTTGTGATTGTTAAACTTCTATTGGTCTTAATTTTAAAAACGAAACAAATTATTTCAATCAGGACTGACAAGGATAGATAGAAAGATAGATAGATGATAGATAGATAGATACATAGATAGATAGATAGATAGATAGATAGATAGATAGATAGATAGATGGATGGATGGATAGATAGATAGATAGATAGATTCTGGTTTTTCCGTACTCTCAAAGGGGATGTAAGAACTCTCCCTACCTCTGCTACTTTCCCCAGAATTGCATTTTACTCAGCTCAAGGGATTCCTGGATTTGGTGTGTGTGGTTTTTCTCTTTAATTGCTGCAGGGATTTGAAATGCAGGTGAATCACAATTTAAAATTCTGAGCATTTTGCAAGCCTGTCATTATGCACGCTGTAGGCAAGCTAGCCGAGTTAGTTATGCCAATGATCGTGAAAAAATGCATTATTGCTGCATTACAATGCATAAACAGGTTTTACGCTCTTCTGCATAATATTAGAAACTCAAATTTATGGAGTCACAGAGCTGTTATCATCATCCAGTTTTTAAATAAGGCAGCACCAGGTGATTGATATCACCCATAAAGAAGTTGCTTTGTCAAGGTGCTTGCTGATCCATGGCATACAATTTGGATAAATGACACGAGCCTTTGACGGGGTCATTAGGAATTATTTGCACTCACAGTTTTTCAAAAAGTCATTTGTTGCTGTTGTTATTAATCTCAGGTGACATGCAGTATTGTTTCTTAGTAAATTCAGATCTATTCAAACAGGTTTTGCATCAGAACTTTTGAAACTAGGATATGTGTCTGAAGGTCTGGGCACAGTTGTGGCCGTTATATTTCATGAGAAAACACACAGAGAAACTGTCCCCTGGGTAAAGAACACAGCCTTACTTAGGAAAAGCTCTGGCTCAGAATTTATTTCCAATCTGGATCTGATATGATCTAATCCCTAGTTTCAACTATGAATTTATAGAAAATACAGAGAGTGAGAAAACATATTAGTTAGATAACTGGTCTTCGACTCCCCATAACCACATGGGTAGTTCCTAACCAAGTAAATTTTAAGAGAACAAATTACAGGGGCAATCAGAGATTGATAACGACAGCTATGTTAGGAATCAGTAACGTGTGGGTCTTGTTGGTGGTCAAATTCAAGTGAGAGGTTATAAATATATTTGTGACATTGAAGAGAGAAAGAGGAATTTAAGCTTCGGCTATGCATATGATAAAGGAGGTATTGTTCATTTTTGAATGCTATCAGGGGATTGTTGGTATCAAGAAGCTGTTGCCATTATATTGATGTTACTAATAACTCTTCTTCCTCTGCTGAAATATTGGGGATGAAATGATATATAGGATTTTCTTCAAAGTTAGAAAGGATGTCAGACACCATGTTGTATACCCACAATTCCAGCTACTCTGGAGACTAAAGCAGAAGGTTCAAGGGTCTGAGGACATACTGGGCAACCATTATGAACTTACCTTTCAAAAAATAAATTTTATCAGGCATGGTATCACTTGTCTGTAATCTCAGCATTCAAGGGGAGGTAGCCAGATAACTGTGAATTTAAGGCCATCTTGGGCTACATAGTAAGTGCAAAGTCAGTCTGGGTGTCACGATTTGCCTGAATGTGGCCAATAAATTATTACCAAATGGTTTATGGGAACAAAAGGTTCTGTTTTGGCTTAAGATTCTTGGTTATAGCTCCTTGTCCAGCTTTACAGGAGAGTTTAATATCAACACCAGGTACCAAGAGAACAAGCCTCATCATATCAACAGGACCAAGAGAGGGATAGACCTCACTTTCCTAACCAGCATATCTGGTCAACTTCCTTAACCAGATTCCTCCATTTTATCTGTGTAGCCTAGGAACTAATCCCACCCACCATGGGCTAGGCCTTCCACATCAATTTCCTGCAGCCTGGGGTCTTAACTCAGTTATTAATTATTTAAAAATATGCCCAGAGCTCCTCCAAGTCTTCAATTGTGAGGTTGATACCAGTATCTAGCTCCAACACTGGGCTGCAGAGCAAGGTTCAGTTTCAGAAGGAAGGAAAAAAAAGACAGAGAAAAGGAAAAGACAGAGAAAGAGACCAAAAAATAAAAGAAAGAAAAGAATGAAGGTATAGAAGGAAGGGAGGAAGGGAGGGGGAAACAGAGACATAGACCAAGAGAAAGAAAAAGTTGGGAAGGAAGGAAGGAAGGAAGGAAGGAAGGAAGGAAGGAAGGAAGGAAGGAAGGAAGGAAGGAAGGAAGGAAGGAAGGAAGGAAGGAAGGAAGGACAGGAAGGGAAGGAGGAATGAAGAAGGAAAGAAGGGGTGGGAGAAAGTCAAGATGGAAGGATGAAGATAATAAAAGACAGAAGCAGAGACAAAGCAGGAAGAGGTAGAAACAAAGAGGTAGAGACAAAGAAAGATGGAGGTAGAAATGAAGGGAGGGAGGAGATGGCCTAGGGAGTATTGAGAGAAGGAGGGAAGAAGTGAGGGGAGTGCCAGAGAGGGAGACTGAAAAGCTAAAATGTGGGAGGTGGTGAAAGATGACACAAGAAGACAAGATGTCATAAGATAATACTATCATCACTACCTGGTGGGTACATTGGGTTTATTATGTTGTCACTGCCTCTGTATGTATTTAAAATTTTCATACCAAAAAGTTTAAAATGTATGTGGGGTACAGTACATAAAAAAGAAGTCATTAATGGCATTAGTTATGGGCAGTAATGGAAAGGAATTTATTATAGAACTTCATCCCATACTAATTTTCTCCCATAGAGAAAAAATATTGTTGCTACTTAGTTAGCAGTAAGCACAGAGATTTTTTTCATTCTAAGCAGCTTTGCTTAAATTTCTAGAAGTGTAGGATTGTAGGGTGTGAGGATACAGACCTACAATTCTGACTATTCTCTGTCTTTTTTTTTCCTTCCTTCTGAAACTGAACCTTGCTCTGCAGCCCAGTGTTGGAGCTAGATACTGGTATCAACCTCACAATTAAAGACTTGGGGGGGGGCTCTGGGCATATTGTTAAATAATGGCACTGGCACAAGGACAGTGCCAGCCTAAGCTACACAGTGAGTTCATCCCAGCCTAAGTGAATGTCACAAAACAACAAAGTAAAATGGGAGCCCAGGATGTGGCTAGATGATAAAGTGCTTTCCTGGTATTCATGGGGCTCTGTGTCAATCCCTGGCACCAGGAAGGAAAGGTATAGGATTTACACGTATCCATCTGTAGCAGTTACTCTTAACTATTGCTGTGAAAGAACACCCAAAGTCAAATAATTTAAGGGAGAAAAGGAAATTTATTCACCTCAGGGTTCCCGAAGGGAGATTACAGTCTTTCATGGCAGAGGCAGCATGACTGGCTGGCTGAAGCTGAAGACAGGCTCTGTCTCCCCCATCCACGTGGCTGAAGGCTGGATTCCTGGGGAGTGTCTCTTCTTCACCTGTCTTCTGCTCTGGGGTTTTTTTTATCTGGTCCACTACTGGGAGGCTCCTATGAGATCTATGGAAGTTCTGATCAGATCTAGGGCTGGTCTTTGTATTGTAAATGTGTTGATCTGGACAATCTCTTCAGGTAGCCTCAGCTGATACTAGTTAATACCAGGTATGGTCAAGTTGATACCCAAGATTAACTATCACACCATCTTTTCATTTTTAATATGACTGTATTTTGCCTGTGAAACAAAATCCTTCCCACGCCCCTGCATAAATTCGAGGCCAGTAGTATTTATTCGTAGTCTACTATTTGGAAAAGATTAGCCAGAATTCAAACTCATGTAGACTGAGCTCCCTGTCTTCCTTTGATTCTTCCCTGAGTAAGGGAAGTTGTCCTTGCCAGAGACCTATGCCAGAGCTATGTACAGAAAACCATGATACGGCTCTTTGATCCACCTCCAAAGTTTTCATTTTCCTTTTCGTCTTAAGACTATGAAGCTTTTAAAAATTTTGTTTACTTACTTTGGGGGGTTGAGAGGGAATAGAGAAAAAATACCATGACCCACAAGTAGAGGTCAGAGAACGACTTTCAGAAGCCAGTTATCTCCTTCCACCAGGTGGGCTTCCAGAAACCAAACTCAGGTTTTATTCACTAGGCTATCTTGTAGACTCAAGACCATGAAACTTTAACTCTATACCTCTTTGAAAATGATAGTTGAAATGTACCTACTCAGCAAGCTCACATCACTTCCTTAAATGAAAGCTTTGTTTATATTCCTCCATACAGTTACAGGAGGAACCATCACATATCACATATCACCACCATCACATATCACCACTACTCCAAAAGATCTGACATTAGCACTTCATGTGTTCAGGAAAGTCAACTGGATTCAAATAGCATCTTTTTTGAGTGGCACACACCTGTGGTTACATCACCCAGAGGCAGAAAGGAAGGAAGATCACTGAAAATTCACGTCCACCCTGATCTATGGAGTGAGATCAAGGCCAGCCAGGACAATACAGTGACAATCTGTCTCAAGTAAATAAATGGATAAGCAAGAGAAATTAAAATGCAGGTGAATGAATGCACAAGAATTAAAAGGAAACTTTCTGACCAACCTCCAAAAGCAAATTGCCAAGAGTACAGTGTTACTTACCATGCCTTTCCTTTTCCAATTAAATTTTTCCTCTTGTGAGTATAACTTTTGAACTTCTCTATTAATTGCCTGGTCATAACTTTTATTAAGTTGTAATGTTTTTCTAGAATGAATCCATACAAGTTAATTCAAGTGCAAATCAGAGCGCCGAGCGTCAGCCAGCCATCTGCTCCCTGAGTCACCTCTGACAACAGCCAAGTCTCAGTCCTTTTGTTGCTCATTGGCTTTCTCAGGGGGCATCTTCCCGACTCTGTGATCTTTGTCCCTGTGCTGCATTCCACCATGCTCCTGAAGTAACTCTTGGTTTTATGCTGTCTCTGTTTAAAACTCTGTCGGGGTCTCCCCATCCTATGCAGCTGTGTCTTGGATCCCTGCTCCTCAGCTTCACACCCTCTGCCTCCCTGAGAACCCTGTCTTACCAACGGTTTCTTTCTCTCTCTCTCTGAAGACGGAGAGCACTCTGTCCCTGGAATGCCACACACCTATGCACATGCACTCATACACATGTACACACAAACCCACAACTATACACACACACACATGCATGCACATGCATTCAACACATGCACATTCACACCCACACTCATACACACATGCATATGCATTTGCACACACATTCATACACACATACATGCATATTCATTCATACATGCATACATGCATTCATTCATGCACATATACACACACACACACACACACACAGGCTGTCACACATACATATTTACAAAGCACATCTGCTTCCTGACACATGCTAATCCTTTAATATCTCACTCAGATTCAACATCCTCCAGTCTGGGAAATCTTTTCTGTCATCCACACACCATCATATTCTATGATGTTGACCTACCACATGCTGTCTGGTACTTAGTTGGTTAAATGTCAGTCTGTTATTTGATGAGCTCTGTAATTCCAGCAGCTGTATTTACTTTTACATCTCCAGACCCCAGTCAACACGTGGTGTGCAATAAACCTTCAGGAAGTGTTTGTTGACTGAACATGTGAATAATTGAATGTTGTTGGTTACTAAATTCCTAACTAATACTGTAAGTGTTTAATGTGTACAGTGCAGCCTATGGACAATACTATGCCCCTCACCATTGCGCAATAAAAAACAAAGTGTGGTAAATCATTCCTGGTTTGGGATAGATCATGTATATGCACATGCTATACAATATTCAAGATATAAACTATTAACCGTAAAGTCTCATGTGACATATTAGCAAGTTGTTCCATAGCCAAAAGAAGAATAAGGATGATTCCATGGATGAGGTGTCAAACTTTTCAGTCAGATGGAAAACACTTAACCTGAAAAACTGTTTAAAAGTTGATGAAAAAAGTTCCCATGTTTGAATGGGCCTTTACTGCTTATGTTTGTTAGTTTTCTGTTACCTGCTTTAATCGCCTTGAAAAGAGAAAAGGTTTGCTCAGACTCACAGTTGTACCAGTTCTAGTCCATTACTAGGGATTTCTGTAGCCTCAAGCTTACAGCAAGGTAGAACAGGATCATCCAGAGTGTTTGGAACAAAGTTACTCCCTTCATGTAGCCAGAAAAGGGAGTGGAGGTGAACTGGAATAAAACGCACATTTTCAGCACTGAACTTCCACTCACTAAACGTGACCACTGGATCAGTCTACCACCTCCAATAACTCTGCAAGCAGGAGGCTAAGTCTCTAACACATGGACCTGGGGAAATGGCCAACCCATAGCCTGAATTTTCACTAACCTTTCAGTTAATGCTTTCTCAAACCTTAGAAATATGAAGCTAAAAATACTGAAGATATGGTCATCCAACTGCCTTATTCTTAGAAAGAAAAATAGAATTGAAGCTTTAAGTCTTTTTTCTCCAAATCTGTCATTTATTTCTACAAAAATATTCTGCCTCAGAAAAATTAATTCTATATATTGCCGCTTTTTTTTATATTGCCGCTCTGTTGGGGTAATTTTAACGTTAACCCTGAAATATGGGTAGAAGAAAGGAATTGAAGGACAAAAATCTTGCATTGTTGAAGATTGGCTTTGAAATACAACTTTCTTTCTTGCTATCTTTTACACACTATTCATGAGTGAAAATCAAGATGAATGGCAAACTACATGTTCCTTCTCTGTGACAGTAAAATTGCTTCAAAACTATGTGAAGTGTGGATAATATGTAAGGTTTTTATCTGCTTTCCATAAAATTTTAAGCATTTGGCATGTTATCGGTTCTCACTGACAGAAAATAAGGTACAATTTTATACAGCACAACTTTGTGTAAGATTTGTGTTGGTAAATGAACCTACTATACATGAAATCCACTCAGCCATTCAAAGATATTGCTTAATGCTTTTCATGTATACAGCACTGGAGTACACCAATAAAATAATGTTTTATACTTTTGATGCTGATAGGAATATTGAGATTAGATACCTATCCTTCTGCCTCATACACTTAGGAGCTACATTCTGTATTTGCCAACAGTATTTTTCTCAGACTATAAATTCTCTGTTTTGTTCATAATAGGGTCCTTTTCCATCAAAAGCAATCGTAGCACTCTGCATCGTATCTTTCACTGTGCATCTCATTCAACATTGAAGTGGAGAAAAGATCTGGTATCACTACCAACAGCACACTGGGAACCAAAAACTCCAGGGATGTTTTTGTTATTGTTGTTATATATTTTTTCTCCCACATTATATTTTTTTCCTAATCATACATCTTTTTTCGGTGGCTAAGCATACCACACGATCTTCTGATGAAAGAGAAAGAGAAGAACTGTTTTCCTAGCACATCACAAACCCTGAGCTACAGCTTCTGAGAGAAGGCCCCAGCTTTAACCACTTCTATTCAAATGATGCTTTCAAAAATTGAAAGAGGTGTTAAAAACTCCCCTGGGCTTTGTGGCCAAGCCACATCCAAGCCCCAGCACTGTGATCTGTAAGTCACACCTCGAGATGGATGATAACTACAGGACAAAACAAAGCTAATAGCTTTCTTTCCTGGGAGTTTGACCTAGTGGTGACTGACTTCAGGGTAAAAGTACTAAAACTATGATGCATTACTGCTGCAGCAAGGGTAAACAGTGGGTAAAAGATAACAGCAAGAAGAAGCTTGGCAGGTGGTGACTTATCACCTATTTAATGTGAAAAATTATCTGTCATGTCCCTGAAAACATGTGTCGGCTCTGTTGCTAAGGGTATGGGTAGGAAATGGGGAAGGAAACATTACAGCTTACTTACAGTTTTTGCCCATAGTTCTGAATTAGATTTCAGTGATTAATAAATTGATGAATAGACATCTGGGATTACTAACAGGAAGTTTTTGTAAGGTAAGTGTACTTTTAAAAAGAAATGTTCATTACAGCAATAATCGTAGTGACAAACTAAAAGAAGTCTAGGTGTTTGTGCACATTGGTAATGTCAAGATTCAGTAGGCAGAGGCAGGAGACTCCCAGGTTCAAGGCAAGCCTCTTTTACATACAGAGGCCGTGTCTCAAAACATGAGAAGATTCTAGAACAGCAGGATTCAGAGTGGAAGGGATGTCTTTATTTTGAGCAAGCTCATTCCTCTGAGCTGAGTTCACTTGGGCTTAATCACAGAAGCCTGATGCTCTGCTTCTCCTAAGGGGCACCGTTCAGTATGACTATTCCCGGCTCACAGTCACCCCACACAGCATCATCTCCCATCATGCAAATCAAGTGAGTTCGGGTCAGAAACTCCCTTCCAGCACTGCCCAGCTGTGCATTCCCAGGACAGCTTAACCTCTTTGCTTTATTTCATCAGGATCAAAATGAGGATAACAACAGAGCTTGTCGTCAGTGACTTAGAGGAGGAGAGACTACTGCAACACACAGTGAAAAGGTGCCTAGCAAATGCCAAATGGATAGAAGAGTCTGATCGTGTGTGTGTGTGTGTGTGTGTGTGTGTGTGTGTGTGTGTGTGTGTGTCCGTGTGTCCATGTGTGTCCGTCCGCGTGTGTGCGTGTGTGCATGTGTACATGTGCGCGTGTGCGTGTGTGTGCATGCGCGTGCGTGCGCCATGCCTATGGAAGCCCAAAGGTGACATCAAGAAGCATCCTGGATTGAACTACCTCCTTATTACTTTGTTCTGGGATTTCCCAGGCTTCACCCTCCAGGGCAAGAATTGCAGTCCACTGCCATTTCCACCTGGCATTTTTATGTGGAATCTGGGGATTTCAACTCAGATGCTTTTGCTTGAGAGGCAAGATTTTAATCCCTTAGCCATTTCCCCAGTCTGCATCTGGTTTTTCAAATAGTAGTTTCTTACTTTTAAGCATCTCCTTGCTGATTCAACGACAGATACCATGAAACAACATACAGCTCCCTGGACTATAAGCAGAACTTCATCTTTAGCTGGAAGTTCTAAAAGAATTACAGAAATTCCTAAGCATATTTGGGTAATATTTATTCTAACACATTACACACATTTAAACATGATCTAATATATTTGGGAATGAGTAATGGGGTAACTTTTAGTAATGGGCTCCTAAGAAAGACCTTTTAAATTGCCCTGCTGAGACATACTGAAAAGAAAATGGCTGTCTGTTCTACCCCACGCTAAAGCATCAGTAGTCACCTGGTCTCCCCAGGTGAACCCAGAATTAAATGAGTGATATCTTTTCAGTAGTTAGGGTTCCACATGAGATGCAAGCTCTGAATCTTACATACTGTTGACACCAGATAAGTCCTAACCTGAAACTCACTTAAGCTACATCTGCAGACCTAAGACACAGAGGCTTAGAGGTTTTACTTACATGATAATTATTCTAATAATAGTCTATGAATTCTCCCAACATGTCTAAACAATAGCTCAGAAAAGTACTTCTGAACTTTACTCCCCCAAACAACCTGAAAGTTGATTGTTGCTATACTTTCTCTAAGTACTATTAAGCAATAATAACAATAGTAGAATAATCGCAATTGTTAGTCTCTCTAGAAAACAATGTGCCAAAAGAAAGAAAGAGCAAATTGATGCTATAGCATGGCTTGAAGAGTTGGTGGGGACAGTTAAAGAAAGAAAAGATAAACATATAATTATAGACCAAATTGCGTTTGTACTATGCCTTTCTAAATTTTGAATGCTTGGGATGGAGAGATGGCTCAAGGCTTAACACTCTGCCTCTCAAGGAGAAAATCCTGTGTTCAGATCCCAGGTCCCACGTTAAAAAATGCCAGGTGGAAATGATGGTGGTCTGCACTTCCAGCCCTTGTGGGCTAAGCCTGGGAAATCCCAAAACCAAGCAAAAAAGAGGTAGAAGCAATCCAAGATGATTCCCAAAGTCAACCTTGGGCCTCCACAGGGACACGCAGTACCCTCTGATACACACACACACACACACACACACACACACACACACACACACACCCCTAAAGGAAAACATGTGGATACATGTGCAAGGCAAACTACACGTACTGCTGATAGTGAATAATGACTATGTAATTCACAGATAGATTTTAAATTTTAGAGAACTGAAGAACATGAAAAGTCTGCCTTCACATCAAAGTGCTTCAAAGCTAATGACAGTAATTATTATGCTCCATATGCAATGCAACTGTCTCAGGAACACATGAGCAGAAATAGGGTCAACTAACACAGCACAGTACATGCCCTGTTAAGAAATAAATTATTGTTCTGAGAAAAGGAGTTTTTGATAGTAAAGATATAAGCTAAACACTTGTTAGAAATGTCATGTTTGGAGTTATACTCTTTAGAAGTTGTTATCAGAGATTCTGAAAAAATCAATTTTAAGCTTGTACAGAAACAGAGCAAAATAATGATGATGTGGAGTCACAAAGGAACCACAAGCCAGTGAAGAGAAAAATGTAGACCTGGAGGGTAAAAACAGTAAATCCTGGCCACATTGGTCCAATTTCCATAATAAGTCAGCCTTTGATTTTTAGATTCTATGCACCTGTTTACCATTATTAAAACAATAAATAACATGCACCATGGAGAGAAGAATCTATGCCCTTAAATCCATTTTTATTTTATTAAAAGGAAATAGAATCATAATTTTAGAAATGCCAGCAACCATTTGACCCACGTGAATGTGTAGATGTTGTAGTTTGTCTGCCTGGTTGCTGATAAACGGCCATCAAATGGCTTAAGGGAACAAGGAGCTTATTTTCTTACTGATAGTCTGGTTATAGTCTGTCCAGCTTGATGGGAGAGCACGCACCAACACCAGGCCAAGGGAACTGGTCACATCATATCTACTAATGGCTGAGAGAGGTACAATCCTTAGTTGCCAGACCAGCATGTCTGGCCAAGTATACGCAAGGATGCCAACTTTCTCTACCAGCTCTCCCTATTTTATTCCTGTGCCTAATCCCACCTACCTGGGCCTTCCTCATCAGCCAATCTCCTGTAGGTTTGCTCTGGGTTTAACCCAACCACTAATTCTCCACAAATGTGCCCAGAGCTCAAACCCTCAACAGTCAAGTTGACACTTGTGCCTAACTCTGACAGTAGAGTTTGGTATGGTACTCAATGCTGGGAACTGTCAGTCCTCAAAGAAGAATTTGATCATTTATTAGATAAGTTAGTGTCCCATTAGTCCCCCCTAACGACTCAACATTCAGACACATGCAGAAGTCAAATCATAACTAAAGTATTAAACTTAATCAGGTATATCTAGACCCACATTACTGACCCTCAGTTTGTTTCCTCCCATTCCTCAGCCAACTAAATGAAAGGAGATCAAAGAAAGTCTAGCAGCTTCTGGCATAGCATAAGATCTAACAGGACTTGACAGGATAATGGCAGCAGTAATAAGAGTTGCCACATCATAGGACATGAGTCAGAACAAGGGTAAATACCTGACATAAGTATTCCATGGCTTCCAGTGTGATGAATTCATTCATCATTAGTCATGGGATGGTACTGTCAGTAGGATTATATAGTGTGTGTAGAAAGACACCTTCGTTAGAGATGTTCCTGCTAGTAATAGAGGGACCTACAAGGACTGTGACCAAGCATAATTGCCTGGCTCTGCCGCTATTTGATTCTCTCATTTCCATGTTAGGTTTCCATCACTGCACAGTCTTTCTTTTGATTGATAACTCTGTGACCCAATATGTGACAAGAAGCAACTTCAGAGAGGAAGGATGTATTTGGTTCATGGGTGTGGGGTGACACAGGACATTGTGAGAGGAGGGAAGTGAAGGCCATGGTAGCTTGCAGCAATATGGTGGCAAATGGCTCTGTGGTGGTGGATGCGTGATGCGCTTTGCTCACATCTCCAAAAATCAGAGAGCAGAGTGTTTGAGTCAGAAATGGAATGGGGCTACAACCCTCAGTGCCCAGTACCCAGTTACCACTTTTAGCTAACTCGTATTTTCTAATGTTTGCATAGCCCTCCAAAATCACATCTCTGGCCAGGACAAAGTGTTCAAATAAATGAGCCTGTGGAACCCTGTGTATGTTTTACATTCATACTATAACAATTTCTCACAATTCTTTCCTTACATGTATTAACACCCTCAGTAATGATTAGTATTAACTGTCAACCTGACACCTTGGAGGTAAGCCTCCAGGTACACCTGAGAAGGATTCTCTATACTCAGGCAAACTCTGGACACTTCTGTAGGAAATCGTCTTGGTTGCTTTAATTGAAATGAGAAGGTTTTCACATTGTAGGTGGCACAATTACCTGGGATTGGTGTCCTGGGCTGAATAAACAGAGAAGAGAACATATGTCTGGGCACTTGCTGAAGCAAGGAAAATATAGCAATTGGTCTATTACTGGGGAAGAGTTTCTTCCCTTCTCTCTTTTCCAAACTTAACCTTCTCTAGTCAGGAAGTTCTCATCTTCTTCCCTGAAGAAAGCCAGAAAATAATTCTCTGACATTTCTCTAAATTAGGTTATAAGATAGTCATGAAAGAGATACAACCTCAATACCTCAGAGACAAGAATATCCCCAGAGACATAGAGAAGAATCTGAACAAAGGTTTTGATGACACACAGTTCATTACCAATCAGACCCAACTGGAATCATTCTTCTGCACAAAAAGCTACTGTTCATCAAACTTAAGCATTAAAATTCATATTTCTCCTATGTGTATTTCTGAAGACCTGTGTCACATGAAATTTCTATGAAATAAATTTGCATGTTTTTTTCTTGTTGACTTGTCCTTTGTCATAAGGGTTTCAGCACTGAATCCAGCACTTAGTGAGAAATATATTAGTACTTTTACTTATATGAGTTTTTTCATTTAATTTTAATTAATGATGGTGTCAATATAAAAAACACTAAATTTAAGTCATTCTTACATATATTACTCAATTCCAATGTCCTCTTATTCTCAATGTCCTTCTTGCTTGAATGAATGTGTGTGTATGTGTTTGCAAGTATGTGTGCATATGCATGCGCATGCCTGTGCATGTTGGGGGGGTCTATAAATATGTTGCTGATAAATGACCATCATCAGACAGCTTAAGAGAACAAGAGGTTTATTTTCTTACATATAGTCTGGTCACCGTCTGTAGTCCAGCTTGACGGGAGAGCATACACCAACACCAGAACTGAGGGAACTGGCAACACCATCTCTACATAATGGCTGAGAGAGGGATGATCCTTACTTGCCAGACCAGCATGTTTAGCCAAGTATACACAAGGATGCCAACTATCTCAACCAGCTCTCTGTGATTTTTTCCAAGGCCTAATCCTACCCACCATAGGTTGGACAATCTCCTTCAGGTTCTGTCTGGGCTTAACTCAACTATTAATTCTCCACAAATGTGTCCAGAGCTCAAACCCTCAACTGTCAAATTGAGACCTGTGCCTAACCATGACAGCACATGTCTTACTGATTTTCATCTAGGTTGCCTAAACTAGAAGATGCCTATGCCTTGTTGGCCTGTGAACCTTATAGTAGTACCATTGAGGCAGTGAAAATATTTAAATGTTTTTACACAGGGATGGTCTTCTCTATTGTCAATTGATGAATCTAGAATACCTGTGAGAGGAGACTGTCCACATCCAAATGAGGAATTATCTGGATAAGGCTAATTGAAGTGGGAACGCCCACCTACCATGACATCCTTGATGCAAGGAGGGGCTCTTGAGCGAAATAAAAAGGAGAAGTTGAGCTGAGCACTGAGAGTACACTCATTCATTGCCTTTTGTTCTTTCAAGCTTCTGCAGTTGTGACTTCCCTGCCATGATGGAATATAATCTGAAACCATGAGCTGAATAGAACTTTTCTCCTTTAAGTTACTTTCGTGGAGTATTTTATCACACTAATAAAAAAGAGACTATGCTACATACTATGAAGTACTTTGACTTAAAAATTCCTCAGTGTCATAAATAACACTGATATAAATTTTTAAAATGCCCAGATTTTGAATAACTTTGAATAACTAGATGTCCAGAAGGTGAGATATTGGATCAAAAGTTTTCAATGCTATATTTTAAGGACCATATATATGGCCTTTCACAGTGATTTAGGTTGCATCTATTTTTGACATATGTACATATACTTCAATATATAGTGTTAAAAAGCTTAAAAGTTTATTCATCTTAGAAATTAGGGAGCTGGCTGGCTACTGACCCCATGGGACCCCTCACCCAGTCAGCTTTCTGAGTGGACACAGCAGGGTCCCGATCCCGGTCCTCTCACCTGTCTCAGCAGCAGTTGTTTTCTATGAAAACAGTGGATTGGTTTTGTGCAGGGTCCTGGGTTTTTGATTTCCATGAGTTGATAAAATAAATTACTCTATGGAAGAGCGTGAATGATAATATAGCATAGTATATAATGCCCAGAGAATAGATCTGCACAGCAAAACCCTTTTGGAAGGTAGATTTCACACACAATGTACTGGATTTAAAAAAAAAAAAATGTGAATTTCCATTACTGATTTGTACTTCCCAATTTTAGCAAATAATACATTTTAAAGCACAAATGGACAACATCAAGATAAGTTTCTGTGTATTAATCAATCATAGACAACTTAGATATATCCATCAGAATACTGATTGAGTCATTTAAGTTATCCCGTCCAACCTGGAGCACTATGTACATTCATATTATTTTTTCTTGTATTCACTTGAGAAAGAGGGAGAGAGAAGAGGAGGAGGGCAGAGGAGAATTTGTACCACAATGTACATGCAAAGTCAGAAAACTTTTGGAAATCTACTCTCTCCTTCCACCCTGTACATTCTAATGATTCAACTCAGGTCACCAAGTTGTAGGTAGGTACCTTTATCCACTGAGGCATCTTAAGCAGTTCTCCTCATTTTATTAAAGTGTGTAAGACAAGTTGAACAAATAGCATTATTAAGAAATACATCTAGAAGCAGTGAATAAAATGCTTATAGTCCAAACCTGAAGGCCTGAGTTTGAATCCCCAACTCCCATATAAAGGCTGTATAAATTGGCATAAATGGCTTTAATCTGGGCATGCATATGAGAAATGGGAAGAGAAGACCCAAGAATCTCCAGAAGCCTATGGCCAGGTAGCCTGGTTCATGCATTAGTGGTGAAGAGACCCAGTCTCAAACAATGAAAAAATGGAGAGTAACACCTCTACCTCCACATATCTTCCATGAAAAGCACACACCTGCCTTGTGCTTATACATTTCCACATGAACTCACCACACACGCCTGCACACACATATACAAAGTATATCTACATAGTATTAAACATTAAACTACACATGCAAAGACTATTTGTGGCTGCAAGACATCTTTCAGCACTGAATATTTCGCTTATATTCATCCCAAACCCTACAGCACATCATCAGGAGTTCCCTCTCCACAACGGTTTGCATGTTTTCATTTAAGGAGACCAAAAAGAAAAAAAAAAGAAAGCTCTTCATGCTTCCTTTGTCAAGAAATCAGAGTTAAAATTAGAATTTATCTGGCATGAGTTCTATACCAGATATAACTCTCCGTGTGCATTTAACTAAATTTATTTAATTCTCTATTTTTTTTGTTTGTTCTGCCTATTCTGGATTTTGGAATCCAAAGCCATATCAAATTCCTCCTAGGAAAAACCTAGCTTAGAAGTAATACATAAGTAAATTGTATTACAGCCAATTAGAATTCTTCCCCCAGGGCTGGGAGATGTAGCTTAGTGGTAAGAGTGCTTACCTGGCATACATGAAGCTCTGGTTTTGATGTTTAGTTCCGGGGGAAAAAAAATCTTCCTCTGAATCACATAATCAATAGTCATCATTCCCAGTTACAGTCTCATTATCAAACATGGTTCTAATAATGTGGAAACAGGGTCAGACAGTTATTTAGCCACCAAGTATATAAAGATGGTAATGTTCCAACTCTATAACAGCAGAAATTTAGAGAAGGACTTCATCTCTGTGCTAAATATGGTTATAAGTAGACACTTGACTTCTAGAACTATTGCCAAGCAAACTATTCGAGCTGCACATAAATATCTATTCCTGCTGACTGCTCATTTTATTTATTTGTTTATTTGTTTGTTTATTGAAGAGAGGGAGGGAGAGAAAGAGAAAGAGAGAGAGAAAGAGAAAGAGAAAGAGAAAGAGAAAGAGAAAGAGAAAGAGAAAAAGGACACTGCCATGCCTGCCTTGGTGCATAGAGGCAGGGCAGGGGAAGTATCAGAAAACAACTTTCAGAAATCATTTCTCTTCTTTTCCACCATGCGGGTTTGCAGGGACCAAACAACTCACAGGTTTGTGCTCAAGCAAGCATCTTACCAACTGAACTGTCCCGCCACCCCTTAACTATTGATTTTGATACAAAATTAATAATCAAAGTTGCTTAGGATTATGAAAACAGGAATTTAGTCTTTTTTTTTTTGAGGTAGGGTCCCACTTTGTCACTGTGCAGTCCAGTCTAGCCTTATACTACCATTTGTCACGATGATTCCTGAGAACGTGCAGCACTACCATGCAGAATTTAATTATTCTTTTCAATACTTCAACTTGCCCAACCAAACCAAACTCTTTAAACATGCATTCCTGGCCCAGAAATTCCACTTTTAGGAATTCAGTCTTAAGAAATCATTAAGGACACTCCCCACCCCATTGATGTCACTACCACAACACTGCAGAATTTCAGAGTCTGATTCTGAGCACAAGTATGAGCCTAGAGCCTCAGAGCCAGAGTCAAAAGGTACCATCCAGCTCCTTGGTGACCCTAGACCTTCTCTGCTCTGTCTTAGTCATTCCTATTCCTTTCTGAATCAAATGAAGAGTTTAAAACTACAAGAATTCGATTTCCTGCTGACACAATGAGTTTGACTTTGAGAAAGATACTTTCTAGAATATTAGAAACATCTAAACATCTAGAGAATAAAGTTGAAAATCATCTTGGAGTTGAAAGTTTTATGTAAACTGTAAGTCTGAGATTTTCTCATCCCCACTGAAGAAATGCTTTCAGTTAACAACAGTAAATTAGTAAGATTAGCCCCCAGGCAGTGTTTACTTGATGAGATTCCCTAAACCCTATTTATTAAAATCTACTGGTGTGTTTGATAAACACACAGATTCCTGCGACCTTGTTCACTGCCAACTCAGAGTCCTCTAGCCCCCTTTTAAGAAAAGACTGCTTTTTTAAAATGGCCCCAGGAAGCTACCAGTGGATAAAGGACAATTTCTTAAAACACACAGAAGTTTGGGAGACTGAAATTTTACTTCCACTTCTGAGAGATAAGAAACAACAGGTCATCCAGACCAATCACAGGCCGAGAAATAAATGATTTCCTAAAAAGAAAGTTGAAGGCTGTTTTTATTGTTGTTATACTTTTCTGACTAACAAAGACATGTTAGGTCATTTTAAATCGTCCATCTGTATTGGCATCTGTTTCCATATATGTGCATTTGCAGGATTTGATTTAGGTTTTTTCCTAGAGTTTCATGTTAAAGCATGAACATCCAAGCATTCCATACTTTGAAGGGCACTTTCTGTAAACTCCTATATCCCTAACAAAAACAGAACAGCTGTCCAGCCTAGATCTGGCAAAGGCTCTCATTTTCCTCCCCACCTTCTTCATGGCTGTAAGCCTTAATCTACTATCACAGATGAATGCAGTTGAAAGATGGGCTTTTAAAAGGCGAGTGTAGCCTTCTCTGTGGCACACACTCTCCAGAGCAGGAGAATCCCTCAGGCATTCTTTCCACACTGCCAGTTGTTTCTCATATAAATTTAATAACTTACAACTTTCTTACCACTTTTTCAAGTGATGTCATTTTGACATAAAATGATGGCAGTATCTTAGTAAGCCAGATTCTCTGGTAATGGACCTCTCAGCAGAAAGCAGAGTGTCCCTTTGGCACAGTCCACAGATAGCGTCTCTGAAATCAGATATTTGATATTGGCTGTTGTTAACTAGGGAAATGGTTCACTGGTTAAAGCACTTGTCACACAGCAAGAGGACTGGAATTCAGATCCCTACATCGCATGTAAAAATGCCTAAGGAATATGGTGGCCCGCCTGAAATTCTGGACACAGAAGGCAGAGACTGGGACTCCCTGGAACTGACACGGCCAGATAGATTAGTCCTAATGAAGAGCTCCAGGCTTGATTAGAGACCCCATTCAAAAAAGAGTAAGGTCAAAGAGCAATTAAATTGAATAACATCAAAGAGTATGATCACATTGGGCCTCCACATGCATGCACAGGCAAGTGAGCCCACATACATGTGAACATACATGCACATAGCCTTGCATACATACACATGAAAATGGGAAAAGAAAAAAGTAAATAGCAGTGGCTCCAGGAAGCTACCAGTGGATAAAAGACAATGCAGCAATCCCACATACATAAACTTTCTTAATTGGCCACTGATTCAGGTATTTGTGTGGTAAGTCATTTGTGTATGTTAGATATATGTCTTCATCCATAGGATGAAGGATGCACATACACATGTAGGTACTCTTCAAAGTATTTAAAATGGTTTGCATTAGTAACAAAGTGAAAATTAACTTTAATCAAAAGTTTAATTTTCTTCTATATTCAACATTTAGAATATATAAATGTATAAAATCTGAAACTATATTGTTTATTCATCTTAATCTAGTACCAACTACTTCCCTCCTACATCTGCTTTTCCCTTTTCACACATATCCACACACAAACTCCACACATGTAAACAGGCACATGTGTGTCAACAGGCAAGTATTCTGCTGTCATTTCTCAGCAGTGAAATTTCCTCTCTTCCATATAAGCTGTCCTCTATATATTCTTTAAGACTGAATTTCCTGGTATTTCACAAAGGACATTGAGTTTCTATACAGTGTCTACCTCTGTCTCCCACAACCGAGGCAAGAGGTCAGTTCTTAGCCTGGAAGAGTAAGAAATCCTGGCCAGGCATATGGAAGTAGAGAAAATATAGACTCCAGGACAATGTTCTCTGAATCATTCATCTGATAACCATGAGGAAGAAACTTGGTCTGAAGTAGGGGAATAGCTATGGTAGATAAACAAGGGGTTACTGTAGCTAAAGCTGGCCAGTTATTTCTAAAGGCTCAGCATTACACTCTCAACACCTGCACACAGAGATCTTTCTCTGCAGACAGCTGGAAAACTGGGAGAAACATTCACCACCTGTTTTTATCCCAAGCTTTGTGCGTCCTTTGAAAAATACAGTTGTTTCCAAATCCTTGTCCCTATAGGTGTTAAAAGTTATCTTATTTCTAACATAAAATCCAATTTAAAATATCAATCATTACAAGTTCAGTTATTAAAATGTTGGAACAGAAAGTCTTTCTTTAAATATCCAAAACAGATTCATTGTGACATTAAGAAAACATTAAGTTAAGACCAAAGTCCAGCAAATCAATTACTGCATCCTGTATTTCTTTTTTTTTTTTGCATTTTATTTAATTTTTTTGTTTCTGTTCATACTAACATAATAGGAACCCCTGTCCCCTCCCTCCCTCCACCCCTCCCTGGACCTCCCTGTTCCCTCCCCGCTTTGTCCCTTCCTTTCCCTCCTCCCTCCCTTTCTCCCAGTGCCCCCTCCCCCCATCTCTGAAGCATCTTTTAATGAGTATAACAAACTTTCCTCTGGGTCCCCCTCTTTGATGAGGTGTAAGGACTCAGTGGCATTTCCTAGAACTCTTTCTTGTGTTCCCCGTAAGTATAAGAACACTATTGTGACTGTTAATCCCTTGCTTCTAAGGATCCTAGTGCCTTTAGTCCATGCTAGAATTTGAGGGGTCAACAATATGTTGATCATTGAGCAGATCATGCAGAGTCCTGTTATAATTGCTTCGGCCCTAACTTGTGTGGAGTATCTTGCATATCATGACTCCTCCCATCCTTGTGCTCTTACAATCTTACCGCCCCCTCTCCCGCAAATTTCCCTGAGTTTCAGGATGAGGAGAGATTAGGCAGGCCTGATTCCAGGTGGTTATTATAGAGTCTCTGATGTTCTGAATTATGGTTTGTTGATGATTTTTTTTCAGTTTTGCTGTTCCTGCAATGCCCTTGGCTCCATCCTGATGGGTATTGGATGTCACCCCCTGTCCAGAGATAAAAACCTGTGACATTAGAGTCTTGTTATAAGCGTCTATTCAAAGGTAGATGGAATAGAAGTAGGAGACCATGGTAAGAGAGGGGTTAATCACCCATTTGCAAAATGGTTACCTTCTATCTGGCAGCCTATATGCCCTCCCCTTCTAGTAAGATCATACCCCATCCGTTGGAAATAATGAGGAAGGAAAGTCTGTGAACTTAATCAGATGTCTCATTACTTACTTGCAGTCGCTGATGGTGGCCTATTTTCTCTGCTGTAACTTGGTCCCCTCTGTTTCTAGTTGCATCCTGTATTTCAATGTCCATCTTCTGTTGCTCATCACATAGTCATGGTGACTCAAAGATTCTAGGCCTTCCCAGTCCCCATTTGCAGCTCAGAGTTGTAGAAGCAGAGTTCCTCTGAACCAAGCTGAATCTCCATTCACAGCCATCCTCAGCATGCATCCAATGGTTCTGGCATCTCCAACAACACTCTGGGTTCCCCTCTGTAATCACAAGCTTCCTTTCCCTGCAGGAACTCTATGCCTGCTACTTGGTGCTAAGCTTTTGCTGCTCTCCATGAAACTCTTTTAATTGTACACCAAAACCATTACCACCTGGGGGAGGCTGGCAGAATCTGCAGTGAGGTTGAAATGTAGCTTGATCGACTTGAGCCACGGCTACACCAACTTTAGTGTTCTAACTCTAGAAAAGCCTCTTTCTAGGCAGCCTAAACTTCCAAAGGGCAAGAAACAGCTTCAGTCAGGGCCTTTGGCCCCTGAAGGAATCCAGGTTTTCAAATCTCAGACTTGCCATATGGTGCTGTTCATGTCTTTTACTGTCTCAATGCAAAGTACTAAGTTTTTTTTTTTAACTGATGTTCATTTCTCCAACAGCAGCAGCTGTTCTGCTGCCTGCCCATTGCACATCCAGAGCCTCACGGCCATCAGCACAGGTCTCCTCTATCAAGCAAATCAGTCTATCGTCTTTAAATTCAACTTCACCAAAGTTCTTGTTCCCTCCATCACAAACTGGGCCCAAACAATTTATGACTCTTTCAGCATCACTCTTTCCAAATGGCCCATTAAACTGTGTTCAAAAGTTTTTGCATCCACAAAAATCTTCAAACGTTTCCAAATTTCTCCAAAAAAAATGTTCAAAATCCACAAAAGCCACATAGCCAGATTTATCAGCAACAGCCCACTTCCTGAGTTGAACTTCTGCAGCAGTCAGCCTGCATGGTTGCTGATAAAAGCCCATCAAATGGCTTAAGGGAACAAGGGGTTTATATTCTTAAGATAGTCCTGATACGGTTTGTAGTCCAGCTTGACGGTAGAGCATCTACCAACATCAGGGCTGAGATGGTCCACACCATCTCTACATAATGGCTGAAAAAGGGACGATCCTTACTTGCCAGACCAGCATGTCTGGCCAAATGTTCACAAAGATGCTTACTTTCTCAATCAGCTCTCTGTATTTTATTTCAGAGGGCTGAGCCCTCACCATCAGCTAGACAATCTCCTGAAGGTTTTTCTGGACTCAACTCAAAAACTAATTCTCCACAAATGTGCCCAGATCTCAAATAATCAAATGTCAAGTTGACACTTGTGCCAAACTATGACAGCCTCCAAACACCTACTTTAGTATTTACTCAATCTGAAATTAGAAATCCTTAAATGAGCGTCTCACATTTGTTGAGAACAAGGATATCCTTCCCATGGCTTCATTTCATGACTTCTGTGTCCTAAACATCCTAATCTAAATCTTCCTCTTGATACTCTCTAGAGTTTTACACCCTAATATCTTAGACACTATATGTACACTATATATACTATACTATATATATAGTGTATATACTATATATACATTATATATACTATATATAGCAATGGTCTCAAGCATCAATATTTAACATGAAATTTGCTGTTGTTCACTTTCCCTCAGAGGCTGTGTTCTCTACCTCAGAACATGTCTGTGCTGTCATATTACCCAGGATCAGAAACCTGGGCCTTTCATTTCTCTTCGCATTAGTTCTGTCCCTCCTACACACACTTATCAATTAACTACTTGGTCCTGTCACTCTAGAAAAATGAATAACTGTCCATCCCACTGCTTCTAGCTTACTCTGGCCAAAAATCATCTCTTTTCTGTGTTCATGCTTCTAATTGGTATTTCTATATTCCCTTTGGTCCTCTTTAGCCTCCAATGTGGAGATTCAGAATTTTTTAAAGCAAAACTCATGAAGTAAATATCCCAAAATAGTGTGTTAGTACTTTCCGATGGCTCAATTAAAGAAATCTAGATACCTCATGAAAGGACAACTTTTTCTAGTCTTAAGTGAAAGTTACTCCCCTATTTTGAATTTCAACTTATTTTACTTAGTAAATTTTTAGGTGCCAAGCTCTGACTCATCTCATACCTTACCTTGTTGTTCTTGCAGCTAGAACCTAACTTCTTCACCTAGTTCTTTGGGGAGGGGACTGGCAACTTCTTTACAATTAGCAAGAGCATTCATTCCTATGAAGTTAGCAAGAAACAAGGGTTAAGTTTTAAATATTTGCATTCTTCAACAATCATAGTCATTTAATTAGAGCATATTCCCTACTCTAACAATATTAAGAAGTGAGGCCTTAGCTGGAAGTTTAACTTAGTGGTAGAATGCATGCCAAGCATGCACCAGGCCCTGGGTTCATTCGCCAGTAGCAACAATGACAATATTAATAGTTATAAAATAAATATGAAAAAGTGGTACTTTTTGAATGTGATTAGTCAGTGAAGTTTTTGTCCTCGTGAGTGGGATTTACAGCCCATAAAAGGGTCAGAGAAAACTAGCTAGATTGGGCTGATGAATATTATTAACTACTATTTTGACAGGATTTAATAACACTTAGACACAAACCTATAGGCATCTCTATAAGTAAATTTTTAGATGGAGTTAATTGAGGTGAGAAGACCCACTATAAATGTAGACAGCACCACTCTATGGGATTCCCAGACTGAGTGAAAAGGAGAAAGTAAGCTGAGCACTGGCGTTCATCTCTCTTTTGAATGTGGACACAAGTCATCTGAGGCCTCATGTTCCTGTCTCTTTAATTTCCTTACTGTGGTGGTGTACCCTGGAACCATGAGGCAAATATAAACCCCTTATTTGCATTGCTTTTGTCAGACACTTTTTCATAACAATAAGAAATCCAAACAATGCAGGAAATTGAATACCAAGAAACAAAGTGGATATGGTGATGAATCTGACTATGTGGTTCTTTGATCTTTGGAAATGATTTGGGGATAATGTGAAAAAGTTTGTGACTTTGGTCTACAAAAGCCATAGGATGCTGTAATGAGAGCTTATTAAGTCATTTCATTGGAAGTTTCAAGAACCAAAATGCCCAGGGAAATGTAGACAATATAGAGCTCAAATCATGAGATTTTAGGGGGGAAATAGAGTCTCTATAGGAAATTAGACTAAGGTCTATTGATGTGATGTTCTGACAATGAATCTGGATGCATTCTATCTAAAAATATGAGGCTGAATAGAAGCATGATGATTTATTCTGATGCTTTATCTTGAAAGAAATTTCAAGATAGGAGAGCATCTATGTCTACAGAGGCAATCAAAAAAATGTGAAGCTTATCAAGGAAAAGAGTATAAGTGTAACTTTACAAACAAAGCAAGTTTAAAAATAGTTATAATTGTTGAATTATTGCCATTAAAGAGAAACCTGGCAGCCTGTACTGGGAAAACAGGAACGGTGTCCTGAGAGCATCGCCCCACCCATTGAAGGCTGTATCTTGTGAAAATGCAAATTTGTCTGGAAATAAGGAGTCTAACCTGAAAGAGAACTGCCTTGAAGAGGCTCTCTACTTCTGGATACCAAATCCCTGAGGAGGAATTTTCCCAAGGTCAGCAAACAAATCTGATGCAACTATGGTCCAAGGGGATCTGGCTACTCCCTGACTGGCAATAGACCTTAGCAGTATTGTCCATGTGGTTTTGCCAGCATGAGAGACAGGAAGTTGAGAGGGTTGTAGACTCTTGTGTCATCATTCTAGAGGGTCACTAAAACCAGAAAATGTGTGTCACTGAAGCTGTGAAGGTGAGGTGTAAATTGAAATAGAGACTCAAGAAGTTGGAGATGCCAGGGCCATGGGCTATCCACAAAGGAAAGCAGCAGGCATGGAATGGAGCTTGCCCAAGACAGAGGCTATGGTTGCAGGAAGCAGAGGTACAGGAGCAGGGCTATTCAAGCTCTTTGGAGCCAAGATGATTCCATTACAAACCCCAAATGTCCAACATGGGGCTACAGAATTTGATGCTTACTCTGCTAAGTTCTGGGTAACTTTGGTCTGGTCATTCCTGACATGCCCCCTATCTTTTGGAATGGGAATGCTTGTTTTGTGTCATTGTATGTTGGAATTAGGTGACTTTATTACCCAGAGGTTCACAGTGAAAATGTTGCATTTGTCAGGTATTATATTTTATCACATTGACAATAAAAGCCGCTAGTCTAGTCCTTTCTGCCTCTTGCCTTCTACCATGTGAATCCACAGCAGCAAGACGCCATCTTGAAAGCAGAGACAGCAGCCCTCACTCACATGATTAAATGCCTTAATCATGGAATTCCAGCATCTTTAAGAAGTAAATTTATGTTTTTATAATTTACCTAGTCTTACCAAGTCTGGTAGTTCACATTTGCAACAATCCTAGCACTTGGGAGGAAGTGTCAGGTAGATTCAAAGTTCAAGATCATCCTAAGTTACATAGGAAACTTTACGCCAGTTTAGGCTATAAAAGACCCAGTCTCAACAATAATTTTCCAGTGTTAGGTGTTTTGTTATAGCAATACAAATGGGCTAAAACAATAAGCAAATAAGAAAAATGATTGGGTTTAAAGTGAATAAAGAACCTAGGTACACATTCCCCCCCAAAAAAAAATTACAGTTGAACAACAGTCTCTGAAAATATACTCAAAATCATGGGATCACCAAGCAAATAAAATTGCAGTGAGATATCACTTCTTACAGGTAGCAATAGACATCACAAAATGACAACAAAAATGGCAAAGCATATAGGAATATTGAAAAAGCCAAAACTAGGACTACTGTATGATATAGCTATCTGACACTAAGTACATATATAAAGGAAATAAAATTCGCAAGTTGAAGAAACACATGTGCTTCCATGTTCCCTACAACACCATTCAAAGAGTTAAGATAAGAAACCAATCTAACTGTCCCTTAACAGAATGGTGGATAAAGAGAATGCAGGACAAGTGAATATATAAAAACAAAAAATAAAACAGAGGTTACCAAGGGTACTTGGTCATTTCGACAAGCATCTGTCACTCCAGCACTGGTTGGTAGAAAATAGGTAGATCTTAGAAACCTACTAATTAATCAACTCAGCTAAAACAGTGAGCTGTAAGTCAGTGAGAGACCTTGTTTCAAAAATATAAGAAGCCCTTTCCCCAACCCGCCGCGCCGGGGACGCGCGCAGTCCAGCCGGGACTCACAACGACCTAGGTAAGCTCTGCTCCCGCCAACCCCAAAACTTCAGGCCAAATAATTCAGTTCAGTGAAAAACGCACAGAAATTGAAAGAAGGTCTCAAGAGTTAAAACGACAATGCCCAAGCCAAAGAGAAACAACACCCAAGTAAACAAATCTCCCACTGAAAGAATTAATCCCATAATGATAAGACTCCAACCAGAACAAACCCATGGAAAATGGCCAAGAAAGCCTGACCCAGAATAACGACTTTTAGAACATATTATTACCATGTTCAATACTATGAAAGAAGAAATCCGGGAGGAATTAAATAACCACATTAATCGCTTTGAAGAGGAACACAACAGACACTTGGAGGAGTTGAGAAAAACAGTTCAAGAAACAAAAACAAGCATAGAGCAGTTGAAACAGACTCAAGCAGAGTTAAAAACTGAGCTAAAAGACAAGTTATCTTCAACCCAGAACTGCACAGAGAGTCTTATCAGCAGGACTAACGAAGCAGAAAACGGAATTTCAGACCTTGAAGACAAAGTGGGAGTATTAACCAGCTCAGTGTAAGAGGTTGTTAAAGCCAAAAAGTTACTCAAGAGAAATATTCAAGAGTTATAGGACACCCTGAAGAAGCCTAACATGCATATGCATGGAATACCAGAGCAAGAATCTCAAAATACCACACCTGAGGAAATTTTTCAAATGATCATCAAGGAAAACTTTCCTCATCTAAAAAAAGAGAGGCCCATCCATATAAAAGAGGCATTCTGCACCCCAAACAGATATGACCAAAATAGAAACTCGCCATGGCAAATAATAGTTAAAACACTCCACAATCAAGATAAAGAAATGGTGCTGAAAGCATCAAGGAAAAAAAACAAGTCACTTTTAAAGGTAAACCTGTTAAAATAACAAATGACTTCTCAGTCGAAACAGTAAAAGCAAGAAGAGCTTGGAGAGACATACTTCAAGTGTTGAATGAACAAAAATGTCAACCCAGGCTGACATACCCCACAAAACTATCCGTCATGATCAAGGGAGAAAGAAAAATCTTCTAGCACAAAGACAACTTGAAGGGATACATGTCCACCAAACCAGGCCTTCAAAAAATGCTAGAAATGATACTCAAGCTTGAAGAAAAAACAGGCATATCCAGAGAACAGAAAGGAGGTGTAATACTACCAAAACCTAAAGGTGTAACAATACACTTACAAAAGCCACTAAACATAATAAATGTCCAAAATTAAAAATAGTTTCTCCATTATAACATTAAATGTTAATGGACTTAAATCACCGATCAAGAGACACAGATTACAAACTTGGGTTAAAAATCACAATCCATCAATCTGCTGCCTGCAGGAAATCTATCTCACCACAAAAGATAAGCACATCCTAAAAATAAAAGGCTGATCCAAAATTCTGCAAGCTAATGGAACCAGAACACAGGCAGGGGTAGCCATTATGCTGTCGGACAAAGTAGACTTCAAACCAAAAAAAAAAAATCATAAGAGACACAGATGGATACTACATTTTAGTCACAGGTACAATTCATCAGGAAGACTTCACAATAGTGAACACATATGCACCCAATACACCCCACCCCCACATTCATTAAGCAAACCCTACAATGTCTAAAGCAAGAAATCAATCCCAAAACGATAATTCTGGGGGATTTCAACACTGTCCTCTCAACATGGGATAGATCAACAGGTAAAAAACCTAACAGAGACACTTTGGAGCTTAACCAAATCCTTACTGAAATGGACCTTACAGATCTCTATCGAACTTTTCATCCATGCACCAAAGAATACACATTTTTCTCAGCAGCACACGGAACGTTCTCCAAAATAGATCACATATTGGGACGCAAAACGAATCTCCACATATACAGGAAAGTTGAAATTCTAGCCTGTACCTTATCAGACCACCATGGCCTAAACCTTGACATCCACAATACAACAAGCAACAGAAAATATACTAACTCCTGGAAACTTAACACTATGATGCTGAATGAGAATTGGATTCAGGAAGAAATTACAAAGGAAATTCAAGATTTCCTGAAAGTGAACAATAATGAAAATACAACTTACCAAAATCTCTGGGACACAATGAAAGCTGTCCTAAGAGGTAAATTCATAGTTCTTAATGTCTACATCAAAAAAATGGAAACATCAGAAATAAATAACAATGCAGCTAAAAGCTTTACAGACATTAGAGCAATCTGATCCCAAAAGGAGTCTTAGGGAGGAGATTAGCAAAATAAGGGGAGAAATATCTGAAATCAAGATTAGGAAAATGATACAGAAAAGCAACCAGTCAAAAAGCTGGTTTTTTGAAAAAAAATCAATAAGATTGATACACCCTTAGCTAAATTAACCAAAAGCAAGAGAGAGAAAGCCCAAATTAACAAAATTAGTAATGAAAATGGAGTTATCACTACTGATACCCAAGAAATCCAGAGAATTATAACATCATATTTCAAACACTTATACTCTGTGAAATTTGACAACACAAAAGAGATGGATGAATTCCTAAGTAAACACAACTTACCTAAATTGAATCAGGAAGTTGTGAATTATTTAAATAGTCCTATAACATATGAGGAAATTGAGGACATAATCTCAAATCTTTCCACCAAAAAATATCCTGGACCAGATGGATTCAGCACAGAGTTCTACCAGACATTTAAGGAGCTAATAACACCAATACTCCTTAAACTGTTCCATCAAATAGCAAAAGAAGGAACACTACCAAATTCCTTTTATGAAGCTAATATCGTCTTAATCCCAAAACCTAATAAAGATACACTTAAAAAAGAAAACTATAGGCCCATCTCTGATGAACACAGATGCAAAGATTCTCAATAAAGTCTTAACAAATCGGATTCAAAAACATATCAAAAAGATCATCCACGGGGATCAAGTAGGCTTTATCCCAGGCACACAAGGATGGTTCAACATACGCAAATCAATAAGTGTAATTCACCATATAAACCAGTCCAAAGTTCAAGATCCCATGATACTCTCGATAGACGCAGAACAAGCTTTTGACAAGATCCAACAGCCCTTTATGATCAAAACCCTAGATAAGGTTGGAATGAAAGGAACCTTTATCAATATAATAAAAGCGGTATACAACAAGCCAACAGCAAGGATTATACTCAATGGGAAAAAACTTGAAGCATTCCCACTTCGATCAGGAACTAGACAAGGCTGTTCACTGTCACCACTTCTTTTCAATATTGTACTTGAAGTCTTAGCTGAAGCCATAAGACAAGAAAGAGACATAAAAGGGATTCAAATTGACAAGGAAGACGTCAAGTTATCTCTATTTGCAGATGACATGATCTTATACCTTAGTGATCCCAAAAACTCCACCAGGAAGCTCCTGGAACTGATACAGAAGTTCAGCAGGGTGGCAAGATACAAAATAAATGTATTACAAAAATTAGTGGCCTTCCTATATGCCCAGAATGAAAGAAGCAAAAAAGTCCTGAGAGAAAGAATCCCATTCACTATACCCCTTAAGAAATTGAAATACCTTGGGAAAAACCTAACCAAGGGAGTAAGAGACCTTTACAATGAAAACTTTAAAACCCTAAAGAAAGAAATTGCAGAAGATATCAGAAGGTGGAAAGACCTCCCATGTTCCTGGATTGGCAGAATCAATATCATAAAAATGACCATCCTACCAAAGGGATTATACAAATTCAATGCTATACCAATTAAAATCCCAAAGCAATTCTTTAAAGAAGTTGACCAAACAATCTCAAAATTCATATGGAGGCACAAAAGACCCAGGATAGCAAAAACAATCCTGAGTAACAAAAACACGGCTGGAGGTATCACCACACCAAACCTTAGTCTATACTACAGATCCATAATTGTAAAAACAGCCTGGTATTGGCTCCAAAATAGACACACAGATCAATGGATAAGCATTGAAGACCCAGATATATATAAGTCCACACAACTACAGCCGTTTGATCTTTGACAAAGGGGTCCAAAAAATCCAATGGAAAAAGAACAGCATCTTCAACAAATGGTGCTGGAAAAAGTGGATCTCCACATGCAGAGGATTAAAATTGGACCCGTACTTGTCACCATGTACAAGAACTAACTCCAAATGGATGAAGGACCTCAATATAAGGCCAGAGACTATTAAAACCATAGTTGAAAGAGTAGGGAACTCCCTCTTGCTGATTGGGCCTAGGCCAACATTTCCTAAAGAGACATCCAATGGCACAGTCACTGCTACCAACTCTCAACAGTTGGGACCTTGTGAAATTAAAGAGCTTCTGTTCAGATAAAGAGATTGTAACTCCAGCACAAAGGCAACCCACAGAATGGGAGAAAATCTTCACTAACCACATATCTGATAGAGCTTTATTATCCAGAGTGCACAAAGAACTTAGAAAACTAAACACCGAGGAAACAAATGGGCCAATTAAAAAATGGGCCTTAGAACTTAAAAGAAACTTTACTAAGGATAAAATTAAAATGTCTAACAAATATCTTAAAAAATGCTCCACATCCTTAACCATCAGGGAAATGCAAATCAAAACCTCCCTAAGATATCATCTCACCCCTGTCAGGATGGCAAAAATCCACAATACAAACAACACCAAATGCTGGAGAGGATGTGGAAAGAGGGGAACTCTCCTATATTGCTGGTGGGAGTGCAGGCTCATACAACCAGTCTGGCGAGCCGTCTGGCGATTCTTAAAGAAGTTAAAGATTGAAATGTCATATGACCCTGCTATATGACTTTTGGGAATAACCCCCTATACGGCAAAAATTCACCTTGATAGCACAAGCATGACCATGTTCATAGCACCACTGTTTACAATAGCAAAGTCATGGAATCAGCCCAAATGTCCAACAGTTGATGAGTGAATAAGGAAAATGTGGTACATTTATACAATGGAATACTACTCAGCCATCAAAAATGATGATTTAATGCAATTTGCCGGGAAATGGATAGAATTAGAAACAATTATATTGAGTGAAGTATCCCAGACACCCAAAATTAAGCGCCGTATGTACTCCCTAATAGGTGGATCCTAGTACCAAACTCACTTCGAGACATTCAAAGACAAATCTCTGTAACACTTACAGTAATTGCAAAGATTATAAACAGGAGGGATGGGGAAGGAGGGCCCCACCAGAAACAGAGGGGATCATGCTACAGCAGAGAAAATCAGCCACCATCAGGGACTGCAAGTAAGTAATGAGGCATCTGGTTAAGTTCACAGACTTTCATTCCTGATCATTTCCAACTGATGGGGTACGATCTTTCCAGAAGGGGAGGGCATATAGGCTGCCAGATAGAAGGTAACCATTTTGCAAATGGGTGATTGACCCCTCTCTCACCGCGGTCTCCTACTTCTATTCCATCTACCTTTGAATAGACGCTTATAACAAGACTCTAATTTAACAGGTTTTTATCTCTGGACAGGGGTGCCATCCAATACCCATCAGGATGGAGCCAAGGGCATTGCAGGAACAGCAAAACTGAAAAAAAAATCATCAACAAACCATAATTCAGAACATCAGAGACTCTATAATAACCACCTGGAATAAGGCCTGCCTAATCTCTCCCCATCCTGAAACTCAGGGAAGTTTGCGGAAGAGGGGGCGGTAAGATTGTAAGAGCACAAGGATGGGAGGAGTCATGATATGCAAGATACTCCACACAAGTTAGGGCCAAAGCAATTATAACAGGACTCTGCATGATCTGCGCAATGACCAACATATCATTGACCCCTCAAAGTCTAGCATGGACTAAAGGCACTAGGATCCTTAGAAGCAAGGGATTAACAGTCACAATAGTGTTCCTATACTTAAGTGGAACTCAAGAAGGAGTTCTAGGAAATGACACTGAATCCTTACACCTCATCAGAGAGGAGGACCCAGAGAAAAGTTTGATATACTCATTAAAGGATGCTTCAGAGATGGGGAGAGGGGGTACTGGGAGAAAGGGAGCTAGGGGGGAAAGGAAGGTCCAAAGCGGGGAGGGAACAGGGAGGTCCAGGGAGAGGTGGAGGGAGGGAAGGGACAGGGTTCCTATTATGTTTGTATGAGCAGAAAAAAATAAAAAGAAAAAAAATCAAATTGGACATTAGATTTTAAATACCTACTTTCAATGAAAATTTGCAATTTTTAATGTTTTAACATAGTTTTCTATCTGTCTTCATTTCTTCTTTCAGGATTATAAAATAAATAAAAATTTTTACTCTTGTTAAAAAAAATTTTTACTCTTGTTAAAAAAAGCAAAAAAAAATATAAGAAGGAAGAACTGGTGAGATAGCTAAGTAAGCGGGTCACCAGTTGCACACCTGGTGATGAGAGTTCAATCCCTACAAGTCCACACTATTCCAACATGGAGCTGTAAAATTTGATGTTTGCTCTGTTACATTCTGGGCTAACTTTGGTCTGATCGTTCCTAATCTGCCCCCTATCTTTTGGGATGGGAATGCTTATTTTGCGTCATTGTATGTTGGAATTAGGTGTCTTTATTACACAGAGGTTCACAGTGAAAATGTTGCATTTGTCAAGTATTTTATTTTATCACATTGACAATAAAAGCCACTAATCTAGTCCCTTCTGCCTTTTGCCTTCTGCCATGTGAATACACAGCACAAGATGCCACCTTGAAAGCAGAGACAGCAGCCCACCTGTGTGTCACAGCAATGTGTACTCCCCCTCCCCTTTCTCTCTTTCTCATCTTTCAAATAAATAAAATACGTATACATGTATATATATGTATATATTTATGTATGTCTTTATGTATGTATGTATGTGGCAGAGAAGAGATTGAGGAAGATTTCAGAAGATATCCCAATGTCAACCTTTGGTGTCCACATGAACCAGCACAAAAGAGGATCCACACATGCGTACAGCACATATATGAATGAACATAAAAATGATGATATTCCATGACTAGGAAAGCAAATTACATTGCTGGCATTAATGCTCAAATAGTCTATTAGCTAATGTATTCATAATTTTCTTTCACCTCTTTGGGAGAATAGGGCCAGGATCTCAAGTGGGTGTCTCAAATGCAAAATTGAGATTATAGTAGAAGAAAGGCAAAATATAATTTGCAACATAGAAGGAGCTGTAGTATCAGTCTCTACCTTGGCCAGAGATTTGCTCCATGGTGATTCTAAATCCCATTATGTCAACAGTCAAAATAACAATTAACCACAACTTCATCCCTTGTCAACTTTACAGCCAAACAAATAATTTTTAAGGCATAACCTTCTATTTCTTGATCCAATAGACTCATGGCCATCTCATAATGCAAAATATACTCAGACCAACTTCAAAAGTTCTTATTCTGTTCAAATGTTTAAGTGAAATCTCTTCTGAAGTTCAGACAATGTCTTCGCTGTAAACTTCTGTGTACTTAAAAAAAAAAATACCTGTTTCCAGCATACAACGACACAGAATAAACATCCCCATTACAAAGGCAGGAATGGAAGGAGATAATCAGACTATAGTTAGGCCCAAACTCAGCAAGGCAAACTCCAAATTCTACAGCTCCATGTTGGACATCTGGGGCTTGTGATGGAATCGTGTAGGGAAGGAAAAGGCCAAAGTACAGTCAGGAGCATATAAAAAGGGCTTCACTAACTTCACCGATCATTAACAGCAACACTGTTTGGTTTGCACAGGACAGTTCTCCAAGGGTCTCTGGGTGTACTGTTTGATCTCTGTTACATTTTAAACATCCACAATACTGACACAGTTATGGAAAAGCAGTATTTTATTAACTGACATATAGCTTTGTGACTATATAAAGAACTGCTATGGTACAGTGATTCAGGTTGTGACTGATACTTTGATGGAAACAGAAACATTCTTTTTTATCCACACAGGATACCATGCCTGGGAATAATGACTGAATAATGAGTAGTAGCTACTCATCTTACTGTAGTTATGGATTTATTTCTTGGGCTGCAGAGATGGTAAAGGTAAAGGTAAAGGTACTTATCGCCAAGCCTGGCAGCCTGAGTTCATTATTTGGAGCCCACGTGGTAAGAGAATATCCTCTAACTGGATATGCACATGTGGTACATGCATACTCAAAATGCATGCAGAGAGAGAGAGAGAGAGAGAGAGAGAGAGAGAGAGAGAGAGAGAGCGCAAATATATGTTTGAAACAATTTAAAGAAGTTTATTTTTCAGATTTCAGGCTGCCAGCATGGCCAGGTTTTGACAATTTCTTTGTTCTCAGACTGCCTTCTTGCTGTATCCTGGTGGAAGAGGGACAAGAGAGCTTTCTAGATTCTTACTTAGAAGTGCATGCAGCAAGCCCACATGGGAGGGCTCTGTTCTCATGACCTAATCATCTACAAGTGTCCCAATACCTGGCACCATCACAAGGGGTTAGGATTTCATTCACCACACCAATCAGGTTATAACCTAGAGCACAGGGCAAAAGTGAGGCATCAAAGCTCCTCAGCTCCTGAAGGATTCTACTTACAAGCTCTATGAAGATAAGATGAAGTTAAGCTTGAGTTCCAAAGAGAAACACTGATGCTTACTGAACTGCCTCTGAAACATGTGTTGCTGCCTATGATTCCAACATTCAGGAGGTGAGGCAGGAGGATTATGAGTTAGAGTCCAGCCCAGGCTACATAGCACAACACCATCTCAGAAACAACCAATGAAAAACAAAAATGAATACAATAACAACACAACATCAAACTCAAACACACATATCACTGAATAGCACAGCAAAGAGAGAGACTACAAAAAGAAAAGAGATGTGTGTGGAGTTTTCTAGTTCTCGATAGTATGCCTACATTTTAAAAGATCAAACTACATTTAAAAAGTTAAAAATAACCAAACTCTCAAACAACACATCAGACATTCTATTACTCCAGGCATCATTTATGAGCCAAAGTAAATAAAATATACAGTAATTAGGATTTTTTTTAAAAAAAACTACTTCTGTTTGACTTCAATTAGTGAATGAAAGATAATTAAATTTAAAAAAGCACATTGCTCCTTTTTTATTTGTTCTTCTTAATGCAAGGAATCTCACCAATGTTCTTCATTTCCTGAGCAACTCTAGCAATGAGTATACCATGTTAAATGTTGTGGTCTATGACTCAGCAAAGACTTGCAGAAACATAACCCTCCTTAACAATTGAAGGTAATGTTAGTAAGACAAGAGACAGGCTTAGACAAGAAAACTATGTCATTTCTTTTCATTTTAGAAGAAGATAAACAATTCAGATTGGTTAGCAACAAGAGATTGAGTGTATACTGAAAGATGAATGGAAGGCCAAAGAATGTGATAAACACTTGTCCTTCTCACAGAAAGACTAACTTTATGGTTTCCACAGGGGAAAAAACGTGCTCCTAATCCCACCCCAGCAAGCCACAGGGAAGTGTCAGACTGCTTTGTCCCTGAAGGTAATTGGAGAGAGAGAGTGGAAGTCCTGTGGCCATCATGTGTGGCCATTATGAAGAAAGTCTTCCAAAGGTCATTTGCAAATGACGTTTGTCTTCCCAGTTGAAACATGCATACTTCATTTTGACTTCAAAGAAGGTTGTCTACTGTTAAATGCCATGCTTATTGATGGAGTCATTCCTGACTTAGACAAATGGCCAGGTAAGTACTGCAGTGTTTTTAGGTCCAACATAAGACTGATCTATATGGGCACCATTTGTGAAAAAGACTAATTTAGAAACAACACATTCTAAGAAATGTAAGGACTTATGTTGGCATAAATGTCAAGGAAATACTTGTGTGTGTGTGTGTGTGTGTGTGTGTGTGTGTGTGTGTGTGTGCAGAAGACTGAGGAAATGGCTGAATGGTTAAACCCTTTGCCTTGAAAGCAAAAAGATCTGAATTTGGATCCTTAGATACCACGTAAAAAATGCAGGGAAGCTGTGGTGGCTTGCCTATAATTCTGATCCTGGAAGGCAGAGCCTGGGAATCCCCAGAGCAAGCTGACTAGCTAGACTGCCTCTAAGGACATGCTTTGGGTTTAACAAGAGACTCAGGCTCACACTCACAACAGTAAGATTTAAAAGCAATCAATGATGACTCCCAATGTCTCGTGTACATTCACCTGCATGCACATGTATACCATCCCAAAGGCACACACATGCACTCAAACACACACACACACACACACACACACACACACACACAACACACACACTCCATGCCATACATACACACAAGAAAGAAACAAAAAACAACAACAAAAAAGCTGCCCCAGTTGACCTATTCCCAAGGAATCAGATAAGCATTTGGCACATAGCTGAGCACTGAAGGGAGTTAAATGGATTTCCCAGACAGAAAGTCTCCCGGTGTCTGGAAGCACACTGTCTTCTCTGCTTCCTCAAACTTCCTCAGGTGCACCCCGGTCTCCCTTGTAACTAGTCTCATTTCCCATGGCCTCCCCAGACATGAACCTTCTCATCTATGCAGGCTCAGTGCAGAAACTTCACAGAAGTGAGGCGGGGCAGCAGGCCTGGGCAGGACTCATTTCCCTTGGTGTCTTCCCAAAGGAGAACCACTGGCAATAAAAAGATGAAGTCATATGGTGTTAGATTAGGCACGCCTCTCCGACAATGGTACAAAGTACAGCACAATCTAATTACAAGGTTCCTCTATGAGGCATTTCCTGGTTCCTTGAGCTACAGTTGGCCGGCCATTTGCTGGCGATCACCACCTTGGGATTTTATATCTACTTTTATTGCAACACTTAATGAGTTGAAGTAAAATGATTTATTTCCATACCTATCTTCTTTCTCAAGCCTATTAAATGAGGAGTCCTCTACAGGGCAGCTATGACTTTTAGATCATCTTCCCCCCTCAACCTACTCCTTTTGCCCCTAAATTTGTAAGTGCATAGCTGTCATCCAGTGCTTGTTCTTAATGATTTGCAACCTCATCCGTTATGTCCAGTTGAAACGTTTTCAAACAGGAAAGCAACACCTTGTCTTTTTTATGCACAGTACTGGAATAACTCCAAGTGCAAAAAAATAAAGGAAATTTCAACATCCTTAGCCATCAGGGAAATACTAATTAAAGCTGCATGGAGATCCGGGGTTGGGGAGAAGGCTCAGTGGCAAAAACCACTTGTTCCACAAGCATGAGGACCTGAGTTTCAATCCCTATTGACATGGAAAAAGAAAGGAAGGAAGAGGAAAGAAGAAGAGGGGATGGGATGAGAAGAAAGAAGAGTAGAGAGAAGGAGAAGGGAGGGAAGGGAAGAAGACAGGTGTGATTGTGCCAGGCCTGTAGCCCCAGTGTTTCATGGACACAAGAGAGTCACTGGATTTACGTAGCTCTGGGTTCAATGAAAGGACCCTTACTCAAGGAAATAAGCTGGAGCACGATAGAGCAACACGTGACTTTGGCCTCCACACAACAGCATGGGCATATGCATCCTCACACATAGGCGCACACACACCATACAAACATACCACACACACACACACACACACACACACACACACACACACACACGCGCTGCAAAAAGGACAGGACTCAAGTGTAAAGGGGGACCAAAAAGAGATCAAAGAAGGACAAAACATCACACGTGCACTGAGCTTTGTGCCAAGCAAGACAGAATCCCATAGCCAGAGGAACATAGTTGGCTGGAGGCAAAGGCAGAATCTGAGTCAGGACGGAAGCTGGGAGGAGATCTGAAGAGGCTGGGCCCGGTGTGAGCTTGCAGAGCCGTATGATATACCTAAGCTTTGTGGGAAAGTGAACAGTGAAGAAGCTAGATCCAGGACTCCCTTTCATGTGGATTTCCCTGTCTGGACCCTCCTTTCCTCTCTCACAGAAGCACACCACTCTAACCGATTGTGCCACTAGAGCTCCCCATTACTTTCTCTAATCCGCTTTCATTTTTCTGGTTTGACAAGTCTTGTGTCCGCACAGAACTTCAAAATGATATGTTGCAGTGGGACCAGCTTTGAAGACAACCACTGGGCAGGACAGGCCCCACCCACCCATCTACTCTTCACTAGTGCTGGTTTTAGGGTCTCTCATTTGGAGGCTAGAGAAGAACAAAGGAAGGACTTCCCATGAGCAGCAAATCACAGAGAAGATTCCAGAAAAGCTCCATGCCTGCCTGGTATGGAAAATCAAAGAAAGCTCAAGCCCAGGAAACACTAGTGACTTGAAAATCTTTAGGCCCAAGGGCTGCAAGAATGAGGTCTGTCAGGGTCCCCTGCAGCTGGAATTGTGCCCATCAGAGAAGGCTGGGGTGAAGGTGAAGCACAAGACAACCCCTCATTGCCTGTCAATCAACACTCATCCTTCTAACCAGAATTTCAAGGCTTAAGCACAGTCCATTTTGCTGAAAGAATTAAGTCATCAAATAAAATCCCAAGCTTCTTTTAATATTTACCCATTTGAGCAAAAAATACACGGATTTTACATTAAGAGACACAGGGGTTTATAATTATTCTCTTTGACATAAACCTGTAAGTAAAATAATTACAGATAAAGCACTCAGTCTTTGACAAGATGGTTCTGGCATTTAATTCTGAGGCCCCTCAGCAGAGATCAGAATGCCTTGTTTTCACCAGTTTTTCTGGCTTTTATTCATCCCTTGAGAATGTTCATGACGATATTTTTATATGTCAATTTGCCTCCCGCCGAAGATTGCGTTCTAATCCTCTTTAAAGTTCTCTCATTCTAATCAACCTCCAGAGGAATTTATTGTCTGAACAGAGGTGTTTTTGTTTTGATTTCTGCAAATCACTGCGCCACATCCACAAACGCTTGGCTGATGATTTCACTTGCACGAATTTGCTGGGAAATAATGAATGTCATCCACTTAATCTTCCAAAGGAACTGCCATGCTCTGTTGTGGCATTTCCAGCTGCATTTAATCTTTACTCTGTTTGAGAGATGAAGAACATCATTTATGTTTATCAAGTATTGCAGGTACTTTAATACTGAAAGGATACACTTGTGTCCCTTTCTTTTCTTTCCATCTGTAGGAGCAAAGAGGCAACCACTTTGAATTTTAAGCAAAATGAAATAGCACGGACTGAACTATCAAATACAAACAAAAAGCTTCACATAATGCTCACTCATGTCAACTAAGCATTTACTATTATGTGGGCAGACCCTTTGAATGTTTGCCTTAAGTTTTGGTTATCATCCTAATTCTGTTTGGGCTTGCTAGAAGTTGACAAATACATACTAAGTAAATTCTATATAGGAGTTCCATCTGGTAACCAGAAAAACAAACAGGAAAAAAAGACATTTGCTATGCTTTTGAGAAGCTTATAATATTTTTAGGGAAAGAAGGTACTGATAAAGGATAATAATAATGAGTAGCGTTTGTAAAGTATTCAGTAATACACCAAATTCTATTACACATTTAATTTAGCAGCAGTAGTATTAATAGCTGTGAGTGATAGCGTGATAGAGAAACACATGATGTTGGCCTATGTGACACATATGTGTGTGTGTGTGTGTTCATGTGTATATGCGCATAAGTACACATGTGTATGAAACAGGATTATTCACTGAATTTACAGCATATAAATCAAGATAGATGGGCTGCCCAAGACTATTTGCCCCTCATCCCCCACTCCAACCAGAACAGGCACAGTAGCAGCTTACCCTGCCCAACTTTTACCTGAATGGTGGAAATTCAAATTCAGTTTCTCATGTTGGTGGGGCAAGAACTTTGCCGACTGAACCACTGAACCATCTCCCCATCCCTTAATAAATTGTTTTTGGTTTTGTTTTGCTTTGGTTTTTTGAATCCTGGAGATCCAACATGGGTAATTCTTATTTCACGAATGGGGACATAAAGACCCAGTGAGTGAAATGAGCTGTTCACTTAGTGGAAAAATCAGTGTGGAAGCCAATGTTAGGCCTCAAATCACAAGAACTTAGAAAGTGTCAAAGCACTGACACTAGAGTGATTCACATATTTGCACTAGTGTTTAAACACAGTGACATTTCATGTGATAAAAGCAGTGTCCTTAAAGCTGAAACTGAAGAATAAGTAAAAATTCATCCAACATAGACAAGAGTGATAACATTCCAGCAAACAGAATTTCATAAGAAAAGGCACAGAGGTGGAAACAGATAAGACAGACTGGGGAAAAGATCAAGGAAACTACAAAAAGAGTTTGAAAGCATCTTGAAACCAGAATGCAAAGGACCTTGGGACTTAGGCAAAGTTGCTTTCATTTGACTTAGCAAGCACTGGGGAGAGATTTTGATTGGGAAAATGATACGCTGAGATTTGCACAGTAAAGAAATCGCTGTAACTGTGATATATGATACATGAATGGGATTAGAGAGAGAATGTTGGACAGATGAAGACATTGTAAAAGCCTAGGATAAAATAAGAATGTAAACTTGTACTGCTATATATCAATGAGTGGAGGGTGAACACAGTAATGGATAAGCCTATCATTTCAAAACTAGAAACAAAGACCAAGACTGGCAATACAGCTCAGTGGGCACGGCACCTGCTCGCATACCTGTCAACCGGAGTTTGTTTCCTGGAAGCCCATATGATGGACGGAGAGAACTGATATCTGAAAGTTGTCCTTAGACCTTTACCCATGCTCCATAGCCTGTGTGTTCTCTCTCTCTCTCTATCTTTCTCTCTCTCTGTTTCTCTCTCTTTCTCTCTCTCAAATTAAATAATTAAATAAATGCTGGAAAGACTTTAAGCTCATAACAAATAGCTAAATGCTTGGAAGGGAGAGACACTTGTTTCAATTGTTCAGGCCTAGATGTAAGAAAAACAATGGTGTGATGAAGCACAATGCAGAAATCAAGAGAAAGAAACCTTTTGAGTTCCATTTGGGAAATGACTGTGGAGTGTCATAAGCACACATCAGTAACATAGAAGGACATCTTCCTGTCTTTCCAAAATATCAGAACTTCCTAATAAACAATAAATTCACAATCTACCATTGGCTTCATGTCTGCAATTTTCCAAGTAGTCCTCAATTTCCCTTGTTAGCTCACTGAGGCAGCACAGGTGCCTCATTAACTGTCATATTTCATATCATATTATATATATGTATATATATAGTATATGTTTCTAAAAAGTGTGTGTTGTAAGATGGCTATGAGGAGTTCAAGAGACAGCAATGGAGTTCAAGGAGTCCCAAAGAGAGCTCGCTGAGAGGAAGCCTCAGAAGGCTGACCCAGATGCAAAGGGAATCACAACCGCTGGTTAAATAAGGTCTTAACAAACCCAGTCAGAGATGTTGGTCAGACAGGGAAACCATGGTGCAGAGTCGGAGTTGAGCTGAGCCTCAGGATCTAGCTACAGGAGCGAGGTGCAGGTCTCTGAAGGACAGATGCACAACGGGGCAGGACAGGTCTATGCAGATGAGCAGGCAGACAGATGACAACTCAAGCAAACTGTATCAGCAGTTAGCCGAGATGAAAGGCCCAGGATGGTAGGGAGTTCTATGCCATCCACACCAGGTGGCCCTGTGGCAGGTGTGTGAGTCCAGTTGCCACCACGGTGGTAGATGTCCTCCTCTTCATGACGCCCAGGTCTTCTGGATCTTACATACTCAGTCAGTTCTTTAGCTGGTTTTCCCAGTGTAATTTTAATAAATTCATGTGCTCATATGGCCCAGGTTTACTTTAGCACAGCTATGGGTGTCATCCTTTCTACTTTTAACAATAAGCTCTTTGTCAGTCTGGGCCTCCTGGGTGGTGCCAGACAGATGGTGTTGTTTGCGTGCACGACAAGGTGCAGACCCCCCCTGCCTCGTCTGCACTCACAGAGGAGTCAAAAGCTGCCAGTGAAATGGAGTCTGTCAGAGCAAGATGCAACCTGAAAAACCACTGTTTTCACTCAATACAGAGCAATGTAGGGCACATCATAGCACAATTTCAATGTGAACCCTGAGTTGCTGACAGGGAAGCTAATGTAAAAACGTGAATCCATTGAGGTGTTCCTTGTTAGAGAATCCACAACAGTAGATAGAAGAGTCAAGAAACAATGGACAAAGAAATGCAGTCAGCACCATAGGTAGCTATCAGATATTTGCAGATCGAAGATCACAGACCAAGGTCCCCTCCTCATGTATACGGCCTGATGTAAAGCTGGGAATTAAACTTCAGGACTTAGGCTAGGGAGATGGATCACAAGCAAAAGGACCTGAGTTTGAATGCCCAGATCCCAGCTAAAATGCTGGGTGGGAATGATGGCAGTCTGTAATTTCAGCCCTGGAAGGCAGAGTCTGGGGAGTCCTAAAGCAATACCATGAAGGAAATAGAACAATTGAGGATGATTACCATAGTCACCCTTGGACCTCTGCAGGCACACATACTCAAGTGTCCTATAGTACACACACACATACACACACATACACACACACACACATATCCTTCTGGTTACTTGTGAAAGCAGGGGATCTGAGTCATATCTCTTACCTGGGATGGAAGACATGACTGTCCAAACTTTCAAGAATATCATAAAATTGCTATTTGCTAATAAAGAACAAAGAAATGCTGTTGTCTTCTCCTGGAGAATTAATCCAAATGAGCCTGCCAATCACTGAACAGGAAGATGTTCTTTCGCAAATCTGTCTGCTCCAGAAACTGTAAGCAATAGCTTGAATCCTGCCCAGATATAAAGGTCAGCAAATGGACTGTCCTGCTATTGCCCACCCTCACCTGAGAGCATGTTCTCTACAGGGCCCCTTTGATCATTGTCCCCCTTGCCTTCCAGAGGACCTCATGCTAATCTCTGATAAACTCTGCCTGTCATCCTCACTGTGTTCTGTGTCTTGTCTGAATTCATGACAGAGATCAGCAATTGGGAGCTGAGAGAAGGGCAGAATGGAGATGGGAGCAACAGGTGTCATGCAATTATTCATGAGGAATAAATTCACAGGAACACACATGGCTACCAAATCAGAAAAGTAAGGTATTGGCAAACAAATTCTGTCACTGGAAGTCACAGTTGCTCTTTTGCTGCTATGAGAAGGCACTCGTACGCAAGCGATTTAAGTGAGAAAGGGAGATTTCCTGGCTTGTGCTTTCAGAAGGGATGCAGTCCATTATGGCGGAAATTGCATAGCCGAAGGCAGAGCTGCAAGCGAAAGCAGGAGGCTACTTAGGTCACCAGAGCCATCAGCAGAGAGAGTAAGAGGAAACAAAGGAAGCAGCGCCAGGCTACCAAACCTCTAGGACACACCTTCCAGCAAGGGACCACCTCTCAGAGGTGCCACAACCTTTCCAAACGTTAATGCCAGCTAAGGATTCAAACACATGAGTCTATTGAGGGAGCAACTCACGTTCAAACCATGACACAGGAGCTGGAAGTGTTGAACACTCTTCCAGATTTGTAAGAACTTGGAGGATAAGATAAGGCAGGTTGAAAGAGAAGGAACAAAAATAAGAAAAAGACAAGTTGGTGGGAATACAAATAAAGGAAACTGCTTTCCACAGAAGACAGTTCAAAGCAAGTAAAGACCAAGGAAGAGAGTGCAATATTTAAGAGAGAAGAAACAACAAACAATGGTAACAGTTCCTGATGTTCACATGACTGGTAAAGCTGGTTCTTTTAAACATGACACATCCATTGCCATCATGAAGCACAGATCATGTGACCTGCAGAATGTTTTAGCCCTACAGTGACGGAACTGAAATACACAAAACCGTTCAGTGAGAGCCTGACCTGCGATCATGTAATAGAGATGCTAACCTCTCGTTGTCAAGGGAAAGAGGCATCACCTGACCCCCGGCTCAAGATTCTGCCAGCCATTCTCTCCAGCCTCCCCCACTGCACAGACTCTTGTGTAACGTTGGAGAATAATAGAAAGAGAGGACTGGCTGAAGACATAACTCTGGGATAGAACTTTCCTGAGCGATCACCCTGCTAGGGTGGAACTACATCACAGACTTTTGAGCTGACACTCACTCATGCTCCCCTCTAAAAGCATTGATTCACGAGCTGGGCTTGGATCACATTATTGTGGCCCCTCAGCCCCTATTTGGGATAAGCAGATGCTTCTTTATGTCTCCCAGGAAAAAACTACACAACGACACTATAAAAAGGTCTTGGATTAGAAAATTACATAGACAGGACTTATTTAGGCAAAAAATTCTGGTTTACAGAGAATGTGACCATACTCATAGAAAAATGGGCTCAATTTTATCATTTTCCACCCAGCACATGTATTGCTTGACATAAAATGTGGTATGCCACCCAAATCCAATTTTCTAGACAAATTTGCCTACTTCACATAAGCCAGATTAGATATTATAAAGCATAGTTGGGTTAAGAAAACATTTTAAACCCTTATTTATACAGTTTCTTTTTTACACAGACATGAGCAAGCAAATCCTACTGCAGCACAGCCCTCAAATATTAAAGAACCAGGAAATATATAACCTTTTTCAGGTTATGTTACAGTTACTTTCTTTCTGTTGCTCTGAGACAAAATTCATATGCCACTTAAGGAGAGTAAAGAGATTAATTTGGTTTACAGCTGCAAAGGAGAGAAATAGTCCATTATGGCAGAAAAGGCATGGTGGGTGGCAGAAGCTGGAGACTGACAGTTCAGGTCACTTCAGCTGTCAAAAGGGCAGAAAGAGAGCAAGAAGCAAGCTTCAAGAGCAAGCAGGGCTGGCTACTAAACTTCAAGACCTACGCACACTTTGTGATCTGCCTTCCTCCAGCAAAGCTCCAGCTCCAAAAGGTGCAGGAACCTTCCCAAACATTAACACCAGCTAAAGATTTAAGCACGTGAGCCTGCAAGAGACAACTCACATTCAAACCATGCATGGCAGGTTACTTTCCGAGGTGAGCTATACTTTGTCAGAGGGTGGTCCTACTCCAGTCTTTCAGGGACCCAGAGTGACAGCAGTTCTCCCATCTCTAACAAGTGCTTTTCAGGGTTGCGCTGTACATCACCAGCTTCCTAGAAGCAAAAATACCTCTGAAAGGAAGTCAGAAGGGATAAACCCCTCCCTTTCATCTATGCGTCTTGGTGTGTCCTGTGAATACACTTCGAGGCGAGGGGCTTGGACTCCGCAGTTCATTACAGCTCTGCTCTAGCTCCCCTTCCAAGGAAGGAAAGGCCAACAGATGTTGGTGACAAACAAGAATATAAAAAAAAAATGTCACAAGTGTCTTTAAAAAGAAACTCTTAATTGTGGCTTGCATTCTAGAATGCATGCTCCCAAATTAGATTTCAGAAGTGGCTTTGCTCTTGAGGAAATCCCTCCAAGAAACAAGTCCAGAGAAAGGATTTCACTGACAAGTTTATTTCTCACTGGCTGAACTGCAGATAACATTCCCCTCTATGGAAGGGCAGATAAAAGCCTAGGAGATCATAGATGTCTATTAATTATTTACATAAGTAACACACAGTATCCTTCACTTATGTGATCGGAATCTTGCCCGGGTGCAATTAATTAGAGCAGGAGATCAAAGCTGCATACTGCTTTTGAAGTCCTATTTCTACAACTTATTTCTGTGGGGATAAAATAATCACAATGTCATGCAGCATGCAAACACATGAGCAAGCGCTTTCAAACATTGTTTTGAGTTTCTTCGATTTTTCTCACCCAGGGTGCCTCCTATGATGTGACGTTTTGTAATATTCATCCCGGATCTTTTCCTATACACACACTTGGTGGTCTCTTTTGCTGTAAGAGTCTTCTGCTTATTTTTGTCTTACTGAAGCAACTTCACATTGTTCATGTCTTATTCTGGGGCTTTGAGTCTATTCTCAGATGCATAACCCAGTTAAGGCTATGGGGGCACTATGAGTAATGTATTTAAATTGTAATTCTAATTATTCTTGCTTACAGTTGTACCCAGTATCTTGGAATGAAGAAGGGACTGGGGTGACATAGTTCAAATGCTCCTTAGACCTAGTGTTACATATTTGGAAAACAAGTTATTTCTAACTCACTAGCTGATAACCTAGTAAATGTTCTGGAAATAACCAACTGTTCTATTGCAAACAAAAAATATTTTCCTTGAGCATATCTGCCTGTAGTTAGATGTTGGTCCTTCCCTGCTGAGAAATACCTAGTTCATTTCAGTGTTCATTTCATGTTCATTTCAATATAAGGCTCTTATACTTTCTAAATTTCTACCACTGGTCCTCTGGAAATATGCCTTGTTAACAAATTTGTCAAGTTATGCTAAAAGGCAAAGCCATAGACATAGTTAGTTTCACTTTTAGGAATATTTTGGATTATTGATAAGGCCAAGTTAAACCAATTAACAAGAAGAGTTATCAATAAAAGGTCGCACCAGTAATTACTGAAAAAACTCATATTATGTAGAAGTAGGAAAGTTTTATTAAAGTCTTTTTAATCCTCCCAAGACAAAGAAAGAGATATTTTCATGTTAAAAAGAAATAGGATTCAGTGGGAATAAAGAAAACTGAGACATTTTCCTGAAAATATCACTATTTGATTTTGTCTCTTTTATCATCAAAAATCACATGTGATATTTAAGAAAAACCTCATCAAATCAACTAAAATTTGATTTTAAAATGTGATTCTAAGACAATCACATTTATTGAGATGTGAATCTCAGATTAAGAGGAGAAAACCGTGTAAAATACAGACTGTCCTGTTGTGACACCGACAAATGCAGTAATTAAGTGAAATGTACATCTGCATTTCACATGCTAGTCTGGAGGGGACCAGGTGGTCCAGTCAACAACAAAAAAGCTGAGCAAATGAATTTGTTCAAGGACTCACACTGGAATTGTTGAGTTTGGGGGGTGGGGGCAAGGGTTCAATTGGAATCTTCTGAGCAGACAGGTTCTTATGAGATAGAAGAAGTGATTGGACAGAGACACATGGATAAAAGCAAAAGAATGCTTTGAAAGAAAGAAAATTTAGAAGCTCCAAGGCAAATGCCATGCCAAGGATGGGTTCTATGTCTCACAGCATGTGTTCTGGGGTTATCTTCACATACTCTGGTCCTCACAATTTATACAACGTTTACACATTGCATGCATCCTTAATAGCAATTTGCATCCCATCCAGGGATATCTGTTTTAGTATTATATTGAGCAATAGGTCCTAAGTCACGGTTGACATTCTTAGGTGTCTATGTGCCTCTCCGCTACTGGCTCCCGCCCAGACAGTTCTGTCAGTCTCCACTGGGGGGTTCCGGACTTCCTCTTTGATAACCGATATTTCTGGTTTACTAAGTTTGCAGCCTTCTTTAATTTTTTTTTAAATTTTTTATTATTATTACTATTTATTCAACTGTGTGCATATGCGTGCACGCGTGTGTGTGTGTCTGAGTATGTGTAGAACCACGGACGAATTCGCAAACCACCATGGGCGCCTCCACCTCCTTCTGCCCCGGGATTCACAGGCTCCGCCCTACCAGGACCAGAAGCGCAGGCCGCCCCCGCTTCTGCCTGGCATCTATACGTGGGATCTGGGATCCGAACTCAGGACCTTCCGCCTGCAAGGTGGAGGCTTAACCCCTGAGCCACCTCTCCAGCCCCTGCAGCCTTCTTATAAGACTTCTGAACCTCACTTTTTGCCCTGTTCCTTTGCCTCAGTGCTTCACCCACTTTTTTCTGCAGTCTAGTTTTGGACTGACATCTTTGCTGTTGCTACAATAAAGTGCCTGAGGCTGAATACAATTTAAAGAAAACAGGCCTATTTCACACACCATTGTGGTAACTAGAAGACACAAGAGGGTAGTGCTGGTGAAAGTCCCCTAGATACATCATAACATGGTGAGTAACCACAAGGAGAACTGACCTCATGCAGAAGAGGTCAAGTACCTGCTCTGTCCTCACTTTAGAATAAACTATTCTCAAGGGAATTAATCCGGACTTACCAGATGTGACCCACTGCTGAAGGACAGTCACGGGTTATATGTGAGTGTGCCACATTTGTGGCTTGCGCTCCTGTGAACTAAGTACTCTCCAGTAGGCCCCTCTTTCAGTCACAGACACCCAAAAGGGCTTCGGTAGAGACCAAGTTTCCAACACCTGAACTTTGGGGTAGACAAACCATATCCCAACCGCAGAACTCTGACACTTTCAGAGAAGCAAATCTCAGACCTTTGCGTCTCAGAAGTCCTGCACACTTTTTGAGAATTACAGAGGATTTTAGTGAGCTGTGGTTTGTATGTTTTATACCTATCAGAATCTGTCACATTCAAAATGAAAACTGAGAAGGTTTAAAGTGGTTATTAATCCCTTATAAAATAGCATTACATTTGTTTTTATTTCTTCTGTAACAAATTGGCACAATTTTGGTGTTTCAAAATGACATAACACTATTTGTTTACACTTCTGGACACTAGGTATCTAAAATCAAGCTACTGTCAGAATTGCATTCCTTCTGAAAGTTTTCTGGGAGAATCTGTTTCTTTCCTTTCTCCGTTTTCAACAGGCCATGGACAGTACTTAGATTATGATTCCCTCCCCCGTCTGTGAGCATATCATTCTCTGTTTATGTCAGTTCCTTTTCTCACTGCTGTGACAAAATGCCTGACAGAAGGAGCTTAAAAAAGGAAATGATAATTTTGATCCAGTTTGAAGATACAGTCCATCACAGCAAGGAAGTCATGGTGGCAGAAGCATGAGACAACTAGTCACTTTGTATCTGCAATCAAGAAGCAGAGAGAAAGAGAGAGAGAGAGAGAGAGAGAGAGAGAGAGAGAGAGATGAAATCTAGTGCACTAAGACCCTAGCCCATGGAATGGTGACACCACATTTAGTATGGTTCTTCCCACTTTGCTCAATCCAATGTAGAAGCTCCCTCAGAGACATGGCGAGTAATTGGTCTGTAGGTGATTCTCAGTCTTGTTTAGTTGACGATGGACATGAACCATCACACTCCTGTTCTTTCACTGCATCCCTTTTTCTCCTTCTGACACTCCCGCCTTCCTTTATGCAGGAATGCCATCAATTACTTTGGCCTTTCCTAAACTTCAAACTAACTTTCTATACAGCATCCTTAACCAAATCTGCAAAATCCTTTTCACCATAAAGAATTTGCTGATCACAGCACTGTGGATGTGGATTCCACTGGAGGGTCATCTCAGGCATTGAAAAAGTCATTCATGTAAACATAAGTAAAGTGGACAGTTAAGGAAAATTGTCCAAAAATGTGAACCAAGAGAGAAGGTTAATATCATGCTGTGGTCCACCAATTTCTTAAATGATGGTATTGATAGAAGATTGTATGTATCCTTATGAATGTTTCTGTCTTCCGTTATATTGTTTTGTTTAAAGTAAATGAAGAAAATCTATCTTTACACGTGCTTATGTTTTCATAAATGTTTTCAAAGGTTAATTTAATTTGCTGTCAAAATTTGAAGTGGTAAATTTTTAAGGGGGGGTTATCACATCATGTAGACTCTGAAACAGTGTTGTTGAATTCTTTATATGCTGTCAAGTGGGGACCTATGGGTCTATGTTGCAATTCCAATGTATCATCCACATGAATGATTCCTTAACAGCATACAGTTGCATCTTGGTACATGTTAAATTGCTACATTGGACATACCTTTGGGGCTTTAAGACATCTGTCACATACTATCTTAATGATTCATTAATGTAATACCATTCTCATCAAAAAAGCCTTTAACTATTAGAATAGTCTCAAGCTGATAGTGTTAGGCACAGTTTTCCAATTCTAATTTTGTTTCTAGGGTTTGAATTTTATCTCAGGCAATGAACACTGTCAGTTGTTTTCCATGAAGTATCAGGCCTACTTCATTCATTTTCAAGAAAACATCTGCCACCAGCCAGTGTAAATAACCACAGTGTGTCTATTAGCTATTTTTTAAGGATGATGGTGATACATTTTAAGTAAACAATAAGCAGGTGTTCCATCCTGTGCTTAGTTATACGAGTGCTTCTCTTCCATGCAATCACATAGCAGCCTACACTGTTTTAGGCGTACTTGTCATTTCCTCTCCATGTGTTCAAGGTTCCAGACCTAATATGGATTACTGCTATAGTTTCAGCAAGAAAGTTTTAGGTGACTCTGGCATTTGGTGCTACCACCTTGATTCAAGCTAAGATGCCAAAAATTTTACCCATGATTGCTTTGCAGTATCATTTAGATATTAATTCAACAAATATTGTTATTTAATATTGTTATTAAAATAGCAAAACATACTTGAAAGCATTTTTGACAATTTAGACTAATAGAAGTGCTCTTAACATCCAAGAATGTATGCTGAAAAATGCTGCCTAGAACACTATCCTCGTCTTTCTCCTTCAATCGATGTTGTACCTTTCAGGAAGGAAGACTGGAAATGGACAAGCAAATATGTTTCTAAAGCAATGATGGAAGAGTTATGCCCATTAGTTTCACTCGCTTCCTAATAGTAAGAACTAAATCATATGCCCAATATAGCCATTGGGGATAATGGGCAGTGTGGCTGTCCTATGTTTACTTAAAACTGAATTGCTGTTAGCAAAGAGAATATATACTTTCAGGAAAAGGAACTTTCTGTTACATTAATATCACCAAATATTATCATTTAAGTTGCCATTTGTTTAGCTTCTTTTATTTTAGAAAGGGTATATGTTTGCCTTGAGATTTTTGAAACATGGTAGCTCAGATTGGTCTCAAATTTACAATCATGCATCTCAGCCTCTCAATTGCTGGGAATACAGGCCTGCACTATCATTCCCAGCTCACGTATTTCATTTTAGGAGCTGATTTTCCAGACAAATATCTAATCAAATGCTGGAAGCATGAGATTACAAATAGTGCTGCTAATATAGTAAAAGTTGAAACAGTAGTTCTGGAGTGGGAACAAGGAAATGTGGAGCACTGATTACATCTTGCTCTAGATGTGCTGTTTTGAGTGTGAAATATCCCACTGGCTTATGTGTTTGAACACTTGGTCCTCAGTTCCTTTGGGAAGATTATATAACCTTTAGGAGGCAGAGCTATACTGGAAAAAATACATCCTTTAGGCAGGACTTGAAATATGATACCTGGACTCTATTTTCTATTCTGTCTCTGTTTCCTAAATGTCTTCCTGCCTGCTGCCAAGCCTTTCTGGCCATGATGAACTCTATCCCTTTGGAACTGTATGTAAGCCAAGAAAAATCTTTCTCCTTTAAGTCTCTTGTTAATTACTTTGCCATATCAAGTATCTAAAGAAGATGGAAGCAGAAAGAAATAAACTTCTGATTAGCTTTCAAGTAAGAAAAAAAGAACTCCATATATTTCTGCCTTAAGTCTATTTCCTTGCACAAGACAAGTAGTGGAAGGAGCATCGAGATTTTTTATTTGTTTGTTCAGTACATGTCATTTGGACACAGTACTGAGTTTCCGTGTGACCTTTCCATACGTACCTATATGCACTGGAATTATTTCACTCCCTCAGCTGCCTGACTTCCCAGCCTTTCCCCTGGCCTCCTTCCTCTTTCTAGGGAGTACCTCTGTTATTGTCATATTATTTTAAGTCATCTCTCTCTATCCTAGTTCTACCTGTGCAGAAAACACGCAATAATTGTCTCTGTTGCTTAGCACCTTCAGGCCCTTCCACTTTCCTGTACAAAAGAAGAAAAGGGAAAGTCTGTCCTGGTGCTCCTCCTGCATAAACACTCATATCCTCGACATGACCATGTCATAGCAGGTGCAGTGGGATAATCCCTGTGACACGCTTACTCCAGCTACTCAACAAAAGTACCTGTAAGGTCAGTGCAACTCGCCAAGCAGACAAGTAACTTTGCTAGTTAGGAATCCAGAGGAAAGCAGCTGAATTATCTCTGATTTCCTAGTTCTGACACTCCTGGTCTGTGGCTGAGTCAAAATGCAAGAGGAGGGAGTCTCTCATATATTCCTGGGTAAGCCACAGAAGGCCTCCCAAAGTCAAAGTTGCAAAAAAAAGGTGGGGCTATAAACCATACTCCCATTTGTCTGAACCAGACATGAGACTACCTGCTCCTCTCCAAGTAAGTACAGAAGCTACATCTTAGTGGTTAACCCAGCACTCTCTCTCCATTGGGGTGAGGACTGACTCTCAGGACAGTGGTCACTTTAAAGAGGAATAGGAAGGACTCCTGCCAGGCACTCTATCTGGACTCCAAGAAAGTAAATGCTTGTGTTCCCCAGGCACTTACTAATCAGAGGTCTGTCAGCTTTTTAGTTTCTCAGCAGAGGTGGTCTGCAGCAGCCGTACTGCACAGATCTTTATCGACCCTCCAGGCAGGCTCTCTGCTTTTTGTTAGTGTAAACAGAGACTGTATCTACCACCTGTTCAGTAATTGTCAAACACTGAAAACCTTGGGGACAAAGATAGCTTTCTTCTCAGTTGCTCAGTTAATATCAAGATTCGCCTGTGACCCACCGAAAGCTTTGATTAAGTAAGAGGAAAAGGTCTTCATGACCTTGACAGCAGGAATTTGAGGCCACTTTCCAGGCAGACTCCTGATAGGGGCAGAGGGCAAAGGCATGCAGAGGACGCAAATGAAGGCCCATCATTCTGCAGGTTTGGAGGAGAGGATAGAGAAGGAATGAGCAAAGCTAGAGCCTCCAAACCTGCTGCAAGGCCATCCCAGCACATCAAAGGGAGGATGGAACAGTGACTAACCGGGCCACTGTGCAGCTGCAGTGAACAAGCGTAGTTAGTCCACTTCTACACTGCTCCACTTCTGAATGGCCAACAGCCCATGGAGCCCATTCTGTCAATCATGCAACAATTCACACTGATTGCTAAAAGCAAGAAATAACGTCTGCTTCCAGAATGCTAAATTAAAAATAATCTGCACAGGTTACACAAAAGTTTGAAAATGTATTGTCTTTTCAAAAGGAAAAGCAAAGTTGCAAAAGGGTAGAAAATGGATGCCCCACTTGATTTACATAGGATGAGTTAGAATGGAACAAAAAGTACATCTACAACTGCCTTTTTTGGAGGTCCCACTTCCTGAAGGCCCTAGTCCCATTTGTGTGCGTGATTAAAGGTTTGAGCCAAAGCTGTGGCCAGACCACACATACACACACACACACACACACACACACACACACACACACACACACACACGCGCGCGCGCGCGCGCGTACACATCCAAGAAGATTGGAGATGCAACTACTGCTATAGTCACTGTAAAGAAGCCCTCAGGAGTCCACAATGCTGGCAGCTGGGCGCATACTGCACCGCTGAAATACTAGGTAATAATTGCCTGTTAAACACTTAAAACTTCACTGGCTGAGCCTTTCCTCTCTTTTCTTAAAGATGTCGAAGTATGCCAACAATAACCAAAGAATAGCTTATTACCAGCTAAGCCACTCGCACAATAATATTTATTCATTATTCCATAGTTCAGTAAATAAAAACAAACAGATTATAAAACCAAAGTTTATGCAAGCAGCAATGTAAAGCCAGAACACATTAGGAAACATAAATAATTCAGAAGTGTTTACTACTTCTTATATTTTTTCTGCAAAGTTTTAAGAGAGAGTCATATTTCATAATAATTACAGACCTCGGGGTTGATTTCTCTCCTGCTAACACCACCCTTTATTCTTGTATTTTATTTGGAGAATCCTTCAGACCTGCTTCAAGCACTGCAGCAACATGAAGGATCTTCCCTCTTACCTGAGCTGAGGATTTTCTAAGGTTTCTTTTACCCATCACAGAAAATCCATCCAAGTAGTACAATACAGACTAAGATTCAAAAGTAATTCTGGGACCAACAAGATAGAATAGCAGGAAAAGGTACTTGCTTTCAAGCCTGATAACCTGAATTTAATCCCTGGAGCCCCCATGGTACGAGGAGAAGGCCGACTTCAACAAGTTGCCCTCTGACATCCATACATAGATCAGGTCATGTATGTTTCCCCGGAACATACACTCTCACACCAGATAAAGAAATGGAAAGAAAGAAAGAAAAAAAAAAGAAAGAAAAAATACATATATACATAAATAAGAGAACAGCCCCAAACCAGTTCTGAACTGACTTTACAAACTCTGAGTTTTCTCCCTACACAGTTACATTGCCTTAGAATGTGAATTCCACCATTTCCTTCCATTCGTTTCTCTGATTGGAGACCAGAATGCTTACTTTTTCCAGCTCATTGCTGTCAAATTATTAGTACTCAGTAGTTTATGATTCACCGTTCATGCAAAGAGAGTGGGAAAATGCTTAATTTTTTAATCACACCTGCAATACAAACCACATAGCTCAAATGGAATATTCTTCAAGATAATGATCAAGTTTAACAGACAATATTTTGAATTTCCACCTTTTTTTCTTTTCTTCTGAAACACTTTACCATCTTTAACACATTATGAAAATTGCTGAAAAACAGTTGAAATTATAGTTGGATGTCTAACTCCCTAGAAATGAGCTAGAAGTCGACTAATTCCATATGTGGTATCCTGGTCTCCTATAGGAAGGCTCCACCTGATTCAAGTCTATAGACTTTCCCAGTGTTAGCACCTCTACCTGGAATACACTAAGCATGCCATCAAGAGTGGTCATTACTATTGTGATCACAATTATTATGGTTAAAATACTAACATTATCCCAACTCTTCAAGGGCCCAAGTATTATATTTGCTGAACTGGTAGTCAAAATCTACTTTGACATGCCATTGCATTATCAGTTAAGTGATTTGGACCATATCCTATCCTTACATTGATGGTTATCTCTATCATGCCATAAATTAAGGTAGTCACAGTCTCAAGATCACCTGCAAGTATAAATTTATCTTGGTAAATCCTTAAGAGTGAATGTTGATCCCTCTGATCTCTAGATTTCAGGGAACATTTGGCAGCCCTGTGTTTATCAGAGATGTGCTAAGGCCTGTTTCAAAGCATCGCTTAGACCATATGAGAGAATTTACATTCATTTTCGTGGCCCAACACATATGAAGACTATGTGTTTCGTATACTCTCAGAAAGAGTACATCAAACATTTCTAATATCTCTTTGACATAGACCATATAACTCATGAATAATTAAGTAATAATTCACAATTGGTCCATTTTTCTTCTTTTTTTTCTCTTTTTTCCTTCTACTTTGCAGACTTCAAAGGACTGACATGTAGGTAGGAGGTGAGCTGATGGAAAAAAATCAATGCAAATTATCTTATCACTCTTGGCAAGGAGACATTCCTTCTTTAGCCATGAAGAGAGGAAACCAAAACTTCAGCTTTAAAGTCTTGGACAGATCTTTGTGCACTTCATATCAGGATTCTGAATTCTACCTGCACCTGTTCACTCATCTGAGTCAAAGTCCGGGTATGGTTACTTAAATCTCTCTCTCTCACCAGCCAAGACAGGACTTTCTGCAGAGCAAAGCTGTACAAGTGAGGATCAGAACTGGTCAAAGGAAAAACACTTCACTTCTATGGCGCTAGTCCAGTGCCTACATGCATATCAAAACTGAGTTGGTTTGCTTTATGTTAAAATCCCTAGTTCATACTCTTTGTTAAATATTTTTGTTGAGTAGCTTGGCTTATAAAAGTATAAAAACTAAGAGAAAACAGTCATTAGAGCGAGTCTTGGCCACATCCATTCCCTTCTTATTAAAAACAACAAATACTAAGCCAAGGACTGAACTGAATCCAATTACGGTGGATACCAAAACAAAGCATACTTCAGAAATCTGTTGCAGACACTCAATTAGCATTAATTATGACATATTTGGCCTTTAATAGTCATGTTCTCAGAATTTAATTCTTTTATAGAACTTTTGGATCTGATTTAATTTCCCTTGCTTCCTGGCTTTAATCTATTGTTCTGAATAAAAGGAGAGATGTGCTCAGCTTCCATGAATATGATTAAATAAACTCCCCCCCCCAAAATCTATGCCAGTCTCTGGCCTCTGGGTTACATTTTGGTAAAAGTGCCTATGGGGACTGAGTTCAGCACTTGTTTGCCAGAATATTAACACTGTTCCCTGACTGTTGCAAAGGCTCAGTACACAATCCGACGTCATCTTAGGCAAGTTTAAGATCAACACTGGCTTTAGTACATGTCCCTTTGAGTATTATCAGCAGTGTCCATATAAGATTTTCTGTAAGATTAAATGCTGCTGAGACTCAGAAAGCGATACCTTGAAGTATGCATTGTAGCATGCTGAGTACTTTGAAATATGGGAATTTGGAAGGTCTTGAAGAATATGGAAAACCTTGGTCACAGAGTCTCTCTCTTTGGACATTGTTCTACTCCCAACTCCTTCTTGCTTCTCTTCCTCTCTTGAAGTGGATGAATTGTTGAAGTCAAAATTCCTCTTCGCCAAGGCAGAGCAAAGACACTGTAACAATTTTTCTACAGGACAAGTCAGAAGATATGCACAGGTCACTGTTCCTCTGTGTTCTCTTTTGCCCAGCAAATCATTACTCCTCAGGAATGATTCCAGATACCTGTGGGGATGGAGAGCTATACAGAGACGCTAAGAAAAATTTGGACAGACAGGCCTCACTGGGCTTCCTCACTCGACACAGCCATTGCATCATATACTACTATCCAGTAGCATTTCTGCACAGTCGTCCATTCTTTATCTAAGTGTGAATGTGAATATGTTGGTCCATTGGCTTCTGGCCCCTGGTCTGGTGGTAGGCCAGTGGAAACGACAAGACAGGTGCTCCAGTCAAAAGCATCTTTATTTTCTTGCACAAATTAGGAGTCTAGGTGGCTTGGTGACTGAACATTCCCAAGTTGCCTACAAAAAGGCACTTTGATGCTCAGTGCTATCTTGGATGCCCATCCAAGGAAGGTAGAAGAATCCTGATAGAGAAGCAAGTGTTTAACCACGTGGCAGATCTTATCTTATTTGCTTCTCACCTGGAATATGTTTCACTTGTTCTGATAGAGGCAGAGATTCTTTTTTCTACTTTTACAAGCATATTGAGTATTCATCCCAGCTCCCCTCCTTTTCCCTCCCCTCTATCCCTTCCCTTTCCTTTACCATTCTCTCCCACTCCCTCCCACCCTTCCACCTGTTTCCTGCTATGGACCCCAGGATTCACTCTGACCTGTCTACTCCTGTGGGTGCTTAGGACATATATCGAGGTATATCGATTCACCTGTCTTCAGTGGAGGCAGAGATTTTCACAGTATTAACAAGGTAGGCTGGACTTCTGTCTCATTGATTAATGGACTCCAGTACTGGTTTCCCTGTATTCTTTTTTCCAGTCTCAACTGGAGTGGGAATTGTAGTCAGTGATTTATGTTTAAATGTCCTATGGAGCCTAAGTACACTAGGGTAAGCAAGGTGTTGGTGAAAACACACCAATATTAACTTCAGATCCTTAGGACTCCTCCCTCCATTGGGACAGTTTTCCATATGTCTTCGAACCTTCATTTCTGAATGTTCCTATGCCATGTGAAACTTTGATTACAGAAATCTACTATGCTTTCTTTTACCAACTTGTCTTTGCTCTAAGAGGACCAGCCATGAACATTAGGTGAGATAAGATATCTCACAGTGTTTACCTCTGCAGTCCATTCAAATGAAATGGGTTCACTCACGTAAGTATTAAGAGAAATTTCTAGTACCAGGGTAGCATTTAACAGACACAGCCATTATTTGGTTAATGCTGTTTTCGCTGTTGCCTCAAATCACAGAAGTACAGTTGGGAAAGCAGATCTCTCCACACACCCTAGGCATTGCTGCAACTGAAGTCCTACACAGTGTGGGTGCACCCAAGGGAAGTGCCTCAAATACAACACACGATGCTGCAATAATCATTCCACGTAAATGTCCACAGCTGGAAGATGACTCAGGTTGAAGACTTTGTCTTGTAAACAAAAAGACCTGACTTTAGATCCCAGATGCCATGTAAAAATATCAAGTGGAAATGACAGAGGCCTATACTTCTGGTTCTGGAAAGCGAAGCATGAGAAACCCCAGAGCAAACCAACAAGGAGGTAGAACATTGCTAGATGATTCCTGAAGTCATCCTTGGGCCTCTACAAGCATACACACTCAAGTGCCCACTTCTACACACACTAAATACATATACAAACTCATACCTACACCCACAGACACACACACACACACACACACACACACACACTAGCCTTTTCCTAGCAACACACAACATATAGTAAGTTGACATATAAATAAATGTAACAAATGTATAAAATGGTGCCAAATTTAAAAAAACTCTACTACAACCAAGGAAAATTATTTCAGTGATGATGTTGTTTCATCCCTGGAGGAATATATGGCCAAAGCCAGCAAAGGAAGTGATACAGAAGAAAAGAAGAGGGAAAACAAAACAATCTATTAGTAAATTTGTATAACCTGAAGAAGGATCCACTGGAAAGATGAGAGGAAAAATATGGCCTCAGTTCAGTACCATTTTTCTTCATCTTCCATGAAAATCCATCCCAATTCTAAATTTATTTCCCTGTTCCATTCATGGAACCATTGCAATCTAATGTTTTCTAAATCTGTGTTCCATCATTTCATTAATTCCAACACTTTTTTTCCACTACCCCAAGGTGCCTAACTCTCCATCTATCAATGGGAGAACATTTCATTTTGTAATAAGACTTCAAATACTCCAGTCCCTTTATATCCCTTTCATTTTAAAATCCAAGGTGACTTTTACATGACTGATTCCACAGTGTTTCCAGAACCAACATTTACAAGCAGTGGAGAACCTAGATGCACTACTTTAAGTAACAGAGTAGGAGCAATGTGTCAGAGAGCAGGTAATGGGCAAATCAAATATAATAGTGGCCAGGTGGTGTTCCAAGCACTCAAGAGGCAGGATGATTATGAATGCAAAGAAAACCAGAGTTACATAGCAAGATCCAAACAAAACTAACATAAGAAAACCCAGGAAAAATAAATATACATAAATAAATGGTAGGGATCCAAAAACAAGTCTGTAGTCTTTAAAGCTGTTCAGGGACTAGGGAGATGGCTGAGTGAATAAACACATGTCCAGCAAGTATGAGGATGGAGGCTGTATTCCTAGCACTTAAGTATGCAAAACCTGGACAGGTTCTGTGGCCCCCAGTGATATCAGGATTTAGGAAGCAGAGAGGGGATTCACATCACAAGCTGGCCTAAATAGACCAGTGAGCTCTAGGTTCAATTGAGAGACTCTGGCTCAGAAAATTAAGTGAAGAAAGATTGAAGAAGAGTCCTGATGACAACATCATTGGGCTTTCGTACACACAAGCACACGTGCATGTGCAGCTGCACACAGACAAACATACATATGCACAAGCATCTCTCTCTCACACACACACACACAGCACCTGTTCCAGTGTTACTCATGTAGAGGAGTGATGGTTGAGTAAGAGTGAAGTGTAAGAAACCTAAGCCAACATATTAGTTATTCTTCATAACACTGTGTTCTCATTAAATATAATTCTCCTTGGTAGCTATTTTCTAAGGAGAAACTGAAGTGAAGACTGTTAATTAGCTGTCCTTGGGAAAAGTGTGATTCTGTCCAGAGAGTAGATTTTGTAGAGAAGACTCAACAGAAAGGAAGGCCATCACCTGCTCTTAGGTCCCTGCATCCATTCACAGTTCATGATCCTGTACTTTACTAAGTTCATTGAGTGTAGTGAAACTGCATGGGCTGAGAAGAAATGTTTCTTTTAAAAGATAGAGAAAAGGCTCTACAGTCCTTGTCCTGTTGTTTGTTGACAAACTACATAGATTTTCATCTATTTACCAATTCAAAGCCACTCTCAGGAAACAGCATAAAATTGGGGAAGTTCATTGTATTTCCATAGCTGTTTTTATCATTATCCCCAGGTGTTCTTCCAGCATGAAGTCAGGTAAGGACTGGGACCATGAAAACAGGCCATCCACAGAAAGGTTTTTATGATGCATTAAGCTGGTTGTGGCATCTTAAAATCCTTCTTCCAAGTACAGAGTTGAGTCGGGACAGGGACAGCAGGAAGGGACTACCACAACCATCAAACTAAGCAGTAGCAGGAGCCCTTCCACAAAGAGAACATCCAGAGCCCCAGGGCCTGGATTAGAGAATTTAAAACCTAACACTATGGCTTTTCTTTCTCTTCTCTTTTTTTCCAACAGTTGCCCATCTGTTGGCCTCATGAGCCTGCAGCTGTGCTAGGGCCTGAATATCAACATTCTTAATGCAGGGGAGCTGTGAAACTTTGCTTCGGTGACATGCAGTCTTCAGAGTCATAATTAACAGAATAGGGAATTTCCCCCAAATATTGTAACTTCTTGAAAACAATGCCCATCTGCTAGCCTTATGTCCTTGGCAGGACTTGAGTCTTGAAAGCAGTATGGGGAAAAAGAAAAAAAGAAATCCCCACCACAAAACTTCCATTTTGTTTTGGGAGCACAGAGAAGATGTTCAGGGGTGTCATGGAAGGAGCAGTGTGCACTGTTTTCAGTTTACAGGGGGAACTAAGAGGAATTCTTATGACTGGACCTATATTTTGCCTTTCTACTTTTTGCCAGAAGTGGGGTTACAGGCTTAGCAAGCATAGATTTCAAATTCTGTAATTACGAAGTTTATACTTGCTGTTGTTCACTTCTTTCCTTTTCTTTCATAACCTCGTCCTTGCTAACTTTCTCCATAATTTGAAAGTCAATCTCTTTGTTCACATAATATGATAATATGCATAAATCTCATGCTATTGCTTGGGGCCAAACACAACTAGCCAATTGTTTTGACAACCAATCACTTACACATAGAAAACTTGGGGCATTTTCCACCCCGTTACACTCTGTCCACTCCTCTTCCCCTCCTGCTAAACCCTTTCTTCTTTCCAATAAATTTAAATTTATGCTTTTGTTTATTTTTCTCTATGCATGTTGGCTTGCTGAGCTTATTTATGAGGCATGGGCAACCTATCAATGGCTACACCACTGAAGAAGAAGGCTCTTCTTTCTCCTGTATCCATGGAACCCCAGTGGGAACTCATGAGCTAGAAGCATGGACTTCTTAATCATCTTACCTCTATCTTTGTATCAAGCTTTTTCCATGTTGAGGTCACACTAGAAATATTTATTAATCACCTACATCATGGTCTAAAGATACACAGATGCATAGGACAGAGTGTGCATTCTAGTTAGAAACCACACAATAGTTAAACAGATCATTCAGCCAAAACTAATTTGACAAATTATAGAGGACTCAGAGTACCCTAAACCAAAATGACTTTGAGCCCAGGATGAATAAGACAGATGAAGTAAGGATGAGAGATGGCAAGTGTTGAAGAGTCTAGTGGAGGGAATAGTTTGGTCACATGGTAACAGTTGTTACAGCATGGAATTTCAAACCCAAGGTCAGAAGACTCAGCAAAGGACCAGTTAAGAAGAATCTAAAAAAAAAACCTCTGCCATAGAACCTAGACTTTATCCTTTAGAAAAAGAAAACATCTAATGAACATTAAGATCCTGTTTAGATAGACACTGCTGAAAACAGTGTGAAATGTGGATTTGAGAGACAAGACACCAATCAGGAAGAACAGTTACCAGACTAGATATGAGTCCAATATAGTAAGAAATTCAGAAGAAGGAATGAAATCCAAGTTATTTGCAGGTTAACTGGACTTCGAGATTCTTGCTTTCACATAGCAGATGCAGGAGAAAGAGTTCTCTAGATCACCTGCATAAACAAGGTGACAATTATTTAATACATTTAGACGAGACCGGAAGTAGAGCTTGCTCTCTTGCAATGAGGTGATATAAAAGCCCAGCTCAGTTCCCCACATGTTGACTCTAAGGTCGAATCTATACATAACCGTCAGAGATACAGTCAAACTTCAGACAGGCTGAGGAAGAGAATAGCAAGTATATAAATTGTCTTCTTGCAAGTAAACAACATAAAGTAGATAAAACAAACTAGAGCAGGTACAAAGTCATGACCATCATCTTGAGTCTCCATGTTTCAGTGGCCCCAGAGCACTTAACTTTGTAGTTGAAATGTTGAAGGTTCTTACAAAATGCCTGCTTAGTCACAGTTCAAGATGTTCTCATGGTTAAAAATATAATACATTTTCTAAAAGATTAAACCCAGGTTGTTAGCTGACTGAATAATTCATTCATTTGATACATCTTTATTAAGCATTAGAAAAGAAGTAACAGTTTTGAAACATTGTGAAGCATATGGTCCATAAAATATCAAAGCAGTGTTATACCTAGTGTTTCTCAACTAGGGTGATGTCTACTGTCTGTAGACATTTTTATTTGTCATAATATAGGGAAAACTGACAACAGCACCTGGTATTTAGAAATCCAAGATGTTATCAGCATTCAAGTTTAGGACAACCCCCAACAAGAACAGCAGAGATTCATTAGTTCTCAGAAAGTCAATGGGACCAGTATTGACAAACCCCAGTCTGTGATTGACATGATGAACCTGTGAGAGCTTCCTCACCCCACCTTATCTGCTCCCCCATTTGTCCACCTGCCCCCTCTCAGTAGTTACCTTAATTAAAACATTAACATTTGTCCCAATGTTCAACTTCATGACAAAGTTCAATTGATGAACACTTGGAATATTTTACAGATATTTATAAATATGGTATGGTGCTCATGAGTTAGTTTTACTCACCTCGATGGTTTTGACAGAAATTAATTCATTTAAGAATGACAAACTGGGGGCTGGAGAGATGACTCAGAGGTTAAGCTTCTGCCTCACAGGGGCTGGAGAGGTGACTCAGGGATTAAGCCTCTGCCTTGCAGGCAGAAGGTCCTGAGTTCGGATCCTAGATCCCACGTATAGACGCCGGGCGGAAGCGGGGGCAGCCTGCGTTTCTGGTCCTGGTAGGGTGGAGCCTGTGAATCCCAGGACAGAGTAAAACAAGGAGGTGGAGGCGTCCATGGTGGTTCCCAAATTCCCCCGTGGTTCTACACGTACACACACACACACACACACACACACACACACACACACACATGCATGCATGTGTGCACACACACAATTGAATAAGTAAATAAAAAAAAGAATTATTTAAAAAAAAAAGATTCTGCCTCACAAGCAAAAGGTCCTGAGTTCGGATCCCAGGTCCTATGTAAAAATGCCAGGTGGAAAAGGCATAGGCCTGTACTTCAGGTCTTAGTAAGCAGAGTCTGGAAAATCCCAGAATGAACCCAAAAGGAGGTAGAAGCAATCTCCCTCCCAAAATTCCCAAAGTCATCCTTGGTCCTCCATAGGAATATACTCAGATAAACACACACACACACACACACACACGCTAAATAACTTAATTAATTAATTAAAAAGAGAATGATTAACCCCTACACTATGTAATATCCATCCCTGGAAAAGTGAAAATTGATGCATCAGCCCTTTGTAAAGAGGTGGAAAAACTGAAGTTGGAAAAAATAAAAACCTAGTAAGTGCTCATGAAAAGGAATATCTGAATATCTGAATATCTGAAAAAACTGATCTGGACTCTGGAAAGTTTATTCCAAACTATAGTAAGGTTTAAAGATATAGATAATACTCGAAATGAGGGTTTTTTTAACTTATCAAGTAACCTTAGGAATGTGACTTTTCTTAAACGATTATTGGGCCAATAATTTCCTACCCTTAAACTTTTATGTACATTTTAATATATATGGAGAAAAAATACTGCTTGAATAGACAGTACTATGTTTTTAAAGCTTTACTACAAACACTTTTTAAAATAAAATATCCCCAGGAAATTACAGAGCAAATGAAATCTGTTTTGAATATGTTGCTTCTTTCAGAACATCTTCACATACTGACATGGTTAGTCACTAAAGATAAACATAAAATATTAATCAGCCACCTACAGGGTGGCTTTCAATTCAATGCTACTGGGAATTAGACAACTGAATTATGCTTATTAAAATGTACTGCAAATTAGAAAAACAGGTTCCATAAAGGCTTATAATTTTCATGGTCAGACAACTTAAAACAGAGTAACATGCCTTTTAATTTAGTATCCCTCAGCGGTCCCTTCCAGAGCACTCAGATCTAAATAGGTGGCATCAGTACAAAAGAAGATTTCCCCCAAAGGGTAGCTTTTTAGCAAAGTATGTTAGTATTATAACTATAGAGTTTGAGGGAAAGTATGAGTGGGGTCTGCCTCCAAAACATAATTTTTTTCTTCCCTCATTTGTAGAAACCACCACTTTTTTAACAGATATATGGCACCGCAAAAGACAGAGGGTACATATTTCACATAAGATTTAAGCTAATGTTCATTACATGAAAGTATCAGTCTCGGCTGACAAAAAAAAGCTAAATGAGATAACCTAATCAAAGTACTTTAAGAAGTAGAAGTTGGACTTGATTGATGGTGCTCACCTTTGGAGGCAGAATCAGGTGGATCTGCAAAGTCACCTAGTCTATGCAGTAAGTCCCAAGAGTACATAGTGAAACTCAGTCAATCAATTATACGGTACAAAATGAGTAGTGCTATATTGTCTTAGTGGTAGATCCCCATGTGTATAGCACTCTAAGGTTGACTCACACACACCAGTGAGAAAAAGAAAAAGAAGGAAATGGAAAGTGGAAACACATATCGTTACTCTGTCACTGAGAAACTGGGCCTTAAGAAAACAGTGCTTGTTTTGGAAATAAGAGAAGCTACAAAGAACCACACACTTACTATCTTTTAATAGTCTCATACTTGAGGGCCGAAGCAATCATAATAGGACTTTGCATGCCCTGTGCAATGTCCAACACACTATTGACCTCACAAAGTCTAGCATCAGCTAAAGGCACCAAGATCCTTGGAGGCAATGTGTTCCTATGCTTAAGGAGAACACGAGAAAGGGTTCAGGGAAATGCCACTGGGTCCTTGTACGTCTTCGGAGAGGAGGACCCAGAGGAGAGTTAGGCATACACAATAAAGGACTCTGGGAATAGGGGGGGGCACTGGGGGATGGGAAGGGAGGAGAGGGGGAGCAGAGGGTTCGGGGGAAGGAGGAGGGAGGGAGGGAACTGGTCTACCTATTAAGTTTGTATGAGCAGAAATAATAAAAAATGTATTAAAAAAATAAAGAAGCAACACAATCTGTGTTGTGCTACTAGGATAAGAAAAAAAAATAGTCTCATGCTTGAAATCTTACCTGCTGAAGTGGCTTTAACCTTGTCTACTTTTTTCTCCCAAAGGGGCTTCATTACATGTTAACTTTGATTCAACATTTATTTATTAAATACACGTATTGCAAGTAAAGCTTGGTGTTAAGCCCAGTTGGAAATGAAGACTTCTAGTTTGAAAATAGAAACTCAAGAAACCAAAGCATCTCAACTGGCAAATTTTCATTTCTGCAAGAAGAGTGCATGGCTTCTTTAAGTGACGCTAGCAAGTACTCTGAACTTGCAATCTATTCTATCTTTTAACCCTAACTTCACTGGGGGGCAGGTATTTCCATTCTTTAACCTCATTGGTTTGAGGCTCTGGCTTATAATCTGTTTTGTTTGACTAAGAAACATAACCTAAGAAACTAAGAAACACATACAACAGGAGTTAAGGAACTTAGAATGTCCCTATGTTTGAGTTTTGATAAGCAAGAGGGGTAAACAATTCTCAGAAATTTCCTTATGAAATGAAGGCTGGAGCCAAAATAAAGGCACTTTGGTTTGACAGAAAAGTCCCAATTTCCCACACGGCACGTGGCATTCTGAACTTTCTAATGAATGTCAGAATGTTTATTAGATTGTCAAAATATACACTGTGGCTAAACAAGACAATATTTTTGGAAATCAGTTAGATTATGGATTCTGTCCAATGCTGTTAGATGAGAAGTGTCCTTAATCCCATCTAGATCTTGAGCCTCTCCAGTGGACTAAAATTTGCTTGGAACAAAGATGCCCATCATGGGCTTGGGGAGATGGCTCGGGAGTTAAAACTTTTTGTCTCATGTATTAGTCAGGATTCTCTAGAGGAGCAGAACCTATAAGCCAGACACTACATACACACACACACACACACACACACACACACACATATGCACACATACACAAATTTGTACATATACATGTGTACATATGCATATACATTTATTAGATTTAATTCTAAAATAAAAATCTTAATAGTCCAAAAAATAGTTGTCTGCAGTAGCTCAGTTCATGCACTGAGTATCTTAACAATCCTCAGTCTAGCTGAAGATTAGGGGATCCCTGGAAACTTGAATGGCAGTCTCAGTCAGTTGTTAAAAATGGCTGGGTTTGGGAAGAATCCTGGAACCTCAGTCTCGCTGGAAGGCTGAAAAGGTTGGGCTCCCACTTCAGTAAAGAACAGCAGTGGGACCAAAAAGGCTGGACTTTGACATCAGTGAAGAACTGCAGCAGCAGCAGCAGCAAAAGTAAAGCAGCAACAGACCAGCAGCAAACTCTATACAGCAAGGCAACACAGGGCAAAAGAGAGAATAAGTCTTTCCCCCTTGCATTTCCTTTTATCTTGTCCACCACTGGAAAGTATCATGCATTATGGGCTGAGTCTTCGATATCTATAAGACAATCACCTGCAGTCTTTCTCAAGCGCTTACCTTAACTACCAATTCCCAAAAGTCACACTTGGATCTCCATATTAGCACATACTCAAGTGCCCTTTGAAACACACACACGCACACACACACATGCACACAGGCAAACCCACGCATACACGTGTACACGTGTGCGCCTACAAAAATGTATCCATCATCGATGCTTATTAAACATTTGTTTGATAAGCAAATTTTGTTTTTTTAAACATATACACCTTTCATAACTTTTTTGAAATCTCATGCTTATGTTATGCTTATTCAATTAATTCTCCTGACATTTTAGAAGAGTAACTTTTATGCATACAGGTCTGCACGGAACACTTTGCTGACACACACAAGACATACATATATGAATTCAGTTGAAAGGGATTCTGTTTTTCATATTCTTAAATTTTCTAAATCATTGTTCAATGAGATATAAAACTTTCATAAGGCTTAGCAAAAATAAAGCTTTTCTGATGTGTCAGGATTTTAACAGACTTCAAGTATCTAAATGCATTGAATTTCAACAATTAGCAATAACTTTACACATGGAAATTAAATGACTGGACATTCTATGAGAATGGAGATTGGGCATATTTAAACTCAACATCTGTTGAGAATCTACTTCATCAGATTACTCATTCCAATTCTTGATTTCTGCACCTGCCAACTATGAATAATAAAACTACCTATGTTGTAGGCTGTTGTTTGACATAAATTAAATAGTGCATGCAAAGCAGTAAGTATACTTTTATTCATAGACAAGTAGAATATTAACATTGGAAGAATCTCAAACATCTGTTCCCTCTTCGATTTAGAAATGGAAAATTGAGAAGCCAGGAAGGTAACTTGAGAAAGTCACACTACTTGTCAACAGGAGATCTCAAACCAAACCTGGGTCTCAGGACATCAGCTCAGGGCTATTCATATCTTACAAAGGTAAAAGTCAAGCTAACTGAAATAATTAACAGTCATTTTCATGCTATAAATGCATTTTAGACTGCTATGCAAGTCCTCAACAAAGACTAACTTGATTTTTTTTCTGGATTTCTTACTGTACAAGCTTTTAAAATGTTTTCCCATATGATTTCTCGTGAAAGCAGACACCAAATATTATTTGTTAATCTTTTTTTTTTTTAACCTGAGGAGGAATTTAAGTGGAACTAGGCTACAGCATCAACCTGCTTCTCCTAGAGGCTGGGCCCAGTCAGCTGATGGTGGCTCACTGAAAACAGACCAATGAGAGCTGACTGCAAGAGAAGCATGGCATAGAGCCCTGCTGGAAGCAGTGTTTCCAGCCTCCTGGATCTTCAGGCATCTCAAAGGGCTCTCTGAGTCATTCCACTTTGGAGCTTGTTTTGTTGGGGTCTAAAGAACTTGTTTGTGCATTTTAATATTTAACCTCTGAATTAGTCCCATTTCCATCACTATGACGAAATGCCCAATGTGGTTAAATCATAGAGAAAACGTTTGTTTGGTTTCACAATTCCAAGAAGTTTGTTTGGTTTCACAATTCCAAGGTGGTCCCAGCCCCAGATGGAGGGGCTCACTTTCTGGCTCGCTGGCAGGAGTTGCTCATGATGGTGGGAGCGTGTGATGGAGCAAACCACTCGCTCGCTTCATAGGGCAAAAAGCAAAAAGGAGGGCTGGAGAAGTGGCTCAGGGGTTAAGCCTCCGCCTTGCAGGCGGAAGGTCCTGAGTTCGGATCCCAGATCCCACGTATAGACGCCAGGCGGAAGCGGGGGCGGCCTGCGCTTCTGGTCCTGGTAGGGCGGAGCCTGTGAATCCCGGGGCAGAAGGAGGTGGAGGCGTCCATGGTGGTTCGCGAATTCGTCCGTGGTTCTATACACATGCAGACACGCACGCACATACACACGCATATGCACACGGTTGAATAAATAATAATAATAAAAAAATTTTTTTAAAAAGCAAAAAGGAACCTTCAAGAGATGGAAATCCCATGATGCCCTTCAAGAGCATGTTCTTGAAGATTCTAAGAAGCTCCTCCAGGTACACTTCATTTTCCCATAGTTCAGTGTCAAGCCCTTGGTATTTAAACTTTGGGAGAATTTACATTAAACTATGACAGTCTTTGATGATGAACACATTCAAGCATCTCAAAATGTAGAATTCAGCTTGGTATGTCTCCCAGCCAACTGTTCAACAAAATAATTTGCCTTTATTTTCTACTTTATGCACATGCCATGTACACGGTTACACACATGTGCACACTTTTGTTCTTTTCTTGGCTTTTATTCATTTTATTCATTTTATTTTATTTATTTTATTTGAGGGAGAAAGAGGAGAGAGACAAAGAGAAAGAAAGAGAAAGCAGGCAAACATATGTATGAATGTTGCGGCTCACAGGTAGAGGTCACAGCTCAACTGTTATAGTTATTCTGAATTATGTCTAATAAATTTGTGACAAAACAGCTTAAGGGAACAACGGGTTTGGTTTTCTTTTACGATAGTCCAGTTACAGATCTTAATCAAGCTTGGCAGTAAAGTCCACCAGGAACTAAGGGAACTGGCCATACCATATCCATACATTCACAGGCCTGCTGAAAGAGGGACAGTCCTTACTTGCCAGACCAGCATCTCGGGTCAAGTATACCAAAGCATGACAACTTCCTTAATGAGTTCCCTCCATCTTACTCACCTGCCCAGGGCCTAGTCCCACTCGTCATGGGCAGACAATCTCCTGAAGGCTTTCTCTTACCTAAACTCAGCTACCAATTCTTCACAACTGTACTGAGAACTCCAGCTTTCAATTTTCAAGTTGACAAAGGTATCTGGCTATGACAACAACTTTAGGAAATCAGTTTTCTCCTTCTACCACTTTACCACATGGGCTTCTGGTGATTAAACTCAAGTCACTAGGTATGTGAGCAGGCACCTTACCTGCTGAACCATCTCTCAAGCCCAATTCTCTTAACTTTTAAAAGTAAATCTTAGTCATTATATCATTTTAACAATAAAATTTTCCAGAGTTCTTTTCTATTTTATCGATGACTTTTGATTTTCAGCAATTCTATACATTCATCTAATACATTTCAATTACTTTCCCCTCTTCTTTTTCTTATCTCCTTCCCCCTCCCTGATACTCCTCTTGCCTCCAAATCATCCTTACATATTCCGTCCTTTTGTTTTGCTTTGTGTTTCACTGGGTTTAGCCTTTTTTTCCTTAGTTTAGGACTATCTTTTGGAACCTAATAGGCTCTTCCCATGAGTACACAACTAGATATTTAAACCCAGTCTTCCCCTTCAATCTCTCAGTTTCCTGTTGTTTATCAATACTTTGTTAGGACTCAGGGTTGTCCATAAACTCATTGATATATCTATCTGATAGGTAAGGACTTTAAAAACATAATTATAATGTCATCACATTTTAAAAATTAGTAACAAATATTACTATAACACTTAATTTGTGTTCAGATTTTCAAAAGATTTACTTGAGGTGCTAGGTATCGATGCCAGGGCTTAAGGCATGCCTAAGCATGCATCTGCCACTGAGTCATATCCCAGCTCCTTTAATGTGTATCTTAAAATTGTTTTGTTTGAATCAGTGTCTAAGCAAGATCTTATATCTGTGTGAAGCTGAAACTTTCAAAGTCTCTTCAAATACTTTTTTTCTTCCTAATAGCCACTCCCATACTTTCCAATGTGAAAAAAGAAATGTCTTATTTGTCTTCTAGAATTTTCCTTGTTTGATAGGTTGTACTACTCAGGGTATCAACTAATACAAACTCTATCCCTTATAATTTCAAGCATTCATACTTCATAGGAGGCACTTGATGTGGTCCTCCATTGTCAGTGATAAGACTCAAGAGTTATCAGACTCCTCTATCCTTATCATATTTCCCCTCAACCTTCTGGCTGATGGTTTTAAGACTTTACCTATCCACAATGTTACTAGAGCTTGCAGAATGAACACTCTCTGCTTCTACCTTTGTTTCTGTATTTATTTCTAAGATAGAACCCCTCCAAAGAATTCTGCTCATCAACCAATGCTGAAAAGAAATGTCCTTTTTCCCCTTATAAAGTTTCATTCATTAACTTTTCAGATAACTCCCCCTGTAAACTATTTTTATTTTTTATGTTTAATCTGTAGCAATCCATTCTATTCTTTCTGTTGCTGAATGTATCTCCTTTGGCCAGTGAGAGTGGTTGTGTTGGCATTGAGTCCTTTCCATGAGACTTGAGTTTGGCAGCCTCCTTGCTTCCTGGCACAATAGGATGACCCAGATTCATGGGGTATGTAGAGTTCACTGCAGACTTAAGGCACCAGATCCAGTTCATATGTCTCCCTGGAACTGCTTTGCTCAAAATTGTTGTGTTACTGACCCGTCAGGAAGGCCAGCTGGCACCAGGCAGGGCCAGAGAGAGGTTCAGTCAAGAAAAGCTCATTAAGTTTCATCGCCACCTTCAAAACGGAAGCCCGTTGATTCTGGTAGCGCACTCCCACTTGGTTCGCCTGGGTCTTTGGAACAGATGCTCCCAATCCTCCTGTGTCGCTGGCAACAGGGCACCCACAGCTCCTCAGCCTGCATGCTCTAGCCTTCTACTTGGAGTTCTCAAGTCAAACTGTGTTGCGCTTGCTCACCGACCCCCAGGCACCACCAGGCTGCAGAGCACAGGGAAAGGTGCCATAACTTGCACCTGCTCACACATTCTCCATGGCTCTGTTACATTACAGCTGTGTTACTCACGCGGCCTGGAGGGCTTGGGAAGAGAACAAGGAAGCGACACCAATTTTGACCCATGAGGAAAAAGAGGCAAAAAGGAACTGGAATGACCTTTCCCTCTTGTGGATGCTGTTGCAACATGTACTTCTCACAGGTTGCCATAGTTTCCCTCACAAGCAGGGAGCTGCCTAGATTTTCCAGAACAGTCGCTTAATGATATATTCACTTGCATTTGCTTTCTGGCCTCTTTTCTCTTTCTAATTCTTGCTTCCCTGGGATAACCACACACAGTCATATATACAGATCAATAGAAGGTTGGAATATAGGCTTTAATGAAAAAAAAATCAGTATTTCAAAAAGCAGCAAGAACACATTAATTATCAATACACATTGACAGGATGGGAATGGGTTCAGTACGAGATCTTTCCAGTGATATGTGTGAGGTGTTGCTCCAAATCCTCCAGTGAGACTTTCTCTCTCTCTCTCTCTCTCCCTTTCTTTCTCTCTCTTACACACACACAAACATACAGAGAGAGGGGGGGAAGGGGGAGAGGGTAAGGAAGAGACAGAAAGAGAGATTTATTTTAAAATATAGAAATATGGTTGTAATAATAATTTGAGTTTTGAGGTCACCAGCTGACAACATGTTCTTGACTTTGTATTTCCATACTTTTTAAGAGCTATGGTATGCTCTTTTGGTGGAAGACTTATACACCGCAACGCATTCTTAGCCAAGCTGTAAGAAAATATTTTGCAAATGGAAGTTTCTAAATGAAACTAAAAATTCAAAGCTCAGTGGGGTAAACTCTCTGTTTTAACAGAGTCGCCCAAGCTAAGAGCTATAGATGAGACTAATTTAAAGAGATCAGTATTAGCTTTTATGTTTCTGAGTTTGCCTTGTTTTAACATAGTATTTTTCAGTAGATAAAACAGAAAGTGAACATCAGTACATGGTCATTCAGGGAGAAGATTTCCCATGGTGTGAAAATCGGGGGAATCATGGGCCCTTGGATTTCAGAATAACTGTAGTAAGTCTTTTTCTCTTCATTGTGTTTTGAAAATTCAAGTTCAGTAGGATCCGAAGTGGAATCTGAAAATTTATAGTTTTCTGACGCTTTCTAGATTAGTCTGATGTATTGCAGGGTTTCAGAAACAACACTGGATAACTTTGCCTTCTAGAAGGTAAGAGAAAGTAGACGCAAAGCTTTGGCACAACCACACCTAACGCCCCCCCCACACACACACTTTCCTTGCTCCACTAGAAATAAAAGGAGATGGGGAGCTGTATTTCATGTGTAAGCTCTCAATGCCTATTCCAAGCATTTTTATTGCAATAAAAGCAAAATCTTCAATCAAGTGAATCAAACACTCAAAGAAAAAAATAACTGATATTGAATTCTTACTGTCAACACACAACTTGCTATCTGTGTGAATATTTGACATATGTATCAGGCCAATCTGAAAATAGTCTTAAGCTCTTTCATTTTCTAACCTATTCTTAAGATCTCAGTCTTATTCCCGCTGGATCTAGTGCTGAGTTGTCAGTGAGACTTTTGAAGATAAGTTTCTGTTAGTCAAACGTTTTCACTGCTGCGACTCAACAGAGATGTAAGCAACTTAAAGGAAGAAAGATTTATTTTGGCTTCTGATCTCAGGGGCTTCTCTGCCATGGCAGGGAGGGTGTGACAGAGCAGATGGACTCACACAATAGAAGCGAGAAACAGAGAAAAATGCCTGTGCTTGCTGTTTTTGGGTTGTTGTATTTTGTTTGTTTTTTCCTTCTCTCCCTTTTAGTCCATCCTGGACCCTAAGAGATGGTGCAATATACATTCAAGGGGGGATTTTCGCACCCTTGGCTAGTTCTGTCTGGAAGTAGCCTCTTACACACATCCAGAATTATGCTTTACTAATTTCTAAGGTATTTCTAAATCCTACTGAGGTGATTCTCAAAATGAACCAGCGTGTATGTGTGTGTGTGTGTGTGTGTGTACCTGAAAACTAGCTCTGACAGATTCAGACATATTTTCTTCACTTTAAGAAATGACATTTTATTTATTTATTCATTGGTTTATTGGTTGGTTGACCGTATATGTGTTTTTGTGTGATACACGTGTGGGTGTGTGTATAAGAGGGCACCTGAGTGTGTTTGCCTTGAAGGCCAAGGTAATATCAGAAATCACTCTGAATTACTGTTCTGGTCTGGGGTTTCCCAGGCTCCACCTTCTGACATAAGAAGTGATACTTCAAAGATATAAGGAGATCTATTACTCTTCACTCCCTGTGAGAAGTAATCACTTTTCTGACTTTAGAATATGCTATTCTCCTATTTCCTAATTATTTCTCTGAATATATATATGCATGAAATACAGAATAATATTTGACATTTTAAGTTAATAAACTGTATTAAGCTCTCTATAGCCTTTTGTGGCACACTTAAATGTCCTTGACATTATTTTAAAGATTTATACATTGATGTACATAGCACTTGTTTATTAAATTTAACCACTACACTCTATTCCACTGTTTAAATAGTCCATAATGTCTTTATTCATTCTTTTCTATGAATATCTAGATCCTTTCCAAATGTCACTACTTAAAAAGTGTTATGATCAACTGCTACATATTGACTGCATCTCAGAGACTGATAACATAAAACATTCCTTTTCCTCTCAATGGGACAATAATATAGACATAAGCCACTGAAGGAGTCGGGTGCTAGGGAACAGGGAACACGGGCTTTCTAAACACTCTGAGCATCACAACTTGTTTATTTTTCTCCTTTTCTTTTTCAGTGCAATGGCTCAAACCCAGGACCTTCACACATGTGAGGAAACTACTTTTTCGGTGAGTTTCTCTCTAATTCCTAAATACTACCTCTCCTGCTCTTTGAATCAGAATTACAATATACTCCTGAAGAATTTCCTGCCTTTACTTCCAAGATAGGAAGAAAAATAAAATAAAATAATAAAATAAACATAAAACGAGATGAGACAAACTCACTTCCAGTTTGATATTACTTGAATAGTGATTCTCTGTGGTTCACCGCAACTACAGTAAGTGGCCAGGCCACAGAGAAAAAGATGGGGTATAGCTGTTGCACTGACTTGGAACAAAATCTTTTTAAGTTTTAGGAATGTATCAGATTGTTAATTGCACTGTGTAGAAAATGATTACCTTTATTAATAGTCTGAAGGTTTTTTTAATTTTTATTATTTATTCAATTGTGCGTGTATGCGTGTGTGCGCGCGTGTGTATGTATGTGTGTGTGTATAGAACCACGGACGAATTCAGGAACCACCATGGACCGCCTCCACCTCCTCCTTGTTTACTCTGCCCCGGGATTCACAGGCTCCGCCCTACCAGGGCCAGAAACGCAGGCCGCCCCCGCTTCCGCCCGGCGTCTATACGTGGTGTCTAGGATCTGAAATTAGGACCTTCCGCCTGCAAGGCAGAAGCTTACCCCCTGAGCCACCTCTCCATCCCCAATAGTCTAACGTTTTTTTGAAGTTTGTTTAGTGACCTATAAACCTCAATGATTGCATATGCTTATGTGTTGAACAACATGCCTGCTACATCTCTTCCTCTCATTTTCTTTTGCAACAGCATGCCTCTTTGCAATGTTGTGCTAAGCCAGCAGCTGCCGGATTGTCAGATTGCACACTGTTCTCAACTTAGTGTTCAGTGATGTCTCATTAGAATTAAAACCACCATAGTGAGAGAATTTATAACAGGGCGTTAGGACTCTCCCTGTTCTTCACACCTAACACAGAACGAGGTACCTACTCTCTTGCCTCTTACATTGGATGCCTCATCCAATGTAACGGAGGCATGAAGATGTCTAATAGTTAACAGGGCTTTTCGGAGACAGAACCAATAGGATATACAGGGATGAAGACATGTGAGAGGGGTTACGAGAAGAATTGACCCATAGGACTGAAGAGGTTGAGAAGTCCTACATATGCTGTCTGTAAATTGGGGAAACCAGAGAGAGCAGAAATAAGGCTGGGCCCAAGCTTCAAAGCCAAAGAAACCAACTGAATAATTTTAAATCCAGACACAGGGACAAGGAATCCAAAACTCCAATATGGAAGCCCCTGAGTTCAAAGACTGAACAAGCTGAAACCCTGGTGCTCAGGAGCAGGAAAAGGGCGCTCTGCTGCAGAATCGGGAGGGGATTCCCCTTTCCTCTGCCCTTTGGGTCCTTCTGTGCATGTGGCTGACACTGAGGACAGACCTCATCCATGTAGCCCACACTCACATGTAACTCTCCTCTGTAAACACTATCACTGATTCACCCAAAACAACGCCAACCAGTCATCCCAGCATCCCTCAGTCCAATCAAGTTGACTGCTAAAATTAACCGTCCAAATTTTTATGCTTAAAATTCTAAGTTTAGGATACTGAGCCCTTGAAGAGATTTGAACTCTGTTCTTCATGGCTTGTCTATGATCACCAACATCAGTGTCACCTGAAAACTGGGGAATAATACAAATCCTCAGGCCTCACCTCCGTCCTCCAGTTCAGAAACTCAATAGGAAGGGGGTCCAGAAGCTCTCAGCAGCAAGCAGGTGGGTCTAAGGCCAGACAAAGTTTGACAACCATTCACCTTATACAGAACAATAGGTATCTGCAATTAACTTCCTCAGAAAGCTAAAGTGAAGATTTATATGCTCTTTAATTTTTTACAGGTGGCTAAATAGATAAACATCAAGCAGTAGGATTCTTTCTATGGTGTGAAGGGTTACATTAAGAAGCATCTGTAATTTGTATAAACTATTATAATATGAGGGAAAAAAAGCCAAGGGCTACTACATTGTCATATTTGTAAATAATTCTGATTGATGCGATAACCGGGGGCATTGCTATTGATTTATAGGAAGATTCTACTTTGATTTATGTTTTTGTTTTTATTACTACTGACCTTTGCATGATCCTATTTGCGAGGAAGTTCTTTGGATCACAGTACTACAATATTGGTCTCTAAATGAACCTTTCTACTGGAGTTCATTTTCTGGCTAATTTGCATTCAAATGGCCCTATCGGAAACACTGATAACAGGGCTAAAGATAGTTTAAAGAGCCACATCAATGGAAGAAAGCTTATTAGACTTCAGCTCTAAGAGTTGTATTCTGCCAGAAAATCAAATTTCCTACATAATCATTTTCTAATCTCTGCCTTTTAAAGATACAAGACAGACTTTTAAGTTATTGGTCAAGAAAATAGAATTTGAATACATCGTATAATAGCTAATAGATAAATGTGCAAAAAATGGAGAGAGTTGAAATGTTTATTTGAGAATTTGCTAAATGCTTACATATGTTATTTCAGTAACCTGTTAGGTAAAAATCATTCTGTGCATTTTTAGGTAGGAAAACTAAGACTAGGGATTGTTAAGTAGCTTGTCACATGTCATAAGTAGATGCCCAACCTAGGTCTGCCTGACTGTGAAGCCCATGTTCTTGCCACTAATATTTGTGTTCTGTTCTTCAGAAAAATCATTGCTTCCATGAAGTTTCTAGAAATGAAAAGGGAGATTTTAACCCATGGAAAATGCAAAATAAACTTATCCAAGCAAAGGGCAGCTCTGAGCTTAAAATAAGTTAATTGGTAGACAATTTCAGGAGACAAATAAAAATATCCATCATAGATTATTCATGTTTTTTAAGTTGGTATTTTAGGCAAGCTTTGTACATTTGGCCAGGTAATCTTGTCCAAAAATGAATTGGCGCTGCATGCCAAGAGAATGATCATGGTGGCTCAATTACTTGTGAAAATACAGCTTAATGAATACAGCAAATATTCATGACTACTCTCCTGGACCCCTGGTCCACGCTGTACCTTCTCAAGACGCTTTGGTATCAGGGTCACCGTGTCCCAGGTACCCAGCTCAAGGGGGACAGCACATATGGAGGAGGTAGTTAGCAATCTACATGCCAGGAAGTTCTACCCCAGCTCTCCTTGGCGAAATCCTCCATGGTAACTTACAGCTAAGCTTTATAGAAAAAAAGGATGAAGCAAAATGCAATACCACTTGGTGCATAAGGGCTCAACCGCTAAGCTAAATCGCCAAGCTGTAAAAGCGACCAATCAAACAGAAACCCAAAATAACTACAACAACAGCAAAACTCTTGACTTGTTATACATTTCAGAAGAATAAGCTTAAGGGAGGCTGTAACACATTTTGTACATGTTCATAACTCACTTTATTTGATTGGAAAATTGTATCTGCCAAAAGTTACTCCTCTTAATAGAATCACTTAGTATCCATAAAACACACATTTGAATAAAGCCACTATTAAAAAATATTCAACAGGAAATATCTACAAGTAAAGGGATTCTAGAATATTCCCACAGCTAAACTTGGTCCAAACACACATAATGATCTAAATGAATATCTTTAAAATTTTTAGTTAAAATAGAACACCTCAGTGCTAGAACATATCTAGAGGGGAATAGGTATCTTTAAAATATCATCTTTATTTCAGTCTCTAAAATTCAGAGAATTTATTCATTATTGACTCTACATAATTAAGCATAGAACAGAAATGACAAATGTGTAATCAATTCAGGAGGAAAACCCAAAATATGAGCAGTCAATCCAGGTATTTAAGATTTCTGTAGTCAAATTACTCAATTCCATTCTAGAACTTTCATTTCACATCCAAGCAATATTCGGAAAGCCAGTGCCAAATGAAGTACTTGTAAACTCATTTTATGGCTGACTATTTAATCAAAATGTGCTTTACCTCTGAGAGTCTTTAACGGACATGATTGAGGAGGCCTCCAAAGAAAAAAAGGGGGGATAATCAAATCATGCTTAAAAAAAAGTGAAGAAAGAGGAACTTTTATCAAAGTAAAGATTGAGCAATGAAATCTTCATGGATTACTTGCCCAGGTGCTAGGTATAATCACAGAGCAGACATTAAAAATCAGTCCTTATAACAGCCTTTACTCCTGGTAGCTGACCAGAGATAGTGTCAGTAATTCTGCAACATTTGATTTAATAAATTGGCAGAGTTTTAATAAAACTTTTTTCTTCATAAGGTCAATTTAGCCATTGTCTGAGATATATAGGATCATCATTCGCAGCCCCAAGATAGCCTCTGCTCTGTCTGGTGTGACAACAGAGTCATGGTGGCTTACCACTTGTCTATAAAGCTTCAAAAAGCAGAAATAGCCTGGAGTCCTCTAAGCATCTCTGGAGTGGTGAATCCTACTCAAGGACAAAAGCCCTGCCCTTCTCCTGTGGTCCCTATTCCAAGTATTAGATAACAACAAACCAACGAAATTAGCATAGTGAGCTCTTATTTTCTCAGTGAGCTCTCAAGTTCAAGTTCCTGAACTACTAGCCCCTACTATCTTCTGTCGTTGAGACTTGAGTAATCATCTCAGGTTGAACCCATTTTAGTTGCTTCTATTTTCACCCCTCCTTATTACCAAATTCAAGAAAGGGTATGGGCTGCAGAGTGAGACGATGATTTCCTTACACAGTCCTCTTCAGTAGCATCTCCCAGTTCATTAATCTCCAATAAAGTAATGTACTTAGGACACTGTTAAAATAGCCTTGAGTCACTTAATATAGGATGGCACAGCTATCTCCTGAGATCCAACCAACTTAAATTCTTCTGAAAGAAAATATTTTTCCCTTGGTCTTTAAGTTTTTACTCCTAATTTCATTCACCTCCCCAGTGGTAGAGAAGCCCATCATAGATCTGAGTTACCTGCTCAGATGGTGCTGTTGCCTAGCGAGACAGCAGAGAATGGGACAAGAGTCCAGAATTTGTGTTACCTGCTATTGGGTCAATTACCACACCCTGGAAGTTCAACATCCTAACGCCGTGTGGACTGGGTCAATGTGTTTCCTTGGGGAAGAGTGCTATTGCCTTCTCTGTAAAGGTACCTTGAACAGGTCAAGTCCTTCAGGGGCTTGCACTGGTATCTCAAGGTGACTGAACATTTTCTTCCTATGTACCCAAAGCCCCTCCTTCAGGATGTGTTCACCATGGCTCAGCTGCTACAAGCATCATTATATTCTCTAAGATGGCCTTATCCTAATAGTTATCACACTTTCACAGTGCTCAGAGTCACCACAAGGACTTTCATTAAAGCAGAATGTTGGATTGAAGTCCCAAAGTTTTTGGATCTCATGGGTCTTTGGTAGTACTTGTACATTTGCATTTCTCACTGGACCGATCTGAGCTCACACGTCAGAATCCTTTTGCAAATGGCTGTTCTATACAGACAACTTTGTTTACAAAAACTATAGTCAAAAAGTAGCTAGCTAGAGCTGCCAGGAAACCACTCCTACAATTGCTAACAGCTGGCCTGAGAAAGAGAGAGATAATTAATAGGACTGCTTGTATCAGTTAGGGTCCCAACTGGAAACAGATGGCACACTTCAAACAGGCTAAGTCCCTACAGCCAATCAGTGAATGTGTAAACCTCTCTAGGCCCTGGGGTTTTGTACTAACGACCCAAGCATACAGGTGAGAAACTAAATTCCACCCACCTCCATTTAACACTCCATGCACTCATTTAACACTGCAGACACAAGCTGTTTTCGAGGTTACATCCATCTGGATGTGAGCAGAAAGGCTCAAGTAGGTATCCTAACTGTTCACTCTGCAACTTTTGGGTTTTCTTCCCAAGAGCATCCAGTGGCCTTGCCTTTTCTGTCACACTAATTCTTCTTCACTCAAAGCATGACTTTGCTGAGTTTAAGTATCTAGGAAAGCTTTTTTCTGATGGATCAGACTTTTATCTAAGCAGCCCTATTTCCTTCTGCTGATCTATGGTCTATTTCTGTACGACCTACTGTAATAGCTATTCTCACTTCGGCTCACGTACAGAGTGTTTTGCTTTCCATTTCTGCACAAGAAGAAACATCCATTCTTTCACCCTCCATTTCTTCAAATTCTTGTCAAAAGCACATTAAACTGATACACTAAAATGGGTCCTCATTTTATACACAACTGTCTTTTCAAGCAATCACTATCCTTTTTAAAACTGAATCTACTATATCTCATGCATACTTACCACAGTAACATGTTTAGTTTTGCTGGCTTTGAGCAAATTCTCTGAAATTTCTATTTGTTTACTCTATATCGCATTCCGCAGAATCCTATTATTATGTGCTACTAAAGTACTTTTGTGTGTGAATTTCATGTTGTGAATGTGCTATAATTTACATACTTCCCCATCACTGGACATTTATATTTTTTATAGATATGTCCTTGTGTATGTGCTACAGATAATACAGAAGAACATCAATGCTTTAACTTCCATTCTTTTAATGACTAATGGCTTCAACTACGTTCTCATACGCGCTGTATTATTTTTATACAGCTGCTGTAAAAAATTCCCTCAACTAAGGTGCCTTAAAACAACACAGATGTGTCTTCTCACAGCTCTAGAGGCTGGAAGTCTCAATTCCAAGTGTTGGCAGGCCTGTACTTTTTATGAAGGGTCACGGAAGCCTTGTGTCTAACATCTTCCTTGTAGCATTCCTTGTCGCAGTCTGGTCCCTACATTGATGTGGCCTTCTCCCCCCAGGTCTTCCTACTGGGTGACTTTTCTAAGAATGCAACAGATTTAAAAGGCACCTCAGTAACCCAGCATAATTCTCCTCTTGTTTGTTGGTTCTCAGGGATAGGAATCAAATCAGGGCTTTCTGCATACTTGGCAAGTGCTCTAGCCACAGAGCTAAAAATCTCAGGTGGTCCACATCTAGGAAAATGCTTCATTTAGTAATGTTTGCCAAAGTCCCTTTTCCAAAAAAGTCACATTCATATATTCTAGAGATTAGGACATAGATACCTATTTTCCATCACCATTCAACTCACTGTATGTACAATTGGTATTCATATTTCCTTCTCATGAGTTACTGCTCATAACTGCTTCAGTTTTTTCATTGAATATTTTGTCATTTTTCTCTTTATTTTTTTCTTAATGATTCAGGAAACTTCTCCATATTAAAGGTATCATTTTGAAATCAATTCTGTTTATTGTGTTTTCCAAATTTGTGTATTTTTATTTTTCTTTACAATGGTGTCCTTGAAGAAAGGTTCTTTATTTTCATGCAATTGAATTTTTAAATTTCTTCTTTTCCTTTTAAATTTTATTATTATTATTATTGTGTATGTGTGTGTGTGTGCGTGTGTGTGTGTGAGAGAGAGAGAGAATACTACGTAAGCCTGTGGAGGCCCAGGAGTGATTTAGAATCACCTTGGATTGAACTACTTCCTCTTTCCTTTGCTCTGGATTTTCCCAGGCTCTGACTAGCAGGGCCAGAAGTACAGGCTGCCGCTCTATTTCCACTTGGCATTTTTATATGGGATCTGGGATCTGAACTCAGGACCTTCTGCTTTTGAGACAGAGGCTTAACTCCTGAGCCATCTCTCCAGCCCATTTTCCATTTTTTTAAAATTTTAATTTTTAATTTATTTTTTGGTGTGTGTGTCTATCTGTGTATATCAGAAGACACTTTGTCTCTCTGCCTGTGTGATCAGAAATGTGTATCTGTGGAGCCCAAGGGTGACTTTGGGAATCATCTTGGATTGCACTACCTCCTTTTGGCTTTGCCGAGGAGTTTCCCAGTTTCTGTCATTTAGGACTGGAAGTACAGGCCACTGCCATGTCTTTCCAGTGTTTTTACATGAGATCTGGAATCCAGACTCTGGTTCTTCTGCTTGTGAGGCAGAAGTTTAACCCCTGAGTCATCTTTCTAGCCCGTAAATCTCTTCTTTCATGCTTAGAACTGTTTTTGTTTGCTTGCTTGCTTTATGTTATTGGAGATGGATCCCAGGGCCCTGCACATACCTGGCAAATTTTCCACTACAAAGCTACACCTCCCAGCTGCATTTAAAATATTTCATGTTTTACAGAGTAAGTACTGTCATAGTGACAAATGAATTCTTTTCTTATCTAAGTCTTTTAGCCATAGACTATTAGCTTTACCTTTGAATCCATCAAGAGGGTTTTCTGAATGCTCCTTTGGGGTAAGGGTGTGGTTTCCTTTTTTCCATGGATAGGGTTAACATCTTCCCTTCATCTTGCTTTGATCATATTTACAGCAGCTGCAACTACTTTGTACTAAGATGACTGCCTACTTAAGTATGAAAGGCATGATCTGACATGATAAAGGGACTCAGGGACAGAGTCAATATGTAAGTGACAATGTACATTTAAGGAACACAATTCGACATGTATCAGATAGAAAAAATAAGATCAACTTCCCAAGTCTACAAACAGCAAGACGTACATTACAGGCCTTACAAAACTTTCTGTACACAGAAGCCTACCTATTGGCATATCTGAATGTAGTCGCAAGTAACTTTTATACTACTTATCAAATACATACTCATCTAATGACATCACTTAGTAAAGTCATGCTATGAGTCAGGGTTTGACTCACATACACCAGGAGGATGAGTCAGTATTGCTCTGTGTGGTGAAGGAACTGTGGAATTGGTTAGCTCTCTGCATGCTCCTTCTGTCAGCTGTGCCAATTAGTCTGTTGTGTGAGACAGTCTCTACCTATTCCATAATTTCAGGTCTAATAAATTGTACATATACATAGAAAAGAAGTCTGAGGTGTCAGAAAAATCTAGTCTTGCAAAATGCATGTTTTTTCCATATAAGGAGGGAAATAATGGCTTAACGTGGATCATCTATCACTTCTGGATCTCATGAATAACACAAGTCCTGACACAGCTGGAGAAGAAAATATGCCTATGATTCTATGAACTATATATGCACTATGTTCTTTCATTTCTTTTGGTGTTTTTATAATTTTTTTTGTTCTTTGAATGTTTTATACATATAATGACTTCTTCCATTAAGTCCTGATTGTTCCAAACCAGTATCCCTTCTACGTTCATGCTTGTGTGTGTGTGCGTGTACATGTGTATAACTGAATTTTAATAAGAGTTATTTGCTTTACCTCAGTTTGGGCACTCGCTGGCCCATGGATGATACATAAGCGAGTTTACATCATTGAAGGAAATGGTTTCCCTTCCCCCTTCCAAGATTAACTATTATCAATAATCCCTTGGAAAAGGGCTTCTCCCTTCCCTTATGAAATATAGACAGGTCGAATCTTGTGCAGGTAAACCCAGCTGTAAGAATGGGTGCAATGGTCACTGTCATGTTCAGAAGACACAGTTTAGCAGTACCCCTCCCTACCCTCTGGATCTTGCATTTTTTCCACTCCTTCTCCCACCATTTTATCTGAACCTTATAGGGCAAGAGTGTCTGGTGATATAAATGTCCTATTTAAGGATGAACACTCCACAGTTGATTATTCTCTGTACTTTGGCCAGTTGTAATCCTTGTATTAAATGCATTCTATTATAACAGAAGCTTCTCTGATGAGTGCTGAGAGTTGGAGTAATCTATGGATAAAAGATAAGTATGTAGAAGACAGTTAAATAATCTATGGATAAAAGATAAGTATGTAGAAGACAGTTACCATGCAAAACAATTCAGTTGGTTTTGAAATGGTTATCTGTTGCTTTAGAAAAGCTCTAGATTTACACTGTCCAAAAGGGTAACCATTAGCCTTCATTTAAACTTCAACGAATTAAAATTTAACACAATACAAAATTCAGTCTTTCATTTTGCATGAGCCACATGTCGAATATTTAGTAGCATCATGCATAACAGTACAGATGGGACATTTCCATCCGCGTGTGACATTCTTCTGGAAAAGGTTGTTCTAGGAATTGTTTTTCCTGCCTATTCATGTTGTGGTCTGTAGCTTACCAAGTTTTCTGACTCATGTTTCTTCTACCATTTTTTTGCAATATTTTCAGTAGAAAGCCATTGTTTTAAAATTTATCTATTTATCCTAGCAATTTATCAATTGCTGAGGAATAGCCCTCCCCCACACTCCAAATTGGACAATTTAAAACAGCAAGTTTCTGAAATCTCACATTGTTTTTAGAGGCCAGAAATTTGGGCACACCTGACCTCGATGATATTGCTTAAGGCCTCTCAACAGTCTGCAGTCATGGTGTCCCTGAAATTGCAATCCTCAGAAGGCACAACAGGGGCTGGAGAATCCAGCCTCCCTATATGGTGCTTAGAGACTTAAGTTTCTTATCCTGTGGGCTTCTGGATTATTCCAGAGTAAACAATGAAAGAGAGAAAAAAGAAGAGAAAATGGCATTGAACATACATGTATGCATGCACCCGTATATGTGTGCATATGTGTGTGTGTAAGCTCAGTTTCATCTTGTGTGCACGTATAGACATGTTCAAGTGTGTCCATGAATGCATATGCACATGTGTTCACATGCATGTTAAGAGGAGAGCACATGTGTTCACATGCATGTTAAGAGGAGAGGACAATTTTTGGTGTTGTTCCACGAATGTGCCCACCTTATTTTTAATGAGTATGTATGTATGTGATATATGCATGTGTGCACATGCATTTGCATGTGGGAAAAGCATATGTATGTGTGGATATGCATTTATGTGAGCATGGATTTGTGTTGAAGCCACAGGGGTATTGGGAGCCATCTCCAATTTCTCTTCCACCCTATTATTGTGAGCGTGGATCTCTCATGAAACACAGAATGCGTCATCAGAGCCAGTCTGGCCAGTTTACTCTGAGGATTCCCAGACTCCATGTTCTGAGGCTGGACTTTCAGGTGGACCACCATGCCTCCCAGAAATTTTTATGTGGGATCTGGGAATCTGAGCTCATGTCTTTGGCTTGCACAGTGAGTACTTCAACTGCTGAACCATTCTCTCATTTCCCACCTAGTCTTTTTGAGACAAGATCTTTCACTGTTCCAGAACATGCCAATAGGCTAGGCTGACTGGCTAATGAGCTCCAGACATCTGCCTCATTCATTTCCCCCAAACTTGGATTACAAGTATGTACCACCATTTTGACTTTTACACTTGGATTTTAGCTTGGAACTTTGTTTCTCATGCCTGCTGACAGAACTATTTCCCCAGTCTCTCAGAATGACTTCTATAAACATTTCTGGATTATTTATCTGTAATACAGTCTACTGTGAGATATGGAAGGAGACTACACAAAGGCATAGATAGATATTATTTAGTGGACATTATTGATGTATACCTGAAGTCTTAGCTGACCACATCTTGACTAATCATATTACCACTTAAGACACCAGGGACCTTGCCAAACCACAAAACCAGGAAGTGTCAGAGACAGAATCGAAATCCTTTGTCTTCCACTTCCTTTCTTCCATAGCCCTTTTCTGGGTAGAGTCCCAACTTCTTCAGACAATGTGACCCACCCCTAAAACAATGACAGAGGCTAATAATGTCAACCTGCAAATATCAACAAAGATTTAAAGGGTAGGAGGGTTAATAACAAATGCTCCTCTCCTTTTCTTTGCTCTTTGGGGGAGGACAGGGGGAGTGATTGAAGGAGAGAAGATAAAATAGAAAGGACTTGTTACAAAGCTTCTCTCAAACTCGAGTCAGGCTCCTCTTGTCTTGACCTTAGTCTTTATCAAGTCAATATCGCTGAGTTGTACTAGTAATCCTGTCATGGTAGTGCATCCAGAATTCCCCACCTGCAACACTGATCTTATTTCATCCCCTCCTACTATCTGCTAGGTGACAGACAGACGATCATGTGGTCTGCTTTCAGCAAGAGTCCCGCATGTGGATTTAACTAGGATACCCACTTGTCCCAGGTGAAGCATTAACTGTTTTCCATCCATGGACCCTCCCATTCCTCCTGTAAGTGTCGTTTTCTATATTGTATTTTCAGTTGAGCCCAATCTCTCTACCCTCCTGCAAACCCAGTGCAGTAATTCCTATAGCTATCTCAGCAGTTCAGCATAAAGTCTGCCTCATCCTTTTCCCAAGTGCTAAATTATTGTTTTCTTGAACAGTATCTAAAACAAATATCAAGAGTATTAGGATGTGTATGTGTGTGTGTGGGGGGGTATTGGTTATCTTTGTCAGTTGTGTATTGAACCACACAGAAGAAACTTTTTAGAAACTGATGCATAGAAAAGAGGTAAAGGGCTGGAGAAATGGCTCAGGGATTAAGACTCTGCCTCCCAAGCAGAAGGTTCTAAGTTAGGATCCCAGGTTCCATGTAAAAATGATAGGTGGAAATGCAGTGGCCTGCATTTCAGGCCCTGGTAGACAGAGCCTTGGAAATCCTAGAGCTAAGCACAAAGGAGGTAGAAGCAATCCAGGATAATTCCAGAAATCACTCTTTGTCCTCCATAGGGACATAGAATGTCCTCTGATACATTCACTCTCTTTCTCTCTCTCTCTCTCATATACATACATACACCCACCCACACACACACACACACACACACACACACAAGCAAAATAAATAAAGTTTAAAGGAAATTGGCAAAGTAGGAGTTTCACTGTTAATTTCCTAAACATACAACAACCACAGAGCCTGTATACGAAGAAGCTTATGTTCAACCACAGAACACTACTAATTTTTATAAAACAGATTCTATTTCAAAAAAAGGCAATGTGTGAAACAAGAGGGCCACAGTGAATACCCGCTAATTCCATTTTTAAGCTTGTTTTTTGATATTGGTAATCAATGGGAGGCACAAATGAATTCAAATTCCTAATGTCATGGCTTTGCTGACTGTGGTGGCTCTAGCTGATTGGCTGGTCCCTGATAATTACTGGATATATCCAGGTTTCTTTAGCATTCATCTTTAGTGATCCTGAAAAATTTATTGGAAAACAGGCAGGAACATTTTTGGATGCTTGAGAGGAAATATTGAGTAGCAGGACTGCAGAAAAACCTTTTGGTTAAACAAAGGAAACTGCATGGGTTTGCTTGCCATCATGGTAAAAAAAAAAAAGCAGCCATCTGGAACACTAAATCATTCTACAGAGATGCTTCTTTCTCATTGTTAAGGACTGAATTGCACCCTATCCCCTCTCCAAAAAAAAGTGAGAATGTGATGGTAGAGACAGGACCTTTAAAGGATAACTGTAACTAAATCAGATCAAAGGGGTCGGTTTCTATCCAACAGGTCTGTACAAAGGGGCCCAAAAAATCCAATGGAAAAAGAACAGCATCTTCAACAAATGGTGCTGGCAAACCTGGATCAACACATGCAGAAGATTAAAACTGGACCCGTACTTGTCATCATGTAGAAGAATTAATTCCAAATGGATCAAAGACCTCAATATAAGGCCAGAGACTATAAAAACCATAGTTGAAAGGGTAGGGAACTCCCTCGAGCTGATTGGGCTAGGCCAACATTTCCTAAACAGACATCCAATGGCACAGTCAGTACAACCAACACTCAACAGATGGGATCTTGTGAAATTAAAGAGCTTCTGTTCAGATAAAGAGATTGTAACTCCAGCACAAAGGCAACCCACAGAATGGGAGAAAATCTTCATTAACCTCATATCTGATAGAGTTCTATTATCCAGAGTGCACAAAGAACTTAGAAAAATAAACACCAAGGAAACAAATGGGCCAATTAAAAAATGGGCCTTGGAACTTAAAAGAAACTTTACAAGGGATGAAATTAAAATGTCTAACAAATATCTTAAAAAATGCTCCACATCCTTAGTTATCAGGGAAATGCAAATCAAAACTTCCCTGAGATATCATCTCACCCCTGTCAGGATGGCAAATATCCACAAAACAAACAACGCCAAATGCTGGGGAGGATGTGGAGAGAGGGGAACTCTCCTACATTGCTGGTGGGAATGCAGGTTCATACAGCCACTCTGGCAAGCCATCTGGTGATTCTTAAAGAAATTAAAAATTGAAATGCCATATGAGCCTGCTATTCCACTTTTGGGAATAACCCCCCATGCAGCAGAGGTTCGCCTCGATAGCACAAGCATGACCATGTTCATAGCAGCACTGTTTACAATAGCAAAGTCATGGAATCCACCCAAATGTCCAACAGTTGACGAGTGGATAAGGAAAATATGGTACATTTATACAATGGAATACTACTCAGCCATCAAAAATGATGAATTAATGCAATTTGCTGGGAAATGGATGTCATCAGAAACAATTATATTGAGTGAAGTATCCCAGACATGGAAAATTAAGCACCATATGTACTCCCTAATAAGTCGATCCTAGTACCAAACCCACTTAGAGACACTCAATGACCAATCTCTGTAATACCTACAGTAATTGCAAAGATTATAAACAGGAGGGATGGGGAAGAAGGACCCCACCAGAAACAAGGAGAGAGGGGACCATGTTACAGCAGAGAAAATAGGCCACCATCAAGGACTGCAAGTAAGTAATGAGACATCTGGTTAAGTTCACAGACTTTCGTTCCTGATCATTTGCAACTGAGGGGGTATGATCTCACCACAAGGGGAGGGCATATAGGGTGCCTAATAAAATGTAACCATTTAGGAAGTAGGGTGGGAGTAATCCACCTCAAGTTCCACTCTCTGTGACAGACTTCCTCCAGCAAGGCTCCACCTCTGGAGGGTGTCATGACCTTTCCAAACACTTGAGACTGTAGGAGACACACTTCAAACCATGACAAGGATGATACCAGATCTTGCTCTTCCTCTCTCTGCATGTACAGAGACGTAGCATTGGAAGACACAGCAAGAACATGCCATCTACACACCAAGAAGAGAAGCCTTGCCAGAAATAGCACCCCTGGCACCTCGCTCTTGAACCCCTGGCCTCTCAAGTGGCAGGAAATAAATCACCTTCTTTAAACCACACAGTTTGTGGGTTTTGGCACCTGTTTGATACTTGTCCCATTGATGTAACAAAACACCTGAAAAAAAAAAGCATTGTCTTTATTCAGTATTCCCAGTGTGGTAATGAATACAGGACCAAAGATTAGGAGAGCAAGAGGTTTTATTCTTCAATATGATTACCTCGGACACACTCCATTTTGAGGGCGGCAAAGTTATATAAAGTCAGGAAGTGGGCAAACTAGCCACACCATATCCATGGGAATTAATGAGGGAGGGTACAATGTTTACTTTCTAGTCAGAAAAAAACAACCATCTCTCCGTGTTCTCCACCTGTCCAGGGATGGTCTCATCCACTGTGTGTTGGGTCTTCACACATCAAATAAGTGATGTCCTACAGGCTTCCTCAGAGGCTTAACCCACTTAAATAATACTTCAGAGGTATGCCTAAAGGCTCCACTCTCACTTGCCAAGTTGACATCTAAAACTAATTGCCACACGCAACTTAATGGAGGAAGGATTTATTATGATTTAGGATTGCGGGGGATGTATAGTCCATTATGGCAGGGAAGGTTTGACAGCAGGAAGCACAGAGAGATGCTTTTGCACAGTTCAGTCTCTCCTTTTTATTCAGTCTGGAACCCCATTCATGGTCTGTTTCACCCACATTTAAGGTATGCCTTTCCACCTTAATTGACGTAATTTAGATCCTCCTTTACTGCTATGCCCAGTGATTTGTTTCCATGGTGATTCTAACTCCCATCCTGTGGGCAAACAGAATTAACCATCCCAGTCCCTAAGCAGAACGGAATTGTTAAAGAACCTCCAGACTCTCTTTCAGTTTTATCATTAAAGTTGATTGCAATTCCTTGAAGAAGTATACCAGCTCATTTATTTTCTCTTCAGTAATTCCTACTTGTAAAAGAGATTATGCCAGCTGCAAGTAACCCAGATCTTAACCTAACCCAGCTTAAATAACATGGAAACCCCTGCCTTAAAAGGCCCAGCAAAGTTCCTCCAGTATTTCACAGGCCACAACTGATTCACCCATGATGAATAGTATGGAGCACTATTGTGGGTTTTGACACATAATCTGCTGGAGAATGGATACAGGAGAACATCACTCATTTCTCAAGTGGGGTCCTGATACCTTGTGTTCAAGATTTGCTTTCATAGCCAAAAAATTACTGCCAGGATAAAAGATGAAATAGAGTAGCAAAAAAGTACAGATTGGGGGGATGATCCAATGGTAAAACTGCTAATCATAGCAAAAGTATAAGAAGGAAAGAAATGGAAAGCTTGAGAGAAAAAGAATCAGCATTAATCGAGAACAGGAAAGAGGAAAGCAGGTATAAATTGAAATGCTGATCATGAAATCTTGTAAGATAGTCCTTGTCAGAATTCATTGAGAATCACTGGTGTGTATTTTTCTGTTGCACAGACTAAATGAGTTAAAAGTCAGATGCTGATTTTTTTGAATTCAAAAGCAATGTGCTGAAATGTATATATAGCTACCTAGGAAAACAAGTAATCCAAACAAATAATGGATGCATTGAACATATAGTCCCAAACACAATCAGCGGTGTTCTCATTCTGTGATTAAAGGATACACTCATGAATAATCATTAACTGCATTCAGTGTAGCTGCTAGAGAGGAATATTTCCCTCTGGTCATTATTTGATAGTTTTTTGCTCCTTTCTAGGCTAGTTTTTAAGCCCCAACATTGCTGATGTTTAATGTAAAAGAGACATTGTTCATGAAGAGTATGGATGAGGAGCGACAAGCAGCTATGATGTATTACAGAAGACAAAAATGTTTTTCATCTACAAAATGAGAATAGGGAATTAATTGTTAATCTCTTTTAGCATTCTATATGTATTACTTTTAATTAGCTAGGACCAAAATTCCCCAAAGAAGCAATGCATTTTGGCTCATGGTTTCAGGACATCTCATTCTATCAGGACAGAGAAGGCAGGGTAGAACAGTGAGCTATAGAAGCGAGACTTCATATAGTGCCATTGGACCAAGAAGTAGAGGCAAGGTGAGAACTAAGGGTTGGACTCTCACTTCTTTTACAGACCTGCCAACCGCCTATGACTTTCATCAGTCGGGTCTGATTTCCTACAGGGTCACAGCCTCCAATACAATACCACCATCCAGTAAAGAAGCATTTGACTCTGTATCTCTCACAATCAAGAGCTGATTTTGTTGTTGTTGTTGCTCAGTTTTGAGAACTTCACAGATAAAAGCAAGACTCCAGAGTTCTGGAGAATATAAATTTAGGTTTCTGTCTAAGACAAAATTCAAACAGGTTTTCCGACTTAAGTGATTCTCTATCTTCTACTGGAAAGAATTTTTAACAGTTTCGGGGTAGTTTCTTACAATTGCTAAAATGGAGGTAAACTTGGAGTTCTCCAAGCACTAAGATGGAAAAGCATCTTAAGGATTCTGTGGATTGTCCAAAGATCTGTTCCCAAAGTACTTGGGGATACTGAGCTTGTATTTTTAAGGGACAGAACATCTACAGTACCCCATTCCATTCATGTATTTATCACCAAAATGAAGATATGTTTTGTACTTTAAAAATAGCCATCAACAGATGATCTTTACTAGTTCTACATATGTTTCCTACTGGTTCTGGCATCTGGAATTTCATGACCGAAATAAAATGTTATTATGAAGGTAAAGTTTTAAGAAAGCCCTTGTTACACTGAACTTGGAAGCACGGAGGTGGTGTATACTAACCATTCCTGGTTCTAACCAGATTGACTAGCTGCATATTCTTAAGAACACCTTGGAAGAATATAAGCAGATTCTTTTATTATTATTATTATTTCCACTCATACAAACTTAATAGGTAGACTGGTTCCCTCCCTCCCTCCTCCCCCCCCACCCCTTACTCCCCCTCCCCTCACCCCTCCCTCCCCATCCCCCAGTGCCTCCCGCCCCAATTCCCAGAGACTCCTTTAATATGCATCCCTGACTCTCCTCTGGGCCCTCCTCTCCGATGACATACAAGGACCCAGTAGCATTTCCCTGAACCCTTTCCCGAGTTCCCCTTAAGCATAGGAACACTACTGTGGCTACCAATCCCTTGCCTCCAAGGATCTTGGTGCCTTTAGCAGATGCAAGACTTTGTGAGGTCAATAGTGTGTTGGACATTACCCTGGGCATGGAAAGTCCAATTATGATTGCTTCAGCCCAACATGTGTGGAGTATCTTGCAAATCATTGCTCCTCCCATCCTTTTGCTCTTACACTCTTACCGCCCCCTCTTCCGCAAATTTCCCTGAGTTTCAGGATGGGGAGAGATTAGTCTGGCCTAGTTCTAGGTGGTTGATATAGAGTCTCTGAAGTTCTGGATTGTGGTTTGTTGATTTTCTTTTGCAGTTTAGCTGCTCCTGCAATGCCCTTCACTCCATCCTGCTGGGCACTGTAGGTCACCCCCTGGCCAGAGACAAAAACCTGTTAAACTGGAGTCTTATTATAAGAGCACATTCAAGGGTAGATGTAATAAAAGTTGGAAACCTCAGTGAGGGAGGGGTCAATCACCCATTTGCAAAATGGTTACTTTTTATCTGCCAGACTGAGAATATAAGCAGATTCTAAAGGAGAGCTGAGTTGGAAAACAAAAGAGAAAACAATTTCAAAGCTTGGGGATCTGAAAAGAACTGACATTCCTTGTTACTTGCAGGAAGAGAGGGGGCAACTTCAGTTAAGAAGCCTGGAATGGATCACTCAAGTCAGCTCCCAAGCATTCAGTCCTCAGTATATTCCTAAATACAATTTACAATCCTGACTTCTTAAAATGATTTTCCCTGAACCACCACTAGAGCAGTCAGTCAATCAGGGGGAACCCTGGGGCCCATAGAAGCAAACAGGCAGGAGGGAAGGAGGAAGTGGGATGAATTAATAAAGGGAAGGGAGAGATGAAGGGAAAGGGAAGGAAAGGAGAAGGGAAGGGATAAGTACTCAACATTCTTGTAAAATTAGGAAAAAAATGATTTCCCTGGGTTTTGTTCTGAGCAAATATGTAAAACAACCAAAAAACCATGTTGATATTTCTTAATCAATAAACACACCTAACTCATTAAATTTTGAATCTTGCATATTCATTTAGCATATTATAGGTATTTGAGAAATACTTGCTGAATGAGAAAAGTCTTCGCCGATTCTGCCACCCCACTGTGGAAGTGACTCAGTATTGGAGATGCTCGAAATTTGAACATATGCGTCCTCTGTTCTAGCAGCTGAGCTATGGAAGGGAAGGAGGACACTTGAAATTTGAATACTTGATGGAGTCTTTAAAAAACCGCATCAAAGTTTTTAAAGGGCGAGAATTAGGTTTTCCAACAGAACTTCCGTCATGATGAAAATGTTTTAAGATCAACTCTGATAAACAGTAGCCAATAGCCAAATATGAATAATCAAATTTGCAAAGGGTGATTAGAAAGGAACTGAATGTTAACTTGATTTCATCTAAATGAAAGGAGCTGTCTGTGATTGGTCACTATTTCCTTCACTGGGCAGCTCTAAAGCTTTTATTAAAAGTAACTTGCACCTTTCATCTTAAAATAAGCTTTTTTTAAAATACTATTACACACGAATCCCTCTGTGTTCTTTTAAAATTAGAAATAACTTGATTTACCTACCTGTGCAACTCTAAGACTAGTGTTTTCAAACCAAACTGATTTGCATAGAAGCCGACAAAGAGAACTTAGGGCATCATTTGCAGAATTTGTCATATGTGGTCAATTTCTAACTATCCACACAAAAGACTTGGGCAAATCTGAAGCTTAAGATGTGGGTTGGGCTTGCTTTTCAAGCCAGTCATCCCATGGACCCCCCTCCTATCCCCACCCCTCAGGAATCTAGCACCTTCCCCTCAGCAAGGGGCCTCTAAGGTCTTTTTTTTTTTTCCTGTCCCATCCAGTTATGTTAACCTCTTAGAGTGGCTTCTCCTTTCTTAGGAGAAAGGTGAGCCGGCAAAGTAGTGTGGGGGTCTGGAGAACAAGTGGAGACTCACCGAGTCCTCTGCGTGAATGAATACAGTCTCCTCGGCAAACATAAAATGAAATCCAGTAAGTTTTTTTTAATTATGCAAAATATATTTTCTAAAGCCACGCGAAGCTGACCCCACTCCCTTATTTCAAATGAGAACTGTGGAACTTGGAGCAGTTCTACGACTTTCTCTAAACCTAACCACACACAATACCCAACCTCTGAAATCTTTTCCCCTCCATTCAGATTGAGCTCCTCGCTCCGCCTGCTGTTTGGGTCCCCAGGGTATTTTTTTTAAGCCGTCAAGGAGAACGACCAGCAAAACCCACCAAAAGATTTGCTCAGACAGATACATACAAACGTGTGGCTAGATTCGCCTTCAGGCCCTCTGCCCCTTTCCAGGGCTTAAAAAAAATTAATGGCAATTTTTAGGGGTCAGCGTTAATGTACAGAAATGGCTCCCTTAGAAATTCATGCGGTGCAGGAGGTACATTTTGGTACCCTAGTGGCATTAAAAATATCCCATAGATATTTTCCCGGAGCCTGTTTGCTAACATAAAAGCGACGCATTCATTTATAAATTAAACTTCGACAGAGGTTTCAACGAGTATACGATTGATTTGTGTATTAGCCACTATCATTCGGGATCACTTGTAAGGCACGCTAAAAACAGGCTCCTCCCCATCTCTTCTCCCACCCTTCGGAATCTTCTATGCCTCAGACAGAGCCTGAAGACGCAGGAGCATTTGGAAAGGATTTGGAAATTAAACACCCAGCACTGTGATTTTCAACACAAAGACCTCGAACAGCGCCAGAGTCCAGGAACTACTTAAAGCACATCTCATCCCCAGAAGTTGGAGGACTCCAAAGTGCAAATCCTCCAGCCCAGCCGGTAGAAAGGATTCGCGCTTCAGCCCCGCTAAAGCCGGGCAGGCGACACATCGCGACGAATTTCAGCTGCGGTAGAGGAGGCGCATCACCCGCCGTCGGTGGCGTGGGAAACGCTGCCCGGCGGGGTGTGCTTAGCCCGGGGAAGCGCGCGCCCCGAGGAGGAAACCCGGCTGCCCAGGTGGTGAGTGCGAGGCAGGCGCGTGCCCCGACGGGGACCGTGGGGACGGCTGCGGCTGAAGAGCTCGCGGCGATCCGGGAGCCCACCGCAGGCTCGGCGCCCGCGGCTGCCACTGCTGGGGAGGCCGAGCCAGCGGGAGAACCCGGTCCGCGCCGGGGAGCCGCGGGCGAGGCGGGGCGCTGACGTCACTCCCCTCCCCCCGCTTCTCCAGGAGGGAGGGAGTGGGGAGCAGAGGCAGAGATTCGCCGCAGCTGCCGGCCGCAACTCCTCAACTCCGCGGCTGGCTGCCCGGACAAGTCCCGGCAAACTTGGCTCCACCGCAGCCGGGTCTCCAAGCCTCGCTCACTCTCTCTCCACCTTCTCCTGGTGCTCAACTTTTCCCGGGTCCGAAGCTTCTGGAGATGCGACCGCCGGGGTCCAGATCGCGCCGGTGGATGGCACTCTGGCTGGGGATATGCTGAAGATCCGAGCGAGGCAAAGTTGGTACTTCCGACCCGGCTCTTAACAAATACCCACAGCGCGCGGGGATTACCCAGCTGCCCGGATCTGTGAGGAGGAAGAGCAGCGAGGACCGGACTCGAGCGGTGAGTTCTTTGTTCCGTGCATGGGTTTTTGAATTTCAGTTTCAACGTAAAGGAAGTAAGGTGAGATGTTTGGAAGCGAGTGCAGGATGCGCGTGCTTCTTGCTGGATCTCCACTCAGGGAACTGCACCCCCGCAGTCCCAGGCTGTGAACAGCGCGGGAATGAAAGACCTATATGCGTAGCTTGCGGAATTCACGAAATACACACAGAGCACTGCTCAAAAGAACTTGGGAAGTGAAGCCGTTTGTGCATTATTTCCAATGTAACTTATTATAGAAATGGTGCCCAGGGAGGGCGCATTTGGAGACTTTGTGATTTGCAGTAGCGCAGCGCCCTCTAGTCCGAGAACCCGGAAAAGCGCGCTCCTTGCAGGATTCCAGGCGGAACTGCCCCGCACTCCAGGGACGTGGACGCGGACGCGAGCTGCATTGCCCCCATTCCAACCTTCATATACTACTCACTGGGGCCACACTAAATGTGATTTCCAAACATCGTCTGGGGTGGGTGGGTACATAGACGGTGTTTGAAGCAGAGGATTTTTTTGGGGGGGGCATCTACCTTCCTCCTAATTTTCATGAGTCTCTGGGGACAGGGTTAGGGAAGGTTGATTATTTAAATACGTTTGAACCGCATTTTTCTTCTTTATGTGGAATCAACTTGCTCATGGCCAAAAAAGGCTTCTTCATTTCCTGCTGTTGGCAGCCAAAGGATTAACAAAATCGTTGCGGCACTGGGGGGGGGGGAGTCTGGTTTTCTGCGGTTCTGGTGGCGATCAAGTGCAACTTCCAGACAACTAGGCTTTTCAGGCTGGAAAAAAATTTTTAGTCCTAGTAAGCATACATGCATATATTTGTGTGTGTGTGTTTATAATATATTATAATGGTAATCCAGAGATTTTTTATGCCATTGAAGAAAATGTCATGATTTTATGTTATGGAATGGTGTCTGTACTTTTTGCTGCTCGTTCTCCTCCGCAGTAACAACTCTGTCGTCTCACCCATCTATTACCCTGTCCCTCCACCCCCTTGCCTTTCTGGGTATGCCTGTGTTTTATTGAGTTGAGAATCGTCGACGGGTGCACACCGGTTGAGCTTGGAGATCGGGTCACTCACTTTCGCTGGATTCCATGTGTGAAATTGACCCAAAACTGCAGAAGCACTTTGCGCAATTGCAATCTCCGCCGATGTTTGTATTCTCTGGGTATGTGTATTTGCGTATATTCTTAATACTGAGCTGAGACTATAGTACTACGAATCAGCACATTACTTGTGCAAGCATTGTGTTCTTTCCAGTCATAACCTGCTAGATACCATTTTTTCCCCAATCACCTTTAAGATAGCTTTAGAAACGACATCAACTTTGAGCCAAGGAGATAGATACACTCGTCTCTCCATCACCCCAGGCTCTCCCCCCCCTCCCCTCCCCCCGATTTGCCGCACAGTTGTTCCGGCGGCCACCTTCACCGCTCTTGGAGAAATCTGATCTTTTCGTCCTCGCAGGGTTAAAATGTTCGAGCGCCACCAACTTTCCGAGGTCAAGTCTTGCCTGGGCTCCGGGATGCGTCCCAGCGCTTGTAAGCTCTCCTTACTTAACGCTGAGGCTCAACTGCTCTTGAGCCGACTCCTGTCGCTCCGCGGGTGCGGGGGATGAACTTGCAGCCCAGAGATGCACAGATTGGGCACAGTGGCCCGAATGGAAATTCTTGCAGCCGGGCGTCTGGGCGCCGGGGATTTCCCTATCTACTTGGAGCATCTACTTGGAGCTCTTGGGCCCCCTTGGAGGCGAAATTAAGGACTGAGAACGCGCACGCGGTGGCTCTGCAGCCTTTGTCCCGCTGACCGTGGAGGTGTGTGTGTGTGTGTGTGTGTGTGTGTGTGTGTGTGTGTGTGTGTACTGAAGCCGGTGTTAGACTCACCACTGTTTTCGAGGAGGCTCTGGGGTCTGCCTTGCTGTGCTTAAACCGGTCCGGAAACGTTAATTTCTCCCCTCCCCCCAGTTTCAGTGTGGATTTCGGGAGGAAGTAGATTCAGTCTAGCTGCACTCTTTTCTAGTCCTTAGTATTTTACCCATCAGTGGTAGACTCAAGAGGAAGGCATTCAAATGCAGATTCACGGATTTCCTGGTGGTTGTGAGAGTCTAAAAGGCTGCCTGGAGAGCTTTTTCCTTAGTCCTGAGCCAGCTTTTCCCCAACCCCTTTTTTTTTCCGAGTTAAGCAAATGTTTCCCCCTTCCTAGCAGGGAACATTCCATATAATTCATTGCACCAGAGTCTTCGTGCTAGACATAACTAACCTCGGCTTTATAGAATAAGCCTCAAACTGTGTTCCTGGCCGTATTGCAAGATCACCGTAGGCGTTCGCTCAGCTCTGGGCACGGATCTTGCTTTTGTAGCCACCGAGTCTCTTTTGACCCGGGGCAGGGCGGGGCCGCGAGAGACTCTGGGCTCGGAGTCCGGCCCCGGCCGCCTTGGAAAGTCGCTGGAGTTTCCGCGCTGCTGAAACGAGCGCCGGTCGCCGGCAGGCGTGGCCGCGGGCGGAAGGATATCCTCCGCGTGGGACTCGCTAGGCGCTGAAGCCGAGCTGGCCGCGGCAGCGCGGGGCGCACAGGCGGCGAGGACGGCGACACCAGCATGCGGACGTGCGGGCCCAGTGCGGTCCCCGGCGGACCGGACTCCCGCTGCGGGGCGCGCTGAGGCTCCGCGGTGCACCCGCCGCTCCCGACCACGCCGTCGCCACTTGGGGCCAACTTTGTGGTAAGTTTGCTGGCGGTGAAGTTAGGACTGGAGCGAAGCGTGGGCGAGGACGCAGCGCCGCGCTGCGGCTGCGGGTTCCTAGCGAGAGCCGGCTGGGCCCGGGAGGCGAACAACTTGCAGCTTGGGACTGGCGGCTCCGGGGCAGGCATTTCCTCCTGGGGACCGTGTCTGTGTGCGTGTGTGTGTGTGTGGGGGGGGGTTCCTCGCGGGGTTCTCTGTGATCGGATGCAGGAAAGAGCCTGCTTGGCTGGACGGTGGGGGACTCTGGCTGGTTTTCTCCTGGGAAAGTTGAGTCGCGGTCGGGGATCCGCGGCGGCTCCGGGAGGATGCGGAGGCGGAGGACCCGGGTGGGGGATAATTGCGACGTGTAGGGAATGGTAATTACCGAGCCCCGTCGGCGGCCCGCCAGCCTCCCGGAGCCATTGGCGCAAACCGCGGCGGCGCCGCGCGGGGCTCCGGGCGGCCGCAGCTCGCCGGTGCGGGTGCCGCTAGGCTGCTCGCGCCCTGGGCGCTGTCCTGCCCGCTCGGGATTCAGCTCCTCTCGCTCTCCCTTCGCTCGCCGAACATTTTCCCAAGCAGGTGAGATGAAAGGAAAGCCGGGGTCCCCGCTCGGCCGTGGATCTTTGAGCCGGGGTCGCAGACTTTTCTTAGATGATCGGTGCCCGGGACGACTGCAGTGCCGAGGTTGAAAGGCAAGCGTTTGCTTGCGGATCCTGAATGTGCGGTCGGGGCATTTGTTTTGTTTTTCTCAAAGAGAAACTTGTAAAGATATTCATGAAAGACAGATTCTGCTTCTTCACTACTTTCTTTTACGGTGCTTCCTTTTGGGAAGCTAACTTTCTCTTGTCTTGTATGACACACCACCCCCACCCCACTCCGCTGCTGTGATTTGCAAGACTTTGGAAACAAGGGCACGATTGTATGTTATGGGAAAGTAAACTCATAAATATTTTCTGTGCAGTTAATTTCTCTTTTGCACGGTGTCTAAACTGTGGTTTCATTAAGTAGCTTTTGTTGAGAACTCCCTGGCGCCTGGTAGAAGGTTCTTTTTTTTTTTTTTTTGAACTGGTATTTAGAGACTGTTATAATCAGACTTAAAAGGAACATAGCTTACGTTTTCAGAAACACATTTCTAATGCTAAATATATTCAGCAGTTAATAGTTTAAGAACAACATTTGCATGTGCTGAAACTTGGCGGTGATGTTGCTAACATCACTCTTTAAGTCTCAGTTGTTACCCAAGCACATCTTTGTTTCAGGAACTCAGGAAAAAGTGTTTCTTCAGGGATGTTGCTCAGTTTTTGGTTACTTGTCTTTGTGTCTTGGGATCACTGCTCTCTTGGGATTATCCCCTGACTACATATTTAAGCCTTAAAATGTCCAAGTATTTAAAACATGATATTAGTTAAAAAAAAAAAACTAATTGCTGCAACTCTTCAGTTGTGCCCAGAGCATCATTTAGCAAACTCAATGTAAGTTTTATTTTTTTAAAAGCTTTTTTTTTTACTTTGCAATTCCTTGTAAAGTTAAGATCTGCAATGAACCAGATTTTTTTTGTCACTGTGAAAGGAATTCAGGTTGGTAGAGGACCTCATAAAATCATTTGCGCTATGCATGAGTTCATTCATAGCTTCAAAGTATATTCTAGATGCATCTTTCTTAGGTTTCCATCATATATTGGGGAACCCACTTAAATCTATATTAAAAATGTGCGCACACTATTTTCATACCTCTAAGCCTCTGTATTTATAGGGTATATCCTTATATTTAGCTCTTGAGCCACCTTTGGAGTACTACTGTCTTTTGTAAAAAAAAGTTTGAAGTGGAAGGAATCCTAGGGATTATCTGTCTTAACTGTTGTGATGTCTACTGCTACCTGTTCTCTACCAAAGTTCCTCAGATTTGACATGGAATGGATAAGTTAGATCAAATCGGTTCACAGTTGTTGCAAGAAGTGTCATCTAGATGGCCTGAGAGACCTAGTTAGGGGAAGGCATTGTACATTCCAATCTTAATGGTGAGAATTTGCAGTAGGGTATCGTTCTTTTGAGCAAATGATGCAGCTGATGAAGTCAAGGTCTGTCTCCTAAGGGTCTCACTTATTCAATTCTCAGGTGTCAGTTTATCCTTTGATCTTGACAAGAACCTTTCAAAGTAGGTAATGCAGTCATTTCTACTTTCCTGACCGAGATGCATTTAGCTTGAAATGTGTCCATTTAGATCAGGAATATTCCATATTGTAGAATTTTGGGGAGGAGGGTTTAACATTTGTTTGTTTGTTTGCATAAGAGTATATGTGTGTGGAGGTCAGTGGAAAACCTGAAAAAGTCACTTCTCTCCAGTGGTGGGTTCCAGGAATCACAGACTATCATTCTTAGCCTCAAGTACCTTTACCAGCTGTGTCATCTCCCATCCTTGATTTTTTTTTTAAAGTTCATCTTTATTTTAGGAAATTTGCAGATTTAAACATTGTCCAAATTCTTGCTTAATTTCCAAGGTTCATTGTGTATGTGGAAGTAAATCTATTACTTAAAATATCTTGAATAAGCACTGTAGGAAATCCACTTGTCAGTCTTTGACTGTCACATGCTGTTAGAGCATCCAGCTTCCTGACACTGATGGTGCATCTCCGGAATCAGGTTCTGAAGCCTTTTAAAGTGCTGGTGACCTCATTTTGGGGGCTGCTCGAAATCAAAGGCCATGTACAGGACCACCTTCTGTAGTACTCTTACTGGACTGTGATTGAGTCTAGACTCTGCTAATCTAAGAAACATAGAAGCACTCTCTATTAGCCTCCAGTGCATCTCATCCTCTCTTTAGTCTTGCCTTCCATTCTCCATTCTTAATCCTTTGTGCATTTGTCCATTCTCTAGCCCAACAACTATGGGTCTTCTCTGCACAAACATTGGGCTTGTCACAGCATACAGGGATGAATGATGGGGTTTCTTGTCCTAACAGAGGGAGCTAAAGTCCAGGGAAGGAGAAGTGCAGACATAGTGAGTGTAGTAGAGAGAACCTTTAGGGTCCAGGTGGTCATCTTAGCAAGCTGGAGTCATATGGTGAGGATTAGTTCCTCAGGCAAAGTGAGTCAGGAAAGACTAACTCGAGGGCAAGAAACCCAATCATAGGTTGCATAATGTGGCTTGATATTTGGTTTGATGACTATGGCGACAAAGGACCAGAGACCTGAGTATCCCATTTCTGCAAGAGCAAGATTAGTTAAGTCTCCAGTGCTTCTTTATTCTGTTTGCATTTGACATATGATCTGTCTTCATTGTCTAGAGAGAACTCAGAATGATGCATGACAAGGGAAACCAGCTTATGAACTAGAATAGGTTTTATCAGTCAAAGGTTAAGAACAGGACAACTTGGCAGTGTGGAAGAGAAAGGAGAAATGGCTAAGGAACGTGTGCAAGGTGAGAGACGGGACAACTAGAACAGTTCTTTCTGTCTGCCGTATCTCGCAGAAGCGAAGATGTATGGCTATTAGATCAGGTTAGCGCTTCGGCCACTGTTGGACTTACGTTGGCTCAAGACAGCTTGCCTGCAACTCTTGGTAAAAATCTGTGGGGAAGTACACTCTTTTGTTTTGAAATAAGAAACTCTGGGGTTAAATAAGAAAAGTAGGTAAAGGTCAGATTATTAAAAATTCTTGAGCAAGAATGTACTGAAGGGGAAATGTTGAATATTTTCACATTAGGTGATCTTGTCTAAAGGGATTGAACAGGTTGAATAAAGTTGGGGGTCAGAAGTTGGAATACCAAAAGAGGGTGAAGGGTGAAAACACAGAACCTTATGGTAGTGGTAGAGATGGAAAGGGACCTTTGAAAGGAGAAAAGTGTCAAGTCTAGATAACTTTTCTTTAGAAATGGAAGTTTCATAGCAACCATTCCCTGAATTTGAGGGATCACAGGAAGGGGGGGTAATAGAAGGAGAATAGAAAGTCATACTGAATGCCCTTAGATCTACTTTCAGTTTCTCACACAAGAATCTCTAGTTTCCTTGACATTACCTAGCCTAGGTCATGGCAAGCTGGTTGCTGGGGTTCAAGTTTTATGTCTTCTGCCCCCTTCCTTTCAGTTTGATTTCTTAGGATATGAACTCGTCACAATGTTCTTCTCTAATGAGAACATACACTGAAGAGATAGTGGGTGAAGGAAAAGAACAAGTTTAGGTGTGGAGATATTTCAGGAAGAGTTCTCCAAGGTCCCTGAAGGGTTGGGGTTCACAGGTTGGACTTGCAGGTTTGAAGCCTAGCCCCAGTGGAGGAAGGCTTTTAAGTGGTAACCTAGACTTGTAGAGAAGACTCGAAGTCAGGTTTGTAATGCTAAAACGTCAGTCAGCCTTATAGAGAGGTAGGAAAGTGGGGTACCCTCTATTTCCTAGTGTATGGATTGCTTTCTTGTTTGGGTCAGTCTACTGACTCTGTAAGTCCTGGGAACATAAGATCACAGAAGACCATGAAGAAGAGGTCGTTCGTTTTGACAAACTTGTGATTCCCCAAGAAGCTGTGCGAGTTGTTAGGATGAATCTGAAGAATCTCCATGACACGCGAGAATGGCACTTAGTTTATGGAGGAAGGAAATCAAGGTGCTGAGGAAAGTACTTTTTTTTTTCTTCTCAGATCTTTTATAGAAATGTAGGTCTGGGAGTAGTAGTGTATTTTTAAGGAGGGAGAGAGGAGCCTGTGTTTATAGACTCAGTAGAACCTTGCAGGAGGGAAGAGGCTGGGAAAATGTTTGAGTTCCTGGCCTGCTGAAGAGGCAGAATTTTAGGACAGCGGCGAGTGTGTTTGCAGGTAGGGTCGGCTGATCTCTTCTGAGCCCCTTTTTCACAAAGAGGGGCTGGGCAAAGGGATCTCAGGGAGAGGAAGGAACGCTTTCTTACTATCCCTGAAAACTTCTTATTCCTGACCTGTCATTTAAGGAAATGCCAGTGTGCCTAAGTGCGCAGGGAGCATAATTTGACCTTTCCAGAAGCCTTCTAATTTGGGAGTAGAAGAGGTAGCAGCGTTAATTGCTGTCTGCACTTCCATAGTGTCACGCACATTATTTCTGTTTACAGAGAAATGCACTTGAAGCGATAGGATCTTAAATCAGAAGTCAGCAGTCTGTACACTGAGCTTCTGTGTGCATTGCCTGCGTGGTAAGTGGAAGGTGAGCAAAGCACTGTCATGTCTGCCCTCGAGGCAAGGAGAGAAAGAGAAGAGCCCAGAGATGCCCTGCCTAGCCAGACCTGCACCTCCCTTTGTTTGCCTGTCTTTTTTTTTTTTAATTTTTTATTTATTCAATTGTGCGTGTATACGTGTGTGCACGTGTGTGCGAGGGCGTGTGTGTGTGTGTGTGTGTGTGTGTGTGTGTGTGTGTGTGTGTGTGTAGAACCACGGACGAATTCAGGAACCACCATGGACGCCTCCACCTCCTCCTTGTTTACTCTGCCCCGGGATTCACAGGCTCCGCCCTACCAGAACCGGAAATGCAGGCCGCCCCCGCTTCCGCTGGCGACTATACGTGAGGTCTAGGTTCCGAACTCAGAACCTTCTGCCTTCAAGGCAGAGGCTTAACCCCTGAGCCACCTCTCCAGCCCCTGTTTGCCTGTCTTTTGTGAAGCTGCAACAGTGGTCTTCAAGCTTGCTAAAGACACATTCTGTAGTAAATTTCATTTCATATAGAGATCACTGAAAGATATTTTAGATCATTTCTCAAGGGCAGCAACTACCTTGAAATTTTTAGTTTGGATCAAGGGAATCAAAGTTTTCCATTTGGGGAGGATTTTTGTGTGTAACGTCAGTGGCTGGAAGACAAGTTGGAGCCAGTTGTTGGCCACTTAAAAGGTCATATTTAAGTGAAGTCTTGTTGGAGTAGTCACACTGCCCTCCAGTCAAAACTAAGTGCACATAAATGGAGTTATCAAAAGTGATTATTAAATGACGAACCAAGCCTGAAACTTATAGGTTCATCCTCCCCACACCCATCTTAAATCCTATTAAGATGCCAAGAACTAGTGGGCACACAGAAGACAAATGAGTTCTATTCGTTAGTTTTTCATAGTAAGAATGAAACTCATACAAATGTGGCCTGACTGTTGTACTTTATTAGGAAAATGGAATGTCTGTCACTTGGACTTCCCTGTTGTACAAGTATCTAGAAGCTACAGGTTGATTATAGCTGAATAATAAGTAGTCTTTTTTGATAAGGTATTTTTCAGCTTCTACTAAATTAGTCTAGAAATTATTAAACATTTAATATAGTTTTTTAAACAAATGGTTTACATTTCAAAATTTTGGGGGGGAGTGACAACTTGTGACATTAATGTAGTTATCTTCCCTGCACCTTAGAGATCTTGAGAAAGTATTTTTAGAGTGGGGAGCGAGGTGGGGGTTGTTCAGTGGTAGAGAGCATGCTAAGCAGGTGGGGGGTCTTCGGTTATTGGATGATCCCAGCACTACAAGAAAGAGCATTAAGATGAACATCAAGCTTTGCATGTCATTACCACATTGTGGGGACACTCTCACCGAGGCTGGTAGCAAACGAGAGAGCAGTGAGGAACAACCCAAAGTTCTTAATTCGAATTTTCGTGCGGTCGTATGCCCCATGAGGTAAAAAGTCTGACAAGGTTTCCCTGCCATGTAGAAGTCAGTCATGACTGCTTGTGTGTGTAAGGATGTGAGCCTGTCTATAAGTGTGAGCATGAGCTTGTGTGTGTAAGATGTGAGCCTAAGTGGGAGCATGAGTTTGTGTGTGTAAGATGTGAGCATGAGTTTGTGTGTGTAAGATGTGAGCATGAGTTGTGTGTGTAAGATGTGAGCCTAAGTGTGAGCGTGAGCTTGTGTATGTAAGTGTGAGCGTGAGGTTGTGTGTGTAAGATGTGAGCCTGTCCGTGTGAGCGTGACCTTGTAGCGCTGCGCTCTCTGAAGCATGGCAGCCAGGTCGAGATCTCAGTAGATCCAGGTAGCTCCACCTGTGCAGTTACAGTCCCAGCACAGAGGCTGCGCTCTGCTTCCTGAAGAATGTCCATTCCCAGTAATTGATTGGAGTACTTTACAGTAGAGTCTCAAATAAAGAAATATGAGGATAGTAATATCTTATTTTTTCCAGAAAAATTCTTTCTCATCTTATACTTATGGATTTCCAGACACCGATACTAAAGAAATTTAAGCTTTGGCCTGAGGCTTTTTCCCCTAAAGACTGAACTAAGTAAACACCCTGCGCTTTGGAAGTGTATTTGAAAAGTTGTAAATTATTGTGAGTTCAAGTACTGTGATCACCTTCTAAACATCAAAGTATAGCTTTGGGCTGAATTTTTTTGGAATTTAATTTCCTAAGTATGAACTCTAGATAATAACATACTTTTTAGATGAAATTAGTATTTTCTTTTGTAGTTTTTCTGTTGATTTTGCATAGAGTAGTGACTGTAGCTTGATTGTGGCATTTTTTGTGAAACCTGAGCTTTCACGGCTTTTTGTTAATATTTTCATAGAGTACTAACATCTCCTAAATGGTGGATTTACTTTCTGATTAAAATATTGTATTTGATTGGGTGGTATGCTGTTAGCTCAGTTTACTGAGTAAATGTAGATTCTTAGTTGTGGGGTTGGGGAGATGGCTTAGGGGTTAAATTAAAGCCTTTGCCTCCTAAGCAAAAGGACCTGAGTTCAGATCCCCAGATCCCATGTAAAAATGCTGGGTGGATATGGCTTGGAAGGTAGAGCCTGGAAAACCCCAGAGTAAAGCAGTAAGAAAATAGAACAATGTCACCCTTGGGCGTCCATACGCGCGCGCGCGCACACACACACCACACACACACACACACTTGCAAATACACAAACTTTGGTTGAAAATATGATCCAGATAGTTAACCCAGCCATGGAGTGTCTGTGGGGAGGAGGCAGGAGTGGGTTGTGAGGCTGGGCTAGGAAAACCACCAGTAGAGGACAGCTGCACAGTTGTATCTGTCAGGCATTTCTCTTACGACTGAGAGAGGCCCGAGGCCTCTCCGCAGTGTGTCAGGGCAGTGGGCAGCTGTTGGCCTATCTGGGACATATCCAAGTGGTGATGGTGTCAAGGGCTTAGAAAGATTTCTGTGCTGCTGCTCCTTGAAATCCTGTTTCTTGGTTTTGTTGTCTCCCTTGGGGCATCTGTCTCCTTTGCCTGCGCCGTCTCTGCTGTTGCTCATGTTTGGAGAGCATCAAGGCTCTGTCCTTGGAAGGCTGTATTTGGTTTTTAATGCCATCTTCCCTGTTCTGACACAGCGTCTGATCTGCGCCTCCAGGTTGTCGCTCCCCCACATACTAAAATTATTATCTGCCCACTCGCAATCTTGATTTGGGTACCAGGGCCTTTCTGTGTTAGTCAGCTTTCGGTTGCCGTCATAGGTGTCTCAGAAGGAGGGACAGTTCAAATTGGTTATAGTTTCAGAGGCTGGGGCCATTTGTGTGACAGATGACACCTTTAGGGAGTTACTTCTCGTCTCCCATAGTGTTGGTGTGGACTGTCTTGTTTTTGTCATCATGATTCTCCTGTCTTGTTGGGGTTACTGTTTTTACACTATAACATGGGGGGTTTTCTATCAGTTCTGTGAACTGAACTCAGTGTCAGACTTGTGCAGCAAGCACTGTTCCTTGCTGAGCTATCTGCCCACGTGTTTCCATGGCTTTGTCTGAGGTTACTTGGCCTGTTCTTTGGGAGGGAGGGAGAGAGGGAAGGAGAGAGGGAGGGAGGGAAGGAGAAAGGGAGGGAGGGAAGGAGAAAGGGAGGGAAGGAGGGAAGGAGAGAGGGAGGGAGGGAAGACCTGAGGCCTGAAAGGGTTTGGTTACCAGTGCCCTTCAAAGGCTGCTTTCCTCTGGTCCCTTCTGGGTTCTACCATCCCCTGTAGCACCGCAAGTCTTTTAGCTCATGGACCTTTTTGGGACATGCCATGGTTTAAGTGTGAATTGTTCCCTACAGGCTTTTGCTTTTGAATCCTTGGTTGGGGTTAATGTTTATTGGAAGAAGGGACATGACAGGGGGGGTTCTTATGCTTTGGTAATCCAGCCCTATTTCCTTCCAGTTTCTCATGCTCTCCCTGCCTTCATAATGACTGTGGTGACCTGAACCACCTTCCTGCTTCTGCCTCCAGCGGTGTCTTCTGCTATGCAGTCCCTGCCATAGTTGACTCTATCCCCTCTAACTGTAAGCCAAATAAATAGTTGTTCCTCCCTTAAGTCATGCATGAGTTTTGTCTTATAGCAGAAAAAAAAAGGTAACTATTGCACCAAGACACTTGAGACCTCTTGTCCACATCTAAACCACTGATCTTATTCTCCAGACCTTACCCCCCTCCGTCTTCTATTTCTCCCTTATGTGGCAGCGCTGTTCTGTTTGCTCAGCACAATAACCTTGAAGTCTTTAATACTGCTTTCTACCTTCTCTTTCCCCTCCAGTTATCAGCACATCCTGAAGAAGGCCAGAGGGTGGCCACTTTTCCCCACCTTCAGTGTCTCTGCACTGGGCCAAGGCACCCAGCCTTCTCAGCACCCCCCAAACGCGCCCCCCCCCTTCCTCCACTGTGGCGGCCTCTGACTGGACTTCTCTGCTCCCTTGTGGCCCACATGTTTCAATATTTCTGAGTGACCGTGTCTCAATTCAGGTAGACCCCATGTCTCCCAATTTGAATCCTCTGGTGGGTTTTCATTTTATTTATGGCAGAATCAAGAGTCAACAGTAGGTGAAAATGGATAAGTGAAACTCAAAGAATGCTAAGTTATAGACTGCATACTCTCCATCCCGGAAGTGTGGTCTGCCTGTGTGACTCCCTTCCAAAGAGTTCAGTGTAGAAAAGCAGGAGAAGGAGTTTCCTAGCCTTGGAGACAACGGGCAACATCTCAAGGTCACACCATGTTGTTTGTGTCCCTTGATAGGATGAGGGGCAAATGACATTTTACCCCTGTCACCCTCCTCTCCAAGCCCTGCCCCAGTGTGATCATGACAGAAACATCAGGCTGCCAGCTGGTACTCTACAAGACTGATAGTGTTGAAGCAAGGGAAAAAAAATCTGAGAAACCTACGGCTCAGCGGAGTCCGAGGGGGCCATATGATGACTGAATGCAAAGTGGTAGCTTAGGTGGGATATGGATGCCATAGGGCTAGCGAATAGGGATGCCAGGCACTTTGAATGAAAATGGATTTCAATAGCAAGTAGCAATAAGATGTTAATACAGAAACTGCAAGGTTTCTCTGAATTGGAAAGCAGCTTTAAAAATGAACCATTTACTGAAAAACCAGCTTCTCACCTCTTCTCTCCTGCTTCACTTTTCCCTTTTCCCTGCTGGGCTCCAGCTGCAGCGCTGTCTTGACTGTGTCGCTGAGTGAGTCTTTCCCTCCCAGGGATGACTCTGGGCCTCAGAGGACATTTGGCAATGTGTGGAGACGGTATGGGCTTTTGCTGGGTAAAGACTGGGAATAATGCTAATAACCATCCCACGGCAGTCCCAGAGAAGCCAAGCATTCACAGAAATGTCAGCCTTCTAAGTCTGAGCAACCTGGGTGTTACAGCTACTCTTTCTGTTGCTGCTTAAAGGAAAAAAGGAGGTATTTATTTGACTTACAGCTCCAGAGGAGAAATACATTCCATTGTGGTGGCGAGGACGAGGCAGGCAGCAGAAGCTTGAGATTCAGTGTCAAATCCTGACACTTGACCTTTTGAATTCAGGGTCACCTTTTCCTCCAGGTTCCGGGCATAGTGTCTCCTGCCTCACCACAGCCCTGGCTGGTCATTTCATGTGCTCCCACTTTACTTGCCCAGTCTCTTTGCTTCACCAGGTCACGTATCAGCCATCAAGCTTGGTTCACTTCCAGTTGCCTGGCATCTAGAGTGGCACCTGACTCAATAGGTGTCCATTAAATATTTGTTGAAGAAATTAAGTAATTAAAGGAGCAAGCGGATGATAATCATGTAATTAGGCTGAAAATTCAGGCAGGACAGATGAATACATTCCTCTGTCAATTCCTTCTTCAAAGGTCTCCATTGTAAGTTTCTGTATCTGCCCAAGATTTTCTCCTTTTCAAACATATTCTCACATATATATACACATTGTTTGCCCCAACGTAGAAAATAAGGAGTTTTTCAGTCTTTCCTCTTAATTTAAGACATCTTTTCATACTGATGTTTTATATGTAAAATTAAGGCCAAATATTTGAAACACTTACAGTAGAATTCTGATGTAAGAGTTGATGGCCAAGTACATCATAGTTAATGTTGCCTTAAAAATGGGGTGTCTTCTCAGGATACTGCTTGTTCACCACCATCTTTGTAGTTGTTCTAGACATTTTTAAATATATATATATTATGCAGTGTATATTTTATGCATTGGGAACAGGATCTTACTCTTAATCTTCATACACTGGGGATGGTGGCACTTGCTAGCAGGTCTTTGGTGCCTATAGGTTGACTTGAACTTTCTTTTTGTTCAGTGAAATTAAGGATCATTTTTTGAAATTCAGATTTCCCCCAAGTATTAAGAACCAATGACTGAACTGAATTATTTATAGAGGGAGTTTTCGAGGGGGAGGGGAACAGGATTTTTATTTTGTTTAAATAATTCCTTGTTCTCTTAGAGATCAGAGATCTATAGTTTCCTGACTTAATCTGCTCTGGAGAAGACAAAGCAGATGTGGAACAGGTTAAGGTGTCCAACTTGAACGTGATTCAGTATCAATTAAACTTCGGATTGCTTTAAGCATATCAGTTCTCTTCTCTTCTTTCCTCTAATGGAATGATTAATGGGGCAGCGTCGGCAGCAGCCGAGTTAAGATGCTGTAAATGAATATTGCCATTCTGATTTCAGCTGACTGGCACGCCAGTCCTCTAGTCTGTTCCACTCACCTTTGCTGGGCATGTGCATTTTGTGAATATTGATCGGAGGGTAAATTTTTAAGGGTCCATTTCTGTCCTCTGCTGATAGTGCTGGGGTTTTTTTTTTTGTGAAAATGCATTTTTTTTTTCCAGGATGGATTTGTGGGTACTAGGAGGAAGGATTATCTGAAAAGAATTATCTTGCTCTTTAACCAAATTTCAGCCCAGGGGGTTTGGCTCATCTTTCTACTTGGTAAAGGCCACTTTTTATTTGGGCCCATTCTTTACCTCCCAGTCCCTTTACCTTCTAGATAAATCCTTTGACCCTTGGCATGCCTTAATTTCAGTGACTTAGCCTTTGTGTCTTCTCATGGGGACTGCTGGATATCTTGAAGATTCTGTGTGATGATAACATATCAATATTCTTAGTGAGGTTTGCTTTCCTGATTTAGGAAAGGCTGATATCAAACTTCTGGATTTGGGTTTTCATATTACAAACTGAACTTTTATTGTACGGTCACGTTTGTGTCTAGAAATTACCTGGGTATCAAACTTGATGATAAAATTGTTTTAATACCTCAAATAGTTTTACAGTACTAAGCGAGACAATGAGCACATGATGTAGGGAGTGAGCTTAATTATCATAATAGAGAAATAATTTCAGGATAAATTCTTAATGTGGGATTGCAACCTGTCATTATACAAAGTCATGTAAAATCATCGAGGACTTTTGCTTAGAAGCTTATTATTCACAGTACTCTATTGGTGCAGGATTACAAACTTGCTAGTCTTGGCATCTCACACCTGCAATCCTAACACTTGGGAGGTATATGCAACAGGATCAGAAATTCAAGACCTTTAAATTATAAATTTATAATTTAATTATATATATAAATTGTAAATGCCCCCCCAAGAGTATAAGATTTTGAGTTTGTAACTCATGGTATATGTGGAAGGATAAACAAGATTCATTGCTACCTTATCAAGAGCCATTTATGTTTGCTTTGAAGATTTAAGTGTAAGATTCATAGCTGCTAGTGTGTGTGTGTGTGGAGGGGCGTGTGTGCGATGCATGTACACTTGGAGGTGTTTACAGTATTCTAAATAGATGTGAATAAGGCTTAGATTATCAATTTATCCTGCTCTTGTTGTTTTATTTCCCAAAAGTAATAATTTTTGTTTCTTCCACTTCAGGTTGCTGAGACTGTAACAATGGGGAGACATTTGGCTTTGCTCGTGCTTCTGCTCCTCCTCCTCCAACATTTTGGAAACAGCCATGGAAGCCAAAGACTTGCACCGGCTCCTTCCATACAGTTTACACACTCACAGTACAATGTCACTGTGCACGAGAACTCTGCAGCGAAAACCTATGTGGGCCATCCTAGGAAGATGGGTATTTACCTCACGCACCCATCCTGGGAGTTAAGGTACAAAATTGTCTCAGGAGATAATGAGAACCTGTTCAAAGCTGAAGAGTACGTTGTTGGAGACTTTTGCTTCCTACGAATAAGGACCAAAGGAGGAAACACAGCGATTCTGAACAGAGAAGTGAGAGACCATTACACGCTGATAGTCAAAGCAGTTGAGAAGTTCACCAATGCTGAAGCACGCACAAAGATCAGGGTGCAAGTGCTGGATACAAATGACCTAAGACCGTTATTCTCACCCACCTCTTACAGTGTCTCCTTACCCGAAAACACTGCTCTAAGGACCAGTATTGCCAAAGTGAGCGCCACGGACGCAGACATCGGAACCAACGGGGAGTTTTACTACAGTTTCAAAGACCGAACTGACATGTTCGCCATTCACCCAACCAGTGGTGTGGTGGTTGTAACTGGCAGGCTGGATTTCCTGGAGACGCAGCAGTATGAGCTGGAGATCCTCGCTGTGGACCGAGGGATGAAACTGTATGGCAGCAGTGGAATCAGTAGCATGGCCAAGCTGACCATCCACGTGGAGCAGGCCAACGAGTGTGCTCCCGAGATAACAGCAGTGACTCTGTCTCCGTCCGAGCTGGACAAGGACCCAACATACGCAATCGTCACTGTTGAGGACTGTGATCAGGGTGTCAATGGGGAGATAGCCTCTCTGAGCATTGTAGCCGGGGACCTCCTTCAGCAGTTTAGAATGGTGAGGTCCTTCCCAGGAAGTAAAGAGTTCAAAGTCAAAGCCACTGGGGGTGTCGATTGGGATAGTCACCCTTATGGGTACAATCTGACGCTACAAGCTAAGGACAAAGGGAATCCACCCCAGTTCTCCCCAGTGAAAGTTATTCGTGTCCTTTCTCCCCAGTTCAGAGCTGGTCCAGTCAGGTTTTCCAGGGATGTTTACAGAGCTGAGATAAGTGAATTCGCCCCTCCCCACACGCCTGTGGTCATGGTAAAAGCCACTCCGAGTTATCCCCACCTGAGGTATGTTTTTCAAAGTACATCTGGCAAAACCAAGTTCAGTTTAAATCACAACACTGGTCTCATCTCCATTTTGGAGCCAGTTAAAAAACAGCAGGCGTCCCACTTTGAGCTTGAGGTGACAACAAGCGACCGAAAAGCCTCTGCAAAAGTCTTGGTTAAAGTCCTGGGTGCAAACAGCAATCCTCCCGAGTTCAAGCAGACTGCATATAAAGCATCCTTTGATGAGAACACACCCATTGGTACCCCCATTCTGAGCGTGAGTGCGGTGGACCCCGATGAGGGGGAGAACGGGTATGTAACTTACAGTATCGCCAACTTAAATCACGTGCCATTCGTGATCAACCACTTCACCGGTGACGTGAGTACCGCAGAACACTTGGACTACGAGCTGATGCCACGGGTTTATACTCTGCGGATCCGGGCGTCGGACTGGGGCTTGCCATACCGCAGGGAAGTCGAAGTCCTGGCGACGGTTACTCTCAATAACTTGAATGATAACACCCCCTTGTTTGAGAAAATAAACTGTGAAGGAACTATTCCTCGAGACCTTGGCGTCGGGGAACAAATCACGACTGTTTCTGCCATTGATGCTGACGAACTGCAGTTGGTTCGGTACCAGATAGAGGCTGGGAATGACCTAGATTTATTTGGCTTAAACCCCAACTCTGGAGTACTGTCACTGAAGCAGTCGCTCATGGATGGTCTGGGTGCAAAGGTGTCTTTTCACAGCCTGAGAATCACAGCCACAGATGGAGAAAATTTCGCCACGCCTTTATACATCAATCTGACAGTGGCCGCCAGCCGGAAGCCAGTAAACTTGCAATGTGAAGAGACGGGTGTTGCCAAAATGCTGGCCGAGAAGCTCCTGCAGGCAAATAAATTACACAGTCAGGGGGAGGTCGAGGATGTCTTCTTTGATTCTCACTCTGTCAATGCGCATGCCCCACAGTTCAGGAGCACTCTCCCCACGAGTATTGAGGTAAAGGAGAACCATCCTGTGGGTACCAGTATAATATTCATCAATGCTACAGATCTTGACTCTGGCTTCAATGGGAAACTGGTCTACACTATTTCTGGAGGAAACGATGACAGTTGTTTTGTCATTGACATGGAAACAGGAATGTTGAAAGTTTTATCTCCACTGGACCGGGAAGTAACAGACCGGTACATCCTGAACATTACTGCCTATGACCTTGGCATACCCCAGCGGGCAGCGTGGCGTCTTCTAGAAGTCAGGGTTCTGGATGCCAATGATAACGCCCCTGAGTTTTTACAGGAGAGTTATTTTGTTGAAGTGAGTGAAGACAAGGAGATAGACAGTGAGATCATCCAGGTTGAAGCCACCGATAAAGATCTAGGCCCCAGTGGGCATGTGACCTACTCTCTTCTCACAGACACGGATAAGTTTTCGATTGACAGCATGACGGGTGTTGTGAAGATTGTGCAGCCCCTGGATAGAGAAGAGCAGCACGTGTATTACTTAAAGATTGAGGCCAGGGACCACGCTCAGGAGGAGCCACAGCTCTTCTCTACGGTACTTTTGAAAGTGCTAGTAGATGATGTGAACGACAGTCCACCAAAGTTTATCCCCCCTAACTATCGGGTGAAAGTTCGAGAGGACCTGCCAGAAGGAACCATCATCATGTGGTTAGAAGCCCATGACCCTGACGTGGGTCAGTCCAGCCAGGTGAGATACAGTCTTCTGGACCACGGAGAAGGCCACTTCGATGTGGACAAACTCAGTGGAGCAGTGAGAATTGTGCAGCAGCTGGACTTTGAGAAGAAGCAGGTGTATAATCTCACCGTGAGGGCCAGAGACAAAGGGAAGCCAGTCTCTCTGTCTTCCACGTGCTACGTGGAAGTAGAAGTCATTGATGTGAATGAGAACTTGCATGCACCCGTGTTTTCCAGCTTTGTGGAAAAGGGGGTGGTAAAGAAGATGTCCCACTGAGCTCTTCTGTGATGGCAGTGTCCGCTCATGACGAGGACACAGGGAGAGATGGCGAGGTCCGGTATTCCATCAGAGACGGTTCTGGGGTTGGCGTTTTCAGGATAGACGAAGAGACAGGTAAGTGGTTAATTGTGTTGGTCGGGTATGTTCCTCCTGTCTGCTCACCTGCCTTACTTTTCCTTCCTTCAAAGCCCCAGTGGGTTCCTGTTAGGCTCAGCATAGAAGAACATGCGCCTGTTTTTTGTCCCTTTGCTGTGTTTAGGTCAGTTTGGTTATACAAAGCCATAAAGATGGAACCAAAGAAGCCTGCTGATGAAAGTGTCCATAAGACAAGTCAGAGAAAATCCAAATTGTTGCCGCTGACAGAGATCTCTCAAGGGTGTGCTGTGTTACGGAAGAGCATCACTGTGGCTTTGTAGTAACTCTAGAAGCCTTTCCGTGGTGATTGAGGCTGTTAAGTTTGTGTGCTCACACCACAACATCAACATTTTGTTTGGCATACCCTGGAGCTTATCGCACACCTGCAGAATTATGCAATGTACCCAGAGACTTTTATATGCTGATGCTTCCATGATGTGACCTGCTTTATGAGAGGCGGAGTGTTAGTGCTGACCTAGAAAGAAGATAGACATAGAGTCCTGGCTCTTTCAGTCATGAGCTTAAGACAAGTGAAATGCTCGGTCTTTATTATTTATTATATTTGTTTATCGTGTGTGTGTGTGTGTGTGTGTGTGTGTGTGTGTGTGTGCGCGCGCGCGCGCGCATGTGCATATATATGGAGGTCAGAGAACAACTTGCCAGAGTCTGTTTTCTCTTACCATTTAGGTTGTAGAGATTGAACTTAGGTAGTCAGGATTGGCGGCAAGCACCTTTCCCCTCTGATTTCTTCCTAGCCCCTTAAAAATGCTCATTAAATTAGCTTTTTTCATCTCTAAAATAAAGGGTTTTTTTTTTTAATTTGTTTCTTTTCTACCTCTGGGAATTGGACCTAGGATCTTGCATACATTAGGCAAGCTCTGTACCATTAAGCCCTAACCTCAATACAAGGCACAATTACTCCAGGATTCATGTGCAGATATAGTAGAATAGCATGGGAGAACTCCAGGGAGCATGGGATTTCTTCATGTGTTTTGGAACTGGTGGCAATACTTTGGCTCTCCAGGGTAGCCTGTTCTTGAGAGTAATGTTTACATTTTGTGCTGGCTTCATGCTGGGTAGCTGGGTACACAGGTCCTGGGGTTGGAAGTCAGTCTCCCTAGTGGGATGAGAGCTTCACCTACCCAGAGTATCTGGTACACAGAAGTGGCTCGATGAATATTGAAAGGATAAATCTGTAAATAAATGGAGGTTTTTGCTTTGTCTGCCCTATTCGCTGAGCTCGGTAAGCAGAAGGAACTGAATAATCCCAACATTAACTGGGCCCAGACAGGCCTTTCTGGTGGCTTACTAATTTCATTGATGGTCTGTTGTAGATCTGTCCATTCTAAAAACAATCTTACTGTTACATTAAGATATTCAATAATACCACAAAGATGATTCACTGCAGCATCTCTACTAATGTCAAAAGGCTCACAGCACATGATAAAAAATTAACTGTTGCTTAAGAAGTTATTTAAAAGCTGTAGTCTTTAATATATATAACATTTTTATTTATAATACATGTATTACTTTTATTCACTTAAGTGATTTCCCTTTCTGTTTGATTTTATTCCATTAGCACCCTCAGCTAAAATTCTCCTGTTTAATTCAAGGCAAAATCTGTAGTGTTTAGTCATCAGCCATCTGATGACTAAATTGCCTATAAGAATTTTAGGTATAGTTATCTAGCAAACATTCCAAAGGTAAGACTGAAACTGATGTGCTTTTGTAATGTTCATGGGAACAGTTATTCTTACTTCCCTTTTTCTGTCTCAGCGTAGATTTCCAAACCTGTAAAGAACTGTTAAGAGTTAAAAGCAGTCAGAAAATAGAACTTGAATCTTAATTTACATTTTCTTCATGACTTAAATTATGGGAAAACTGCCCTTTTTTTAAGTGAAAAAAAATTCTTAATTGCTGCTTTTTAAAGAGTTATTTAGCAACTAGCATTCTTTTTTTAACCTGTAAATTTAAGGAATGGGGTCTTGCTACCAAGGTGGGGGAAAACCAAGTAAACAAGCACCTGAGATAGATCCAGGTAGTTTAGAGCCCAATGGCACTGTCAGGCTTTTCCAGTGGTGATTTAGTGGAAGAATAGAGGAGGCCTTAGGATTCTGGGTGATTATACATTTGTGTAATTCCTGATGTTTAAAGGTGAGAAAGAAGCTGGAGATTTCTAGGTCATTTATTCTGTTTTTTTTTTTTTTTTTTTTTTTTTTGCTTTATAGAGGACTATATTCTATGGACAGTAGATTTACGATTATATGCTTTCCAAAACTGAATAAGTAAGATAATATTTGCACATTGGACCATTAGATATTACAAGATGTAGTTTTGGTAATAAAATTATTTGACCTAGTGATTTTATAGATTCTTGACCTAGACAATTGGTATCATAGCCTTGGATTCCTTGGGGCGGTGGAGATCAGTGTTTTATATAATAGAACTGTTAAAGCTAAGTCTGGGAAAGATGATTTAGTGTAAAAAGACGGGCGTGCCTGTAGATCCCAGCACTGAGGAAGTGGGGGGTAGGTGTATTCCTGGAGCTTGCTGGTCAGCCAACCTAGTCCAGTTGGTGATTGAGTGTCTTGAAATATACCGTGGAGAATGATTCAAAAGACATCCATAATCAACCTCTGATCGTCAACATGCATGTGCGTGCTGTACCTACGCACACAGTGCTGAAAATGGTTGGGAGCTTACTTTTGAGGTCAGCAGGGAAAGGCGGGTCATTTAGGAAGATTCCGATTTAACATAGAAAAATTGGGATAGTTTGGTGATACAGGTGGGGTCCTCGCAGAACACATCCCTGAAGTGGGACATGAAATGGAGGTGGATGCTATGAAGTTGGGTTAGCTCTCCTGAAACTCTGCTGGTGTTCACTGTGTTCCCCCTGTGGCAGTGATGAGTTTAAGACAGCCAGTTGGTCTGAACCAGTGCAGACTGCTTGACTCTGGAGATCAAGAACCTGTCTATTTCTTGCCTGTGGCTTTAAGCTGCTGGTGTTGATTGAGTAATATGATGAAATTTTTGTGGTGGCTTAACTATTTCAACATTGCTAAGTATGCATACCTTTAAGTACTTTCCACTGGCCTGACAACATTTTATCAGTCACAGTTTAGTTCTTGCCCATTTTGAGTGTTTTCTTTATATGAGCTTGAATTTGAAACATTCCCTGAAAAATAGTTTAAAAAACATTTGGTGGACTACATAAAGGATGCTACCAAGCATACATTCCTATTAGCCATGGATTTAATACTTACATTGCTAATGCTTTGAAGGAAGGAAAACATGATTGCAATGTCATTTGACAGCCATTTACTTATTTAATGGTCCGATAAATCTCTATATTATGATTTTTCTGGGAGCTTCTGAACGCCTCTGACCTCGTGATTACTCTGCCATTTGAGGTTTATGAGGGCAGATGGTTGCATGGAAAAAATACTTGGAAAGCCTTGTTAGAGGATCCATTTCCAGAGCTCTCATTAAGACTCTGTGCATCTCTCCTCAAGAACCTATATAGTGAGGGGCTTGAGAGATGGCTCAGTGAACAACACCGAACAGGTCTCTGCTTCCTGTAATCCTAGAAGTGACGGGATCACCAGAGCAAGCTATGGACCAAGGGGATCCCTTAGCTGGCTAGGGGAACCCCACCTCAAAAAATCAAGTGGAGAATGATGGAGGAAAACACTTGGCAGCAGCTTGGGGGCTGGATATGTGTGTGCATGCTTGTGCACCCGTGCACACACATACATACACAGACACTACACACACAGTCTATGGTGAGGATTCTAAGAAGAGTTTAATGATTTTCAAAGCATATGGATGTTTTTATTTAGAGTTTTGGTTTGCCCAACATTGTTCAGCGTTCACGCCACGTTTATTTAATATTACTCACTGCTTCGTTGTAAGCTTCAAGGTGAAGCAGAAACATTCTCGAGCTTCCCTCCCATGCTTCTGAATACATTCTTTTTGATTTCCTTGGTGCCCATCCCGTCAGTTATTATGAAGTAGCGTTGTTATGGTAATTTTGAAAACTAAGGTCATAGTGACAGGAATGCTTGGTTCAGTTTTTTGCCCTGTTAATAACCACTTAGATTGACTTGTGTGTGGGGATGGTGATGGAATGTCTGTAAGTCCAGTTCCTCCTCAGTCAGTGTTGGTGTGATTCAGTGTCTGGCCGCTACTGTCATACATTCCAGCTACAGGGCTTCCCCTTTCTGATTGCTTCTTTGGGAAGACCATGTTTTTTGTTATGATAACAGCAAATATTAATGCTGTATTACTTGTACAGTCTGTCATGTTTTCAGGATTGAATTTATGTATTTCCATGGAAAAAGTTGGAACGAGTTAATATAGAAGTAACACTTGTTATAAGATAAATAACCATTTGTGAAATATGGGTGGAAATGTGCTCTTTTTCTCTTTCCTCTTTTTTCATTTTTTCTCCCCCAGTTTTTTTCTTTCTTTTCCTCTTCTCCCCGCCACCTCCCCATGTTAGGCACGAGCTCTGCTGCTAAGTACATTCCCAGGCCTCTTTTTATTTTGACCTAGGATCTCTGTAACTTGCCCAGACTTGTGATCCTCCTGCCTTAGCCTTCTGAATAGCTCAGATTATAGTCTTCCAGCACCAGGCCCGGGCAAGAACTGCCTTTTTCTTAAGAGAAAATGGCTTCCTTCCCATGAAGGTACTGCCTCTGTGTCACCTGCCTGGAAAGCTTTCTTCTGGCCTTCTACGGCCAGGTAGACTCAAAGTGAGGGTGTTTGTGTCGTGGAGACAGCAGGGATTTCCCCGACTGCTGATCTCATTAGGGGGAAAATGTTCTGAGTACTTTCATGTTTTTTAAAAAAGCACTTTCCTGAAGCAAGCAGGACTTTGTTCACACATCCCACACCTTACGTTTGTGACAAGAAGTACCATGGAGAATGCTATAGGACCATGACTGCAAAGTCGAGAGTGTCGGTGACCCAGAGAGTGTGGTGACTGCAGCAGGGCAGTTCCCTCCTGGAACCTGCTCTAGACTGGGCAGCTGGAACTTACACAGATGCCTGAGGGAGGCCGGGTTAGGGAGTTAAGTTTGCTGGTGAAAGGGCTTTTGTGTTGCGTCTCCTCCCGTAAGTGGCTGCAGCTGCTGTCCTCTTCCCTCTTTTTGTCCTTCTCCCAGCACAGTGTAAGAGAAAGAAAGTTACTTCCCAGTGAGGTCCGAAGTTGGGCTGCGGCTAGAACGCTGTCTAGTGGTCTGCTGCCGCTTGGCTCATTCCTGCCTGGCTGGGAGTGAACCCACCTCTGTGGAGGGAGGGAGGACTCCTCTGAAGCAGGAGGGTTCTTCTAGAGGAAAGTGGGGTCTAATTAGAAGTCCTAAGGCAGTTCCACTTTGTTATGAAAGATAACAAGAGCAGCTATCCTGTTGGTTATTTGCATGGTGTTTAACAAAGTCGATGTTGTAAGTACTGATGAATAAATCTAGATAAGGAGGGGATTGAGGGCTCAAAGTTGTGAACTGAGATTCATGATCTTGCATTATTCTGTAAAAATAGATTGGTGCTCTCCTAATTTCCTACTGCCCTTCGAAAATAAGTTCAAATGAAGTGCAGGAGAGAAGCAGAAGCAACCTCCCCAAGAGTTGTTCCCATAGTGATTGTGATGACCGTAGGTCTGTTAAACCCCAGCAGGTGCTGGGGAGGTGGAGGCTGCAGAATTGACCGAAAGTTCTAAGCCAGCCTCCGCTCCACATAGTGAGACTCTGTCCCAAAAACATGATATACAAAAAAAAAATTCTTAAAAATTTCAGACACTTGGAATGTTACCACCACATACTGTTTTGAGGACTTCAAATGAAATCATTAATTTTCACAGCTATAACTAACTACTGCAGTCTCTGTGTTTTACATAAGCAGACATTTCCAGAGAGGTTAAGTCACTTGACCAGGACCAGTTGCTTCTAAGCAGCAGACCTGGATCCTGCTCCTCCCCTTTCCAAGGCAGCAGGCTAGAGATGCTCAGAAGAAGCCCATTTGAAGACTCCATTTAGACTCTGTTGGAGACTTGAATCTACATTTCAGACTTAGTCTTTAAGGGGCTTTGAATCTAAGAGTCTTTTTGACATGTTTTCATAGAATCACACTGAATTTTTTGTTTTAGCTTATTTGGGAGATTAGAACCTAACATTTTATAGTTTGGCATCAAAGAATTCAGTGTTTTTTTCCCAGTGAAGTGAATACAGTACAGTGTGTACAGCATGCTCATAGTACACACTGCCTTGAAAACAGGAGGATGAGCTCCTTCCTCTGAAAATAGGATTTTCGGTAGGCTAGATTCCCATTAGCCTTGCAACCTAGTTCATTCATTATGGCTGTGGTGGTGCTAATGCAGTGTTCACTTTCCCTTTCTGTGGAGTCACTTGTCATCACTGTCCTCTTGTCTTGTCCCTGAACATATCCTGGCTTCTACAACTGTATCTATCAGCTACCTAGTGCATGATGAGAAAGCCAATGATCACCTTCCTGGCAGGGAATCATTTTTCTGTGGGCTAGAGAGATGGCTCAAGGGTTAAGACTGTGCCTTGCAAGCTAAAAGACCTGAGTTCAGTTATCACATCCCATGTAAAAATGCCAGGTGCAAATGGTGCTGGCCTGTATTTCTGACTCTGGAAGATGGAGCCTGGGAATTCCCAGAGCAAAGCAAAAAGGAGGTAGAGCAATCCAGGATAATCCCCTAAGTCACCCTTAGACTCAACAGGCACACATAGTACCCTCTGATACACACACACACACACACACACACACACATACACACTCACACACAAAAACACAAAATAATTTTAGAGTGCCACATTTATAACTTCACAAGTGGCCTAAATGAGGGAAGGCTTCGTGTGCAATGAGTATCTGGTCTTTTCTTTGCTTACTGCCTACTCTGTGCAGTTGTGAAAACAGGACAGATTTTCAAGCTTCAGCGCTTGTCCATGTTGGATTTCATTTCTTGAACGTTGAGTGGCTTCTGTTCTTTAAATTATCATTTTTCAATTTATATTTTGTGTCTCATGCTTTTACAGTACCTCTGTCACATTTATTGATTGATTATCAACACACCTGGATCCTGTAAATTTTGCATGCCCACCACATGCGACTCTAGTCCCCTCAGTAGTCTTTCATACCTTTGTTCTAGGAATAAATACACCAGAGAGACTGCCATTCAAGGCCACATGCCTACACTCGCTCACTTGGCAGCTCTCCACTTCTGCCACCCTGATGGAAAGTAAGAAACACACATGAACTTCAAGCACAGTCTTATCAAGCAGCCTAGCTTGCCTTGCCAGTTAAGTTACTCTCACCACTTCAGGATATCTGATACCCCATTGAACCTGCTTCATTGCTGGGTCTCATGGCTAGTGAGCTAACCTCTTGAATGGGATTCTTTAGAATTTTCTTTTTAAAGTGTGGGGAGGCTACTAAATTTTTTTTAATTTATAAACTAAACAGTTATCTGAATGTGTTAATAATTTCTTAAAACTTTTTTAAGTCATAGTCTTATCACTGGTAAGTTCCTCCCTCCTTCATCCTCGTCATCATTATAGTTTTTAATAGTCTCCTTAGATGTTTGCAGTAATTCATGAAGAAAATTATGTTGCTCTTTACATGCTTTATGAAATGGTAAACATCTCTTAATCTCTAATGGAGATTATGGTACACATTGACTGCTGACCCTTGAGTTTTGAAATGTTCTGGTTTTTTTTTTAATCTGTCATTTTTTTATTAAAAATTTAATTATACATTTTAAAAATTTTTTACCAGTTCCCTCCCTCCCCCCTCTTCCCCCCGAACCCCCTCCTCCCCCTCCCCATCCCCCAGTGCCTCCCCCCCCAATTCCCAGAGAGTCCTTTATTGTGTACGCCTAACTCTCCACTGGGTCCTCCTCTCCGATGACATATAAGGACCCAGTGGCATTTCCATTAAGCCCTTTCTCTTGTTCCCCTTAAGCATAAGATCACTACTATGGCTGTCAATCCCTTGCCTCCAGGGGTCTCGGTGCCCTTAACAGATGCTAGACTTTATGAGGGCAACAGTGCGCTGGACATTGCGCAGGGCATGCAAAGTCCCATTATGATTGCTTTGGCCCCAACTATTGTTGAGAATCTTGCAAATCGTTGCTCCTCCCATCCTTTTGCTCTTACAATCTTACCGCCCCCTCTGTTTTGTTAAAGGTAAGAGGAATAATAGAAATGGAAGTAATTTAAGCCACAATACATATGACCTCATTCCTGTGATAGATACTTCTTGAGTAGAGGTCCTCTATCTTTCATGCACTCTCCTGCCACATTTCTGTGTCGCACATAGATGATGTTGTAGCCTTGTGGAGTCGCAGTGCCCCCAGTTTGGGCTGGTGCATTTGCACTGGTCGCCTTTGCTAGATCCCTGTGGACTTGGTCTCTGCCCTGTGATATGGTTCTGTTTGTCAGCCTTTGAGTATGCTTCCACTCGAATCAGCGCTTATTATTTCTCATCTCTTGTCCCTAAAATTTTCTTGACAAGTCTTTTTCTTTACCTGGAACTAATTGTTCTTTTCATGCACTTAAAACAAGAAAACATCCTTTCTTGGAGACTGTCTGTTCATGGAGGGCACACTGCATCTTCTTCCACTCCCCCCCAACTCCCGTGGGGTTCACATAACAGTACAAAGTAAATAGTTTGTTAGTTTGGTCTAATGAGCTTTGTTGCTTCTCTGGAGAAGCCTTTCTGTAGCACCAAGTCCTCTTTGCTTTTCTTTGTTCCAGGAAATAGTGCATACACTGTGCACCATTTAGACATGTAGACTGATACACTGACTCTTTCCTTTCTGTCTCCCTGGCCTGAGCATGTTGGCCAGCATAAGAGCACACAATTAGTCCACAGTTAGATCTACTAACACAATAATGGTCACAGTGAAGGCTGGGCCAAGCTTCTTTGCCACCCTCTTACCTGTTTCTAGACCCTCACAACTATGGTCCTTAATGTATTTGGTACCCCAGTGTCTTTTGAGCATGTATTGAAAATCGTATATTCTTTCTTCGGCTCCATCCTAGGCTGTTTGGTTTCACCATCATAGCGTTCCTGCAGAACTGAGCCTATCTCTGGGCTCACAATGTCTTAGAGCCCTGACTTTGACGTTTTCTATTCTAAAGGTTCCAGAGTTACTAGTTCCCACAAGTTCTTCTGCAGAGGACCAGGGGGGGTAAACAGTGATGGCTGCTTTTGGATGGAGCATTTGTATAATGCTCCACAGCCTCCACATATACCTACATATACTGCAGGGCACTTAACCTAGTGTTGTTATGCTTTTTTTAAAAAAAAATTTGTAATTAATGCTTTTAACACAGTCATTTTTATTTGTTTTATAATTGAACCAGAGCAACCTTCAAAATGGGAAAATTTGTACATGTACGTAAAATGATTCAGCATAAACTCATTCCAGGTTGTTTCAAGTAAAATTTTAAAAAGTAATATACATATGTTGATAAGGAAACCCTGTCTCCCCAATGAGCTATGCAAGATATAGTTACAGTAAAGTAAAAATTCTATGAAAAAAATTTTAAGTCAAACAACTCTCTGTGCCAGGATTTGTGTTTAATTGTGATAGTGTACCATAGAGACCCTCTTGCTCTACTTTTGTATTCCTTTATTTGACTAATCTGTTAAAGTTAATTTCCTTGACACTCTCATGTTTCGTTTACATGAACTTAAAAATCCAGGTACATAGGATTTAATAAACCATTTTAGATTTGTGACTAGGCCCTTTATTTAAGTAGAAAGAAACCTGAAGAAATAATGCTGTCTTTGAAAAGTCATTGTTTATATGAAACGTTAGTCACACAAACTTCAAGAAAAATGAAGTCAGAACGTTATGGCACATGCTCAGAAGCTTGGGCGGGCAAACCACTTAGGTGTTTTTTATTTCTATGTGGAGATAACTCCCTTATTCATTCTCAGTTCAAGCCCCCTCACCCCCAATCTATTTGTTAACATGGATTTCTATGACATTCATTTTCTTTGCCTTTTTAGTCTGAAACTTAACTATAAGACTGTGGCAGACCTCTGTAGTTCTCTTATCCTGGCACTGGATCATAGATGATCCTCTGTAGTTCTCTTATCCTGGCACTGGATCATAGATGATGAACGCCTTCTCAGTGATAGTCATCTGTAGAGAAATCAATTAAATGCCATGTGGTGATTTTCCTCTGTGACTGTGTTGCTCAGCTAAGATGTTTAGCTATTTAAATGAAAAGAAGAAATAGATGAGCTTGGCATTTAAATGCCAAGTTAGCTTGTTGGTTGAGGCAATAGGATGGAAATCAGTTGTTTCCAAAGGATCTAAAAATAGTTGAAGTTTTTTCTCACCATGTACGATGGCACATGCCTGTAAATCACCTGGACTTACATGGTGGAGACAGGAGTTTTGTAGCTTGAGACCAGCCTGGCATACTTAGTAAAACCTGATCTAAAAAGAAAAAAAAAGTGTTCTTTATTAACTGAGACAGCTGTGTACAGAAGGGTCCAAAATACAGAAGCTGCTTAGAAAAGCAAAGAAGTGGCTTCTTGTGTTTGGTGTGAAACAGTCCTAACTATGACATCTGCAGAATAAAATTTTATGTGTGTTCTGCAGTGCAAATTAAGAAATCTGCCTTTGCTTTTCATTTGCAGAACATAAGCTTTGTGAGGGTAGAGATGGTTTTGCTTTGCCTGTTTAGAGCCCTGCTTAACATGAGGACACACAGGAAAACACTTGCTAAATGTCTGAACGTTTGAAATGGATGCAGACTTTATTTTAAAACAGTAAGAGCAAACAGCTAAATAGCTCTAAGTTTGTTCTGTAGGTTCCTATGTTCTTGTAGTTTAGCTGCAATGCTTTTTCCATTTAAAAAAGGTTTGTAGATACTCCAGTCAGGAATATAGAACAAGAAAGTAGTTTAACCTATTCCTTTTGTTGATATTTTCCCTTTTCTCGAAATAGCTTCATTCATCAGATTGAGTACTAAAGCCTAGACTTGGGACTCCTGGATTCCGAGGCTTCCCAGGAGAGCATCCTCAAGCTAGACCCTGGTTCCTGGGGTTATGGGATGGCCCTGGAGCTGTATCATCTCTTTCGGTGTATAAATATCCATTTCCTCTGTATGTTATTTGGCAGAACTTTCAGTTCTACCAGATTCTCAGATTAGTGGATTCTAGTTTGATTTTTTTCTTTTTGACATTATGAATGATGAATTTCAGAAAATTTAAATGAAATAGCTACTTCTAGAGTTTATTGAGCACTTTTCAAAACTGTACTTTGGATTACATTGAGCGCACATGGATTGATATGTTCTTCGAAAAACCCATGTGTTATGCATTGTAAATCTCTTGGTCATTTCTGTTGACAGGTGCTATTGACTGAGAAGTGATTCTTAGATTCTTTGAAGACTGGTTGAGTAATGGAGAAAAATTCAGTAACCAGATGCCCCTCCTTTTGGTATTCTGGGGGTCGAACTCAGAAGCTGCCTGTGGGCTGTCCAAGTACTCTACTACTGAGCTACTTGCTATTCCCAGCTTGCTTTTATTTATTCTCTGTTTTGAGATAGACTGTTAGTAATTTACCCAGACTGCCTTGAACTCAATCTGACTCTGTAGTCCAAAGAGGCCTTCAAGTTCTCTGAGTAGTTAGGATTGTTACCTACCTATACCACTGGGGCTGGCTAACTACTGATTATGGAGCATAGGATGTACAAACACTAAAGAAAGTAAAGAAGCAAAACACCCCCCAAATAAAAACTTTTAAAAAAATTCCTTGTTTCAATAACTACAAGTGAATGGATTTTTTTTTCTTTCATTTGCTCTTTTCCTGGTTGATGTTTAGGGCCTTTGATTCTAAGCTTTTCACTCATGTGGATAGAAAATTTAAAGATTTCTCTTCAGGGTGATTAAAGGAAGATGGAAGTTTTCCTCTCATCCATGTAGAAATCCATAATGGAGAGACAGGGAGTATCATGGAAAGAGACGGTGGCTAGGCTAAGTGGAATAAATATAGACTTAGGTGAAACACTTATTAGAGATGACTGTGTCTCTGAGTTTTCTACCGGGAAGCAAACCATTTTGAAGCTTAGTGGCATCAAGTAATCACTGTTTCTGTAAGTTACAGTTCTTCCAAGCACAGTTTGGATATGATCTGTAGGGCTGTGCTAGACACTGGCTTTGCATTGCTTCTTTATCTTGTGGCTGTGCTTCTAGGGTTGACTAGGAATCGTATCTGTTCTCAGCCCGTTCTGGATCTGGTCACCTGGTGGCCCCAGGAACTATAAAAAGAAACAGCAGGTTCTCTGGGACCTACCTTCAGGAATTTCTACGCTGTTGCTTATCCTACGTGCTGTAGGCTTATTTGACAAAAAAAAAAAAAAAAAGGTAAACTATTTTGGGAGGAGATGTATGGTTTCGTTTTGATGTCTCAGTCTGAAGACATAGAGATTTTCATCTGTTTTTTTTTCTTTTTATATCCATGGGTTTTTGTTTTTTTTTGGGGGGGTGGATCTTAAGTGGGCTGAAGAGTATGAGCGGAAATAATAATAATAAAAAAAAGTGGGCTGAAGAAATTAAAGGCTTTTGAAAGTGTTCTGTAAAGGTAGATGTATCTCGAAAACTTTACTTTTTATAGTCAGCTTACTTCAGATTTTTGAATACCATTAAAAATTCAACTATTAAGATGTATCTTCAAGTTACTTTGAATACATTTCTATTGAATCCAGAACCTAATGCACACTTCTGGTATTTCTGCTTTAAATTTCAACTTGAATGTAAATGTATTAAAAATAACTGGAAGATACATTTTATTATCACTTAGTATTATACCAGGTACATTTTGTTAGCACTTAGTATTATGCCCAATTTAGCTGATGTTAATTAGTTATCAGTATATATGTAACAGGTTCAACAGGAGAAAGTTCTGGAACAAGATGAAATAGAAATCTTGGGATTTGAATCAGGAACCTGTAATATGCCTAGCTTGCTAAGCCACCTGGTAGTATTTCTGCATAGGAATTTGGGGGTTCAATGTTTAACTACATTGCCTTGTTGAAGGAAACTTATAACCAAGTTGGAACAAAGTGTTTTAGAGAAGTAACTAAAAATCAGTTGCTGTTTTCTTCTTGCAAATAATGAGTAAAACCACCAAAGTAAATAGTCATCATTAGAGATAAAAAGAAAGACCACAATAAAGTGTATATGTATTATTTATTACTTGGAGGAAAGTTCAGTGGCCATTAAATACCAAAATGAGCAATGCTATTTGGAACAACTTTGTTCATAGGATGAAATTACATTTTTGTCCCTTTCAGCACCCCCCTCCAGGTTTAGACATCTTCACAGGGTTCCATTATTTTAAGGCTTATCTGCCAGCTTAAATGGGGTGGTGGGTTACTTGAGCCTTGTGTGAACAGGGTTCACAAAGTATTTGACTTGGAATTGTGCTTGGCCCGTACTATTTTAGGATACTTACAGTATGTGAGTCATCTCTGCTGGAGTCTTTTGGGTGGCAAGTGTCCCAAACAGTGACAGGGTATGTACAACTGCGATGTTTTTCTGTTACTTATTTCATTCCTTCCCTCCGTTCCTCTCCTACCTCATCCCTCAGTTAAGTAGTTCCTCACAGTGACAAGTACCCTGACCAAAGCACACTCCTTGAGTTTGAGGTTTATCCCAGCTCATTGCTCCAGGTCAACATCCATCACACATAAGGAAGGCACAACAGTAGGAGCTTGAGATCGCGTCCCATTCGCAGCCAAGAGCAGGAAGCGACAGGTGAGAGCATGCCGGCTTGCCAGCTTGCCCTTTCTGTCTTTATACCAACCACATCTTTCTGCATGTCTCCTGTACCAAGGACAGTCCACTGTGTGGGCCGAGTCTTAACCACATCGTGTGTACTAACCATCTTGCTTTCCACGGAATCTAGCTGTGTTTGCTGCCCAGGTTATGTGGAGAATTAGTCTCAAGGGATCCTCCTGCCTCAGCATCCTGAGCTTCAGGGACAACATGCTCCTTTACAGGACTGGTCCCAGCTTCCCATGCTTACATAATGCTATGTAGTAACTAATGTAATCTGCTGCACATATAGTGCTATATGGCAACTAATGTTATTTGCTATTTATAGTTACCTTCAGAAAAGATGGGATATGCAATTAGATAGTAACTGAGGAAGTAGCTACTAAAAGTTGGAAAAATAATATGTGAGAAAGCATATTCATTTTGTTGGGGGAGAGGGTATGGGAGCTTCTAATGGTGTAGTAACCCCAGTATGTTTTTAAATGTGTGTATGTATGTGTGTGTGTTTAATCAGGCACTTGAGTATGGGTGTACCTGTGGTGGTCCAAGGGTGACATTAGGAATTGTCTGGATCGCTCTTATTGCTTTTGCTCTGGAGTGTTCCAAGTTCTGCCTTAAAAGATCAGAATTACAGGCAACTAGTCTGCGTTTTAAGTGGGATTTGGAGATCCAGACTTAAGGCAGGGCTTTAACCCCCGAGTTATCTCCCTAGTCTTTAGTCTGTATTTCAAAGAAAGTTAATGTAAATGGTTTTCCTGTTCTTGCCTATGGATGTTATGAGATTGGCCCTGTCACTCTCGGATGGTGCCCCATGGTGATTGGATGTCCTCTGTGATTGGTTGGTGCATCCTTGTGAGAGGAGGAGGTAGAATGCTTCTTGCTGCCTATTGGGGACCGGGCAGCCTTGTCTGATGATGTTTAGTGAGGATATTAAAAACATTGGCTGCTGGTGGGAATTTTTTTTTTTTTTGGTCATCGATATTGATGGCCTGATCCTGGTGTGACTTTTAAAGTATTCCAAGGAAGTAATTCTTGTGGTGGTAAACTACTGTCAAAGCTGGGTGGAAACTCATTTTTTAATTGCCGAGTTGGACCTCTCTGGCTTTATGTGAATGGATGCGAGAAAACAACCCAGTAATTAATTTCAAAGGAAGCTTTGTTTCCAATTAAAAACTGTCCAGCAATAGCTTTTGTGAAATTCCGAGTAAATCAAATGATTTCTTGGGGTAAACATCTGTTGTTTTATTGAAGTTGCTCCATTGAAATAACTCTTCAGGGCACACTTACGACTACAGTATATGTAATTCTGATTTGACCGGTGAGAAATGCATCTTCCCTGTGTGAGCAGATGTGATGGTCCAAAGTAAGTCCTTCCTGAGCCGTTTTCCAAAACACTTATTTAGGCTGCCATTGTGAAACAGTGGTGAGCTTTACGTGATTAACAAGGTCCTCTGGGCTTCCAAAATCATTACCTTGTGTAATTAATTAAAAACCCCACACTTCCCTCCTCCCTCCCCCACATACTTCTCTGTGGAGAACAGAAGCATTAGTGAAGACTAGCTGCTGTTCTGTAGAACTTGGTCGATCTTCTGTTCTTCCACATTTTCAGTAAATTTTGGGATAGGCACCCGGGAAGCTTTTCATGTCACTGGGTTAAGTGAACGTGGAGAATTAAAAATCTACTTATGCCCTATCACCCCTGCTGCTTTGGATCTCATTGGGGCGTGAGCAGTTTCACGTCCGAAGTTGTGAATGAAACTTAAGTAAATATGTTTATTTTGTGCTGGCTGCTGACCAGGAAATCTCCAAGGGCTGAAAGTTTTGTTCCTGTTTTTTTTTTTTTTTTTTTTTTATACACTCCTGCTGGGTGAACCATCAGTGTGACAGGTAAATAGCATTCCTGGGTAAAGCTCTAGACACTTCCCACTTCGTTTCTTCTGGGAGGGTGAATGTAGGGATTGTCTGGCTGGGAACCCTATTGATTAGGTCACTGCCTGCTCTGCAGAAAACAGAGCTGCCCGGGGACTTTCTCCCTGCAGGGGATTTGCTAAAGTCCTGTGTGAAAGGAACCCCAGGGGTGTCGCCATTACGTTATGAACAAGAATCAGTTCAGGCCAACAGAGAACATATTAAGGACCTATTAACTTCTACAGGCTTGTCTTTCCAGTTGAAAAGCTCTTGGGAGCCAAGGCTTAATAAAAGGAAATTATTGTCAAAGCTACTGAAGGTGCATCTTGCCCTATCTCTGTTGGGTGCATCTGTTGAATTGCAAATTTATTTCCTGCTGGGGCATCTGCCTAGCTTTAGAAGTCCCCTTTAAATGTCTTGAAAAGGAATTTAAGAATGATTACATGATGTTGATTTTTTTTTTTCCCAGAAGCAGCGGAACAATTAGCAAAGAACCATCTTTTTTTTTTTTTTTTTAATGAACTTTGCTTTCCACTTCAAAAAAAATGGCTGTTGTAGAAGTACGGGAAAATGTAGAGAACCACATAGTTAAACCCACTACCAACAAGACAGTGTTGGTCAAATGATTTGCTAGTGTGTGTGTGTGTGTGTGTGTGTGTGTGTTCAGGTGCTTGCTTTTCCTTCTCCAGCACTATTGGTGGTTTAAAAACAAGTGAATGCAAACTACATTCAAGGAAGTGTCCTCATACATCATGTCTTTCATCTCAGAGCCTCCTGATTGGGAAGTGTTCTGAAAGAATGTGAATTTGGGAGGCTGAGCTGTAACAGAGGTAGCTGTGATATGTGCGATGTAGTCTTTCTACCTGTAAGTACTTTCCTTTTTTGTGTATGTCCTGTTGCCCTAGCATAAATTCCAGGAAGTGAAGCTACTATGTCAGTAGGTTGAAGAGTAAGTAAAAGAAAACTTTTAATGTAAGTCACCATGTTTCTGGTCAGGAACAAGGTCCCAGCCACCGTGTGCTCATTTCTCTACATTCTCTTTGCTCCCAATTATTTGGACATAGCTTTGAAGTTGGCTTCCGTTGTGTGGGTGACAAGTATTGCCTCATTTGAAAGCTTCACCACTGAAACAGTGATGCTAATATTGTGACTATGTAGCTTTGTTTTCATTTAGACCAACCTTTCTTTACACCATGTCCTGACTTAGCTGAGCTTTCTTCCCAGGGGCATCTTTACATTAATTTGTTAGGTTTTTTTTTAACTTTCATTATTATTTTCTGTGTGTGTGTGTGTGTGTGTACGTGTGTGTGTGTGTGCGTGTGTGTGTGTGTGTGTGTGTGTGTGTGTGTGTGTCAGTGTCAGAAGGCACTGTGTGTTCCTGTGGAGGACCAAGGGTGACTTCCGAAATCATCCTGGATTGCTTCTACCCCCCTTTTGCTTTGACCAGGATTTCCCAAGCTCTACCCACCAGGGTCCGAAGTACAGGCCACAACCATTTCTGCTTCATGTTTTTATGTGGAACCTGGGATCCGAACTCAGGGCCTTCTGCTTGTGAGGCAGAGTCTTAGCCCTTGAGCCATCTCTTCAGCCCTGTTAATGTATTTTAAAAGTCAGTGTCTCTCCAATGCCAGATGAAGGTTATGTAGAGAAAATCCATTTATGAATCTGTATTCTTCATCTGTCTTGGTTAGTTAGATACTGCTTACTCTGTAAAGTCATGTTTCAGAGAAATTTGTGGTTTTAGTTTAGGATTTTCACATAATGAGAAAGTGACTTTACTTTTATAATCGAACATATAAGTTCTTGATTTCCTAAAGTGATCCTTGTAAATGGATTCAGTTTCCTCCATCCACTGTTAATATATAGTTAATTGACATACTGATTAAATCAAAACAAATTATTTTCTTCATGGGATAATTTGAGATTATCAGATTTGTTTTCAGACTGAATAATCAATGCTTATTTAATTTAAAAGCAAAGCTTTTAATTTATGTTAAGCATTTAGAAATGGGAATCTTGATCAATCCATTATCTTTGGATCTGGGTTTGATTCCTAGAACCTATATTACAGAAGAGTCAAAAATTGTAACATGGGCTTATAACCAATGCCAGCACTAGGAAGACTGGGGCTCATTATTGTGCCAGCTTAGCCTACTTGTGGAGCTTCAAACCAATAAGTGATCCTGAAGCAAAACAAAATAGTGGGTGATTCCTGAATAAGGACACTCAATATTTACCCCTGGCCAGCACATACTTACCCATGCACATGTGTATCTGCACACACACATGCACCCATATGACTGTACCCCCTCACATATATGCATGCAGATAAAAAGAACTGAGCAAAGACTGAAGCATATGCAAAACACAGGGTTTTATTCAAGATATAACCAGGTGTATAACTGTTAAAAGCCAAAAGGACAAAGTATTGGAGGCGTTTTATGCCGGTGCTTTAGGTAGTAGGTTCAAGAATTAAGCTTTAATGTAATGTTTATAGTTGAGGCAGGATGATGCATGGGGACCAATGAGACCAAAATGTTGTGTGTGTTTACAGATATTTAAATGAACTGAGGTAGTAAGCCCTGGAAAAAAGAACAAACATTCAGAAATTCATATTTATTTCATTCTTTCTTAGTTTCATGTTGCATTGATAGCTCATAAAAAGTCCATCAATCTAATTGATCAGTACAGTTATTAAGATGGGAAGAAGTGTGTGTGTGTGTGTGTGTGTGTGTGTGTGTGTGTGTGTGTGTGTGTTGCTACATGTTCTCTACAGGATTTGGGTGGAGAAGAAAGCACATGGTCTTCCTGCCTTCCCGTACCCCGCAGCTCCTTCTCAAAGCCACAGTCTTGAATAGATGCATCTTTAATCATCTGGAAGTAAGAAATCTATTATTTTCTAAACCAGACAGTGGGTCGTCTATTTTAATGGGACTCTTGGTTGATTATGACTCTTGCAGGGCTTTCTTCCAGATGCCTACTTCCCATGGATATTTGAATTCTCCCTTTAGGTATTATCATAAGTGATTCAAAGAGCCAGACAAGGTATAATAGGAATGTGTCATGTTGGTGGATTTTTTTTTTTGGTGGAGTTTTCCTTTGCTGTTTTTTTAACATTAATAGAGTTTGAAAGAAATGGATTTTGTTATGCAGATTCCCATAACCTGTATGCTCCCTTTGTTGGGTGCTTAGAAATCAACCTTTCGTCACAAGTGCACAAGTAAATCTACAAGGTGCTGTGTTGTGACCCACCAAATGGAACTGAGAGACCAAAATCTGCCAGTGGAGAGGACTGTGCTCCAAACTTCACGTGAAGAGAGCAAAGTCTTAGAGGTTAACAGAAAGTGGTGCCTTTTTTAGAGTGACCGTATGCCAGCTCTCTAGAAATCAGTATGTTTAGTTACAGTAAATTCCATCTACAGGAATTCATTAAGCAGGCTGAAAATGAACCTTACCTTTATGCTCCGAAAAGTTCTAGAAAGGAGCCTTAGAATTTCATGAAAAGGGCAAAGTTAGTTGGCATGACACATATCAGATGCACTGTCCTTATCTAAAGAAAATAATAGGAAAGAGAATGTAATCCCAGGCCATGTTTGCTGACTCTGAAGTTCAGTGACTTCAAGAAAACCTGAATGTGAAGGTGTTTCAGTTGTAATGGGACCTTTAGTCCTCCACATGCTCTGTTCTTACTTCATTCTCTGATTGCAAGTGCTCACGCAGTGGTCCTTTGACCTCTACTTGCACTGCTATTTGAATTTCTTCCTAAGGACACAGGCGGACTCCTAGCAGCACGACATGTAAGGCCTTCTCTCCCTTCCCTGGGAGCAGACCTTCCCTGTCTTCTTGGAGTGCCTGTCTGCTGGTGTAATACCCTGGGAGAGCCCTGTCCTGTAATGAAAGAAAGGTGGCTGAGCCAAAGGGCGGCAGATAAGCGCGGAATGCTCCTTGACTGTGTGTGTCCTTTTGGCTTGGAGTCCTAACTTGTGCACTTTGCTAGCCCAGTGGATTAGAAGGTGGGGAGAGGTCATTGGTTGATTTTTTTTTTTTTTCTTTTTAGAAACTTGTGTTTCATGTGCAGTTGGGATTGCATACCTAATTCTTGTATTCCTGACTTACTTTTGGACATGAAAGGACTTGCCAAGTGACAAGAGACTGGCCTTCTCAGTTAGTTAAAACTGAACACAGAATATTAAAGCCACATTTCAGGGGCTTCATAATGATCTTATCTGGAGCTTATCTACAGGTCACCTTTTTTTGTTTAAATTTGTCACATTTTTGTTTAATTTTGTTACCCTGTCCACAGTGTCTCAGTGTGCACCATTGAAATTGGTGTTTCTTCCTCCTGGTTACCCCAAAGTTAATGATTAACATCTGGTCATTCACTTATGGGAAGAATGTTGATTGCTTTGGAAAATACACAGTAATTGTTTGAAGTTTCCTTGGGGACTTTGCTAGCTGTTTCATTCTGTTGAGCTGAGCCGGGCCAACTGTCAGCTCCACTCTTGGCTTCAGAATGTTCAGGTATGGAAGGAAGGCACCTTTTTTTTCCCCTAGGGAGGAAACAGTTCACAGTAGCCAGTGAGTCTTGTATATGAGCCAACAGGAAATTGACAAAAGCACATTCTCTTTCTCTCAATCACGATGGCAGGCGTGTTGGCCCTAATTATGCATTGTGCTGTGGAGTGTCAAGCTGGGAGTGGGATGGGTCGGAGGAGGTTCAGTGTAGATCTCACAGTGTAAGATCTTGTTGCTATATACACAGTTCATAATCATCTGAGTGGTCAGATGAGGTCTCCTTTGTCAAGAAAATTTTCTTATAAATTTACTGCAGTTGTTAATACAAGAAACAAATTCTGGCTCATTTTTGTTGAGAAGGGAAGTATACGTAGTTCTAGCTAAACTATTATTTTTTTGTTCATGCATTTGAATAAGTGAATCATGTAATACCTGTGTATGGTCTCAGTGGAATTAATGAGCAAGTCTTATTTTGCCATAACTCTTGAAAGCCAGAGAACTTAATTTTCTTCAGCTTTTAATACAGTACTTTGTGATTCTCTTTTTTTTTTTGGTCAAGATTTTTTGGATATTTCTGAAGGCATTTAATCATGTTCAGATTTTTTCACAGATCTCTCTGATCTCAGAAAGGATGGTTAACTACAGTCAAGGGAAAGGATAAGCCATAAAGCTGGTGATGGATCCTAGACCTTTCAGGCAACCCAACCTAGGGAATTAGCTTGGAACCTGGGAGCAGGCTGTGGGGAGGGCTGAAAATGTGTCTGTGGCCTGCTCAGTAGCAGTGAGCAGGTGCACTTCCCACCTGCCTTTCTGGGTCCATTCTCATGGGTGATGACTTTAGAGGTTCCTCCAGGAAACTGGAAGTAAAAAGGTGAAAGGATTTCAGAGAATTGAAAGGAGGCCTAGGAGAAAGAGGTCCCAAGGCTTTTTTCCTTCAGTGGGCGTTTTAGCTTTTATTGACAGGACTCCCAGAACCTGATTGTACTGAGGACTTCAGTGTACAAGGTGGGCAATGCTGTGGTCTTCATGAAACTTTCCTTCTGGAAAGAGAGGACAACTAAGATGCAGATTTCTCACACTTCTGCACATTTGTACACATATACACACATGCATGTGGACACACATACACATCTAAAAGTGCTGTGAAAGGCAGAAAGATTGCTCAGATGTTAAAGCGCTTGCCATACAAACAAAGGGACCAGTTTCCTGGATCCTATATAAAAATGCTAGGGCGGATGTGGCAGCTTGTCCATAATTCCAGCCTCTAAAAGTGGGGACGGGGAGGAGATTCCAGAGCAACCTAGCTAGCCAGATTAGCCCTATGGCAAGATCTGGGTTTGATTAGAGGAACACTTTCACAAGGTAGAATGTAGAAGGATAAGTGAGGATGACTCCTCATTTTATCCTTGGCCCTCCATACCTACACAGTGTGTGTGTATGTGTGTGTGTGTTTGCTTGCATGTGTGTGACCATGCAAGCACACACACACACATACACACACACACTCTCTCTCTCTCAGGAAATGGGAGAAGAAAGTACTGTGGACAAAATATATTCACACAGTGTGATAATGTTTGCTTGGATGTGCACCACCCCTTTAGACTGAATGGCCAGGGACGAGCTTCTGGGGGGAACTGTGTTGAGTGAGCTGATTGAAGAGCCAGCCAGCCATTGAAGACACCTTTTGACTGGAGAGAACCCGAGGCCTTAATACTAGCTTGCTTGTGCAGCGGGACGTCAGCCAGGGGACTGGTCCTAACTGTGAGGCAGGACACCCAGCAGTGCCAGGAAAGACCAGGGACAGATGGGCACCTCCCTGGTCCACTGTGGGCAGCCCTGCCTTCCCACAGGCCGGACCAGCTTCTTCCTTACACCCCCAAGATGATCTGTCACCACCGATGGCAAGACAGACGCAAAAGAAGGAATATGCTCCCATCTGTAGTGCTGCTCCTGTGAGCTTTGATGATAGACCAAGCCAATTCTCTTTGGCAATGGACTTTCTTTTGGGTATAAATCTTGAAAAAGATCACTATGTTAACCACTTTTAAAAAATTGCAGAAGGCAAGGTTTGTTTTTTTTTCTCTTAGAAACATGTTTTTAATTTCTAAAATGTTTGTGTTTATGCACAGAGTTCATAAAAATCACATTAGAAACATTTGTAGTTTTCAGTTCCTCAGAAGGTGAGTTAGTGTATTTTCCAAGCTGCTCTCAGGGAGGTGTCTAGCTTGAGCTCTGCACCCAGTGGGACGCTCTGGTGTTAATAACTTGGTTCATTTGATGACTAAGGATTAGGTATGATATAGACACCTACTTTAAGCATGTCTTTGATGAACTTGGTTAGATTTAACTTGGATCTTTTGAAAAAAAAGTTGGAAAATGAGCTGAGACCAACCTCCGTATCAGTAAGTAGATATCAAAGTATCAGTGGTAGCTAAGCTGCTGCTTTTCTTTTGCCCCCAAAACTTGTAATTTGGTTTTTCCAGCATAGGGGCATGCACCTGTAATCCAGTTCCAATTCCAGCATGTTGGTGGTCAAGGCAGGACAACATTGAGTTGGAGGCCAACCTGGGGAACAGATGCTGTCTCAAAAAATAAAAATAGGGGCCTGTGATACAGCTCAGTGGGTATGTGCTTGCAAGCCTGACTACCCCAAAACCCACATGGTGGAAGAACGATGGGCTCTGACCTTCACCTGGGTACCACAGCATGCTCTGTTTCTCTCTCTCTCTCTCTCTCTCTCTCTCATTATAAAAAATAAAAACAAGTTAGGGATTAAAGTCATTTGTATTTCTTTGATATTCTTTGTAAATCTCAATTTTGTTTTAGTTTCTTAAGCATCAAAATAGATTTAGTAACTATCTTTTATTTTTATACTGATTAACTGATTGTTCTCTATCCACACTTTTATACACAAGAAAATTGAGGTATGAAGAGGATAATGAATTGGCACAGTCAATTAAATTTAATAGAAAGTGGAATTGAGACAACAAACCACATGATTTGCGAATAGCTGGTTATATTGCTTGAAGAATGCTGTTTTTAAGTAGCAGACAAGAGAGGAGCAAAATGTCCATCCTTTGCAGTTATTTCCATCTTCATTTCTAAAATAGTCAGGTAATATCCTTGAGTAGTGATTGGAATGTGTGGTAAAGTCGGAGCCATTGATAGTGTGGAGGTAGGGCCAGGAGTACTTTCTAAGTTCCTTGGAATTTTATCGAATCACTCAGGGTGGGATAGTATCACTAAACCTTGCTTTCCTCGGTATTTCCTCCAGGCCTTGGAAATGCCATGTTGTACTCCTGCTGGTATCTGGGTTGTTGTAGCAGCATGCCTTTGTCTGCTGGACGCCTCTCAGAGTGTCCAGATTCGAGATTTCAAGATATTCTTATCCTGGTTACAGCTTTGATTCAAGCCTTTTGACCTGATGACCGACCACACATTCTCCCTGTGCCCCTTGGATCTTTGTCTTCTCATCTGTATGGGAGAGGTCCAAGGACAGCTTGTAGAATTAGAAGTTAGTGCTCTCGTTCCACCTCATAGGTCTAGATATCAGACCCAGATTGCCAGACTTGGCTTCAGGCGTCTTTACCCACTAAGCCACTTCACCTTTTTTCTTTGTATTAGCATGTTGCAGTTCATCGTTGTGCCCTTTCGTTTATGTTTCTCCTGGTGTTTAGTTGGACTGTATGCACTATAGAGACTTTGGCTGCATGACGACCTGATGATTTTCATATTGTTTTACTAATTGGTAGGAGTCTCAAGGAAGAAGATGCTACATCCTAAGCATAAGTTTGTTAAAGGACAGTATTACTTCTCATTTCCACGTGCACACATACACAACTCTGCTTCAGTAGAAGGACGCGAGCAGGGACAACAGAATTGTAGCAGTTCTATATTTTTAATTTTTCTTGGTTTTACTTCTTTGTTTTAGATATTTAGGGTAGAAAGACATCCCCCATCTATCCTTTGTGTGTGCATGTGCAGGCATGTACACGTGTGTGTGCTTGTGGAGACCAGAGACTGATCTCGAGTCTCTATTTCGCTCCTCCTTAATTTCTTAGTGACATGGTCTCATTGGGATCTGCGCTGGCCTTGCAGGCTGCATGGATCCTTCTGCCTGTGCCCTCCCAGAGCTGTCACCTGCACTGCACCCCCAGTGCTTCAAGTGACTTCTGGGGTTCTGAACTCAAGATTCTCCCAGACCCCACCATCTCTTCAGATTGTCTGTTTGTGTCTGAAGAAATGTCTTCACACTTTCAAACTGACGAATCAGCTGCATCTTCCCTGAATTCTTTAGCTGAGTGTTTCTGAGTATTCCATCAAACCTGTTTCCTGTTTGCTTAAAATAGTGCCCCTCAGGTCATTTTCCTCGATGTACTACAGTGACAGCTGATAAATCTTGGTTATGGTTGTTTGGTTGTGAGAATACACTTCCCGTCCTAGATTTGTTAGTTCTTGATTATTTACTTGCTAGTTTTAGAATTCTTAATAATGTCTGTTGTGATTCATTTTCTTCATGAGAAACAAATTAGGGGAATGTATATATTGCAAATCATACACATTTTTAGATCATTTTTAGTGGTGTTTGAGGTCATTTTAAATGTTTGTCAGCGTAAAAAGTGATGCTCAATGTTTCTAGTGACCAGTAGTAGTAAGTAACCAGGGCCAGCGAAGCTTGATGGAAATTTAGTGTCTGATTTCTTGAAATTATAGACTTAGCTGCAAATAGGATATTTAAGATATGTGAATGTCACCTGTACATTACTTCTTTTCAGGTTGCAAAATACTTAGAATTTCAAAATTTTAAAGATTGTTTTGTGATAAAATTTAGTTTTAAAAAGTCCCCTCCCTTCTCACTTGATCAAAAAACACAGGCCCAATTAAAGAAAACTGCCACTGGGGAGTGACTGGGAAAGGTCTGTGTTTACACAAGTCCATTACCACAGGCGCTAAGAATCAAATGAGGTTTCTGTTTGCTTGGCTGGTGTTCAGTTCATGTGGAACATACCTTTCCTTTTGCCTAACTGAAATGCTTGTGCATCTTAGCTTTCATTTTAAGAAAGACAGTTACTGGTCTCTGCATTTAAAATTTGTCATATAGGAGCCCAAACGCTTGCGCCTTCTCCAGCGTGTGCATTCTAGGACTCTGGAGACAACAGCGGTCTCGTTTGGAAAGAGGTGTGTGTGTGTGTGTGTGTGTGTGTGTGTGTGTGTCTGCGTGTCTGTGTGTCTGCGTGTCTGCAAGGGGAACAGGATTCTCATTCCATTCCTTCTTTAGCCAGGGAAAGGAGTTTGGCCCGGCTCAGTCATCTCAACGGATACTCTAAGCACTGAATGGTGCTTTGTCTCCACACTGGAGCACTTTGCAGTACAAATGCTCCAAGCGGCAGTTACACTTCTCAACGCAGGAAAACCTGCAAGTCGCTCCTGAAAGCTGCCTTGGCATTCCTGTAATTTCTTAAGTTAGGGTGATGGGACTTTTATTGAAACCTTTATTAAACAATGGCTTTGAAATATTTTTATATTGGTCATAGCTACAGAGATATTTTCTTTTGGAAAAATTGGAAAGCAGGGAAGAAAATTCTCTCATGCCTGTACCTCCCCAGTTCTAATGTATGACTCTCTCACACAAGGTAGATTTTTATTGTGATTAATTTTTTTAAGATCATATTTCACATGTTGCTCCATCAAATTTTGGCAGAAATTTGTAGCCTTCAAAAAGGATTCTTGGTTGGCATTTGTGTAAGACAGAAGCTAACTGTTCATACACCTACTTGTTAAAATACTGTGTCATCCTTCTCAAGCAAATACCTGTTTCTTGTTCTGCTGACTCAGCCATTCATTTTGTTTGATTGTCTTGCTCACAAGACCAGGTTTCTTTTCTACTATTATCTTTGCCCAGCATGGTAGGAACTCAGGTGTTATAGAAATTTAAACAAATTGAAATCAGTAATGCCAGGTTCTACATTATTTCTAGCAAGATGCAACATACTATAAACTAATGTCGCTTATCCTTGTTGCATTCCTTTTTGATGAAGAAGATAAATCATAGAGTAGTTTTAGAATGCCCATTAAGTCAGTGTTAAACAGGTAGTTAAAACAAGCAGACATAAACCAACAAATGCACTGACATTTCTTTCCTTGAAGCGTCACTTTTGGTCTACTACAAAAGTTTTATAACTGGCTTATGAGCTCTGAATCTGATACTTCCTGCTTAGATTCAGAAGTCAGTAACTGCATTCACAGCTTAGTTTCAGTATCCCGGTGGCAGTCAGTGTTAATTCATCATAGTATAAATTTAGTCTGCACATCAGAGGGACGTGCTGTGATGCTGTCTCGTGTAGAACGGTGTTGAGGTCTCTTGAGTTGTAGCTGGTTTTCTTCTTCACCCCAGATGGATTGAGTAACCGGGACTCCTGAATTTTGCTGATCCACCTGACCTGCCGCTCAGCCTCATCACTGCAGCCAATTTGCCACTATGGTCGAGCTCTGCAAACTTTGAGAAATGTGTGTTTTCCTATTAACATGCCACAGGCTGATGACGATTGCTTCCCAGATTGCTGGAATATAGCCAGGACCTCATGGTTCACATTGTGACTCCCTCACGCCCCTTCCTGTGGGAACAGTCTCCTGATGGCTCTAAATTTGGGTTCTGGAGCTCCTTAGTCAAGTCTTAGTTCTGGTTTCGCTGCCTACAGTAGAATAATTTTGGATTAGTGACTTAACTTTTAATCAATTATGTATGTAAGACTCTTAGGTAACTAGCTGGTAACATCGTTTACCGATGTTACCTTTATTGCTTTCATGACTGGTAGGTATTTTTAGAACATTGGCTTCAGCCCCAAGTCTCTGTCTGCTTCTAAACATAGAGACTGAGGAAAGACCATTAAGCTTTCAGAATAAATATGATGAGATAAAGCAGCATAGCTCATGTAAAGCATTTGGGATTCATATATGCAGTAAACACAAGTTGAGAAAGCATTCACGGAAAACAGTGTTCTAAAATTTCAGAGAAATCTCTAGAAACATCGCTGTTAGTATGCAAAATACACTTTCAAGTTTCATTTCTCAGACTGGCTTAGCATACGTAGCTTCACTTGGTGAAGAGGCACACAGCTTTTAGAAGAATGGGTTGTCTTCAAAAAGAGAGCTTGTCCATGAAAGTCCTCACTAACACTACTCGTGACTCTGACAGGGCAATCAGAGCTGGGAATCGTTTCTTTGCAAAGCCTGAAAGTTTAGCAGAGCTTGTCTGGGAGCAAAGGTGGAGGAATCTCTGGGCTTGAAACATGATGCTGAAAGTCAGATTATGGATTTAATGTAAGCCTTAGTAAGTGCGCAAGTCCAATAATGTCTTCAGCTAATTTTTAATTTTATTGCAAAAATTTCAATTGAAATTTGATAGATCCATGTATTCTTAATTAAAATGATTTAATGGCAGCCTAAATAATGAAAGAAAAACATACATTGGCAATTGCAATATTAAAAAAATTCCCTCCAGTCAATAACTTATGCTTTAACTTTAGACCATAAAATTGCAGAAATTTTAAACCTAAAAGTTTTTAAATAATTTCATACGGAAATACTTTCAAATGTTAATTGTTGCAGCTGTTGGGATGTACATTGTTAAATATCTGCTCACATAATGCAGATAAGTACTTAAAAATGAACGCATGTTTCCTGTCCTCCTCCGAAGAGACAGACACATAGAATGACTGAGTGTAGAGATCTAAGGTACAACACTGGGCATAATGAGTCGATTTAGCTGGTCTTGCTGTGAAATCAAAATGAAGAGTAGTTTGTGAATCCAACCTTCTATTCATTTACTTCACCATTAATAACTTCTTAATTGTCTATTTGAATCCCTAGCAACAGACTTTCAAATGTTTAACACAGAGCCAGTGTTTCTAAGACTGAATCCCACCGTTTTATTGCTAAAGCTCTGTGACTTTTGGGCAAGTTGTTCAGTTTGTCTCATTTTCCTCATCTGTTAACATAGGTGTAAGTGACCACATTATTTACTTATTTGGAGTGCTGTAGAAGTGAGTTGACATGTCAGACCTGCTTAACCTAGCTAGTGTCTGGCATATCCTGAGTGCCATATGTGTGCATGTATGTGTGTATGTGTATATCACACATACATATGAAATATACACATACATATATCGATATACATGCAATATGCACTATATTTTATCTGTTATATGTTGTAGATATGGCAAAATATACATGTTACATATAATGATATATGTATGCATGTATATATTTAATATGTATGTCATATACATGCCCTTAAATTAATTGCCATTGTCATCACCACTGTTGGGTCATTGAGTTTGCTGTGCTCTAGATACAAATAGCTTTTCATAAAGTGAGACTCATAGCAAGTTACTAGTTTGAAAAAAGACTGAGTCATAGTAATCACGTCTTCAACTAAATTGGAAAGGCAGAAATTCTATGTGGTTGGCCCTATTTTTAGATGCCAGAGGGTGGAGAATTTCTGTGCTATACCAGCATGCTGCCTTGTACTTTGCCTGGCCTTGGAGGGATAATCTTAGTTCACTTGTTCTATTTATTTTGACTTGGTTCTCTTTTTCACTGTTCCTTTCTCCCTTTCTTTTTGTTCTTGTTTTGTTTATTTGGACTTTTATCGCATACTGTGGGCAAGGCTGGCTGTGAACTTTTGACAGACTCCTGCCTGAACCTCCTGAGAGCCAGCATCACAAAGCAGGAGACACACTGACAGCTAGACTTTGCTCTCAAAAAGCTTAGTCTGTTTAGCATATGACATCCAGAAGTAGAAGTTTAGTTATCAGATGTTCGTGTACATACATATATTTTTAGGTATGGAATGTGGTCTTCTACTTTCTGTGAAAACAAATGATGACATTCCGGTCTTTGCATGTTCCTCATTGTGTCGCATTATCAACACCGGCAAAGTAAAGGCTAATATCTTACATATTTCTGGTGAAAACATAACCTTTTTATTTTAATACCAAAAGCCATATCAGGCCTTCCATTTTCTAGACTCTTTCTTGTTCATTTCTTTTACTTTTGGTAACCAGTAACATAGTGTTGCCAAAGGCAGGTGGTGACAGCATTAAATGTATATTTATATCAATATGTATAATCAACTGTGCTGCTTCTGAAGGAATTCAAGAGTTTCTACTATATGAAGTTGCACATGAGGTTGGCATCATTTCTTTTGAGGATCTAAACTCCAGACATTCTGCTTATTTTGTAATGTATCTTTGCATATTATATTATCAATGGTAGTGAGTACTTTCTCTTAATTTATAGTATATGTGAATATTAAATAAAGACAGATATTTTTAAATTAAAGTCTTATCTGAATCTTCAGCCATAATTCAAGGTTTCTTGTATGCACATTAGCACCTGTGGGGCTGTTTCTGGCATCTTCAGCCTGAAGCTATGAGTAGGAAAAATGAATGAAAAACAATGAAATCACTTTAAGGAAAGAAGGAAAGCCACATGTTTGAACCCTGAAGGACATCTTGTGAAAAATGCTAAGCAGATTTAGAGAAAAACTGAGCAGAAAGTAGAGTTCTCAAGACTCTGCATACTTCTTGTTATTTGGTCTTTTCCTTACAAATAAGGAATCGATATTGACAAACTCCTATTGAAAGTCTGCCGGTTTTTCAGAGTTCCACAGTCTCTGCCCTGCTGTGCCTTCTCTAGTTCAGGATTCCACATCATGTGTCATCGTCACAGCTCGGATTCTTTTTGACTTCCATGATTCTCATCCTGTGCTTGTTTTTGATGAACATGCCTTTTAAGTTCATGCTCATTGAAAGCCTATGTTTTATATAACCACTTTTTTTTTAATGACAAGGATGTGGATTTGGAGAATAGTCAATTATGTTGCTTGTACCAAAAAACATCAAAAACTTAACCTTGCATTTCATTTTGTAGCAGTTATTTTTCTTCCTGTTGCTGTTGAAACAATATTCATGCAGTTGTTAAGGTTGTAAATGTTAGTTGTCTCTTTAGCTTAGGTAAGTCATGGCACCTTAAGAGGTGGAGCATGGCTAGAGAAAAAGCAGTCACGTGGTAGGGGAGTAGAGAGGATTTGAGGTTGATTGGTCTTGCCCAGCTGAGTAAGTCTACTCTTGAGCTTGCAGCATCTCTCAGTCTTCATGATGTCTGCAGTGACTTAGGCTGCCTTCAACTTCTGCCACCAGCCATGTCTTTTTCACCATAATGAATTGTATCTCCCCTCTGGAACCATAAGCTGAATAAATCTCTCTTTTCTCCCTTAAGTTACTTGACTCTGAGTGTTATCTCACAGCAACAAAGAAGAGTAACCAGTACAACATAAGGGAGATTTATTCGGCTCACAGCTCCAGAGGAGAGTAGTCCATCATGATGGGTATTGCACAACAGATGTCATTGATGAAGGCAGAAGCAGGAAGCTAGTTCAGGTCACTGCATCTATTAGCAAGGCAGAAAAAGCAAGAAGAGATGGAGAGGATGCAGGGTTGGACTACCCAAACCTCAACCCCCCCCCACACACACATACCATGCCCCCAAGATATCCCTTCCTCCATCTATGAATCTACACTCCTTAAAATGTTCCACAACCTTCTCAAATACCAACTTCAGCCCAGATTGCAATGAGTCTGTGGGAGCAACCCACAGTCACACCATGGCACATACTTTGTGTGTAAGATGGACAAAGCAGCTTTCCACACATTTTCTCTAGCATTGTGGAGTCAGGATGAGGTAAGCATCTCTCTCAAGCTGTGAGCTAATGGCTTGATCGCCAGCAGCACTGTTGATGGGTTTAGAACCTTTAGAGGTGGCTCCTAGCAGAGGAAGAAGGTCCTCAGGTTGTACCCTGGAGAATATTTGGACCCTAGCTTCTTCCTGTCCTTGGATTAGCTGTCTTCTTTTGGAGCCTGGCCACTGGTTCAGCAGCAGTGTGCCAATCAACCATGGGCTTCCAATCCTGTGAGCCTAAATGAACCATTCATCTTTAAGTTGATTGTCACAGGCACATGGTTTTCTGTAAAACTTACCAAAAACTGTTGTGAAGGTTTTGGGGGGCATTCTGAGGGTCATATCATGGCTTGACACATGCTGGCCATGTACCTTATATATGACTACCTTCTCACTTTCACCCCCAACATTATTTTAAAAGTGGGCAAGGTGTATGCATTGAGTTTTCCAAGTTGTTGCTGATATACAGATATTTGTGAATTGAAGTAGCCAAGAATCAGAAATGCAGGGTTTTTGTGAAGCTTTGGCATTAGCCCCTGTAATGTCTATGGTCTGTTAAATAAAGCAGGAAAATTACAGCAAGAAAGGAGTTCTGTGGACCTGGAAATTTGAGCCATTTTAATTTGTGTGTGTGTGTGTACTGGCATCTTGAACTGTATTTTGGCTAAAAAAAAGTTGCTATGTTGAAAGCATCTTGTGCCAACTGTGTTGGTTGGTGAAAATGTTGGCCCTCCTATTTAGAGACATGGCAGTTAATGGCAGTTAATAGCAATTAGTTATTCTTGGAAACCTTTATTTGCTTTTGACTTGAGCAACTGGTATTTTTTTCCAGTAGGGGGTAAAATTAGTATTTTATCCACCAATAAGGGTAAGCCTGGAATAATCATGCTATGGGAAAGACCACATTAATACATGTTTAGTAAAATATCCAGGTATTAATGAATCCTTTCAAAAGGAGGTTTTGCTGTGAGCTGTGTTTTATACCCTATTAGTCAAACTCTTTTAGAAATGACATGATTTTTCTCTCCCTTCAGCATGGTATGCATATTTAAACTTAGTTTCCATAGTGACATCTGGTGGTGGTTTTGAAATCCCATAGAGTGTAGACTATGTTCGGAATGATAAACATTTTTACCTTGGTTTCAGATTTCTGGCTTCTTTCATATTGTTGAGCTTATTAACAACTTTTTGAAAATGCCTTCATTGTATTCTTGAGTCCAGAAAGCCAGGCATCTATTACTTCTGTAATAATATGGGAATGGTGCCCTACAACACTTCTGGTTGATGCATGTAACAAGCTTGTCTGGACTTACCTTCTGTCCGTCATAGACTACTTGGTGGCATTGTGTGTGCCCCACGGCCTTATGGGACAGGAATGGTGTAGGTTCCCTGTGTTTCCCCATTCCAGCTAGATTTGTTGTCTGTGTCTGGCTGGAGGAAAAGCTCTTGAAATACTGGCTTCATCTCTCTCTTTTTATTATACTTATTTATTTTTCCCCAATCATACAAGCTTAATAGGTACCCCAATCCTCTCCCTCCCTTCATCCCTCCCCAGTCCCCCTTGCACCCTCTCCACCTTTTCCCGTTCCTTTCACCCTTGTCCCTCCCCTTCTCTCAGTGCCTCCCTCCCTCCCCCATTCCCTGGAGCATCCTTTTATGTGAATGCCAAAGTTTTCTCTGAGTCCTCTATTCTAGTGAAGTGTAAGGACTCAGTGGCATTGCCCAGAGCCCTTTCTTGGGCTCCCCTTTAGTATGGGAACACTATTATGACTGTTAATCCCTTGCCTCTAAGGGATCCTAGTGCCTGTAATCCATGCTAGACTTTGGGGGGTTATTGACATGTCAGTCATTGCGCAGTTCATGCAATGCAAGTTAGGGCTCTGTGGCCCTAACTTGTATGGAGTATCTTGCGTATCTTTGTTCCTTCCTATCTTTAGGCCCTTGCCGCCCCCTCTTCCACAAGTTTCCCTGAGCTTTAGGTTGGGGAGAGATTTGGCTGGTCTGGTTCCAGATGATTAATGTAGGGTCTTTGGTGTTCTGAATTATGGTTGTTGTTTTCAGTTTTGCTGTTCTTGCACCACCCTTGGCTCCATCTTGATTGGTATTGGAGGTCACCTCCTAGCCAGAGATAAAAGGCTGTTTAAATCAAATCTTACTATAAGAGGAGATTCAAATGTAGGTGGAATAGGAGGAGACCACAGTGAAGGGGGTCACTCTCCCATTGGTAGGACTTCATCTTTCTTTTAGTTGTCTCCTGCTGTTGCTCTGTAAAAATGGGAAAGAGGCAGCTTGGCATGGTGGCACACGCCTGTGTGTCTGGGAGACAGGGGCAGGAGGATTGTGAAGAGCACAGCAAAGTCCTGTTTTGGGAAAAAAAAGAAAAGAAACGAAAAATAGGCAACAAGAACATGGAACAGAGGGATCGGAGAAAGAGCTGGATAGGGAAACTTCGCAGAGTTTGTATTAAAACCTTTTATAATACTGCAGTTTTTAGTAGTTCTTTATTTTTCCCAGGAATAGTGAGTTTACGACTCAGTATACAAAAACTACTACTGAAAGTCAATAATTTGTTGATTGGAGGACTTCATGATGGAACCTCAAACTTGGTTTCCCTGTTGAATGAAAGAGTAGCAGCTGGTGTTCCAGAAATCCATCCATGTGGTCTCAGTGTTAGTTGTGGCTTTAGGACCGATGAAAAAGTCAGGGTGACTTCCAAGACGTGGATTACTTTTGGCTGGATCCTGATCAACCTCCATTCTGATGAGGAGATGCAGAATCTGGGATCTCTGGTCTACAGGGTCCACGGCTTCTGCCGCAGGAACAGTGAACATCCTGTTCTTAATGGTAGACTTTCAATTGCAAACTAACACAGTCATGGTTTTCTCTCACCTGAATGGCGTCACCTTATTGAATTTTCAACCCTCAGATCTGTGGCTGTAGGAGTTCCCGTTGAGGGGCACATGGTCACTGTTCCTGTGGCTGAATTGGTGCCTATTGGTTGGGAAGTAGAAGCAGTCCTCAGCAGGCTACGGTACGAGCACATAGAAGGCCACTTTGTCTGTCGTCGGAACCTCCTGGCGTACTTGCATTGTAGTTTCTGTTTTTCTCTTTACCTTGAGACAACAGAAGACTGTTATATATGAGCGAACACATCTTGTGAATACTGATACGGTAAAAAAAAATGCTTGGAGTAGGGAGTGAAGGACTTGTCTGTTTTAGGCTTACCACATGAAGTTCCGTTTATCCCCTTTGTTCAGCAGACAAAGGGACTGACTGGGAATTTCTCTGGCACTGAAGTCAGATAAGTTGCGTCCTTCGTCGTGGTCCTAGGAAAGCTCATCTCTCTTGAGTTTTTCATCGTGAACTGTGGATCATAACACCACTCATGTAGACAGATCAGAAGTAAAGACGAGATTCATATCTTGTACTGTCTTATTTCTTCATATCTGACCTGTCTACACAAGTGGCGCCTGGCATAGATAGTAACCCCCAAATCAACTGTTTCTGTAATTGTCCTTGTCCTGTGAGCTTGAAGAAGAATACAATTAAAAAAAAATTGGGTAGCAGCATGAAGTATGTGATGATTAGAAATGAAAGGCAGGGGGTAAAATCACCATGTGTCTGCCTGCTTGCAGTGTTCTAATAATACTGCACTTGTCCAGTGAATTTAATTGCATTTTAATGAAGAAGCAGAACAGAAGGGAAGCATATGTGCCTTCATTTTGTTAATATGTAACCTGTTGCAGGTTGCAGCCTGTGTCCTCCGACCCCTTTGGGTCAGGTGATGCATCAGAAAAGCTAGATTATGTGTTCAGGTTGAAGGCAGATGTGCTGTTGTAAATTCAGTCAGTGGATTGAGTATGCAGAGAATGTATTTTGGTTAGAGACAAGGAAGAAATATTTGACTTTGGATTCAGTTGTTTGCCACTTGGAGATGCTAGTTTTTAGTTCTTTTAGAGTTACATCATATATTCCGAGATACCAGCGAAACTCCATGAGGCAGCAGTGACTCAGAAGGAACGATGGTGTTCACGGCCAGCTCAGACAGCATGCTGCATGTAGTTACGGCACTCATCCCCACCGTGCTTTAGTTTCGCTGGCGCTGCCTTCAAATGAGGGGTGCATAAATGTAAATAATGATCTTAAATAGAAGAACATGTTGACTATAATTAGTAACAGTGGATTCTATGTGGAAATTTTTCTGGAATAGTAGATATCAAGTGTTCCTACCACAAATAATAAGCACTGAGGTAACGCGTGCATGAATTATCTTGATTGAGCTATATCCCCCAGTGTGTTCATGTTTCAAAAACATGTTGCATCCCGCAAATACATAATTTTATGTTTGATTTGATAAATACTGTTTTATTGCTGAACATTATTTTTTATTGTTGTACTTTGCATGGGAAATATTGGTAATTCTACACTTGGAGATTTCTGTAGTTAAGTCCAGATCATAGTGTTAAACAGTATCATCTGTTTGCAGCGCTTAATCTCTCAGGCATATATAGTACATCTGATCACGAGGGTTAATTCATAATGTATTCTTTGAACCAAAAAAAGGACAAGATGATACCATTAAGTGCAAGACAAAATTTGCTTAAGAGAAGTTCATATTTCCACTTGCTATTGTTTTGAGGGGATGTCAATTTCTGATATTAAAATTTTAAAAGGTTTCAAAAACTGAGTCAAAGTAATACAAATACTTGGACTCTCGTCTCAGCATTCACATGACTCCTCCTTTACTAGTTAGATCAAGAAAGAAAAATGGTCCTAGTTTGGCACTCATTGGAGGACTCTTGATCCTGTGCATTTTATTTATTAGATAAATAGTTGTGTTTTATATGAAGAGTTGAAGAGCATATACCCTTTTGCATTTTATAACCTGCCGGGATTCATATTTTTAGAACATACTGGTTGTCTTTCTCTTTAAGACAATTAAAACAAATGTGTGAAACCTTGGCCTATGAATGACCTAGGTAGTCTCTGATTCTGGTCTTTCAAATTTCCTGTTTTGTTTTCTTAGCGATTGTAATCCTGTGATCCCAGCTAAGATGTCCAGGGCAGCGGTGCTCTGACCTCCGTCCTTGGACAGTGGCAGGTGATAAAAGCACATAGCAGGGTGGGCGGGAGCTGCGGCCTGACTTGGGACTGTGCCTCGCTCTGGCTTTGTGTCTGACATTCTAATTAATCTCCGAGAAAGTGAACACATCTTAGCCAACCATAAATTTCATCTTTAGAAATCAGAGGATTAAAGCCTCCAAGAGTTAATCTCTTGGTGCCTTCTTTAGGAGATGGTTTTTCAAGGGAGATAATATTTTTGCTAAAGTAGTCCAAACCAATATCTGATACTAATGAATCCTTTCAATCTGCATTATGTGCTGTGTGTTGTTTGAATCATTACATATGTGTTAACTTATCTTAATCATTAGTTCATTTAATCACCTCATAGGAACGTGCCATTACCTCTACTATATAAGAAGGGAAACCAAGGCACAAAGAGGTTGGATAAGTACTGAAAGTCTGACTACATGTGACACAGTACCCTCTCACTAGGTGGGCTCATGAAGCTTGGAGTATCCTTGCCCTAACATGTTCTTGGTGTTTCTCTCCTTTCTCTGAAGGTGTCATAGAAACTTCCGACCTACTGGACCGGGAATCGACCTCCCACTACTGGCTCACCATCTATGCAACGGATCAGGGGGTCGTGCCCCTGTCTTCCTTCATAGAGGTCTACATCGAGGTTGAAGATGTCAATGACAATGCACCGCAGACATCGGAGCCTGTCTATTATCCAGAAGTTATGGAGAATTCACCCAAAGATGTGCCTGTGATTCAAATCGAGGCATTTGATCCAGACTCCAGCTCTGATGACAAGCTGACATATAGAATTACCAGTGGAAATCCACAAGGATTCTTTGCAATTCATCCGAAAACAGGTATGTGTCAGCACTTAGGAAGCATTTGTGCTTAGCTGAGGGAATAAGGGTTAGCTTCTGCCCACTACACAGTTTTCTTTGCTTTTATACTTTACTTTCCTTTTGAGATACTCAAAATAAGTCTTTAGCTTCAGGTGAAAATTTAGTCCAGATATTTTTTTCTTTCATTTTATTTATTGAGACTGTGCAGGAGTAGAGGTCCCAGGACTGCTTGCTGATGTTGGTTCTCTCCTACCATGTGGTTTCCAGGTATCAAACCCAGCTTACTGTAGGTAATAGAGAATGAGGAAGTACTAAACACTTTTCAAATAAAGAGCAGTTACCTTCTTGAACAGCTACCACTGCCCTTCTTTCTCTTCTAAGTAAGCAGCACTCTCCTTTTAAGAACATGACCCTCCCCCCTTCCATAATCCTTATGAGCTTCCACTCTGTGGTACTGTACATGTGGCAGCAGGTTGTGTCATTTATTAGTTCTTGGGCCTCTGTGGGAATGTTCCCCAGACCCAAAGGTTAGTGTCATTGCCATTTCCACAGTGAATACTTGGTTCTTACTTGTGTGATACAACTCTTGGATTGATTTATTAATCAATTAAAATACCAATTACTCTTTGACACTGAGAGGACAGTTTACTTGTAGGAAAATAGAGCAGCTTAGTCAAGTTAACACTGCTTTAAAAAGGTGGTGCATTTATTCCAGACTTGATGGTAGCAAGTAGCTAATCGAGAATTCTGAAGAACAGGGTCTATTTAGTAATTTATATACCTCTAGCTTGCCTTTCTGTATTAGATCATTCCTTATTCTAAGGTAATTGGACTGCTCACTTACAGGATTATATATTCAGTGTGACAAATAATACACAATCAAAATAAAGGAAACTTAACCTTTGTTACCTCCCCCCAACATATCATTTTTGTTTTTCTATTTTCTTTCCTTGAATTTAAAAGTAAGCAAATATTTAGGTGGGAAGAAGCCTGAGTTAAGTGTGTGTAGTAGACACCACATATGGATACCTGTAGAGGGTATACAGTACTTTGTGTATTGAAAAGAGTGTTTAACACCAGGCAGAAACGATAGTGGCCTGCACTTCTGGCCCTGGTATGGAGCATGGGAAATCCCAGAGCAAAGCAGAAAAGAGGTAGAAATATCCAGGAGGAGTCTCAGAAGTTACCCTTGGGCTTCTGCAGGGACACATGGTGCCCTCTGAAACACACACATACACACACACAGGCAAAATAGATAAAGTTTAGAGAAAAAAAGTGTGTTTAAAGGTCAGCAAGCAATATGATTCAGTGTCCAAACACGGGCTTGTATGAATGTAACCCTGGCTTCTTTGCTTAGGAAGGGAAACATTTTTATAATGTTAGCTTTAATGCTCTTCTCAGTGTACTTTGATCTAACATTTATAATTATTTTGATAATTAAGTAAGCATACGTAAGGATTTTTTGAACATTTTGTCATAAAACTTTTACTATTTGGGGATGGTTATATACATTCAAATGTTTTGGCAAATTCTGACCTAGTTTGGATTCTTAGAAAATCAATAATTGTTGAGATTGTGCCTTTAAAAAATTAAGTATGCAGGAACAAATTTGACAATATCTGAGAGTATTTTCTTTTGGGGAGCATTGAAAGGTAGCCTGGCCCCTTAGCTCTTGAAACGAACTGGAATAATGAGCAGTCCATGCTGAGCCCAGCAGTGTCTATGAGTGGTCAGGAGAGGCCATGTCTGAGCAGGATGCATTATTTTTACTCAACAGGTGGTAATTCAGGTCTACTGTTTTGTGAAGCAGAATGAAAGATTTGAGAACTCTTATCAGTTAGCAAAGAAGAAACTTAGTTGCTTATTAGAAAACGAGGAGGATTCTGGAGTCTAGCATGCCCCAAACACAGGGACACTCCCAGCCTTGAAAGAGAGGGAGGATTTGAAGTAGAGCCTTAAGGTGATAATTCCCCTGTGCTGTGTCTAATACAACCCTTCATTAGGGCCTCCCCCTTCTCTTCTTGTCTCTCCTCCTTGTGAGCATAGAGATGCCTGCACGCTTCTGCACAAATGCACACTTCCAGGAGTACACAGCAGCCCTCACCCTGTGTGAAAAGCACATGCATCCTGCTGGCGTGATAGCAGGAGAAACTTCATGAAGGCAGATACCGGAGGATAACTGTAGCACACAGGAACATTTGTTGTGAAGCATATTGCAAATTGTACCACTAGGAGAGAATGTTCTGCAAACCATCTTGTCTCTGAAGATAAAAAATAGCTATGTTTTAGCACACACAGTGTAGAAGAAAAAAGCAGTAAATACATGATGTCTATCTCTAGTCCCTTTCCATCAGCTCAGCAGCAAATCTAAGTATGATCCTCAGGGACCAAAGTGTAGATGCCTCTTCTTCCTGAAATCCTTAAAGCAGACTTATATTTCAGAAGTAGTTTGGTTAGTGAGGAACTATGTCAGAGACAGTTTGGCGGAAGAAAGCTCTCCTGATTTACTGACCTGTGTGGACACCAGGAGACCTTAAATCAGGATACTTGATACTTAACGACCTAGTGAAAATCACTGGACTGGAAAACCATAGATACAAGGCTTAACTTTGGGACCTTGGGGGAAGTAGCTTTCCAGGAGTAAACCTTTGGGATTAGCCCTGAGAGTGTCATGTTGTGAAGGCTGGTCATGTGTGCCCTTGGAGTCCTTTCCCGAGCACACACCACAGAGCATCTTTCTCTTCTATGTTACCGTTGTTTATTTAATGTGTTTATGATGTACAAGATTTTAGCAGATTAATAAAGTTGTGCACTTCCTTGGCTGGATAAACAAATTCAATAAAATAAAATACATCTGTTTGCTTCTCAGTGACAAGGATACATGTGGGATTCCTAGTGATTGTCATATATGCAACAGACTGTAGGAAGCCTTAACTCTGTATTGTTCAAAGTGTTGGTATAGATCGAAGTGTGTTCTGAGCGTTCACTGTGAATACCTGCCCTGGAGTGATGTTTTACATGTGTGAAGGACAAGAAGAATGGGCAGAGATTCAAGGCAGAGGACATAGCCTGAATGAACGTGGTTGGAGGACGGGGAATCAATGGCATGGCGTGGGATTAGGAAAGAGAAAGCTCTCAGAAGAGCAGCTGGGCTGATTTCCAAAGTGAGAGAGGGAGATGGGTAGAGACAGGAGGCAAAGAGTGATGGTCATGTTGGGGAACGTCTTGCAGGAATACTTAGAGGCTTAGAGGTAAAGATGGGCGATTGTGCGGGAATAAGGACAACAGATAATACTTATGTTAGTGTAAGTCTTCCGTATATATGCCATTTGGTATATATGATCATCACTAGGAATCTCAAATTCATCTTTATGAATAAGAGCATATTTTCTAGACTCCGTGAAGTGCCTTAGAGTATTTTGCAAATTTGATGGCCTTAACCAACAGATATTTTGGAAATAAGGAAAACATCTCAATACCCCTTTCTTCTTTTTTTCATGTATGATTAATTTTTTTCTAGAATTGGGTTCGTTAGTTTTCTGAGTTCTTGTCCCACATGGCAAGTTGAAATGAACTTTCTTTTTTTTAAGCATGTTATAGTCATTGTTCTTATATTTTAATTTCATGACAGACAGCCCCTATTATACTGCTTTATAAGTACATTTTTCTAGGATTTCGTTTTTAGAATGCATAGACAACACAGATACTTTTTGTTAACGTAATTTTAATAACATTTTTTTTGTTTGGTTATGTCCAGTATCAGTTTAGGGTCAGTTTGCTTCTCTGAACATACACGGTGCCTTTGCCCAAGGCAGGAGAGAGACAAGAGCATAGAAGCGTCATTGTTTGGAGCCCGCATAGCCCCAGCTCCCACAAGCATAAGCATCACAGCTTTGTGGTATGTCAAGGACAGAGAGGGAAGGAGCCCCAACAAAAGAGACTAGTGTGAGCTTTACATGTCCCATTGTCCTCAAGTAACCCCAGTAGAGGCTCTCCACCCTTGCAGTTTCTTAGTTATCAATCTGAGTGATAAGGCAATTGAATTTGCCAGAGAATGTGAAGGTTACTTTTTAATCGTGTTTTTGCTTTAGTAAAGACCACAGTCTTATTCTCAGCATATTTTATATCTTCCCAAAGCTTGATACAAAGTAAGTAATGATGTTTATTTTTAAAAAGCAATAAATTGCACATATCTCTCCAATCTGCTATTTATAGATTTTGACATTTTTCTGTACTTGGGAACTCATCACTCTTGATGATGGACATACCCATCACTCTAGAAAGTACCTTTCTGGTTCTTTGTATTTTGCTCTTCATGTCCCATCTCTGGCTCCCTGAACTTCCTCTGTCCATTATCTTAATTATTTATAATAGACGGGTTGATGTGGCATGTACTTTTTTTGGTAAGGTTTATGCACTCAGTTTATTTAGTTAGAGGTCATGCATGCTGCAGTGTGTGTGTGTGTTAACATTGCATGTCTCTTCTATACTGTGTCTCTCTTTTATAAGTAAACTGATTTGCTATCCATCCACCAGTTAGTGGACTTTTGCTCTGTTACCGTATTTGACGGTTAGTAATCAGGTGATGTTAATATTGGTAACTCTGTGACTCTCCAGTTTCATTTCTCCTGGATTTTGTGTGGGAGGATGTAGTTTGGAAGCAGTAAAGACAGCATATCAAGAGTCTCTCTGCCTAATATGTGGTATCCCATAAACTGATGCTTCAATTATTTGTCACTTTGGAGTGGTTTCATATGTTATACACGTATTTATGGAACTTTCAGAAAAGAAGCAGCAGTCTTTCAGGATCAAAAAGTAATAGCTGCACTTTTATGTCTATTTCAGGAAGTCAAGTTTATGCTCTAGTATGAAACCACCCCAAAGTTCCATAAATAGTGTATAAAAACAACAAAAACTTATTTAAAATGTAGGGGATCTTCTTGAGTTGATAGATTTATTTTAAACAGAAGCTTGTTAGTATATTTCTGGAGTTTGTAAGAATGCAAATTGGTATACACTTTCTGTTACTCTAACACTGTACGATTGTGTTACATCTAATACCTTAAATGCCATCCTCAGACTTTTTGACTAGTCCATGTGGTGTCTGTACATAGGCCTGGGGGTAGCATAGCTTGCAAATCATCTTACTTAAATAAATATCATGTTCACATAATGCAGAGTTCAAAAGATGGAGGACTTCTATGTAGTGTCCTCATTCCCCATTCATAGTGCGTAACTGCATTTTCTTACGTTCCATGTTGATGAACCAAGTATACCCTTCCTGTGCAGGGTAACCAGTCTAAGCCTCTGCTCACAAACGCTTGCTTGTTTGCTTCTGCATCATTCCAAGGCCAGACTGCAGACAGTTAAGGTCACTCTCTGTCCCCCCAGTGGATTGAATTCATCAAACTGGCCAACCAAACAGCTCTTGATGCCTTTGTTTTTTCGCAAACGCAGTAAAGGATCTTGGCTGTATTTTCCCCTGTTCTTGACTTGCCCTGGTGCCCTCCTGCCTCTCTGTATTTGTTTTGACTCATATATAGGCAACTGTATGTATATTTCAAATTTGTATTTTTTTCCCACTTGTCTTTTTGCACAGGCAATAGAATCCTATACCCATTGGTAGTTACCTTCAATTTTTCCCTCACCATTATTAGTTGCTATGCTTTATTGCAGTTATTGAGGGCTTGACACATTATTACAGAGCTCTCGTTTGTGTCATCTCCCTTTCTGTACCTGTTTTACTGATCCACTGACTTGACGTATCTAGTAAATATGGTACTTTTTCCCAGTTTTCATTCATTTATGTACATCAGATACAACAAACATTTTGTTTTAGAGGCAAACTAAATTCATTGATATAAAAGCAAGTAAAGTTGATACATCTTTTTTTTCATTGTTATTGAGTGTGCATCTTTAAAAAAACAGTCTCCAATCATTGCTGTACTTATTTCTATCCACTTGATTCTAAGTGATTAAAAATGATTTTGAAATTAACCTTTTATTTTAATTTGCTGTTCTGGGGATTGGCTGCAGGGACTCATACCTACTAGGCAAATCCTCTGCCAGTGAGCTACAAGCCCATCCCATTCCATGCACTGGATTGGGATCCTTACTCTGAATCTTCTCCCTTTTTTCAGAGCAAGTAGGCGCCTCTGAGTTTTGCTGTTTCTCTCTTTATACCTATTTCCATCATGTAGTTGTAGAGAGTTGTGCTTGAAGGAGATGATCAGAGACCACCAAACCTAATTGACCCTTTTTGCTTCTTGTTATGTTTCAGTCTTTTTTATGTGTGTCTTCCACTCTTGCCATGTCACTGGAAACCCATGAGCAGTAAAAGGGACACTAGCAAGTTAGACATTTCACACTTTGTATATAGCAAGCAACGTTCACGTACTTGATCTTTCCTTCAGTCCCGAGAAAGAGAGCGACTGTAGAATCTGTGTGTTCTTTGCTCGTATTTTCTCCTCACTTTGCAGATAATTACATGGCTTCATAGAGGTCAGGGCCACCCAGGAGTCCAGGCCACAGGCATGAATTTCCTAACTGCCGTTTCTTGGTACACAGCAACTTTTAATGTGTGAGTGCGGTTTTGAAGCCAGTCATTATGTGTCTTCAGGAATGCTGTGTCATATAATAGTGGTTTTTAGACTAATGTTGTTTCTGTGGTACTTTCAGATTAAAAAATCCAGTGCTTCTAAGCGACACTAGATATTTAAGCTTATTTTTATTAATCAATTGCACATTTTCTGTCATAGATTTTCTGTTGACCATCAGTGTCTGTCATTGTTCCACATCCTGCCACATGGCAGTGAAGGATCCAATCCAGTAGCACTTATTATAGACTTTATATAGCTTTAAGGAATCACAAAATACTGTCCTCAACCAGTCAAAAATGGAAACTCTCCATACAAGACAAGCATAGGTTTCCTGGTCTCTGGTAACGTATACCAGTGGACCTAGTCAAGTCACTGCTTTCATTTTTCCATGATGGAATAGTTATTTGAAAAACACTGCCTGAAATAAAAAGTTGAACTTTGCCCCTGTTTCCAAGTTAGGATGCATAGAAGAAGAATTGGGTAATGCTTCTTTAAAAAGTTCTTTAAAGTACAGCAGTTAGCAGTCATTATCAACATCAGATTCTCAAGATTAAGTTCATGGGGGACACTCAGAAATGGATGTTAAATTACCAGTTACCTCTCTTCTGTTTTCAGAAATGTTTCTCACTCAAAGATAAAGTAAATTTGAAAAAAATTTTTTTCTCTCTGGGTTGCTGTTGTTCTGAAGTGTCTTCGTAAAAGCAGCTCTGGGTCTTTGCGTGCTTCTGAGTTCTTAGTTCTTTTCTAATTCTTCCTTGACCATTTCATAACTGTGGCTTAGATTGGCTTGATCATGCTCAGATTCCTAAATTATAATTTCTTGTGCATTATAGAGAGCGACGACTAGTGTACATTTCCTTGTTTACATGCAAAATAGTACATTTGCCATGGAACTGTTTCTCATTGACTGTAAGAGATACAATTGTTCAGTATGAGATTGCAGACATATTTGGTAGATCCACAATTTACATGCAGCAATCTGCAAAGTAATATTGAAATCACTGCTGTAGTAGCCAGGCAGGATGCCGGGCACTCATCCATGTCCCAAGTCCTGAGCTACTTTAGTAATTAGTCTTGTATTACCTAGAAATGAGGTAATAAGTAAATGGCCTTTTATTGTGGCTGGAATAGAGAACTAACAAAGTGCAATAGGAAGTAGCTACAGCTGCAAACGACTTCCAAGGGCTTCCGGAAACATTTGATAGTTCCAAAGGAAGGAAATGAGCAGCCAGTTACATCACAATGGCAGGAATTCATTAGCAGAAAAGATTGCCTACTTTCGTTTTTTTACTAACATATATGTATCTTAAAGGCTATTGTTTTTTAGCCAATTTTAATACTGTTTATTATAGTGAAATGAATCATCTCTAACATCTTAAGAGTAGTCAGGTTTTATTCCTGCCTTTTCTACCAAGATAATATTTTTTCTTTAAATTATATTTATTTTCTTAGTCCTCAGGATGAATTATGTGAAGGAGAATTCTACATTTTAATGTTAGTGAATATCACTTGCTAAAATTATTTCTAAGTGTTTTTTTACATATGTGCCTAAGCTGAGATTTGTCTATTATATCAATATGAGGCTAATTTGCAGTGAGTTGAGTACCTTCACTCCACCCCATTTCCCCCCACATAGATAGCATGTATAAGAGTGCTAAAGAATATTCTCAGTCAATTTAGTTTAGCTTTTGATCTTAGGTTTTTCCACTAATAGTGTCTGAAAAAAACTGTCAGACCTGTGGGATTAAGTCCGGCAGAGACATTAGTAATACTGGGTTGCAGGTTCTTGCTCAGCCACTCTTTGTGGGGCTTTAGATTAATTTTATTGGTGTTTTCTGTAGAGCTCGGAAAGTTTGAACTAAATGAATTCCAAGCTACTCTGCAGCCTTGACAGGCCATGAATAGAATTCCATTTTTGGCTCTAAGCCTAATCCTGCCGGCACCAGGACTGCAGTGACAAACAATAGCTGCTCAGATGGCCGCAGCTGCCGGAGTTAGATGTGGTCTGAGAACGCCACTAAAATAAAGACGGTACGCTCTGTGGAGGAGCTGAGCTGCCAGGCATGGGTGCTGAGTGACAGCTGTAAAAGAGGTGCACACTTGCTCAGGACCTGCCTGCTAGGCTGGCGTGGGTCCGCAGCCAGCTCGTGGCTTCTGTTCATGCCCGTGTTGAATGAGTCTGATCCTGGCTCAGTTCCTTAAGAGCCAGCACCTTTCTATGTCCAGTTATCACGTCCATGGCAAAACCAGGCACAACATGGAGGTGGGGGAGCTGATCCTTCTTTAACTTATTTATTGATAAGGGATAAAAGAGAGAGAACATGCATACCATCCATGGTCGGAGGATGGCTTTCGGAAGTCAGTTCTCCTCTTCCACCATGTGGGCTACAGGGAATTGAACTCAAGTCGCCAGGCTTGCAAGTACCTGCTGAGCTAATCCCACCAGTCCCTAATTCTAACTTAATAGTTGAATAGCAAAAGATTTAAAAAACTCAGTCAATTTGGCCAATTCTCCCTTATAGGTGACTTGGTTCAATTCCCGTTCCTCTAGCTATCAAACAGCGCTTAGTACTCCAACTGTCAGCTACGCAGCTGCCACAAGCAGCTCCTCCTGAGACTGTTGTCATTTTACTGAAGCTGATTTGGCAGGGGTTTGCAGATTGAAATCTTCCATGAGAAACCTGTCCATAGTCATGTGCCACCTAGAGTTGTTTGTTTTTCTCCTATGTCTGTTTCTCACAACACTTTATGTCAGTTTTAAACTTAATGATTTTATTGTGATCTTTATGTTCCCCACATATATATAGTTTCTGAAATTTTTTGAGATCTGAATTAATTCAAAGCAGTCTGCATTTCTACAGTATACCATGGAAATGAAAACAAACGTTGGAAGCCCAAGCTTTGAGTATATACCTCATAAGGGTCTGAAAAGTTTTCTATTTTTTCTTGACTTCCATATAGGAAGAGCAATAGATAAGACTAAAATAAAAAGGATAGGTTTTAAAATGCAAGGGAAGTACGCATAAATGTCTGAATAAAGAGAATACGTTATTGGGTAATTAATTTGGAGATAATTTTCTTGAGTAAGCTTATCATAGTGTGTGTGTTGCCTGTTAAGTGAGTTCTTTTGAGAACATAGAGCAATTATTTTGATTTGATTCAGAATAAAAAGAGAGTTTTCTTGGTCCTCAGTTGAAACAGCTTTATAATTGAGACTTTGTATTTTGTAGATGTTAAGTATTTGTAATTAGTTAATAGGATCTCTGAAAAATGTTTAGCCAACTCAATTCTATTTTAGAGAAAGTATAAGAAATACATTCAGAATAGAACTGATAAACGAGTAACAGCATGTTTTACATTCTGTGAATGTAAATCTCTTCCAACTCGAGACATTCAGACTTAGGAAATTGTAAACATTAAATGTTTACTTTTTAGTGTATCAGTGATACCTCAGAATAAAGCTGCTATTTTTCAGTATATTAATTTCTTAAGGCTGCTATAGCAGGCATCACAAACTAGATGAAGTCTGAAGGGAAGGAGCCGACAGCTACTCTATGTGAAGTCCAGTCTTCAGACATTCCATAACTTGGGACACCCCACTGACTGGTTGCTGACTCCTGAGGCCTCTTCCTTGGGGGCCATCATTCAGCCCACCATAGATGGTATTTCCAAAAGGAAGGAAACTGTACTGTTAGGTAGAAATTTACATAGCACTTCAGATTTTTCCTCTTTCTATTGGGAAGACTGCCTTTTTCACTTTGTTCTGTTGGGGGTTTATTGTGCTAAGGAACATTTGTCCACAGGATGCTAGGGGATGTCTTAAGTTTCAGTAAATAGCTTCAGAGCACTTGAAATCTTTATCCTGGTTTTTCTTGCAGTATTTCAAGCATTTTCTGCAGTGTTGTTTCTCTCTCTCCTGTATCTGTATTTATTTCAGTGTTTTTTTAAGAAGCAAATAGCGTATGTCATATCAGAGTATGGCCCGTAGTAATTATTACGTAACTAAAATGCAAACTATTAAAATAAGGGAGAATGAGATAATTTTTTTCCTACTCAGAAATTACCACAGTCCAGAATCACATGACAGGGTGTAGTTTGTGACTCTAATGCAGAAGCGAGAAAGCAGAGCTGACTCGGTCTCTCACACCTCAAGATTCTGATGCACACTTGGTTGAAAAGTGCTAGAGCAACTCATAGCAGCCTGGACATGTTTCTTTGGTACCAGCTCAAATCTGCTTTCCATCTAACTGTGGGCTTCAGGAACTAATTTAACTTTTCTGGACCTCATTTCCTCATTTTTAAAATGCAAGTTTGGGGTAGGGTACTTCAAAAGACCCTCTGGCACTGGCAAATGTTGTTTGTGTAGTAAGAAGATATTTTAGAATATATTAGTATGATACATTCTATCAAAAGTTGCTCCAACACATTAGAAGTTGTATAAACGTTACCACTGCAATATTTCCACAATCATAAAAGTTTTACCTTTTTAATATATCCATGGACATATACTAAGGCTTATAGGACCATTTATGTGACCTTCTTCAGCATAAAAGTAGTCTGCATCTAATGAATCATCCTCCTGTATCTGTTGTTCTCATTTAAAAAAATATTTTAATGTGAAGTTTCTTAAAGTAATAAATGCACTAAAAAGTCAAGGCTCTTACCATGAAGAAGCATATAAAATAAAAGGTGAAAATCTGTGAATCAGTTACTCTGCATGTTGCAGATAAGTTCGCAACCAAACCTCTTAAGGGGATAAGGTTTTTTTTGTTCTCTTTTATAATTCTTGATTACAGTTCCTTGGCCAGCTTGGCAGGAGAACTCCTATCGATACCAGGAATCAAAAGAACTACCCACATCATATCACAGGACCACTGAGAGACCAGTATATATACAGAAGGATGCTAACTTCCTTAACCAGTTCTCTCCATCTTATTCATCTCCATCTTATTCATCTCCCTAAGGACTAGTCCCACCCACCATGAACTAGGTCTTCCCCATCAACTGGACAATCTTCTACAGACTTTTGTAGAGAATCAGTGGCTGATTCTTTACAAATGTACATTGTCCAGAGCTGGAATCCTCAACTGTCTAAATGGCGCCTGTTTCTAACTATGACGCATTCTTTTTCTTTTTTTAATTATTTATTCAATTGTGCATGTGTGTGCGTGTGTGTGCGTGCGTGTGTGTGTGTGTGTGTGTGTGTGTGTGTGTGTATAGAACCACCAGATACCGCCTCCACCTCCTCCTTGTTTACTCTGCCCCAGGATTCACAGGCTCTGCCCTACCAGGACCAGAAGCGCAGGCCGCCCCCGCTTCTGACTGGCGTCTATACGTGGGATCTGGGATCCGAACTCAGGACCTTCCGCCTACAAGGCAGAGTCTTAACCCCTGAGCCACCTCTCCAGCCCCTCTGACGCATTCTTTCTTGTCTCATTTCTACTTCCTTGGTCAGCTCTCACTTTTTTTTTTTTGACTGGCTTAGTCTACAAAACTTCTGCACATCTTCTGTATAGACACATTATATTAATACATACCAACATCATGCCAACATCTGGTCTTTTCAGTTTTTACAGTATTCTTTGTCTGAGAGTTGTTTAAGCAGATTAAATTCCATACTCTCTTCATTGGTGCATTGTGTTAATGTGATTTTCTTTAATGTAGCTGACTCAGCATGCTCAGTCCAGAGTGCAAACTAGGAGACAATTCCTGTGCTCACAAGTGAGCAATGAGGTCATGCAAGGTGGCTTGCATGTGTAAGCCTAACAGAACATACTCCATGCCAGCCTGTGCTGTCCTCTAAAAGAAACCAAACAAGCCTCCACCATCCCAACAGAAAATGAAGTATATATAACTGGATGGGGCTTCTTGACCATACCTGATAAGAAGCATAAATAAGGAAAAGGGTGGCATATCTGCATAAAAATCTAAAGTTTCAGAGGCTGGGATTTCAAACCCGAAGGCTCGTTGCTCTAAGCCTTGAGAACTAGATGCTGTGGCTCCAAGCTTTCCAAGCAGGAGGTTCATCGCTCTCACTAGAGGCTTGCTGCCCGGGGCTCAGAGCATTATCATCTGATGGCCAGAGCTGTGGATTCTTGAGCTATGGGTATTGAGACACTCCTGGGAATCCCTTAAGAATACCTTGAACTCCTAGTGCCTGGGAGATAAACATCCTTTCCATCAGCTCTGACTTTCAGCTTACCTCTTCCTTTACCCTGTCCCTGGCCTTAGATTGCAGACTCCACCCTTCGCAGCTCTCTGAAATGCTTTACCATCTCTTATGTAATTGCTCCCAGCTGGAAACACTGGGCACTTAGCTTCCAGTTGCTAGACTTTCTACTCTCTGGAACTCTTGAATGGGCTCCTAGTTGCTGCCACTACTACCAGAAGTCTAGGCAGCTTAGCTTGCTGTACCTGTGATTGAGCCACAGTAGGCAGACAGGAGACCATATCAGAGAATCTTACTTGGGTCTGATGTTGCAACCCAAAGGAGCTGCAAACAGCTTCCTTATCTGGCTAGGAAAGGAGCATGGCGCAGCCTGTGCTTAACGTGTAATTCCACAACCGCAGTGCAGCTTTCAAGTCACCTGCCAAAGGCCTTGAATAGCACCTGCCCAGGCCTCACATAGCACATGCTTTTCTATTGAGTCCCAGAAGAGGCACTGAACTCTCTCCTCACCTAATTAAGGAATCTTATACCAAGGCATCTAGAACCCAAGTTCTGAATCTCTGAACAAAAAACAGGTAAGGTCACCTGGAGGTCACTAAGGCTTATCTTACTGGAGTGGATTCTTCTAAAGCCCTCATAATTTGCCTGCAGCTGTCTTGATTAGAGCCAGGCCTCCTGACAGGAAAGTCTGTAGTTTGGCAGCACTTGGTCCTCTTATGGTTACTTTTTGTTGTGGTGTGAGAAAATACTCTGGTCCAGAAAACTTAGGGGAGAAAAGGTTATTTATTTGACTTACGGGTCCAGAGGGGCAGGCAATGTTTATTACCATGGGATACACATAGCAGAAGGCGTGGCAGCCAGCAGCCAAATTCATGTTAAAGCAGCCGCAAGGAAAGTAGAGAGAACCAGAGCCAGAGAAGAAGCAGGGCCGGGTTACCGCACTTCAAGGCCCAATCCTGGTTACCTCTAAAGGTTCCATTTGGTTTCCTAAACAGCACTACCAGCTGGTGATTGGTATTCAAATACACGAGCCTGTGTGGATGCAACCCACAAACCACCACAGCTCTGCACTTCTTGTAGCTGGAGTGCAGTTTCCTCCAGCCACCTGTGTCATGCTCAGAGGGCGGAATGACATGATGACTGACAGCTCCCTTTCATAGGAGTGAGGCACCAGGGAAGGGTGTGACAGCTGTCAATCAAAAGGTCAATTTTTCTGGACAGCCAACATCTTGCCTTGTTTAACGCAAAAGTTGACATTCAAAAGCGTTTATATAAAAAGACATCTCATCTACATTCTGGATGTCCTATAACTCCCAGCCAAACATTTGATTTTCTTCCTCTAGTGTTGTCTCATCATGGAGGATGGAAGTTCTGTTCTGAGTTTTTAAGTGTCTTTCAGAGGACATACTTGGGGAAGACATTATAAAAATGCATTAAACAGCAGTGCATTCTTACCAACTGGTGACTGAGCTGCTAAATGTTACGACAGCGCTTTTTTTCTGAACATATATTTAGCCGATCAATACTCGTTAGCTAGAAATCATAAGGAGGAAAGTAAATACATGAACTGATAGACTCATAACTTTTCAGAGGTCAGGATTGAAGTTAGACTCTTGACTTTTAGGTGTGAGACAAATCTGTAAAGTGACAAAGGTAAATACTTGTTTACCTCCAGCAGAGCCCTTGAGGCTGAACAGGAAAATGGTCCTATATATCAGAATCATAGAAAACTTGCACATTTTATCATTTAGGATTAAAATAGATACTTACAGAATTTGGGTAACAAATCCAAATCTTATTTGTGACATGCCACTTGGAATCAGAGCCTCTCCAATAGAACAGAAATACTTGGTAATTGTTTAAATTATTTAAATTCAGGCTTAAAATCTGGGCCTACGGACAGAAATGACAGTGGCTCATGTGTTTCTTAATGAAAATAAGCAGCAGGTATAAGTCAACAGAGAGAAAAGAATGATTAATTCATGGTAAGTGTAGAAATCATCAAGTGGACATTTTAAGTGCTAGTTTTCTTGATCTTACCCTATCTGCACTTATTGTCACATGCAACAGTAAGGAAATGGTTCGAGTAAATTTCCTACCATGCACGGCAAACAAGTGCCCCAGGGTCTCTTAACCCTGGCCCTCTTGCCTCCTCCTTGCTGTTGGACCCTAATCCTATCAGAATTCTCAGTTGTACCCTCTCCAGCCATCCACTTGTATCTGCAGTGCTGCTGCTCAGACCATTTTGTTTTCTTTTTAAACTAGAATTAGACCCTTCAGATCCTTCCTGTCTTTTTCGCACTGTAGACACTGAAGGTCTGGATATATTGCCCTTCCAAATTGCCCACTGAGATTGAATAAGGAACTTAATATCTTTGAGCCCATAAAAATGGAGATATTAACTACCTAGCAAATTGCTAGATTACATGAGATAATGTGCTTAAAGGTGAAGGCACAGTGCCTTGGCATTTATTTAGTCAGCTGTATGACTGTTACTAATATAAGGTCTTTTGATATAGAAGCCTGCTTTGTAGTCAACCTTCTAAACTCTAGTGACTTAAAACAGTAATCATAATTTAGTTAGGGCTCTGGTGGATATTTTTGGCTTTGTTCCAGCTTGGCTGATGTCTAAGAGTGGTCAGCTGGTCATTGGATTGGCACTGACTAGTCTTAGACAGCTATCCTTCAACATTTTGGCAGCTTGACTGCAGGAGCAGTGTGGAATATAGGGGCATGCATCTCATCATGCAACCCAGTTCAAATGATCTCAGACTACAGACTCCTTAGCGAGAAAATTACTTTGTACACATGTATCTTACAATCTGGTCTCTCACAGCAGTTGGTCATTGTCAAGTTCTAGTCTGCATCCTTGTTTCTGTAAAACAAAACTCATCATACTAATTTCTGCATTTTGGACAGACAATAGAAAATAGTTGAATAAATGCTTAAGTACAGCTCCATCTATGTGGATTTTTACAATTTTGACTCGTACCAGAATCTTTACCTACTAGACCTTGGATATGTATTTATATGTTCTACCTACTTTATGAGGTCCGTTTTATTTCTTGCTTTTGAAGTTTTGAGATACAGATTTATAAAATTAGGAGTTTTGTTGAAGCATTATAGTTAATCTAACACCCTGTATTCTCAAATTATAAGTAAGTTTTAAATTATGCTTTTTGATCTTAGCAAAGTTTGGGTTGGTCATTTATTTTTGCATACGTTATTCACAAGTTAAGGTTGCACCTGCTAGTTAATAAAAAGATACCTTACCCACCATTTCTGCCTGCCCACATGGGTGGTACAACTAGTATAGAGAAGGCTGTTGCAGTCTGCCTGCCTGATTGCTGATTAATGACCATCAAACAGCTTAAGAGAACAAAGGGTTTGTTTCCTTACAACACTGTGGTTACAGTTCTCAGTCCAGCTTGACAGAAGAGCACACACCAACACCAGGACCGAGGGAACTGGCCACAACATCACCACATAACAGCTGAGAGATGGACAATCCTTTCTTGCCAGACCAGCATGTCTGGCCAAGTGTACAGAAGGATGCCTACTTCTTCAACCAGCTCTCTGTATTTTATTCCTGGGCCTAGTCGCACCCACCATGGACTGGGCCTTCTCTATCAGCTAGACAATCAGCAGGTTTTCTCTGGGCTTAACTCAATCATTAATTCTCTACAAATGTGCCCAGAGCTCAAACCCTCAACAGTCAAGTTGACATGTGTGCCTAACTATGACAAAGGCAATGCTTTTCTAAACCATAAAAGAAAAAATTCTTATCTTTGCCTTTTTGTTTCTATTTTTAATTTAAAGAAGCACTTACACATGCAGTTTTCTGTTTATCCACTATTTCCTAACTTGCTTTAGGAGGGCCAGCTATAGCAAATAATGCTTAACCATTGCCATTTTCCTCTTAAATTTTGTGAAAGTCACAGTTTGGAGTTTTACAAAGAGTTGGAATTTCATAATCTAGTAAATTTTACAGTTTAGCAGTGGTGGGGAAGGGAAAAATATTTTCCGAACCTTCAGAGAACACAGTTCTAGTCCTGAACTTGCTGGTGAGTTACTGGTGACCTTGGAAGAGTTCATCTTCATTTTAACTCAAGCTAGACTCCATCAATAGAATTCTGTGCTATTGCTATTTAGTTTATACCCCTTTAAGATTTAGCAAAAAGCATTGCAGATAAGCACACGTTAAAAGAAAAGATATAGATAGTGCTATTACTAGGATATTTAATACCCCCTAACTCTTTAATAACTACTAAGTTAGTAACATAATGGATCTGGTTTGTATTCATTATTAAAGCAGGTATTTGCCCAGCATGTCAGCAGTTGGGAAGGGTTATCAGGATGAGATGTATGAAAGCACAGGGACAGAGGCAAGTCAGCAGAATAATGTGCTGGGTGTTTGAAGAGTGTCACAGGATGGTACCAGAAGTGTACCTCTAAGAAACACACTTCCTAGCATTTTTCTGCTTCAGTTTTCTCTTCAGGATACATTTTGTGTGCAAGGTCTTTTATAAACACTTCTTTATATCCTCCCGAAGCACCCCACTGCATACTCCTCACTCACAGCATAACTGCTCCCTGGTGATGACTTCAGGGGAAAAACTGGCCACCGTTGATGGATTTCTTTTTGATGGCAGTGTTTTGAATCTCAAAAGGTTTTATTAGAACTAATATCCACAAAAGAAAATTAGAACTAATATCCACAAAAAAAAAAAAAAAACTTGCAGGATTTCTTAAGGACCTTGATCCGCAGATGTGTTTTATACCTGCACCTGTACCATGGAGTAGAAATTCTTCCTGTGGTGGGAATATCCCATGCCAGCCCAGTTGCATCATGGGGTCGGTAGTCCAAAGAACCAAATTTTAAACTTCATTTAATTTTAAGCTAGTTAAAGTATTGCGCCCACACCAGGCTAGTGGATGCTGTGTTGTTCTGGTTTAGCGCTTAGTCTTGTTCGTACTCATTTATTGCAAGCAACCAATCATTGCATGCTGAATGGTTTCCTCTTCATAAAAGAAATGTGTTGTCTGGAAGTTAACCATCCTGCCTCTTTCACTTCTCTTTCAGGCTTCTTTCACTTCTTTCTTTTTCACTTCTCTTTAATATATGAGGAAGGAAGGACTTGCTCATTTCTTCATCTTTAGCTTCTGGAACACCTAGTGTTTTTTGGCACAAGACTAGTGCTGCCCCTCTCCAACCCCATTTGGGTTTGTTTGTTTTTGTGGGCTAGGCAGGGAAGACCAACATAATAGAAATCTGTCTGTGTGCTTCTTACTGCTTCCCCCAAAGAGGGAGATCAGTGCCTCAGGAGGTGTTGGAGCCCTCCAACCTCCAGACCTCTGTCGCAGCTTGCCTGTAGTCACCTGGGAAATGGCTCTCTTTTAGTACCTTCATAACTATAAGTTTATATCATTTTCAGGTTTAATGTTCTCTTGCTCAAATACACTTGTAGTTTTCTTCTTTAATAGTTGTAATAATTATTTTTCTTTTTAAAGAAATAGTCTTGCTTTTCAAATTCAAATTTTGTTTATTTGTTTATTTATTTTAGTATGCAATAAATGGAAGTGCCTATACAAGGTCACCAAGGAAGCTCTCTTGGGTTTTACAATGTAGAAAAGATGTTTATATGAGGAACAGTGGAGACATGGTCAATTTAATTTATGATAGAAACAATACAAGGACATGAAGAATTTGGCAGTAGACTCTTGGACAGGCATTAAACTGAGGAGATATACAATAAACAGAAGTAGTCTAACTAAGCTGGTAAGAAGAGACTTGGCATCTGAATAGTATGTTCCTCCCGAGATACAGAGGGGAATTAGCTCAAATCTGCAAGAGGTGTGACTGGTCCTTAGCTCCAAAGAGATAGGTTAAATAACTTGAGTGTTTTTTTTTAACATGAAATTGATGACAGTGATATAGTAAACCCTTTGTTACCAGCTTGATTAGTCACTAGGAAAATATAAAAAGGAAATTGAATATTGATGCAGTATTGCTGATGAATAAGTGTTAGGCAGAAGATTATCTTGTGAACATTCCAGTTTGGTGACTGTGCTATATCTTACCAGTGGCAATAAAGTTACCAGAGGGCAATTGGATAGGACCAATCAAAGGGATTTTTTTTTTTGTCATTTTTTGGTTTGCTTTAAACCCACACTAAAGAGGCATGGTAAATTTTAGATAGGAAAAAAACAAAAAGGAATAAGTTTGAAAAGTTTTGGACTACTAAAAGCCAGGCTGTGAGCACATCCAGCCAACATTTTTTTTGCATTACACAGCTGGAAGAGTCATTGTCAGCCCCTTCTGTCCCCATGCACATACTTTGGGGAAAAGCCCAGTGTGTCCTTACAATATGGTTTTTTATTGTTCCTGTTGAAAGAAAATACTGCTTCATTGATTTATGAGTATGATAATTCATAATAATTTTTAAGGGGGGATTCAAGCGAATGAAATGGAACACAAATCTTGCATTCACAAATCTTGAGAGCCATTTTGAATGGCTTTCAATTGCTTCTGTGACGGTAGTTAGGGTTACAGGAGAGAATGAGTAACAGGAGAGAATAAATCATGCGGAAGCAGTCCTTTATGTGCATCCATTCAAACTGTTTCCCTAGAAGTGCTGTGCAGCAGGAGATTCCCCAGCATAGAAGATCTTCAGGTCTGGAGACACCACTTTCCACGTGCACCTGTCCCACATTGGTGCCCATTGGAGAGGGTGATTTCATGGCTAGGGAGTTCTGGTTGTACTCTTGGCAAAGCATGCATATACTAATTAATAGTCTTCTAGGTCATAGTTATCATAGATTGATGAAATACAGCACAGGTATTAAAACTTCTGGAGAAAGATTTTAGTTTACATTCTATTTTGATAGAATAAGCAAAGAAATACTGACTATAGGATTTTTTTGAGAATAATTTCTTTTTATTGGAAATAAAATTACTTTTGGAAAATTATTATAATACTTTTTCCAACAATTTTTCACTTTTGAAGGTAGATGATTTAAAGTTAGTTACAGAAATATGATCTCTAATGTATTTTTTCATACATTTATGGACGTTAATTGCATCAATTTTGTTCTCTCTGGATCAGTTAAAATATATCCAGATTCTGGATAACTGCATTTCACTTTTCAAAAGCCATTTCTAGCAAAATGTTCGTTGCAACTACCAACAAATGGATAATCTATCTGATTTGAGTTTTGCTTATTATAGCTTTATCGTTTGTTCACTGTTTCCAAGATCATTGAAGTAAGAAAGCTCAAAGAATGTCTGCAAATAAAATGGTCAGCCATACTATAATTGATGTTATTTTGTTAGGATTAATAAACTCTTTTCATTTTGCAGGTCTCATCACAACTACATCAAGGAGATTAGACCGAGAGCAGCAGGATGAACACATATTAGAAGTAAGCCTTTCTTTATTTTTAAAACACTTTGAATAATAAATGTCTTTTTTTTATTGAGGGAGAGAAAAGAGCTCGCACACACATAAGGGCACACACAGAAAAGAGGGAGGAAAAAGGGAGGGAGGAAAAGAGAGAGAGAGCGCGCGCAAGATGACACAGAGTGGGAGTGAGCAGGTGCACATATGACTTCGTGCATGTGTGCAGCCTGATAGCAACTTTTGGGGAACTCAGATCCGCAAGCACACAAACACCTTTAGTCACCAGCTGCGCCATCTCACAGTTTAATAATGAATTCCTTAAGAACATTTTTGCTACTAATAGCCAGTGTTAATACTTTATTTATTAGCTTTTGGTCATTGATAGAAAAATAAAACCTTAAGAACATATCTCTTGTCCTCAATCTTAGCCCATCCCCAGAATGCACAAGTGGTAATGAGTTGCCCTCTAATCTATATACTTACACACAGAGCAGATTCATTTGTAAACAGTATCATTTGAGCTTCATTTTCATTTAAAGAACTGATATTGTCTTCAGCTTTATTTTTCCCCAGTATTATGCCTTTGAAATATACTTAATAGTGGTATTTGCAGATCATATTTAACCTTTTAAAGCTGAAGTCTGCTTGTTTTCAGATTTTTTTCTCTTAAGCCATTGATTAGTCATGCAATTTTAAAAACTGAATTCCTTTTAATTTCCATTTCTTTTCTAGCAGTAAAAGTATATTGAAGCCAAACATGCAGCTTCTAGAATGGTCTCCTAGTTAATTTGCAATGTCTTCTTATTTACTGGTCACATTTGCAGAATGTGGTGGAGAGTAGTTGGGAATAAGCAGGGGACTTTAACAAAGCCTTTGCCTACTCGCTGGGAGCTTCCATGAAAAATAGCAGCCTTTGGACCAGGCAAACCTGTATCTCTGAACATGAGTCATCAGATGCTGCAGGCTTGTGTAGCTAAGCCAGAACCAGACCCGAGAGTCATGTGTTTGCTATTTGTGAGTTGCCAAAGCAACTTGTCCAAACTTAACAGTGTGGTTAAGAGGATTTTTTTATTATGATTTTTGCATTCTCGTGTGTTTGTATATGTGTATGCCTGAGGCGGTCCAAGGGTCAGGGTCACCCTGGATTGCTCTACCACCTTATTACTTTGCTTTGGGGTTTCCCAGGCTTCATCTTCTAGGGCCAGAATTTCAGGCTGTTGCCATTTCCATTGGCATTTTTACTCGGGATCTGGGGATCCAAACTCAGGTCCTTCTTTTTGAGAGGCAAAACTTGCAGCCCTTTAGAAGATATTCTAAGTGGAGGTTTTTTTCATTGTTTTTCGTGTGTGTGTGTGTGTGTGTGTGTGTGTGTGTGTGTGTGTGTGTGTGTCTGTCTGTGTCTGTGTGTGAGTCTTGGTATATCAAAGGGCACTGTGCATGCTTGTGGAGGCACAAGGATGTCTTCAGGATTCATTCTGGATTGTTCTGTCTCATTTTTATTTTGCTCTGAGGTTTCCCTGGATAAGTCTAGCAGAGCCAGAAGTATAGGCCACTGATTTTTCCACCCATCATTTTTACATGAAATCCAGGATCTGAATTTAGGTCCTTCTGCTTGTGAAGTAGAAACTTAACCTGTCAGCTATCTCTCTAGCTCACATTCTGTTTTTCTTACATATTATTTCTATTCATAATGTCTATTTGACCTCATTGTATGTTTGGCTAACATTTCCAAACTTTTCCTGTAAAATATTTCATTTTTAATTGCCTTAAAGTATGTGTGTGCACAATATGAATTAGTAATATGTCCTTTTTGGAAATGTGTTTTCTTAGTAATTTTGTCATATGCTGCAGCTGAATTTTCAGTTGATAGGTTGCTTAGCTCCCTTGAATTCATTTTTTTTATTACTGAGCAGGGTTTTGAATTTTCATTCAATTACTAGAAATACTGGCAAAAGGAGATTGTGGGTACTGGAGGAAGCAAACATATGGAGAAATGCCAAGAATAGCAGGTTACAGTCTTGTAATCTCCTTGTGACCCTTATATGCCAGGGAGCCTCACATCCCAGGGAAGGTCAAAGGCTAGGGGGGAGCAGGTAGGAGATGTAGGCTTTAAAGAAGACAGTTGGGCAAGCTGCCGTGGTGCCCCGTGTCTATATTGTATGTGTCTGTCTACAGTTCTTTTGGGCCAGTGCACTTTCAGAACAATGCTAGCATAAATTTGGCAATAAGAGAGAATTGTTTCCTTTCAAAGTGTTGAGGAGTGCTACAAAGCATAGTGTTGAGCTATATTTGCTGTATTTCTTTTTTCAGTCTTCTGCTTTTGTAAATGTCATGTGACACCTGATGCAAAGGAAATGTTTGTATGGAAAGTTAAAAATTAATTTATTTTGTTTTATTCTGAAAAGCTTTGAAGAAATCGAATCTTATACTTTAGAGTAAAGCAGGCTGTTGATACTGTTGATATATTGTAAATACTTCTTCACACTTCAGGAATGGGAGTTAGAGCTACTGCCATGGTTCATAAAGAAAATGGTTTCGTGGAAAAGTTCAGTCTCCTTTAATGTCTCTGATATTTTCATAGCTGATTTGGAGGAGGTGGGAATGTGGATGAAGGGACAAAGGCCCATTAGGATGGTCATTATTTTAATGTACACTGCTGTAAGTGTGAACTTTCCAGGATGAAACTGACTCTTGGGTTTGTGGAGCCACCAGTGCTGTGCTCAGAAGCCATCTTTATTTCTATGCTGGTGTCAATCACACATTAAACTGCCAGTGACTTTACATCACTTTCACTGAAAGTCTTCACTTAGTGGAACTTTTGTCCCTACTCCTAAGCCTTTAGAATGGTACAAGAGAATCATCAAAATAAAATGGTGATTAATAGTATATAACAGTGCCTGCTCTGTTGCTCAGCATAGACTTCAGAATGGTACTTCTGCATATTTTAAAACTTAAAAATGAGAGTTTCTAATAAAATATATGAGGAATTTATAAATACATTATCTTAAGATTTAAATTTTTGTTTGGACATGTGTACGTGTACATTTATGTTCAAATGCTCGGACAGGAGTATGTTTGCAAGTGCACATACATACACACACGTGTGTAAAAAACTAAATTCGATGCTGAAGTGCATTCCGTAATTTCCCCAAGCGTATTAATTGAGACAGGATTTCTAGCTGGACCTAGAAGTCTTCAGTCCACTAGTATAGTTAGCCAGCTCGCCCTGGGGAATCTCTTTTACTGTCTCATGAATGCTGAGATTATAGACAGTGCCACATCTGCCTGACTTTTACATGGGTTCTGGGCATCTGAACTCCAGACCTTATCTATGTGCAGAGCTTTATGCACTGAACCCCAGCCCCAAGACTGTTATCTCTTCCATAATCAAGAAAAATGTTAAGATCACTTTACTAATAACACTAGTATACAGAAGAGACAGTGCTAGTTAAGAAAGACCGAGGGGTGATAACTAATTTTTAGCTTTTGCCCAGCTCTGCAGGCCTGTCTATAAAGCCAGGAGAGGCTGCCTTACCTCTTGTTGAGCAAGCCACAGAATGAGAAGAGTTGGTGAGATCATGCTATGTGAACTGTAGATTTTTATGCAAATACTGGTTTGCATTAGGAAGAGAGTCCACTTATCTGTACCTTGAAAATACGTCTTAATTTTAAATACAGGTTACTGTGACAGACAATGGTACGCCCCCTAAGTCCACCATCGCAAGGGTGATTGTGAAAATCCTTGATGAAAACGACAACAAACCTCAGTTCCTGCAGAAGTTCTACAAAATCCGACTCCCGGAGCGGGACAAAGCAGAGCGCGAGAGGAGTATCAAGCGAGAACCTCTGTACCGAGTCATAGCTGCAGACAAAGACGAGGGTCCCAACGCAGAGATCTCCTACAGCATCGAGGAAGGAAACGAACATGGCAAATTTTTTATTGAACCCAAAACTGGAGTGGTTTCATCAAAAAAGTTCTCTGTAGCCGGAGAATATGACATTCTCTCAGTGAGTTACAGTCTTTGGTTTCCTTTTTGACTAGAATCCTAGTCTTGTACCTCTTCTAACCTTACATAAGAGGCTAGTGTGTGTTACCTAACAATCAGGCAATGCTTGACAACATTGGAGAAGAATGGGATTATTTTTTAATCAACTCTCAGTCCAGTTGCTGATTATCTCTGATGAAGTGATTATGAAGCATTAAGCATATATAGTCTGCAGATACAAATATGAAATGTTTGAAACTGATTCAGTTGAAGATTAAGCCCATCCAGTTATGAGACACAGCTTGTGAATTCTGTCTTAATCCCTTCTGTTCACGTTGTTTAGATCAAGGCTGTGGACAATGGTCGCCCGCAGAAGTCATCCACTACCAGGCTCCATATTGAGTGGATCTCCAAACCCAAACCATCCCTAGAGCCAATCTCATTCGAAGAATCAGTTTTTACTTTTACTGTAATGGAGAGTGATCCGGTTGCTCATATGATTGGAGTGATATCTGTGGAGCCTCCTGGCACACCTCTTTGGTTTGACATCATTGGTAAGCATGGTCTTTGTACTGGTTGCACTGAGAAGAAACCTGAGTATAGTATTCTGATGTGGTGTGTGTGTGTGTGTGTACATCTCAGAATTTAAAATTGGGAAAGATGTATTGATAGAAAATCCCCTTAGACTATAACTTTTTTGACAGTAAAAACTTTTACAAGATTATCGAGCTTATTAAAAATAGGTATTTCAAAACCATTAATATTTAAAACTATTTTTTAAATTATGTCAGGATGTTTATGTCCAGTTGTTAGTTAATATGCACCAAGTTGAACATTATTTTTAGTAATATTACTGGATTGCTCCAGCAGCTGCACTAATGTGCCTCATGTTGGTGTTTAATAGACAAGAAGCTTACAAATATGGACTTGTACACCTAACATCAACTTCTTGGTTTTCTCTACTTGCTTGTCAGTTGGAAACAGGATTAGTAGGTTATGCCACCTTCTATCACATTGAAATGCCTGGGCCAACCTATACTTTCATTCTTTAATGAGCTCACACACAGCATATAGTGTCCTGTTCAACTTCCTTTCAAAGTGTTTTCAAATAAACTGAGATTTTGTATCTTCAAAGACCATATCCCCCTCCCATTTTCCCTCTCTCAGTACTATGTTTTGGCCTCAGTGCCTGGGACTAAGCCCTGACACTGAGCTTACCTCTAGCCCCTTGCTTGGATTTCTTAATTTTGAAGCAGGGTTTTGGTAAGCTACTTCAAACTGGCATCCTCCTACCTCAGTTTCCTTAGTAGCTGGAAGCGTAGGTAAGCACTACAGTGGCTAGCCTTAGATCTTTTCAGTTCTGTTTCTTTATACTATTTCAGTGATAAGGATTGTCATTAGAGTTTAGGATTGAAAGTGTGTGTTGCAGCAATCAACTTTAGTTGGAACTTATTACCACATCTCCTTTCGCCTCTTAGCCATGTTACCTCCAAATCTGAGGTGATGGATAGTAAGTAATACTTCTGAAGCCACAACAGTTTATTGTCAGAAAAAGTATGATTATTTTCTGAGTTAAGTATAATCAAGACAGTTTACTTTCTCTTGTCTTTCTATTGCATTTCCAGATTAACAGGCTTCTGGGGTGCAGACTTGCTGTCTGGTCCTAACAGTGCTTGGAACTGGTCTGACTGACTCTCTTCTGTGCTTGCTTTCCATGCTTGCCTCTTGGGGCTGTGCCAGGAGACACACTTGCTAGAGAAGTGTTTTACATCTTTCAGATGACTTGTGACCTGAACTGTACAGCAGAAGGTATCTGCTGAAATCACATAATTTGTCTCAGATCATGAGTTCTAAAATGAAAGCATCAATTTCATTTTCAATGGTTATCTTTCATCGCTTTTTTTCCCAGTGTGTTCATGGTCACCCAACCTTATCGAAAATGTTGACTGTATAATCATCATTCTTCACTATATCCATAATTTGGGGTTTGATTGCAAATGATACGTGTGTGCCTGTGCATGTGTGCCCTCGTGCACATGTGTGTGCATTTGGTGTTGCTTAGTTTTAACCCTAGAATTGCATTGCAATGTTAAGCTTTTATTTTCACTCCATTTTTTTCTGTACTGTGATAAATGTCTCAAGTTCAGTGAATGGATTTGAAAGAATTTTACTAGAATATAATTGGGAATATATTTGCATAGCATTAGTAGGACAGAACCTTGCTTCATAAATCTCTGGCAAAGTGGGAAAAATATTTTCATATAGTTTTTAGTAGGACTAATTGGGGTTAACTGCAATTGTCACTTTCTAAGTTGTTTTTAATTCTATTAAGGCAGTATGCTCAAAATAGTATAAAATGTTCTAGCAGTGACAATTTTGTGTGATCAGTGATGTTTTCATGCTGACATACATACTTTCAGAATGGCTGAGAAATTATAATCTGTCTGTGTTTTTCTGTGTTGCCTTCTCGCTTCCTCTCACTTCCTGGCTTCCTAAGTCCCAAGCCTCTCATTTTTTGCAAATGTCTCATCTTGTGTTGTCTACTCTGGTCTTTTCCTTTAAAATGCTCGCTGCTTGGGGCCACTTTGGAACCACTCTCATCATGACATTAGAAGTGTAGTTTTTCACGGCCATTAAGCATTGAAAAGCCACGGGATAAGTGACAGATTTTTATCCTTTTGCTTCAACTCTTCTGTTTGTCTTCACCTGAACCAGGTGGTAACTATGACAGTCAATTTGATGTCGACAAGGGCACCGGCACCGTCATTGTGGCCAAGCCCCTGGATGCAGAACAGAAATCCAGCTATAACCTCACAGTGGAGGCTACAGATGGAACCAGCACAATCCTTACTCAGGTGAGTGAGTCCCGATGTGCCTGTCAGGCAGGCTGAGGTATCGTCTGATCCCAGCTCCACAGGCAACCTGGGAAGGTCATGTTGATACAGTTTGCACAAAGGCACTTCAAGATCCTTGTGGAGAAAAGAGAAGGGACTGTGAATCCTACTTTGAGCTATGCATGTGATTAAGCAGTCATAAAAACTTTGACAGGAGACTTAAAACCAAGCCACACTGTGTTTTGCCATCAAAATCCTCTTAATTTTCTACTCATGTTTAAGCTGTGTTAATGTAGAGTGAATGATGTTGAGGACAAATAATATATGTCATTTTCTTGAAAGCTGATTAAAGGGATTAATCTTCTTAAACCACCGTATTTTGTTTTTTCCTTTTTTTATATAAAACACCTTTGATTAAACTGAGCCATGTAAAAGTGACTCACAAGGTTGTTCTGACACCTTTAATGCTATCTTATTTGTTAATGCTGTTTTATTTGTTGCTCTCTGAAGATTGACAGATGGCCACATAGCTGGAATGCAAACTCAGATGTTGAAATTTGTAAGCAATTGAATTCTTTTTTTCTTTTGCTCTTTGGTTCTTTGTATAGGCTGGTATAGCTCTACAAAAGAAATTTTTTGGATGGCTAATCATTATGACAGAATAAAACCATTCGTTCATTTAGTTATTCACTTCTAGTTGAATAATAGTAACATGCCAAGCACTGCTGTGGGTATTGAGCCTAAAACCTGCCTTTTTGCAGCTTACATTAGGGTAAGAAGCCAAGAATTTGTGCGTTATCCATATTTCCCTATGAAGGAAGTATTTAAAAGTTAGTAAAATGCTTCTAAATACTCTTGCCTTTTAATATTGAATGGGGGCTCATGAGATGGCTCTGCAGATAAGTGTAAGCAGCAGCTTGCCACACAAGCTCAATGAATTAAATAAGAAACATCAGGGGCTGGAGAGGTGGCTCAGGGGTTAAGCCTCTGCCTTGCAGGCAGAAGGTCCTGAATTCAGATCCTAGACCCCACGTATAGACGCCGGGCAGAAGCGGGGGCGACCTGCGTTTCTGGTCCTGGTGGGGCGGAGCCTGTGAATCCCGGGGCAGAGTAAACAAAATGGAGGCGGTCCACGGTGGTTTCCTGAATTCGCCCGTGGTTCTACACACACACACACACACACACACACACACACACACTACATACGCACGCATGTACACATGCACACATGCACAATTGAATAAAATAAAAATTTAAAAAAAAAAAAGAAACATCATTGGCTGTATTGCTTGGTTATATTAAAAATAAAACTATACTTTGGGTTGTATTTTCAACTAATAAACGACTAGATCATTTAAAACTAGTTGTGAAAATATTCTGTTAAAGCTGACAAAATAGCTCAGTAGGTAAAGATGAGTGCATGCAAACCTGGTAAGTTCTGTTTCCAGAGTGTTCCAGATCCTTGTGATTTTCAACACCTGTGACGTTGACATCGCATGCTCGGCTGTCTGTTTTTGGGGTCATTTTGAGACAGCCACGTGGAATGTCTGTTTCTGTATTACAATTCCATTTTTTCCCGGGCTCTTCTCATTTCATTAACAGACAGAATCAGTTGATTTTCTCTCTTTAAAAAATAAGCCCCAGAAGGTAAACGTTAGAAAATGAATGGGAAAATTAAACATACACACACACACACACACACATACACACACACATATATGCATGCACACATGCACGCCAAGAACTGTAACTAATTTAGCAGGATAATTTTGTAGTAAAGGGTGAAGTGTGTAACTGCATGGCTCAGTACCATGACTCACTGGAAATCTGGCAAAGGAAGTTCACTAAGCAGTGGAAATGGTCCCCTGTGGCAGCCATTGTCTTCACAGCAACTCTCCATCACCTGGAGCTTAGTATGAAATAATGACGTATGTTGACTAAAATTCTTATAAAATGCAGGAAGCATACTCAGATTCATTTTCCTTTAGATTTCAGTGCTTTACATGTACTTTCATAACTTACTAAATTGTCCTCAGAAGGTCTTGACCATCTCCTGATGACTTTTTGGCGTGGAGAGGTCCTCAGAATAGGTGAGAATGGTTAGAGTGCCCAGATTGACCTGTAAGAGTGTGGGACACAGGGAACAATCAGTAATTAGGTTTAGGTTTCTGGTCTGGGACTGAGGACAGGGAGATGGGAATCTGGGAGAGTGGAGCAGCCCTGGGAGCGCAGAGAACAGAAATCTGAGCTGTGCTGATAAGGCGCTGGGACATCAGGTAGACTGTGGCTTGCAAGTGAACCCAAGAACCAACCAAGCAGCTCTTGTGGCTGCAGATGCCAGACATGACGTTCCAGGTCACACGGAGTACATACGGTGGAGACGGCCGAGAGCGGGACGGGGCTGTGGAGGTGCCTGTGCTGACTCCGGACACCGCTTGTCCTGCTGCCTCTGCTTCGGAGGGTCTTCAGCCACAGTCCCAGTCGCCCAGCATCTCCACATAACCTGCCCGTCCAGTTAGCATTCCTAGTCCCCTTGAAGCAGCTCTGCTTGCTTGCCTTCTGCCCCTTGCTCTGGAGCAGGCGCACTGCACATCCCAAGCAGGCAGCTTCGTTTGACTCTCGTCTCCTCCTGCTGCTCATGTGCAGGGGCAAGCTCCATTGCCTCATCGAAGTTATCCCGAGAGTGAGGAGACAGTTCAGGAGGCCCCGCTTCCCTGCTGCAGCTGGAGCACTTGGCACTGGTACAAGCTCACTTACTTTCCTGCCTCCTGTAGGTCTCTGTCTCTGCAGTTCACCCTGCTACCAAAATGGTTTCCTTGAGTTACAACACGAGGCAGAGGTGACTTTTCTTCGATGTAAGGGGATACACAGTTCTCCACCCTTAGCTTGGAGATTAAAGCTGCCTGTGTATCCATGTCTATGCTCCTCATGACCCTTCACTGTGTTCTCAGGGGTTCTAGTCTTTGTGGTCCCTAAAATTGTGCGTCTTCATCTGCTTGCCTATTCCCAGTACTCATTCACCTACAACTTAAAACCTACCGGGCAGAATGTTGCCTCCTTCTCACGCGTTTTCAAGAGGCCCAACTAACTCTGGACTTTTTTAATTTAGCTGACAAAACATGAGAGGTAATGTCAACCCTGCAGGACATGACATGCCCAGTGGGATGGAAGACTTCATGTGCACAGTGCCCATTGTGCACTCGGCTCATATCTTGATCCCCGTCCATAAGAGCTGAGCAAGGAAGTGCCCCATTGGTGTGTTTCAGCTGAATTGCCTTCCCAAAACAGAATGTTCTTCTCTCCAGTGTATCCACAGCATTTTTTTCAGTGTGTGTATTGTTTTTTTTAAATATTCAGACTTACTGGTGAATATTGTTATGCAAGTCCTTTTGTCATTCGTTACAGGTATTGATCAAGGTAATAGATACAAATGACCATCGTCCTCAGTTTTCCACCTCAAAATATGAGGTGGCTATTCCTGAGGATACAATGCCAGAAACAGAAATCTTGCAGATCAGCGCAGTGGATAAAGATGAGAAAAACAAACTAATCTACACCTTGCTGAGCAGCATAGACCCCTTGAGTCTCAAGAAGTTCCGGCTTGATCCTGCAACTGGCTCTCTCTTCACTTCTGAAAAGCTCGATCACGAAGCCATTCACCAGCATGTGCTCACAGTCATGGTAGGACAGTGCTCACCTGTTGCCCTGCAATCTTCCCCGTAATTGACAGCAATAGGTGTTTTTTTATTACTTCTTTTTAATCATAAGAAAGAAAACCCTAGCAGAATTAATCATGTGTTGATTCTTCCAGGTACGGGATCAGGATGTGCCCGTGAAACGCAACTTTGCGAGGGTCGTTGTTAATGTCAGCGACATGAATGACCATGCCCCTTGGTTCACCAGTCCATCCTACAAAGGCCGGGTTTACGAATCAGCAGCTGTGGGCTCGGTCGTGTTGCAGGTCACAGCACTGGACAGAGACAAAGGGGAGAATGCTGAAGTGCTGTACTCCATTGAATCAGGTATATTTGAGGCACTGAGTGAATCTAAACTGTAAAAGTGTATTTCTTGTTTTCTAATATTAGTTCTAGGCATTGCAACATTTCTGTGCATCACTACCAAAAACGTTACCACTGTATATGTTAGGGAAAAAGGGATTCAACAATTAATCCATCACAATGCAAAAATTTATCCTAAGCACACAGTAATTTTCCTCAAAAAGTCACTCGGGCAAATGCTGGCCTGGTAAATTCAATACTTTACTTTTCATCAGGTAAAATCTCAGCGAAAAGGTACCTTACTTCCTACCCTTCCAAGGTAGACCCCCACATATATGCTTTTAGGACCTGAGCTTCATGCATAGACTCATTGCAGCAACAGACCCACAGAGTAGTTGTGGGCTAATAAGTGTTGGGAAGAGGCCGCTGGAGTGGGGGACAGCGAGGGCCTGGAAGACCAGCTGGGCCTGGGCAGTTCCCTAGTAACAGGCACGTGCCACTAGAGTGACAGCTCACCAAGGTTTCATGGCAAGTCCAAAGGCTTCGTCCCTGCTCTGTGCTGTTGCTGGCTGGCTCATGCGCTCCTCCCCTGGCCACTGGAGTAATGAAGCTCATTTTGTTCCAGGTACCCTGCTGGGAGGCTTCATGCTTGTGTTCAGTAGGTAGGGATCGCCATTAGTCCACACGTGTATGTGCTGCGGGAGAGGTCTACTGTGGAACATTGACAGAGTTACATTAAGTTAGGACTTCCTTAATTTTGCTATGTTGTGATCTTAGAAATGTAGAATCTTATGCTTTTTCCTAGGTTCAAAGCACTTTGTGTGTACACATGATATCTCCTAGGTAGTAGGATCTGTAGAGCTGTAAATTAGCTATATTGATCATAGAATCAAAATCTGTATAAACAGAAAGTAATTTTGATGGAATATTCACTGCTGTGCTCTCTGAGGTTAAGATGTTTTTATTTCTTTGCATATTTGAAATTTCATTTGTTTTTCTTAAAACAACCAAAATGAGTTCATTACTCACAAATAAGGGTTTATGCGCTGCCAGTGGTGGCAGTTTTGTTGGTGCCTCAAATGAAGAGGAAGAATTTTCCCAGCGCTTTGGAACTTAAACAGTTAGAAAAACAGCACATTCCATTTGTGCATGCCTGAGCATTTCAATAGAGTAATTTTGTCATGGACAGACGGACTGGGTTTATGTAGGAGAAAATGTTCAGCTTTCCTTTAGCTTTCACATAATTTTCAACAACTGGGTGGTTAAAGTATGATTGTTGGTGTCTGAGTGAAGGCCTGTGCATTCTTTGGATGTTTGTAGTGACTGATGGGATTAGTAATTTGGTATTCTAAGAATGGAATTCTATCTCCTCTCAAAGAACAAGACTAAATACCAGAGAACTGTTCCCCTGTGGAAATAAGACTGTTAATGTAATTTATAATTTGGTATTGAAATTAGGCTTGAATTTATAGGGAACCACTGCCATCGAAATGAGAGAGAGAGAGAGAGAGCATATGTGCTCACACCTGCTGGTGTGGTCTGAACTGTGAAATGTTCATACTGCCTTTCATGTAATAGTTTATTCATAATCAGCTGCTTCTGATTTGTGTCAGATTACTTTTAATAAAGTTCAGAAGACAGGTTATAAATTCCGTCCATAATAGGGCATGCTTAATTAACAGTGATTTATTGAACAGAAGATTTGGTCTGATTTGAAATCTCTGGGAAAAAGGAGATTGCATTAAAAGATATTCCCAGAAACAATTGAATCATGCAGCAGAAGTACACTACTTTCAGAGTCTGGCCTGCCTGATGTTTGTACTTCTCTTCTGTGCCATTTGAAAAAGTAGATCAGAAGAGCATAATTTCCCTATCATGACACCAAGATAAGACACACTTGGTAATGCATTTCCTGATTAGAATTGGTTTTCTTTATGAACTCGGGCTATTCACCTTAGTCATACATTGCTCATGAGTCTAGGTTGCGGACGATTATCATACGAGTGAATGATAACCACCATCAAGAGCCAAAGGAACTGGCCGCTTCACAATAAAAACAGAGAGAGAGGAGCATGCCCTAGCCTTCCAGTTTGCTCAGGCCAATTAGTTCTCTATCTTACCTACCTGCTTGGTGGTCTTATACACTATGGGCTGGAATGTCCCACATCAATTAGATAATATCCTACAGCCTTCCACAGAGGCTTGCCTTAACTAATTTTTCATGGGTGTGCTTTAAGACTGAGTTCTCAGTAATCAGGTTGATAACCTGTGATTGACTGACACACGATTGAAACTTGGCTGAGGTTGCCACACGATAATTAAGTCCTCCAGAACAGAGTCCGTGTGTCAACCATGAGAAGAAACTGACTCCTCTCCTGCACATTTCTTCTTGTGCCTGTGGGAGATGGAATCATGTCTTAAGAACAAACACAGCCTTATTTCTCTTGGTAATTTCTCTGTTTAACTTCAGAGAACAATATTTTAGTTAAAGTGGATGACTAAATCCCAGTCTAGTGCAAACTTCTGCTCCCCACCTTATTGATTCATTCACAAAGAGCACCCCTACATTTCAGTTGGGCAAATGCATCTTTAGAAGCAGCATGTAGCCCTCATTACTTTTTGCAGCAGCATGATGTTACTTTCCTCTCCATACAACTAAAGTTTTCTGCCTTTACCCAAACATATATGTGATAGTCATGTCAAATCACTAGCTGCATTGTCGATTAACCCCTCTTGTCAGGGACGTGCTCAGTGCCTTTATCAAATGAAGACTTTTTTTTTTTTTCATAGTTTCCTACATATCATACTAAAATGAAAGGTCAGGATGCAGGTATGGTGGCACATCCTATGATGGCAGCGCTGAAGAGATTGAGGCAGGAGGATTGTAAACTGAGGCACACATTACTGAAATAGTGACCTCCAAGCCGACCAGAGCAACATATTAAAGACCTTTCCTCATAAAAGATAAGAGAGAAAGAATAGGATCAGAGTACGATGGGGCCATACTGTAATGAGAGGTTAAAAGGGCCTTATCGTTGTCCTCTACACAGGGACATTCAGGTAGAACCAATCGAATGGGTGGCAAGTGAGAACAGCTGGAGAAGGCTGCATTGGGAGAGAACATAGCAAAAAGAGGCCTGGGGTACGAAAAGAACATGCCATTCTGACAGAGGCCTTAAGAGATGGCCTGCCTGACTGGAGGCCTGTGGTCCAGTGGGCAGAGAGTAGGGTCAGTGCATTCTGGTACTGCCCCTCATTCCATTGGCCAAATAAGATGCCGTACAGAAAATAGGACAAACATGTGCGGATGAATGAACATAGACATTAACAGGTTAGTGGCTGTCTTAGACAGAGGAAAGACTGGGTTAGAGGATGGAGACAACTGCCAGAGGCCTCTCTGGGCACATACGTCAGGCCAGGCAGTCTGAGCCATACGCAATCTGTGAGCCCTGATGCCTTGGACACAGAGAAAGGAGCCAGGATCACAGGCTTTCCTCAATACAGAAGGGCCGGAAATTGGTGTCTGAGCAGCCTGGCAAAAGCCTGGGCCACGCTTCAGCCCCAAGCATCAGGCCTGGTGAAGCCTGGGCTTCCTCCCTGTTGCAGCACAAGGTGCTGCCTTGGGACCTGGATGCTGAGCCAGGCCACCGTAATGAAAGCCAGGCTGGATCTGGCATGAGAAAAATTCAGTCATAGATTTTTAGGAAATGTATTCAAGGAAGGAGATGAAGACTGTGGAGGAAGTGTTTAGTGCTAATGATGCTCGCTTAATCCTCGGGTTGGCAGATCACACGAAGGAGTTCTGCCATACTGACAGCAAACCCAGAGGAGGAAGGCTAAGCACCAGAGAAAGCAATGAGCGAATGGCAAGTCAATTTAGTTTAGGAATAAATATAATAGGTCACCGCGGAGAAGCAAGTTTAGTCCCTAGGACTAGGGCAGGTTTTTCTGATACTTGCTTATGAGACAGAAAAGGGACAGAAGGTTAATGGATGGATCCAGCTGCCATACTCTCACAGTGCCTTGAACTAGCTAGAAAAGCTGTAGCCAAACTGCTGCTTTGAAAAGATAAAAACACCGATCTGTGAGATGACTCTGGGCGAAAGCTTCCTGTGCAAGCTTGACAGCCTGATTTTGATCCCCAGAAGTCATGAAAAGCCAGGTGCAGGTATCGCACACCTGTCATCCCAGAACTCCGAGGTGAGATGGGAGGCAGAAAGACCTGGCAAGAAGCCAGTGGGTCAGCTAGCCTGGCGTTTGCAAATAACAGCTGTGACTACAGACCCTGACTCAAGAACTGGAAGGAGAGCCACTCCTGAACATTGTCTTCTGACCTCCACTCACCTGCTGTGTGACATGCACTGCGCACACAGACAAAAGTATTTTGAAAACATCAGGGGTAACTGTCAAGTTCAAGTTAACATATAGGCCAAAGTCAATCTTTCCTACCAGTTTCTTTCTCACTGTTGACATAGTGGGTCGCATGGCTTCCTGTTTTGGGGAGCCAGTTCACATTGCAGGGTATTTGCACTTCTGCTTCTGTCAACTAGATGGCAGGAGGCCTTTCTCCCTCCACCTCAGACAGTCAGTGGTTGCCCGCTGTCTCCTTGGAAGCAAATCACCCCGTGGGAATCACCAACTGGAAGATAAATTGACTTGAGAAAGGTTAACGAGGGGTGCGTGTTGAAACCTTCAGAATCTATGAAATAGGGTGCATTACAGATGATGTTTCTTGGCTCCATAGATACTCAAAATAAGGCACTTTCTTGAAACCTGCTGTGAGTTTAGTAAGTTAAAATCTTCCCCCTTAAATAAGAATCTTGAGAATTTGCAAGCAGTAATGACTGAAACAATTAATATGTACTGCTTACTTAGGATCTTAGGCACTGTTGGAAAATCATTAATATAGTGACTTAGCAAGAGGATAACGATGGGTCTCAATGACATTTTCAGCACAGTGGAGAGTAGATTGAAGCTTTAAACACACAGTAGTACTTTTTGTGTTTCTTGCTTTTTCATATTTTATGCCCCAAGTTCTGAAAAATTTAAGTGGCTAAAAACAAAATAAGCCAGAGATTCCAATCAAATATTGATATTCCATGTATTTCTGCTTAATTTCAGCTTATAATTATGGAAGATATCTTTATTTCTTTTTAACTACTATTCTGTTATCCCTTATGTTTTTATTTCCTGAACTTTTTTCCTCTACTCTAGGAAATATTGGAAATTCTTTCACTATTGATCCCATCTTGGGCTCTATAAAAACTGCCAGAGAATTAGATCGAAGTAATCAAGTGGAGTATGATTTAATGGTCAAAGCTACGGATAAAGGCAGTCCACCGATGAATGAAATGACTGCTGTGCACGTCACCGTCACGATTGCTGACAACGCCGCTCCCAAGTTTACCTCAAAAGAATATTCGGTTGAAATTAGTGAAACCATCAGGATTGGGAGTTTTGTCGGCATGGTCTTAGCCCACAGCCAGTCATCAGTGGTATATGAAATAAAAGATGGAAATGTAGGTGATGCTTTTGATATCAATCCTCATTCAGGAAGTATCTTCACTAAGAAAGCCCTGGATTTTGAAACTTTGCCTCTGTATACATTGACAGTCCAAGGGACCAACATGGCTGGTTTGTCCACCAACACAACTGTCCTGGTGCATCTGCAGGATGAGAATGACAACCTACCTGTTTTTACACAGACAGAATATTCAGGCCTTGTGAGTGAGTCTGCTTTGCTCAACAGTGTAGTTTTGACACACAGGAATGTCCCACTGGTGATTCGAGCCACGGATGCCGATACGGAGTCCAATGCTCTGCTCGTGTATCACATCGAGGAGCCATCCATGCACAGGTACTTTGCTATCGATTCCAGCACTGGTGCCATTCATACAGTCCAGAGCTTGGACTATGAGGAAGCGAGCGTTTATAGATTCACCGTGCAAGTGCACGACATGGGAACTCCACGTCTGTCTGCCGAATATGCAGCTAATGTGACTATACATGTCATCGACATCAATGACTGCCCGCCTGTGTTCTCTGCACCGTTATATGAAGCATCTCTTCTGTTGCCAACATACAAAGGAGTGAAAGTCATCACGGTAAATGCTACCGATGCTGATTCCAGAGCATTCTCCCAGTTGATATATTCCATCACCGAAGGCAACATTGGAGAGAAGTTTTCGATGGACTACAAGACTGGCACCATAACAATACAAAACACAAGTCAGTTAAGAAGCCGCTATGAGTTGACCATCCGTGCTTCCGATGGCAGATTTGCCAGCTTCACGTCTGTGAAAATCAATGTGAAAGAAAGCAAAGAGAGCCACCTCAAGTTCACCCAGGATTTCTACTCTGCAGTCGTGAGAGAGAACTCCACAGAAGTCAGAACCTTGGCTGTCATCACTGCCGTGGGAAACCCAATCAACGAACCTTTGTTCTATCACATCCTCAACCCCGATCGCAGATTTAAAATCAGCCGCACTTCTGGAGTGCTGTCCACCACCGGAATACCGTTTGATCGAGAGCAGCAGGAGGCCTTTGATGTGGTTGTGGAAGTGACCAGAGAACACACGCCTTCAGCAGCGGCCCATGTGGTCGTGAAAGTCACCGTGGAAGACCAAAATGATAACGCACCAGTGTTTGTCAACCTCCCTTATTATGCTGTTGTTAAGGTGGATACTGAAGTTGGCCATGTCATTCGCTATGTCACGGCCATAGACAGAGACAGTGGCCGAAATGGGGAAGTACATTACTACCTTAAGGAGCATCATGACCACTTTCAAGTCGGACCTACAGGTGAAATTTCACTGAAAAAGCAATTTGAACCTGACACCTTAAATAAAGAATACCTTGTCACAGTAGTTGCCAGAGATGGTGGGAGCCCAGCATTCTCCGCCGAAGTTCTGGTTCCTATCACAGTTATGAACAAAGCCATGCCTGTATTTGAAAAGACTTTCTACAGTGCAGAGATTCCAGAGAATATCCAGATGCATAGCCCCGTGGTCCACGTCCAAGCCAACAGTCCAGAAGGGCTAAAAGTGTTCTACAGCATCACCGATGGAGACCCTTTCAGCCAGTTTACTATCAACTTCAACACTGGAGTAATAAATGTCATCGCTCCTCTGGATTTTGAGACCCACCCAGCATATAAACTGAGTATACGGGCAACCGACTCCTTGACCGGCGCTCACGCCGAAGTGTTTGTGGACATCATAGTGGAAGACATCAACGATAACCCCCCTGTGTTTGCTCAACAGTCTTACTCTGCATCTCTCTCTGAGGCATCTGTCATCGGCACATCGGTCGTTCAGGTTAGAGCAACCGACTCTGATTCAGAACCGAACCGAGGAATTTCCTACCAAATGTTTGGAAATCATAGCCAGAGTCATGATCATTTTCACATAGACAGTACCACCGGTGTGATTTCATTAGTCAGGACTCTGGATTATGAACAGTTCCAGCAGCACAAGATATTCGTAAGGGCTGTGGACGGCGGGATGCCCCCGCTGAGCAGTGAAGTGGTCGTCACTGTGGACATCACAGACCTCAATGACAACCCACCTGTCTTTGACCAACAAATTTATGAAGCCAGAATCAGCGAGCAGGCCCCTCATGGACATTTTGTGATGTGCGTGAAAGCCTACGATGCAGACAGTTCAGATGTAGACAAGCTGGAATATTCCATTCTGTCTGGCAATGATCAGAAACATTTTGTCATTGACAGTGAAACAGGAATCATCACTCTGTCCAACCTGCGCCGGCACACCTTGAGGCCCCTTTACAGCCTGAACATTTCTGCCTCCGATGGAGTCTTTAGAAGTTCAGCTCAGGTTCATGTGACTGTAATGGGAGGCAATCTTCACAGTCCTGTCTTTCTTCAGAATGAGTACGAAGTAGAGTTGGCTGAAAATGCTCCATTGCACACCCTGGTGGTTGAGGTGAAGGCAATCGATAGAGATTCCGGGATTTATAGTCACATTACTTACCATATTGTAAATGACTTTGCCAAAGACAGATTTTATACAAATGACAAAGGACAGATATTTACTTTGGAAAAACTCGATCGAGAGACCCTAGCAGAGAAGGTTATTTCCATCCGTTTGATGGCAAAGGATGCTGGAGGAAAAGTCGCTTTCTGTACCATTAATGTCATCCTTACAGACGACAATGACAATGCACCGCAGTTTCGGGCAACAAAGTATGAAGTACACATTGGGTCAGGTGCTGCCAAAGGGACATCAGTTATTAAGGTTTTTGCAAGCGATGCTGATGAGGGATCCAATGCTGATGTCACTTACGCCATTGAAGCTGATTCTGAAAGTGTCAAGGAAAATCTGGAAATAAACAAACTGACTGGCGTAATTACCACAAAGGAAAGTTTAATTGGCTTAGAAAATGAGTTCTTCAGTTTCTTTGTTAGAGCCGTGGATAATGGCTCTCCACCAAAAGAAGCTGTTGTCCCCGTCTACGTTAAAATACTTTCCCCAGAAACGGAACTTCCAAAGTTTTCAGAGCCATTTTATACCTACACCATCTCAGAAGACATGCCTATTGGGACCGAAATTGATCTCATCAGGGCAGAATATAGTGGGACTGTTCTTTATAGCCTAGTCAAAGGGAACACCCCTGAAAGTAACAGAGATGAATTCTTTGTGATTGACAAGCAGAGTGGGAGACTGAAACTGGAAAAGGGTCTCGATCATGAGACAACCAAGTGGTATCAGTTCTCCGTCCTGGCCAGGTGCACCCGTGATGACAATGAGGTGGTGGCTTCTGTGGATGTCAGTATCCAAGTTAAAGATGCCAATGACAACAGCCCAGTTTTGGAGTCCAGTCCATACGAGGCATTTGTTGTTGAAAACCTGCCAGAGGGAAGCAGAGTCATCCAGGTCAGGGCCTCTGACCTAGATTCAGGAACCAACGGCCAAGTCATGTACACTCTCGACCAGTCCCAAAGTGCAGACATCATTGAATCTTTCACCATTAATATGGAAACGGGCTGGATTACAACTCTCAAGGCACTTGACCATGAGGAGAGAAGCAATTACCAGATTAAAGTGGTGGCTTCGGACCACGGCGAGAAGGTTCAGTTGTCCTCCACGACGATCGTGGACGTGACCGTCACTGATGTTAATGACAGCCCGCCACGATTCACAGCTGAGATATATAAAGGCACTGTGAGTGAGGATGACCCTCCTGGTGGTGTGATCGCCATACTGAGTACAACCGATGCGGATTCTGAGGAGGTTAACAGACAAGTGACGTACTTCATAACAGGTAAGTCAAGAACGAGCCGTGTGGTTAGCTTTGAAGTGAACTCTATTAGGAAGATGGTAAAGATGTATTTATAAACCTGGGGAGTTGAAGTGGTAATTTTAACTAAGAATCTAAAATAATAAAAAATAGTAAGAATGGGCTAGAAAGATGGTTCAGGGATTAAATCTTTTGCATAAAAGAAAAGGATTTGAGTTTGGATCCCCAGATCCTATGTAAAAATGCTAGGTAGAAATTTAATTGTGATGGCCTGTAATTCCAGCCTTGGAAGGTAGAGCCTGAGAAACTCTACAGCAAAACAGTAAGGAGCTCGAACAATCCAGGATGATGACCAATGTCACCCTTGGCCTCCATAGGCACACATACATTCAAGAACCCTCACACGCGCAACAAAAAATAAAATACGCAAAAATAGCATCTGCAGGCTGCATTTCAAGCTCTTTAACTCAGCAAAACTGTTTTATTACACCATTTTTATAACTTATTCTATTGAATTTTGTAGTGTTTAATAGATATCAAAAAGAAATCATTGTAGATTCATTATAGGCCCAATAATTGCTTATTAGGCCTTATAGTTGGTTTAGTGCAGTGCTGTGTTTAAACACATTACTGCTACTTGTAAATAAGAGAGTTAACATATAAGCTCCATGGTATGCATCTGTTGTCCTAGTGTTTGGGAGGCTGATGGAGGAAGATTCTATAGTTAGAGGCCAGCCTGGGGTACAAGCAAAATAAAACGATAGCAGAAGAAAAGCAAATATATACCAGAATCACATGTTAAGTGTCCTTAATCTTTTTAAATCATCAATCATACACCTTTAGTATAGTTTATTTTTCTTGTTACTTCTCTTTTTAATTGCATAGATGCGACTGTCATATTTCCTTATTAATTTGATTCATTTAACAGGAGGAGATTCTTTGGGACAGTTTGCTGTTGAAAATATTCAGAATGAATGGAAGGTCTATGTGAAGAAGCCTCTAGATAGGGAGAAAAGGGACAATTACCTTCTGACCATCACAGCCACTGATGGAACATTCTCATCCAAGGCCAAGGTTGAGGTGAAAGTTCTGGACGCAAATGACAACAGTCCAGTTTGTGAGAAGGTGAGCTGTGCACCACGATTGTAGATTTCCTCTGTTTTTTCAAAACTTACCTGTGTCTTGTATTCTAGTCGCTTGTTGATTAAATGGAGAGGGGTAAATGGGAACGACTCAGGAAAGTGCAAAGGATATTTTAGAAAGTAGCCAAACAGTTATGAGCCCTGGTCTAAGAGCCTACAACTTCTGGGCAAATTATATGTGTGTTTGACTCCAAAGACACTCCAGAACTTATATGGAGATACTCTCTTTCCTGGAAGATGAGGTTATTGCAGGTGAGAAAGCAGCTGCCAGGTAGGTCTTCCCAGGCAGCACCATTTCACTTTAACAATCATGGTGATCACTGCAAGGAAGCTAAGGAGTCAGCGGGATTGGTCCTGCCAGTCTGAGCTTACACATGTAGGAGTCTTGGAGCTATAGAGGGAGTGATCGCCAGACCTGGGGGGTGAGGGAAAGTGGTGCAGGTGCAGTTGTGCACTTTGAGGGTCAGGATAGGGGGGATAGGATGCAGGAGTGTTGGAATCCCAGGAGAGGATCCAGGCATGATTCCCCAGCACTCCAGAGACCTAAGTAGGAAAATTATCACCACTTAGCAGGAAAATGAGGACTTAAAATCCATCTTTAGTGGAAGAGACTTCTAGGAATGAGACAAATTTGAGTCCATATTTGTAGTTTTTGATGACAGTTCTTGGTGGTGGTAGAGGGCTATGTACGTATCTCTTCTTTCAGAAATTACATGGATATATTTTTTGTTCTACCACTTGCATATTTTTGAGTGTCATTTCATATCATCTTTGAGAATAATTATAAAACATCCTGTTTTGCAAGTCATAAATATCCCTGTTTTGTAAGTCATAAAAATCTAGCTCACCTACAAATTGAGCTCACTTTAACTGAATCCAGCAAGTCTTTGTTCTCTTGTGTCTTATGGGATAGCTTCCCCGGTCATTGGGATTGGAACCAAGTGTTCACCCTGTGAAGGCTCAGCAAATGTGATGAGAGTCTTTCCTGACCTCTCGTCACCTGTGTGAATCCTCATGTTTTCTGATCACACAAGGAACAGTTCTCTCCCAGCCATAATTATGAACAGTCAGTTGTACACAGCCAGTTCTTGGAACTTGGAAATAAGTAGCTGTGATACTTTTATGACATTTATGCTCTCTGATTTTTAGATACATATGGTGTACTACTTAACATTTCTCCTAAGAGTGTGAATTAAATATGAAAATAACGCCACAGCCCATCAACTTTCTATTTGCTTGAGTCAGGTCAGACCCCAGGCTGTACAGTTGGTGACTGTCACCGCATTCTTCCTTGTTTTACATGTGTTTTATAAAAAAGAATCATCAGTTGTTTCTGAGTTTTCTATGGCTAAAATGAGATGGTCTTTTTTTCCATCATACCCATAGCAGTTACTGCTTACTACAATTGTTCTGTGCTAACAACATCACCCAACATCTTTGTAGACTTTATATTCCGACACCATTCCTGAAGACGCCCTTCCTGGAAAGCTGATCCTGCAGGTCTCGGCCACAGATGCAGATATCCGGACCAATGCCGAGATCACTTACACTTTATTTGGTTCAGGTGCAGAAAAGTTCAAACTAAATCCAGACACAGGTAAGGACGGCGTGCGGGACAGTTTTATTTGTGCACTTGCAACTAAGTCCATGTGTGGGGTAATTTTAGATCACATATGAAATTTGAAGTTACATTTGCTCCTTTCATATTTACTATGATGCCATGGAATTGGCAACTTTTAGAAATCTAAACAGCAAATTAGTGTAATGTTTGGAGTGTTAATGAACAGCCACATTATCACTTAACCAAGAGCACATTAAACTTTCTGCTGCCTCTATTTTATTTATATAGCATGTATCTTAAATTTGTGCATTCTTCATAATGTAGCATTTTCTATCATGGTGGAAATGATCTATATTGTATTCATTTTTAAAGGCTGAAATTTGATAAGCTTAGTTAGGTATTTCACTTATGATGAGTCATGCATACGATAAGAGGTCTTAGCTTCAGATCTTTATGACATACAGAAGTAGGACATGGCAGTGTTTGCAAATTTGGAATTTGTGTGCTTCTGAGCTCACATTGATAAAGTTTTTTTCCAGCTGAAGGGCATCATAGGAGAATATAATGATGGCAAGTTGGAATTCACATCCTAAGTTTTCATCCAGTCCATTTATTTCTGCTTGTTTCTAGGTGATCTGAAAACTTTATCCCCCCTTGATCGTGAGGAGCAATCAGTTTATAATCTTTTAGTCAAGGCCACAGATGGAGGGGGAAGATTCTGCCAAGCTAATATTGTGCTCACATTAGAAGATGTGAATGATAATGCGCCTGTGTTCACCGCGGATCCATACACCATTACTGTATTCGAAAACACAGAACCTGGGACACTGTTGACCAGAGTGCAGGCCACTGATGCAGATGCAGGTATTGTCAGCATAGCAGATGCTCTGCCCTTGGGCTGTGCAGAGGGTTTACTCCCACATATAGAAGGACTCCCCAATGTAGAACATGCCCACACAGGTAACCTAATATTTCTTCATGTGGCTTAGTGCATTGCTCTTGAAGAATGAAACCTTCAGAACATCTCAGATATTTTTAATGTATGTATTTGAAGTCTGATCATTATCCCTATGAACTTGCTATAATACAGTCACAGTGTCTCTGAAATTCGTTATTGACTTCATTATTAATGAAATCAATAACTGAGTTTTTGTTTGTTTGTTTCATTTTCTTTTTTTTCCCCAGTGTCAGGCATTGAACTTGGTCATCACATGCTAGGCAAATGCCTGTGGTGCATTACACTGAATAGATGCTTGGTACCATGAAGATGTTAACAAGCAAATGCTATCTGTTACAGTCTTATGAATCTGTCCAAAAAATTTGAGAAAATGAGGATATGCATTCATGGTATTTTGATAACAGAAAATAAAACATCTTGACTTATTAGTCCTGATGAGTTAAAATACAGCAAAAAAAAAGTTACTTTTCAAATAATTCTTTAAGAGCTCTTTTAAATTCTTTAGTATGGTCTATAAAAAGTAGCCTAAAAAGCTAGATATCTATAAAATTTATTTTTATTTCATATACTTGTATTTGATTTTTTTCTGAATCATATACATAAGAATTTATAATAATGACCATCCGTTTTTAATATTTTTAGAAATGTGGTGTGCTCTGTTTTGAAATGTAAAATTCTTGATGTGAAACCTAATGATACTTCATGCTTCCACAGGATTGAATCGAAAGATCTCCTATTCTCTGATTGACTCTGCTGATGGGCACTTCTCCATGAATGAATTGTCTGGGATTATTCAATTAGAAAAGCCTTTGGACAGAGAGCTGCAGGCGGTGTATACCCTTGCTTTGAAAGCTGTGGACCACGGATTGCCAAGGAAACTGACAGCTACTGGCACTCTGGTCATCTCGGTTTTAGACATAAATGACAACCCCCCTGTGTTTGAGTACCGTGAATATGGTGCCTCGGTGTCTGAGGACGTCCTCATTGGGACGGAAGTGCTTCAAGTCTATGCAGCAAGTCGGGATATTGAAGCAAATGCAGAAATCACCTACGCAATCATAAGTGGAAACGAGCATGGAAAATTCAGCATAGATTCTAAAACAGGTAACTTCCCTGTGAGGGAGGAATCCCTTTTTTCCATCCAAAAGGTCATGTTTGGCTAGGATGTCCCTTCATACAAAATATTGGGTCTCATATTGTCAGTAGTTATTGGTTCTCATTTCTCTTCATGTTGCTGATAAATGCACAACCAAACAACATTATCAGAAGCCAGGGCAAGTGACTTCAGCATATTCACAGGAATCTCTTGAGAGGGGCAAACTTTCTCACTTGCCAGTCTGAGACTCTACTGTAGTATTTCAAACTACTGAACCTGCTCCTCCGTCTTATCCACCTGCCCAGGGATAGTTCTACCCACTTTGGGCTGGTCCTTCCCACCTCAGCTGGATAACATCTGCAGAGGCTTGCTTAGGGCTGACCTGAACGACTGATTCTTCACAGATGTGCTCACAGCCTCAGACCTCTCTGATAAAGTTGACACCCGTTTCTCATTAGCACAGTATTCTAATAAATAAATAAACAGAAGCAACTCACATTTTCTTTGTGTTCAAAGTAAAATTGAAGGTGGTTAAAAAACCTGACTCTAGTTCTACTTAGAAAAATTTATTTCTGGTATGTCCGTGGTAAAGTGCAAGTCAATTATGTTGAATAGAAAATTAAAGAAACTCAAAAAAAAAAACTAAAGAAACTCAGTTTAGTGCTGATGGAAAGTGCCTCTGGTTTGTAAAGATAAGGTGCCCATTAATAATGACCTTTGGAATTGCTCCTTTCAGAAGCAAGGGCAAATGAAATTGCTTCACTAGACAACTCTCCCACTGCTTCTTGGAACATAGTTTCTGTGTTGTACATCCGTTGATTCCTTAAGCTGCATTCTTTACTGATAACTAATACCAAGAGTCAAAGTAGTTTGAATCACAGTGAATGGCTGCCTGAAAGGTCAAGAGTCAGAAGCATTGCTGACTCGTACTGTGGCTTTGTACATACCTGCAGGCCCATGGTCTCAAACAGGACCTTGAAAAATGTGACTCTTGAAAACTGGACTTAGTTGTACGTGATTATTAGTAAAAAAAAAAAAGAAAGAAAGAAAAAAGGAGTATAATGATGCTGTTTTTTAACATATTTTGATTGTATATTATAAAATTTTATTTAAGGTATTCATATCAAATTCTTTTAAAGTAGAATAGACTATGATGGACTGACAAGGAAAAAGTACTACAATAACTGTTAAATAAAATGGGATCTCATTTGTTCTTTTGTTTGTTTAAACAGCGTTTTGATATATAAACCTGAACTCACCTCAAACTCAAATGTCTTCCCCTCCTTCAGCCTCTCAAATATTAGGATTGCAGGCGTGCACGCCCTTGTCAGCTCTTGACATGGAATAGCTCATGATAAAGCAAAACAGAGGGTTCTGATTATTTCCAAAAGGATATACATGCATGTCTATAAAAAAAAAAACATGACAAACTGAAAGGCACAGAACTGAATTTTTAAAAAATGCTATTTTGTTTATTAAACTCTATGGTGAACAATGATGAAATAAGAGGTACAGTCATTTTTATAAATCAGGGACACACATATTGATGGAGAAATAAATTTACATGAACAAAGAGGGCCCTAGGAGTGGGTACATTCATGACTTTTAAATATTGAGTTGAGAAATCAGGAGGCACACAAAATGGCAGGTAAACTTTTGACATGGAAACTAAAGTTATGTTAATGTCTTAATTGTCGGCAAGAGGAATTAAAGCACTGAAAGTAATTCAAATTCTCCATACAGGAGCCATATTTATCATTGAGAATCTGGATTACGAAAGCTCCCGTGAGTACTACCTGACAGTGGAGGCCACTGACGGAGGCACACCTTCACTGAGTGATGTGGCAACTGTGAGCATCAATGTCACAGATATCAACGATAACACCCCCGTGTTCAGCCAGGACACCTACACGACAGTGGTCAGTGAAGACGTGGTCCTTGAGCAGCCCGTCATTACGGTGCGTATCCTCAGCCACCCCTCCTGGACCTGCAGGAGTGTCTAGACAATTACTGTTATTGGCTTTATTTGCAATGTTTTAGAGTCATGATGAGAGTATTACCTAGTATGTACAAGGTGGTGGATTCAATCTTCAATACTGCAGAGAGGGAGAGAGGGATGGAAGAAGAGAAAGACAGAGAGGCGAGAGAAATCACTAAAACTGAGAGAGAACATTGTTAAGCCAGTTAGTGACACTAAGTTTCTGCCTGAAAGCAGCCAGCTGTTGACACTTCTGTCTCTTTCCTGGTTGTCTCCTAAGCAAGGATGCTGTTTTTTAGGTTCTGGCTGATGATGCTGATGGACCCTCAAACAGCCACATCCACTATTCCATCATAGAAGGCAATCAAGGAAGTCCATTTACAATAGACCCTGTCAGGGGAGAAGTGAAAGTGACCAAACCTCTAGACCGGGAAACAGTAAGTTTGAAAAAAATTTATTAACTTATTGGCAAAATACCAAATCAGTAAGACACCTGTGTTCACCTCTGTATGGGATACTCTGGTGTGCCTAAAGGGTTGGAATAGCTTTTTCTTAGGAACTGATAAGTAAGATGCAAATACCTGAAAAGCAGTTAAAAGTTTCATTTCTTTATTTTCTGACCTTTGGGTTTTTTTTTTTTTTTTTTTTTTTTTAGTAGTACCTTTTCAAAAACATTGGAAACATGACTAATAGGCATAGGATCAATGTTGTACCGGGTAAAAAAAAGTTTAGGTGTCCCCCCCCTCCTTTAGCAGAATGTAATTGTACTACAGATTTGGATGGTTTTGAATTGACAGCCCTCCAGCCCACCCTCCTGAGTGCTGGAAATACAGGTGTGTGCCACCGCACCTGACTGCAATGTAAAATTTTGACTAAAGAACAGAAACCCTCAGTACACTTGTGTCCATTGTGAGAGCTGACGAGGTGGGCATGACCTTTCCCAAGCTATTTTGCCCTTACAACCGTGTTAGGCCAACTGATACCCTTTCAGAATGGCCGGCCTTTCCAGCTCTTCCACCACTCACTCCCAAAAGAGCATTCAGGAAACGTCCCTGCGAGTGAAACTGTCTCGTGTACGTTATTTCTTCTGCAAGAGGCCATGAAGGTCGTCTGAGAGATTTAGCCCACTGCCTGGAATCCAAGAATCAAGCTGAGGAAAGGAGAGCTGGCATGTCCTGAGGCGTTGAAAAGGAGTCAGTACTCGAAGGTGGAGGTTGGCTCTGCCAGGAAGCAGCCGTGTTTAGATAGGTGAACACCTTCCCTGAGTCACTTATTTCACTTATTTGTCTTTTTATTTCTGTTAGTTGAACTTAAAAGTTTTTTAAGTGTAAAACACCTTAGTAAGGCACTCTGGGAGACATTGGGGTATCTGCCTGTCATGGACAACTTTTTTATTTAAAAGTTTCGGAATTACACAGACATGTGATTGAGCACATGATGCCAGTTATTCCTGATTAACTGACCTAGTGAAAACAAATGGACCTTCCGTCTTTTCCTCCCAAAGATTTCAGGTTACACACTCACAGTGCAAGCTTCAGATAATGGCATCCCCCCCAGAGTGAACACGACCACCGTGAACATCGATGTGTCTGACGTCAATGACAATGCTCCTGTCTTCTCCAAGGGTAACTACAGCGTCATCATCCAGGTGAGCAGGCATGCCCAGGGGTTCCTCGGTTTCCCTGGCCACAGTCATTCTTGACGCATCTTTCCAAAGAAGATGCTGTAGAAAAGTGGGAAAAGTGAACTCAGGAGAAGTTATATGATGCAAACTTTTTGTTCTGTTTCGTGCTTTGATTTTAAAGATCTTATTGTCCTATTATCAGCAAGTGGTTTCTATAATCATTTTCCACTGCTGTGCTTCTCTTTTCTTTCTCATCCTCCCTCCCAACACCCAGTTTCCCCAGACTCACCTCCCCCTCTTTGATCCCATTCCTTATTCCCATTTCTCCCCCCCACATCTTGCTCTCACACACACCTCCCTCCAACCTTTCCCTCAGTCTCTCCACTTCTTTTGTCTCTTCCTTTCAGATGCATCAGCGGTAATGTTTCAGTCTTCATTCACTTTGCCAGAAAGCCTAACGGGTCCCTTGGTCATGTATATCCTGGGTGGTTGAAGGGCTTCTGTTCTGTTCTGTGACTTTGCAGGAAAACAAGCCAGTGGGTTTCAGCGTCCTGCAGCTGGTCGTGACAGACAGGGACTCCTCTCACAATGGCCCGCCCTTCTTCTTCACTATTGTGGGTGGAAACGAGGACAGAGTGTTTGAAGTGAGCCAGCAAGGAATCCTCCTCACAGCAGCTTCCATCCAGCGGAGAGTGAAGGACCACTTCCTGCTACAGGTTAAGGTACGCAAAAATGTCCTCATGCTGTGCAGAGAGCTCGAGGCTGTAGTCTATGTATTTGAACAGCTTACATTTGCTGAGAAAACAAAAGGGGGCGCGACTTTTTTCCCCTACACTTTTACTTCTTGTCCTCACTTAGTGGGCCCATTTACCCATTTGGTTACCTGATGGTGACCAGGCTCAGATTCAGTTGGAGTAAGAGACAAGCCCATGACAAAGCTATTCATCCTTATAAGCTTCCCTGGAGAAGTGGGACTTTCTACAGGAAAGTTTCAAGAATCCGGAATAATAAACCTGTTTTTAGTAAGACAAAGTAGTGACAGAGGTGACTTCTCTTTCAGGTGGCAGATAATGGAAAACCTCAGCTGTCATCTTTAACACATATCGACATTAGAGTTATTGAGGAGAGCATCCATCCCCCTGCCATTTTGCCACTAGAGATTTTCATTACTACTTTTGGAGAAGAATATTCAGGCGGGGTCATCGGGAAGGTTCATGCCACGGACCAAGATGTGTATGACACCTTAACCTACAGTCTGCATCCCCACATGCACAGCCTGTTCTCAGTTTCCCATACTGGGGGCAAGCTGGTTGCACACAGAAAGCTGGATATAGGCCAGTACCTGCTTAATGTCAGTGTAACAGATGGAAAATTTACGACGGCTGCTGACATCACAGTGCACATCCGACAGATCACACAGGAGATGCTGAACCACACGCTTACCATTCGCTTTGCCAATCTCACACCAGAGGAATTTGTGGGGGACTACTGGCGCAACTTCCAGCGTGCCGTCCGGAACATCCTGGGTGTTAGGCGGAATGACATACAGATTGTCAGCTTGCAGCCCTCGGAAACTCATTCACATCTGGACGTCTTACTCTTTGTAGAGAAACAGGGGGCTGCCCAAGTCTCAACCAAGCAACTTGTGCACAAGATTAATTCTTCTGTGACTGATATTGAGGAGATCATTGGCGTGAGGATCCTGGCTGTGTTCCACAAGCTTTGTGTTGGTCTGGATTGCCCCTGGAAATTCTGTGACGAGAAGATCTCTCTGGATGAGAATGTCATGTCCACGCATAGCACAGCCAGATTGAGCTTTGTGACTCCCCGTCACCACAGGACAGCCGCCTGCCTCTGCAAAGGTAGTTGTGCAAGAGTGCTCAGGAGGGGGCGTGGAAACCTACTAGTTCCCGGCAGTGGCTGGAGCAGACTGACGGCTCCAGCAGCTTAGAGGTCAGGGCAGGGGGGATGCATGTTCAGAGTCTGGGCTACTTTCTCTCAACATAGAAAGCGAAAAGAGAGCTGGGAAAAGTGATCTCAGCGGTTCTTGCTGAGCTTACATAACCCATAATTTCAGCTCCAAGTACCACCAAAACCAAACCAAAAAACGGTCAAAATTACTATTTTCTTGAACTCTTGTTTTTTTTTTCCCCTCTACCTCTTCTTTTTTTTTCCCTTTAATAAAGAGGGAGAGTGCCCACCTGTTCACCATGGATGTGAAGAAAACCCTTGTCCTGCAGGATCCGAATGCATTGCTGACCCCAGGGAAGAGGCATACACTTGTGTGTGTCCTGGGGGCGGATATGGTCAGTGTCCAGGTGAGCATTTCATGACAGTATAAATTCATTTCAGAAAAATCACTTGCAATTTTTTTGTCTTTTTGAAGCCAACAAGTACATCCAATCTGTTTATTCTAAGTAGTTAAAGGTGAAGAATAAAGAAAAACAGTAGTACTTTTCTGGGTTCAGTCTGAAGCTCTCCCTTCTCTGTCACTGATGTGATGTTAACGTCACAGCCATATTTTCCCTCTTTCCCTCTCCTCCTCTGTCTTATGCTCATATTTATACCTCATACTGCTTGCTTTATTCTTCTACTTAGTGCATTAAGGACATATTTCCAGCCCAAGGCATGTAGACCTGATCGTTGTTTTTAGTACCTGAATCAGAGCTGTCAACATTTCTTCATGGGTAGAGATTTCAATTCTTATGTGTCTTTTCTGTTTAAAAAATAAACTTCCTGGAGCTGGAGAAATAGCTCAGTGAATAAGGCACCTGGCATTTGTTTACTTGCTCATAAGCATGAGAACTGGAATTCAGATCCCCAGAATCAGAAAAGTATGACAGGCTCCTGTGAGCCGAGCCCTTCAGAGTCAAAGACAGGAAATCCCCAGGGCAAGCTGACCAAGCTGGTCTAGTTGACTGGTCAGCTTTGGGTTCAGCCGAGAGACTGTCTTAATGACCAAAGTGGAGTGCTATCCAAGAATACATTGGATATCAACTTTGGTCCTCCATATGATATGCATACATCTATATGCACCCCGCCCCCATACACAGACACACAAGGATTTTTAAAAAATTCTTCTGTACGTCTTTACATGTGAGGCTTTTTTTTTCTTTCAGTAGAATTATAACTATGATCTAAGCCAAAAATTAAAATTTTAGTATCATTGTGCTCTTCTCCAAATTGAAGCAATTCCCATTTCCTCCAATCCAGTGTGAAAGTCACATTCTATGAATGATAGCTCCTTCTCCTAATTTTTACCTCTCTGAACTATTCATTTTGCACTTCATCACTTTCCGAATCTCCTGTGTGTTCATAGCTTGATAGTGTTCAACAGTCTGGGTTGTCGGCTACTTTCCATCAGTGCGAAGATGTTTGTGTGCAGTATGAGCATTAACATTTTTATTGTGACTTCCCCTTTCTTCCTGGTGTCAACCTTTTATTTTGATGTGTCTTATGTCATTGTAAAATTTAGTTTTTATTTAGTCATTTCTCTATAACTTAATTTTCATTTCTGGAGACCAATGTAGGTTCCATTTCCTCTTAGGAATACAGGTTGTTTTGTGTTCTGCTGACAGATTGTTTTTAGCTGGAGCACCTTAAGACTATGAAGCTATTATCTGAGATTGTTTTCTAATAATTTACAAAGAACATTTTCCTATTTAGATCTGTCATTATTTCAGAACTTAGTTCTCTGTGATGCGGTAGTCTTATTCTCTTCCCAGTTCAGAACCATTTCTTCTGTGCTGTTTGTTAAAGCAAACAGACATTCTTCCCATGGAATTTTGCAGAGCTGTTATCTTTAAAAAAAAAAAAAATCAGTCTCCAGGGGAAATATTGTACTTAAAAGGCATGTTTAAATTTGTTCTGATAAAATTTCCCTCTGATTCATAGGAAGTGCATCCATAACTTTTACTGGAAACAGCTTTGTGAAATACCGTCTAATGGAAAATGAAAACAAATTAGAGATGAAATTGACAATGAGACTCAGAACTTATTCTTCCCATTCGGTTGTCATGTATGCAAGAGGAACAGACTACAGTATCTTAGAGGTATGTGGTCACTCAGTTTTGTACCTCAAGATTGTGGTAGACTTCATACATACAAATTCTATTTTGTGTTCCGATTGTACACTTCAGTAAAAAGCAAAGTAAACAGGATGGGTGAATTCTGTCTCTTAAGAAATTTGTACCTTGTGTAGCTTTCACACTGGCATGAAAAATTATTTGTGCTCTGCAGTAACATAGAGATTTACTTCTGATTTTTTGCAAACATGTATCAGTTAACATGGAAACTTTAAATAATCCATCTTACGATGTTGCAGTGAGTTTGAAAGACCCTGCATATTTTAGGTGATCAGTGTCATACCCATCTTTTGTGTAAACATTGAGTTTTAACTGCTGATATTACACAGTTTTTTGTGTGTGTGTGTGTGTTAACTGTTAATTATTACTCACTTCCATAATATTTTAGAATGTGCAGTTGACACTTGCTGTCTCTCAAGGATCTATTTTTGTTATTTGTACAATAGACAAATGAATGTGCACTCAAGGTCTTACTCCTATTCATTCTCAAAAGATCCCTTTCCCATAGATTAGTTTGGAGACTGTAATGGAAGGCTCTGTGAGATGACTGTGAACCACACTTGCTTTGTTGTAGATTCATAACGGAAGACTGCAGTACAAATTTGACTGTGGCAGTGGCCCTGGGATCGTCTCTGTTCAGAGCATTCAAGTCAACGATGGCCAGTGGCACGCAGTGTCTCTGGAAGTAAATGGAAATTATGCTAAATTGGTTCTTGATCAAGTCCACACTGCTTCAGGCACAGCCCCGGGGACTCTGAAAACCCTTAACTTGGATAACCATGTCTTTTTCGGTGGCCACATCCGCCATCAAGGAGCAAGACATGGAAGAAGCCCCCAAGTCAGCAACGGTTTCCGGGGCTGTATGGACTCTATATATTTGAATGGGCAGGAGTTACCTTTAACTAGCAAACCGAGAGCCTATGCATATATCGAAGAGTCAGTGGAAATATCTCCTGGGTGCTTGTTAACAGCCACGGAAGACTGCTCCAGCAACCCTTGTCAGAATGGAGGCATTTGTAACCCCTCACCTACTGGAGGTAGGCTTTATAAAGTTGCAACCCATGTGTATATTTAAGAGGAAGCATCCCAGGTCTTATGTGCAGCACAGGGAATGCGGGTCAGGTTTAAGCAGCCTGTGCTGTAAGAGATCAGAGCAGAGCAAGCTGGAGGACTCAGCTTGTGGCAGAACCTTGTAACACACAGTTTTCAGCTCTTCTCTCCAATCCGTACATGTCAACCTGGTGGAATTACAATTAGTGTCACTTTGTTATTCAGTGGAAGGCCTACAATTCATCTTCACTAGCAATGAGAAATAGGAGTTTGATTTTTTTCCCCAAGATACCTTGAACCCTCCTGTAGTGTTACCATATCGATTTACCTTGGGTGCCTGTATGGCAGTTCCTCAGATTCATGGGTCATTTATAAGCGCTAGAGCTTGGGGTAATTAATAAATAAATAATACATAACTTATTATTAAGTTGGGATTCATAGAGTCTAGTTTTCATTAGAAGATGAATGGATATTAGTGCTAACCATGTCTGGCAAATTATTCCTACAACAGCTCTCTGTTGTACTGTAGCTCATATTAACTACTCATGTATTGTAGCTCATGTGAACTGTCTGGGTCATGGCACAAGGGGACTGTCTTCCGTGTGTATTGCTCCAGGTAAGGAGCAATATTCTTGAAATATTTTACAGTGATCACCACAGCGGAAGAAAAGGAGCAGAGTAAGAACATACTGGTTCCACAGCTCCGAATCCAAAGTGCCCCCTTGACCCATGGAAAACTAGGGCCATATCCAGCTGGAAGGACCAAATACATACCATCCTGCCATGTATCCCTCAAAGACAGATTGTTAGAAAAATAGTGCACCATACCGTTCACAGAGTCTTCACAGAGTAAAGAAACTTCCTTTCTGGTCATTTGGAAAAATTGAATGCTCTCCTTTTAGCATTTGAATGATAATTTAGGGTCTGTAAAGTGCTTTGCATATTATCTCAATTTCTGAATGCTTGTGGGTGACATACATTGATTAATAGCGGCCACTTACATGACTTTTTTTTACTGCCCTTTACATTTGGCCCTTTAATCTTAGGTAAACCACAATTAACTGAAATCAGTCAGAAATATTTTCTTCATTTCTTTGTGTTTTGGCTGCATAAGTCAGCATACCTAATTTGAAAATCGAAAATACTTCAAAATTTGTCATTTTTAGAGTGCCGTTGTGACATTTAGAGTTTCAGATTTTGGAGCATTCAGGATTTCCGAGTTCCAGACTAGAGATGCTTATCTTGTAAAGTCTATGTGATATTCCAGCATTCGCAGCACCTCACATCTAAAGCATATCTGGTCCCAGCAGCTCCCTTTGTCAGCAGCAGAAGGCTCGCTCTATGGGCAAGTCTTCATCCAGAGAGAGTGGAGTTTTCATAACTTTAGTAGATCTTAAGAGATTATATCTTCCTTTAAACATGGGAGTAGAAGTGGGTACAACGCTTTCTGAGTCATCAAATGACTAGGCACTTTTGTTTCTTTCTGCTAACGTAGGTTACTACTGCAAGTGCAGTGCCTTATACCTAGGGACATACTGTGAGGTGAGCATCAACCCGTGCTCCTCCAACCCCTGCCTCTACGGCGGAACATGCATGGTGGACAACGGGGACTTCGTTTGCCAGTGCAGAGGGCTGTATACGGGTCAGAGGTATGTGTCTTTTTCTTTCATAGTGAAAGACAGGGTGAAGTTGCTGAAACATGGTGCAAAAGCATGTGCTTCTCACTTGCGTATGCTTTCTCTTTGGCTCTTTATTTGCTATGAGCTTCATGAATTTTTTGTGTATTGTTTTTCTCTCAGATGCCAGCTTAGTCCATACTGCAAAGACGAACCCTGTAAAAATGGTGGAACATGCTTTGACAGTTTGGATGGTGCTGTGTGTCAGTGTGACTCGGGTTTTAGAGGAGAGAGGTAAGCAGTTTCTTTCAGGATTCAGATCTGCACCTTCTTATAGTGATGATAAGAGTCGTCTTTTTCATGATCTGATATAACTTAACATTTATGTAGCCTCCCGGAACTTCTTTTAGTTCTCTCATTACCTTTCTTAATCCTTACCATAAGCCTAAGAGGTGGATGCTGTGTCTTATGTGAGTAGGGTGTAGAAGTGTCTACTGTATGACTTGCAAACAGTGGACGAGAGTTTTAGATTCAAAAGATATTTGTTGGGGCTGGAGAGGTGGATCAGGGATTAAGCTTCTGCCTTGCAGGCGGAGGGTTCCGAGTTTGAATCCTAGACCCCATGTATAGACGCCGGGCGGAAGCGGGGGCGGCCTGCGTTTCTGGTCCTGGTAGGGCGGAGCCTGTGAATCCCCAGGCAGAGTAAACAAGGAGGTGGTGGAGACGTCCATGGTGGTTCCCAAATTCGTCTGTGGTTCTACACATGCACACACGCACAATTGAATAAATAAATTTAAAAAAAAAAAAAAGGTATTTGTTGCAGTTACTCTGTATGCTGCTGATAAATTGAAGACCATTTGGACTAAAGGGGAATAAGAGATTTTATTTAGGCTTATATTTGTCCACTTACAGTTCTTACTCAGGTAGGCAGGAGAGTCCGCACAAACAAGAAGGATTGAAGGAACTCAGCACAGCATATCCACAGGAGTGTTGAGAGAGGGGCAAATTTCCCTTGCCAGACAGAATGTCTGTCCAAGTATGCTAAAGACCGCCATCTTCCTTAACCAGCTCACTCTATTTTATCTACCTGCTCAGAGAATGGTCCCTCCCACTGTGGGCTGGACCTTCTCTGTCAGTTAGACAATCTCCTATAGGCTCAACTACTAATTCTTTACAAACGTGCCCAGAGCCAAAGCCTTCAATTGCCAGACTGACACTACTAGCTATGTCTATCACACTGTTTCATAGTAAACAGTTCTTTTACCAATTCAGTGTTTGAAAAGTTTCCCAGTTCATGCTCTCTCTAAGTGCCTAGCTTCTGGCCTTTAGACCACCATATACTGTCTCCTTAGAACACTGGCGTGACCTGCCCATTGGTTCTGTGTAGTTTGTACTCTTGTAGTGGCAACAGTGCTGAATTTGGCTGCTGGTTATATTTTTTGCTATCAATCATGGTTTGCCACTGGTTACATGGTCCTACCTAGTTCGCTAGTTGGCTTCCCTCATTCTGATCAATAAATACTATTAACACATTTGACAAAAATGTATCCATCTTCAGAGTTTTTGTTTCAACTGATAACAAATCTTTAAAAATGTTTATCTCAGAGAAAGAGCACACAAGTAGACATGTGTCACCACTTGGCATGTGGATGTCAGAGGGCAAGTGTCTGAAGTTGTTGCTGGGAGTCTTAAAGTCAGGTCACGAGGTTTGCTCACAGATGCCCTTACTCCACTGAGCCATCTCGCCAGCCCATAAGCAGATAAATGTTATGAATGAGGAAGGAATGCTCAAGGAGTGACAGACAGTGCACAGCTGTTCCTGTGACTGTTTGTGTAGAAAGAAGAGACTTGTTTGCCTTCTATCAGCCTGGGAAGTGGTTTCTTTTTAATTTAATTAATTTATTTATTATTTATTCAATTGTGCATGTGTGAGTGTGTGTAGAATCATGGGTGAATTCGGTAACCAAAGAGGTGGTTCAGGTGTTAAGCCTCTGCCTTGCAGGCAGAAGGTCCCGAGTTCGGATCCTAGACCCCACGTATAGATGCTGGGCGGAAGTGGGGGCAATCTGCATTTCTGGTCCTGGTAGGGAGGAGCCTGTGAATCCCGGGGCAGAGTAAACAAGGTTGTGTTCTCCACCAAGAACCTTTTCTTACAAATTCCCTCCAGCCCAGCAGAAGAGTCTGCAGCACGCTGCTTTTCCAAATGCTGTCAGAACTGGAAACAAACTGGCGCTTAGCCTCTGGGATTGATTTAGCTGTCTGTCCACTCTCAGCAAAATTCAGATACACAGACATCGTATGGTTGTCTCCTAAATAAGGCTTTAGCACATGGGGCTTAGTAATCACTTCTTCCACTAAGGGCTTTCTGTTCCAATTCCTCTTGTGGGTATGTTTTCTGGTGGTTTCTTATTTGGCTTTGTTTTGGCATATCCTGTTTACGGTCTTCGTAATGAAGGACTGTAGGTCTGGTGCAGTCTGACATCTGTTGCAACCTTCTCTTTTCATGTTTGGCCCCTCACCAGGTGTCAGAGTGACATTGACGAATGTGTGGGTAACCCCTGTCGGAACGGGGCCCTTTGTGAGAACACACACGGCTCCTACTACTGCAACTGCAGCCAAGAGTACAAAGGCCGCCACTGCGAGGATACAGCCCCCAACCAGTACGTGTCCACCCCCTGGAATATCGGGTTGGCCGAAGGAATAGGAATCATCGTTTTCATAGCGGGGATATTTTTACTGGTGATTGTGTTCGTTCTGTGCCGCAAGATGATCCGTCGAAAGAAGAAACCCCAGGCGGAACCCGAAGACAAGCGCCTGGGGCCAGCCACAACTTTCTTGCAAAGACCTTACTTTGACTCAAAGCTGAACAAGAACATTTACTCCGACATACCACCCCAGGTGCCTGTCCGTCCCATTTCCTACACTCCCAGCATTCCGAGTGACTCGAGAAACAATCTGGACCGCAACTCCTTCGAAGGCTCTGCCATCCCAGAGCATCCCGAATTCAGTACATTTAACCCTGAGTCCATGCACGGACATCGGAAAGCTGTGGCTGTGTGCAGTGTGGCCCCAAACCTGCCTCCGCCTCCGCCTTCCAACTCTCCCTCCGACAGCGACTCCATACAGAAGCCTAACTGGGACTTCGATTATGATGGTAAGAAGGACGTTTCCATCTCACTAAAATATGACTGAGCTACACCGAAAAGCTTCTGTAGAGTTAAAGATGATGCTTTAGGATCTGATATGTTTGTGCTAAATACTCATTTGGACATCCTGACTAATGGCTGGCAATTATGAGTGTGATAAAGTAGCCAAATCTACTCGTTTTATTATTCTGCAAGGATTATTTCATTTTTATGACAGATATAGGATCTCAGCTATGATTTTTCTAGGCTTATTATAAAATGAATTGGGGTCATATGCTATGTTTTTTTTTTAAGATAGAGTCAGAAGATGTAGCAGTGTTGATATTTTTAACTGTTCATATATCAGAATTCAGGACATCAGTGTTTATATCAACAGTGTTCAAGATTTGGCAAGATTCATATTAGTGGCCTAGCACACATTTGATGCTCCCATTTCTATCATTTTAATTCATTGTTGATATTTTTGTTGTATATTCTTTTTCAGCCCATTTGTGGAAAAATTCTACTTTCAGAATCTCTAAAAGTGTCTATAGGCTTTTTGCTGCTGTTTTGTTCGTAAGATGGCTTCTCGCCCTACCATGCAGTTAGTTGCCAGTGGTGCACAGCATGGACAAAATCAAGTGTGTTCCGCATAGGACTTAGTGTTTCCTGCTCTCTCCCCCTTTCAGCCAAAGTGGTGGATCTCGATCCCTGTCTTTCCAAGAAGCCTCTGGAAGAAAAGCCCTCCCAGCCCTACAGTGCCCGGGAGAGTCTGTCTGAGGTGCAGTCCCTTAGCTCCTTCCAGTCAGAGTCATGTGACGACAATGGTAAGTGTTGCTTGGGTCAGACGTTGTGCTATGGTGCTGTAGATGAACAGGGTCCCCTGCTTGAGGCTGAAAGTGTTCCATGCTTCCCTTGGACCACTTTAACCAATACAGCATAACTACTTGCATGAACATTTTCTGGGGAAATTAAAGTAGCTCAGTGATAGATGCCCAGGGGTCTGGGTTCAATACTAACATCATAAAAACAAAAATGCTCTTAACAAAGAATTGTTTTCCCTGAAATAGGGAAGAATATATAGTCTCAGATGTCTATCTGTTTGACTAATCTTTTGTTACTTTTAATTTGAGTAATAATAAGCATTATGGAAGTTTTATAATTTTTCCAAGCCTATGTAGAAACTTTTCTGGTTATATAATGCACACACACATATGCGCACTCTCTAAGAAAAGACATGTAATAGTCTGAACTGTTGGATATTAGTCACACCTCTGGTATTACAAGGTTTTATTTGTCTCTTCCCCAACCCCACTGCTGCCCCAGCTCCCATTTGGATCAGAGCGTACTGACTGAAAGCAGTGTAAGAGATGGCTAGTAAGTTTGATTATATTTCTAATGAAGAAAGTTTGGCAGTGCGATCCGTGACAACAGTTGTATTTATCTGATTTCCCTAGGGTAAACTGAACTGATTGCACACAAGTACAGAAAATTGCCAGCATCGCAGCTTAATAAAGGGACTTTAAAAAAAATTGGGAACTTTGGGATCTCTGAATACATAGGCTTCGTTGTAATTTTTTTCTCATGTAAAAATATGTTTGCATATGATGAATATTTTATGGATGAAAAGAAGTAATTTGGTAATCATTATCCAGTCCAAAGTAATAATTTCCATAACTAGAGTAATAATATGGTTCATTCTACACTGTATCTGCATCCATCATAATAAAGTAGTAATAGCCAAAGTAATATAGTTCATAATTCATTGTGTCCACATGGGTCCTGTGTCTACCTTTGTTTTTTAGACTTAGTAGAGTCTTTCACATTGAAGATGGCCATAAATATGTCCTGTTCATTTGTGATTCCAAGCATGTTTTAATGATAGTAAAGTATACCTGAGTGGAATGTATAGATGCATTACTGCTTGTTAAGCCAATAAGAACAAAATAGGATTATAGCTTTCATAGTCTCAATTCTAAAAGGCTTATATTGCTATTGTATATAATTTATATTTTGACCCTTAAGTGTTCTTCACAGTACATTTTGAATTTTGTCAGCATTTTCTTTTTTTCTAGTTCTTTTTCTTTAAACCTTTATTAAACTTTATTCTTGATCATACTCACATTTTTAAAAAGTTATGGTTAAATTACTTATGAGAATTGCTACATTAATACAGTATGAGGAAAAGACATGCAAAAGATAGTTTATATTTTAGTTGTTACTACATTTTTATCACTATTGGTCAAAAGTAAGTCTCTGCTGAATCTACACTTACATTTTTTAGTAGCTTTCTAAGCCTTTGTAGCAATGAATCATAAACTTGGTAGCTTGCAATTCCAGCCCTAGATAGCAGAACTTGGAAAACCCCAGAGCAAAGTCAGAGCAAAGCCAGAGAAGGTAGAAAAATCCAAGGTGATTTCCTATGTCTCCCTTGAGCCTCCACAGACATAGACACTCCAGCGCCTCCTTGTACATACACCCTTGTCCACCCACCTATAACCAGACAAGAAGACTCCCAACAATTGTTAGGTAGTTCCTTAGTTTAGAAGTCTGCCCTGTGTCTCTGTTGACTGAAGTCAAGTAGAGCAACATTCCTTCTGCAGGCTCTATTTCTCCAGTGTCTGGAAATCACACTTTGGCCCATGGATTCATCTTTCAAAGAGCGTTATCATCGCATGCTACTGAACGTATGGTTCCTGTAGGTTAGCACCAAGTTCCAATCTCAGCTGGTGACATCTTGACCTTTAAAACTGTCCCAGTTCACTCAGCCCACCCAGATAATTGAGGGCAATTTCTCCCGTCCCTCTCCTCATGAGGTTCTTTGTGACACCAGAAACGTCCTTTTGCCATTTATGATAACAGAGACATTAGATTCCAGAGCTAGAAGATGCCCATTGGATCCATACTCAGTTATCTTGACATCAGTGTTCTGAAGTAATGAAGCAGGCAGATGAAAAGGAACCAGCACAGCAAATAGCCTGAATGCGGCCACCTACTTATAGGCCCACCAGCTGTCAGTCAGACCATCTGCAAGAAGACTAGAAACGGGGGAAGCAAGCACAGACAAAACCATTTTTTATATTAATGTACATGTATCTTTTGATTTCCTTATTCTGGGTAGTATACTGCTTCCTTAAATGAGAAACCTTTTGTTCATGCTATTGCAATAATTGTTTTGCTTTTACATGATCTGTAAATTATAATTGTGGGAAAATATACAGCTAAATTTTTTTTTCTATCAAACTTCCAATAAAATAGTGATTTTATTCATTTGGTTAATAATAGCAAATACATAGCTTGAGTAGAAAAAATCTCTGGAGCCTATAACTAACAAAAGTATGGAAGTCATACATAATTGTATGGTGATTCATTTCATATATTTAATGTAGGGGAGAGATAAAATTGAGAAATTTTATTTCATGTACTATTTTCTACTCACTAAAGATTTTCCTAATTACTCCTTTTGTCCCTCTTTACAAGCTTCCATAGTGACTGTAATACACCTTGTCAACGCTGTTGTTGACACGGTGAATAAAGAAGGTATAGTTGGACATGTTGTGTTTTATGTTTGTGATTTATGATCACCATCAGTCATCCACTGTAAAAATGTTACAAAAATAGCTTGCGATTGGCACAGGTCATTTCTGTTTGAAGGTTTTTATTCATGATGTACGTGCACTGCAAATGTGTTCATGTACGTTAGGTCTTCTGGCTCCTTTTTTCTGCCATCCATAATGATTTTCACTGACCACATAGATAAGGGAAGTAAGGTATAGGACCTAGAGAAGTTATCTGTCTGCTGATATGATAGGAAGTAGCTTAGCTAAACTTCTTTTTGACATCCTCTTTGCATGAGCATAAGCAAGACTGAAAATCATAAAGCTTTTGTATTTTCTTTATACCCATTCTTGATTTTGACACTTCCCTTGAGCATTAACAAAGAAAATGGCAGAATGTGGTAAGAGGTATATTTTCAAATTTGATTTGGTGAAAATCATGTACTCTGAAAGCTCTTGTGTCTTCAGAATTATAAACGAGGACACTGTCCAGCACCTCCACCTGATTTCAGAGTAAGTCAGCCCTTCCTTAGCTCAGTTCAGGTCGAAACCTTCTAACTAGTGCAAATCAGACACTGTGCAGAACTGCCCAGAGTCTGGGTGCTGGCTCCTAAACAGGTTCTGCCTAAATAGATCTACATTGGGCCCAAGAATTTGCACTTCTAGCAAATTCTCATTTCATTCAGATATTCCTGATCTGGGATCACATTTTGAAGAAAGCACAACCATTAGCTGTCACAAGCACAGGGGTTTCTTTTACAAGGGGCCTGCACATGGGAAGGACTAGATGCTGGATGTGGTAAGGGAGGTGGGTCAGGTGTCACTGGTAGCTGTTTGGTTACCTAGGACACTCCATTTATTTCCCCATGTTTGGCTTTGTGACTCAAAAACTTATCTCTATTTTGTCTAGTAGTTTTTAGTTTTAAAATCATGACATTCTAGTATTTTAGATATTGATATGGTGTAAACAAGCAGAATTTCGAATAGTTGCTTCATTAAGCAAATTCATACTTGAATTTGTTTGTTCCTCTATATCCAATGAGTATAAATTGAATTTAAAGCTGAAAACTAGTTTAAGTTGAAAGGGTTTTGAGATGCTTAATCAGTAACAAAAGTTGTCAATTCTCATGTATAAAGAAATTTACTACACCACAGTCTTTGTTTTTTTATTTAAATTGTTATAGGAGATACCAGTCAACTCTAATTTGTTCAAAATTAATTTATTGCATTGTTTTTTAAAAGAATGTTGTAGAAAAAACACTCTTACTGTGCAGAAGCATGTCTACATTTCTACCTTGATGGCTATTTTATAGTCTGGATGCTACCCACTAGTTCATACTTGACCTAGTACATCGTTTAACTAGTGCAGTAAACTGTGAGAGTAAACTCAGAGAGGAACTGGAAGCCTCACCAGGCAAAGCATTCCATGATGGTACCATTTGCACTGTCTTCCTCTGACTTGGCTAGGGTTCTGTGGATAAATAGGAAAAGTGGAAAGAAGCCAAGGAGTGAGTGTGGTGTATTGAAGAGCTCTCTAGGGCAAGGTTAGCAGTTCAATCACTACAGAAGTAGCTGAGATTGTAGAAGGCTGTCCACTGTGGATTGTCTATTTCTTTGAACTTGGGGTACTCTTGTAAATTTGCATTGCGTAGTTTCAGATGGTTTTATGTTACTGCTTCAATAATTGATAAGGTTATATATTGCTGATACCTATATATTTTAATTATTCCTAAGAAAATTCCATTTTCAGATTTCCTAGCAGAATCTCTAGTTCACCATCACTTACCTTTTTTTTTTTTCCATGTTCATGTCTCATTTGGTTCGTGGGACATGAAGTTCTCAGTCATTTGTCATCTGTAGGGCAAAGCGGGTAAAGACAGTGTCTGGCTGGCTGGGCCTTCACAGACAATGGCATTGTATTGTGGGCTTATCTGTATTGCCATTCCTACCATCCATCTGTTTTAATTACCAATGTTTTCTTTTCTCCCTACTCTGCCATCAAAAGAATCTTTGGCTGCTCCTGACCTCAACAAACCAAGAGGTGACTTATGCATGCCAGCTGTGCATTGATACTCTCTAGAAAAACGTCAAAGATTGCCCCTGTGCTGACTGGCTCCCATGGGCCGCTTGGTGTTGCAGTGATGTGGGCCCTGTTGCTGTGCACTGGGAGCATGGGTCGCCTGCTCTTTTACTACTAGGTCAAAGATTTTTGAAAACCCTAAGAAGAAAAGAATTTTTTAAAAAATTTAAAATGTTTCATTTTTACTTAAATAGGGGGGGGAGAGGGAGCTGGGGAGCACGTGCATGCAGTACGGGGATGCATGTGTGGAGGTTAGAGGACAGCATTTAGAAGTTGCTTCTGTCCTTCTACCCAGGGATCAAACTCAGACTCAGCAGGTAAAGGCACCTGCATGCAAACCTGAAGATCTGAGTATTGGTTTTTCAAAAACGAATGGTATTTTCACACTGTCCAGAATGATCCTTTGTCCTTTTAATGTAACGAAGATTGAGTCTTACAGTCCGTCACAAACTGTGTTGTGTTTTTCAGCATGATTTATTTTGCTGGATTTGGAGGCATGGTTTGATTTATAACCTGCATGAAGATAATTCATTGTTTCATTTATGGCTAACAAAGTAATATAGCTGTTTGTATTATCTTCACTGCTTTTTTATGAAGAAAGCATAATCGTTAAGTTTTAGCATGTTAAGGGTTATTTCTTATTATTTTAGAATTTGCCTTACTATTTTTAATGTCAAGTAGTAGAGACCCAAGTCATCTTTGGGTCTCTTACTGAATGGGAACTATTCCTTTCTGAAAGGATCGAACCTCCTAATTCACACCCTAAAATGGTATTTACAAAGGGCGGGGTGATCACTCAAAGAAGGAAAGTTGCCTCGTGGTTGGAATTGCTTATAGAAAGCAGCATGTATTCCAAATGCTGTGCCTGCTTCTCTTGGAACCCTCTGTTGCCCGGAATGCTAGATAGGGACTCAAACTGCAAGTTCACATTTTTAAGAGTCACTGCGTGGAAGGCGGGGCATGTCTTCAAGGCAAAGACAAAGGCTTTCCAGAGTGATTAGCTTTGAATGCACAAATAACTTTTGCATCTTTGTGTCTAATATTCTTGTTCCAAAACATGAAATCTGGGAGAAACGTATTGAAATTTCTTTTTTCTTTTCTACCAAGGGTACCACTGGGATACATCAGATTGGATGCCAAGTGTTCCTCTGCCAGACATACAAGAGTACCCCAATTACGAGGTTATTGATGAGCACACACCCCTCTACTCGGCAGATCCCAATGCTATTGATACTGACTATTATCCTGGGGGCTATGACATTGAGAGCGACTTTCCACCGCCCCCAGAAGACTTCCCTGCACCCGATGAACTGCCACCATTGCCTCCAGAATTCAGCGACCAGTTTGAGTCCATACACCCACCTAGAGACATGCCTGCTGCAGGTAGCTTGGGGTCTTCGTCCAGAAATCGTCAGAGGTTTAACCTGAATCAGTATCTGCCCAATTTCTATCCCGTCGACATGTGCGAACCTCAGACAAAAGGCACTGGCGAGAATAGTACTTGTAGAGAACCCTACTCCTCCTGCCCTCCAGGGTATCAAAGGAACTTCGAAGCCCCCACCATAGAGAACATGCCCATGTCCGTGTACGCTTCCACAGCTTCCTGCTCCGACGTGTCGGCGTGCTGTGAAGTGGAGTCTGAGGTCATGGTGAGTGACTATGAGAGTGGAGACGACGGCCACTTTGAAGAAGTGACGATCCCTCCACTAGATTCCCAGCAGCACACTGAAGTGTGACCCTCAAACTCCCCCCCAAAGTGCCTGGACTTGAACGTACCTAGAGACTTATCAATAACCCTCTGCGCCGTTCCTTGCAGCAGTGCTTACGCGCTTCTTTTCAGTGAGCTGCAGCGGGCATGGCTGCACTGAATCGCGCCTGTCGACATGTTAGCCATTTCCAGTGTCCTAACCTACTGTAATCAGATGGGCTTTCCATTGGCTGTGCCATTTCTGAGCATCTTTTTGTATTCACGTGTGTCTGTGTTAAAATGATGAGACAAAAATCTGTCCTGCCATCCTGTTAGCATGGTTTATGTATTTATATAGATTTGATTATTTTAATTTTTCTGTTTTTGTAAATTTTATGTACAGATTTGATTTTTTTTTTCTTCATTTTTAACTAGATCTTCAGGATACTTGGTGCATTTATTTTCTGCTGAATCTTGGTGGTATCAGTGTCATTGCCTTGCTCCCTAATCTTTTGTTTTTAATGTAACCAGGGTTTCAATATATGTGCTTTGCACTGAGGTGTGGCATTTCATTAACATTTCAGTCTAGCCATTTGTTTCTAGCTGTACATACATATAGGATGAGGAAGATCTGATACATGGACATGTCTTAAGTGGGTTGCTGTATTTTAGGATTATAAACATTTTTCATTATTGGAAAGTGTAATGGGGACCTTCTGCATACCTGTTTAGAACCAAAACCACCATGACACAGTTTTTATAGTGTCTGTATATTTGTGATGCAATGGTCTTGTAAAGGTTTTTACTGAAAAACTACCATTAGCCAGCCTTTCTTACTGACAATAAATTATTAATAAAATACTTTGACTTTGCTGATCGTTTTTATTTTTTATTTATATTTTCATTCAGGATGAGGCTGGTGATCTGAAATAGAGAGATAGATGTTGATATATTTGTTTTTGTGACTTTCAGTTGCCAAAGTCAGGCCACACTTAAAGATACAGCCTCTAGGTGGCACTCTATGGCTATTAAAACTTTTATTTATTTGCGAGGCGGGGAAGGTGGTAAGTGCTTACCTGGCATGGCACATAAGTGGAAGTTGGAAACCAAGTTTTAGAGGTCATTTCTCTGTTCTCACCATTTGGGTTTCTGGGGTTGGGTTGTCAGGTTTACAAGCAGGTGCCTTAAGCAGGTACCTTAACCTGCTGGGCCCTAAAGGTAACTTTTTTTTTTTTTTTTTTTTTTTTTTGTGGTGGCACTGGGGATTGAACCTAGGGCTATTGTCTGGGAGACAAGCCAGTGAGCTTCCACCACAATCCTAGTTTTAGTATTGCTTTGGTTGTCTTAGCATCTCACTGTGTAATCCTCACTGGCCTCAAATTCTCCTATCTCATACTTCCTAGCACTGAAATTATGGACGTGCACACCATGTCTGATTGCATAACCACTTAAAACTTCAAGAAAAATGCCCTTTGCATGGTTTTCAATTTATTAATATTTATTTGCCATAATTCAAAAACCATCTTTCATATTTGTCAGTGACATATTTCAAAGTCTTTTATGAAACATTTTGTCTGACACTTGTCAAAAGATCATACTTTTATATGATTTAATGTGAAATTTGGAAGATATTTTCCATGAATTTTTATGTAATCAAAATCCATCAATCCACTCAACAGATATATATGGAGTACTCTGCCATTTACTGTGATTATGAATTATAAAGAATCAAGCTTTCCTAGAACTTCAGAAAGATGTTATTCTCCTCATGTAAACATTTCTGCTATGTGACACATATACATAATATATAACTACATGTATACATGCACATTATTTAAAACACCAGAGAGCTGATTTTTATTTCAAAATAAAACTGCCCTTCTCTGAACTCTTATGACTACAACTACTCTTATTTAAATTGTTTTCCTTTCAGTTTCAGAAGTATATTGTTATTTCTTGAGTTAATAAATTTAGCTCTGTGTTCATAAAAATAAAAATTTTAAAAACCTGAAGAAAAAGAAGATCCTTGCAGTACTATTCAATAGATAGATGATAGATAGATAGATGATAGATAGATAGATATAAAATATATAATTTATATAAAAACATTTAAAATCAGTCACATTATTCTAAACATACAGGTTAAAGATCTAAAAAGTAGCAATGGTAACTTCAGACACATTTTCATAATTTCAATCCAACATATAAAAATGGTTTTATAGGGGCTGGAGAGGTGGCTCAGGGGTTAAGCTTCTGCCTTGCAGGCGGAAGGTCCTGAGTTCGGATCCTAGACCCCATGTATAGACGCTGGGCAGAAGTGGGGGCAGCCTGTATTTCTGGTCCTGGTGGGCGGAGCCTGTGAATCCCGGGGCAGAGTAAACGAGGAGGTGGAGGCAGCCCATGGTGGTTCCTGAATTCGCCCGTGGTTCTACACAAACACATACATACACACACACACATACGTACACACACGCACACACACATGCTCAATTGAATAACAAAAAGAAATACTTTTATATAAATTATCACATTTTTTATTTTTTGCCCTAAAACAAATTAGTTTGATAAATACAGAAGTATTCTACCATCTACACACAAGCATCATTTTTGTATGTGCTCTGATTTTATTTTCCAAATGTGCTAAGTATGGTTTCTATTGCTAGCCCATGTCTAGCCTCTGATCATTTTTAAAAAGCAAGCATTTCTGAAATACCATCTACATGTACGTCTTAGTGTGTGCATATAGCAAAACTTTATTATTGACCCATCCTGCTACTTTTAAGACGTCTTCAGTTTTCCCAGCAATTTCAGCAATAACACCTTTGTATATTAATTTTTACTTCATATCAGGACAGATTTGTGGACGTCTTGTTTTCAGAGTATCACATGTTGCATTCAACTCTGGAACTCCAAGAGCATAAAGATAGGACATCATATGACCATTTCTTTGCCCTCAAGTAGTTCACTGTGGCAGTAGTTGTCCTCTACTCTTTGTGTTGAGAAGCCACCCCAGCTTCACAGGGGACGCAGAGGGCAACATGTCGGAAAGGAAGTTGTGCCACAGAATGCTGGGTGCCCTTTCTTCTCTTGCTGTGCATTCGTGTGAAGAGTGAGCTGCTCCATCAACTCTGACTATAATTCAGTGTTCAGGAACAGGTGTAGACATCATCACACCTGGCAAGCTGTCCAGGTATACATCCCACCCACTTTTAGTTGGTCGCCCCCTTTAACTGGAGTCTCCAGGGTTCAGTAGCTGTATGCCTGCTGGTGGAATCTGGTCAGGAGCTGGGTGAAGGTCACCGTGCACTGCTCTCTTCCTTTTCCAGACACATTCTGTGTACTTTGATTGCTCTTCAGCAGAAGCATTAGGTTCAATTTCAATGAGTGCACCAGCTGAGAGGAGAGTGGTTTGTCAGAATTTAATTTCCTCACTAGCAGTTTACTACCTCCGCTGCTCTTGAATGAGCTCTTGAAAAGAATGGCAAGTATTTTTTTTTTCCAAGAAAATCCCGGCCAGTATGAACACGTAGGTAATTAATCACTTGTCACTGTGCTGGGTGGACACGTAAGAGGCTATGTTTCCAAATGATGCTACACTGAAGGAGGAAGAAAACGTGTGACACATTCGAATGAAAATGTCATCAGACCAAATATAGCTTGTAAACAGCAAATAGTACACCATCTATGCACGAGAGAGGATAAATAACGAGTTTTTCTAAATCACAGCCATTATCCAATTATTTCAAGGGGTAAAATGAAATTCTCAGAGTGCCTAATGACGGTTACTTCTGTTCGTTTTCATGTCTACGGGCCCTCCCCCATAGTCTTCAGATGCCAGGAGAGTACAGACAAAGGAAGACATAATCTACCCTGGGGGGTAAACACCAGCATGCCCGCAGAGGGCTAGAGAAAAAGTTCTTCCACATCAAATTCAAAATGAAAACCCACCTATTGGTTAAAGTAGCAAACAGATAGGTTTCAATGACGTTCTTTGCTTTGTGGTTGCCGATTTCAATTTTTTTTTTTCTGCCTTGAATAGTATTATGTTTAAATGCCCATGCTGAAATGGTTAATTACTAGTGAAACAAATTCACATATCTACCATCTGACAGAGGGTGTGTGTGTGTGTGCACGTGCATGTGCACACACATACTACCTGGGACCTGGGAGTGATGGCGTAGGCCTGTATATCCCAGCCTAGAGCGGTGGAGGCAGAAGGATCATGAGTTCAAAACCTAGTGAGATCATGCCTATAAATTAAACAAAACAAAAAGACAAAAAGAAAAAAAAAATTTAAACCTACTCTACTACCAAATGTCCAATAGGTAATACTATATCATTAACTACAGTTTTCACACTATATACAGATGTTTAGGCTGACTTCCTTAGTACCTAAAGCTTTATGCCCTTTGACCTCCACATCTTTTCCCTCCTTATCCCTCACCCCTAATAGCTACTTTTCTTCTCTGAGTTTTTATATGAGTTTCTTACAAGTGTAGGTTTCACATGTGAGACCAGGCAGTAGTTTTCTAGCTATGTTTGACTTAATTTACTTAGCACAGTGTCCTCTGGGTTCATAGTGGTGACAGTATTTCCCCTTTTTCGTAATAACAAAATAATCTGTTTCCAAATGCGACATACAATTTAATTTTCGAAAGGAAAAAACCAAAGTGTTAAGTAACTCACTTTAATACACAAGGCACTATAACCACATTACCCAACAGCAGGCAGATTTTTGTGCTAAAAGCAAAACAAGAGGAATTTATGTGCATCGTTATGTTATGTAGATATTTGGCGAGTGACGGGTGTATATGTGGAGATGAGAAGACAAACTCAGGCATTGTTCAGGATCCCTCAGTCCATTGAAGGGTACACTTGGGTGACTGGCCCACCAATCTCTGAAGATTTTCATGTTTCTGCCTGGCATCTCTCTTTAGGAATGCTGGGATTGCAGACATACTCAATGCACCCAACCTGGACGCATGGGTTCAGGGGATGCAAACGCAGTCTTCACTCTTACAGAGCAAGTGTATTGCTCACTGAACCATAACCTCCCCAATCCAGAAAAGGAATTTTAAGCTAAGACAATTCAGGGAATAGATTAACTGTGATTTAATTTTATAAGAAAGAGGGCCTTCGAGGATTTTTATAAAATTAAAGCCTTTCAGGGACTGGGGACATGGCTCAGTGCTTGGAGCCTTTGTCTTGAAAAAGACTGGAATTCTGGTAGTGGCCTGCAATTCCAGTTCTGGACAATACAGCCTAGGAAATCTCAGAGCAAAGCAATAAATAATATGAAAGAACTTTCCAGAAGGATTCCTGATGTCACTCTTGTGCCCTCTTGTACACATGCCCACATACACACATGCACATGTGCACACACACAAAATTAAGCCTTTCCAAACAAAAAACAAACAAGAAAACTATTTGCTATAGAACGTCCATTTACGTACATAATGGTTGAAAGTCCAAAAATTCAGCATGAGGTTCTACAATATTGAATTAAAGTTTCTATGACGTATGAGTTAACACCTTTAAAAAAGGCCTGAATGATTTTTAAAAAGCTATGATATAATTACCTACTTATTGAAACAGTTTTAAGATTCAAGCTGAGTCAGCAAGTGAGGCGCCACCTGCGATCCAGGGTCCTTTTAAATTTTTTAATTCAACGACAATTCTGTCAGATTCAACAAACTGTAATTTTCTAAGTATTCTGGAGAAGAATTACCAGAGTTATCCCTCCAGTTAGAAAAAAAATCACCTTTGGATTTAAAAAAAAAATCCATGTACCACAAATGAACCAACTGTCCTTGGGAGATAAAGTCTCACTTGTAGAACTTCTGCCCTCATTCACAAGCAAGCCTCCTTCATGTGTGGACAAGAAGGGACAGAAGAGTCGCCTTCCTTTGCGGCACTGATTCCTGGTATGTTTAGCTGGAGGTCAGTTGTCCGAAATACCAATATTTACTCTTAGAGGCAATTGTTCTAATAGACATTAATAATTTCAAAAAGGATCTGTAAAAACAGTTTGTAGTTCACGACCTGACTTTAGCAATCTATTTCTAGCTGTCTGTTCTGGGTGTGTTCTTATCTGCCTATTCTACTGCAAATTTTAAGAATGCTTTGAATAGTGCACTTCCAGGAACACTAAGTACTCTGTGCAACAGTTGTAGGAGTAATGATCAGTGTGGTCTGAAAAGAAACCTTCAGTGTGGTGAAGTGGACGGAGCAGACGTCCCAAATCAGCTTCCAGGGGCAGCCCCACTTTCTAGGCAATGAACAAGCATCTTAGGGGTCTCCTAGATAATATTCTTGTGTGTGTGCATGTGTGCATATGAGTAGATCCGTGTGTATGTGTTTGTATATGTGTTATGTGTGTATCTTGTGTGTGTATGTGTTGTGTATGTGTATATGTATGCATGTGTATATGTTGCATGTGTTGTACGCATGCATATATGTTGTGTAATTGTGTGGTGTAATGTGTGTATATGTGTATGTTGGTGTATGCATGCATAGGTGTATGTGTGTATGAAGGTATGTGTGTATGTTTTGTGTTTCTATATATGCTATATGTATATAGTTTCTGTGTTTATGTTTATGTTGTGTATGCATGTGTATGTGTTGCATGTTATGTGCATGCGTGTGTTATGTATATGTGTATATATGTGCATGCATAGTATGTCATGTATATGTGTTTGTGAATAAAGTTTGTGTATGTGTGTGATGTGTGTATATATATGTCTATAAATGTGTGTTGTATATATATGTATGCATGTGTGTTTGTGTATGTTGTATATGTGTGTGTATGTATGTGTGTACAATATGTGCGTTGTGTATGTTTGTGTGGCATGTGTGCCCCCATACAATCAATAAATGTTTAAAAAGACAACAAATGCTGGTGATGATGTGCAGAAAGGAGAACATTTATGCACTGTTAGCGGGAGCATAAACTGGTATAGTCATTATAAAAATCAATTTGCACCGAGAAGGTTCTTCAAGAAACTAAAAATAGAGCTACCATATAACCTAACTCTGATACACCTAGATATATAAACCCTGAACACTAACCCCAAACACATCTGCACATCCATGTTTGTTGCAGCTTTTCACAATAGCAAAAAAATGGAAACAGTCTAGATGTCCAATCACAGATGGATAGATAACAAAAATGCAATATGTATATACATAGAGTTTGATCAGCAGCAAAAAACTATAAAATTATAAATTTTCCAAGAAAATGTAGGGAACTGGAAAAACATACTATTAAACAAGATGCCTTAATATAGGTTATATACTAAGATTCAGAAAGATGAATACCATGTATCCTCTGTCTTATGTGGAATAGCTTCCACTTGTTAATTTTGGGTATCTGAAGAGGAGTAAACATGAGTAGAAGCCATGAAAAAAGGAAGAAACCCCTAAAATGAGAAAAAAAGAAACTTTAAGGGAATAATGTGGAAGACGACAGGACATATAAGATATGAAAGTGGGAGAAAAAATCATGGAGTGAAAGTGAAATGAAGTAAGTTAAGTAGATACCCAAAAGAAACCCTTCACCTTAAGCTAATTAAAAATAATGATAATAATAAAATTATTCTAGTAACAATAAATTGTCAAAACTTTAAAATATTCAGGTTGTGGACATTTTGTTTTTGTGCTGTGGATTTTTTAATTTTTTTGTTGTTCTCTGAAGCTTTCATATACAAATACAATGAATTGACTGTTTTCAATCCCTCATTCTAACCCACATTCTACTCCCGCTCCACAGGTTTTCTGGAGCTTCTTTATTCAACAGAGTCACACTATGTGTGGCTGGAGTTATTACTCTCACTGAATAAGAAAATTAGGTTAGCTTATTACTAGAATCGCCATAGTGAATTTCATTAGGTCTACGTTCCACCGTGCTCTAATCTATAGATTTTAGTTGCAGGATTCCAACCAAAGTGTAGGACAGTAGCTGTTGCCATCGCCAGTCCCATTTTATAGAGTCATTTGTTTTTAATGACAAAACTGGCAAATGGTGAAGTGTCTGACAGCCTGATGGCTTTTTACCACGAGTCCCATCAGGTGGAGCATTCTGTCACTGAACTGAACAGAGAGCTGTCGCAATGTTTAAGTGCCAGGGGATCAAAGTTCATTCCCTTCTGAGTGCTGACAGGGAGGCTGCTTTGAGCACTAGACCCCAGAGCCTAGGGGTCTCAGTGGCAGGCAGTCTTCCAGCTTTCAAGCTACAGTCTGAGTTTAAAATTGTCCCTGCCACTTCTTACCTGTACAATACTGAGCCAGCCACTCCTCAGCGGTGAAGAGGCTTGGTGTCTATCTCACAGGACCATTACTCCATTACTTTCAAGGGGAAATGTTTGTGTGTGTGTGTGTGTGTGTGTGTGTGTGTGTACGCGGGTGGGTGTCATGCACATAGAGAGGCCAGAGGTGGATGTCAGGTGTCTTCCTCAAGCACTCTTACATAGGGTCTGTCACTAAACCCAGAGCTCACTGATTTGCCTGGAGTAGGCAGACAGCAAGTTTCAGCATTTGGTTTTTTGCCATGCCCTTGGGGATTGGAGTCAGGTCTTCATGCTCGTGTGACTTTACCAACTGAGTCACCTCCCCAACATCAAGATATGTCTGTTTATTGATGGGTACAATGGATGACAGCAAGCAGGGCGCTCAGGCTAAAGACGGGGCTGTGCTTGTACCCTCAGTGACCTAATTCTGCCAATCGTGCCTTCTGTTCCCACGATTCTACACCCTTCCTAAATAGTCTGAACGTTGGGGACCATGTGATCCACCATGCGCGCCTGGGAGGAGCTCCCCACATGAACCACAACAGCGCCGCACACCAGCTCCTCGCGCACAAAGTAAATGTTCCCCATATGAATTCTGCCTTCTCCCCATTCTAGCCTTTAAATATGCACTCTAAGAGCCTAATTTTTAAAATATGTCATCGGGATGTTTAATTTTCTGAGTGCTTTTACGGGATGCCCTGAAACTCAGTTTTCAAAGCTGCTAATGTGGACCACTAGGCCAGTCACTGACTGGAGTTTAGAAGAGCTTGATTCACTCACATCCTTATTTGCTGCCCTTGTCAAGTGGGTGCTAGTAAGTCTCAGGGTGCTTCTTTTGCTGCTCATTTACTTGAGATTATTTCTGAGACCCCACTGGTGTGAATGAGTCCCAGGCCATTGTGTTTGAGACCAGGGGAGGGAGGAACAAGGTTTCTGCTCAGAGGAAGGTGTCCGGGGCCAAACTCGCAGCTCCCATTCCGCAGCCTGTTTCACTCCCACCGACACTCATGTTTGCCCCCTTTTGATCCTGCTCAAAGTACTGAAAGTGCTGAAACCTACCCCTCTTCCTCGCTCTACCCCTGGCCTCATGTGTTCATTGAATCAATTCATTCGTCTTAGGGGCTGTGCCAGCAAATATTTACTTGGACTCTTTTATCTATTTCCCTTCTTTTGACAGTTTCATGTATTAATGATTTTTTGTTATTTCACCCCATTTCCCTGCCATCCCCCCACTCTCCTGCTGAAACCCATATTTTTCCCCTTCTATGTTTTCCTTTTGGGTGTGACCCACTGCGTTTAGTTAGAATTTCCTGTCTGTGGTGGGGGGTTATTCACTGGAGCAACAAGCAACCTTTCATCAGCTATGCTACTGAAGAAAGTGGAACCTTTTCCCTACCAGCCCCAAATTGCTATTAGTTGGGGCTTCATAACATTCCAGTACAACAGGATCCTGACTGCAAGTGACACAGGGCACATCTGTTAGTGCATTTCTAGTTTAGGAATAATAACAAGCATGACTTCCACCCTAGTGGACTGGGCGCTTATGTTCTCACAAGTAGAAAATGTGAGCACAGAATGAAGCTTCTTGGCCCGGCTGACACACACAGAGGAGAGGCTGAAGCGTCCTTGCCTTGGAAATGTTCAGGCTGCGCAGAGGTGGAAAGGGAAGCAATGGGCTGTGTTATCACTCCATCTTCTGTCCACTGTGAAAGTGCTTGCACCTGGTCAGCTCCATTTAACAAGACTTCCTCCCCCAGCATGCTGACCCACAGTGCCCCCTCCTCACATGCTTTTTTTCTGGTAAAATCCCTTGTTTGCACAGTTGTACTTCCTGGGCTAATGTTCTGATTTACTGAAATTTCCCACAAGGATTCATCAGCTACTTGGGATGAAATTGCTCCTGAAAAGCAGGCCAGCTCCTATCTAAGCTTGTGAAGGCCTCTTCGGAGCTGCATAATTCTTGCTTGGATCAAACCCCACTAGGGGTTTAAGATCAGGCTTCAGCCCTGATGGAGATGAACTCATCGGCTCACAGATGATGTTACACTGAGGCCAAAGCAAATCTCTGGACGAGTCTCTGCTGGTTTAGCAGCAGGCAAATTCCTAAGGACCGTGGTTACAAGATCTCCCTCTCTCTTTCTCTTTGTCTCTCTCTCTCCCCCTGCACTTTTGGGTGTGTGTGCATGCGCATGTGCATGTGTGCATGTGTGTGTGTCTGTGTCTGTGTGTGCCCTCCGCTGTCCAAGCAGTATTCAGCGTTATTATGTCTGTGAATGCAGCACCTCTCCCTCAATGCAGGAATAAATATATGAAATGCTTCAATGCATCCAGGTCCAGCAGCTATCCCTGAGCAGTTGCAAATATACTTAGAAAACTTAATTACTGTGTGTCCCAGTGTGTGGCTTTGATACCAAACCATCCTTCCAGGCCAGCCTTCTGTGTGGCGGGAACTTCCGTGGAACCCCTGCACTGTTCTGTGGGGCCTGTCCCAAGGATTTGAAAACCCAACCTTAACTTCGTGCAGACAGCTTTCATTATTAATATAAACTATAAATGTGAAAATCATCCATCTTGTAAGGCTTTTTTTATGTTTTATGGTTTATATCTAGGGCTTACATGATATGAACCTCGAAACTAGCATTATAGTGTTAATTTCAAACTGCATAGTTTACAAAGGAACAAACTGCAAAGTTTACATAGGGAAAAATGGAGAAAAGTCCTTTTTGTACCAAGGCAGATATTTGGCATCTCTGATGTTCTTCAGTACTTTCTGAAAGTCCAGACTTCAAATTGATACCATTTCTTTTACCCTTACATTAGAAGCTTCTTTAGTATTTCTTTCACTGCAGGTTTGCTCATAGCAAATTCTCCTTTATTTAAATATGTCTTTAAAAAACTATTGAATGATCTTTTCATTGAAGATAGAATTCTGGTTTGGCAGGTTTATTTTTGGCCATTGTTAAGATTCTCTTCCAATTTCCTTTTGGTTTTTACCAAAATAACAATCCTCCCCCCATAGACCATATGCTAACCCATGAAACCTGTGAAAAAGTTATACTGGATGACAATAGATTCATCAGATACACAATGAGAGTCTCTGAAGGTGCTGTTGCCTAGTAACCATAACATCTTGATTGTTAGGTTCACTGGATCAGGAAGTCACTCAACCATGCATAAGGTCATATGTGCCCATCACAAATCATCGACTGTATCCTTATATAGTGTTCAATTATTCTTGTTTTTGGTTTAATTTAGTGTGTGTGTGTGTGTGTGTGTGTGCGCGCGCGTGTGTGTATCAGATGGCACTGTGTGTCCCTGTGGAGGACCAAGGGTGACTTCGGGAATCATTCTAGATTGCTTCTACCTCCTTCTTGCTTCACTCTGAGATTTCCTAGGCTCAGCCCACCAGGGCTTGAAAGTGGCGGCTACATCAGTTTCCCCATGGTGTTTTTACTTGAGACCTGGGATCCTAACACAGGACCTTCTGCTTGAGAGACAGAGTCTTAACCCCTGAGCCATCTCTCCAGCCCCTATTTTCCATTCATTTTCTACCTTGTTATGTGTTCTATTTTCATTTCACTGATTCTTTCAAAAGAAAACACACCTGTCAATCGCAAATATTGACTTTCATATTTTCCTTTTCTTTTTTTTGGTGTGTGTGTGTGTGTGTGTGTGTGTGTGTACAAAAGGGCACTTGAATGTGTGTGCCTGTGCTGTAGAGGTCCAAGAATGACATCAGGAATCATCTTACATTGTTTTGCCTCCTTACTGCTTTGCTTTGGGGTTTCCCATGTTCTGCCCTTACAGGCTGCCACCATATCCACCCCAGGATTTTAATTTGGGATCTGGGAATCCATCCGGAGTCAACTCCTTTTGTTTGAAGGCAAAGGCCTTAATCCCTGGGCCATCTGGCCAGTCCTTACATTTTCCTTGTATAAGGTCAATTCATTATTGGGAAATCCAGCACAAATGTCCATTGTTGCAATACTAAACTGAAAATATTTTTAATTTTTTTCCAGCTTTCCAAGTGTAAAGTAGACGGTTAGGTTTTACGTCACTCTCACTTTGCAGAAAAGGAAGCTGAGGCATGTGGCAACTAAGCAATTGGCTTCAGTTAGTTCTCAAGTCCATGCAGCGTTGCCCTGCAGGGTGAAATATCCAGTTTCTAGGAGCGAAGTTCTGTTGTTTCTGGCCACCTGCCGGCGTAGCTGCAGCTCTCCGCAAGGGGGCGCTGTCCACACGCGCCTTGGGGCCAAGTGGCCGCGCGGTGGACAGCAGGTGTCAGCAGGCTGCACTGGTCCAGCAAGGAGTCCGGCTGCGGGGAGGAGGGCGTGGAGCGGGTGGGACGACCACAGAGGAGCGGTGGGGATGAGGAGCAGGTGCAGGAGGGTTACGAGCAGCCTTAAAGGACGGCGGAGCGGGCGGGCGCTGATCTCCTGCGGTGGAGGGCGCAGAGTGGTCCGGCGATGGTGACCCTCCTGGGGACACCATGCGGGGCAACGGCAGCGCTCTGCTCAACGCCTCGCAGCCGGCGGCGGGCAGCGGGGAGGGCGCGCGGCCACGGCCCTCGTGGCTGGCCTCCACGCTCGCCTGCGTCCTCATCTTCACCATCGTGGTGGACATCCTGGGCAATCTGCTGGTCATCCTGTCCGTGTATCGCAACAAGAAGCTCAGGAACGCAGGTAGGGGCTCAGGGATTTCTCCCAGCGCCAGCCTCCTGGGTTCCAAGAAAAAAGTTCACCAAAGTTTTTTTCTGCAAAAGTTGGATACAGGGAATGAAGGCCATCAGGTTACCGGTCACTTTTTCTATAGCCTGTCGGCCAAATGCACCCTTTGCAGAGAACTGCTGCAAGTTTTCACTCCGCGTGGGGCAGGAAAGCACTCCTAGAATTGTCCCTTTTTATTAAGGGGCACCTGGCTTCCCTAGCCCTCCATTTCTGGCATTCATTACTTGGGTTAGGAAACTCCTGAAAACACCTTTTCACATTTAATCAAGACCTGCTTGATTACCTAGTTCTACATATGAGTTAGTTTTCCCAACTTTGCTAAAATATGAGAAGATAGAGAGGCTGGCAAAATGATAGAGCAACTGTTGTGGCTTCGTTGTCAAGTGTAGTTTTCAGTTAGTAGCATTGGCTCTGAAAAAAATAATGCCTAAATGTGCTTGGAAAGCACTTTTGCCTATGCAAGCAAACAAGTTTGCATTTTAAAAATAGAAGTGTAGTTGTAGTGAGGAATTCATTTACACATAACATATGAGCACAGCTAATTTCGTGCATCAATCATATTTGGGTTTGCCCTTAGGTGATGAGGTGAAGGGGTCTGGAGCAAGTGGGTGGTCTCCCCTTGAGATTCTACACATTCATATCTCTAAGTGGTTTCCCCTTCCTCTATGGGGCAAACTTTTGCGAGAAGTGGTGGGGGAAACAATCTACTTAAATATTTGCCAAAAGCAATATTAAAGTACTAGTCAAGTTAGTGAAAAAAATCTCAGTCTTTTCAGTGGCTTTTGGGGAGAGCTTGTCCCTTTATTTGTTTGTTTGTTTGTTTGTTTGTTTGTTTAATGCTTCAAGTAATACTAATTAACAAGCACTTGATAATATGAATTCAGGGAAATGACTTAGGGAAATGAATAACCTCTTTTCACGGGTGATTGGCCTAAAGTAGAAGGTTTTCCTCAGAATCCAGTAGTCCAAAGGCAGTTTGTCCAATATATGTAAACCCTTAGTTATAATCTCCAGCATAAATAAATGGGGATATTGATTATCTTCTAGAACCTAAAGCAGATATGTATGGACCAGATGTTCTGAGCACTAACCGCGAGTCCTTGGGTGAGCCCAATGGTTAGGCTCAAAGTTACCCACACACAGACCAAGCCCCCAAGTGCATGTACATATTGGAGACTTAGTGTGCAGACTTGGTTCTCTGAGCTCACGTGCTACTCTCACTTCTCATCATGGGCGTCAGTAATTGCAGCACTTGGCAAGTCTGAATCCCACAGGACCTTTCATCTAAAAATGCTTGTGTTCCCGAAATTATTCTGTTCCCAGTAATGTATGAAAAGTGCTATTGCCTGGCTGCTGCTTTGTATTTTATTTATTAAGTAATTTTTTTGAGAGGCTCAGTCTATAAGTCTCCCGAATCTGGTTGGGAGATCTCCAGTGACCTTTAATCAGCAAATTATTATGATTGGGACCTTTTGCTCAAATGCACTGCTTGTTGAGTTTTTTAGAATAGATAGTAGTCTAGAGCAGAGATAGAGATATCTGATTCAAACATAAATTGTGGGATGCTTGGGGAAGGGTCTAATGATTGTTCAGTTCTTCTAATTCACTTCAATTGATTTTGTTGGTTTTAAGGATGAAAAAAATGGGAAAAAGAGAATAGATAGAGGCAGAGAAGCTGGGGCATGGAAACCTTTGTGGAAATCTGGTATGATGACCTAGTTATGAAGCCCCACCTCTGTATAAAGGACAATGCTGGCATTTGATGGCTCAGGGAAGACATTCACACAATCGTTAACTCTGCACGGCAGAGAGCTGCTCCACTCACAACAGGCACCAGCTGCTAGGTCTTAGAGACAGGCAGAATATCTGCTCTGCTCTTGTGCGCAGACTCTGTTAAGTAGAGTTAAGTCTTCTGAGTCAGTCTGATGGCATGGTGGGGGGAGCCAGCTGTGCTGGGGGTGAGTTTCTCAGTGAGTCTGATGGTATATGGTGGAAAGCCCGCTGTGCTGGAACACTAGGATGTGCCCTTTCCTTCTCATTCTTATCTGAGAAGTCAGTTGTGATCTAAACCTCACTTTCCACATCAGTCAGCCACAGACAACACCTAATTCTTAGCCTCGCGCAGTACTCTGTTGTAACTGTCACAATTATCCAGTGAAATGATGCATTATGAAAATATTTGGGAAAAAAGATGGAGATGGCAATGTTACTTAGGCGTTTAGGTTTTATGGTCTTTCAGCTTGTTAAAAAATCATCCAGTGGCAGACAGGATTTGAGCATTTTCTCCATAAACATTATATTTAAAGAAAACTTTTGCCAAGTAAAATTACAATAACTTCAGTTGTCTGACAGTCTCATCGGTGTAAAGATATAGGCAAAACGAACTTAGCAAAAATGGCAGGCTTTCATCCACAGACAGTTTGTTCTGTAGAACTGTGACTCTAGAGTCTGGGGCCCCATGCTTAGAAGTAGCCAACTGGGAGAAAAGTTGACCCATTTTAAGAAATAGCACCCGGTGGCCAATGCCATGGTGGAATCAGACTCATTGAAGGCATGTCTGAGAATCTGAACAACACAGGACTTTGTGGTTGCTCTGTGGAGATGTGACTCCCTGGCTCACCCCCTTCTGGAAATACTACAGCCCAGTGACTTGCTTACTCATTATGACTCTGCTCCCTCTAGGGCAGATCCAACTGTATGAACAGCTTTGCTTCCAATGCTAAGCTCATAAGACATAAAGAAAGATACCATTTAAGTGGTTTCTTATCAGTGTTGTTTAATTTGGGTACATAGCAAGACAAATAAGTTGTGAGTAATTTAAAAAAAAAATAAAAGCATCACTTCCAGAACAGCTCAGTTACCAGATAGTGGGCACTGTGCTCCGCCCTTCTTGTATCTGCTTCCTTCAGTCTCTATAGGACATGGCCTGCATCTATCTTACACACATGGCCTGCATCTATCTCACATCGCTTCTTTTTTTTAAAAGAACTGTATTCTTTGACAGTTTCATACATGTATGCAAAGAATTTAACCTTTTTTTCCTTCCTGGTCACTTGCAACTGTGGAGTTTGATCTCACCAGACAGGGAGGGCAGAGAGTCTGGCACATAGATGGTAACCATTCTGCAAATGGGAAACTGACTCTCCTCACCGCAATCTCCTAATCTTATTCCATCTACCTTGAATCTACTCTTATAATAAGACACTATTTTAACAGTCTTTTATCACTGGCTAGGAGGTGACATCCAATACCCATCAGGATGGAGCCAAGGGCGGTGCAGGAACAGCAAAACTGGAAGAAAAAAAAACAAAACAACAAACCATAATTCAGAACATCAGAGACCCTACATTAATCACCAGGAACCAGGCAGCCTAATCTCTCCCCATCCCAAAGCTCAGGGAAATTTGCGGAAGGAGGACAGTAAGATTGTAAGAGCCTAAAGATGGGGAGGAGCAACGATATGCAAGATACTCCACACCGGTACACCGGTCCCCTCCCTCCCCCCTATTCCCCCTTCCCTCCTTCCCCCTTTCCCCCCTTCCATTTCCCCCACCCCGTGCTCCTCCCCCCGTCCCCTCTCCCCTCCCTCCCCATCCCCCAGTGCTTCCCCCCCAATCCCCAGAGCATCCTTTAATGTGCATGCCAAACTCTCCCTGGGTCCTCCTGTCCGATGAGGTGCAAGGACCCAGGGGCATTTCCCAGAACCCTTTCCTGTGTTCCACTTAAGCTTAGGAACACTACTGTGACTGTCAGTCCCTAGCCTCCAAGGATCCTAGTGCCTTTAGTCCATGCTAGACTTTGCATGACCTGCGCTATGTCCAACACATTATTGACTCCACAAATGCTCGCTTATTTTTAAGTGAACCTTCTGAAAACAAATAGAAAATAGGAACTGGCAGAAAGTGAAATCTTCCGGGATTCAAAGGTTTAAGATATTTATTCGTGACTTCTGTATTCACTGTGACTTCAAAGTGGGAAGATCCTAAACGATCCGCAGAGAACCCTCAGCTCAGCTGCTCCTCTTTGACGGCAGTTCCTGAATCCATTTTCTCAAAAACAGGCCGGCAAGCAAGCTGACCTGAGATGTATAGTACCCTGGAAACCTCAAAGGGGTTGAATAATAATGCTGACAGGAAGTTATCTTCTGGGTTTTTTCTGATTGAGATGCTCGAAAGCACATTGTGCCCCTGTGGATCTGGTCTCAGAAGAAGGGGCAAGCCTGGTGCTGAATATTCTCCCGGTTACTGCTAAGTTTGTAACCATGTAAAAGATGTTTACCTGCTTTGATACTGCGCAGTTCCAATGCTAATTAAATGAATATCAGTCACACAAGTAGTCACTGCATTCCTACAATAGAAGACAAAATATAATTGGTTAGTCAAATCTTGATAACCTACCAGATAAAAAGATATTGTGATAAGCTTGTATAAAACATAGCTCCTAGGGGCTGGGATACGTCTCAGTGGGTAAGGGTGCCTGTTGCACAAGCATCAAACACCCACCTACAAGCCAGGAAGGGCTACAAATGCCTGTAACCTTCACATCCAAGAACTCGCTGGTGAATTTCAAGTTCGGTGAAAGACTCTGTCTCAGAGGAGGAAATAATGGAAGAGGATACTAGATATCCTCCTCTGGCCTCCTTCACACATACCTGCACATACACACCACACATATAACGAAAAGAAAACAAAATTTTAAACGTACACACAGACACATACAAAAAAAAAACAAAATAAAACATGGCACCTACTTTCATAGAAACATCAAAGGACTTTGAAGTCTTTGGTTTTCATTGTTTTCAAATTTACATGACGTAGGTGGAAGCTGATTTTGTTATATTGTTTTTTATATTTTATATATATTTTATTATATTTATTATATTAAGTGAACACATACCACATGGAGGGATGGGACAGGTTGACCAATGGACACTAAGATACAGTTAGAGGGGAGCAAACAGTCCTGATCTGTCAGCTCAGGACGAGGGCCTGTGAGTAGAGACTGTGCTCCATATGCCTCAAACAGTTCATAGGAGGATCGCAAGTTTTCACCAGAAAGAAATGATAAATCTTTAAGGACAAAGATATTGTATCTGGCTCAGTTTAGACATTATACAGGTACCTGGGTATCAAAGCATCACATACAGATAGCTCCATTAACATGCATGAGTTTTATTTTTCATGTATCCGTTCAAATAAATTTAATGATAATAAATAAGAACAAGATGTGGCATGGAGCACATCGCTGAAAATGTTCTCTGGAGAAATTTGAAAGCTGGTTGGTTGGTCAGTGGAATCTGGAGCATAAAGCAGTCATGAGAATTTCTAGCAGTTGTTGCCCTGAGATGAATGAACACATAGACAGTAACTATGAAAATGTGCAAAGCTAGTTCATATGGGAAATAAATCCAGTTAGACAGAACTAATGAGAGACTTCAAAAAACTAGTCAGCCATAGAAACAAAGTATAGCTACTTGAGCATGGTGCACTGGCTACATATCTTCTTGCAGGATAAAGTCTGAAACATTAGTTGGGGAAGTGTCATAGTTAGACAAAGGTTCAACATGGCAGCTAGAGTTCTGGACACAGTTGTAAAGAATTAGCAGTTGAATTAAACCCTAAGAAGCCCACAGGAGACTGTCCGACTGATGGGGAGGCCCAGCCTATGGTGGGTGGGACTAGTTCTACAGCAGCTGAATAAGGGGGAGCTGATCAAGGTGGTCTGGCAAATGAGGTTTGCTCCTTTCTCGGTGAAATAATTGTTCTTAAGTGTTGCTGTGAGAGATCCACTCAAAGTCAAGCAACTTAAGGAGAAAGGGAGATTTATTTAGCTTATGGTTCCAGAGGGGAGAAACAGTTTTTCATGGCAGAGGCGACATGGCTGGTGGTTGAAGCTGGATGCAGCTAAGTCACTGTAAACATCCTGGAGGCTCAGAGCTGCTCAGTCCAGTAGGCCAGTGGGTGACTGCTGAAGACTGGGGAATTCTTGGACAGTTGAAGAAGCGGGAAGTCTCTCTTTCAAGTCTTCTGTTCTATGGTTCCTTCTATTTGGTCTGCTACTAGGGAGGTTCCAATCAGTCTAGGGCTGGTCTTTGTATTGTAAATGTATTGATCAGGATAATCTCTTCAGGTAGTCTGACAGCTGATCTTAGTTAATGCCAGGTGTAGGAAACCCAGGATTAACAATCACACTTGGTGATCCTGTGGATGTGGCGTGGTAAATTCTCTCTTCCCCAGGTGTTGATATAAACTCTTCTACTGAGCTGGACTAAGGCTGCAACATGGAGCTGTTAAATAGCAGATGCTTACATTATGACATTATAGATATTGTTCTTTCAATGATTTCCTTCATTCATGGAGGGATGCAAATCTAGTATTGTATTCTTTTTTATTATTATTTATTCAATTGTGTGTGTGTGTGTGTGTGTGTGTGTGTGTGTGTGTGTGTGTGTGTAGAACCATGGGCGAATTCGGGAACCACCATGGATTGCTTCTACCTCCTCCTTCTTTACTCTGCCCTAGGATTCGCAGTTACCAGGACCAGAAACTCGGGCTGCTCCCGCTTCCGGCATCTATACGTGGGGTCTAGGATCCGAACTCAGGACCTTCTGCCTGCAAGGCAGAGGCTTAACCCCTGAGCCACCTCTCCAGCCCCCCAGTATTGTATTCTTGAAGGTGATAATGTGGTATCATCTATTGTGTATTCATTCCTTTTTTTTTTTTTTCTTTATTTAAGTACTGCTGGGGCATCCCATGCTCCAGGCATAGGATGGGAGTCTGGGGTTCAGAGACAATTCTGTGCCATGACATACATTATACACAATAATTTGAATTTAAGATTCAGTTGATGTTTTAATGGTTACTTTTAAGAGTCTGTCAGTTTCAATTTCATTTTTACCCTTCATTACTTATTCCTTTATTCCTTTGTCGTTAATAGTTCCTTGGACTTAAACTTAGAACACTTCTAGTTTCCACACTCTGTGCATGTGTATGTGTGGTGTGTGTATGTATGTATGTAATGGTTTCCATGTAACATTTTATAAATGAAGCATTTTTTATGTATGAAAAGTCAGTCCTCATATAGATTCATTTCTAGTATGTTCCATGGGTCCAGTGTTGCTGCTAGAGGCACAGGCCTTGAGTCAAGCCCTGACTCTATCATTCAGTGTGTGATGTTAGCAACTTCTTCAGTTTCAACACTTGTTTATTTGATTCACTATTAACGTTGTAGTGTTAAGTGCAGTGCTGTAGTTCAAATGACTTAAATAAAACATTTCAGCAAGCAGAATAAGTCATTTAGTTTTCTTGGGATAGGAAAATATATTTTCAATGTAAGACAAAGTATAATATTTAGCAACTGTGATAAGATAGCCTGTATGTATATAAAAATAGTTGAATTTTGAATTTAAAAATTACTTTTATGAAAATATTATTTTGTGCCTTTTTAGTATTAGCTTTTTTTACTTTTTAAATCTTTTCTATCATTGATTCAGTTTTAATATGTAGGTAGGGCAATATTTTGACTATATAATTTTTTATATTTTATTTTTATTTATTTGTGTGCACATTGAGAGAGAGAGAGAGAGACAGAGAGAGAGAGAAACACATGCATTCCACGGCTCATGGTGGAGGTCAGAGGAAGTCAGTTCTCCTTCTACCATATGGGCTTCTGAAGATCAAACTCAGGTGGCCAAGTTCGTATACAGGCTCCTTACCACCTGAGCTATCTATCTGGACTGATTATATCATTTTCAAGTACTGAGATTGATTCTTTCAGAACTTAGCAATTTAGAGCTGTTAATTCAGTGAGATTAATTTGTTTACTTAATATAGGGATTTCATTGAGAAAGTCAAGATCAGGAAAAGTGGATAAGAAAACGAAGACTACTATCCTAAAGAGAGTTAATGTAGTTTCACCGATTTTCTGTTAATGGAGCTGAAATATGGCACTATTGTTTTTAAAGTTCCATCTTAAATCATCTGAGGCGAATAATACTGCAGACGTTGGTAATTTGCTTTAGCTAAAAGAGCAAAGGCTGAATCAATTTTGTAATTTTCATGTTTATATAGTAAAAAGTTCTCTGAACCAACTTTCTGAGAAGGGTAAAAAAAACTCAAAACAAGCAGAAGTCTTAGGAAGATTTTACACTTTTACACTGATCGAAATCCAGATTGTAAGAAGCAGCTTATATAAATGGCTTTGTTTTAAACCACTTGAGCTGTTTTTAGTCTGATTTGATGTATTGTCCTTTATTGCTACACAGGTAAGTACCCCAACTTTCTCTACAGCAAGTCCCATGCCAGTAATCAAAGAGTAGGTTGAGGAGCTGGGAACACAGGAAACACACAGAGACTGAAGAGCCAGGAGACCATGGGGTCTAGAAGACAGGAGTAAAGCCCTCAAATGTAGGCAGTGAGTGATATGACAGCATGTTATGTGAACAGGGTGCGAAGTAGACAGTGTAATTTATGAACAGGTGTGATAAATGGCAGTATGGTAGATAAATAGCGTGTTGCATTTCCAAGAGCGTTAGATACATAGCGTATTGGATTTCCTAGAGTGTCAGAGAGCCGAGGAAAGGTAGGTTAAAAATGGGTGGGAAGGAGAAAGAGGTTGTGCTGCAATCAGCCTTGCTTGAGCCTTGGTAGGGGGAGAAGGAGGCTGGCAGACTGAAGGGGCAGGAGGCTAGAGGGAGAGATGCCCATTGCTGTATAATGATGGCTCTCTGAAGGGGGAAGGACCGTCTATGATGAGAGCATATGGTTTTCTTCACGAAGAAATGGAACAGAGAAGTGAGTATTCATCCACAGCCAAGTATGTGCCACACAAGCTCTCTCAAGTTCTCACCAGTGCTCTTATTATCTTGATTTATTGCACCGTCAGAGGCTGGGGCTCTGGGAAGCTTCCACCGACCGAAGATCTGTTTAACAATGACAGATCCAGGATTTAAAGCCAGGTGTAAACGTTGGTTTCTAAACTTACAGTGTGCATGGCCTCTAGTAATCTGAAAAGACAAGTTTCTGAAACAGTCCTTTTATGCTCAGGAATGTCAGACTTCGCCCCCATGCTTTGATGCCCGCAAAGAAGAAAAAGGCCTCTCACATTCCCTTGCACAGCCAAATAATAAACCTTAATCACCTGCCACATCTGCATCTTGCCTGGTCACCAGGAACAAGTATCTGTGTAGAATGTTGCTTTGCAAACCAGGAGTATCGGCTTATAACAAATTCTTCACCAAATCAGATGTCTTAGATCTGAATTGGTGAATTTGCTATTATAAACAAGAGAAAGTACACTTCTAAGAATGTCCAAATTACATTTTCCTCCTGTCCATTTTAAACCAGTCCTTATTCTTTCAATGCTGAAGTTCAGGCATCCTTTAATACAAATTGCCATGAACAATTTTCTAGTGGTCCCAAGTCTTTCTTGCTTTTCCTCATAGCTGAAGTCCAGGCTGGAAGGACTGGCCTATGGGTCTACTGAGATAAGCCAGAGTACTGGGAGACAAAGTCATGAAAGTCACTGGTTTCTACCGTATAGTGCTTCTTAAAAACTCTCTGCTTCATCCAGTCAAGCATTGTTGTGCACCTACTGTGTACTGAGTGAGTTCTGTGCTCTCAAGACTTGCACACAGAGTCCTGGATCTCACTCCTGAGAGGGGCATTGGGGTGCTGCAGCTGTGTGTTGCTTTGGTACACCATAAGGATGGGAGGATTGGAGGCAATTTTAGGAAGCTCGTGGAGTCTGCCTTGTGTGGTAAGTTCTGTTAGTTTCTACCAGTGAGCTCAGTAGGCAGTTCTTCCTTCCACCCAGGAGCAGCCTCCTTGAGAACCACCCGACTTCATCACAGAGCCCAAGGTATCTCTTGGGGCTCCAGAGATGCCTGTCATGATCTGTTACTCGGGCTCCCCAGAGGAATTTTAAACAGTGGGGAGAAACAGAATAAGAGAATTAGCAAGGGAATTACAAGAGAATTAGCTCTTGCACAGTCAGAACTTGGCCATTCTGTGAGGCAAGGGGGTGGGTCTTTTGTGCCCCAGGGTCGGTTGTGGATCACTAAGGGCTGTAAACCCTCAGAGACTTCAGGGATATGTCCGGCACCCCGTCAAAGGAGACCCGAAGCAGATTGTGTTGCAGAGGCTTTGTAGGAGATGCTTACACTGCCTGACGTGGCTGTCATCGGCAAGTTTCGCTTCCGCCAAAGTTGCCTTCTGGTGAACGCTCCTGGGAGCTAAAATTATCTTCCCGCTAAATGACCACCTGAGACATCTAGGAAGCAGCACCTTCTCCAGATCCCTGTGCGGCTACTTTTTTATCATTTTTTTATTCTTCCAAGTCCTTGACTATACTCGTACCACCAGTTACCCACGAACTAATGAAGGTCTGTGGCCATCCCTGCTTCTGGGGAAAATGAAAAATTGGTTTGAAATTCATCACTTCTGTTTCTTCCAGAGACCCTTATAGCTTCTTTGATCTAAATAACACAAGCATCTTAGTTCATTCCTGCTACCAAAGCAATATACTTTAAGCTAAGAAATTCTAACTGATAGAATGTTGTTTCCAACACTTTCAGAGGCTGGGAAGTCTGTGTTCAAGAAGCTGGCAGATTGGTGTTTGGCGGGGGCTTCTCTTCTGCTTCTAGGATGGGATAAGTACTTTGTCTCTACTTGATGGAGGAGTTAATGAATAGCTCTTTGTACTTCTTCATTAATTGACAATTTCCCCCCATTAAGACTCTACAACCCCATGGCTTAGTCACCATCTACAAGCCTCACTACCATGTTATTACTGTGGTGATATAAGTTCCAAATTTTGTGGAGCATGACTTTAGACCATAACGACCAGATCAGATGGGTTAAAGGTCAGAGTAACTTTGAGAGACTTTACTTATTCTGTGACCTCATCAAAATAGACAGCATTTTAAGGTTACTCAGTAAATGATGACTGGTTTGGTATAGTACATCAAAATTATATACGTGTGTGTGTGTGTGTGTGTGTGTGTGTGTGTGTGTGTGTGTGTAGACATGTATTTCTTAGTAGCAAGAGGGGTAATGCAGCATTTCCTTTACCTTGGAAAGTGGTACAGGTGATAATTTAAGTACCTGTTGCCATCCATGTCATGAACTACCAATGCTGCTTTGCTACTAGACATAGCACTTTTATTGCTCTAATTCTAGTCCTTTTACATGGTGGATTGCATGTGACCCAGTAACAATACAGAGAAACTGTCCTCTAGTTTTGCATTTATCCATCTCTACTACCAAGTTTACACCAATGGGGGGTTAGTCAAGCTGAGAAGCAAAGCCTAGAGATCATTCGTGGGAAGTGGTGAACTAGTTTGTCGACCCCTTTGTTCCTGTTCTGGTTCTGGAGACTGAACTTCGTGGGAGCAGTGGAAATGAAGAGATGGTTCCAAGACAGACATCTAGGAGCGTTAAGAAAGGATTAGAACCCAGGAAGGAGAAGTGATTCCCCCTGGCTTCCCCTGGTGGCCAAGCTTCCACTTTCTCCAGGGCAACAAGGGTTGACCAATAGGATGAGCTGGGAACGCTGTATCCTCCCCACCCTACTGAAGACTAACAGGCAAAACTGAGGTCAGAGCTTGCAGCAGCACCTGTTGCTCTCCACACACCTTCTGGAAACAGAGCGAATAGCCACTGTCTCAGATTTGCCTGTTTACTTTATTTGTTTAATTCTGCATCGGGTTTGGAGTCCAGAGTCTTGCACATATATACTAGGCAAGCTCTGTACCATGCAGCCACATCCTGAGCCCTCACATTTACCTTTTCAGTCTCATGAGCCTGAAAAGGTAAATGTGCCTCTGTGTGCCTGTGTGTGTGTGTGTGTGTGTGTGTGTGTGTAGAAGAAGGCATTTAATGTGCCTATGGAAGTCAAGGGTTACTTTGAGAATCATCTTGGAGTGCTCTACTTCTTTATCACTTTGCTCTGGGATTTCCAGGTTCTGCTTTCCAGAGATGGAATTACAGATTGTCACCATTTCTGCCTGGTATTTTTATGTAGGGTCCAGAATCTGAGCTCAGATCCTTCTGCTTTTTTTTTTTTTTTTTTTATTCAGCTGTGTGCATGTGCGTGTGTATGTGCGCGTGTCTGTGTGTGTGTGTGTGTGTCTGTGTATGTGTAGAACCACGGACGAATTTGCGAACCACCATGGACCGCCTCCACCTCCTTCTGCCCCGGGATTCACAGGCTCCGCCCTACCAGGACCAGAAGCGCAGGCCGCCCCCGCTTCCGCCTGGCGTCTATACGTAGGATCTGGGATCCGAACTCAGGACCTTCCGCCTGCAAGGCGGAGGCTTAACCTCTCCAGCCCCCTTCTGCTTTTGAGGTACAGGCTTAACCACTGAGCCATCTCTCAGCTCAGTGTCTTTTTTACTCTAACTAAGTTGACAGCATGCAAATATATTCTATCTCATGCGAGGTACTATTCAAAGAAATGCAGATGTGGGGAGAAAGCTCAGAAATATCCTGTTATCATAGTTTGGGCTGATAGTAGAAGGTGTAGAAATAATGATAGTAAATAGAACAACTAAATTGCATTACTTCGTTACTTCGACCAGTCCTAAAAGGGGATCCCAGTGTGAGGAATGCAGTCAAGATAACTTCATAGTTGTCAATTAACTTATTTATACACATGCCATATTTCACTTGTTTAAAGTTTCATTCATCAAAACCAATACCTACTATATATTTTTATAATTTATTTCCTTAATTACTATGAGACTGTGAACTCGTTTCTTCTTGTTTCTCATACAGTGTGACCTTTGATGCTCATATAGACTTTCAAGTGCCTCCCTCCATCAGCTCTTTAATATTCTAGTTTTAATGTACTTTTTAAGAAGGATGCTGGAGGCTCTGTGCCATAGAAGGACCCGCATTTCATGTCTCTCCTCTTTTATGTCTGTGGAGGAGAACAGGAATTTCCTTTGGGAAACACACTGAGCAAAATTAACCAATAAACAATGATATGCATTCTTGACTCTTCACTGACTACTTTTATGAATTCATCCACTTTAGTTCCAAGGTATTTCTGTTTTCCTCGCCTCTAAGCAATAGGAGCTAGCTGGGCGCGGCGGCACAAGCCTGCAATCTCAGCTGCTTGTCAGGCTGAAAGGAGAGGATCCCAAGTGCAAGATGTGGTGTTGAGAAGAATAAGATGTAGGGCTGGAGAGACCCCTGTTTGTGAAGCAGGGGTTAAGACTCTGCTTCACAAACAGAAGGTCCTGAGGCTGAATCCCAGGTCCCACATTAAAAACAACCCCGGTCTGCAGGGAAACTTGCGGAAGAAGGGATGGCAAGATTGTAAGAGCCTAAAGATGGGGAGGATCAAGGATATGCAATATACTTCACACAACTTAGGGCCACAGTAGGCATAATCGGACTTTGCATGACCTGTGCAATGACTGACATGTCAACGACCCCCCAAAGTCTAGCATGGATCACAGGCACTAGGATCCTTAGAGGCAAGGGATCAACAGTCATAATAGAGTTCCCATAATAAAGGGGAGCCCAAGAAAGGGCTCTGGGCTATGCCACTGAGTCCTAACACCTCACTAGAGTGGAGGACTCAGAGGGAAGTTTGGCATTCACACAAAAGGATGCTCCAGGGAATGGGAGGGGGGATGGGAGAGGCACTGGGAGAAGGGAAGGGAGGAAGGGTGAAAGGAAGGGGAAAAGGGAGGGAGGGTGCAAGGGGAACTGGGGAGGGGTGGAGGGAGGGAGGGGACCCGAGTACCTATTAAGCTTGTATGATTGGGGAAAAATAAGTAAATATAAAAGAAATTTAAAAAAAAAAAAAGAAAAAAAAAATGCCGGTCTGTACTTTCAGCCCTCATGACAGAGCCTGGGAAATCCCAAAGCAAAACACAAAGAAGGTAGACACAGTCAATGCAGCATGATTCCCTAAGTTACCCTTGGCCTTCCACAGGGACACACAGTGCCCTCTGATACACATATACACATGCAAAATAAATATTTGAAAAAAAATTTAAAAAAGAAGAAAAAGATACAAAGATACGTTGCAGTCACTTCTGTTTTTGTTTGTTTGGTTGTTTGTTTTGTTTTTCTGGGAAACAGTGCTCTAACACAATCAGAAAGGGGAAATGGGAACATTTATTTGGTTTATCGGTCCAGAGGGGACATAGTCCACTTTAGGGGTAATCACATAGCAGAAGGTATGGCTGAAGGCCGAAGCAGAGGCCAGTTCAGGTCACTGCAACCACTTGAAAGCAGAGGAAAGAAAAGTGGGAAGAAGCAGGGCCAGGTCACCAGCCGGCTCCCTGAGATGCACCTTCCCCCCAGCAAGGCTCTGTCTCCTAAAGCTGCTGCGACCTTCCAAAACGTTAGCACCAGCTAGGGATTCAAGCACATGACCTTTAAAGGGCACAACTCACAATGAAACCATAAGGTGGAAGAGCAATCGAAGCTGATTCTCAACACGTCTCAAACCTCCATAATCACGTGTGCACACGGGTACACATACTTGCACATGCATGTGTGCCTACATACATGAAGACACACAGCTTTGCACATTCACACATGCACATACCTATACATGTCTGGAACACTTCCCACACATAAAAGAATGTATGATCCTTTGAAGATCTAGAGTAGGAGACCTGGAATTTAAGGAACTCATGGCTGGCTTGAGAAATACCTTGATGCGAGATTCTCCAGTAAGGTAGAGGATCCCTAACAAAAAACACAAAGCAAACTTAATGAACTTGAAAATTTTTTAAGCAAAGAAATTAGTTGGAAGATTAATAGTTTAGACTATAGGATATACTTTACTTTGTTCTGGGGAGTTGCAGAAATATTTAAAATGGACTCAACAAAGGCACTGTGCTAGTTAGATATATATAGGTGCCAATTTGACACTGGAAGGCTGAGCTCTAGGAGCATCTGTGAAGAATTCGTAATAAAGCAAGCCTCTGAGCAAGCCTGCAGGAAACTGATTGATGTGAGAAAACTAAGCCTTCAGTGTCTGGGACCATTCCCTGCGCAGATAGATAAGCTAGGGGGAGCTGTTCAGTACTTTGGCATACTTTAACAGACTTGCAGTCTGGCAAGTGAGATCTGCCCCTCACTCAACAATCTCTGTGGATATGGTGTGGTCAGTTCCTTTGGCTTTGGATTTTGGTATGAACATTCCTGCCAAACCAGATTATGGACTATAATTGAGAACAGTAAGAAAGAATTTATTAGCAACATACCGAGTAACAGCCACAGGCAACTGGAGGCTGACTGTTCCTGGTGGAGACAGCATCCAGTTCATTTGTATGGCAGTAGCTTTGAGGTGAGTCCGTCCAAGCTGTGGAAACAGCTCTTCAATGTTGGTTAAGATTATATATAGGTGCTCTACTGTTACTAACCTATATTCTAAACATCCTTTTCCTTTAGGAAATATATTTGTGGTGAGCTTAGCTGTTGCAGACCTGGTGGTGGCTCTTTACCCATACCCCTTGGTGCTGACCTCGATATTTAACAACGGATGGAATCTGGGCTATCTGCATTGTCAAATCAGCGCGTTCCTGATGGGTTTGAGTGTCATCGGCTCCATATTCAACATCACCGGGATCGCCATCAACCGCTACTGTTACATCTGCCACAGTCTCAAGTATGACAAGCTGTACAGTAACAAGAATTCCCTCTGCTATGTGCTCCTGATATGGCTGCTGACGCTTGTGGCCATCATGCCCAACCTGCGAACGGGAACGCTCCAGTATGACCCAAGGATCTACTCCTGCACCTTCACACAGTCGGTCAGTTCCACGTATACCATCGCATTGGTGGTTTTCCACTTCATCATTCCTATGATCATCGTCATCTTCTGCTATCTACGAATATGGATCCTGGTTCTTCAGGTCAGGCGAAGGGTGAAGCCTGACAACAAACCCAAATTAAAACCCCAGGATTTCAGAAACTTTGTCACCATGTTTGTGGTTTTTGTACTATTCGCCATTTGCTGGGCCCCTCTGAACTTCATTGGTCTCATTGTGGCCTCTGACCCGCCTAGCATGGTCCCCAGGATCCCTGAGTGGCTGTTTGTAGCTAGTTACTACATGGCATATTTCAACAGTTGCCTCAATGCTATTATATATGGACTCCTGAACCAAAACTTCAGAAACGAATACAGAAGAATTATCATCTCTGTGTGTACAGCCAAGATATTCTTTGGGGATAGCTCCAACAATGCAGCAAATAGGATTAAGTTTAAGCCTTCTCCATTAATCACCAATAATAATCTAATAAAGGTGGATTCCGTTTGAAACAATAAAGTGCCGCTGGGAAGTCCCCACTTTTCTGGAACTCTTCCTCCCCTTGTGTCTGTTTCCTTTTGCTAGATATCTAGAAAACAGGAAAGATGAGAAGGTTGCCACTCTTAAAGGTATCTTCTGTAGTTTCTGAGCTAATGTGCCACCTGCATTGTGAGCAAGTCTCTAATGCTGCTTACCAGAGGAAATGCAGACATGTAGAAGAGTCATATGCTAGCAGTATGGAAAGTTTCAGGGAGAGGGTTAAAATTGAAGTGAGAGTATGAAAATCTTTCTTTTATTATAAATGAGTGATCAAAAAGTGGTAAAGTTGGTCCTATCCACCTATGTGCTGCACTGAAAATTTTCAGTAAAGAGATTCATTTGTACTGAATATCTACAGATTTATTCTTGTCATTATTCCCTACATGATGCAGTATAACTATTTATATAACATCCCCAATGTAGTAGGCATTACTTGTATCGAAGATTTGCAGTACTGTGTGGAAGAGGATTTGGGTGGGTTATATTTGAATATTCCCCTGAGTCGTGTAAAGGATTTGAGCATCCATAGATTTTCATATGCTTGAAGGGGAATGTAGCTTGAGTCTACAATAGAACTAAGGGTGACTGTATATTGCTTCCCTCCCCCCAAGTTTTTAAAGGAACTCTAACAGAAAAATGATGTGTGCTTTTTATTTATGAATAAGTGAAACAAAGGGAGGAAATCTATGAATGACTCACAACAGTGGTGACAGACACAGCCACCAGCCCACACCTTCCAGCTGTACATGATCAAACATTTTGCTATACTGCAGCATGTTGCTCATGTAAACAAAGAGCAAAGTACGCAACAGAACTCCTATTCTGATGCCAATTACTACAGTATTCTAAAGCAATAGCTTAGTGCAATGTTTTATTCATTAGACATTTGACCTACTATTATTTTGTGTCATTGACTGGTTATTTTGAATCAATCTCTGCTGATTGCTTAAGTGATCTAATTGTTTCAGTTAAAACTGATGAAAGATTAAGAAGCCACGGTCTTTTAGACACAGTGCTAAAAGTGCTGTAGATTGAGCATCTAATTGGACCGTAAATAATTTTAAAAAGATAGTTCTTAGTTTATAGACAAAACAATATTCTTCAGAAGTTCATGTCAGCATTAACTGCTCCAATAGGATTCTAAGTACAGGAGAAGAAAAAAATGTTGGTACACTTCTGGTTTCAAAAATATTGACTGTACTTTATCCCAAATGTCAGATGGGGACTACTGTGAACTTTTTTACATAAAGTTCTTTGCTGCAAAATATGAAACACATTTTTTTGTATTTTAATGGTCTTTATGAATGACTGTGTGGAAAAGTAAGTTGGTGGCTTGTGATTACATTTAAGACAAATAATATTTTGATAAATATATTGATACCTATATAGGTAGAAATTCAGAATTTCTTTGGAAAAGTTATCCTAAATGACCTCTCTGGTGATTACTTTTTATAAGGAATATTTAGGAAAAAGCAAATTATGGCTGAGATAGTTGTTGGGGTATGTATGTGCAAATTTTATCTTAAAAACTTTACCCAGTCTTTTATGTCTAAAAGTGCTAGTTCTTTTCCAAATAAAATCTAAATGACAGAAATAATATTTAAGCAAATATACCAAAGTTGGGAAATATTGTCCATCCAACATTATTAATACCACATTTTAACCAACTAAGCTTACTAGCAACCATATTTTACATTAGGTAAGCTTCATAATCATATAAAATATGAGCATTATCATTTAAACTAGAATTCATACATACTATAGATTGAAGGGATTGAGTTTACTCAACTGCTTGCTTTAGTACCAAAAACGTGTACGTGTAAATAATTTATATGTATAAGCAGTGACATTTTTCTAACAGATCTGCAGACTTGATTTTAAATAGTCTGGGACATGGTTTGCCAGGACAATCAATCTTAGATATTAAATTTATAATTGTTTATTGAACAAACACATTCAACCTGAATGTTTAATACTGAATAATTATTCTGACCATTTTTCAGCCTACCTCTGATGAAATCAATCATCTATTTCACTGTGAATGAGCAAATACATAAAAACATAATAGGTACATTTAAAATCAGTTTATATAACCAAATCATTATTTTTTAGAATTTTATGATAGTAGACATCAAATGGAGGACCTTACACACACTAGGCAGGCAAACACACATAGCTACACACACAGCTCTTCTTTTCTTTTTTAAGACAGGGTCTCTTCTGAAAGGCCAAGCTAGCCTTGAACTCACTTATGTAGCCCAGGCAAGTCTTGAATTATGATCCTTCTTACTTAGCCTCCAGAAAAACTGGGATCACAAGTCTGTGGCAACATACCCAGCTATACTCTTTTGGTATTCTTTTTCCTTTAAAAAAATTAGAATGCTCGCTTCCTCAACACATATACTAAAATTGGAACCAGATGAAGAAGATTAATGTGGTCTGTGGGAGGGCAAAACATTGAATATAAATTAAACTTTCAAATATGGCAAAAGGAATAGGAATCGATAATTTAAACCAAAGTTTTAAAAAATTATTATTTTTCTATTTTACAAGCATATTGAATACTCATCACTGCTTTCTTCCATATCCCCTCTCTTCCCTTCCTTACTCCCTCTCTTCCCTTCCAAAATCCCTCCTATTCCCTCTCACCCTCCTGCCTGCCTGCTTCTGTGGACTCTACGGTTCCCTCTGGCTTGTCCACTTTTGTGGGGGTTCAGGCCTCTGTGGCATACGAAATTGTCTCTCTTCAGGCTGCACCACTGATAAGAGCATTTTCCTTCACTCATTCATTCCACTTAGTCCCCAAGGTTTCCTGGATGTTTTTATCTCTTTTGAGTTCCTAAGTACTCTATGGGGGCATGTTGGTATGTCAGTCATTTGCAGGTTTGTAAAGGACAAGTCTCACTGCAGTGAGTTCCTAGATGCAGCAGTCCTGCCTTGAGTTGAATGTCTTGTCCAACAGTGAAACTTCCCATCTTTAGGTTCTTACAGTCTCACTGCCCTCTTTTCTGCAAGGTTCCCAAAGCCTTAGGACAAAGTTTATATGTATAAAATGAATGTAAGATAACTTGGCAACAAGGTATTAAGTACCAAAAAATGCTCACCAAGTTCCTAAAATATTGGGACATGTCTGAATGGTTCAGTTTATGCTTGCCTGTCAGCAGAAGGCTTATAGGCTCATCTGGTCAGTCACCTTCTTCCAAAGTGCTAAGAAAAAACTTAGTTGTAACTATGGAAGAGCAATGGGAAAGTAATATATAGTGCTGATGGTTTTAGAACCATGAACCTTAATTATGTGTTATACTAAAGATTATTTTATAGTTAAAACAGAACACTTTAATAAAAAAGCAACTATTTAAGAATTATCCATTTTATTATTATACAGAGTTTGAGAAAAATTGTGAAGGGATGATTGTATGTGTGCAGGTACCTATTGTATGTGTGTGTTTCTTGGGATTTATTTCATTTTGAATGTTGGGGATAGTGGGGAATCTGAGCAATTTCAAAGCTTTGAAGAGTCAAGGTTTATTAAACATGTGCTATGTTGTTCATAATTATGAAAATAATGCTGCATGTGTAGGAAATTACCTCATGATGATGAGGACACATTTCTGTGTTGTCCCCACATTAACCTGCCCATTGAAAAACCAGTAGATTATTATTGCCTCTCAAAATCAGACACTAGACTTGTCTTTTCTTGTGGCAATCTGGTGCTCCAATTTCTGAAAGAACTCTGCATTACAGTATTTGATACAAGCATGTCTAGATTATTAGCATGAAATTGTTTGGAATAAAGTTAGGGGAAGGACACCTTCCATTTGTATGATGATGTTTAATAAACTTTTAAGAACTCTGGAGATTTGTTGAGCAAAGAAGCTAGTTTATAAAGCACTAGACTAACAAGCACTGGATGAGTCTTAGTGTTTATGATGTAGGACTAAGAATAACTGCAATGAGTTCATTTGCATACTAGGAAATAATTACTGAAGCCTCTGCCTAGAAAACTGTAACACTGCATTGGTTATGTGGCCATTGAGCTATGGAATAGCTCATGCTTATGTAAACTATGTTTAGAGAATTCCAGATAGTTCAGTATCCAATGTCAGCCTGAGTTCTGTTATTGTTTTCTATGCATTACTGTTTTCTTGTAGTCTAATGTATAAATTTGAATAAAACCCTAGGACTTTTGGTGTTGATTTTATATATCTGAACGTATAGCCATAATACAATGCACTTGCGTGTTTTTACTTCTTTTCACAGGTGTATGTAGATTGTCTCTGCCAAGGATGAAAGTCAGTGGGGTCTTTGCTTGTATATGTCTATTTTGATAAATGTTATATATGAAAATTTGTCAATGCAAGTCTATAAAGTGAATATGATTTATTATTATTTTTGAAGTGTTATTTTGTGTTGTTTGGAATAAAAAGTTGATTACAAATGGAGGTTAGTTTGGTAACTGTTTACGATTTATATCTGCTTGGGAACCTTAAGTTAGTTTTTCTGGTTTGGGCATCTTTCCAATCAAAATTAAAACTACTTGGTTATTTCTCTCATAGATATATGTTCACATATTTGTGTCCATCAGGAAAAGTACAATTTAATTAAGCATCAGTTGCTTCTCTCTGCTACATGCAAATAGGCTTTATTTTATTTCAAACACAGTCTGGTTACACTATTTAAGAAATGTTTCCTTTTTTCCCAGAAAAGATTATTTCTTAGTGAGATAGTACATGGGGTGGAATCCTTGATTTCTTGAAACTCAGAGAAGTAAGATGGTTTATCATCTTAACCTCCACATGGTCATGGTCCTTAGAGACCATATTCAGGCCAATCCCCTCATTTCAGAGACCATTAAAATTAGATTGAATAACAAATTGTCTTGTTAACAATCTATTAGAGCAATTGAAAGAGATGAGATTGGACCCTGACTTCTGAATTCATTAAGAATTTAGGAACCAGTAGATCCAGTTTTGGTTTTTGGAAGCTACCATTTCTGAAGGAGTGTATGATGCAACCATATCTAGATTATTATCATGAAATGAGAAATTGTACCTTCCATTTTTATGATGTTCAACAACTCTCTAAGATGTCTGGAGTTTTGGTGTACAGAGAAGCCAGTGGCCAGCTACTATAATCTGTAGAAGTATCACAATTTTGAGAACATGACATAGAAATACCCATCTGGGTCTGACATAAGGACCTCTCAACAAGGAATCACTTTGCTGTCATCAGCAGAAATCCTCAGTTCCTTGTCCCAGCATTTATGAGGAAAGGCCAAGGAAAAGAGGACCCTTAGGGCCCAAATTATTGTGCTAAGAAAACATGTCCATTTTTATTTCCTAAAAATTGCTTTACTATGCTTCAGAAAATGCCTTTGAAGAATTTAAAAAAATGCATTGTGAAATTTACATTAAAATATAAAATTATTTGCGACAGATGGAGAAAGAAAAAAAAATGAAGAACATCTGTAACATATATGAAGACATTAAGTTTTAATATGTACCAGGGCAAGAAGAGGGAAATTGGTCAGCAAAAGAAAATAAAGAACTTAATGGAACATATGTAAAGAAACTTTTGGTGTATTTGTTAGTGGCATCTCAGTTTGTACATGAAAATTAAGTATTATTTCATAAATTTCAAGCTTAATCTGGAAAAAGTGAAATGTGAAAATTAATTTACATTCTTTCTCCTACCACATCCACAATACTGATAGATTATATACATAAATCTGTAAAGATATGCTACTGTGTTGGTATGTCAAGGAACAATGGTATTCTATCAGACCAAATCTTGAGGAAAGGGTTAGTGGTGAAATAAAAATGCTTGCTGCCGTTTGAGCACACTGACTGGCGGGTTATTGTATCAACAAATAAGACATACAAGACTTGCCATGTTCCTGACTGAGTTTAGACACAGGGCAGCTCATAGGAGAGATAAGAGCACTTCGTCAAGAGAGTAACATAACTTTCAAAATTCACTGAAATTATCTTTGGAAGGCACCATCATAGCCTATTAGTTACCTTTAGAACTAATATTTCATTTATTGCTCTTCATATTTTAAAGAAAAACTCCATCTCTGAAAGACAGATTTGAAAACATATGTAAAACAAAGAAGAAAAATAAAACTACTACCAATCTCTAAAGATTATTATGAGAGCCAAAGAACTTGAGACAACCTGGGTATATTGATATACAGTTAAATTACCATTACTCAGAAAGCTAAGACAGGAGGATCTTCAGTTTGAGGCTAGCTTGGGCTACATAGTAAGATCATATATCAAAAACACAAAACAAAACAAAATGCAAAGAAATGAAAAAAAAAAAACTTGGCATACATACAGAACCAAAATGATTGGTTTCTGAGTCACACTATTTTTAAAGTTTTCTTTTTGCTTATTCTCTTATTTACTTGTGTTTTGTCCTTGAGGATACTTGTAATGGAAAGGAAATGGATCAAGTGGGCTCTGAAAGACTAGCCCAGAAATTTACCTCAGATGCCTGACTTTTCTCCTTGACTTTTCAGCTTATGATTTAAGAAGGAAAAGTGATACTTTAAGGAGCTTTATGTTTTTTAAAGCTCTCTAACTTTTTTATACCGAATGACTGGCCTTCTGTGTTGTGCCTTGTAATCAATTTATTTTTTTCATAAAGAGCTCTTGAAATTTTAGCTATAAGAAGAACTGCATCTGGGAGTTATGATAAAGTACTTCCTTCAAAAGCAACTAGGAAGGAAACCATGCTTATTATGATGGAGAAATGGTTCATTTCATGTCAATCCCAGCCATGCAAACATGACTGTATAGCATTCTTCTGGAGGACACTGTGAACTGATTTCCATATAAACAAAGAAAGAATATTTGGCTATGAGTTCATATGCTTCTGAAAAATGTGTGCAGACCTCCATTAACCTTTAATCTACAAGCAGTTTTTCTTCTTGATTTCCCTGAGTAAACTGCTTCAAGCTTTTGATTGACCCACTGAACTGCTTCTGCTACTGGATCTTACTAGACTGTCTTCCGCTCTTGATTGTCAACAAGTCTAGTTCAAGACCCATCCTAGTTCAGATTTTCTTAGCCAGTCAGGCTTGCAAAAACATCTTTTCTAACAGACAGAATATTTCTTGATAGGAAAGCATACATGGTGTTTGTCTTAGTATTCTAGGGCCTTCACAGTGAGTATCACAGACTTGGTAGCCAAGCAACAGGAGTTTATTGTCCTGCAGATCTGCTCACCGGGGCTGCCCTGTGTCTAAACAGAGGTGGAGGAGCTCCATACCCTGACAGGATGCAGCCTAGAGCAATAGAGAGGCAGTGAAGCAGACAGCAATGACCAAACATAATGCAGAGTATCAGCAACTCAGCAGGGCTCCCCCAGGGCCAGGTCAACCTAATCTCTACCCATCCCAAGGTTTTGGGGGGCCTCACAGGGCAGAGGGTGGTGAGATTTTAAGAACTTAAAGGTGGGAAAGTTCACCATTAGACAGGATATTCCACTCAAGGCAGGACTGCTGCTTCTGAGAGCTCATTACAGTGGACTTGTCCTTCATAGACCTGTTTAAAACTGACATACCAATAAGCCCCCATAGACTACCTAGGAACTCAAGAAAGATAAGGACATACAGTGGTAACCTTTGGGTCTAAATCTGGATGAGTGAAGGGAAATGCCCCACTCAATGGAGTGGCCTGAAGAGAGGTAACTTGATATACCACAGCCTGAGCACCCACAGAAGTAAACAGGCCAGAGTGAACCCTGAGATCCATAGAAATATACAGGCAGGAAAGTGGAATGGAGTAGAAGGGATTGAAGAAAGGAAAGGAAGGGTTAGGAGGGAGATGGGAGGGAAGAAAACTGGGAGGAATACTCAATATGCTTGTAAAAGTACAAAAATAAATAAAATAAAATAAAATAAAAAAGTATGTGTGCTCACAAAAGTGAGGCACACACACAGAAGTGTGGTTTTTGATAGTGAAATGAAGTGCACTAGTAATTACCTATTTGTCTTTTGATCAAATGTGCTCCAAAATAAACACAAAGAAATTAACAAGAAAACAGTTATGTTTATTTCTTAAATTTGGGTTCAGAGGCAATCTCTTTTAAGGAAAAGCTTCTTTTTTATTATTACTATATATATTTCTTATCTATATAATAAACTAATGCAAGGACGCTTTAAGAAAAATGTAATATTTAAAATTATTTATGTATAGAAAGGCATGAGCAATGGACATGGATATCAGTCAGTTGTGGGGCCAAAAATAAAAAATTAATAGGAAGTCTTCTTACCACTGCCTTTGCCCCATTTCCCACCAAACATATTGTTGTTTATTCTTCTGTAATCCATAGCATTTTATTTCAGTGAATTATAGTTTATTTGAAATCATTCTGCCTCCAACATGGATGAGCCTGGAGAACATCATGTTAAGTAAAATAAGCCTGGCACGGAAAGACAAGTGCTGTATGTTCCCCCTAATGTGTGAAAGCCAAGTGAGTTGACTTCATAAAAGCAGAAAGTAAAATAGTTGTTACCAGAGTATAGAAAAGGGAAGGCAGAAAGGGAAAGACAGAGATTATGGGGTACAAAACTAGTTAGGGGAATAAGTTCTAGTACTCAACAGAACTGTAAAGTGACTAAAGGTTTCTTTTTTTGCTTATTTTATGATTTGTCAATAGAAAGATGGAATGGTCACAATACAAAGACAAATGTTCAAGAAGATGAATATGCCAATTATCCTTATATTTGTCATATACATTACATGTATGATGTATGCATCAAAACATCATACTCTGGGATACTTCACTTAATATAATTTTTTCTAATTCCCAGACACAGAAAATTAGATACTGTGTACTCCCTAATAGGTGGATCCTAGTACTAAACCCACTTAATGGCATATTCAAAGGTAAACTCTGTAATACCTACTATAATCACAAAGTTTATAAATGGGAGGGAAAGGGAAGGAGGGTCCCCCCCCAGAATAAAAAGGAGAGGGGTATCATGCTTCAGTAGAGAAGATAGGTCACCATCAAGTATCGCAAGTAAGTATCGAGACATCTGGTGAAGTTTACTCTTACTTCCCTTCCTGGTCACCTGCGACTGATGAGGTTTAATCTCAGCAATCGGGGAGGGTATAGGGACTGGCAGATAGATGGTAACCATCTGGCAAATGGGATACTGAACCCCCCACCTCCCTACACACACTGCTGTGTCCTACTCCTATTCCATCTACCTTTGAGTCTCCTCTTATAGTAAGATCTTCATTTAAACAGTCTTTTATCTTTGGTTAGGAGGTGACCTTTGATACTAATCAGGATGGAGCCAAAGGTGATGCAGGAAAAGCAAAACTGAAAACAACAACAAACCATAATTCAGAAAATCAGGGACCCTACATTAATCACCTGGAATGAGACCAGCCAAATCTCTCCCCATCCTAAAGCTCAGGGAACTTTGCAGAAGAGGGGGTGGCAAGATTGTAAGTCTAAAGATGGGGAGGAGCAACGATATGCAAGATACTCCACACAAGTTAGGGCCTCAGTAGCCATAATTGGACTTTGCATGATCTGCACAATGACTGACATGTCAAAGACCACCCCAAAGTCTAGCATGGATCACAGACAGTAGGATCCTTAGAGGCAAGGGATTAACAGTCATAATAGAGTTTCCATACTAAAGGGGAGCCCAAGAAAGGGCTCCGGGCTATGCTACTGAGTCTTTGCCCCTCACTAGGGTGGAGGACTCAGAGGGAGGTTTGACATTCATACAAAAGGATGGTCCAGAGGATGGGAGGAGGCAAGGGAGAACTGGGAAGAGTGGAGGGAGATAGAAGACTGAGGTACCTATTGAGCTGGTATGATTGAGAAAAAGAAAAATGTGGGAGAAAAAAATCATACTCTATGTCCATAAATATATACAAATGTTATGTGACAAAAATAACTATTGGCTACTCTTGTCATTTATGAGACAATGGGGCAAGAGCAGAGTCTTATGTGGGAACAACCATGTGAGAGCCAGGTGTGTTGGCATAAAACTGCCATCCAAACTTGGGGAGTCCAAGGCAGGTGCATCAATAGCTTGTGGCCAAGGGTGATAATGTGGCTCAGCTGGTAGAGTACTTGTCTAGCCTGCACGAAATCCTGACTTCCATTCCCAGTTTGGCATAAAACACCTGAATCCCAGTACTTCAGGGGTGGAGGCAGAAGATCATATGTCCAAGGTCATCCTCAGTTACACAGCAAGTCTGAGGTCAACCTCAAAACATAAGGCTGTGTCTCAAAAAACAAGGTGGATGGTGAGGTGGCTCAGTGGCACAAGCTTACTGTGCAAGCATGAGAGCCCAAGTCTGAATTTCTAGCACCCATATAAAAGTCATGTAGGACCATACATGCCCATAATCCCAGTATTGGGAGTTAACAGGAAGATCCAAGGAGCTCATTGTTTAGCCACTGTACCAATTACTCTTCGCTGTTGCTGTGAGACACCACTCAAGGTCAAGAAACATAAAGGAAGAAAGGAGGTTTATTCAACTTATGGTTCCAGAAGGTAGAAATAGTCCTTTGTGGCAGAAATGGCATGGTTGGCTGGCAGAGACAGAAGGCATGCTAACTCATGTTCATCATGGAGACAGAGAGCTGCAGCTTTCAGCTCAAGAACAGATTCACTCACTCAAGCAAGATGGGACTAACCAACCTCAAGGCCCACTTCTGGGACTGCCTTCTTCCAGCAAGGCTCCACCCCTCCCAAAGGTGCCATCACCTTCCCAAACACATGAGTGTAGGGGGGACACATTTCAAACCAAGACAGCCACATTGACCAAAACGATGAGCTTCAGATTAAAAAATGAGATTCAGATTCAAAAAGAAACCTTGCTTGAAGAAAATAAGACTGAACAATAAAGAGAGGTTACCTGATGACCTCTGGTTTCCGCATGCATACACACACACACACACACACACACACACACACACACACAGACATCCATACACCACACAGAGGCCAGATCCTTTCGAAGAAAGAAAGAAGCATGAGGAGAGAATAAGAGAGGAGATAGAAAATTTTATACCTCTTTCCTTTCTGCTATTTGATTGATAGAATATTCTATTCAAATTAGCATTATTTTCCATCTTTCTTTAAACTGACTACTCTTTTTACTGTTGGTGCCGCTAATTGTTTGACTAGTTATCTAGCACCTTTCCAATAAGGGTGTGGACTCATTGTCTGATGCACATAGAAGAATGCCTTCCAGACTTCTTGTGAATTTCAGAGACCTTCAAGTTGGGAGTTCCTGCCAAACAATAGGCAGCTGCAAGGGCTCAGGGCTCCAACTACCTGATTCTAACATGTTAGTTCTGTGACCCTGGGAAAGTCGCTCCATGTTTTTGAATCCTGAAAACTGAAAATAGATGTGATGACCACCTCATCAGGTTTCCCTGAGAACTAAATGACAATAGATGCCCCAGGGTTTATAACCCACTTGTCAGATGCTTTTGAAAGGCTTGCATCATTCAGCAACATCAGTTATTACCTTTGTGATTGACAGTTACTTTAATCTTCCACTTTGAATGGTGAGTCTTTCTCTAAACAACGTAACCCGGTTTCTACTCCTGTAGTAATCTTCAAACCTAGACAGTTTCTATTCAGATGTAGTCTCACCACAACCAAGTACAAAGAATAGCAAAACAAATCTAACGTGAGCTGGTTTTCATCATGTGTACAATAAGGCTAAAGGGCACTTACATGCACTCCTTTTTGGAAAAGGTCCAATTTGCCATCTTATGCCTATGTATATGATTAAAATCAGATACATTGTGGGAAGGTACATATTTGCAGTAGGAGAAAATGAGTAGATGATTTGTCAGTCAAAATAGAGAGGTGGCTCAGGGGTTAAGCCTCTGCCTTGCAGGCGGAAGGTCCTGAGTTCAGATCCTAGACCCCACGTATAGACGCCAGGGGGTAAGCGAGGGTGGCCTGCATTTCTGGTCCTGGTAGGGTGGAGCCTGTGAATCCCGGGGCAGAGTAAACAAGGAGGAGGTGGAGGCGTCCATGGTGGTTCCCGAATTCGTCCGTGGTTCTACACACACACACACACATACATACACACACATACATGCACACACGCACACACACACAATTGAATGAATAAAAAAAAATAGAGAACCACCGAAATTATACCACTTAGTAAACAGCCCCTCCTTCCTTTAGAGTCCAGCCAACAACCTGGGGTCCCTGAGCCAACACTCACGTGGCCTGTTTGCTCCTTTGAGGTGTACACTGACTTTTCTACCACTTTGCTCTCAACAAAGGTTTTCTTCACTACTTTTGTAAATCTCTATAGACTCATATTTCATTCTTAGAAAAAAAAAAAAGATGGCCAAGAACTTAGAAGCAACCAACTCAAGACTCTGACCACCACGAAGAATGAACTCAGGCCTCACACTCAGGTAAGCACTACACCAGGTGAGCCTGTTCCCCAGCCCGATTTACACTTTTCAAAAACAGGGTTTCAAACCCTGGGTCTTTGGAATAGTGAAAAAATGAGTTAGGCAACTAAAATAATGACCTACTTTTTTTTTTTACAATACAATATTAATTAATATAAGTTTAAAATTTTTTACAAGTATTTTCTATAATTGGAAAAAATTACAACATCACCTAGCTGGAGAGAGTCAAAAAAAGAGCTTCACCAATTTTAGTCCAGTATGGAAAGAAATTATGGTCAAAAAGTACAAAAAATGGTAATTTCAGCACTTTGTAGTTCCAAAGTGCTTTTTCATACAGCATCTGAATTAACACCCTGAACAATCCCCATTTGGTGAGGCAGCCATTCCTCTTGACATTTGCAGAGAAAACTCAACTTCCGTTTCACTCAGAATTTTATACCAGGTCCTCTTGATTCCTCAACCAGAATTTTCCAATAAGCCTACTGCAAGATAGGAAAAAATAAAAAGGTAAGTAACTTTCATGAAGGGCCCTCGTCTTCAAGGGTGAGACTTTAAGAAGTCGCTATGTGAGCTCAGTAATGGCTCACCCAAGAACAGGACCTCTTCGGAGACCTGAAAGGCATGTATTCTGTTAAGAATTTTCCTCCCAACACCTCGAAAATACATGAACTTTCCATCCTTCAGAAGCATTTAGCCTACTCCAAAGTAGTTCATGGAAACTCTAAGGTCATTAAAGAATTCTTGGAGTGTTTTCAGTGGTTGCTAAGGTTACAAAGAAACCCTAATGTGCTGTCTTGTAATCCAGAAGTCTTGTCTATTAAGATTCATCACCTTCATCTAGCTTTTTTAGATAGTGAAAGAATTTGAAAACCATGTGTTCTTATATTGGTAGAATAAAAATAGATGAGGAAGCTAATAAGAAGACAAGAAATTATTTAAAGACACTTTATTGACCCCACAAAGTCTAGCACGGACGAAAGGCACTAGGATCCTTGGAGGCTAGGGACTGACAGTCACAGTAGTGTTCCTAAGTTTAAGGGGAACACAGGAAAGGGGTCTGGGAAATGCCCCTGGGTCCTTGCACCTCATCGGACAGGAGGACCCAGAGGAGAGTTTGGCATGCACATTAAAGAATGCTCCTGGGATTGGGGGGGGGGGAGACACTGGAGGATGAGGAGGGAGGGGAGAGGGCAGGGGGGAACAGAGGGGTCAAGGGGGAGGTGGAGGGAGGGAGGGGACCAGTGTACCTGTTAAGTTTGTATGAGCAGAAATAATAATAATAATAAAAGAATTATTGGTAATAAACACAACAAAATACAAGTTGACTTTTAAGAAAAAAGGCAGAAATGTGTGGTCAGATTTGCAGAGAGAAAACATTTATCTTTCCATAGCATCTTCACTTTTGTTACTAGTTAACAGAACATTTTAAAAAATCTTTCAGAAGAGGTCAGAAAGGTGACTCAGCAGGTAAAAGTCCTTGTCGCTGAGTCTAATTACCTGAGTGTGATCTTCAGAACTCACATGATAGAAGGAGAGAACCTGCTCTAGCAAGGTTTCCCTCTGACCTCTGCTTGCATACCATGACAAAGGGACATTCACAGATAGACACACACACACACACACACACACACACACACACACACACACACACTATACAAACTAAATAAAGAAAATGTAAAAGCATACTAAAATCTTTTGAGGAGAGATGCACTTAGATCTTTTGTGCCACAAAGTGTGTGTGTGTGAGACAGAGAGAGAATGAGACAGAGACAGAGAAGAGAAAGAAAGAGATGTTGTGGAAGGGAGGCTGGGATACTTGTGAGCTTGTGTAAAGGCCGTAAATTGACATTATGCTATTGTGATAGTTAATCCTGGGCATCAACTTGATACACCTGGCATTAATTAAGATCAGCTGAGACCACCTGAAGAGATGATCTGGATCAATATATTTACGATACAAAAACCAGCTCTAGATCCAACTGGAACCTCCCTAGATCTCACTGGAATCTCCTGTAGTGGACCAGATAAAAGGAACCATAACGTAGAGCAGGAGACAGGAAGAAGAGAGACTCTCCAGGAATCCTTCAGCCTTCAGCCGTCATAACAGATCGAAGTTGTTTAGCCTGCCTACAGCTTCAGCTACCAGCCATGTCACCTCCACCATGAAAGCCTGTTTCTCCCCTCTGGAACTGTAAGTTGAATATATTTCCCTTTCTCCCTTAAGTTGTTCGACTTTTGGTGTTCTTTCACAGCAATAGTTAAGAGTAAATGTAACAGCTGTCTTCCTTGATCACTTTTCCACCTTACCTTTGAACACAAGGTCTCTCTCCCTGAACCTAGAGCTCTCTATTTGGGCTTGGCTGACAGACCAGGAATCTGCTGGGATCTGTGGTCTCCACCCCCTGCCACCATTTCCAACCTGGCATTTTTACATGGGATCTGGGAGCTGAACTTGAGACCTTCTGCTTGCAAGGTGAAGGCTTAACCCCTGAGTCATCTCTTCACCCACTTATCTTAGACTTTTATTTTCTTCCAGTTACAACAATTTATTGGAATGATCACTGCAGACAAGGATTTCAGTTTAGAATTGACATAGAGACAATGAACTCAATAAAATTAGCTTCTTACATTCAATTTTTTATCTTGGTCTAATTAGGATCTTAATGTTGACCCAAAGGCCCACGTGCTGGAGGCTAGGCTTAAGGAAGTTTCTCCTGAGTGATGGCAGAACTTCTAACAGATGGGCCCTAGTGGAAGGCATTTAGATCATTGTATGGGGGATGGGGGGAAGAGAAGAGGATGTCCCTGAAGTAGATTGTGGGACCCTGATCTCTTCCTCTTTTTCTCTTTAGCTTCTGGGCCATAAAAAGAGTGATAATCTCTACCGCATGTTCCCATCAAGGTCTTATGTCAAGTCGAAGGCCCAAGAGTAATGGAGACAAGTGAATGGGGTCCGGAGCCCCTGAAAAGATAAGGCAAAACAAGTCTCTCATCTTTATAAATTGACTATCTCAGACACTGTTCAAAGCAAGAGAAAGCCGACTGACACATTTAGTTTAAACTTAAATTTGGAAATAATAAATTACTTTTTTCTTTTTTTTATTTCATTTTGTTCTATTTATTTTCTTTTTTTAACATTTTTTAATAACAGAAATGTTTATTTCATGGAGTATTTTTAGTATTACTCATCGCCCCATAAATTCTGAGAAATTAGTGCAGTTTATAGACATTTTTTGATGGGATAAGATTAGGCTGCTGAGATCCTGTGTACACACACAAATATAAACATATTTCAAAGTTACAGTGATAAGTAGTACTATTAAAACTAGATTTAATTACAACTTTCCAAACATACTAACATCCATAAAAGCCCCAAATATTTCATGTCGCTTAGAAGACAGATATATATTTAGTTAGCAAGTTTTTGCAACAGCATGTCCCCACTTGATAACTTGCTTGGCATTACGAGTGTACCAGTTCCACAACACTGTCTGCTTGAGTTTGATTTGTTCCCATGACTGCTTCAGACCAAGGAATAGGGTAAAAGAAATGAGATGCTGCTCCATGATTATGTTATAGAAAACTCCGCTTGTTAGTAAACTATCCTAGATGTGTTTTGCTGGCTTGGATAAGTAAGTGGTCCATGCAGTAACTATGGGCTGTTTCCTCAAGACGTGATCTATTAATTGACATGTTGGTCCTATGAGCATATCTGAAGATTTAGATTTTACTATCCTCTATAATACTCAGTTAATTCCTTAACACTTTTCCTCTCCTCCCCCTCTTTATATCATACATACTGTATTAAACTGCTCCAGAGAACAAAACCATAGGAAAATAAATGTACAGAATATGATTGTATAAGTACATATGTGCATATATAATCTCTATTTCTATTTCTATCTATTTCTTGGTCTTCTCTATTATCTATCATCTATTATCAACAATTACCTACCTATCTATCATCTGTTGGTGGTCTCTCTAATCTAGCTATCTTATTAGTTAGCTAGCTAGCTATCTTATACTTATCTAAGTTGAGATTTATTGACACTTTAGGACTATAGAGGCTGCCACATGTAAAATCTGCCTATTGTTTTTCTGGTGGCAGGATGACTGTTTGGGGAAGTTTGATCAGTGTCCGTTCAGAGCTTCAAGTAATTGGATGAAACCCACTTGTAATTGATTAAATCTGCTTTACTCCAAGACCACATTAGTTAGATATACATCTCAACCCAAAACATTCTCAGAGAAACCTCCAGAATAAGGTTTGGCTGACTCTCTCGGCTTCACGGTGTGGCCAGATTGATGCATGAAACTAATATGTATCTTTCTGCTTCTGTTTTTCCAGAAATCACCGACTAGTACATTAACTGACATCTCCGATTCCTGCTGGCACATCTGCAAGCGCCAATAGCAGAATCACCTGGAAAGCTATAGTGGATAAGTTCATAGATATGGGGCAAGTATGAAGAACTATACAGAATAAAGATTAAGCATGTGTGCTTTGCCTTTTCATTTAGAAATTTGGGACATGTAATCTCTGATTCTGTCTCCACCATGGATAGTACTCAGCTGGTCCACTATTTATCTAACATGTCAAGGTCTGAAATTACCCAGCGAGCAAGGCAAATTCCTGCCATCGCAGAACTTCTAATCATTTCCTTCCATTGTTTTCACACATTGCTATAGATATCTATTCTTTTTCAAATGTGATAAATCTCCAGATTTATTGAGGTATAGTCAATGAATAACATTCAAATATATTTATGATACAATGTTTTGATATATGTATACATTTTGAAATGATTAACATTAACTATCACTTTACATAGCTTTCATATGGATTTTTCATTTTTGTTTTTGTGGGGTTTTATTTGGGGGGGCAGGGTACATGCAGCCCATGTTGAACTTCCTTTGTGGCTAAAGATGACATTGGACTTTACCTTCCAAGTGTGGCATTGCAGCATACAGCACTGCCCTGGGCCAGATTTTGTTTGTTCTCTATCTCTCTCTCTCTTTCTATTTCTCTCTCTCTCACTTAAAATAACTCTTAGAATTGGAAATACAGCTCATCAGTAGAGCATCAGCTTTATATACAATAGTTACCACCTGCACAGTCCAGCTCAAGAAAACTCTTTTTATAATCTAACCCTAGACACGTCTTTGCTTTTGCCCTATACTATCACATGCTTGCTCATGCATGTGTGAGTGGTGGAGGTGGGTTTGTATACAAGAGGGCACTTGAGCGTGTGTGCCTGTGGAGACTCAAGGGTGACATCAAAAATCATCCTGGATTGCTCTACCTCCTTACTGCTTTGCTCTGGAATTGCAGGCCACCACTAACGTTTTTATGTGGGATCTGGAGACATGAACTTAGGTCCTTCCGTTTGTGAGGCAGAGGCTTTAACCATAGGGCCCTCTCTTCTATTCTCCTTAAGAAATAATTGTGTGGTCTAGCTTACACCCTATAGGAGGAGATCACATAATACTCAGAAGATAAAGAGGACTCAAGAACCGAAGGCCACATTGGTTATTATTTTTAATGTCGGATGAACTATAAATTGCAACCAAGGTTTTCAGCTTGAGATCACATCCACTAGTCAACCTTGCCTTCCCTTTCAGTGGTCAACAGCTTAGTCTCTATTTCCTTGACACATACAGAGATGATATAGCCATTTTCTTAACTCCATGTGAGCCCTTCAAATCATTCATTCCTGTCTGTTCAGTAATATCCCTGAGAAGTTGCTATGCCCCTTCATGCTCTTGTTCCCAAACTTTTCACGATTCATTCCTCTCTTCTTTTGTCTTCTTCCCTCCAGTTTGTGGGTCGGTTCAAGTCGGACCAGGTTCTTTGCCTCAATGCGGCACACGTTTCCTTTCACTTTTCCTCTTCACGTTCTACATACTGATCTTCTCCCTAAAGTCATTACCAACCTCACTGATCATTTTGTTTTAATCCCTACAGAACAAGTGTTCCATGGCAGGTACTTTCCTATTTCCTTTGTTCTGACTGCTTTAGAAATTCTGATTTTACTGTGGATGCTTTTCTTCAGCGAGGCTGAAACCTGTGCACCTCATTATATTTCCAGGCATCTATCACATCTATTTTGAGGACATAATATTCTCGCAAACACTGATGGCTTAAGGTGAAAAGTAAAAAGTTCCTTTTTCTAGCTGCCTGTCAAAAGAAAAAAAAATAACAACTGGGAATAAGAGACAAAAGCAAAAAACTGAAACAGCAGATAATACCAAGACATTTCCTGACAAAGTCCATCCAAAAAGGGGGAAAGGCATGGCAGATTATTATTTTTTAAAATTGCTCTTATCAATTCTATTTCCATGATGAAATAGAGGATGATTTCCCAACAAGGGATGATTTAAACTCTCACGAGACATTCCCTAACATCTGAAGCCATTTTTGCTTTGTGCTACATGGACATAGGGTATAGAGATGCTACAGAGTACATGAGAGCACTCTAAAAAGAAAATGTCACTGTTGGATAAGTGGAGACAGCATGGTTTGAAAATCTCACTAGTGAAGTCATCAAGAGTTGGATCCTGTGCTCAGATCTAAGCTTTTCCATTTAGGCGCTATGTGACCTTGGGCAATTAATTATGTAAGTTCCTTCATGTGAAAGTGGGTGGAATAAGAATACTCACCCATAAATTTGAATGAAAGAATTAAATAAGGTAATCATTGTAAAGTGCTTAAGAGAGTGTCTGGAATATATAAGATCCGTAGCAAATGCTTTGTACTTCAAAATATGCTTTCTGGGCTGGAGAGAATGACTCAGGGATTAAAACCTCTGCCTTGAAAGGAAAAGGACCTGAGTTTGGATCTCAATCCTGGAAGGGAAAGCCTGGAAAACCCCAGAGCAAAACAATAATGACGTAGAACAATCCAGGGTGATTCCCAATGTCATCTTTGGGCCTCCACGGGCACATACACTCAATATACACTCAAGTGCCCTTGGATACACACCTGCACACACACATGTACACACACAGATACACACATACACACACACACACACACACACACACACACACACACACACACATACACCTGTTTTCTGAATCTCATTGAACATGAGGTAGGGAGGCATGATGATGTCCACTAGTCAAAGGGAGAACCCAGTACAATTTGTTGCTAACTGGCCCTGTCAGTCTCTTGGGATTGGATGACAGCTCATTGAGTTCAGGTCTGCTTTAATACGCCAGCAGAACATTTTTATTTCTTTTTTCTCTGGGAAGAATTGTCCTACATTTCACCTACAACGAGACAGTGAATCAGCTGCTTCAAACAAGAGCTGATGAATAGCTGCTGCCTTTAAACTGCTCACAGAGCTGGAAAACAGCCTTGTGGGGACTGCTTGCACAAAGCCCAGGTTTGATTCCCAGCATTACGAACGGCAAAAACAAACCAAAACTAATGAGCCTGTACCCACCGTCATATATACTTTAGCCAGGCAGATGACTCAGTGGATAAAGATGCTTGACACACAAGCCTGATGACCTGAGTTCAACCCCCTATGTAAAGGAGAAAGGAGAGAACTGATTCTACAAAAGTTGTCCTCTGGCCCCCACATGCACCAGTGGCACATATACAACCCCCATCACCCATACACATGCACAATATTAATGAATTAAATTGAAAAATACTCACTGTTGTCCTAGTCACTTGTTCCACCACTGCTTCTGACCCCAGTGTCCGTGGGACTTCGATCATCTTCTCTGATCACTAGTACAGGTCTCCTATGACTGTGTGTACTGGTCCAGCTCTCCATAGAAAACTGAAAAGAGGCATGATAGTCACATATATTGCAGGATGATGGCAAGAATCAGAAAAGGCTAGAACAAGAACAGAGAGGAGCCAAAGGGAGACCAGGCATAGAGAGAAAGGGATACACCATAAGACACATTGTACCAGTTACTCTTACCTATTGCTGTGAGAGAGCAGGCAAAGTCAATCAACTCAAGGGAGAAAGGGAAATTTATTCATCTTACAGTTCCAGAGGGGAGATACAGTCTTTCATAGCAGACGTGGCATGGCTGGCTGGCTGAAGCTGAACTCAGGCTAAGTCACTACCATCCGTGAGGCTAGTAGTAACGACTGAAGGCTAAAGGATTCCTGGATAGTCTCTCTTCTTCCCAGTCTTCTGTTCTGTGGTTCCTTTTATCTGGTCCACTTCTGGAAGGTTCCAATCAGATCTAGGACTGGTTTTTGTATTGTAAATATATTGATCTAGATCATCTCTTCAGATGGTCTCAACTGATCTTAGTTAATGCCAGGCGTGTCAAGGTGACACCAAGGATCACACGTCCTAAGCACAATGAGTTTTCCTTCCAGAGTCAGCTCTGCTCCATTTCCAATGCCTAACTGCTCACTTCTATTAATGTCCTTAGGCCCACCTGTTCCTTAATCCCCACTCAGGAAGATAAAGTTAATGGAAATAGATGGGAAGAGGGAAGTTCTATTGTGTCTTCCGATGTAAACTGACAATAAAGAGATTAACAGTAGAAAAGACCGTACTGGCTTATATTAATCATGTCAGGAGATACAATCTGTGGAGTCGAAGAAGCATAAGTGAACCAGCCCAGATCACAGAATGAAAAGGTATGTGTGTGGCCAGCAGAAGCCCTGGTGTATGAAGAAAAGCTGCCAAGGTAAAGCAGTTGGTTAGATGGATGTAATAGTTAATCTTGGGTGTCAACTTGACCACACCTGGCTTAACTAAGATCAGCTGTGGGAGCATCTAACAAGATGATCTGGATCAATACATTTACAATACAAAGACCCACCTTAGATCTGACTGTAACTTCTTTAGATCTGATTGGAACCTCCATAGATCTCATCTGAACTTCCCAGTAATGGACCAAATAAAAGGAACCATAGAACAGAAGACTGGGAAGAAAAGAGGCTCTCCAAGGATGTTTACAGTGACTTAGCTGTCTCCAGCTTAAGCCATGTTGCCTCTGCCATAAAAGACTGTTTCTCCCCTCTGGAACTGTAAGATGAATAAAACTCCCCTTCTCCCTTAAGTTGTTTGACTTTGGGTGTTCTCTTACAGCAACAGTTAAGAGTAACCATTACAGTGGGTATCAGTGCAGTATCAAATCAGCAGTGACATAAACTTTAAGAGAGAGAAGTTCATGATTCAACTGACCATTCCCTCACTCTCCATGCTTTTACTTGGAAGTCTCTGATTTTCAGAAATCCAAGAAACTGATTTCATGCCTCATCATTTTTTATGCTTATGATTCCTCTTTCAACTACACTTTCAATGTAATTTCTATTTTATTGCATTTTAAATTTTTTGTGTTCTTACTTTTTCTTCTCCTTCAAATAGTCATCTAATTTTAATTATACAATTTTTCATTCTTTTTCCTTTTTTTGATTTTCTCCATCCATCCTTCCATTCATTTTGAAAATAGTGTTGGATATTCATGAGGAATTTATTTCTTTATTTTTCTCCCACATTTTATTTTTTTCCCAATGTCCCTCCCCAGTCCTCCCTTGCACTTTCCCCCCTTTTCCCTGCACTCTTCCCCCCTTTTCCATATTTTTTTCTTTTTCTTAGTTTCTTTTCCTTTTCTTTTTTGTCCTCGTTTTTTTTTTTTTTTAAGTTTTGCTGCCATCTCTACATTTAGTAGTATTTTGATTTTACCTTATCTATTATTTTGGAGGTTGTAGGTTTCTATAGTAATACAAAAGCCCTGAGAATGTATAATGCAATTAGACAGGAATCTCCTATAAGATTAAATATATGAAAAAGTAGCTTAAAAACATGGGCAGTCCCTGTACAGAGGATCACAAAGAGAAGAAGACAGGGCAGAACAAATAATGCCTTGAACTGCTCCACATAGAACCCAGAGACAATTAAACAACACTGGAAGTAACAGGCATGTGATATTTCCTGATAAAGCCCTTCAGATAGTATAGACTTTTGCTATTGCTTTTGGTTGCCCTTCAGAAACTGATTGTAAGACCCTAGTACTGAAGATGCAACACCTGTAGATCATGGGACATGGACAAAAAAAAAAACAAAAAAAAAAAACACTAGGCAGAACTGGTCTGGAAGCTTCTTCCTTGCTGGATAGCTTACAAAGTATCAGAGAGTACTATGGAAGCTACCAGGGAAGAAAAGTAATCAAAAGTCTCATCCATGTGTGGAATCTGCAAGTTGTAATAACAATCACCATGGCAGGTGGTAACTATCCATTTAATAGTGGTATGAATGTCAAGGGAGCAACCACTAGCTTTCTGATCAAATTAAAGGCCCTCTTGTCAGAAGGGACCACACGTCTGTGAATAAAACACGTATTGAAACGCATTACCACTAGATTTCAGAAAGCAGAAGGAACATCAGGATGGAGACAAGGATGACAAAATGCTACATTCAACATCAGAGAAAAGAAGAAATCATCATGACAATCATCTCTGAGAGGTTTGGAAGGTGACTAAGAAACCAGATATAAGAACCCATGAGACAGAAGAAGGAAGTGAAATTAAAGTTAAAGCATAGAGAGTCATTTTATTGAGATAATCAAATTAAAGCAGGAGACCATATATATCAGAGCATTTAGGACATCAATTACAAGGGACTAGAGAAGAACTTCTACACAAAATTGTCTATTGTGTATTTTAATTGTGTAATTATATTAATATGATAATAAAATATACTTCAATGTATTTTGGAACATAAACTATTCCTTCATACAAATATTAATTTGTATTACAAATACTATTAAATGTCTTTGCTATCACTTTCAAACCATTCTATACCAACCTAGGCAAAATTACTGTTTTCTCCGATGATATCTGATCATTCCATTTTACGAATATTTTATGACTTTAACCAATCCATCATAAAAATGTATCTTTTGCTTTTTACATTGACAAGAAATGTGAAGGTCTTGAATTTCTATATGCCTTCTCTAATTGTAAGTATATATGCAGATAAATGTTTAATGTTGAATAATTGGAGTACATTTTGTTTATATCTTAAAATGATAGTCTTATGCAATAACATATTCAATTTCCTTTTTCTTTTTCTCTTCTTTCTTCTAAAATTTTTATAGTACTAGGGATTGAACCCAGGGGCTTGCAGATGCTAAGCAGGTGCTCTTGTACTGAGCAGCAGCACCAAACTCCTTCGTAGTAATCTGAGACAATGTTGCCTGTGTTTGAACTCACTTGGTGGTTCAGACAAACTTCAAACTTGGGATCCTCCTGGGACTTTTTGGGAACAATTGGGATTACAGACCTGTGGGCTCAAGCCCAGCTTGAAGCTCCTCTTTTTAATATCTTACACAACACTAGTAGTTACAAATCTTTCCAATGTTGTCAGTGTTATCCATAACAACACATATTATGTTGTTCTGGTTTTCATTTCACTAAATTTGTTTAGAATTCTGAAATTTTTCTGCGTAATAATTAGCCATTTTATACTTTGCAATTTTCTTTTGAATACAGTTCCCTTTTAAAACATTTATTTGTTTATTTATTTATTTATTTGAAAGGGAGAGAGAACACATGCCACATGGTATTTGTGAAGGTCAGAGGACAACTTGCAGAAGACAGTTTTTTCCAACCATGTGAGCTTACAGGGATCAAGCTGGACCACAGACATCTTTACCAGCTGAGCTATCTCACTAGCTTCCTGTTGCCTTTGATCTGTTAGAGGATTTACATTTCTCTAAATTATCATCTTTGGTCCTGTGTTTCACAACTGAGCTTAAGACTATGCTGTGTTCCATTAGTGAGAGGTGGGCATATCCACACGCTGTATCTTTCCCATTCGATGTCTTCAATCTTTTTTTTCTTCTTCTTGGTATTTGAGGTCACTGTCGCTAGTTTGCTCTGCAGCTATGAGCACCCTGTTTCTAATTTATTAGCCTTTAAATGATATTCTGACCTCATTTGCTTTGAACTGTTCTGCCTCCCCTTTAGATCTATTTTGTCTTTCATTGTTGCTTAATTGAGTCCCACACTCTGTACCATTCTTCTACAGTACAAAGCCCTTGCTGAACACTTGCTCTTCTGTTAGGTTTTCTCCCGCCTGTGTTAATTTTAAGTTTTTCTTTGTATATGAGATTCCATCTGATACTGTATTTGCATATGTATGACAGACAATGGCTGTGATTTCCGCTGATGCCTTATTTAGCAGTACAGCAAAATCACCTTAAAAAGAATTTTAAATATTCCAGTGTCAGGAGCTTATTCCATTCCTCACAATCAAGCCTTGTGCTGGGTTGAATTCCCTGTATGGCCTGAAGCCAGGGAAACTTGGGAAGTTGCTGGGTGCTGTTATTTAACTTGCAAGTGTAATGTCACAACTCTTTGGAGGTAAGTCTTGTTGCACATGATTCTCTAGGAGTCTGTGTGTATCCGACTTCTTATGTTCAGAGTCAAAGATTAAAACCAGAACACATATAGAAGATTAAAGTAGAGTTTATTAGAGTAGAGAAAGAAGGGAACTCATGGACCTCAGGTGTAGATGTCCCCAGGGATCACAGTTCTGTCCTGCAGGCTGGTCTGGGGGGGTCCTCCTCAAGGGGGATGGGGAAAGGTGAGTGCGCTGTCTGCCTGCTCCCAGCCCTCCTTCAGGAGGACAATCAGACACAACAGAGAGTCTAGTCAAGCAGGAACTCATTTATTGCAAGTCCGTAGCCATCTTATAAAGGTAGAAACCCCAAGAGGAATTCCAGGGCGGGGAAATGGGCAACCAATCATCTTAAAGGTCAAGCCAGCACATAGTCTGTATGTAGCCAAATTTCTTCAAAACATCCTGAGCTGCCCCCTCCTGACTTCTTCCATCAAAACATCTTTGTCTAAACTTGCCAGATTATTGAGGTCACCTAGACTGAGGCCCCCACACCCAGGCATGGAATCCATGAGGTACATGGAGCTGGAAGAGAACTCATGGCCTCCACATATGGAGTGCCATGAGGGGTAGGTGTCAAAGATGGCTGCCAAGGTCAGGTATATTTATGCCGTCAGGTAACCATAAAAATATGGCTTGTCCTCATTAGTTAGCTCACATTGGGGCCAACCCCAATTGATCTTGTGCCCATGTCAAGATAGGGCTTATCTGTAAAAGAGAACTAATTTCCATATCCTTTCATAAGCAAAGGGTTGGGGGAAGTTGACCACCTTATCTCTGGAGGATTGGAGTCGGTTCTTCCACAGCTGCATATGGTGTTCTCCAGGGTAATCCCAGCAATGGGAGATGACCATCCAAGAACTTCAGAGACCATCCCAGTATGAGCTGCTTTAGACCTGCCTTATTGTGACATTAATTTGAACCATAGTTTTATGGACATCTTTGCATTCTTTTGAAAAATATGCTCAAGAAAAATTGTATAACATGTTTTACAATAAGGGTATGACAAACTAATGATATGCTACCAAATTGTCTCTCAAATCTGTGCTTCAGCTTAACCCAAATTCAGAGAAAATTTTCTCATTCTATCCTTGTAAACATGGGAGCAATTTTTACTCCTGCATTTTTATTCTCAGTCTCTGTAGCATTAGTGACTAGAAACTGAAATTTTTGTTTTAGCAATCTTTTCTTTTAAGCTAGAACTTAAAAACTGTACATGTTATGATCTTATGGTATATGAGAGTTGTCATAGTTAAGCACAAGTGTCAACTTGACTGTTGAGGGTTTGAGCTCTGGACATATTTGTAGAGAATTAGTGGTTGAGTTAAGCCCAAAGTAAACTTGCAAGAGATTGTCTAACTACTGGGGAAGGCCCAGCCCATGGTTGGTGGGACTAGGGCCTGGAATAAATCACTGAGAGCTGGTTGAGAGAGTTGGCATCCTTCTGTATAGTTGGCCAGACATGCTGGTCTGGCAAGTAAGGATTGTCCTTCTCTCAGCTGTTATGTGGTGATGGTGTGGCCAGTTCCCTCGGCCCTGGTGTTGGTGCATGCTCTCCTGTCAAGCTGGATTGAGAACTGTAACCAGAAGTCATATGAGAGAATAAACCCTTGTTTCCACAAGGGTTATTTATCAGCAAATTTGCAGGCAGACTGCAACAAGAGTAGTATATGTGTTTCAAAGTTCACTTATATTTACTCTTTGGGCTGGACTTAGTCCTGCTTTTGCCTCTGTGATAATGCCTTCCTTAGATTGTGATAACTGTATGTTACCTGGGGTCTTTTACATCTGAAACACTCTGACTTCCACAAAGTCCATCTGTAGCAACTGTGGAGGATTGGAGTCAGTTCCTTCGTAGCTGCAGGGGGTCTTCCTCCAGGGTAATCCCATGAGTGGGGGGTGACCTTCCAAGACCTTCAGAGACTGTCCCAGCATGAGCTACTTTAGACATGCTTAACTGTGATATTAATTTTTGGCATTGTGGATAGAATGTTGGGGTCTGCTGTCTGCTTTTCAAATACATGAAATCCCATTTATGCTTTAAAATTCATTGGATTGGTCACAATGCAGAAAAATAATCAAAAGGACAATTTCTAAATTGTCCAAATAACCTTGGCTCTGCTTCTTTTTAAAATTTATGTATTGCATGTTTAGGTGTGGGTATACATGTGTGGGTGTGTGTAGAGGAGTGAGTGTGTGTGTGTGTGTATGTGTGAGTGTGTGAGAGGATGCACTGTTTATTATACCTGTAGAGGCCCAAGGGTAACTTCAGGAATTATCCTGGATTGCTCTACCTTTGCTTTACTTTGCTTTGAGGGTTTCCCAGGCTCTGCTTTCCAGGCAGGAAGGACAAGCCACCACCATTTCTGCCTGATATTTTTAAGTGTGATCTGGGATCTGAACTCAGGTCTTTTGTTTGGAACACAAAAACTTTTAGCCCCTGAAACATCTCTTCAGTCCATTAGTTCTGCTTCTCAGTTGACTGCAAGGTAATTAGTTGCTTTTTGGGTCAACCAAGTCACTTATAAGGAGAATTAATAATGGCCTTTCTGGGGCTGGAGAGGTGGTTCAGGGGTTAAGCCTCTGCCTTGCAGGCGAAAGGTCCTGAGTTCGGATCCTAGACCCCACGTATAGATGCCAGGCGGAAGCGGGGGCGGCCTGCGTTTCTGGTCCTGGTAGGGCGGAGCCTGTGAATCCTGGGGCAGAGTAAACAAGGAGGAGGTGGAGGTGGTCCATGGTGGTTCCCGAATTCGCCTGTGGTTCTACACACACACAAACACACACGCGCGCAAGCGTACACACACACACGCGCACACACACACACGCGTACACACACACACACACACATGCGCGCACACACGCACAATTGAATAAAAATAAAAATAAATAAAAAAATTATTTAAAAAAATAATGGCTTTTCTGCCTCATAGCCTCTTCGGAAAGTTAAAGGGAGGAAGGGAGGAAGGGAGGACGGCTGCAGTCCATCCTGGAAGGGAAGTCATGGGCAGAAGCAGCTGGTTACACTGCATTCACAATCAGGAAACAGAGAGATGACTGCTAGTACCAATTCTCTCTCTCTCGCTCTCTCTCTCTCTCTCCATTTTCACGTGTATGTGTGTGGAGTATATATGTGTGGAAGTGTGGAAGAAAAGAAATTTTTAAACAGACCCAAAGGCAGAAATGTTTATGTCCTTGGGTCAGGAAAAGTTATGACTAACAGCTTGGTGGCCAGCAGTTTTCAGAACTCTGAAAACAACAGGTGGCTAGAGACTGAAAAACATCTCTCCTCTCAAGGTCCCTGTGAGAGGGCCAGATGTCAAACCACCCAGAACCCCCAAAGTTGGTTCCAAGAATCTTCTCCTTTCAAGGTCTCGGAGAGATGTTTTCAGTACATGCAGATGCTGTACTGCCCGCTTGCCCCCTCCACAATTCCCCTTTCAAGGTCTAGTATGTGCAGCTATGCCAAATACCGCCAAAGCCTTTGTACTATTATTGTAACTAATGTGATAGCCAATAATTCTGTAAACATTACGTAACCTCTCTGCGAGGAGGGTATAAAAAGTGTATGCTTTTTGAGCTGGGGGTCGTCTCTCCCTCTCGTGTATGGGGTGACCCCAGCACGCTGGAATAAAATCCTCTTGCTTTTGCATCGAACCTGTGTCCGTGAGTATTCTGTGGGGGTCCACTTCCTGGTGGCCTTTGGGCTTCAGCCCTTTAGGTCTAACAGAAGAATATGTGTGTGTGTATATATGTGTGTGTGCAAGTGTACAAGTGTGCATGTGCAGGAGGAGGCCCAAGGTTGTGTCAGAAATCATCTTTGATCAATCTTCATCTTACTCTTCTTGAGGCTTTAAAACCAGAGCTTGACAATGTGTCTATCCTAGATAATCAGCTTGCTCTGAGGGTTACCAGGCTCTGCCTTCTGGGGATGGAATTACAAGTGGAATATCACAGTCAGCCAGCATTTTATGTGGAGTATGGGGGTCTAAATTTGGCAGCGATGCCTGGGTACCATAAACACCTAGATGTTGGGTGCAGCTCTGACGAAGAGGATAAACATGATTCTTATGATGGCTAGAATCTATTCTTTGTCTGTTTTTGAGCAAGTCACTGAGGAGAAGCTGATGGTAATGAATGTCACTCTGGAGGGCACTTTGTTTTCAACTCAAATGAGGGATCAATGATTAATGATTTTAAATAGTCTGTTTGCTTTTTTTTTCTCCCAATTAAAGTATCTAAAAATTCTGTGATGGAGTGTTGTACTCTGTCTTTGAAGTAGCTCCTGTTCTCATTAGAGGGACTATACTGTATTAATGCCAGAGCATTTATTTAATTAAGGCAAAGCAGTGTTCATATTGAAATTTTCTGTTAAGTACTTGCTAATGTTCTTAAAGTAAAAATTACTTAGTGGATTTTTGAATATGTGTACAGTTGTTCCTCTGTCATAACTGAAGATTTGACAACTTGGGTCAAAAATTTTCAGAGGGAAAAATTGTTCAGATTTCTGTTTTCTTGCCATTTTACCCCAAACGGCACAGCATGACAATCATTTATACAGTGCTTACACTATGTCAGCTATTGCAAGTATACCAGAGATCATGTAAATGACCACATATGGAAGGGTGTGCTACAGTGACTAGATGTAAATTATGCACCATTTATAGAAAAGACTTGAGCATCTACAAATTTTGGCATCTATGGGGAGATTCCATAGATGTAAAGGGTCAACTATAGTCTAAGTAAAATGCTAAATATATCATAGGAAAACAATGATTCTTATTTTCACATTGATATTTCTTCAAGCAATATCATTTTTGTTTCTTTTTTCTTTCTATTTTTTCTTTTTTTTAATTTTGGAAATTGAGCTAAGTGTTTTGTATATGCTAAACACATGTTCTACCACCTAGTTATACTCCAAACTGTTATTTTTTTTAATTTTTTTTTAAATTTATTCAACTGTGTGTGTGTGTGGGTGTGGGTGTGTGTAGAACTACGGGTGAATTTGGAAACCACCATGGACTCCTCCACCTCCTCCTCGTTTACTCTGCCCCAGGATTCACAGGCTCCGCCCTACCAGGACCAGAAACGCAGGCCGCCCTGCTTCTGTCTGGCAGACATCTATACGTGGAGTCTAGGCTCCAAACTCAGGACCTTTCGCCTGCAAGGCAGAGGCTTAACCCCTGAGCCACCTTTCCAGCCCCCAAACTGTTATTTTTATCCCATGTTTCAATTTACAAAAATTTGCCCTATAACCTTATTTATTACAGTGAATCAGAAAAGTAATTTCAGGTCAATAATATTACAAGAGAAGTCTTTATTCAAGTATCAAGCTTTGCAACAATGAAACACTGTTTATCCACAAAGGAAAAAAATAATTACTAGAAAAGATAAACACAACTGCTTTGCAATGTTAACACAAAACAATGCAAAAAGATCAATTTATGGCTGGTGATGTGGCTTAGTGGTTAAGCAGCTTGGTGTACAAACAAAAGGACTGGAATCTGGATCCCTGGATTCCACATAAAACATTGGGTGAGTGTGGTGGCCCACCTGTAATTCCAGCCTCAGAAGAAAGAGAATAGGAATCCCGGAGCAAACTACTTAGCCAAACTAGCTCTGTCAGTGTGATAGTTAATCTTGGATGTCAACTTGATCACACCTAGCATTAACTAAAATCAGCTGTCAGATTATCTGAAGAGATTATCAATACATTTACAATACAAAGACCAGCTCTAGATCTGATTGGAACCTCCCAGTTTGGGACCAGATAAAAGGAACCATAGAACAGAATACTGAGAAGAAGAAAGACTCTCCAAGGAAGTTTGCAGTGACTTAGCTGCCTCCAGCTTCAGCCACCAGCCACGTCATCTCCAACATGAAAGACTGCTTCTCCCCTTTGGAACCATAAGCTGAATAAATCTCCCCTTCTCCATTAAATTGTTTGACTTTGGGTGTTATCTCACAACAACTGTTAAGAGTAACTGATACAGTCAATGAGCTCTGTGTTTGATTAGAGAGTCTGTCTCAAAAAGAATAAAATGGAAGACAGATGGAAGTGTTACCTGAATGACCCTCCCAATATTGCAGGGTTCTTGTGTTCCAGAGTCGAAGACTGAAACCAGAACATGTGTAGAGGATTAAGGTAGATTTTATTATAGAAGAGAAAGGCTGGAATTCATGGACTCCAGACGTGGAGTGCCATGAAGGGCTAGACCGCCCCAGAGAACTCATGCAATATATGAGAGGCAGGCAACTAGAAACAGATTCATGGCACTAGAGCGCCATGAGGGGCAAGTGCCATGAGGGGCTAGGCGTCAAAGATGGCTGCCAGGGTCAGGCATATTTATACACTGAGACAAACCCAGGAAACTGGCTTTTTCTCACCCAGCAGTGGGGGATGGCCTTTTGGAATTTTAAAGGCCTTTAAAGACCTTAGAGACCCATCCCAGTATAGCTGCTCTAATTCTGCCTTAGAGGATGATTCCCAATACCAACCTCAAGCATACACACACACACACACACACACACACACACACACACACAGAGGAGCATGCTTATACACATGCACACATTCCACACACATCTACACATGAACATGAAAAAAATTGGATCGATGTCCACCAAGATGACTCATTGGCTGGGAGATAGAGATAGACCACTCAACTGGAAGCTTACTTACACAGTACACTGCCAGAAATAGCAAGCGATTCACTGTTTCAGAGAGTATCTGAAAATAGGAAATATTTGAAAGGTTGAAGAACATGCAAGCAGATACTCAGAGACCATCATGTGAAGATGTGAAAACTGTGGATGATTGCTTTTGGTAATATAAGTGATTTTCACGACAGTCTGTTGCTGTATGAAGTCTTTCTATCTTCCAGTGTCTGCTTTAGTTTCTTTCCTTAGAGTGCTAAGTTTTCACTGTTGTAGAACTTTTGTCTCCATTCATGATATGACTATTCAATTGCTTTGCAATGGATAAAGTATAGTAAAATCTTGCTTTAGTCATCAAGGTAACTAAGTGAAAAGAACAATATGATGAAATCTAGGTCAGTGGAAGTGGTATTGGAGCTGCCACTCATTTTCTTAAAGAAATGGGAAACGTTTTAGAACTATCAAAATAGAATTTTAGCCAATACTCCTTCCTGCCTTGTAGCTATATGTTGTCTGTAGAGTACACAGGAGAATAAAAGTTGATTGAGGCCTGGACTTCATAATGTAGCTTATATGAATTGTCATCCATTTTGAGATGGGAAATTTTGGTGATGAAGTTGCTTTTGAATCAGTCCTGTAAGCAACCCCTTATCCATGCTCCTATAAATAAGCCAAATAAAGTCATTAGTTTGTCAAGTTAGATTTGAGTACAATAATTAATTTAGTCTATTACTGGTGCCTTATCTTGTTGAAAAGACATTTGTCTATGTCAGAAAAAGTAATAGAACAGTTGTAGAGGATCTTCACTGGCTTGGTTAGTTTCTTAGTTTCTTTTCCTGTTGTTATGATGAAACACCCTGGGAAAGCAACCTAAGGCTTTCTTTTGGCTCACAGTTCACTATAGAGCTTATTACAGTGGGAAAGTGAAGGCGGCAAGAGCTTGAGGTAGCTGGGCACATAGTATCCAGTCAGGAAGGAGAGCACAATGAACAGATGTTGTTACTCTTTTCCTTTCCTTCATATAGACAGTCTTGGTTCCCAGCAAGGAATGGTATAAACCACATGATTTGTCTTCCCACCTCCACTAGACTAATCAAGATAATCCTCCACAGTCATGCCCCAAGCCCTCATATTTGCATGATGGCTCTAAATTCTGTCAAATTGACATGATCAAAACTCCACTCTTTGTCAACTTGGTACCCAAATACATTACTTGTAAACCGTAACCTTCTACCCTTTGCCCGCAGAGGTTCATTGCCATAGTACAATATAAAATTAAATTTTCTACGCATCTAATTAAAGATCAAAAGTGTCCATAGTCAATGTTACACAGTTACAATGCTTTAAAAGTTCAAAGCTCCTATAAAATCAAAGTAAGTTATTACTTCGTGGCACACAGTGTACAATCCTTATTAGAAAAGGTTGAATCCGTACATAACAAGGATGATGGGACTAAAGAAAGACAGGAAAGGTAGCAGGACAAAATGCCAAATCCTAATGTTCCACATCTGGCACTTAGGATGCCATATGAAATTGACTGGGCTCCAATGGTTAAATTAACAATGGTAAATTGTGGCCTGCAACACACTAAAATTCTTCTGAGATGGCTCTACCCCACTCTTGCAGCTTTTCTAGGCAAATATCCCATGATTCTAGCATCTCCTATATCCTGAGGTCTCCATTTCAACTTATATTTCACTTTCGCATGTTCATGTAATAGTCTCTGAGGGTCTCCTTGCAAATTCTCCAATCCTGCCATATATTGTCTCAGATGCTTTCTGCAACTTTGAACCAGGAATGCATCAGTTTTTCAGTCTTGAGTCTTTCATGACTGCTACCTTAGTTTTATATTCTGTGGTTGTAATAAATGCCTGAGCCAAACAATTTAGGGGGACAAGGGATTTATTCATGCCTTCTGCCACTTGAAATTGTGTCAACTTCTGACATGCCCCACAATCACACTCCACCACTGACTCCCATATCTGTCTCCCACCTTAAAGCGGTTGCAAGTCATTCTCTGGTCCCCTCATTTGTGGTTGTTCCTTGTTCTTAAGCCCTTAGGGTAGCTCTGCTTAAACAATGGGTTTAAACTCCCAGGCATGAAGAATGTCAAAATTAATCTCTTTCAACTCTTAACATGTCATGCCAGAAGATGTCACTGCCTCATTAAAACCCCTAATTGGATTCGAGTCTTGTGCAAACCTGGGATTTACTCTATGGGTATGACTTCCAGTCTCTTTCCCCAGGTCTCCTGTCTTACATTTTAGAAAGGCTTATGCTCGCCCACCCTTCACCAGGGCATCTTGACAACTGGAGCTGTGCACTTCTTGCTCCTCTTCATGGCCTTTCCCTTCTGTTTCTTAGGAATTTTCAGATGCCTGGAATATACTATGTGATTTTTTTCCCTTTTATTCTTTGACATTTTCATACATAGATGCAAATGAATGAATTCCCACCCCTTAATATCCACTCCCATCCCTTCTCTCCTGCCGGTCTCCCTCCTACTTTCACATTTTTTTTTACATCTATGACCCATGGGTTTCATCTTTTTATAGACATTTTTTATTTATTCAATTGTACGTGCGTGTGTGTGTGTGTGTGTGTGCGTGTGTGTGTGTGTGTGTGTGTGTGTGTAGAACCACGAGTGAATTCGGGAACCACCATGGACCACCTCCACCTCTTCGTTGTTTACCATGCCCCGGGATTCACAGGCTCCACCCTATCAGGACCAGAAACGCAGGCCGCCCCCGCTTCCGCCCAGCGTTTATACCTGGGGTCTAGGATCTGAACTTAGAACCTTCTGCCTGCAAGGCAGAGGCTTAACCCCTGAGCCACCTCTCCAGCCCCCCATGGGTTTCATCTTTATTTAATGATTTACCCATCCTTGGTCATTCATGCCCCATCGGTTGCTTAGGCAAATTCCACTGCAGACATCCCAGGTGAAACATTTTGTAATTTTTAAAGATTATTTATTCATTTGTTTATTTATTTATTTGTTTGTTTGTTTGTTTATTGAGTATTAGTAGGCACTGTGTGTCCCTGTGGAAGACCAAGGGTGACTTCGAGGTCATCCTAGATTGTTTCTACCTCTTGCTTGGCTCTGAAGTTTTTCCAGGCTCCTCCCACCCGGGCCGCCCACCAGGGCCCAAAGTGCCTGGTATTTTTTACATGGGACTTGGGATCCAAACTCAGGACCTTCTGTTTATGAGGCATGGTCTTAACTTTTGAGCCATCTCTCTAGCCCCCTTTGTAATTTTTTGAAGTGCCTCTAATCTTTCCCTTTCTGAGTCTGTTCACTGTTACTCTGACTTTCTCCTCCAATTAAATACGTTACCTTATAGAATATTCCTTATTTTGTCTTGAGTTTTTGCTACTCTAGTTTTCCTTTATTGTTTTAGGTGAAATAATTGCACTGCAATACATTCAAATTCAATGACTTTATTCTTAAGACACATCCAGTCTGTAACTCTTTATAATACTAAATATTGTCTTCTAGCATTTATATCTCAATCTTTGTTTTCCTAGAGATTTCTTATCTACTTACGAATGAATATTTCCAACTTTATCGTTGGACATTTAAATGCACTAGTCATGATTATTTTGAAGTTCACATTTGATAGTTAAAACATCTTGATTGTTGTTTTATTTCTTGAATATGAGTTGGTTACTATTTTGCTTTCTATATTTCATATATTTTTCAAGTTTTCATATATAAACAGAATGAACATATGTCTTTGCCCCACCCTATCATTTTCTACCTCCTCCCACCCTCCTTTCCACTCACCATATATTTCATATATTTTTTATTATCGTATATTTAATTATTATATGAAGAATAATAGTGATAAAGGTAATCTTTTTTAGCATTCAGAAATAGGACACTCTACAGTCTGACCACTTTAATTTGACCCATAGTAATTGGTTTCTATAATCTAAGTCTGTGCTGGAGAATTCAGCCCTGTAGGGGATTTGCAGTCATTCTAGGATATAGACGACCTATGTGTTCAAGCTATTGGTGATTATGAACTATGGCCAGTTCAATAGACTAGTTATGATTTTTAGGCAGATAGACAATGTTGGGTTTACTGATGGGTTGCCAGAGGCTGCTAGCCACTAATCAAAAAAAAGAGGTATATATTCCCTACACTTATTAGGGAAAATGATTCTGCCTTCAAAAGTCTGCTGAAATACTTTCAAAGTTCTTGCTCCTCCTCTTCCTCCTCCACTTTCTCCACCTCTTCTTCCTCCTTCTCTACTTTCTCCTTCCTCCTCATCTTTCTTCTTTTTCCTCTTCCTCTTCTCCTCCTCCTTATTCTTCCTCTTCCCTCCTCTTCCTCCTCCTCCTTCTTCATTCCAGTAAAAACTCTTTGGAGATATAGGAAGGAAAAGCTGAGATCACCCAATTACACTGACTCATTTTAGGTGATCAAGAGTAAATTTTGCTCAATAATTCTCTCTGGAAGTGTTTGTGTTCACTATCTTTTCTTTTTGTGCATATAATATGTGACTTTGCCATGCTCAGGTTTTCCTTTGGCTGATCTATGCCTTTCAACTGAGCATGTTCATAAATGTGCTCTTTCCTACATGAGTATGCATAGATCTGCCAATAATATCCTCACACTTCCTTTGCTTTGTATATATTAATATGTTTGACTCAGGAAGACTTATGCCAAAATTCTCTTCTTCTAAAGTAGATGAGTTTAATTTCTTTTTAAATTTTGATTTCTGAGATAGGCTCTACATGTAGCTAGGAAGGCCTTAAATTCATATTTCTTCCTTCTCAGCCTCCCAAGTGTTGCTATTGTAAACACAGACCCCCAATACTTTACTTAATCTGAGATTCTTTGTGGAAGTTTCTGCATTTTTAACCATGATTAATGTAGAGAATTTTAACTAGGCCATATATATATATGTAAATAACTTTATGGAAGAATCCACTTCCCTAGCTCTGCCTCATACAATATAATATGCATACCCCCCCACACACACCAGGCTATGACTGTCTTACAAATTTGTCCAAATCATAATCAGGTTTAGGTGATATTTTTGGACACTGAAAATATATGATGTAAGATAGAGTTTTCTGCAATGTTGGCTTGTAAATTTTTACTTTACTAAAAAAAAAATCTTAATACTATGTGGTATTAAGGCTTAAGACAAAAACTTGTGATATCAATTTGTCTTCTTTGATTTGGCCTCAAAGATTTATTGTCAGAAACCTAGTTCCATAATTTAATGGCTCCATGACTATAAGCTACCTCCTAAAACTCTTGAGCTTTGTTCATCTCATCTCTAAACTAGAAAGAGGAATTTTTTGTTCATGAGACCTAAATAAAGATTAAATGGATCTTTTATATCAACATTTAAAGAACATTTAGGAAGCCCACAGAGGTGGTACCTGTAATCACAGTACTAGAAAAGTTGAGGTAGGATAATAGCTATGAATCTGAGATTGATGGAAATTAAGACCTTGTCTGGAAATAAAACAAACAAATCTTGCTTAAAGCTTGCTTTATCTAAATCAATTGTTATGGCTTCAAATTGAAAGAAAATACCTTCCTGAACATTAAGCTTAGCCGAAAGGGAAACCAGTGGTAACCATATCTGAGAGGACTAAGCATAAGCAAGGGTTTCACTTTCCCTTTTGCTGAGAATGTTATTTGGACAAGGAAGGAGTAAAAGGGATTATCTCCCTTCTCCCTTCTGCCCACAGAGCAGCTCTTTTACCTTGCTCTCTGTCTCATGGAGTTTAGGATGCCTTTTGCAGAGTCCTCAAGACTGGCTGCCTGGTCTTCTAGGGCTGACTGTGAGCTAATGTATGAGAAATAAGTCAGTTCCTACTTTATTAGAGACTCCACTTTGCCTTTCACCTCCAATATGTAACTCTTCTGGAAACAGAAATATTTCAGTTGCTCTGAAGCAATACATGCTTGCTGTGGTTGGGAAAGAAGAATTCTCTACTCATATCTTAGCTAGGACTTCCTTTAACGAAAGGCACTCCTAAGAGCAAACCAACAGAAGTGTGTTCATGCGCAGGTGATTGAGAATAGCACAGTAAGCAGGTTAAGGTTGTATTCTTCATATTTCATTCATATTTCATTCCAATGCAGAGAAGATGTCCTTTATAATTATAAACTGTTTTCACAAAAAAAGGTAACTTGTAGTTGGTTTTCAGATTTTCTCTTATGATGGGACAAAAGAAAAAGCCAGGTGAGCACTACCATTCTCCTTTATCTGCTGCCTGATCTACCCACATGGGAGTGGACAGCCTCATGCTCCAGCCAGTACAGCTAGGAGTGCTGCTGCTCTTACCACCCTGCAGTCCTGCCATGATAAAACTGTTCCCTCAAACCATGATGAACTGTACCCTCAAACAGTGAGTCCTTAGGCTCATTGTTTTTTGTCTTTTATCTATAGAAAGACAGCAAAATGTTCAAAGTAATTATTATGTGGAAAAAATATATATTTGGAGGCATATTCTGCGATGGTGCATTCTGGTCATCTCATATTTGGGGATGGTATGTTCTGAGCCAGTCACTTAATGTTTCCAAGATTCTTCCAATCAAATGTTCAGGATTCTTGTGATTAACTTGGTTGTGATTGATTGGATTGCATTTGAAATCAACTAGCAGCAGTTGGTCACACCTGTAAGGGGTTTTCTGGCTCACATTATAGGAAAAGGGGAAACCTTTTCCCAGATGTGGGGGGTACCTTTGGGTGACTGCCTAGATGAAAGGAAGTCTGAGGAGGAAAAGTTCACTTTTGTCTGCTTATCTGCACATAGTGCTGGTTAGTGCATCTCCCCCGTTGGCTACCCTTAGCACTGCTGCTATTCTTGACTTACATTAGAACCCAGTCTCTTCGGCATATCAACATGGATGAAGCAGACAAGCGGCTCTCCAGGCTTCCTCCAGGCCTTCAGCACCAAACAAGAACTGCCAAGGCATTCATATTCATGCCTCGGTTGCAGACATTGCTGGATTCCCCCAGACCATGCATGTCATGTAAGTCAATTTCATAAATCTCCTTTTAATATATATTCATCCAGCAGCTCTGTTCCTCTAGAGAACCCTGACTAATACATTCCCCCTGGACAGAGGCGACAAAGAACCTGGACTCTCAGTAGGTGTGAGGTACAATTTGGTTAAACCTAAGGCACCGCCACTCTTCCTGTATTGTTTTTCATTTCACCTTTATAATGGATGTTTTTCCTGTTCCTCACCCTAAATGACACACTTTGCAGTGCTTGCTTTTTTTTCCTTTTAGTCTTGAATTTAGTTGAATATACAAAGTAGCTTTTAGCAGTGATTAATAATTACCACCCTGACTGTCCTGTTCATCTCTGAGAAGCCTGTTAGATCCTCTTCCAAGCTCTTCTCAATGGCTTTGGGCGCCCTGCAGTCAGTCCGACTTAAGTTCATTTTCCTGCAGGGAGGCAGTGAGGAAACCATTTCTTTTCAGTCTGAGTCTCACAGTTAAGTTGTTTACAATTTTTGCAAAATGTAACAGGCCATGGTGATTTAGTTCTTTTTTTTTTTTTTATAGTCCGACTCTGGTTTCTTACATTCTTTATTTCATTTGTTTAGGGGGTAAGAGTTAACATACCATTGTACCCTTTTGTGTTTAGATTGAAAAATGGAAACAAAAACAAAGAACTGATTTCTTGCTGTTAATCAGAAATATATTTGTGCCTGCACTTTAATCACTTCCCACATTCCTGCGGAGAGCTCACTTGGCTTCACGGATCCTCTTTATAAGTAGGTCCCAAGCCAGTTCAGAGGACCATTATGCCCTTGCTACTTGTTAGCAGGTGACTAGAAAACCCAGGGAGAGCGTAGGAGCTGGAGGCCTGTTCCCACTGAAGTGCAGTCCCACTGGGGTAACAATACATAAGGAATGGGCTGCTTGCTGGCCATGTTCTCACCCACGTGGTGAAATAAACATTGATCTTCAAGATTGGAGGCTTTGAAATGACTCTGCCTGGTGAAGTGATTTGGACTCTACGTGATGCTGTTCAAAGCAGCAACCTTAGGACCTAGGCACCTTGCACCTTGCAGTCCGCTCTGAGCTGCACGGGGCTTCTCACTGTGGAACACAGAGCTTCAGATCGTCCTCCACGAAAAGTTCTTCCTTCCTCAAAACTCTCTCTTCAAGAACGTGGTGAGGCTTCTGCCTCCTTTCCTGGAATGTCCTAGCGTTGCTATTTTGTAATTTTCCTTGGCACAAGCAAGAGGAACTTTTAGACTTAAATGGAAGCCCTCTTATCACGTTTCCTGGAGGTTCAGGGGAGTCTTCACAGCAGCAGGGAAGCCTTGCTGGGTGCTCCTGGAAGAAAAGAGGGTGACAATGAAAACAAGCAATGCAACATTCAAAATGGAGACGAGGAACTTTCAGCAAGCAGGTTCTGCACACTTCTAACGATTGCTGTATGTCACTGCTGCCCTTTGACCAGAGATGTTCTTCCCAGAGCTTCAATACCTATGAATTTTATCAGAAGACTGAAGACTGGGGAGATGGTTCAGAGGGTAAAAGGCTTGCTGTGCAAATCTGACAATCTGATTCAATCCCTGGAAGCTACATAAAAGACGGGGTGTGTTGGCATGTGTCTGCCATTCACCACTTCTTCATGAAGATGGGAAGAGAAGCAGAAGTGATCAGAACCTCAAGGGCCTGCTTCTCTGATGTACACTGGGCTTCTCTGATATACACTAACTCAACAAGTAGAAGGCAAGAACTGACTCCTGAAATTCATCCTCTGCCTCCACATATGCACTGTGACATAGCTTGTGCCCACCATCATGTGCACATATGTGATGTTCATAGGCACATAAAATGAATATTTAAAAAATTATCAAACTTGTGTTTTTTTTGCTCAGGATTGATCTCAGGTCCTTGAACATACCTGGCAAGTGCTCAACCTCTGAACTACACCCATGACTCCCAACCCCCTTTCATACACGTTATTTTTCCTTATCTTCTAGAGGTCTCACAGCCCCTATTACTTCTCAACTTCAGGATCTCAGATAGCCTTGCACTTCTTGTCTTCCTCAGAACAATGATTCAGAGCTCTCCGAATCTGTGTCTTCTGAGTTCCCTGCTAGGATTGTAGAGATCCTCTCGGCTCTGCGCCTAGCGCAGACTTTACATGTATCACCACGTCCAACCTGCAATATGTGAGTTTGAACTCATCAGTCGGGGAGATGGGGTCTATGAAGAATGCCTGCTTTAGTCTCCTGCATAGGGTTGACTGTCTCCAAGATCAAAGAGAGGCAATTCAAAAGAGAAGAAAGGCTTTGAAAAAAAATCCATACCACCTAAGCCTCTTTCCACTGGTTTCTTCTTCTAGGTCTTTCGACATCTGCCATGTGTGCCCCTCCTTACTCATTCACTTTGTTGTTTTAGTCCTCTAGGGCTTTGGGTCTTTTTGTTTGCTTGCTTTATGTTTTAAGACTGTGTTTCATGTAGAAGCTTGGAAATTCTGATCCTCCTGCCTCCACCTCCTGAGTGCTTCTGCCTTGCAAGCATTCAGGATGATCCTGAATTCTGGAAGTCGTACTTGATCCTCCACAAGGATACACAGTGCCCTCTGATACACACACACACACACACACACACACACACACTAAATAAAGTGTAAAAAAAAAAAAAACCTCTAGTATGAGTTATAAGTTACTTTGCAAAACCTCAAGGCTATTTTTGATGAAAATGCTGATTCTTTGCTATGTCTATGGATGTCTGATGGACACCTTGGTATGGCAGAGGAAACATTCCTGATAAATAACTTAAGACAAAAACTTCTAACCTGATATTATTCCTCTCCCTTCTCTCTGTCTCTCTCTTTCTCCCTCTAGCATGTTCACTCTCTTAAAAATCTTTGCTTTATGTCCAAAATCTTTTCACCCTTACAGACAAAGATCTTCCCGGCGAGTGCTCCCCAAGCCTGTCTGATGGGGCCCTTGGAGTGCTTGCTGAACACCAGCTGTCCAGCCTCCCCCTGACTTTCTGAATCAGGACCTGGTGTGAAGACTTAGAAGGGAACATGCGGAAAGCTAGCCTAGAGAAGTTTCAGGTGGCCGAATACTGAATATTTCATCTGTGCTTGTCTAGACTGTTCATAAAAGAAAAAAAAAAAAAAGCCTTAATTCTCCTAGATGTTGGCCCCTTCTTGCTATCAGCATATGAGAAATCTGTGTCTAGTAAAATTTTGATTTATGAGGTGTGTTGATAGAAACAGACATGCCTTTCCTTCCACGTCATTGGCATGGCGCTCCTGGCCTCAGCCCCATGGAGAGGACAATGGTAACCATTAGGCGAGGAGTAGAAGCTGCTACTCATTGCCTGCCCCAAAGTTGTGTTCAACTCACAGGAGAGGCGACAGAAGAAGCTCAGCATGAGGTGGTTATTTTAAGGCTCACGTAAGGTTTGGTAATTCATTATGATGATGTTTTCAGTCATCAATACTTCCTTCCTCTTGAAAATTTTAAAATTTTTGCTCAATTTTGTGTAATAGTCCTAGCAAAAAAGAGAACTTAAGGTATATTACTCATTTTTATGTATATAAACACATATACATATACTTTCTTTATACCTACCCATACATGTTTGAGCCTTGAGTCTTTGAGGGAGAAAAAAAATGACATGTTTTTCTTACTCATTGACAGATTCATGGCTCAAGTCCTCATAACAATGATAAAGTATTAAGAGAAAAATATAACAAATTAATTTAGCAAAGTTTTCTTAAATATTTTAATAATATATATTAATTATCCATTGGAATATTTCATTATGGTATTTTCATACTTGTATATAAGGCATTTTGGTCATTTTTGCTTCCTCCTATTGCCCTCTTTAGTCTTTTGTCCCTTTCTCCCCCACTGATCCCCTCTTCCTCTTCCCAACCAGTCTCCTTCCACTTTCCACTTTATTTGTTTCTTTTGTTGTTTGTTTTCAATGACTCAGTGTGTTTCATTGGGAATAGGGTACATGGGTATTTTTAGTAGTGTAGGCACCTTACCAGTGGCTACACTGCTAAAGAAAATGTCTGTCCCTGTCCATTCACTACTAATTGCTTAAAAATCCTCAGGGGGTAGGAGATAGGGCCTCATGAGTTCCTTCCCACTCCATAGCAGAATGATGACACCAATCTCGTGCAGATCTTATGCAGATCATCATAGCAGTTGTGAGAGCCACAGCCATGTCATGCCTGGAAGACGGCACTCCACAGCACTCCTTCCTTCCTCTGGATCTTCCATTCTGCTGCGTCTTCTGCAGTGTTTCCACAGCCTCCCACGGAGGGTGCTAGAGATGTCCCATTTATGACACAAGCATTCTCTGTATTTGACCAATTGACTCTATCCTTTTAGAATGTTTCACATGACCATCCAGCAAACTAGGAAGGAAATAAAGTTATTTGTAAACATGTGTCTATCAGCCAGCTATAGCATGGAGAGGCTGAGCCACATCTAGGAAGCTCGGGTTTAGGTTGCTCACCTAGCCATGCATTATTGTCCAGGGGCCACACTCCAGGAGTCTGTATGTGTCTTGTGTTCTGAGTCAAAGACTGAAACCAGAACACGTGTAAAGGATTAAGGCAGAGTTTATTAGAGGAAGAGAATGGAATTCATGGGCTCCAGATGTTAAGTGAGTAAACAGAAGGGCAGTTACATGGTGAGCTAATTCATGGAGGGCAAGGAGCTAGAAAGAAACTCATGGACTCCAGATGTGGAGTGGCATGAGGGGCAGGCACCCAAGATGGCTTCCAAGGTCAGGTGTATTTATACACTTAGGCAAGTCTGGGGAAATGGCTTTTCCTCATTGGTTAGCTCACATTGGGGCCCAACCCAGTTGATGCTGGGCCCACCTGGAAGTGGAGCTGTTTCTTTTGCTGGATTTAGCTCATTTCCATATCCTTTCATAAACAAAGGGTTGGGGGAAGTTGACCACCCTATCTCTGTGGAGGATTGAAGTTAGTTCCTCCTTATCAGCAGGGGGTGTTCCTCCAGTGTAATCCTAACAATGGGGGATAGCTTTCAGGAATTTCGAAGACCTTCAGAGAGTGTCCATCCCAGCATGGCTGCTCTAGACATGTCTAATTATTAGCTCACCATGTAACTGCCCTGCTGTTTACTCACTTAACATTTGGCATTCAAAGCACACTGGTGTTCAAGTCTTAAGTGATTCCATCACTATTGGAAACTCTTTGGGGATTTGCATTCAATTATAGGTGAATTTTTACTCCCTCTGTTGGTGAATTAGAACAAGACTGTTACAAATAAATGATTTTGTTCTGGGATACAATGCATTAATTTAGGGAACTGTGCCACTTTGCAGCCCATAAAATAAGTTCAGCTAAGTCATATTGCTACCCAAGGCAAGGAAAATATGATAAAGTAATAAGAACTTGGAAGTCACTGAACCAGGATTCAAGTCTTACCCTACTTTTAAAATTCTTTTCTTTTCTGAACAAGGATTCTATAAATTAAAACCTTAAGTATAATCATAAAACAAAGTTGATCAATTTTAGATTGAGTTCTTCATCATAAACACACTATTACTACTATACATGAAATAAACAGTAAATGCTAATATTGTGAAAAAGTGGAGCTCAAATATAGATCAAGGCTGATTGATGCACATTGAAATACCAGGCTGAGAAGAAATGAGAAACTATGCTTCAGTCATTTTGATCTCTAAACTTTCCACCCTGTGTAACTTGTTAGGCTGTGTGGTTTATGTGTGGAGAGCTTCAATGGGCTGGAGAGATGGCTCAGGAGTTAAGAGTCTCTCCAACAGAAGGTCCTGAGTTGGATCAAAAGTCCCGCTTCTCGGGGCTGGAGAAGTGGCTCAGAGGTTAAGCCTCTGCCTTGAAGGCAGAAGGTCCTGAGTTCGGATCCTAGACCCCACATATAGACGCGCCAGGCGGGGGTGGCCTGCCTTTCGGGTCCTGGTAGGGTGGAGCCTGTGAATCCTGGGGCAGAGTTAAAAAGGAGGTGGAGGCAGTCCATGGTGGTTCCCGAATTCCCCCGTGGTTGTACACACACACACAATTGAATAATAAATAATAAAAAAAAATTTTAAAAAAAGTCCTACTTCTGGTCCTGGTGGGCGGAGTCTGGGAGATTCTAGAGCAAAGCAAGAAAGCAGAAGCAATCCTGGATGAATGATTCCGGAAGTTACCCTTGAGCTTCTACAGAGACACACAGTGCCCTCTGATTCACACACACACACACACACACAAAATACATAAATAAAATGTAGTTGATTAATATTCATTAAAGCAAAACATTCCAAAAGTTCAGAGACTAGAGTCATCATGCTCTGTTGTGTGTGTGTGTGTGTGTGTGTGTGTGTGTGTGTGTGTATGTGTGTGCTATAAGTGCTATGTGCTGGGATCAAATCCAAGACTTTGTACATACTAGCAACTGGTCTACCACCACCATTTAGCTTTATCCCCAGTCCTTTGCTTGTGTTGTTGTTGCTTCGTCCTTTTCCTCCTGTTATTTTATTGCTATCATCGTGGCCTGGAACTCACTTTGTAGACCATATTAGACTTAAATTTGTTTCCACCTTCTGAGTTCTGAGATTATAAGCATATGTTAGCTCAGCTAGCCATTATCTTTCTGAGTCAGTCTCACCATACTTAGCCCAGGCTGGTCTGAAATTCTTGCTCCTCCTGCCTCAGCCTCTGAATGCTGGTACTGCAAGTGTGCACATATACTCGTTAGATTCCTTTCCACAAGACAGCTACATACACCGATTTCAATGCTTGACAAACAACTGCTTTAATCTTTTTCTTCGTTATGGCTTTTAGAACTGATTATTTAGCCAGGTGCAGTGGCAAGTGTCTGTAGTCCCACTCAGCAGGATGAAACAGGAGGAACACATGGGTGCAAGGAGTTGCTACCTAACCTGTCTTAAAACCCAATCCAAGATTTTAGATCTAAGACCTTGAGCTGGTTCAGGCATAATATTGTCTCTTTTTTGTAAGTATATTTCACAGGTAGTGCTGGCTTTTCCTGGAGTGCAAGACATACTTAAATTTGTTTCTATTTACTCTAGTTCAGCATGCCACGTGGTCAGTCTTCAGTCATTCTTTGCCAAACCTACTCTCACAATATTATATTTGAGCCAATTGGCATTCCTCAAAATTCTCCAGATTTCTTTCTTATTTGTCTAAATTATGCACTTGGTCTTAGCCAGTCAAGAAACAGTTATTTATTTTAATTCCATTCTTTGTAAATTATAATTTAATTTGTACAGTCAAATAGTATATAATAGCTTTTACCCCTGACATTGTGAAACATATCATTGCTTACTTATGTTTTCTTTAGCTGAGGAAAAAAATGCCTGTGTTTTCTTAAATATCCTGCCATTTTCTTTTTATGTCTGGGTGGGCCAGGAGACATAACTGGGCAGACTAGGCTTGGCCAAGACTTACATAGGAAATATACCAGGCTTCAGGCAGACTGGGGAACATTTTTTCTAGCAAGTTCCCCTCGCAGTGCTGGCTCTTCAGGAATCTCGCTCACTGCCAAGTTAGGATCAGCCCTGTCCAGGTCTGGCCTCCCGAGTGTAGTCTTTCCTTCTACATGGACCTGTCATTGGAACAGCTGGACTGTGCATACCTCTGGAACACTGCAGAGCAGACAGGCACAATGCCATGCCTATTGTATACCAGCATTGTGTAGATATCCGTCACTGGAGAGAGACAGGGGCAGGAGGTGGTTTTGATGTCTTTGTTGTTGAGGCTGGCACTATTGTTCTCCTTGCAAGGCATGTGGCCCACGCCTATGCAATGGCTCAAAGGAGAGGTACTTTCAGAGCTCAGCACCAGCAGTGCACGTTTGCCCCATATGTGCATCAGATAGATGCAAATTTGTGAGACAAGGGCGGTGGTATGGGCCAGGGAGTTATCCAGTCATCTCTACCACCATGTTCTCCAGTAGGAACCCTCTGTGTACAAATGAACCACATTGCTGATCAGGTCTGAGAAGAAAATCAGGCCCTAAACCAGTCTGATCTTCTGCCACAGAGGACCAGAATGAATTGATGGCTTGGACAGAAATTACAGAAAGGTTCCCTACTGGCCTTTATGGGGATGTCTTGAACTTGTCACAAGGAGCTAGGCTGACTTCTCAGTGATGTGGGTGGACAGCTCCAGCATCAGCATCAGCTTCAGCATCAGCATCAGCATCAGCTCCAGCATCAGCTCCAACATCAGCATCAGCTCTAGCATCAGCTCCAACATCAGCATCAGCTTCAGCTCCAGTATCAGCTCCAGTATCAGCATCAGCTTCAGCATCAGCTTCAGCTTCAGCAGCAGCAGCAGCATCAACTTCAGTTTCAGGATCAGCATCAGCATCAGCATCAGCCTCAGCTTCAGCATCAGCTCCAACATCAGCATCAGCTCCAGCATCAGCTTCAGCTTCAGCTCCAGCATCAGCATCAGCTTCAGTTTCAGCATCAGCTTCAGCATCAGCATCAGCATCAGCATCAGCATCAGCTCCAGTATCAGCTCCAGTATCAGCATCAGCTTCAGCTTCAGCATCAGCACCACCTTTAGCTTCAGCTTCATCAGCATCAACTTCAGCATCAGCATCAGTTTCAGCAGCAGCAAATTTAGCATCAGTTTCAGCAGCAGCTACAGCTTCAACATCAGCATCAGCTTTAGCATCATCATCCTCAGCAGCAGCAGCTACAGCATCAAATTCAGCATCAGCTTCAGCATTAGCATCATTGTGATCAGTCTCCAAAAAGAGCCAAGGGCAGATTCTGATAGTAAGAGCTCCTGAAAGGAAGAATGTTGAAGGAGATCTGAATATGATATCCTAAAATGTGCCTCTTAGGCCAAAAAATAGTTTTTATTTTTTTATTGCTATTAATCTTCTTTTATTTAGATTTTTTTTATTAAAAATTTAATTATACATTTTAAAATTTTTTACCAGTTCCCTCCCTCCCCCCTCCTCCCCCTCCCCTTCCCCCAGTGCCTCCCCCCCAATTCCCAGAGAGTCCTTTATTGTATACGCCTAACTCTCCATTGGGTCCTCCTCTCCGATGACATATAAGGACCCAGTGGCATTTCCATAAGCCCTTTCTCTTGTTCCCCTTAAGCATAAGATCACTACTATGGCTGTCAATCCCTTGCCTCCAGGGGTCTCGGTGCCCTTAACAGATGCTAGACTTTATGAGGGCAACAGTGCGCTGGACATTGCGCAGGGCATGCAAAGTCCCATTACGATTGCTTTTGGCCCCAACTATTGTTGAGAATCTTGCAAATCGTTACTCCTCCCATCCTTTTGCTCTTACAATCTTACCGCCCCCTCTTCCGCAAATGTCCCTGAGCTCCAGGATGGGGAGAGATTAGGCTGTCCTAGTTCTATGTGATTGATATAGTCTCTGAAGTTCTGGATTGTGGTTTGTTGATTTTCTTTTGCAGTTTTGCTGCTCCTGCAATTCCCTTCACTCCATTCTGCTGGGCACTGTATGTCACCCCCTGGCCAGAGACAAAAAGCTGTTAAACCGGAGTCTTGTTGTAATAGCACATTCAAGGGTAGATGTAATAAGAGTAGGAAACCTCACTGAGGGAGGGGTCCATCACCCATTTGCAAAATGATTACTTTTTATCTGCTAGACTATATGCCCTCCCCTTCTGGTGAGATCAGGAAAGAACGTCTGTGAACTTAACCAGGTTTCTCATTACTTACTTGCAGACCTTGATGGAGGCCTATTTTCTCTGCTGTAACATAGTCTCCTCTCTCCTTGTTTCTGGTGTGGCCCTCCTAACCCATCTCTCTTGTTCATAATCCTTGCAATTACTGTGTTACATAGGTTTACTTTTGAGTGTCTCAATGTGGGCTGGGTGAGTTTGGTACTAGGAGCCACCTACTAGGGAGTACATACGGCGCTTAATTTTCTGGGTTTGGGATACTTCACTTAATATAATTCTTTCTAATGACATCCATTTCCCAGCAAATTCCAGTAATTCATCATTTTTGATGGCTGAGTAGTACTCCATTGTATAGATGTACCACTGTTTCCTTATCCACTCGTCAACTGTTGGACATTTAGGTTGATTCCATGACTTTGCTATTGTAAACAGTGCTGCTATGAACATGGTCGAGCTTGTGCTATCCAGGCGAACCTCTGCTGCATGGGGGGTTATTCCCAAAAGTGGGATAGCAGGGTCATATGGCATTTCAATCTTTAATTTCTTTAAGAATCTCCAGACGGCTCGCCAGAGTGGCTGTATGAGCCTGCATTCCCACCAACAATATAGGAGAGTTCCCCTCTCTCCACATCCTCTCCAGCATTTGTCGTTGTTTGTATTGTGGATTTTTGCCATCCTGACCAGGGTGAGATGATATCTCAGGGAAGTTTTGATTTGCATTTCCCTGATGGCGAAGGAAGTGGAGCATTTTTTAAGATAATTGTTAGACATTTTAATTTCATCCCTGGTAAAGTTTCTTTGAAGTTCCAGGGCCCATTTTTTAATTGGGCCAGTGTTTTCCTTGGAGTTTAATTTTCTAAGTTCTTTGTGCACTCTGGACAGTAGAGCTCTGTCAGATATGTGGTTAGTGAAGATTTTCTCCCATTCTGTGGGTTGCCTTTGAGCTCGTGTGACAATCTCTTTATCTGAACAGAAGCTCTTTAATTTCACAAGATCCCAACTGTTGAGAGTTGGTAGCAGTGATTGTGCCATTGGATGTCTGTTTAGGAAGTGTTGGCCTAGCCCAATCAGCTCGAGGGAGTTCCCTATCCTTTCAACTATGGTTTTTAAAGTCTCTGGCCTGATATCAAGGTCCTTGATCCATTTGGAATTAAGTCTTGTACATGGTGACAAGTACGGGTCCAGCTTTAATCTTCTGCATGTGGAGATCCAGTTTTGCCAGCACCATTTGTTGAAGATGCTGTTCTTTTTCCATTGGATTCTTTGGGCCCCTTTGTCAAAGACCAAATGGCTGTAACTTTGTGGGCTTATATCTGGGTCTTCAATCCTTATGCATTGATCTGTGTGTCTATTTTGGAGCCAGTACCAGGCTGTCTTTATAACTATGGATTTGTAGTATAGACTTAGGTTTGGTATGGTAATACCTCCAGCTGTGTTTTTGTTACTCAGGATTGTTTTTGCTATCCTGGGTCTTTTGTGTCTCCATATGAACTTTGAGATTATTTGGTCAACTTCTTTGAAGAATTGCTTTGGGATTTTGATTGGTATAGCATTGAATCTGTATATTGCCTTTGGTAGGATGGTCATTTTTACAATGTTGATTCTGCCAATCCAGGAACAAGGGAGGTCTTTCCACCTTCTGGTGTCTTCTGCAATTTCTTTCTTTAGGGTTTTAAAGTTTTCATTGTAAAGGTCTTTTACCTCCTTAGTTAGGTTTATACCAAGGTATTTCATTTTTTTAGGGGCTATAGTAAATGGGATTGTTTCTCTCAAGGCTTTTTCACTTCTTTCATTCTGGGCATATAGGAAGGCCTCTGATTTTTGCACATTTATTTTGTATCCTGCCACCCTGCTGAACTTCTCAATTAGTTCCAGGAGCTTCCTGGTGGAGTTTTTGGGATCCCTCAGGTATAAGATCATATCATCTGCAAATAGGGATAGCTTGACTTCTTCCTTGCCGATTTTAATCCCTCTTATGTCCTTTTCTTGTCTTATGGCTTCAGCTAAGACTTCAAGTACAATATTGACTAGAAGTGGTGAGAGTGGACAGCCTTGTCTAGTTCCTGATCGAAGTGGTAATGCTTCCAATTGTTCCCCATTGAGCATAATCCTTGCTGTGGGCTTGTTTTATACAGCTTTTATTATATTGATAAAGGTTCCTTCCATTCCTACTATCTCTAGCGTTTTGAACATAAAAGGCTGTTGGATCTTGTCAAAAGCTTTTTCTGCATCTATCGAGAGTATCATGTGGTCTTGGACTTTGGACTGGTTTACATGATGAATTACATTTATTGATTTGCGTATGTTGAACCAACCTTGTGTGCTGGGGATGAAGCCTACTGGGTCCCTGTGAATGATCTTTTTGATATGTTTTTGAATCCGATTTGCTAAGACTTTGTTGAGAATCTTTGCGTCTGTGTTCATCAGAGAGATTGGCCTGTAGTTTTGTGTTTTAAGTTAATCTTTTTTAGGTTTTGGGATTAAAATGATATTAGCTTCATAGAAGGAATTTGGTAGTGTTCCTTCCTTTGTTATTTGATGGAACAGTTTAAGGAGTATTGGTGTTATTAACTCCTTAAATGTCTGGTAGAACTCTGTACTGAATCCATCTGGTCCAGGACATTTTTTGGTGGGAAGATTTGAGATTACTTCCTCAATTTCCTTATATGTTATAGGACTATTTAAATAATTCACAACTTTCTGATTCAATCTGTGTTTACTTAGAAATTCATCCATCTCTTTTGTGTTGTCAAACTTCACAGAGTATAAGTTTTTGAAATATGATGTTATAATTCTCTGGATTTCTTGGGTATCAGTAGTGATAACTCCATGTTCATTTCTAATTTTGTTAATTTGGGTTTTCTCTCTCTTGCTTTTGGTTAGTTTAGCTAGGGGTGTATCAATCTTGTTGATTTTTTCAAAGAACCAGCTTTTTGATTGGTTGATTTTTTCTATCGTTTTCTTAGTCTCGATTTCAGATATTTCTCCCCTTATTTTGCTAATCTCTTCTCTTCTACTGCTTTTGGGATCAGATTGCTCTAGTTTCTCTAAAGCTTTAAGCTGCATTGTTAAGTTGTTTATTTCTGATGTTTCCATTTTTTGACGTGGGCATTAAGAGCTATGAACTTACCTCTTAGAACAGCTTTCATTGTGTCCCAGAGATTTTGGTAAGTTGTATTTTCGTTATCATTCACTTTCAGGAAATCTTGAATTTCCTTTTTAATTTCTTCCTGAATCCAGTTCTCATTCAGCATCATAGTGTTAAGTTTCCAGGAGTTAGTGTATTTTCTCTTGTTTGATGTGTTGTGGATGTCCAGCTTTAGGCCGTGGTGGTCTGATAGGGCACAGGTTAGAATTTCAACTTTCTTGTATATGTGTAGATTCATTTTGTGGCCCAGTATGTGATCTATTTTGGAGAAAGTTCCGTGTGCTGCTGAGAAAAATGTGTATTCTTTGGTGCGTGGGTGAAAAGTTCGATAGAGATCTGTGAGGTCCATTTCTTTCAGGGTTTGATTAAGTTCCAAAGTGTCTCTGTTAAGCTTTTGACCTGTTGATCTATCCCATGTAGAGAGGGCGGTGTTGAAGTCCCCAAGAATTATCGTTTGGGGGTTGATTTCATGCTTTAGACGCTGTAAGGTTTTCTTAATGAATGTGGAGGGGCCCGTATTGGGTGCATATATGTTCAGTATTGTGAAATCTTCCTGGTGAATTGTACCTGTGACTAAAATGTAGTATCCATCCGTGTCTCTTATAATTTTTTTTGGTTTGAAATCCACTTTGTCTGATAGCATAATGGCTACCCCTGCCTGTTTTCTGCTTCCATTTGCTTGTAGAATTGTTGACCAGCCTTTTATTTTTAGAGCGTGCCTATCTTTTGTGGTGAGATGGGTTTCCTGCAGGCGACAGATTGATGGATTGTGATTTTTAATCCAAGTTTGTAATCTGTGTCTCTTGATCAGGTGAATTAAGTCCATTAACATTTAGTGTTATAATGGAGAAACTATTGTTAATTCCAGACATTTATTATGTTTAGTAGCTTTTATAAGTATATTGCTTCGCTTTTAATGGTGTTATGTTTGCCTTCTGTTCTCCTGGATATGCCTGTTTTTTTCTTCACGCTTGAGTATCATTTCTAGCATTTTTTGAAGGCCTGGTTTGGTGGCCATGTATCCCTTAAAGTTGTCTTTGTGCTGGAAAATTTTTCTTTCTCCCTCGATCATGACTGATAGTTTTGCAGGGTAAATCAGCCTGGGTTGACATTTTTGCTCATTCAATACTTGAAGTATGTCTCTCCAAGCTCTTCTTGCTTTTACTGTTTCGACTGAGAAGTCATTTGTTATTTTAATAGGTTTGCCTTTAAAAGTGACTTGTTTTTTCTCCCTTGAAGCTCTCAGCACCAGTTCTTTATCTTGAATGTGGAGTGTTTTAACTATTATTTGCCGCGGTGTGCTTCTATTTTGGTCGTATCTGTTTGGGGTGCGGAATGCCTCTTGTATATGAATGGGCCTCTCTTTTTTTAGATGAGGAAAGTTTTCCTTGATGATCGTTTGAAAAATTTCCTCAGGGGTGGTATTTTGAGATTCTTGCTCCGGTATTCCATGAATACGCATGTTAGGCTTCTTCAGGGTGTCCCATATCTCTTGGATATTTCTCTCAAGTATCTTTTTGGCTTTAACAACCTCTTCCATTGAGCTGGTTAGTACTCCCACTTTATCTTCAAGGTCTGAAATTCTGTTTTCTGCTTCATTAGTTCTGTTGATAAGACTCTCTGTGGCGTTCTGGGTTGAAGATAACTTGTCTTTTAGCTCAGTTTTAAACTCTGCTTGAGTTTGTTTTAACTGCTCTATGCCACTTTTTGTTTCTTGCACTGTTTTTCTCAACTCCTCCAGATGTCTGTTGTGTTCCTCTTCAAAGCGATTGATTCGATTATGTAATTCCTCCCGGATTTCCTCTTTCATAGTATTGAACATGGTAATGATCATATTTTGAAAGTCGTTATCCTGGGTCAGGCTTTCTTGGCCTTTTTCCGCGGGTTTGTTCTTGTTGGAGTCTAACATTATGGGATTAATTCCTTCAGTGGGAAATTTGTTTACTTGAGTGTTGCTTCTCATGGATTTGCACTTTGACTTTGGCATTGTCATTTTAACTCTTAAGATCTCTCAATTTCACTAAACTGAATTATTTGGCCTGGGGTACTGGTGGGTGGGGCCCGAACAGGGACTCACCTAGGGCATGGGGTGAGGCCCGGGTGGACCGCGCGTGTCCCGACCGGCGGAGCCGGAGCGGGGTGTGGCGAAAGGGGAGGATGGGCGCGTCGGCGTGGAGCTATTTAACCCGAGGGCAGCTGGGGCGGGGCCCGGGCGCAGGGGGAGGTCCTCCTCGTCCCTAGGCCCCCGCGCGGCTCCGGCTGGATGGCGGGAGTCGGAGCCGGGTCCCTGTGGGCTGACCTGGGGGTCCTAGAGCGCGCGGTGAGAGCCCGGCTGGATCTCGCGTACACGTCCCGACCGGCCCAAAAAATAGTTTTTAATAATTAGGCCTTATTTCCAATAAGATCATCCTTTAATATATTTTAATATATCCTTTATATACTGATGCAGAAGTGAACTTAGCTTTCATTTCCAAATGATAAAAGGGTTATTTGACCCTAAAAGCATGAGAATCAGTAGGTTTAGGGAAAACTCGGTACTTTCTCCTATCTTTCCTAAAATCAAGTATAAGTTCTCTCTTTTATAAAGATAATATATTGATAAGAAAAGTTTCCATTGGTAGAGATGTCTCTCAGGGCAGCCACTTCCTTCTCCCAGAGATAACATCTGTTACCAGATGCTTTATTGAATAATTGGATGACTCTTCTTTACCATACTTTCCTCCCCTCTGGGTCTAACTTGCCTCCTCTGCCAACAAGCACCACTGTCTTCTGTATATATTGTAAGTCCCACATCCTGGTTATCTACATCCTGGAGCCTGGTTGCTTCCTGAAAGTCTCTGGCATAAAGATATAACAATGACCTTTTCTTTCTTTAATTTCTTTTTTTCTTTAATTTTAAGGTCCTATTACTGAAACTTGGATGGTAGAAGAAAAGGGAAGACAGTAGCACAGCAGTCTGCCTGCATGGTTGCTGATAAATGACCATCACACAGCTTAAGGGAACAAGGAGTTGTAACAGTTACTCTTAACTATTGCTGTGAGAGAACACCCAAAGTCAGGCAACTTAAGGGAGAAAAGGAGGTTTATTCAGCTTACGGTTCCAGAGGGAAGGTACAGTCTCTCAAAGCAGAGGTGGCATGGCTGGCTGGCCAAAGCTGGAGGAGGCTAAGTCACCGCAGACATCTTGGAAGCTGAGAGCTGCAGACTGCTTGCTACAAAGGCTGACTTCTCCTGGAAGTAGGGTGAGACTAATCCACCTCAAGGCCCACCCCTTGTGACTGTCTTCCTCCAGCAAGGCTCCACCTCTCAAGGTGCCATGACCTTGCCAAACACATGAGACTGTGGGGGACACATTTCAAACCAAGACAGGAGTTTACTTTCTTACAATAGTCCAGTTATAGTTCTCAGTGCAGCTTGACAGGAGAGCATGCACCAACACCGGGGCCAAGGGAACTGCCCACATCATCACCACATAACAGCTGAGAGAGACAGTCCTTACTTGCCAGACCAGCATGTCTGGCCAGGTGAACAGAAGGATGCCAACTCTCTCAACCAGCTCTCTGTGATTTATCCAGGGCCTAATCCCACCCAGCATGGGCTGGATCTTGCCCATCAGCTGGACAATCTCCTTCAAGTGTGCTCTGGGCTTAACTCAACCATCAACTCTCTACACTGTGCCCAGAGCTCAAACCCTCAACAGTCAAGTTGACACCTGTTCTTAACTATGACAACTACCTTTGCAATTTTCATTATTTTAATTACTAGAGGGCAAAGTACTTTTGAAATAGACCAAAGACTGTATAAACAACTCTTGTGACAATACAGTATAGTATTAAGCTTGCCTTTTAGATTGGGGATCATTTTATTTAATGTCAAAGATGACCTTATTCGGTTCACGTGTTTGGAGGCTGAGGCAATAGGGTTCATGTTTGAGGCCAGACATCCGCATGGAAGACAGATGAGGCCTTACTCCCACCAGAAGAGAGATGACATAACTTTTCTACTGCTTTCTGAGACTTCATTGAAGTTTCTATTTTCCTTCAGGCTCCAACCAGCCATATTTTCTGCAAGATTTCTCATTGTAATAATTGTCTCTGAACATTCTTCCCTCCTACTGCACAGTGAGAAAACTAGTTTGATGTTCTGCATAGCTGCAGAAATTAAGAGCGATTTAAGCCATGCACAGAAGCTTTCTGCTAGTCATACAAATCTCCAAATGGCTAGACTCCAGATGGAACATAGTGATAGTGAACTTTTTAGAGCCTGTGAAATTTCTTATCTGTTTACTGATTCATTTCCTGTAATTATATGCAGCCAATCTTGTTACTAATAGCAGTATCAGTTCCTGGCTGGTACACAGGTCTGATTATCAAAAAGACCATCTTCCTTTCAAATACAAATCACTTCATTAGAGCCTCAGCGGTGACTTAAGAGACTATGTTTTTCTTACTGCTTTGAAGGGGTTCAGGGAATGGCACCTCAAATATGCCATTTTGACCTAAGAATTTGAGTTACAAGTAATTAAAAAGAAGCAGATAAAAGAAAATTTTGACTCCTTATTAGAAGGATGAATAATCTTCTTCTTCTTCTTCTTCTTCTTCTTCTTTTTCTTTTCTTCTTCTTCTTTTCTTCTTCTTCTGATTTATTTTCTTAATTTTATTTATTTATTTATTTAGCATGTGTGGTGGCAGGGGGGGGTAACTGTGTTCCTATGGAGGAACAAGGGTACTTTGGGAATCATGTTGGATTGCTTCTACCTTCTTTTTGCTTCACTCTGAGGTTTCCCAGGCTCTGTCCACCAGGGCCAGAAGTTCAGACCACTGTCATATCCTTTGTCATTTTTAGGAGGGGATTGGGATCCAAACTCAGGACCTTCTATTTACGAGGCAGTCTTAACCCCTGAGCCATTTACCAGTCTTTCTTTCTTTCTTTCTGTCTTTCTTTCTTTCTTTCTTTCTGTCTTTCTTTCTTTCTTTCTTTCTTTCTCTTTCTTTTTTTCTTTCTTTCTTTCTTTTTTTCTTTCTTTCCTTCTTTCTTTCTCTTTCTTTTTTTCTTTCTTTCTTTCTTTCTTTTTTTCTTTCTTTCCTTCCTTCCTTCCTTCCTTCCTTCCTTCTTTCTTTTTCTTTCTTTCTTTCTTTCTTTCTTTCTTTCTTTCTTTCTTTCTTTCTTTCTTTCTTTCTTTCTTTCCTTCTTTCTTTCTTTCTTTCTTTTAACTGAGTCTTGCTATATAACACAGTCTTTAAACTTGGAACTGATGTGCAAGCCCACACTGTGCCCAAAGTCATAATGACTGTTGCAGTCTCCCAATCGATGGGATTACAGGTGAGCATTACTTCAGACTTTGCTACAACTAATATATAAACATTATTATAAATAATATATATGTACAGAAAACCAGTATAGATAGATTTTAGTTACTATCTGTGATTGTAGACATCTACTGTGGGTCTTGTCTTTATATTGTTGAACAATGGAAAAGTGAAGTGGGGGAGGGTTCTGTAAGATTGTCCTACCCAGACAGTTATCCAGAGTGAGCAACAAATACCAACAAGATTCATCTCAATTTCAGGACTAGCTAATAATTTATATCATAGGTCTATTTCATTGCTAGACAAGGTGTCTACAATATAACTGAGACATGATTGTGACTCTTCCTAGTGACTATGTTCTACCGTCATGTGCTTTGGCAGAATCTAGAGATGTCAGCAGACAATCAGGTAAGAACTGCTCCATTCCACTTCTCTACTGGTCTCTGAAAACAACCAGGCCATGCTTCCCATTCCATCACTGACTTGTCAAATAGAAAATGAGTACTAATCCTCTTCTCTGGGAAAACAATATCTCCAAATTTTGTATATAAAGAATATGTTCGTCCCCGGACGACCCCAGACCCCTCCGAGCCACCCCGCCAGCTCCCCAGGTGAGTGAGCGAGAGAGCCCAGCCCAGCCCAACCCAGCCCCCCACCCCAGAGCCCCCCGCCTCCCGGCGAGCACCCAGGCCAACTCCGGCTTGGCCTGGGCCCTGCCCCAGACCCCAGACCCTCACATCCTCCCGCCCCCAGGCTCCTCTGCCGCCCCCCAGGTCCCAGGTGAAGAATTCTGCCATCAACATTAGACCCTCTGCCTCTCCGGGCCACCGGGAACCTACACACATGGTCCACGGAAGACACACTGCTACTCAGAATTCAATAGAGTCCAAAGGAAACGCAAGCAAAACTCTAAGGAACAAAGGGAACACAGGCCATACATATAGACTCCACTACAATCATTATATCACATGGGCGATATTCTTTTTTTTTTCCTTTCATCTTACTGATCCTTTCTAGTATCAATTGCTGTAGATCAACTTCCTCATACAGCCACCCCAAAAACATACAACTCCAGGGAGTACACCACTCACCCTCACATATCACCAAGATACTAAATCATAAAAGTGCACTACCATACTAATATTCGCCCCCTGATTACTTAACCTGACTTAACTGATGTACTAACAGCCTAATAGCATTATCTAGCATATAACAATAACAATACACAAACATACCCAATCCAAGGCAAGCACTAGTAATAACTGGCTAGTGTAACAATACCAACTACATCAGTTCAGTGAAAAACACACAGAAACTGAATGGTCCTACAAAACAAAACAACAATGCCCAAGTCAAAGTGCAGATCCACAAGAAACAAAACCCAAGAAGACCAAGCTCCCACCAAAAGAATTAATCCCATAATGATGGATTCCGACCAGAACAAATTCACAGAAAATAGCCATGAAAGCCAGACCCAACATAACAACTTTCAAAGTATGATCATTACCATGATTAATACTATGAAAGAGGAAATCCAAGAAGAGTTAAACAACCATATCAACCACTTTGAACAGGATCACAACAGGAACTTGGAGGAGTTGAGAAAAACAGTTCAAGAAACAAAAATAGGCATAGAGCGGTTAAAACAGTCCCAAGCAGAGTTTAAAATTGAACTAAAAGACAAGTTATCTTCAACCCAAAACTCAACAGACAGTCTTATCAGCAGAAAAAATGAGGCAGAAAATAGAATTTCAGATCTTGAAGACAAAGTGGGAGAATTAGCCAGCTCAATGGAAGAGATTGTTAAAGCCAAAAAGATACTTGAGAGGAACATTCAAGAGATATGAGACACCCTGAAGAAGCCTAACATGCGCATTCATGGAATACCAGAACAAGAATCCCAAAATACCACACCAGAGGAAATATTTCAATTCATCATAAATGAAAACTTCCCACAACTAAAGAATGAGAGGCCTATTGAAATACAAGAGGCATTTCGCACTCCAAACAGATATGACCAAAATAGAAAATCGCCATGGCAAATAATAGTCAAAACACTCCACATTCAAGACAAAGAAAAGGTGCTGAGAGCTTCAAGAGAAAAAAAGCAAGTCACCTTTAAAGGTAAACCCATTAGAATAACAAATGACTACTCAATGGAAACAGTAAAAGCAAGAAGAGCTTGGAGAGACATACTTCAAGTATTAAATGAGCAAAAATGCCAACCCAGACTGATATACCTGGCAAAACTATCTGTCATGATCGAGGGAGAAAGAAAAGTTTTCCAGCACAAAGACAACTTGAAGGGATACATGTCTACCAAACCAGGCCTTCAAAAAATGCTAGAAATGATACTCAAGATTGAAGATAAGAACAAGCATATCCAGGAGGACAGAAGGGAAGTATAATACCACCAAAACATAAATATTAAACAACACACTTACAAAATCTACTAAACATAAAAAATATCCAGAATTAAAAATAATTTCTCCATTATAACATTAAATGTCAATGGTATTAACTCACCGATTAAGAGACACAGATTACAAACTTGAATTAAAAACCACAATCCATCAATCTGCTGCCTTCAGGAAACTCATCTCACCACAAAAGACAGGCACGTCCTAAGAATGAAAGGCTGGTCCAAAATCTTGCAAGCTAATGGAACCAGGAAACAGGCAGGGGTAGCAATTATGCTTTCAGACAAAGTGGACTTCAAACTAAAGAAAATCATAAGAGACACAGATGGATACTACATTTTAGTCACAGGTACAATTCACCAGGAAGACTTCACAATACTGAACATATATGCACCCAATACGGGCCCCTCCACATTCATTAAGAAAACCCTACAGCGTCTAAAGCAGGAAATCAACTCCCAAACGATAATTCTTGGGGACTTCAACACCGCCCTCTCAACATGGGATAGATCAACAGGTCAAAAGCTTAACAGAGACACTTTGGAACTTAATCAAACCCTTAAAGAAATGGACCTTACAGATCTCTATCGAACTTTTCACCCATGCACCAAAGAATACACATTTTTCTCTGCAGCACATGGAACTTTCTCCAAAATAGATCACATATTGGGCCACAAAACGAATCTACACATATACAGGAAAGTTGAAATTCTAACCTGTGCCCTATCAGACTACCACGGACTAAAGCTTGACATCCACAACACAACAAACAAGAGAAAATACACTAACTCCTGGAAACTTAACAATATGATGCTGAATGAGAACTGGATTCAGGAAGAAATTAAAAAGGAAATTCAAGATTTCCTGAAAGTGAATGATAACGAAAATACAACTTACCAAAATCTCTGGGACACAATGAAAGCTGTTCTAAGAGGTAATTTCATAGCTCTTAATGCCTACCTCAAAAAAATGGAAACATCAGAAATAAACAACTTAACAGTGCAGTTTAAAGCTTTAGAGAAACTAGAGCAATCTGATCCCAAAAGTAGTAGAAGAGAGGAGATTAGGAAATAAGGGGAGAAATATCTGAAATTGAGATTAAGAAAACGATAGAAAAAAATCAACCAGTCAAAAAGCTGGTTTTTTGAAAAAATCAATAAGATTGATACGCCCCTAGCTAAATTAACCAAAAGCAAGAGACAGAGAAAACCCAAATTAACAAAATTAGAAATGAACATTTCTACTGATACCCAAGAAATCCAGAGAATTATAACATCATATTTCAAAAACTTATACTCTGTGAAGTTTGACAACACAAAAGAGATGGATGAATTTCTAAGTAAACACAGATTGAATCAGAAAGTTGTGAATTATTTAAATAGTCCTATAACATATAAGGAAATTGAGGAAGTAATCTCAAATCTTCCCACCAAAAAATGTCCTGGACCAGATGGATTCAGTACAGAGTTCTACCAGACATTTAAGGAGTTAATAACATCAATACTCCTTAAACTGTTCCATCAAATAACAAAGGAAGGAACACTACCAAATTCCTTCTATGAAGCTAATATCATTTTAATCCCAAAACCTAAAAAAGATTAACTTAAAACACAAAACTATAGGCCAATCTCTCTGATGAACACAGACGCAAAGATTCTCAACAAAGTCTTAGCAAATCGGATTCAAAAACATATCAAAAAGATCATTCACAGGGACCCAGTAGGCTTCATCCCCAGCACACAAGGTTGGTTCAACATACGCAAATCAATAAATGTAATTCATCATGTAAACCAGTCCAAAGTCCAAGACCACATGATACTCTCGATAGATGCAGAAAAAGCTTTTGACAAGATCCAACAGCCTTTTATGATCAAAACGCTAGGGACAGTAGGAATGGAAGGAACCTTTATCAATATAATAAAAGCAAGGATTATGCTCAATGGGGAACAATTGGAAGCATTCCCACTTCGATCAGGAACTAGACAAGGCTGTCCACTCTCACCACTTCTATTCAATATTGTACTTGAAGTCTTAGCTGAAGCCATAAGACAAGAAAGGGACATAAGAGGGATTCAAATCGGCAAGGAAGAAGTCAAGCTATCCCTATTTGCAGATGACCTGATCTTATACCTGAGTGATCCCAAAAACTCCACCAGGAAGCTCCTGGAACTAATTGAGAAGTTCAGTAGGGTGGCAGGATACAAAATATATGTGCAAAAATCAGAGGCTTTCCTATATGCCCAGAATGAAAGAAGTGAAAAAGCCTTGAGAGAAACAATCCCATTTACTATAGCCCCTAAAAAAATGAAATACCTTGGTATAAACCTAACCAAGGAGGTAAAAGACCTTTACAATGAAAACTTTAAAACCCTAAAGAAAGAAATAGCAGAAGACACCAGAAGGTGGAAGACCTCCCTTGTTCCTGGATTGGCAGAATCAACATCATAAAATTGACCATCCTACCAAAGGCAATATACAAATTCAATGCTATACCAATTAAAATCTCAAAGCAATTCTTTAAAGAAGTTGAACAAACAATCTCAAAATTCATATGGAGGCACAAAAGACCCAGGACAGCAAAGACAATCCTGAGTAACAAAAACACTGCAGGAGGTATCACCATACCAAACCTTAGTCTATACTACAAATCCATAGTTATAAAGACAGCCTGGTACTGGCTCCAAAATAGACACACAGATCCATGCATAAGGATTGAAGACCCAGATATAAGCCCACAAAATTACAGCCATTTGGTCTTTGACAAAGGGGCCCAAAGAATCCAATGGAAAAAGAACAGCATCTTCAACAAATGGTGCTGGCAAAACTGGATCTCCACATGCAGAAGATTAAAGATGGACCCGTACTTGTCACCATGTACAAGAATTAATTCCAAATGGACCAAGGACCTTGATATAAGGCTAGAGACTATAAAAACCATAGTTGAAAGAATAGGGAACTCCCTCGAGCTGATTGGGCTAGGCCAACATTTCTTAAACAGACATCCAATGGCACAGTCACTGCTACCAACTCTCAACAGTTGGGATCTTGTGAAATTAAAGAGCTTCTGTTCAGATAAAGAGATTGTAACATGAGCTCAAAGGCAACCCACAGAATGTGAGAAAATCTTCACTAAGCACATATCTGATAGAGCTCTACTGTCCAGGGTGGACAAAGAACTTAGAAAACTAAACATCAAGGAAACTAATGGCCCAATTAAAAAATGGGCCCTGGAACTTAAAAGAAACTTTACCAGGGATGAAATTAAAATGTCTAACAAATATCTTAAAAAATGCTCCACCTCTTTAGCCATCAGGGAAATGCAAATCAAAACTTCCCTGAGATATCATCTCACCCCGGTCAGGATGGCAAAAATCCACAATACAAACAACAACAAATGCTGGAAAGGATGTTGAGAGAGGGGAACTCTCCTACATTGGTGGTGGGAATGCAGGCTCACACAGCCACTCTGGCGAGCCGTCTGGAGATTCTTAAAGAAACTAAAGATTGAAATGCCATATCACCCTGTTATTCCATTTTTGGGAATAATCCCCCATGCAGGAGAGGTTCACCTCGATAGCACAACCATGACCATGTTCATAGCAACACTGTTTACAATAGCAAAGTCATGGAATCAACCCAAATGTCCAACCGTTGATGAGTGGATAAGGAAACTGTGGCACATCTATACAATGGAGTATTACTCAGCCATCAAAAATGATGAATTACTGGAATTTGCCAGGAAATGGATGTCATAAACAATTATATTAAGTGAAGTATCCCAGACCCAGAAAATTAAGTGCTGTATGTACTCCCTAATAGGTGGCTCCTAGTACCAAACCCACCCAGCCCATCTTGAGACACTCAAAGGTAAATCTATGTAATACCTACAGTAATTGCAAGGATTATGAACAGGAGGGATGGGGTTGGAGGGCCACACCAGAAACAAGGAGAGAAGTGACTATGTTACAGCAGAGAAAATAGGCCTCCATCAAGGACTGCAAGTAGGTAATGTGACACTTGGTTAAGTTCACAGACGTTCGTTCCTGATCATTTACAACTGAGGGGGTATGATCTCACCAGAAGGGGAGGGCATATAGTCTGGCAGATAAAAAGTAACCATTTTGCAAATGGGTGATTGACCCCTCCCTCACTGAGGTTTCCTACTTTTATTACATCTACCCTTGAATGTGCTCTTATAACAAAACTCCAGTTTAACAGCTTTTTGTCTCTGGCCAGGGGGTGACATACAATGCCCATCAGGATGGAGTGAAGGGCATTGCAGGAGCAGCAAAACTGCAAATGATAATCAACAAACCACAATCCAGAACTTCAGAGACTCTATATCAACCACCTAGAACTAGGCCAGCCTAATCTCTCCCCATCCTGAAGCTCAGGGACATTTGCGGAAGAGGAGGCGGTAAGAGTGTAAGAGCAAAGGATGGGAGGAGCAATGATTTGCAAGATACTCCACACAAGTTAGGGCCGAAGCAATCATAATTGGACTTTGCATGCCCGGCGCATTGTCCAACACACTATTGACCTCACAAAGTCTAGCATCTGCTAAAGGCACCAAGATCCTTGGAAGCAAGAGATTGACAGCCACAGCAGTGTTCCTATGCTTAAGGGGAACATGGGAAAGGGTTCTGGGAAATGCCACTGGGTCCTTGTGTATCATTGGAGAGGAGGGCCCAGACGAGAGTCAGGCATGCACAATAAAGGACTCTCTGGGAATTGGGGCGGGAGGCACTGGGGGATAGGGAGGGAGGGGTGAGAGGAGGGGGAGCAAAGGTTTCCGGGGGGAGGAGGAGGGAGGGAGGGAACTGGTGTACCTATTAAGTTTGTTTGAACGGAAATAATAATAAAAAGTATATAAAAAACACTAATTATTAAAAAAAAGAATATGTTCAACATACTTATTGCACATCTATAGACATTTGGAAGAAATCATTTTCTGAAATAGTTATTTGATCCAGAAATCATATTTCTTTATTTAGATTTCATTATGAAAGTTTTAAAATCATACAGGAATCCACAGGAAGAACACCTGCATGTCTAAAAGCCTTGGAACAATCGGAGGTCATAAACTAGCTGTATTTTCTTCTGGTGATAAGAGAAGTCAAACACTCCTTTTTCTCATTTCCAATTTTGTTACTTTCCCTTCCCTTCCATAAGTCGTACTAATTATAGATTGCCATGTACTAATTATAGATTTCCTTATTGTTATGGAGCACAAAGCCATAAATCATTTATTTTCTCTTTTCTAGAAACAAAAGCATGTATTATTGTAAAACATTTTTATGGAATGTGTTTCAGAGGCTTTTCATCATGACATATCTTGCTGTAATTTTGATTTTTTGCCTGTCCATTGCTGTTATATAATAACCTACTTACTGTTCTGCAAATGATATTTAAAATGTTCGGCTTTTGACCTTTACTAAAAATTAGGTGTTAAGCATTGTTTGAGAGATATAGTTAAAAACAAAATCTCCCAACTAGGAATAGTTCTTCACAAAAGTGATATTAAGTTCTCTTCAAATTAGCATTCAACCAGAATGTGACACGTCATAGACAACCCACCAAAAGATCCTGGAGACAGAAAGAAACACTGCCCCCCTTTTCATTACACATATGTTTCCAAGATTAGCAATAATTGCTCTTCAAATACGGGAATGTGACAACACCATTCATTACACATAATTTTTTCTCAATTTATCTGGTAATTAAGTAACCATCTGTCTTATTTATTTGGTTTCATACAATGGCAAGGTAAGTATTTATTTTTCTGACAGTAGTTTTGCAGGTGGGAACAGATAGGTCACCCAACAAAGTCTGGCTCTCAGCTTCTCATAGAAACTGGGGGCTGAAATCCTGTCTTTTCATGTTAATATCTAGAAGTAGTAAGTCCCCCTGACTTAAGAATGACATTCCAGGATGAGAAAGTGGGCAAGGGGTTCACATGGCGGTGATCAGCTTTTCATTCAAGAGACAGAGGAGGAAGCGACAAGTTTATTTCGGTCAACCTTGCATGAAAAAGAGAGAGAAATTTCCTCCTTTTTTAAAAAAAAGAATAATTGACTACTATTTTATTTTTTTCTTACAATATCATTTTAGGTATCTAGTAGTACATGTGGGTAAGTTAACATAAAACACATGTAGAAGTGAAATTCCTCTTTTATAATGTACACTTTCAGAGTGACTTTAATAGACATTATTAAATGTCTTTCAGAAAGTTTTGTCCAATTCCTACTTGTAACAGTCACTCTTTACTATTGCTGTGAGAGAACACTCAAAGTCAAGCAACTTAAGTGAGAAAGGGAGGTTTATTCAGCTTACGGTTCCAGAGGAAAGGTACAGCTCTCAAAGCAGAAGTGGCATGGCTGGCTGGCTAGAGCTGGAGGAGGCTAAGTCACCACAGACATCTTGGAAGCTGAGAGCTGCAGACTGCTTGCTGCAAAGGCAGACTTCTCCTGGAAGTAGAGTGGGACTTATCTACCTCAAGGCCCACCCCTTGTCACTGCCTTCCTCTAGCAAGGTGCCATGACCTTGCTAAACATATGAGACTGCGGGGAACACATTTCGAACCATGACATTACTGTCACTAGCAATGTATGTGTATTTGTTTTTAAAATCTTCAGTTACTTAGAATTGTGACACTTTGTGTGTTTTATAAAATGAATGGATGAAAATTATCTTATCTTTTGGTTTAAACTTTCAGTTTCCTGATTATTAGCTTTTCTTTTTTTTTAAGATAGGGCTGCACTATACTAAACTGGCCTCAATCTATGTAGCCCATGATAACGTCGAATTTCTGTTCCTTCTATCTTCACTTCCCCAAGTGTTAGGATTACAAGTGTGGGTTACCATATCTGGTTTATGCTGTTCTAGGATTCAAAATCTTGGGTTTTATAAGTGTAATGCAGAAATTATACCAGTCAAACCACATTTCTAGCTACTGTGTAGTGGAGTTTCTTTTCAAATGTGTTTTCTTTACTTCAATATGCTGCTTTCATTTAAGAACTTTTCTGTTGGTTGGTATTTTTTAGAATTAAAAAATACAAATTTAGACAATTACTGTTTCTACAGTTCTCTATTTTTTTAAATTAAAACAAGTAATTTTCAATATAATTCTGATACTTAATATAAGGATCGTAACAACTTGAAAAAGAGAAAATTCTAAATATGAAAATTAAAACTGGCCAGATGGCTAGTTTCTCAGAATTGCTCTTTGCAGATGATTCCCTTATGCTATGGTTGTTGGCTTTCCCCAAGGCAAGCAAACCAAGAGAGAACAGAATATGGCCGACAGGAAACCACAGTCTCCATATAACCTACTCTTTGAGATAATCTGTTATTTCTTCCATGTTCTATTCTTTAAAAAATAGTCACTGCATGCAACCGTCAGGGAATGTCAGGCGGGCATGTAAGACCGTGAACACCAGGAGGTAAGAGCACTTGGGGATCATCTGAGAAGCTTCCCACCACAGCACACTTCTCGGTCATTGTCTATAATTGCTATGACCCTCATAATATTTTTGATAAATAGTTGTTTGGTTTAAGGTAAGTTCCCTCTTTATTTTTCCATTTTTTTCACTTTTATTTTATGTTAGACAGAATTTTACTCTCTGGCATAAGTGGGCCTCTCACTCTCAACCCCCTTGCCTGTGCCTCCTCAGCGCTGGGATTGCAAGTGTGCACCAACATATCTAGCTCTTTGTTTTGCTTTAAAGTTCCAAGCTGAAAGTAATTTTTCTAAGTGTAAGAAAACTTTCCAGTGTTATGGAAAAGGTAGCTGTCCTGTTGATGTCTTGCACAGCTTACTTTTCCATATTGAATTCCTTTTTTTGTTTTTTGAATGTGTGCATCTATGATGTGTGTGTGTGTGTGTGCGTGTGTGTGTGCGCACACGCATATGCACGTGCACTCACAAGTATGAAAAGGGCACTGTGGGTGCCTGTGGAGGCCCAAGAGTAACATTGGGAATGATCCTGGATTGCTCTACTTCCTTATTGCTTTTTTTTTGTGGTTGCCCAGGCTCCAATCTCGAGAGTCAGAAGTGCAGATTGCTGCTGTTTCTAACCAATGTTTTTACATAGAATCAGGGATCCAGACTCAGATTCTTGGTACCTCTGATTTCAAGACAAAGGCTTCGCCTCTGAGCATCTCTCCAGCCACTCTATATGGAAGGTTTCGGTTCTTTTATTTGTTTTGTTTTGTTTTGTTTTTCCTCACTCTTTGTGCTCTGTTTATAGTGATGTCTCTTACTTCGAGGACATTTTCTTGAAATATTTCTTTATTTTCTCTTATTTATAGAATTCCCCTTGGAAAAATGTTGGACCTCCTTTTAGCATCATTTCATGGTAACTTTTTCCTCTATGTTATGTTCTACTTCTCATGAATTTTGTCATGTGTCTGCTGATTCATGCTCCTGTATACACAGTTGACAATGGGCTATTAAAATGTGGTTTGGGACTGGCAAGAGAGCTCAGTGGGTAAAGTCCTTGCACACAGATCTGGTGTTCTGAATTCAGTGCCCAGAGTTCCACAGTGCAACAGGAGAAAAATGAGTTCTTAAAGTTGCCCTTTGACTTTGCTCTATTGCATGTTTGTATACCCTCTGTTCCTTTGTCTCTGTCTCTCTCTCTTCTCCCTCCCTCTTCTTTTCCTTCTTCCTCAAATAAATAAACTATTTTTTAAATGTGGATTGAATTCTCTGTGAGAACAGAACTTTAGAGTTCAAAGATTTTATCTGGAGCACCTCAGTGAAGTTGAATGTAGAGTTCAAGTAAGGTTTTAAGTAGGAGAGTTCTAAAAAGACTCACTTAAATACCATTAGAAACACATAATGCAAAGGAATTACTTTCTTTTTGGATTTTTATCATGCTTTTATCCAAATGGAATATTAGAAGTGATTACCAGACCCTAGAAAATGAGTCTTTTAAAAGAAATCATGATCCTTTTTTTTTTTAAAACAATTTTAATCCACATAAAGTGAATTGCATTTGGAGAAACTAGGGAGTAATCACTTAGACTATGGGCTGGAGAGATGGCTCAGGGATTAAGACTCTGTCTCGCAAGCAAAAGGTCCTGAGTTCAGATCCCAGGTCTCATGTAAAACCGCCAGGCAGAAATGGTGGTGACCTGCACTTCTTGCCTTACTGGGCAGAGCCTAGGAAATCCCAGAGCAAAACAAAAAGGAGGTAGAAGCAATCCAGAATGATTACTTAGTCCTTGGTCCTCCACAGGGACACACAGTGTCCTCTGACACACACACACACAAATATAAATAAATAATTTAAATTAATTAAGTAAAGTTTATTACTCAGAATGTGTCTCCTATCATTTCAGTTCTTGCTGGGCTCCTTTGTGGAGAAGCCCAATAAGAAACCAGAATTCAACCTGCAATTTTTGTGGTTCAGATTCCCAATGCAAACGAAGAGATGAGTGCAATGTTGGGAATGTGTCATGTTGAGGTTTTCCTTGTGGATATCCAGGTATCAACTTGCTTACATCCCTTTGGCTTTCCCAAGAGGAACTTCCCAGTTTTACTAATTGTTCACAAGGTGGAGTAGGGTAAGGGAGATAATATAAGCCTAGTGACCAGTATTCTAAGACAGGACAATTGGACAATGGTGGCAGGTCTCTGTTTACTATGTGAATTTTTACCTAATATCATTTTTCTTGATGGTGCTGGGAATTGAACCCAGGGCCTCATGCATGTTGGACAAGTGCTCTACCACTGAGCTGTAATCCTAGCCCCAATATCATTTCCTTGTATTTTCAGTATATTATATTACAACAAACAGGTATTCCCCAAGACAAAGGTCCATTCTTTGTAGTTTAACCTATCCAGAAATTAGACCCATGATTGGAATACCAATTTCCAAGAGTTGCACAAACTCCTAGCTCTACTCTAGACATATTTCTGGAAATTCACTGACCACATTCTGAAGGTTTGTCTCATGCCACCTTTCTTCTTAACATTCCTCTCTCTGTGAGTTGCCTTTGTGCTCGAGTTACAATCTCTTTATCTGAACAGAAGCTCTTTAATTTCAACAGATCCCATCTGTTGAGTGTTGGTTGTAGCGACTATGCTATTGGATGTCTGTTTAGGAACTGTTGGCCTAGCCCAATCAGCTCGAGGAAGTTCCCTACCTTTTCAACTATGGTTTTTATAGTCTCTGGCCTTATATTGAGGTCCTTGATCCATTTGGAATTAAGTCTTGTACATGATGACAAGTACGGGTCCAGTTTCAATCTTCTGTATGTGGAGATCCAGTTTTGCCAGCACCATTTGTTGAAGATGCTGTTCTTTTTCCATTGGATTTTTTGGGCACCTTTGTCAAAGACCAAATGGCTGTAATTTTGTGGGCTTATATCTGGGTCTTCAACCCTTATCTATTGATCCGTGCGTCTATTTTAGAGCCAGTACTAGGCTGTTTTTATAACTATGGATTTGTAGTATAGACTAAGGTTTGGTATGGTAATACCTCCAGCAGTGTTTTTGTTACTCAGGATTGTCTTTGCTATCCTGGGTCTTTTGTGCCTCCATATGAATTTTGAGATTGTTTGGTTAACTAAAGAATTGCTTTGGGATTTTAATTGGTATAGCATTGAATTTGTATATTGCCTTTGGTAGGATGGTCAATTTTATGATGTTGATTCTGCCAATCCAGGAACATGGGAGGTCTTTCCACCTTCTGGTGTCTTCTGCAATTTCTTTCTTTAGGGTTTTAAAGTTTTCATTGTAAAAGTCTCTTACTTCCTTAGTTAGGTTTATACCAAGCTATTTCATTTTTTTAGGGGCTATAGTAAATGGGATTGTTTCTCTCAGGGCTTTTTCACTTCTTTCATTCTGGGCATATAGGAAGACCACTAATTTTTGTACATTTATTTTGTATCCTACCACCCTGCTGAACTTCTCAATTAGTTCAACAAGCTTCCTGGTGGAGTTTTTGGGATCATTCAGGTATAAGATCATGTCATCTGCAAATAGAGATAACTTGACTTCTTCCTTGCCAATTTGAAATCCCTTTTATGTTCCTTTCTTGTCTTATGGCTTCAGCTAAGACTTCAAATACAATATTGAATAGAAGTGGTGAGAGTGGACAACCTTGTCTAGTTCCTGATCAAAGTGGGAATGCTTCAAGTTTTTCCCCATTGAGTATAATCCTTGCTCTTGGCTGGTTGTATACAGTTTTTATTATATTGATAAAGGTTTCTTCCATTCCAACCTTCTCTAGGGTTTTGATCATAAAGGACTGTTGGATCTTGTCAAAAGTTTTTTCTGCATCTATCGTGAATATCATGTGGCCTTGAACGTTGGACTGGTTTATATTATGAATTACATTTATTGATTTGCGTATGTTGAACTAACCTTGTTTGTGTGGGATAAAGCCGTCTTGATCGCTGTGAATGATCTTTTTGATATGTTTTTTAATCCAGTTTGCTAAGACTTTGTTCAGAATGTTTGCATCTGTGTTCATCAGAGAGATTGACCTGTAGTTTTCTTTTTTAAGTGTATTTTTATTAGGTTTTGGGATTAAGACAATATTAGCTTCATAGAAGGAATTTGGTAGTGTTCGTTTCTTTGCTATTTGATGGAACAATTTAAGGAGTATTGGTGTTATTAGCTCCTTAAATGTCTGGTAGAACTCTGTGCTGAATCCATCTGGTCCAGGACATTTTTTGGTGGGAAGATTCGAGATTACTTCCTCGATTTCCTCATATGTTATAGGACTATTTAAATAATTCACAATTTCCTGATTCCATTTATGTAAGTTGTGTTTACTTAGGAATTCATCCATCTCTTTTGTGTTGTCAAATTTCACAGAGTATAGGGTTTTGAAATATGTCATTATAATTCTCTGAATTTCTTGGGTATCAGTAGTAATATCTCCATTTTCATTTCTAATTTTGTTAATTTGGGCTTTCTCTCTTTTGCTTTTAGTTAATTTAGCTAGGGGTGTATCAATCTCATTGATTTTTTCAAAAAACCAGCTTTTTGACTGGTTGATTTTCTCTATCGTTTTCCTAATGTCGATTTTGGATATTTCTCCTCTTATTTTGCTAATTTCCTCCCTTCTACTGCTTTTGGGATTGGATTGCTCTAGTGTCTCTAAAGCTTTAAGCTGCATTGTTAAGTTATTTATTTCTGATGTTTCCATTTTTTTGATGTAGGCATTAAAAGCTATGAACTTACGTCTTAGGACAACTTTCATTGTGTCCCAGAGATTTTGGTAAGTTGTATTTTCATTATCGTTCACTTTCAGGAAATCTTGAATTTCCTTTTTAATTCTTCCTGAATCCAGTTCGCGTTCAGCATCATATTGTTAAGTTTCCAGGAGTTAGTGTATTTTCTGTTGCTTGTTGTGTTGTGGATATCAAGCTTTAGGCCGTGGTGGTCTGATAAGGTACAGGCTAGAATTTCAACTTTCCTGTATATGTGGAGATTTGTTTTGTGGCTGATTATGTGGTCTATTTTGGAGAAAGTTCCATGTGCTGCTGAGAAAAATGTGTATTCTTTGTTGCATGGATGAAAAGTTAGATAGAGATCTGTAAGGTCCATTTCAGTAAGGGTTTGATTAAGCTCCAAAGTGTCTCTGTTAAGCTTTTGACCTGTTGATCTATCCCATGTTGAGAGAGAGTTGTTGAAATCCCAAAGAATTAATCGTTTTGGGATTGATTTCTTGCTTTAGACGTTGTAGGGTTTGCTTAATGAATGTGGGGGGGGCCCGTATTGGGTGCATATATGCTCAGTATTGTGAAGTCTTCCTGGTGAATTGTACCTGTGACTAAAATGTAGTATCCATCTGTGTCTCTTATGCTTTTTTTGGTTTGAAGTCCACTTTGTCCTGATAGCATAATGTCTACCCCTTCCTGTTTTCTGATTCCATTAGCTTACAGAATTTTGGACCAGCCTTTTATTTTTAGGATGTGCCTATCTTTTGTGGTGAGATGAGTTTCCTGCAGGCAGCAGATTGATGGTTTGTGATTTTTAATCCAAGTTTGTAATCTGTGTCTCTTGATCGGTGAGTTAATTCCATTAACATTTAATGTTATAATGGAGAAACTATTTTTAATTCCGGACATTTATTATGTGTAGTGGCTTTTGTAAGTGTATTGTTTCGCTTTTAGGTTTCGGTGGTATTATACTTCCCTTCTGTTCTCCTGGATATGCTTGTTTTTTTCTTCAAGCTTGAGTATCATTTCTAGCATTTTTTGAAGGCTTGGTTTGGTGGACATGTATCCCTTCAAGTTGTCTTTGTGCTGGAAAATGTTCCTTTCTCTCTCCATCATGATGGATAGTCTTGCAGGGTATATGAGCCTGGGTTGACATTTTTGCTCATTCAATACTTGAAGTATGCCTCTCCAAGCTCTTCTTACTTTTACTTTTTCCATTGAGAAGTCATTTGTTATTTTAATAGGTTTACCTTTAAAAGTGGCTTGTTTTTTTTTTCCCTTGAAGCTCTTCGCACCATTTCTTTATCTTGAATGTGCAATGTTTTAACTATTATTTGCTGTGGCGAGTTTCTAACTTTGGTCATATCTGTTTGGGGTGAGGAATGCCTCTTGTATATGGATGGGCCTCTCTTTTTTTAGATAAGGAAAGTTTTCCTTGATGATAGTTTGAAAAATTTCCTCAGGGGTGGTATTTTGGGATTCTTGCTCTGATATTCCATGAATATGCATGTTAGGCTTCTTCAGGGTGTCCCATAACTCTTGAATATTTTTCTCAAGTATCTTTTTGGCTTTAACAACCTCTTCCTCTGAGCTGGTTAATACTCCCACTTTGTCTTCGAGTTCTGAAATTCTATTTTCTGCTTCATTAGTTCTGCTCATAAGGCTCTCTGTTGAGTTCGGAGTTGAAGTTAAATTGTCTTTTAGTTTAATTTTAAACTCTGCTTGAGACTGTTTTAACTGCTCTATGCCTATTTTTGTTTCTTGAACTGTTTTTCTCAACTCCTCCAAGTGTCTGTTGTGTTCCTGTTCAAAGTAGTTGATGCAGTCATTTAACTCCTCCTGGATTTCCTCTTTCATAGTATTGATCATTGTAATGATCATGCTTTGAAAGTCATTATCTTGGATCTGGCTTTCTTGGCTATTTTCTGTGAACTTGTTCTGCTTGGAATCTATCATTCTAGTGTTAATTCTTTCAGTGGGAAATTTATTTTCTTGGGTTTTGTTTCTCTGTGGATCTGGACTTTGACTTGGGCATTGTTGTTTTTATCTCTTAAGACCTTCTTTCAATTTGGGCGTGTTTTTGACTGAACTGAATTGGTTCTTATTACTACTCTCGAGTAGTTATTACTAGTGTTTGCCTTGGAGTTGGGTATGCTTGTCTGTTATTATTGTTATTTTCTAGATAGGCTATTAGACTGTCAGCACATTAATTAAGTCAGGTTTAGTGGACAGGGGGTGAATATTAGTATGGTAGTACACTTTTACGATTTAGTACCTTGGTGATATGTAAGGGTGAGAGGTATAGTCTCTGAAGTTGTATGTTTTGTGGATGGCTATATGGAAAAGTTAATCTACAGTGATTAATTATTGACAGGAACAGGATGGTAAAAAGGGGTTTACTTATCTTTGGGCTGGATGTGATAGGATAATTTTAGAGGACTTCAGATGTATGGCCTTTGTCCCCTAGAACTTTGCTTGGGTTTTCTTTGGACTCTGTTGAATTCTGAGGAGCAGTGTGTCCCCCCTGGACCGTGAGCGACCTGGGCATGCAGAAAGGGCAGAAGTGCTGATGAGGACATACTTCACCCGGGACCTGGAATGAGGCCTAGTGGCCCTCCTTAGCCCAGAGCAGACTGGGTGATGCTCTGGCTAGCTGGTGGGAGGAGCTGGAACTAGCCAGTGACCTGGGAGGTGGGGGGATTTACCTGAGAAGTAGTTAGTCCTCCCTGGACCACAAGTGTCCCTGGTGTGTGGAAAGGCCGAAAATATTGATTTTGCTTAATCCATCACCTCAGGGTAAATAGAACAAAATGCAGGTCCAAACACCGTGAAATACTTAACCTAACAGCAATGCATATCTAAATACTGAAGAACGTTTGGGGAATTTTGCCATTTGCCATTATAATTATTACAGTTTATGCTCTCTACACCTCCTAATTTCTTCATTTTTTTAGTCCATTCAGCATCACTGCTGAGACAGGTTAAAAATTCTCTCTCTCTTAAAGCCTTTTAGAAGATAGAATGATGGTCAGGAGATGATGTTATAGAAAAGTAATAGCTGAACTGTTTAAGTTGTTGAATTGAATTACCATATCAAATCAATGCTTAAGTATTGATTTTATTAAGTATAGAATTTATTCTTCAATTGTGACATTTTACCCCCCCATGTATAAATGTCTAATGGAGGCTACAAAAGTTTATAATAGCTTATAATAGCTTATGTGAATATAAACTAATATTAAAACTATTAATATACACTGAATATAATTTTTGTAAATAATAAAATTTCAGGGGATTAATAAAATATTCTTTGGGTTTTTAAAGTCCAAAGAGACACATTTACAATCACCAAGATTTTAATAAGCATAAAAAGCAAGATAATGCTTTTAACCCAGACTTAGAGACTCACCCGAAACCAAGTTCACTGGATGCACTGTTTGGAGAATCATGCCTTTTAACATGTTTCCAATGTGCTGAATGGAAGTAGCTCTTTGCAACAACTGTTGTGAGCAGCCCTCATTATTATTATATATCCAGTGACACTAACAGGAACGTCAACTTGAGCATGCATTCACCAAATCACCTCACTTGTGCCTGAAATGTTAAAAAAATCAAAATTATAATAACTTAAAGCTATTTCCTAAGAGATTTATGCACCAGCACAAAGAAAAATTTTAGAAGATTGACCTCTTTCTACCCCATTCTTACCTAAACTATCAGAGTCTAAAAGGAACAAGAGGTAGAGATCACTTTTTGTAAGGCAACCTATATCCTAAATTTTAACTATAAAAAGAACTCATTTGGATCACAATTAACCTTGAAATACCGAAATGACTCTAGACTGTTGAAATGGTTCAGTGGGTTAACATACCTGCATACAAAGTTGATAATCTGAGTTTGAGCTCCAGGCTCCACATGCCAGAAGGAGAGAACTGACTTCAAAAGATGTTCTCTGACTTCTAAACACATGTCATGAGATGCTTCCTCCCCCCCTCATAAATATTTTTAAAAATACATGATTGCTTTGGGGCCAGTGAGATGGTTCAGCAGGTGAAGTTGCCTGTGTGCAAATCTTAGCAACTAGTGTTCAATCCTCTGAAGCCCATATTGTGGAATGAGAGAACTAATTTCTGAAAGTTGTACTCTGACCTCTACATGCGTGCCATGGGGCAGAGGCATACACATACTCTTTTTAAAAATAAAATACCTAAGCGACTTAAGAAGTAAAAGAGAGTATTCCACCTCTGTAAGTGAGATGAAGTTAGATTTCCTTAGGCTTGAAGTAAATGCATTCTGCTGCTTTACACGCAAAGCTTGGAAACTACACTCAGTGAAGCCAGATCTGGCTGCTCTGAAACAGAATCCACATCGGACCCCTCCACCACCTCAAGCTTATTGAAATCACAGCTAGTGAGAAAGATGGGAGCAGAATCTGATGTTTCTGCTTCTGCCTCCTTATACTGAGAACATGTAAATTAAATTCATGTAGGTTTGAATGAGTTGCTTTTGTGAATCCTTGCCCAAATAGTGAGAGAAACAACTTGAATGACAGAACTACTTGTGCTCGTGGTTCCACATGGTTCAGTCCATGGTCACCTAAGTTCACGTTTCTGCGCCTGGAGGGAAACAGAACATCATGGTGGCAGGAGCATGTGGGGAAGCAGGCTGCTCACTTACAGTGGAAAGGAGGAAAAGCCCAGCTTGCATGGAACTAGCTTGTTTTTTTCTTCTCTTTTTTTTTCTCACCCAGATTAAGTCTTCTTCCCTCCCCCATTTTTATGGGCCTCTGTGTGTGTGTGTGTGTGTGTGTGTGTGTGTGTGTGTGTGTGTGACATGAATATGTACGAATGTGGGTGATGAGTATATGGATCCCACATGCATGTGTGCATATGCCTATGGAAGCCCAAAGTTGATATGTGGATTCATCCTCAATTGTTCTACCTTATTTATTTTTTTTAAGATAGAGTCTCTATTCAAATCCGGAGCTGGCCAATTGTTTTAGTCTGGCTAATCAGATTCCTCTGGAGAGTCCCAGTCTCCATTTTCTGGGGCCAGAATTATTAGTTGACACACGCACCAGCATTTAGGTCTTCTCTTCCTATTCCTCTCTAGAAATACTATCACAGGCATACCTAGAGATGTGTTTACTAATCTCCTAGGAACTTCTAATTTGGCAATCAAAAGTGAACGACCACGATTTGAAACATGAACATTGAATGGCATTGTTATACTGGGCTCTGAAGTCTGGATTGAACTCTGACCACAGTCACTTGTTAATATAGGCCAAGAATGCCTAGAAAACTTGACTCTTTGTCTGTCTGTCAGATTATCTATCTATCTATCTATCTATCTATCTATCTATCTATCTATCTATCTATCTATCTATCTATTCTATCTATTCTATCTATCTATCTAATTATCTATCTATCTATTTATCTATCTATCTATTGTGTGTGTGTATCAGAGGGCACTGTGTGTCCCTGTGAGGACCAAGGGTGACTTCGGGAATCATCCTGGATTACTTTTACCTCCTTTTTGCTTTCCTCTGGGATTTCCCAGGCTCTGCCCACCAGGGCTAGTTCTTGGCTGTTTCTGTCTGGTGTTTTTTTACATGGGACTCTGAAAACCTTCTAAATCTTATATGTCAGCTATTGACAAGTAGCCCCCTCCAGAACACAAATAAGCCTGACTTTGAGAGACCCTTTTAGAACTGTGCCCATGGCAAGGTTTCATAAGATCAACCACTTTGAAGCTGGAGAGCGCAGGCCTCTATAACACCATACCTTGGTAGTCTTTAAGGTAGTTGATCTGCAAAGTCTCTTGCATTTGACTTGTTCTCACAGATATCTAATTACTTCCCACTGAGACCTACTTCTATTCTAATGGAGCAGATAGGATTTAGCAACTGAATAAGACTTTAAATTGGACTTCACTATGTGTTTAATGGATTTGTCTGATGATTCATTTATTTGCTTATTTATTTATGATAGCTGTCAAACCCAGAGCCTTGCACATGTTAAGCAAGTAGCATGTATCTGAGCACCTTGACCAGACTTCAAGTGCATTATTGAGAATTGTTATTATTTTCCTTTAAAGAATAGTAAACCAAAAGCAAAGATTGAAATATATTTGTACGTGATTCATGGAACCTTCTTTTATCCATAAAAGAGATAAGGAGTCTGCAAAGCAGGGCAAGAATTGGCCATGATAACTTAAAGGCAAAGATGCAAGGTTGATCCTTTTGTCTTCAGAAGGTGTGCAACTTGAATAGTACCAATAAATCAACACCTTTATTTCTGGTACCTGTGCACATTTCCTTGTGCGACAATGAGAAGCGTGGGTGATTGACTGTGGTCAGATAGATTGGAGGAGAACTCAGCACTCAACCTTGAATCCTCCTGCAACAGAAGGTGTTTAGTACAGAAAGGCACAACTGTCCAAAGTGCAAAAAATAAATGATTACTTGACCCTAAATAGGATATCTAAGCTATCACTCCTCCACCCGAGACTCAGGAAACATCAAGGAATAGGGGACAGTAAGATTGTAAGAACCTGAGTAGAACAATGATAGGCCAGACATTATCTCTTGGACATGACAGGGCTGTGGTACACATGGTTTCACAGCAGATATGTGTGCTTACACAAGAATTACACAGGAATTGTCTTATCAACATCTCACTATGAAAGGGGAAAGATCTCGAGAAGTTTCATACCTCCCTGAGAGACTGATGATGACTAATGCTGACAGAGAGGAAAGGAAGTTGCTTTCCTTAATGATCACTGATACTTGCTGAAGCATGAATCATGTCAGGCATATGTCATCAAAGGCAAACCAGATGAAATATAGTGAGCCACACAATTGAAAAGACAAAGATAGGAGGGAGCATGGCAGAGGAAATGAAAAATTATAAGGGGAATGGGATTGAGATTAAGAGGTAAAATACAAAAATTTACTATACTAATATATGCAACCCTAAAAATACATATATGAATTTAAAAAATATGTGTGATTGCTGAAGGTTCATGAGATGGCAAAATTATCCTGGTTCAGCAGCTGAGACCTAAAGGTTGTCCAAGTGTTCTTGTCCAAGGAACTGGAGGAAGAGTTGGCAGAGATGGAAGAAGACAATGTGACTACAAAAGCAAAGATTTAAGGGGTGAGGCCACAAACAAAGGAATGCTGACCACTAGCAGAAACAGGGAAGGACAGGGAATAGAAAAGTAAAATCTTCCATGGCTAGAAGAATTTCTTTCAGTAATACAGAATTGATTCCAGATGATAAACCTGAAATGAGACCAAGAAGCTGTCACAACATGTATTTGTCATTGCCCTCTCTCCATGTACCTGGTAACCCACAGATAGGTATTGCAATGACATTTTTTCTTCCCATCTTCCTGCAATTACTAATATGGTAAAAGTTTTGTGGAGGAATATCACAAAGGTATCTGAAGTTTGGGGGAAGTTTAGCAACTTAGCAACTTCCATTTTGTGTGTTCATGTGTGTGCACTTGTATATGCTGTGTGTGTGTGTGTGTGTGTGTGTGTGTGTGTGTGTGTGTGAGAGAAAGGTTGACATTGGGTATTTTCCTCCATCTTTCTCAACATTACTTTTTTAGACAGGTCCCCATTTTTAGCTAGGCTGATTGGCTATCAAGTCCCCCAGGATTCCCTATTTCTGACCCCCCAGTGCACTAGGGTTACAGACATGAACTACCCTTACCAGATTTTTAAAGGGATGGAGATCTGAACTCATGTCCTTATGATTGCACAGCAACCACTTTACCCATTGAACCATTTCTCCAGTTTTGCAAGCCTTTTAATGTGGATGTTTTAAACATAATCTTGCACCAAGTTATGAATTTCAAAGAAAATACACAACAGAGTAAGAAAACCAAGAAGATTATAAATATATAATTGAAGATCTGCTGCAGTTCGCCTGCATGGTTGCCGATAAGTGACCATCAAATAGCTTAAGGGAACAAGGGGTTTATTTCCTTATAACAGTCCAGTTACAGTTCTCAGTCCAGCTTGATGGGAGAGCATGCATCAACACACCAGGGCAGAAGGAACTGGCTACACCAACTCTACATAATGGCTGACAGAGATGATCCCTACTTGCCAGACCAGCATGTCTGGCCAAACGTACAAAAGGATGCCAACTTCTTCAACCAACTCTCTGTTTTATTTATCCGTTCAGGCTCTAGTCCCACACACCATGGCTGGGCCTTCCCCATCCACTAGACAATCTCCTGCAGGTTTGCTCTGGGCTTAACTCAACCATTAAATCTCTGCAACTGTGCCCAGAGCTTAAACCCTCAACAGTCAAGTTGATGACTGTGCCTAACTATGACAGATCCAACTTGGCTCTGACCTTTTTACCCAGATTGGTCACGCCATCATCTATCATAGATTTGTTCCACTGAGGAATGACTGAAGTACATACTATTTAGTTTCAATACATACTAACAAAATTCTCATAGAACAAACAACTGGACTTAGATTTACCTTCTGGAAGAATTTCTTTGCTGATAAATGACCATCAAACAGCTTACAAAGGTAATGAGCAATCAATATACAATTTACCTGTCATTCATGTTCAGAATTATTAGATAGTAAGTAACATCTTGCAGTGGATATGATTCATACATTGGAACCACTTTGGATTTTGTTCTACAATATATGAAAGCACACATCAATTTCCACTGTGATTTTATCTGCAATAGATACTTGCAATGTGCAACTTGTTTTAAAAACAAGTTGTCCTTCAAAGTAATCCTTCCCAGAAATGCTGACTTACTTGGCACTTCTTCCTCCAAAGATTCAAAAAAACAGCAAATTTGCCTTGAGCCCAAATGATCATTAATTTCAAAACAACCACATTCAGAATTATTAGATAGTAAGTAACATCTTGCAGTGGATATGATTCATACATTGGAACCACTTTGGATTTTGTTCTACAATATATGAAAGCACACATCAATTTCCACTGTGATTTTATCTGCAAATGTCAAGTAAGTTTACTCAATTTTTCTTTCCATCAAATATGCTTCTTACCCCCATTCTTATTAGCTTAATTGTTTTAGTGCTTTCTAAGTGTCATCCTTTAGGGATACAATTCATGACTATCCAAATTATGAGCATGAGGAGTTTATAGCCAGACAGGGACTCCAATGTGCTTTATTATAATGCTTTTAGATGAAGTAAATATAACTGGAAGGAGACACACACATAAGAAAGCAATCAGGGAAAACTATGTAACTGTCATTCTACTGGATTCAAAGCCATCTTCATCCACGAAATTTACACAAAAATTTTTAAGAGGTTGTCAGATTGATTTGTTTTAAGAAGGTTATACTAGAAAAAAGACTTTCTTTGGAATGTACAAAAGGAGAATAAAGGGCTATGGAACTTGAGTTCTGTCACTGATTTTACATTTTTCATAATATCTAACTCAGAAGTTCCAAGATTTTAATAAGCATAACAATCAACTAGAAAACTTATGCAATACATATTACTCTAATCATCTATTATTATTCTTTCCATATTTTTCAGAAAATTACTAGGTGAAGTGGGCATCTGATTACATATGATTGAGATATGAACAAGGGTTTCTGTAGAGAAGTTGCACCTATAAGGCTGAGGGCCTGCTTAGAATGGAAATGATGTGCAGAGGTTGGAATGCCACAAGTTCAGACCCAAGTGATCCTGGTGTTAGAGAAAGGGAAAGCACAGGTCTATGATAATTATTCTTTATTATAAAAAGAGCTATAGGGTCACAGTTTGACCTTAAGGTGAGAGAGCATCCAGACACCTTAAAGTAGAAAGACCATCATGAACATATGCAGCAACATGGTGTTGGGAAGGGGCGGGAGAATCTCTGCAGGAAACTAATGGGACAAAAGAAACTTCTAGCCTTCCTACCTTTGCAAAGTGGTAGGACCTTTGTATCATGCACAACAGACATGTGCCAGGGGTCTGTTTGATGGTGACCTGGAGAGCAGGGAAAGGAGGTTGCAAGTGGCAGAAGAGAACTTCCAGAAGCCATAGCGAAGAAAAGCCTGGGTTCTGCGACACTCAGAAGGTTATGATCTAGTATTTGGTCCATCTCTAGCCTCCTGTTTTATTTTTATTACCTACTGTTGCCACACAATGCATTACCCAAGAAACTTAGGTTAAGAATGGGTTTATTGGCTCACAATTCCAGGTTACAATCCATCACGGCAGAAGAATCACAGCAGCGGGGGCCAAGGAAGCTGGTCACATCCTATTGACAGTCAAAAATAGAAAGCATTGGGTGTCTCCGTGTTTGTTTGTTTGCTTTTCTTGCCAGCTTTACACACCCTCAGACCACCTGTCTGGGGATGGTCCTACCCACAATAGTTTGGATCTTTCCACAACAAAACAAGACAATCCCTACAGGCATGACCAGAGTTAACCTTAGTCTAGAGAAAGCCTCTCAGGTAGGCATGGAAACTGGCTTTTTAGGTATAAGGTTTATAATTGATATCAATTAATAGATAGATATTCATTGTGCATTCCTGTATATGCACTAATATCTTTGTGACTATTAGATTAGTCCTTGGTATATACAACCAGACTCTTCCCTTCCACCAATTAAAAGGCTAATGTCATCAGATAGTGTTTAAGACCAATGATTAGAGATTTTCCTGCTTTGCTGAAACTTTCTTAACTGATATTTGAAAAAAAGATCATGATTTATAATTTCCTTTGTGCTGTAACTTCAAAACTTCAAAAAACTGTTATTATGTTGGAACATGAAATTTGGAATGACCATACTTGGTTCTTAAATAAATTATGTCTTATCCACTGTGCAGTGAGAGTTGTGATTTTGGCATCAACAGAGATAAACTGAAAAAAATAAACATAGAAACCTTAGATTCTTTTTTCTTCCACATTTTATTTTTTTTCCTAATCAAAATCATACAAGCTCAGTAAGTACCCCTGTTCTCTCCCTCCCTCCTCCCCTCCCTAGTCATCCCCTCTTGCACTGTCCCCCCTTCCCTCCTTCCTTTCACCTCACTCCTTCCCTCCTCTCCCAGAGCCTCCCCCTCCCTCCTTCCCATTCCCTAGAGGATCCCTTTGTGTGAATTCCAAACCTCCCTCTGAATTCTTCACCCTCGTGAGGGTTCATGTCTCAGTGGCATAGCACAGAGCTCCTTTTTGGGCTCCCCATAAGTATAGAAATTCTATTATGACTGTTTAACCCCTTGCCTCTAAGGGTCCTACTGCCTGGAGCCTTCTCCCTGAGATCTGTGCTAAATTTTGGGGGGTTGTTGACCTGTCAGCCTTTGTGCAGGTCATACAAAGTCCAATTATGGCTACTGCATCCCTAACTTGTGTGGAATATCTTGCATATCCTTGATTCTCCCCATCTTTAGGCTCTTACAATCTTGTTGCCCCCTCTTCTGCAAAGTTCCCTGAGCTTTAGGATGGGGAGAGATTTGGCTAGTTTGGTTCCAGGTGAATAATGTAGGGTCTTTGGTGTTCTGAATTATGGTTTGTTGTTTTCAAGATTCTTGAATACACATTTTCACTGACATAATCAAACTGGATGTCCTCTAATTTGTATTCAACTTTGGAGATTCTGCATTTTTTGCCATTTTAATAATGTCACACTAGTTTCATAACTAGATTTAATGTGCACATATGCACATTTAAATGGAAAAATATAACATTATACTAGGCAAGTACTTTGTACTGACCTATAATCCCAGCCTGATAATATTGCTTTCTAAGTGGACCTTTCAGCTCTCAAGAATGCTTTATCATTTTTCAGTCATCAATACTAAATAAGATAGTCATAATACCATTGGGAAAATAGAAATTATTCAGAAGAAGCTAAATAGCATAGGAAGAACTTGTCATTGTGTGAATGTGAATGTGTTTTGTGTGTGTGTGTGTGTGTGTGTGTGTGTGTGTGAGAAGAGAGAGAGAGAGAGAAAGAGAGATAAGAGAGAGAGAATGTACGTTTTCTTAAACAGGAACCACATTTTTCCTACTAAGCATAGCACCTTTAGTGCTTCTTATTGTTATGTGATGGCTAAAGTTACAAAACTGAACTTAAATATTAAGATATCTCATTGTTATGATGGAGAGGTTAAGAAATATGATTACTTTTCTTTTTATTGGAATATCACCTCAATAAAGGAATGTGAAAACTTTTTGTTGAAAAACAAAACTTCTCTACAAGAGGCAAGAAGAAAGATAAGATTCAATAAATGTTAAATGAATGAGACAATGAATGGATGAACAAACAAGCAGATAGATAAATGGATAAGTGAGTCACAGATTGAAGTTAAGAATGAACGAGAAACTCAGACATGTTTTTGAGAGTGTCAAAAGCACAATTTTTCTCACATATGCCTAAGGGTCAAGGATTTATATCTTCCCAAATAGAAACACAGTAACAAGAAGCCTGACCTGAATACCAGGCAATTTATTTTCTTAATAGCTATTAGTGTTAACTGCTTTGTTGTTCACAATTGCTAGATTCATTCTGATAAGACTGGCAATTTCTGGTATTACAGGTAGACAAGGACTTCTTTATAACATATCCACCATAGAGAATGTTGTAATTAGCAGAAATCTGTGAATTCTGCCACATACCAAAACATTTATAAGCAACAGGAATAACCCTACTCTATGCACTTTAGTGTGTTCTCTCTTCCATGAAAAGATTATTTGAGGTGTATATGACAATATAACATAGGCAGTATGATTTAAAACTATGGAAAGCCTGCATAGAATGCTCTTAAGTATCTTTTAAACACGTTAAGGATCATATACCACCTGAGAATGCAGGCTCATACAACCACTCTGGCGAGCTGTCTGGAGATTCTTTTTTTTTTTTTTTTTTTAATTTATTCAACTGTGCGCATGTGCGTGTGTATGTGCGCGCGCGCGTGTGTGTCTGTGTGTGTGTCTGTGTGTGTGTGTGTAGAACCACGGACAAATTCGCGAACCACCATGGACGCCTCCACCTCCTTCTACCCAGGGATTCACAGGCTCACGCCCTGTGACCGGAAATGCAGGCCGCCCCCGCTTCCGCCTGGCGTCTATACGTGGGATCTGGGATCCGAACTCAGGACCTTCCGCCTGCAAGGAGGAGGCTTAACCCCTGAGCCACCTCTCCAGCCCCTGGAGATTCTTAAAGAGATTAAAGATTGAAATGCCATATGACCCTGCTATTCCACTTTTGGGAATAACCCCACATACAGCAAAAAATTCACTTCGATAGCACAAGCACGACCATGTTCATAGCAGCACTGTTTACAATAGCAAAGTCATGAAATCAACCCAAATGTCCAACAGTTGACAAGTGGATAAGGAAAATGTGGTACATTTATACAATGGAGTACTACTCAGCCATCAAAAATGATGAATTACTGGAATTTGCCAGGAAATGGATGTCATTAGAAACAATTATATTAAGTGAAGTATCCCAGACCCAGAAAATTAATCGCCGTATGTACTCGCTAATAGGTGGCTCCTAGAACCAAACCCACCCAGCCCACCTAGAGACACTCAAAGATAAATCTCTGTAATACAGTAATTGCAAGGATTATGAACATGAGGGATGGGGTAGGAGGGCCAAACCAGAAATAAGGAGAGAGGTGACCATGTTACAGCAGAGAAAATAAGCCTCCATCAAGGACTGCAAGTAAGTAATGAGACATCTGGTTAAGTTCACAGACTTTCGTTCTTGATCACTTACAACTGAGGGGGTATGATCTCACCAGAAGGGGAGGGCATATAGTCTGGCAGATAAAAAGTAACCATTTTGCAAATGGGTGATTGATCCCTCCCTCACTGTGGTTTCCTACTCTTATTACATCTACCTTTGAATGTGCTCTTATAACAAGACTCCAGTTTAACAACTTTTTGTCTCTGGCCAGGGGGTGACATACAATGCCCATCAGGATGGAGTGAAGGGCATTGCAGGAGCAGCAAAACTGCAAAAGAAAATCAACAAACCACAATCCAGAACTTCAGAGACTCTATATCAACCATCTAGAATTAGGTCAACCTAATCTTTCCCCATCCTGAAGCTCAGGGACATTTGTGGAAGAGGGGGCGGTAAGAGTGTAAGAGCACAAGGATGGGAGGAGCAATTATATGCAAGATACTCCACACAAGTTAGGGCCGAAGCAATCATAATTGGACTTTGCATGCCCCATGCAATGTCCAACACACTATTGACCCCACAAAGTCTAGCATTTGCTAAAGGCACCAAGATCCTGTGGAGGCAAGGGATTGACAGCCACAGTAGTGTTCCTATGCTTAAGGGGAACACAGGAAAGGGTTCAAGGAAAAGCCCCTGGGTCCTTGTACGTCATCAGAGAGGAGGGCCCAGAGGAGAGTCTGGCATGCACATTAAAGGATTTTCCCGGGATTGGGGGGGGCGAGGCACTGGGGGATGGGGAGGGAGTGGTAAGGGACGGGGGAGCAGGGGGGTAAGGGGGAGGAGGAGGGAGGAGTGAGGGGAGGGGGAGGAGGAGGGAGGGGGAGGGGAGGAGGAGCAGGGTGGAGGGGGGAGGAGGAGGAAGGGAGTCAACCGGTGTACCTACTAAGATTGTATAATAATAAAAAATGTTAAAAAAAGGATCATATACCACCTGAAAAGTAGATCAAATACTTAAATTCAGATTTAAATTCCTTTTTTTTTAAATGTATATGCTTGCATTTGGGGGAAGATATGTGCATATGTGTTTGCATATGCATAAGTGCATGGGAGGGGATGCAGATAAATATGTATGTGGTTATAAAGTCCCCAAGTTGATACCTGAGACATTTCTCTGTTATTTTTACTTTATTTTTAAAAAATAGGATCTCTCAATTGAACATGGAAATCAAGGATTGGCAAGAATAGCTAAACAGTTTGCCCTGAGAAATCCCTGTTCTTGCCTCCTGAGTGTGTGGATTACAAAAACAACAGTCTGTGTGAGATTGTACACTGCCCACTCAATTTTTCGTACAGGTTGTGGGTATCTGAACTCCAATTTCATGTTTGTGCACCAAGCACCTTATTTACTAAGCCATCTCCCAACTGTCCCCCACAACCACAAAGTTATACTATCCACTTAATAACATCCCACCCACCTTTGGTCAAGTAATTCTAATTAAACTCAGTAGATCATTTACAAAAAGAAGGCATGACCATAGGAGAGGACATGGAAAGAAGGGTTTTTCACTGGGAGAAGGAGAGGAAGGAGAAGGCAATGAGGGTGAAAATAACTGAAATTCACTAAATAACATCTGATGTTCCCAAACAATTAAAAACACATAATAACATCCTGGAACTTCAAAATCATTTAAAGATTGTAGGCATAGATTTTGTAAGTTGTGAATTTAATAAGATTCTGCCAGTTGCATTTATTTTTAGTATAATTGTTTTCAAACGAAATAAATTTCATAAACTCCATTAATATGCAAAACAATTTATAAGGACAGATTTAGATAAAATGGAAGATATTTTAATAACAGACTTCAAGAAAGTGAGAGTATTTGAAGAATTAAGTTGCCAATGAGAATTGGGGAAGACTCTAATTACTTTAGTCAAATAAGAAATAGACTATTTCTTAAAGATAAAAGCACTAAAATACAAGATGTTTGATAAATGGACCAGACAGAGTAATAAGGAATTGTATAAAGAGAACATTTATCAGTGGATGTGATTTTTTTAACATTCAAATTTTTTGTGTATGGGGGTAAATGGGTGGGTGGGTGGATAGGTGTGGGTGTGGGTGGATGTGTGTATTAGAGGGTCCCTGTGGAGGACCAATGACGACCTGGGGAACCATCTTGAATTGCTTCTACCTTCTTTTTGCTTTGCACTGGGAATTTCCAGACTCTTCCCACCAGGGCTGGAAATGCAAGCCTCTGCCAGCCATTTCCACCTGGTGTTTTTAATGTGGGACCTGGCATCCAAACTCAGGTCCTTCTGTTTGTGAGGTAGAGTTCTAACCCCTGAGTTTTCTCTCCAGCCCCCTTTTCATATTTAGAATGTGAAGAAATGCATTTTTTTCTGTTTAGGGAAAAAACACTCTATGTATATATATTTACAGAATTTTTATTTATCATTAATATTCAATGCATGCCATATATCCTAGCAGACAGTTACCATCAAAACCTTACTATTCTATAATAGCTTCCTTGCTTTCATTGGATTGAGTATTATTGTGATAGCCATTGACAGCTTGAGAACAATTTTCACTATAAGCAGCTATGATTGTTAATGTAAATTGTCACCTTGACAGGATCCAGAATCACCTGTGACACTGGCCTCTGAGTATACATGTGAGGGATTATTTAGATTAAGGTTAACCTCTGGGAATATCTTTGAAGGATTATCTTGGTTAGGTTATTTGATGTGGGATGGCCCCTTCTTAACTGTGGGCAGGACCATGTCCTGAATAGGAGTCATGGTTATGTAAAATGGACAAAGTGAGGTGAACATTAGCATTCATTTGACTCTTTACTTCCTTATGGTGTGGATATGATGTGAGCGGATGCTTCAGGCTCTGCCACCTTGACTTCCTCTACATGGCGGACTGTGCCCTTAAACCATGAACCAGAATTTAGTCTTTTCTCCCTGAAATTGATTTTGTCTGACTATTTTTTTTAAATCACAGCAACAGAAAAAGTAACTAAGATAAATGATTTAATTAAATAGTTGAAAGTTAACTCCATGAAACAGAAAGAGCCTTGAATATAAAAGTCAATTGACCTGGTTTTGGTTTCGATACTTATTAGATTATCTTTATTAGAAATTGATTTACATGTTCTAGACTCTAGTCAGATATTCTCAACCAAGGCAACACAAACTTTTATAGGCCTTTGTGAATATCTCTAGATATTTGTTCACTATTACAATGGATTATTTTGCTAACAGTATTTATCGCTCCGGAGATAGATGCTTGCATGTGTATGAGTATATAAGTATGCGTGGAGAGGTTGACATTCCACTGAGTGTCTTCCCCATTTGTTCTCCACTTTACTTATTGAGGGAGCATCTCTCCGTTAACCTGGTGTTCACCAATTCAACTAACCTAGCTAGCCAGCTTGAGCTGGTGATTGATCTCTTGTCTCGATCTTCAGGGGGTTGCCATTGTAAATGGACACCATGTCCCTGCTGGGCTTCAACATGGATGTTGGGGGCCAAAACTCTGGTCTCACATTTGTGAGGTAAGTGCTTTATCTACTGAACCATCCTTTCAACCCCCATTAGCTAAATCTTGCCAATCCTTCCAGTTTTCTTTTTCTTTTTTGGCAAAGGCATACATAAGCATTTTAATATTTTATTTATTTGGGAAAGGGAGAGGTAAAGAGAGAAAAGGTATGCACATACCACAACATGTGCGTGGAGATCAGAAGACAGCTTAGGGAAATAGGTTTTCTTCTTCGAATCAAACTCAGATTGTCAAGTTGGCAAATGCCTGCCTTTATCCTCTGCTAAGCCATCTTGCTTGCCCCTAAACATTTTAGATATTGCCAATTTTATATATGTCTTCCAGAATTATATACTTAGATTCTTCATTAAGCATTATTAACTGAATTAGTCTGAAGGTCTGAGCTGAGTTTGCATGATTCATCAAAACTATTTCTGAAGCATGAGCAGTTCGCAAGGTAATGGGATTCAGCAGGGTGCAAGATGGGCACAATTCTTGCCTTACTGGAATTGGAGTTTATCCCCACATTACTCAAAGATTCTATTACAGAACAGAAGACTATTATATCAGCAAGAAATCTTTTAGTCGCACATCATAAACTAAAATGAAAGTCATTTTTGCAATAAAAGAACTTATTGCTTCATAAAATCTTAGCATCCAGATACATTCCTGAAGTGAAAATTTGGTCACCAAGGAGTCAGTTTGTGCCCATGCTGTGTCATTTATCAACCTTTCCTCTTTTATATAGTATCCCCCTCAGACCTGTGATGTCCAAACCCAGTACCAAAAGGATTGTTTCAGTTTCGAACTTCCAGCTTGACCCTCAGAAGAAAAAGGGTGCTTTTCTCCTGTAAGCCAGTGAATAAAAGTCTTTCTTTTCCCCCAAAGGGAAAAGCATCCCACCTGGGATATTATTGAGTTATTTGTTCATCTCTTAGCAAATCTTCCTGCTAAGAGGTTGATGATCCATGATTAACTAAACCCATTGGTAAGCTCCTGAAATAAGTATCACATGGATGAAACACAAGAGATCATTCTCTTAAAGGAAAAATTGGTTTGAAATCAATAGAAACAGTTGCTATAAAGGAATAGAAATAACAAACATCAATTACCAGCCCTTTCTGCCTACTTGAAATGTGAGTTATGACACTGTCCGAAAAATGAACAGAACTTGTACAGTTTCCTGATCCCTAATCAACTGCAGAAAAAACTTGGCCTTTTGACTTATGAGGAATTTACAGTCCAATAAATGACCTTATATCTAGTAAAAATACTCAAATAATTTAAAAATATTTTAGCTGAAGTGAAGCCTTTTAGAATCCATACAATGAATCCATACAAGTGTTTCAGTTATTTCATTAATACATGTAATAAGTGTTCCATTTTTTTAATTTATTTCTTCCACTCAAACAAAGTTGATAAGTACCCTATTCCCCTCCCTCCCTCCCTCCACCTCTCCCTGGATCCCCTTGCTCCCTTTCCCCTTTTCCCTTTCCTTTCCCCCATCCCTCTCTTTCCTCCAGTGTCCCCTCCTCCCATTCCTGGAGCATCCTTTAGTGTGCATGTCAAACTTCCCTCTGGGTCCTCTTCTCTGATGAGGTGTAAGGACTCAGTGGCATTTTCTAGAGCTCTTTTTTGTGTTCCCCTTTAGTATAGGAACACTATTGTGGCTGTTAATCCCTTGTCTCTAAGGATCCTAGTGCCTGTGATCCATGCTAGACTCTGGGGGTTCAATGATATGTTGGTAATTGCGCGGGTCATGCAAAGTCCTATTATGATTACTTCAGCCCTACTTTGTATGGAGTATTTTGCATATCATTGCACCTCCCCATCCTTGTGCTCTTACAATCTCACCGCCCCCTTTTGCAAATTTCCCTGAGCTTTAGGATGGGGAGAGATTTGGCTGGCTTCATTCCAGGTAGTTTGATATAGAGTCTCTGATTTTCTGAATTATGGTTTGTTGATTTTTTTTTCAGTTTTGCTGCTCCTGCACCGCCCTTGGCTCCATCCTGATGGGTATTAGATCCCTGGGATGGAGGACCATGAGTGAGTCCTGTCCTGGGTGGGCAGGCGGGACCAAGTGTTCCATTTTTCACATTGTATGAATTTTAATATTTCATAGAAATTTCTTGGTAGCATCAAGGTTGTCATTGCATATCAATGGAGACAACTGAGTTAACTAGTTAGAAAAATGAGAAAACGTTTGACAACAAACATATTAGTAGAGCAATACTTAAAAAGCTGAAATATGACTTATGAAATATTTCTTATGACTGGTTTTTAACCAGTTATATTATGTGCTTCCATGTTTTAGACTGTTTTCTCCAAAATATCAAAAACACAACTGATTTTACATGCATATATTTTATTTTCATGTGAATATCAACAAAATACATTCAGGCCAAAGTTTAAAAAAATGAAGCATCACTAAACTTGTTAATATCTCTGTTTCAGTTGTTCATTAAAAATGTGAGATTGACAAAGATCATATGTGGCTTTTAGATAATTATCCTAAATCCACCAAGCACAAATCTTGCTGGCATACGATCACCCCTTTATGTGATTGAGTTGTAAGTCCCAGTCTGTCTAGTGACATCAGTAGGCTTATCTCCCATCTTGATATGACTTTGCAATTTTAATCTAAATCCTATCAGAGTCTGCCTGTAACTTAATCTGGTTTTTTCCTTGTTATAGTCTCAAGAGAAATTAAGGACAACAACTAATCCAGGGTTTCAGTTATGATCCCTCACTTACCTCCTGAAGCCAACCCCTCCCCCACCTCTCAAAAAATCATGCTACATAACCCAAGTTGCCTGGAACTCACAATGTAACCCAGACTCACTTTGAACTTATGATACTTCTGTCTTGATCTACTGAATGAGCCACCAGTTCCCTCTACATGTCATTTTTCTATAAGGAAACTGCTACCCACCATCCTTACTCATTCTGTGTTCCTTGAGTCACAGCTGTTTGGAGCAGGATTGTAAAACATACTATACTAACACTTATATGTAGAATAAATAATTACTTAATCAAATTTCAATGTTCTTTGGTCAGATATTTTTGGCAGAGCTATGTGGGTCATTCTGTTTTGTGTGGCATTAACTAGGAACAGTGTGTGGAGTTTGGTTGGTGTCTGGTCTGAACTGGAGAGTATGAGATAGGTTCATTATGGCTGGTACCTTGATGGGGACACTGGAAAGCAGGTACTCCCATTTTTTACTGTGTAGTCAAACAAGTGATCTTTCTAGAAGGTATGACCCCAAAAAATCATGGGGGAGAGAGCAGTTACAGTAGAGACCAAAAATACATTATAAGGGGCTATAGGGCTCTAACAGAGAGAGAACAGAGGGTGCTCACCTAGTTTCTGATCTTTGCTCTTAATCCTTGCTTATCTTTGTGACATATTTCACTCTTCTTGAGGCTTCTTAGGTGTACCATAATTTGATGAAACCTAAACTTAATAGCATTGACTATTCAGGGCACCATATGTTTACCAAATAAGTTTTAATTTTCAAAACTAAACCCTGGACATTTATAGTACTACTTTTCAAAATATTCCTCTGAAGGACTGAATTCTTCAGTGCAATCTGGGTCTTATGCTACACCCAAAGATATGGGTAAATGATGAAAAGCTGAGCTAATTTTAAAGCTTTTTCTGTCCAGTATCAAACATTAAGGATTTTAACACATTACTGATGATTGTCCCCATTTCATCATTGGGTCATATCCTTCTTAAGCTTATATTCCTTTTGTGCAGCTCAGTGTAATCATAGGAGTGATGGAGTTTCTTGGGATTTAAAAAGTACTTCAGAGAGTATCCCAAACCCAGAAAATTAAGCTCCGTATGTACTCCCTAATAGGTGGCTCCTAGTATCAAACTCACCCAGCCCACATTGAGACACTCAAAGGTAAGCCTATGTAATACAGTAATTGCAAGGATTATGAACAGGAGGGATGGGGTTGGAGGGCCACACCAGAAACAAGGAGAGAGGGGACCATGTTACAGCAGAGAAAATAGGCCTCCATCAAGGAATGCAAGCAAGTAATGTGACACCTGGTTAAGTTCACAGACGTTCGTTCCTGATCATTTACAACTGAAGGGGTATGATCTCACCAGAAGGGGAGGGCATATAGTCTGGCAGATAAAAAGTAACCATTTTGCAAATGGGTGATTGACCCCTCCCTCACTGAGGTTTCCTACTCTTATTACATCTACCCTTGAATGTGCTCTTATAATAAGACTCCAGTTTAACAGCTTTTTGTCTCTGGCCAGGGGGTGACATACAGTGCCCATCAGGATGGAGTGAAGGGCATTGCAGGAGCAGCAAAACTGCAAAAGAAAATCAACAAACCACAATCCAGAACTTCAGAGACTCTATATCAACCATCTAGAATTAGGCCAGCCTAATCTTTCCCCATCCTGAAGCTCAGGGACATTTGTGGAAGAGGGGGTGGTAAGATTGTAAGAGCAAAAGGATGGGAGGAGCAATGATTTGCAAGATTCTCAACACTAGTTAGGGCCAAAGCAATCATAATAGGACTTTGCATGCCCTGTGCAATGTCCAACACACTATTGACACAAAGTCTAGCATCTGCTAAAGGCACCAAGATCCTGTGGAGGCAAGGGATTGACAGCCACAGTAGTGTTCCTATGCTTAAGAGGAACACAGGAAAGGGTTCAGGGAAAGGCCACTGGGTCCTTGTCCGTCATCGGAGAGGAGGACCCAGTGGAGAGTCAGGCATACACAATAAAGGACTCTCTGGGAATTGGGGGGGAGGCACTGGGGGATGGGGCAGGAGGGGTGAGGGGAGGGGGAGCAGGGGGTTCGGGGGGAGGAGGAGGGAGGCAGGGAACTGGTCTACCTATTAAGTTTGTATGAGCGGAAATAATAATTAAAAAAAGTACTTCAGAGAATTGTCTGAACTAACAGGAACCATTTTCATTACTGAAAAACCTCCATTTTTGTTGTGAGGAAAAGTGGAGAAATAGATATGTATCTTTATAAGTGTCTCCTTTTTCATGAGAGAGAATTGTTTCTCTCCAACTAAATATTGACATCCAATCTCATATACCTTATCTATAACACTGAAATGTTTTAATTTGAAAACAAAATATGCAAAAATCTTAAAACATTTAGAGAATAAAAAGTTACAATAAATAAATAAACAAACAAGCAAACAAATACACACACACAAAGAAATAAACTGGATATGGTGGCTCAAGCCTAGAACCCCACTACTGGGGAGGCGGAGGAAGACGAGTCCCACAGTTCAATACCAACCCAAGAAGGAAGGATAAAGAAGGAGGGAAGAAAGGAGGGAGAGAGGGAAGCAGAAAAGAGAGAGAGAGAGAAAGATTAAAACCATCAGTAAACTTCAAATAGCATTTGTAGTAGTTGGTAGCATTGTAGCATTATCAATTTTAATGGGGGAAGAATCCATGGGGCCATATCAATTATAGATACAATTTGCAACTAGGATCTGAGAGTGGGGAGCAAAGTCTTCAGTCACACATTCACCAGGAGCCTGCTGGGTTCCAATGAACAGTCCCAAGTGACCCTGGTCAAATCCAGTAGGATATAATATTTAAAAAATGATTAGGAAAAGGAAATTTATAGGGAAGAAGGCTAAGGGGGTTAGAAGGAAGTAGAAGAGGATGGGGGAGAGTAATGAAAATATACTGTATTTGCATGTATGAAACTGTCAAAGAGCAAAATTTATCACCAAAAGAAGAAAAGATCAAAAAAATAATCTTAGAAACATTGTTCTGTCACCCATTAAAGATATTCCTCCACATACATACCTTGTGGTGCTAAAGACTGAACCCGTAGTCTAAGTAACTCTCAGTGATAGATCACTGAGCCACTGAGATCTATTTCTGACATTTACGTGGAATCAGCAGCATGCATCCTAAGGGAGCACCTTCCCATAAACTGGGAGGCCCACACATGTACTCAATGCCTTGGCTCTATCCCTATTTTGAAGAGAAAAAAGTTTAAGCAAATAGCAAGTGTCCCGAAGATTTTTTTGGAAGAGGAAAATTCATTTCCGTAAAGTTGAGTTTCTTTATTGGGTGTGATCCCAATTTCATAGTAAAACACATAATTATCTTTTTCTATACAAAAGCAAAGTTGAGAATAATATTAAGCCATACCTTTTTGGAATTTATTAATGCTTATTTTATGATTTCCTGGATTGTGTCTTGGTGTGTGTGCACATATGTTGAGAGAGTAGCTCACACAACAAAGAGATTCTGTTGAAGATTCTTTCCTGAAAGGTGAGCAAAGTACAGCTGGGAGCCACCATGGAGGGTTGGACCTCAGAACAGAGGAACAGGCTATACAATGGCAACAAAGATGAGGGAAACTTATGCTGCTGGGTACCAAATGCAATGGAAACTCACTATGGATTAATCTGTTTCTGCTTGTCTTGTTGGACAAGAATATTGGGATGGTCCATCCTATGATTTGACAATTAAACTGAATATTATTATTTGCATCAGAACTCGAAACTGGCACTACAGTCTTAACACACCAAAAGATAATTCATAGAGATTATTTTTAGTAATCAGATTAAAGCATTGCTATATAAGTCATCAAATTTCTGATATATTTTTTAATCCTTCTAAGAGATCATGAAAGAAAATCTTTCATTTTGGGCAAAAAAAAAAAAATAGATTGTCTCAAACAGATGATACCTTAGCAGAAATACTCAGGCAAAATTGAAAATCAAAATCACCAAGATTGTTAGGCAAGCTATACTGTTGCTGAACTGAGGAAATCTAAGGAGTAGTACCTCTGAAAAGACAGACTGTGGAAATATAGTTAATAATGATGGCTACAGAAAGAAACTATGGGATCTTGTTTCAAAGAAGTGGAGGACATGAGGTATATAAAAAAAAGGAGAAATGTTTTTAAAAAATGAAATGTGATAATTGGCCAAGCTTGCTGTAAGCTATCTGTCATTGCTTAGCCGTGAAAGTTAGAATCTTTTATATAAAAAAAATTTCATTCGTTAGAGCTGGAGAGGTGGCTCAGGGTTAAGCCTCTGCCTTGCAGGCAGAAGGTCCTGAGTTCAGATCCTAGACCCCACGTATAGACGCCAGGCGGAAGCGGTGGCAGCCTGCGTTTCTGGTCCTGGTAGGGCGGAGCCTGTGAATCCCGGGGCAGAGTAAACAAGGAAGAGGTGGAGGTGGTCCATGGTGGTTCCCAAATTCGCCTGTGGTTCTACACATACACACATACACACACACACGCACACATGCATACACGCACAATTGAATAAATAACAAATAATAAAAAAATTTTTAAATTTCATTTGTCTTCCCCATTATATAGCAAATTTTACAAAATTTAATTTATTCAGAAATGGAGAGGAAAATAATGGTAATTAGCTATAAGAAGATTATGAACTTAAAATGTTATATGAAGAACTTTTGATAAAAAGCTGCAGCACTTACTATAAGAAATGTCATTCACCCTTAAACCACTCAGCCAGAATCAGGCCAACCAAACCTCTCCCCATCCTAAGGCTCAGGGAATCTTGTAAAACAGGGGTGGTAAGGGTGAAAGAACCTCAAGATAAGACTGCTGTATCCAAAAACTTACAGCAATGAGACTTATGTTCACTAGACTTGCATTATGACTGACACATCAACATTCCCCCATAGACTAGTGATGAACTCAGCAGAAATCACATGAAGGTGGAATCTTAAGGGTTAAGGTAGACAGGTAAAGAAGAATGCTCCTATCAATGGATCTACCCAAGGAAGGACAACTTAATCTGCTATGGAGACCTAAACTCATACCTCTACAGGCAACCCGAAGGGAAACTTGGAGCCCACACAACCAGACAGGCAGGAGAGTGAATAGGAAGAGAGTGAAGAGAGAGAAGTATGGGAGAGGGAGGGGAAAAAAGGGAGGGAGGATGGCAACAACCACATATTATGTTGTAATTAACAAGATTAAATATTAATGAAAAAGGAAATGTCATTGACCAAAAAAATTGCCACAGTATAGCTAAAAGAATGACTTAATATAGTAATCAAAAGCTTACATGCAGGAAGATCACAAATAAGAATTTTTTTTTAAAGAAAAGTGATTAAAACCGAACTCGCAGCACCAGAATTACCTCAGGCAAAGGGAAAGAAAAGGGAATTAAAAGAAGCATGGGGAAATGCAGATGTTACATTAAGATATAGATTCAAAATGAGAAATGTGAACTCATTGAAATAGGACCAGAAAAAGAATAAAAAGAATCATTAGGAAGAAAAGACAGAGAAACAATGCACTGGAGTCACGAGCAGGGATGAGGCTCAGTGGTAGCGTGTGACTGGACACAAGTCTGGCTGTCAAATGAGGGAAGGTGTCAGGCAAGGAAGTGATGTTTCCTAACAAAAATCCTAATGACCTGTACAAAATCCATGCGGTCCAAAGCCTGATTTGAGGGCAGCATAGAAGTGGGTGATGAGTGTTCACAGACTCATCAGTATTGGGGCGCCTTCCCACAAAATCTGATCATGGACTGGAAGTTGTATCCTCATAGGAGGAATGCTCCAGGTCTGTGGCCAGTTAGATACGCCTCTGATATTATTCACCTAATCATAGGATGCTCTTCAGTTCTGCAAATCTTCAGCACAATTGATTATTTTTTCAAAATTTAATGGGCTACTGTTGCCATGGATTAGTCTCCTTGGTCCATTCACATTACATAAAGGAATGGGAAGTGAGAGCTACTATATGTTAGGGAACATTGAACTAGGACAGTCAACTCTCAAATTTATGCTAGTAAAATTATTACACTTGTTGAAGACAAGAGTTTTAGATTTAAAGACGAGTTATTAGTAAGGTGGGTGAAAAGATTGATCTCTTGTTTTCCTGTTGGCGAAATTCAAGTAGAAGAAAGCAAATCAATACCAGAAAAGTATCTTTTAAAAAAAAAGAAAATAGAAGACAATTTTTCTTGAGTGTAGAAATGTTAGTAAAACATTTTTTCACATAGGAAATAATGCTCTCATGTGCTCTTTTTTATAGAAAATTACTGGAAAATGAATTTCAGTCAAACAAAAAATGTCAAAGAAATTTGTAATGATCAGAGAACACGATTGTTGGTAGAATCAGATGTAGAAAGCATGCTGTGTATGATACATCTGAAGTACAGTAATTTAGAAATGCTGAAAACAAAAGGATCAAAAAAATCAGACAGAGCAAGAGAATGAAGCAAGGAACTTGATTTTAATATCAGGCTAAGTAAAATTCAAACCAAATTAAATGTAATATTTAATTGACTGCAAGATGCCATAATTTATCACTATTTTGCATTTCATTACAAGATAGGTTGTCAATCAAATGACTATAAAGTCATTTCTTATCACTCACAATTATTTTATACATAATGAAATAGAGTTATTAAGACAAGTATTTTTAAATCCATTTATTAATATTGTACATCCATAAGAAGAAATATGCTAGTGAACATATGGATTTATTTCCAGTAATTGGTGACATTCAGAAACAGATCATTTGAATCCACTGTCAACTCATTTATGGATGTCAACATTTTGTTCATGGTATTAGTTTCTACAATACCCAAACATTGATAATACAGTTTCCTGAGAACCTACATTACTGGTTCCAGAATTTTCTTCTAAGTTAGTAAGTGTGGTTTAAATCAGGAAACCATTGACATATACGAATCAGGTAAATGTAATAGTCCAACGAAGGAGCAAAAGAATGTGTGACTCAGAATCACAGGTGAGGGGAAAATTTGTCTTTCCAAATCTGTCTTTAGAAAGTGCTGGACTTCAATGTCTGGTTAAAGGACTTAGCTTGTCTATCTGTGGAGCAACCCAATAGAATATCCCAACCTTCTTTTTTATTGGTACTCTATAGAGTGAATAAAGGTAAATGCCAAATACAATGAAAACCATTTATCAGTGCAGTCCTTCCAAATCCCTTCAGCATTGCTGATGGATGTCCACAGAGCACTTCCATGTATTCCATATACGTCTGTCCCAGTGTGCTATTGTACTGTCATTTCCTTGCTTAAAATGTGGTTCAGGATTGCTGTTAGGGACCATTTCTAACTTATTCTTCATCCTGAAGAGGGCAGCACTGGCTACTTAAAGCTCTGGGCGTTAAGCATTGGTTTCTGGGCGCTCTACTGACAGGCTTTCACTAGCTTGATGCTCAACCCTAGAGTGCCACCAAGTCATGCCACAATTTGGTAAAGTTTCAGTAAAGTTTCAGGAACCACAGAAATAATATATTGACAGAGTGAAGTGTGGAAGACTGTGCACCTGCAATATGCATCTTGGCTACTGTAAGGATTGCTGTGAGCTAAAGACATTTGACAAGCAGTAGGTTGAAGAAAGGCCTCTACTTTCACCCCTTTCTTCTTGAAAACACAAGATAACCAAAAAAATACAAAAATTAAAAGACTTCCTTTCTGAAAGATACTCTCTCTATAGATACCAAGAAAAGAGAAACACTTTTTGATGGGGACTCGTAGCCAAAGAATTTGATATAAGCAACTCTTGTTAAAATAATTCTTATTTCCCTTCATCACACAGTTCACTTGTTTCCACAGTCTTCTGTCTCTGTTGAACACAATATAAAAATGTCTGCCGTTGGCCACTTCTGTTGCTCATTTTCTTTTTGAGCTCCCTTGTCTAGAAAAGCTTAAACTGAATTTATGTGATTTGCTACTGTTAATCTCTTATGTCAGTTTCTCAGGCCAATTAAGGTCCTAAGAAAACATAGGCAAAGTGCTGCCTTTGCTACACAGATCATTTTTATTATTATTATTATTATTATTAGGCTACTTGGACACTCAAAACATTAAATACTAAGGTGAAAACTATCAAGGGAATCTAAGGAATAGTTGGGGAAGGGAAAGGCTTGCTTATTCATGATCTTTTGGTTACACAAGGAGGGATTCTTGTCCCTACAAGACTGTCTTTGGTTACTGGACTCGATCTTTTTTTACCTGGTGGAGAAGAACAGTCATGTGTCGCAGAAATTGAGTAAAATGTGCGGTTTATTTTAGCATCTGCTTTTATGATGACACCTGTACAGAAGGGCCTCCAAAGAAAGTGCTATTTGCTAAGGCCATAACGATTTCTAGCTTAGCACATCACGGTGCCAAGAGAAGTTTCGCGGAAAGTCAGATGGCAGTTGCTTCACAAGCTGAAAATGGCTCACTTCAGTAAACTTAGCTGCCTTTTCTCAAGTCCTGGCAAATGTGAAAATCGTATTCCATTTCTGCTAGATGTGCCAGTCATTAGGAATATTTACAGCACTTCACATTGCTCTAAGCCAAAGGCAGCATAGCACCTTAAAAAGACACAAATTAAGCCAACAACACTAGGAAGCATGTGTGAATATATTGATAAGTATTATTACATGTTCTATGGGTTTGCTCACTTATACTTCAACTAAATGTGCATTTGGAGAGACTATTTTACCCAAATACTCTGGTGCAACACTGCTGAAATATTGATATTAGAAAAAATAAAATTTCTGAATTTCTTATATTAAAGTGATTATGCAGATACTTGTAAGAGTTTGATAAATTATTTGTGTGTTTCAAAATATTTTAAAGAATTTTTGTGACGCTCAGTTAACTTCAGCAAAGGACTTTTTGTATGTTGTATGTGTGTGGGGGGAGGTGTGTGCAAGTACATGTTTGCATGTGTGCATGTGTAAGGCCAGAGATCAACCTTAGGTGGCATTCCTCAGGAACTACCCACCTTATTTTTTGAGAAAGGGTCTCTCATTGTCATCACTAATCACCAGACAGACTCAAGGATTTATTCCTATCTGCATCTCCAATAATGGGATTATGAACATGTGCCTCCACATAGGTGTTTTTCTTTCTCTTCCTTCCTTCTCTCTTCCTTTCTTCCTTCCTCCCTCTCTTCCTCCCTCCTTAATTTCATTTCTTGTAATCAAGCTGACATCATCGTGCTTGCAAGGCAAGGCCTCTCCTAAAAAGCCATCTCCTCATCCCAAGTCTCTTTTCTATATAATTAAGTTCCTCTTTCTAGTGAGGCTCACCAGACCAAGTAGAATGCAACAAATTTAGATTTTGATAAATCTTTGCATCAGTTCTGTGACTTGGCTGTTTATTTATTTATTTATTTACTTACTTACTTATCATGTTCTCTCATCCCTTTGTCTTCCCCTGTGATAGGCTGAGGAAACATCAAAACCAAAACAAAATGAAATGAATATGCAATGATATTTGTCATTCATATCATGTAGAGATTCAGAATTTGCATATAAATTTATACTCTTAGTTATAATAGTGCAGAAAATACTAAATCTGCTTACTGAGATATTTCATTAAACAAGAAAAAATATATTTTTTAAAAAGTCAATTCCCAGTTTAAAGAAAAGTAGCTCTTTCTTCTTTCATAACTTCCCACAGCAGTAGTCTAAGAAAGTGTTTAATAATGTCTGGAAAATGATTTGAACATTAACCCTAGGAGTGATTTGAGAGCAAGAAATACTGCATCAAGATACCAGCCATAATCTCAAAGGTGCAATATGGAGTTGGGAAACAAAGCTCTATGCTAAAAGCACAGCAGCTTTCTTCCTTCACACTGAACTAACTCCCAGGAGATTCTCCATTCTAGAATGATTCTGCTGTGAAGAATAACTCTCTTGGACTAAAGGTGGAATCTGGTGTGGTATACATTCAGGTCACATTCAACTTTTCTCTCTTCTCCATCCATCCAAAGTCCTTTCAAGAGACTACAAATTCTTGAGAATCCCTTTCAACCATCATTCCAGCATCTTGTCTTATTCTAGACACTTACTTTTCAAAACCCAAGACATATCAAAATGTCACTTCATTGTTGAAGACTTTCTTGATTAACAATTTTATTATTCTTATTTTTGGGGGCTACCAAATGCAATGTTTCTTTTTCACAGTTCCACAACAATATATAAATGCTTTTTACATGTCGATTTATTTTTTTACATGTGGGTCTTCAACTACCATGCTGGATCTGCTGAAGATGATTCATTGCATGTGCAAGTGCACATATATATTCAGATGTGTTGTGTTCATGTGTGTGTGTAGATGGAGGTCAATGAACAACCTTGGATGACATGTCACAGGTGACATCCACTTTTTTTTTTGAAACATGATCTTCTCAGTGGTGTATCTTAAAACAGATAGTCTAGATGGGTTGTCTGAAAACCCCAAGGATTCATCTGACTCAGACTTGATTCCCCAATGCTGGGTTTGCAGATGTATGCCACCAAACTTAGCGTTTTCACATGGGTTCTAGGGATCAAAGTCATGTCCTCCTGCTTGCAAAGCAAGTGTTTTACTGCTGAGCCATCTTCTCAGCCATTTGATTAATCATCTTTTCAAACTTCAATAACTAGTACACCTCATGGCAGACAACATTTACCTAGATGTACATTTAGTAAAGGGATACACATCTCTACAGCAAATAAGCCAAAACTGTAAACAGTAACCAAACTTAACTTTAGCCATTTTTCCTTTCTTTTTCTAGTCTTAACAATCACTAAAAATGAAACATACTTCGTCTGATGAAAACTCGTTGGCCTCATGAATTCTCTGTTGAGTAAGTTAATGGTCAAAGGCACTAGATATCATTTACTCCAGGTCAAGACAGGTAAAAAAGAACTTTAATGAAAGAAGGAAGTTACACAGTACTTTTCATTCTTAAGAACAACCATTCTTACAGAATTATTTCAGGTGCACCCAGGGAAAATTACTCCATTACCATTTGGGTGCAAATTGCTCAACGCATTTACCAGCAATCCCAACATGTCAGTCTGTAATTCCAACAGATTCTCATAGGGAATTGTAATGCTGAACGACATCAAAATTAGGAAGCTAAGCCAGAAACATTGCACGCATTGACTCTGCAGGCCTCTGGTTTCAACAGTTAACATTAGTACATTTTTCAGATATCTAAAATGACCCAGTGCATCATTTACACCTCTTTAAACTTTGGGTTTGGAATGATCCCCGGTCTTTCCTTGGCTTTCGTGACTTTTACACCTCTGAAAAATTATGTATTTTTTCATTATCTCTTTAGGTTTGATTTTTCTTCATGACTTGGTTTGGGTTATTGGCTCTATGTACAGGCTCTGTTCCTATCAGGGAATATGTAACTTTCCCTGTTCAGTTGATCACTTGACCTATAACTGTTTAAAGCTAATAAATAACTTGTAATAAGGTATATTGTTATATAAACATGTAATAAACATCTTGAAACTTTCATAGTATCCACTTGTATTTGAGCAGACCCATGGCTTCTGACTGCATTCAATAGACTATAGCTTGCTATTGCCATTTGTTTCAGTCCTTACACTGGCAAGTGGAAGTCCACTGAAGCTGTCTCTGGTTTTTGTTTTATCAGGCTCCAACTCGGTTTTGGTGCTTCCCATCTTATGGCACAAGAGGTCATGCCAGACTTTAATTGCCCCTGCCTTTGAGTCACTCATTTTTCCAAGGAAATCTGTTAACAGAGAATATAATTTAGAAGTAAAATATAGATGGTGTATCAGCAGTTTATTTTTATGTTGTTTCTTTCTCTTCTAAATCTTCAACTCTTCCTCCGGCAATAAGAGACCTGGATCTAGTGGTGTTCTGCCTATGTATTTACTTTTTTAGTTGATTAATCCCTTTATATATAATCAATCTTTCATCTGTATCACTAAATTGTTTAGAAAGGGGAGGAAAAGAAAGAGGATAATCCTTTTTTATGGTTTCTATAGCTTCACATCAGTATAAAAGAAGTAGAACTATTAAGTATGAATTTGTCTCTTCTCCATGTTGGGAATATCCTAGCTGACGACTGGCTGTTGGCTGAGGGAGGAAATGTAGGAAAAGAAAAGCAATTGGTATATGCCTTCTCTACTGTCCTCTTTCCTCCTCTGCTATCCACTGACTGTGGAGCTGCTTTGGACAAAGTGAGGAATATAAAATAAGAGGAGCAGAGATAAGAGAATGCATTTCTTTATTTGGCCTCATGACTTTCTCCCCACTATACCTGGACAGTTGTGAAGTGTCCCATGGGTGTGAGTATGTTTAGAAAATTCCACAAGCATTCCCTCCAAAGGCAATCATTTGGATGTTGGCAACATTCCTTCCTTTCCATCACACCCAATACCCCTTCCATTTCCCTAGAATCTAATCCTTAGAATCTCTGTGGTGGAATCATCTCATACTTTTGTAGAAATTTCCATGGAAAAACATCCAAATGTTTCAATTGCTCTAGTTTTTTTTCTAATACTTTTATTCTGGCACAAGATCTGATCCCTAGAGGCATCTCTTGGACCAAAAAGTCCTGGGAAAGGATATTGACAGAGTTGCATGCAGTAGACTTTTCTTTCCCCTCTGTGTACCCTGTGTGTGAGTCAGATAGCAGTCCTTTGCACTCCAGCTTTAGAAAACACATTTCAGGACTCTCCAAGTATTCCCACAGGAATCTTTCTTCTAGGCCTGATATTAAAAAGACAGTTCTTACTAAATAAGTATATATTCAGATATTTATATTCTCTCCATAAGTAGATTTTTTATACATTGAATCTGACTGAGAAGCTCAATGAATTTTATGATTCCTTTTTATGAATTTTGCCCATGGAGATCTGACTAAAGTCAATCTGATAACTGTCTTACAGCTAATTAAATCAAAATGGAAGGTAAATGATTCCAATTTTCATACAATGTTGGAGAAACGAATGAATGAGCTGTTGGATGAAAAAAAGAAATGAATGCAAGTAGCGGAGACTGAAAATTCTAGACAGAGATGAAAGCTGATTTGAAATGCCTCTATCAGAACAAAGTTTGGCATGATCAAGGAGAAACAAGAGGCCATTTCAGTACAGGATCAGCACTGATTTAAGTGATAGGTAATGGCTCAGGGCATGCATTGGGGTGTCATAGCATAGATTTCAATTTTATTCTCCTTATGAAGGACTCCAGTGGTTGTAAAATGGTTGATTTTTTATTACACTTTTTGTCTAGTTATACAAGCTCAATAGATACCCCACTTCTTCCCCATCCTCCTCCCTTCCTCCCATTGGACCCCCATTCTACTGTCCCTCCCCTTCCCACTCTCCTCCTCTCACCACTTTTCCTTCCCTCTTCCTCTCTTGGTGCTTCCTGCCTTCTCCCTCCCATCCTCCAGAGCATCTGTTTATGTGGACATTGAATTTCCCTCTGAGTCATCTACATTAGTGAGGGTTCAGGACTCAGTGGCATAACTTGAGGCCCCTTCTTGGACTGCCTGCTACTATGGGAACTCTATTATGATTATTTAACCCCTTGCCTCTAAGGATCCTACTGGCTGAAGCCTTCTCCCCTCTGATCCATGCTAGACTTTGGGAGGTTGTTGAAATACCAGCCATTGTGCAGGTCAAGTGAAGTCCAATCACATTGTGGCTATATCCTGGCTGTGGCAGCCCTGACGTGTGTAGAGTGTCTTACATATCGTTGGTCCTCTCCCTCTTATAGGCTCTTACGATCTTGCCACCCCCTCTTCCACAAGGTTCCCTGAGCTTTAGGATGGAGAGTATAACAATTACTCTTAACTATTGCTGTGAGAGAGCACCCAAAGTCAAGCAACTTAATGGAGACAGGGAGATTTATTCAGCTTACGGTTCTAGAGGGGAGGTACAGTCTCTCAAAGCAGAGGCAGCCTGGCTGGCTGGCCAATGCTGGAAGAGGCTAAGTCACTGCAGACATCTTGGAAACTGAGAGCTGCAGACTGCTTGCTGCAAAGGCAGACTTCTCCTGGAAGCAGGGTGGGACTAATCTACCTCAAGGCCCACCCCTTGTGACTGCCTTCCTCCAGCAAGGCTCCACCTCTCAGGTACCATGACCTTGCCAAACACATGAGACTGGGGGACACATTTCAAACCATAACAGGGAGAGATTTAACTGGTCTGGTTCTGGGTGAACATTTGTTGGGTCTTTGGTATTCTGAATTATGGTTTGTTGTTATTTTCAGTTTTGCTATTCCTGAACTGCTCTTGGCTGCATCCTGATTGGTTCTTAAGGTCATCTCTTAACCAAAAATAAAAGACTGTTTAAACATATATTTTAATATAAGAAGAAGCTCAAAGATAGATGGAAGAATAGGAGTAGGACAGAGCAGTGAGAAGGGTCAGGCTCCTGTTTGCTGGTTGGTTAACATCTAACTGCCAGTCCCTATACGCTCCCTGACTGGGGAGATCAAACTTATTCAGTCCCAAATGAACAGGAAGGGAAGTGAGAATGAGCTGCATCAGATGAATCGCTGCTTACATCAGTACATGACCATGGCCTAATTTCTCTATCAAAGTGTGCTGTTTTATTTCCTTTCTTTTGAGGTCTTCTTTCCCCTTCCCTCCTGTTTATAATCCTTTGCGATTATAGTGGGTATTGGAGATTTACCTATGAGTATGTCATTAAGAGAGTTTGGAACTAGGATCCACTTATTAGCGAGTACATATGGCATCTAACTTTCTGTGTCTGGGATACTTCACTCAATATAATTTCTTCTAATTTTGATTAGAACAGTGCTCTGTTCTCCTTGCCATGTTAGTGAATCTGGTTAAAAAATACCCAGAGACTGACAAATCCCTCAGGATGCATGTACCTTACCTTCCCATATCTACTGCAAACATGGGAGACTACATACAAGTATCTAACACCATGACTTATATATTTTATCACTTTCATCTTAACCAGCATATTATGTATACTGCAAGAGAGCTATTTAAAACTAAAGAATAATAGGCTTTCAGAGATAATCCATTCTTTGCAATTCTTCCCCTTAGCCTGATTTTCAAGACATTCTACCAATTCTGACCCTCGAACAATCCTTTATAACTGGTGCCTTTACACTTTCACACCTGTGGTGGTCACACATACACACACACACACACACACACACACACACACACACACACGAGTTGTCTTTATATGTTTGAGGCTTCTTGACTTTTCACATTTGGTCAGATCATTCCTTAGATTAAAAACAATTCCATAAGTAATAGACTAGTCAAGAAAGAACAGTAAAGAATAGCTAAATTGCAAGTAGAACTTCCTATTTTTTCACATTGAATAAAACTATTCAATGTAGGAGATACTCAGTATTTGATCTGTGACAAATTTAAGGTCCTAAAAAAAAAAAGATGGCAGCTCATGAGATTCTAATGAGTTTGTACTTGGTGTACAGTCAAGAGAAAGCATTTAAGGAAGCACATTTACAATATTTTTTATTTTAATGTATATATACATGATATGTGTAGGTATGTGTTTGCAAATTCGTGTATGTGTGGTACACATGCATACAGGTGTCCATACACATATATGCATATGGATGTCTTAGGATGATCTTGAAAATCTTCTTTAGAGCAAGGTAATTATTCTTTTGAGACAAGGTCTCAAAATCAAAAACAGAAATAATCATAGGGCTGGTCTATTGGTCAGCTGCCTCTAGAGATCCCTGTCTGCCTTTTGAGGCTGTAATTACAAACAGGGTGAAACACCCACCCAGCACCTACATGAGGTCTGAAGAGCTAATGCCAGTCCCCTTGCTTACATGGCAAATGTTTTGACTACTGAACCATCTTCCTGCCCCACATATTTCTAAATATGTATTCCCAAAGTTAATTCATTGCATCTAACAATAGTGATCTCATCAAACACAGCAATTATTAATTTCAGTTTTTACATTACAAACATTTCTAATTGACACGTGTGAAATAAAGTAGGCTTGTAGAAAGAGATTGCATTTAAGGTAAGTTTTCAAGAATGAATAGGCTTCAAGTTAGGGTAAGGATGAAAACAAATGAGTTTGAGTATGTGCCAATGTATGTACATCACATACTAATTAAAGGGAATACATGAAAAGTTGTGTTGATCCTGAAAATCTGTTGGAAAATAAAAATAGGATGAATGTGAAAATGGTGTGTTTATGGTCAGAGGACAAATGCCTAAGAATGGAGAAAGGCCTGGTTGCAAAGACACTGAAATTCTGATAAAGAATTTGAATATCATCTGAAGACAATCCAAGGAAAGTTTTTTTTTTTGGTAGAAGAGTGTTCAATTTGAGTTTATGATAATATTGTGTCATATAGCAATTGAGAAAGAATTGATTAAAGTGGTAATTTAAAACTATATTTTCAATAACCAGTATATAATGAAGACAGAACAATTTTCTGAACCTGGGAATCTTGATATACTTTCTTCCTTAACTTAAACCTCTTGAATTCATAAAATAAAAGCTCACAGTGTACAACTACATGATTTTTTAATAGGGTTATGGAAATGGATAATCAAAGAGACAAGAGAAAAAGCAATAAAAGAGAAAAAAGCAACAAAATAAAAAAATTGATTTTGTTTATAATAACTTAGTTCCTGTTGTTGATAAAGGCCATCTGTCTGGGATAAACACTCAATTTAACTAAGTGAACTCAGAGTCTTGGAAGATAAAGATAAAATCAGCAGCTCTTAAGGAGATTGTATTTCTTAGTAACATGGGTTGTTTCCACATGTGGGTGTCCAGTCATTGTGTAACCCTCACAAGGATAAGTTTCATTAGATAATGAATCCCTTGGTAGAGTCCTGACACATTTAACTCAAGAAAGTAAAAAAGGGAAGAAAAAATATGAGAATCAAGAAGTTATAAAAGACCAATGTGAGGTATATGTGTGTAAATTAAATTTATGCTATTCATTCACCCAGTCACACCAGTCATATTCTTGTATACTGGAAGACACAGAAATGAATGAGAACAGTAGTCATCAAGTGTTTCAGTATAATGGGAGGCAAGAGAAGAGAGAAATATGAAGTATACAGGCTGGAGAGATGGTTCAAGGGTTAAGTCTTTGCCTAGCAAACAAAAGAACCTGAGTTCAGATTCTTAGATCCCATGTAAAAATGTTGGGCGGAAGTAGTGAAAATCTGGAATTCCAGTCCTGGAAGTTCAAACCTAGGAAACACCAGAGCAAAGCAATAAGGTATAGCAATCTAGGATGATTCCTGATGTTGCTTTGGGATCCCACCAAAACACACACACACACACACATACACACACACACACGCACACACACACACACACACACACACACACACACACACACAGAGAGAAAGAGAGAAAGGGAGAGAGAGTGTATATAATGAGATTATAAAGGGAAAGAAGAATGCACAAGAGAATGGTGAGAAAAGTTCAACTAGAGGACAAAATACAGTTTAACAGATTAAGAAAGGAAAGACGATTCAGGTAGAAGGAGTGATGTCTACAGAGATATGGAAGAGAGGAAGAACTTAGCATTCACTAAAGGGTCAATGTCAATGGCTGAAACACAGGATACAGCAGCAGTTAGGACTGGCCAGGGAGACTGGAGATAAGTTGTAAAAAGATAAACATAGAGATGTTGAGATTTGGCAATTAAGATGCATGCCTAATTACACCATGTTGTTCCACATGTGTTGTTCTCTATCTTCAAAATGGAACAAGAAACCACATATAAACTTGTCGTATTTTCTAAAATGCAACCTTACTGCTAGAGCATGACTTAAGATAATTACTTTCTTCCTCAGCAAAGAAGATATTAAATTGAAATATTCACATGAATCTTTTAAGTGAACCATGTTATACCTAAGCCATTTTATTCTTGAAGTGTCAAGCTACCTTTAGAATTAAATTCATAATCCTTCTTACTTGAAGAAGTCTCAAAAAGATTGGGAAGCGATGTTATTATATACCGAGATACAATGGAGGAATCTTAAAAGAAAGTTCATTGGTTTGAGGGAAAATATTAAAAGGGAAACTCAAATACAGAACACACAGGTGTATCCAGGCTAATATAGTGAATCAGGGTCTCTCTCTAATCAAGTGCTTACTTAAGTAATGCATAGTTTGCACTCATACAAAAATTTTTTTGCTCTGATAAGCAAGCCCACTGGTCATACTTCCTCAGGCAGCCATGACCTCACTGACCTTATGTCCTGAGATTTACTGATACTCACTCTCAAATACAAAGAACCTAACAGCATCCTTTAGAACCTTGACTCACAGGAATTCTCAATAGATTCCCAAACATAGTGTTTCTCATTTGATTAAACTTCGAATTACACCTTATGTTTGCATTTGCACTTATCAAACGATAATTTCAGACACAGCAACTTGAGAATTCATTAGTGAATTCATGCTTATGCATAGCTTAGCTGAATATAGTTAAGACTTTTAGAGATTTGATGCCACTGGATGCTTGGAGTCCCATTATCTTTCTTATTAACTAGAGAGGTAGTAAAAGCAACAGGGATCATTTGAAGACTAAATAAAATCCCACAGAACAAAGATTAGGAATTGAACAGTGCCTACTGCCAAAAACCATCCCCAAAGGAATGAACCATATTTCCCCAGTAGACACTTTAATTAGTCCTGAACTTGACCTCTATGAAAGTGACTACATAGATAGTGTCCATGCTTGTACCTTGGACAATTTCTTACCATTATGAGAGAAAAATGAACGCTTAAGGATTTGGGGGGATTGCCAGTGCTTCCAAATCCCATCTAACACAGTTTTCTAATGTTTACCAAAGTGCTAGAGGCTTGATAGCTCTAGGAACAGAATGAGCTACTCTTTGGCCAACTCAGAACTTCCTTTCAAGTTTTTTCTTCACTCAGCAGATATTGAGAAACCACTGAACTCCAAGTTCTTTGGATTAATATGGATATGAAGTGGAGTGGGAATATCCAGATGAAACATCTCCAGGCAAGCAAATACAAAACGACTTTATTTAGTTTCATTGTGCATTTGGTGTTTTGCTTTGTTTTGTTATATTTTGTTTTGAGACAGCGGTTAAGAATTTCAAGCTAGCGTGGAACTCTCTATGTAGTCAAGGGTGGCTCTGAACTTCTCTGACTTTCTTTCTTCCATGTTCCAAGTGCTGTGAAAACAAGTGTGCACCCCTCTGGTTCTAGAAGCTTCTATAGGTAGACAATAGGTCTACTTAGCAGTGCTCAGTACATGATAACTGTTAAACATTCTAAATGCTACTTCTGCTGCTGGTCAAGCTATAACCTGGTAGCAGTGATTACTGATTCTTTCTTCATCTCACCCCCAAACTTAATAATTATACAGCAAAAGTTGGAATAGACTTACATATTTGAACTAGGCAAGCTAATACAGTTCTCATAATGGAAGATGGCTGATCTGTGTCATTGAAGGCTGCTGCAATATTGTGAAATTTTGACTCCCATTTTTTGAAAGTCATTTAAAACATCACTTGTGTTTTTATTGTCATCATCTTGGTCACACTGACACTGGCATGTTGCAGTCCAAGCTACAACCTCAAATCCAGGGCTCCCCCTCGAGAAGGTGGGCAAGGCTTCAGCAAATGGAGACAGACACACAGCTCTCTGGGCTTAATGAATCTGAACTCTTTATTGAAATTTTTAGCAGCATTTATATGCTTTAGAAAATTGAGAGTATCAGTTTTTTATCTCTGGCCAGGGGGTGACATCCAATACCCATCAGGGTGAAGCCAAGGGCATTGCAGGAGCAGCAAAACTGAAAAAAAAATTCAACAAACCATAATCCAGAACATCAGAGACTCTATAGCAATCACCTGGAACTAGGCCAGCCTAATCTCTCCCCATCCTGAAGCTCAGGGAAATTTGCGGAAGAGGGGGCAGTAAGATTGTAAGAGCACTAGGATGGGAGGAGTAATGATATGCAAGATATTCCACACCAGTTAGGGTCGAAGCAATCATATTTGGTCTTTACATACCCTGCACAATGTCCAACACACGATTGACCTCACAAAGTCTAGCATCTGCTAAAAGCACTAGGATCTTGGGAGGCAAGGGATTGACAGTTACAGTAGTGTTCCTATGCTTAAGGGGAACACAGGAAACGGTTCTGGGAAATGCCACTGGGTCCTTGTACCTCATAGGAGAGGAGGACCCAGAGGAGAGTTTGGCATGCACATTAAAGGATGCTCCAGGGATGGGAGGGGGAGGCATTGGGAGATGGGGAGGAAAGGGGGAGGGGAGGGCGGCACAGGGGGATAGGGGGTTGGAGGGAGGGGGGACCGGTGTACCTGTTAAGTTTGTATGAGTGGAAAAAAAAAGAGAACAAAGAATGGGAGAGAGGAAGAGAAAAAAAAATTGAGAGTAAAGGCCAGGGGTTGTGTCACTTTGCCCATAGGGAAAACATCTAAGAAAACCAGGACCAAATTCTTTACAGGATTATTCATTCCAGGTAACAAAGGAAGAGCAGAGGTGACATATATTTTCTGTGTTGGAACAGACATGATGTCTCCAGAGTTAAAGCAGGCATGACACTCAGTTGCTAAAAGCAAAGGGACAATGAATGTTTCAAAGCATGGGGTTGCAACACTAGCTCTTGATAACAGTCTTTTCTTCATCAAGGAAATCTTAAGTAGGAACTGAATTATGTCTGCTATGAATGCATTTTGGGAATGATTGAAATTTGAAGGCTCATTTATCCATGCAAAATCTAGTTACCTAAACTAAAACAAAATTCACCTTAACATATTACTGTGGTTAGGTCCATAATGTTAGGTCCATAACTGAAAACTAGCCAGTACTGAGAAAAAACAACAGCAACAAAAAGATCTAAGAACATGCAGGAGGTAGAAGGGAAGAATCCTCCTGCCAGAGGCAAAACTTAATTTATGTAGGGAGAGTCCCTAGTACCTAGCAACTGCCCATTTAGATGTTAATGTGTCACTCACCAGCCAGCAGGCTTTAGGCCAGAACCAGACAGTAACACTAAAGCAGGCAGTAACACTAAGGCCTGACTGTTCCCATATTTTCCTTATTTTTCTTATTTATTTAGAATAATGCCATGTCCTTTTTCCAGAAAATGTTTCCTTGAAACGATATTCTGCCAGGCTGGAACCTTGTCCACCAGGATGGTTGGATAAGGATGCAGCACTGGCAAATAAGGAACTTTGGATCAGTTTAGGTTAAATCCATTTTGGACTGTTCTGGGCATATCTAACCCAGAATTATTTTAATATTTCTCCAGTTCTCCTTGCTACATGCTGTTCTAACACAGAAAAGGTAAACATTTATATCACAGTCCCTTTTGGACATTATGGACCTAACCACAGTAATATGTTAAGGTGAATTTTGTTTTAGTTCAGGTAACTAGATTTTGCATAGATAAATGAGCCTTCTTATTACAGTAAGAATACAATTCATTGTATCTTCTCCTCAGTGCATTATGCCAAGAGCCCTGATGGTTTTATTTAGGTGAACTGCTGCTTCTTTGTTATGTTCCTTCTATTGATTTTACATCAGTGAAAGGATGGTTCAGGCCATTTGCATCTAGGTATAGACAGGTAATATCTGTACTTCAATTTTTCTGTTCACTAGAATTGTTACTCGTGATATCTCTGCATATGTTCTAAGGTCAGAATGAATGGGTGCACTCATCTTTATCTTTTTTGAGGGGGAGTGTTAATGTTGAAAAATCTCATTTTTGCCTTCTAAATACTTATAATTTTTAATATCTAATCTGCGGATTAGTGCAGCTCTCATCCTTCATCTCAGAAGCCTTCATTTTCAATGGATGATATTTATTAAAGAGAATCACAATTGGTCCAAGTCCACAGTGAATGAGTGTGAAGTATTTAACCCTAAATGGATAGATGAATCTCCCCTTTGCCCCATCCCCAAAGCTCAGGGAACATCATCGAAGGATAGAAAGAATGTAAGAATTGATGGGAGTATTATTAAATATAGTCTTCTAAACATGAAGTCACTCTATTCATGGACTCACTGCAGCATGTTTACTGGCAAAAGACCTACATAGAATTGGCCCATCAATATTCCATCACAGATGAGAAAAGAACTCGCCTACCCCCAGCCCCCACTGCTCAAGTAATTGCATGCTTCAGCAGTGGTACTCCTGACATATCATTAACTTCATCCAGAAACAGACTACTACAGGGAACCACACAAGAAAGGACAGAAAAGTAAGAAACTTGATGGGAAGAAGCTTCTCAATGGGAGGAGGAGAGATGAAGTAGAATTTATGTGAAGAGAAAATGACAAAAAATTATTGTAAAAAGTCAAACAAATAAAATCAAAACAGAAAAGTAAAAAAAAAAAAAAAGAAAATCTTGCTTCTCTAATCTGTCAGTATTCAAGTATTTGTCTGAATATTCACAAGTTGCTAAATTGTATGCCCCTGAAGCCACTGTACATGTGGCTGCTGTGTCCTATGTGCGTTAGATGGTGGCAGAAAGAAGAGACTATTTCGACGTTTAGTGTTCTGACCTGTGGCAGTTGAATGATTAGGAGCCTGACATACCACAATGCCTGCCAAAACACTGAATTCCATATATGTGTGCTCATAACATGAAGGCCTCTCATGGGGTTGGCGCCATGTGCTCACAATGTGTACAGCCTCCCTGGGTTGGGGATCCGTATGCTTACAAGGTGGATTGCTTCCTGTGTGCTCACAAGTGGGATGGTCTCCTTTGGGTCGGGTCTCCATGTGCTCCCAATGTGGTTAGCCTCCTTGGGCCAGGGCTCTGTGTACTTACCATATGGATGCCCCTGTGAACCAGGGCTCCGTGTGCTCACTATGCGAATAGATTCCCATGGGCACCTGGATGCCATGTGCTGATGCACACGTGGATGGTCTGCCACGGGCTGGTCTCTGTGTGCTCACTGTGAGAACCACCTTTGTGGCCTGGGCTCCTCATGCTCACAATGTGGATGGCCTCCTATGGGCTGGGGCTCCGTGTGCTCACACCATGAACTTAGTCTCGTACAAGATCCACAAAACTGCTGTTCTTCAGCTTAATCGTAAGTTCTTAACCATGAAGTTAAGAACCTACCTACATCTTAAATTTATTTTCTTTTATTGCTTACATATTATTGTACATTGTCTAATTTTAAAAAAAAAATTAGGACATAAAAGCAGGAGGTGGACTTGCTAGGGAAATGTCCAGTGGAAGCAGGAGGGAGAAAGGGGTAGCCGTGATCAAAACACATTGTCTACATGTATGAGAATGTAAAAGAGTAAAAATAAGACAAAATTAATGGAAAAAGTTGCTAAATTATTCTTACTGAGATTTTTTATCTTTGGTTAGGAGATGACCTTACATACTAATCAAGATGCAGCTAAGGGAAGTGCAGGAATAGCAAAACTGAAAACAACAAACCATTCAGAACACCAAAGACCCTATGTTATTCACCCGGACCAGACCAGCCAAATCTTTCCCTATCCCACAGTTCAAGGAACCTTGAGGAAGAGGGGGCGGCAAGATTGTAAGAGCCTAAAGATGGAGAGGACCAACAATATGTAAGATACTCCACACAAGTCAGGGCTGCAACAGCCATGATTGGACTTTGCCTGACCTGCACAATAGCTGCCATGTCATCAACCCCCCAAAGTCTAGCATGGATCACAGGGGAGAAGGTTCCAGGCAGTAAGATCCTCAGAGGCAAGGGATTAAACAGTCATATTAGAGTTCCCATGCTAACAGGGAGCCCAAGAAGGGTTTTCAGGCTATGCCAGTGAGTCCTGAACCCTCACTAGGATAGAGGACTCAGAGGGAGGTTCAGCACCCCCATAAATGGATGCTCCAGAGATGGGAAGGAGGAAGTGGGGAGGCACCGGGAGAGAGGAAGGGATGGAGAAGAGAAGGGAGGGAGAAGAGGAGTGAGTGAAAGGAAGGGGGAGGAGAGTAGAATGGGGGACAATGGATGAAGGAAGGAGGGAGAAAGAGTGTGGGGGTAATTATTGAGCTTGTATGATTAGGAAAAAAATAAAATGTGGGAGAAAAAATATATTAAAAAAGAGAAATTAGGACTTCAGATACCAGGACAGAGAAGGTTTCTGTGCCCACCAGTTCCTTGATCATTTGTACAAAAATTGTGGGTGGCGTTTAGAAATTGCCTATATATACTTTGGATACTCTGGAGAACAAGAAGACTACTCTAAGGGTAGGCATCCTGGTAGTCTCAATAATCCTTACTTTCAAATTTCATGAAAAAGCTATTGTTTTTAGTAGAAGAGCTGGCTGATCTTACATCTCTTCTTAATTTGGTCATCCAAAATAGGTAAGACCTAGCTGAAGAACTACTTCATATAAAATCTTCAGTTGCAGCTGCCTAGTATTGCCTTGATGTGCAGCTTCTCAGGTGGGTAAAACACTGAGGAAGGAAACATTCTTCTGCTTATCAAGGAGACCAGGGGAAGATTGATATCTGTCATTTGCTTCACCATTGCTATGTTTACTTGGTACACAGGTTTTTGTAACAACTAAATTTCTTGTTCTGAATACTGATTCAAGAGGGAATGTGCTAGATGCAGGTTGGTCATACCTGAACAAATACCCTGCTTTACCTTCCAAGGTCCATCTCCAATCAACCATCCTCTGCTCTGGATGATCATCCTAATGAGGCCTAGCACTTTTTCTTGATGCCACACAGAGGGCAGTAATGGTTTTATTGTCATGTGCCAAACTTATAGTGCTATAGTTGGTGATGGTAAATACTATTGAAATTCAGTTTTCTTTTACAACACCTGTCTGAGCTAGAGCTTTTTTGCATTGCTTTGATCCATGCCACAGAATTAGATTCCATAGATTCATTTCCAGTTTGCACGAACTGCTAGGGTTATAGGTTGTATTGCTTGGGCAATATGCTATACTGCAGAGATGCACAACAGTTATTGCCATTCCCATCTAAAGTCTGGGGAGTCCCCCAAAGCCATCATCACACTGGTAAATGATACTCCTTGGACTCACAGGGCTCTTTTATAGACTGACTTTTGTTTCTCATCCTTCATTTTATAAAAATTGTCTGTATTTCTGATAGGTACCATTATCATAGTTAGATGCCTGAGTCACCTTGATAGTGAAGCATTGAGCTCTGGGCACAGTTGTGAAGAAATGGTAGTTAGGCCCTGAGCAAGCCTGAAAGAGATTGTCTAATTGATGGGGCAGGTCCAGCCTTAGTAGGTAGGACCATTCCCTGGGCAGGTGGATAAAATGAAGGGAGCTGATTAAATAAGTTGACATTCTTTGTTACGTTTGGCCAGACATGTCAGTCTGGCAAGTGAAGATTGTCCCCCTCTCAGCAGTGAATATGGTGTTTCCTTGGCTCTGGTATTGGGATGAGCTCTCCTGCCAAACTGGACAAGGGGCAGTAATCAAAATTCATAAGAGAGAATAAAACTCTCTTGGTGCCCCTTGAGCTGTTTGTCAGTGAATTTATCAGCAACAACACAAACTGCAATAACCACCAATGTTTCCAGAAAGCTTCTCAAATAAATGAAATTAAATGTACACAAGGAACAAATTGGTAACTCTAGCAATGAGATGCAACAACCCCAGTTCTTACTTAGGAATGACTCCTGCTACTTAATTTTTTTATTATTATTTCTTAGTTTTACAAGCATATTGAGTACCAATGTCTGATTCCCTCCATCCTCCCTCCTTCCCATTCCTCTCCCTTCTTATCAATCCATTCCACACCTTCCCACTCTCCTATCTGGCCACTTCTATGGACCTTAGGGCTCCCTCTGGCTTATCTACTCTTGTGGGAGGGCCTCTGTGGCACACAAATTGCCCCTCCTCAGACCACCCCACTGATAGGGGCATTTCCCTTCACTTATTCAGCTCTAGGCCCTAAAGTTTCTCTTGTGTGTTCTTATCTCTCTTCAGTTCCTCATAGTCTGTGGGGGCATGTTGGTATTTCAGACATTACGCAGGTCTGGCAAGGACTAGTTTCAATGTTGTGAGTTCCTAGATGCAGCATCCTTACCTTGTATGGAATGTATTGTCCAATAGTGGACCTTCCCATCTTTAGGTTCTTCAATCTTACCACTCCCTCTCTCTTCTAAGAGGTTCTCTAAACCTTAGGATGGGAAGAGATAATGATGGCCTGATTCTGGGAGAGTATTGCCCACTGAGATTTTTTTAATTCTCACTAAAAGAGTCAGACAGAGGTTGTGGGTGTGGGCCAGGTACTCAGAAGACTGAGGCAGGAGAATTACAAGTTAAGGCCAGCTTGGATAGATTAGTGAGACCCTTCAGCAAAACAAAAAACAAAGAAATCTAATTCATTAGCAGAATCGTTGGCAAGTATGCATGAAATCCTAGGTTTAATCACCAAGACAATAAGTAAATAAATAATAAAATGAAAAAGTCAACTGTATAATTTGTGATCACAAAACAGTGTACAAACCATAGTGTTCTTGAAAAGATTGAGAATTGCCAACAGTAACATCTTAACCAAGAACATTTCAGACATTGATTTGTTTCCTCAGCCTGAAGTTGTGTTTTAATGGAATCATACCTTTTTAAAGACAAAGTGATACATTATTGATTTGTTTAATCAGCTTCTCTGTTCCCAGATAATGAAGAGAGCACCAGATGATTGCTATACACAATGTTCAACCCTTCTCTATTACATTCTTTTCTTTTCTTTCCAGACATGATATTAAACAATAGGATTAGTGAATGTATATGTTCGTTATTGTTCTGGAAATGAAAATGAAGAGTAATTTAGCTGGTAAGGATCTGATTTCAGTTTATCTCTTCAGCCTGACTTTCCACCTGCATAAGTGGTTCCCCACAGGCTCATACGTTTGAATCCTTTGTGGATGTTTGGGAAGGTCATGGCACCATTAGGAGGTAGAACCTTGCTGAAGGACCGCATGCCACAGGGGGCAGACCTTGAGGCTAGTTAGCGCCCCTGCTTTTGCTGGTAGTCTGTCTGGCAGTTTGCTCTCTCAGCCTCCAAGACATCTGTAATGACTAGGCTTCCTCAGCTTCTGTCAGTCTGCCATGCCTTTTCTATTATAATGGACAATATGTCCCTTCTGAAACAATAAGCCAAATAAATCTGCCTTTTGTTCCTTAAACTGGGATTGAGTGTTGTCTCAGAGCAACAGAAATAGTAACTGAGACAGAAATATATATATATATATATATATATATGCCCCAAACTTCTTGACTTCTTTCAACTCAATAACACTAAATGAACTGTTAGCTCTTAGCTTTATTCTATGCTTCTGTCTATTTAGAATGTTCCTATAAAAACCCATTTTCTCTTTTAAAAATCTTAGATTTTCTTTATCTGAAATGCTCTATCATTAGAGGCCTCCCTCCTTCATGGCTAAGCCAGCCGATGTGACCAAATTAAGTCCCCACTGAAGGGGAACAACCTTCTCAGTGTAACATCTAATCTATCCATTACCTTGGCTCAGTCCTTAACATAGTCTCTGGTACAAAGCAGGTACTCAATAACTAATCAAATGTGGCAAACATTTCTAAAGCAAGATAGCAACAAGATGTCTTAGGCTAAAAATGGTAGAATATTTATTATCTTAGTCCGGTTATTTATGTAGCATAAATAATCTTTCATCCTAAATATCTTTCTTGATTAAACGTTAATGCCTGAAAAACAAAATGCCTGTTGAGTTTCAAAGCAGATGGCAGATTAAAACCTGTCTCTTCTTTCTTCAGCTGCATGTATGCTAAAATTGGAATGATATACAGAACAATAACATGGCCCCTTGGACAAAAATGACAAGCAAATTCATAAGTGTTCTATATTAAAAAAAAGTCTGGTGGGGGAGAAGAAGTTTCTGGTCACCCCATAAAAGAGAAGAGTAAGGATAAAAGTAATAGACTATGCTTCTAAAGAGTAGAAGAGCATCGGAATTGCACAGAGGGAGCTGAAGGGCACCTGAATCTTGCGGAGGAAAGATGGGCCATGTAGAGAAGTGAAATAAGCCATGAGGTCCATGAGATTTTTCTCAGGAGAAGCAGCCAGGAGCAGCTGTCAACCCGCACTTGTGTGTGCACCATATTCTTCCTGCACCAACTCATAGAAACGTTCATTAGCATGAGGTATAGAAAAGTCTTAAATGCTACCGTTAATATTTTCTTCACACCTTTTAAAGCTCAGTGGTTTTAACGGCACATCACTCTGTGATCGAATTACCCACCTGACAACCACAAAGTAACATCTGCCTTCGTAGCTCGCTATCTAGGAAGGGAAGTGAGAGTGAGTTGCAACAAATGTCTCACTACTCACATGCAACACTTCACTGTGGCCTATTTTCTCCACTGAAGCATCATCCCCTATTTCCTTTCTTTTGAGGTGCTCCTTCCCCTTCCCTCCTATTTATAATCTTTGCAATTACAGTGGGCATTACAGAGATTTACTGTTGAATATGTCATTAAGTATGTCTAGGATTGACTTATTAGGGAGTACATATGGTGTCTAACTTTCTGTGTCTGGGATACTTTATTCAATATAATTTTTTATAATTCCATCCATTTCCTGGCAAGTTTCATTAATTCGTCTTTTTTTTGATGGCTGAGTAGTATTCCATTGTATAAATGTACCACATTTTCATTATGTTTGTTAACTGTTGAGCATTTAGGTTGATTCCATGACTTTGCTATTATAAATTCTGCTCATGTCACTGTAGTGAATTTATGCATTATGGAAGAATATTCCCAGTAGTGGTACAGCAGGGTCATATAGCATTCAATCTTTAATGTTTTTAGAAATCACCATACTAATCAACAGAGTGGTTGCATAAGCCTGCATTACCACCAGCAATGTATGAGAGTTCCCTTCTCTCCACATCCTCTTCAGCATTTGGTGTTGTTTGTATTGTGGATTTTTGCCATCCTGACCAGGGTGAGATGATATCTCAGGACCTTAGCATTGCTTATAATCTAGATTTTTGTAGTTTGTCATAGTCTGGCCTTCAAAGTTTTCCTCTCAGTATTTTTTTTGTAAACTTATAATTGGACGTAAGACTTGATGTGGTGCCTTATTTTATTCTTCTCTTGGATGGGGGAGGCAAGACTGCTCTGCAAGTTGTGTTGTGTCCTTTAAGAATCACAAATTTCTTGCTTTCCCTTTTGGTGATGATACAACTGTGCTAACTATTCATAGTACTCATAAATTCAGGAGAAATTGCTAATCACAGTATTTTTTTATCCTTTTTCTTTTAGTATCTGAGATAGTTCTCTAATGTCTAACTTTTCCTCATTTTGCATTTGGTTACTCACTGATAAGGTGGTAAACTAAGGTAATGATAAGTGCTCAGTGGTTTCCTTTCACAGTTTCATAGGACTCCAAAATTTGGAGTTCAGCATTATCCAACTGTGAATAATTAAAATTTGGGGTGTGTGTGTTACAATGAAAAGGAAGGTTCTTTGAAAGAAACTTTTAAAATCACGTGCAAGTAGATAATTGATTTTAACTTAACAAATTCCATTTGGACCAGCGTCGAATGTGTCTGAAAAATTTTTTTTCTACCAACACAGATACCAGGTCTATTATTCAGTGAACACTCTGACTTCCTTTGTAGCCACAGAGTGGAGGCTTCCAAACTCAGAAGTGGAGCTGACAAGTTCCTAATGAGAAATGTTTTCTCTCTCTGGAGAAACATTTACACAAGAAAATTATATACAATCTGTCTGGTCCAGCTGGTATAAGAACAAGAGTTGATGTTTCAGATAGGTTTTAACAGCAAGTGTCATTGTGCTACAACACCTTTCTATGTCTCTGCCACCTCTAGAAATATGCTTGCAGATGGGCTTGGGATGCTGGACCACAGGGAGCAGCACTCTGGCTGTTATTTACATATCAATCAATGTTAGTTTGTTCCTTGTAATTACAATGAAGTCTTGCCTTTATTTTCAGAGAGCATGATAGCCTATGTAGAAAACCCAAGGGATATGATAAACGTCTACAACATCTGCCATAAGTTTTGCTCCATACTAACTCTCAGAAGGCCGAGTTTTCTGAACTGATATGAATGTTCCTTCACTTTGGCTTTTTTTTTTTTTCATTCACGATTCACTAGACTTCCATCTGTTATCTGAGGACATTCTAATGATTCTGCCCCAGTTATCAGATTTTACTCTGGTGTTTGTTCGTTAGCAGAAGCTGTGATGGTCAGTCCCATGCTGTTATGTTTCCACTTATCTGAATGCTCATGTAAGTTATTAGCTTATGTAGTTTGGCATAAAGCTGGTGGCCCTTTGATTGCTGATGGCAAATAAGAACAGACTTGATAAGAGGCATATGTCTTCTCATTCTGAATCTCACATTTTTGCTCTTTTTTTTTTCTGAAAATACTCTTCCATGAAATCTAGCAGATTTGTAATCATCATCTGGAATGAAGTTTCAATTTATGGATCCGGAATATTAATGAAATAGCCTAAGAGTGCACGGAAATTGAGTTATTATAGAATCCTGCAGGGATTGATCATTTGGGATTGAGAAGCCAGTCTATAGAATGGTGCCCCTACATTTAGGATGTGTGTACTTCTTCAGGTAAATTGCTCTTGAAATGCCTTAAAAGACATGCCGAAATGTACTTCTCCTAGGTGACTGAAAATCCAGTTATTTTCACAGATTATGAATCTAGACAATGAAGACTAACAATTACAGAAGGTGACACAATGAAGAAAGATCCTTAGAATTTTTTTCCTTCACTTCTGAATCCAGTGTGAAGCATTGACAAACAGTTCCCATCTGGACCTGCTGCACCTTATAAGAAGTGGAAGCTGATTCGGCTAATAAACTTGCTCTAAGCAAAGGCACATTTTTGCCTCTTTACATGTCAGGTATAAGAACTCTAAATTCCCCTTATACACCCCACCCCGCTCCGCTGGTCGGGACACGCACGCGCGGTCCAGCCAGGCCTCAACCCGCGCCCTAGGTAAGTCTCCGCCCGCGCCGGCCCACCAGGACTCCAGGCCAAATAATTCAGTTTAGTGAAATTGAGAGATCTTAAGAGTTAAAATGACAATGCCAAAGTCAAAGTGCAAATCCATGAGAAGCAACACTCAAGTAAACAAATTTCCCACTGAAGAAATTAATCCCATAATGTTAGACTCCAACCAGAACAAACCCCCGGAAAAAGGCCAAGAAAGCCTCACCCAGGATAAAGACTTTCAAAATATGATCATTACCATGTTCAATACTATGAAAGAGGAAATCCGGGAGGAATTACATAATCGAATCAATCGCTGTGAAGAGGAACACAACAGACACTTGGAGGAGTTGAGAAAAACAGTGCAAGAAACAAAAAGTGGCATAGAGCAGTTAAAACAAACTCAAGCAGAGTTTAAAACTGAGCTAAAAGACAAGTTATCTTCAACCCAGAACGCCACAGAGAGTCTTATCAACAGAACTAATGAAGCAGAAAACAGAATTTCAGACCTTGAAGATAAAGTGGGAGTACTAACCAGCTCAATGGAAGAGGTTGTTAAAGCCAAAAAGATACTTGAGAGAAATATCCAAGAGATATGGGACACCCTGAAGAAGCCTAACATGTGTATTCATGGAATACCAGAGCAAGAATCTCAAAATACCACCCTTGAGGAAATTTTTCAAACGATCATCAAGGAAAACTTTCCTCATCTAAAAAAAAGAGAGGCCCATCCATATACAAGAGGCATTCCGCACCCCAAACAGATAACGACCAAAATAGAAGCACGCCACAGCAAATAATAGTTAAAACACCACATTCAAGATAAAGAACTGCTGCTGAGAGCTTCAAGGGAGAAAAAACAAGTCACTTTTAAAGGTAAACCTATTAAAATAACAAATGACTTCTCAGTCGAAACAGTAAAAGCAAGAAGAGCTTAGAGAGACATACTTCAAGTATTGAATGAGCAAAAATGTTAACCCAGGCTGATTTACCCTGCAAAACTATCAGTCATGACCGAGGGAGAAAGAAAAATTTTCCTGCACAAAGACAACTTTAAGGGATACATGTCCACCAAACCAGGCCTTCAAAAAATGCTAGAAATGATATTCAAGCGTGAAGAAAAAAACAGGCAAATATAACACCATTAAAAGCGAAGCAATATACTTATAAAAGCTACTAAACATAATAAATGTCTGGAATTAACAATAGTTTCTCCATTATAACACTAAATGTTAATGGAATTAATTCACCGATCAAGAGACACAGATTACAAACTTGGATTAAAAATCACAATCCATCAATCTGCTGCCTGCAGGAAACCCATCTCACCACAAAAGATAGGCACGCTCTAAAAATAAAAGGCTGGTCAACAATTCTACAAGCAAATGGAAGCAGAAAACAGGCAGGGGTAGTCATTATGCTATCAGACAAAGTGGACTTCAAACCAAAGAAAATTATAAGAGACACGGATGGATACTACATTTTAGTCACAGGTACAATTCACCAGGAAGACTTCACAATACTGAACACATATGCACCCAATACGGGCCCCTCCACATTCATTAAGAAAACCCTAGCGTCTAAAGCAAGAAATCAACCCCCAAATGATAATTCTTGGGGACTTCAACACTGCCCTCTCAACATGGGATAGATCAACAGGTCAAAAGCTTAACAGAGACACTTTGGAACTTAATCAAACCCTGAAAGAAATGGACCTTAAAGATCTCTATCGAACTTTTCACCCACGCACCAAAGAATACACATTTTTCTCAGCAGCACACAGAACTTTCTCCAAAATAGATCACATATTGGGCCACAAAATGAATCTACAATATACAAGAAAGTTGAAATTCTAACCTGTGCCCTATCAGACCACCACAGCCTAAAGCTGGACATCCACAACACATCAAACAAGAGAAAATACACTAACCCCTGCAAACTTAACACTATGATGCTGAATGAGAACTGGATTCAGGAAGAAATTAAAAAGGAAATTCAAGATTTCCTGAAAGTGAATGATAACGAAAATACAATTTACCAAAATCTCTGGGACACAATGAAAGCTGTTCTAAGAGGTAAGTTCATAGCTCTTAATGCCTACATCAAAAAAATGGAAACATCAGAAATAAACAACTTAACAATGCAGCTTAAAGCTTTAGAGAAACTAGAGCAATCTGATCCCAAAAGTAGTAGAAGAGAGGAGATTAGCAAAATAAGGGGAGAAATATCTGAAATCGAGATTAAGTAAACGATAGAAAAATCAACGAGTCAAAAAGCTGTTTCTTTGAAAAAATCAATAAGATTGATACACCCCTAGATAAATTAACCAAAAGCAAGAGAGGGAAAACCCAAATTAACAAAATTAGAAATGAACATGGAGTTATCATTACTGATACCCAAGAAATCCAGAGAATTATAACATCATATTTCAAAAACTTATACTCTGTGAAGTTTGACAACACAAAAGAGATGGATGAATTTCTAAGTAAACACAACTTACCTAAATTGAATCAGGAAGTTGTGAATTATTTAAATAGTCCTATAACATATAAGGAAATTGAGGAAGTAATCTCGAATCTTCCCACCAAAAAATGTCCTGGACCAGATGGATTCAGCACAGAGTTCTACCAGACATTTAAGGAGTTAATAACACCAATACTCCTTAAACTGTTCCATCAAATAGCAAAGGAAGGAACACTACCAAATTCCTTCTATGAAGCTAATATCGTTTTAATCCCAAAACCTAATAAAGACTCACTTAAAAAAGAAAACTATAGGCCGATCTCCCTGATGAACACAGACGCAAAGATTCTCAACAAAGTCTTAGCAAATCGGATTCAAAAACATATTAAAAAGATCATTCACGGGGACCAAGTAGGCTTCATCCCTGGCACACAAGGTTGGTTCAACATACGCAAATCAATAAATGTAATTCATCATGTAAACCAGTCCAAAGTCCAAGACCACATGATACTCTCGATAGATGCAGAAAAAGCTTTTGACAAGATCCAACAGCTTTTATGATCAAAACGCTAGAGACAGTAGGAATGGAAGGAACCTTTATCAATATAATAAAAGCTATATACAATAAGCCCACAGCAAGGATTATGCTCAATGGGGAACAATTGGAAGCATTACCACTTCGATCAGGAACTAGACAAGGCTGTCCACTCTCACCACTTCTGTTCAATATTGTACTTGAAGTCTTAGCTGAAGCCATAAGACAAGAAAGGGACATAAGAGGGATTCAAATCGGCAAGGAAGAAGTCAAGCTATCCTTACTATTTGCAGATGACATGATCTTATACTTGAGTGATCCCAAAAACTCCACCAGGAAGCTCCTGGAACTAATTGAGAAGTTCAGCAGCGTGGCAGGATACAAAATAAATGTGCGAAAATCAGAGGCCTTCTTATATGGCCAGAATGAAAGAAGTAAAAAAGCCTTGAGAGAAACAATCCCATTTACTATAGCCCCTAAAAAAATGAAATACCTTGGTATAAACCTAACTAAGGAGGTAAAAGACCTTTATGATGAAAACTTTAAAACCCTAAAGAAAGAAATAGCAGAAGACACCAGAAGGTGGAAAGACCTCCCTTGTTCCTGGATTGGCAGAATCAACATCGTAAAAATGACCATCCTACCAAAGGCAATATACAGATTCAATGCTAAACCAATCAAAATCCCAAAGCAATTCTTCAAAGAAGTTGACCAAACAATCTCAAAGTTCATATGGAGGCACAAAAGACCCAGGATAGCAAAAACAATCCTGAGTAACAAAAACACAGCTGGAGGTATTGCCATACCAAACCTTAGTCTATACTACAAATCCATAGTTATAAAGACAGCCTGGTACTGGTTCCAAAATAGACACACAGATCAATGGATAAGGATTGAAGACCCAGATATAAGCCCACAAAATTACAGCCATTTGGTCTTTGACAAAGGGGCCCAAAGAATCCAATGGAAAAAGAACAGCATCTTCAACAAATCGTGCTGGCAAAACTGGATCTCCACATGCAGAAGATTAAAGCTGGACCCGTACTTGTCACCATGTACAAGACTTAATTCCAAATGGATCAAGGACCTTGATATCAGGCCAGAGACTATAAAAACCATAGTTGAAAGGATAGGGAACTCCCTCGAGCTGATTGGGCTAGGCCAACAGTTCCTAAACAGACATCCAATGGCACAGTCACTGCTACCAACTCTCAACAGTTGTGATCTTGTGAAATTAAAGAGCTTCTGTTCAGATAAAGAGATTATAACGTGAGCTCAAAGGCAACCCACAGAATGGGAGAAAATCTTCACTAACCACACATCTGATAGAACTCTGCTGTCCAGAGTGCACAAAGAACTTAGAAAACTAAACATCAAGGAAACTAATGGCCCAATTAAAAAATGGGCCCTGGAACTTAAAAGAAACTTTACCAGGGATGAAATTAAAATGTCTAACAAATACTGAAAAAATGCTCCACTTCCTTAGCCATCAGGGAAATGGAAATCAAAACTTCCCTGAGATACCATCTCACTCCAGTCAGGATGACAAAAATCCACAATACAAACAACAACAAATGTTGGAGAGGATGTGGAGAGAGGGGAACTCTCCTACATTGCTGGTGGGAATGTAGGCTCATACAGCCACTCTGGCGAGCCATCTGGAGAGTCTTAAAGAAATTAAAGATTGAAATGCCATATGACCCTGCTATTCCACTTTTGGGAATAACCCCCCATACAGCAGAGGTTCACCTCGATAGCACAAGCACGACCATGTTCATAGCAGCACTATTTGCAATAGCAAAGACATGGAATCAGCCCAAATGTCCAACAGTTGACGAGTGGATAAGGAAAAGTGGTACATCTATACAATGGAGTACTACTCAGCCATCAAAAATGATGAATTACTGGAATTTGCCAGGAAATGGATGTCATTAGAAACAATTATATTAAATGAAGTATCCCAGACCCAGAAAATTAAGTGCCGTATGTACTCACTAATAGGTGGCTTCTAGTACCAAACCCACCCAGTCCACCTAGAGACAGTAATTCCAAGGATTATGAACAGGAGGGATGGGGTAGGAGGGCCACACCAGAAAGAAGGAGAGAAGGGACCATGTTACAGCAGGGAAAATAGGCCTCCACCAAGGACCCACATAAGTAATGAGACATCTGATTAAGTTCACAGACTTTTGTTCCTGATCATTTACTATTGAGGGGATGTGATCTCACCAGAAGAGGAGGGCATATAGTCTGGCAGATAAAAAGTAACCATTTTTCAAATGGGTGATAGACCCCTCCCTTACTGTGGTTTCCCACTTTTATTACATCTACCTTTGAATGTGCTTTTATCACAAGACTCTAACAGCTTTTTGTCTCTGGCCAGGGGGTAACATACAATGCCCATCAGGATGGAGTGAAGGGCATTGCAGGAGCAGCAAAACTGCAAAAGAAAATCAACAAACCACAATCCACAACTTCAGAGACTCTATATCAACCACCTAGAACTAGGCCAGCTTAGTCTCTCCCCATCTTGAAGCTCAAGGAAATTTGCGGAAGAGGGGGCGGTAAGAGGGTAAGAGCAAAAGGATAGGAGGAGCAATGATATGTAAGATACTCCATACTAGTTAGGGCTGAAGCAATCATAATTGGACTTTGCATGCCCTGCGCATTGTCCAACACACTGTTGTCCTCACAAAGTCTAGCATCTGCTAAAGGCACCAAGATCCTTGGAGGCAAAGGATTGGCAGCCACAGCAGTGTTCCTATACCTAAGGGGAACACGAGAAAGGGTTCAGGGAAAGGCCAGTGGGTCCTTGTACGTCATCGGAGAGAGGGCCCAGAGGAAAATCAGGCATGCACAAGAAAGGACTCTCTGGGAATTGGGGCAGGAGGCACTGGGGGATGGGGAGGGAGAAGGGTGGGAAGGGGGAGCAGGGAGTACGGGGGGGAGGAGGAGGGAAGGAGGGAACTGGTGTACCTAATAAGTTTGTATGAGCTGAAAAAAAAAAAAAAAGAACTCTAAATTCAATTTTTAAGGAAATCTGTTTTTTTGTTTTTTTCAGACTGGGAACCTCTACCATGAAGCTGAATTAAAGAAGCAGTAATAAGTCATTTTTTTTTTAAAAATCTGTACACATAGAGTGTGTTTGTTTAAAGACCCCAAGAAGATATTAGGTAACTTCCTCAATTACTCTTTATTTTTTATTATTGAGAAAGGATCTCTCAAATCAGTGAGTTCAGCTAGCCAGCTTATCCTGGGGATTCCCTGTCTTTGCCTCCTGAGTCATGTGTAACAAGTGGCCTACCCAGCTTTGATGTGGGTTCTGGATATGTAAACTCTGGTCCTTATGCTTGCAGGATGCTATTTGAACTCTTTTCCTTGTAGAGATGCCACACAATTGTCCCGGGTAAGAGTTCAATGACAGACTGAAGAAACGATTATGCCAAGGTCCAACTTGAACAAACAATGCGTTTATTGAGGTTATTTGCAGGAGTAGCAGTGAGAGTTACTTACAGGAGCAGGGATGACTCAAAGACACCAACATCCCTAGAAAGTCTGTCTCAGCATGCAACAGCTTCCCCATAGTTGTTGCCTCAACTAGTCTTCCTCAGCCTATATATCCTGGGCCCCTCCCAGACCTCTCCTACAGGCACATGGGGAGGACATGCATTCTAGCTTCTCCCAGTCCCTCAGTCTCGAGGGAGCATCAGTAATGAGCAAGTATGATCTTAATACTCTCAGACAAATATGACAATTATTTGTTCGGAGGAAAATGCCACACGACACAGAACAAGTTCTCCCGAGTTTCAGCAGAAAGTCATTTTGACTTCCATGGGATCGGTTCAGTTTTAGTATGAAGCCTATACTAAAGATCAAGTTGATTCCTGGTGTAAGGAAGATTTTGTTGAGGATATTTTTGATGAGAGATGAAGTTCTAAGTCATATCTTATTCTGAAATGTCCTGTGTTCTATTACCTCATTTTTTGAATGTGCAAATGTGGAGAGGAGCACATGAATGTGTATGTCCATGGAGACCCAAAGATGACATTGGGAATCATCCTGGATTCCCTTCTTGTTGTTCCACTCTGAGCTTCCTCAGGCTCTGCCTTCCAGGGCCAGAAAGTGCAGGCGACCACCATTTCTGCTTGGTATTTTTACATGGGATCTGGGATCTGAACTCAGGTCTTTTTGCCTGTGAGGCAGATACTTAACCCCTGGGCCATCTTCCCCTTAATCCTCTGTTGATGATAATTTACAGTGCTTATAAAGGTATTTAATAAGCTTGGATGAGAAGTAAACATTTAGAAAGTGAAGCTACTGAATTATAGTTGGCCTCAACATTTCTGCATGAAGTTTGAATATTATAAGAATGTTTTGGGGACTGAATCATATGAAAAAAAATCAGGCAGTATGGACTTGAGAAAAGAAAAAAATTTAAGCACAAGATTAAAATATTTATCCACTTGAAAGAAATGTGCTATTTTTCAGCATAGCTGATTGCTAATAAAGGATTTGTTTTCCATTCCTTCATGCTCCCGGTAATTGGAGTATAAATCACACCAGACAATCAACAGGCAAAACGTTAGTTACATAAAAATTAAGTAATCTGGGGAGAATTGTTAAGGCAAAAATGCTAAATAGATGGGAGAAAAAATTCACATAAACAGATACATGCTCACTAGCTTATAAATACCTTGATAACTGTTGCCTATTCCATCATCATCTTAATGCCAAAAGTGAAGGATGTTTTCTTGTTTATCAGTTTGGAGAGAGTAGAGATCATTGCTTCCTGATACAAGTTTGAGAAACAGCAATAAAAAGAAAAAACAAGCTTAAACCAGCTTGAATTCAGACAGGAGTGGCTCTCAAACTATAATGTAAGGTATGAAGTAGAAGGAAACATGCACAGGAACATCTCTGAGTTCCCACAGTGACTTCGATCACCTGGGGAGCAGGTAGAACCCGAGCATCTTGACTCCACAAGAGAACTCTCAAGAGAAATCCATGCCTTGCCATTTATGTCATTTGAATTTGTTCTGGAAAGCTCTAGACTCTGCTCTGAAATGGTCTTGACCTGAATCATCCCAGGCACTACTTTCTACTTAAAAGTTATTTCATTCCTTAGCAAATTGTTATAAGCAAAATGGAACAGTTAATATCAGATTTACCTTGACTGATAGAGTCAATGATCTGAGAAGTTTCCAAGATTAGCTTAAAACCTAGAAGAATGGGAAATATAAGATTTTCTTTCCTTCCCCTAGGAACTCTCTCACATGGTTCAGTACACTTTCCATGCAAACCTAATTAATTGTCACCTCAGTTTTTTTCAAATCTAACTAAAGGCACTCTTCTGATAGAATACATTAACACAAGGAAATGATGAAAATTGTTTTAATTTATTAGCTTTTATTAAAATATTGATGAATATTTAAAATTTGCAGGTAAATTATCACCCCATTTTATCAACTTGATCAAGAATGAAACTGTCGGGCTGGAAAGGTGGCTCAGGGGTTAAGCCTCCGCCTTGTAGGTGGAAGGTCCTGAGTTCGGATCCCAGATCCCACTATAGACGCCAGGCGGAAGCGGGGGCGGCCTGCACTTCTGGTCCTGGTAGGGCAGAGCCTGTGAATCCCAGGGCAGAAGGAGGTGGAGGCGTCCATGGTGGTTCACGAATTCGTCCGTGGTTCTACACACACACAGACACACACACACACACACACAGACACACACGCGCGCACACATACACACGCACATGCGCACAGTTGAATAAATAATAATACTAATAAAAATTTAAAAAAAAAAGAATGAAACTGTCATTTTCCACAAACTAGAAGAATAGCATTGTTATAAGCACCTGAGGTATGCTGATCCTGGATAGTGGTTTAACAGTAATCTTCATAGCAAGTATGGAATATGTGTGACAGATTGTACTTATTGATATTGACCACTTTAGTCAAGCAGTTTAACAAGAATCCAAACGTGGGAGATTTGGACATGGCTCAGTCAGGGAACTCTTGACTTGCAATAATAAGAGCCTGAGTTCAAGCTCCCAAAACCCATGTAAAAAACGAGCAACACAGTGGCACTCTCTCATAATTCCAGCTATGACAATGAGAGGAGGAAGTTCATTAGCCAACTAGTCCATTCTACTTGGCCAAGTTCTAGGTCAGAGACCCTGTCTCAAACAAAGGTAAAAGGTACTTGAGGAATGATACCTGAGGTTGTCCTCTCACATCTACACACTCATTTGTGCACATACCTGCACATACATAACCCCCACCACACACACACATACATACTATGATAGTTAACCCTGGGTGTCAACTTGACCACACCTCGCATTAATTAAGATCAGCTATCAGCAGTTGCTCCTTTCAAATATGATGGTTAGTTTGTTCAAAATAAGATCCATGAAGGGAAACAATGTTTATTTAAAGTGTTACTAACACCAAAGCCTCTTAGCTGAAGCTTATTTTCATGTGACATCTTAAGCTAGCAATGCTGGAAACATCAGTTAAACCAGACACTCTGGAGCATAGTTAACAAGTTGTCCCCAAGATTCTACAAAGGGGCTGTGGAGATATTTCACTGCATAAGAGTGAGTACTGGAGACCAGAATCCCAGAAACCATCTAAAAGCCTAGCGGCACTCCACAAAGACAAGGAACACCCACTAGCCTAGCCCACTGGTGCACTCTTGGGTAAATTGACAAACCTTGCCTTGACAATAGAAAAGTGGAGAGTGATGGAAGAAGACACCAGAAAAAACAATTTCAATCCTTACATGTACACACAGAAGTAAACATGCATACACACATGCTCCTGCACACATGCAAATACTCATACATGCATGCCTCTGCACGTGCAAATAAAGATACACAAAAAATAAGAAAAGAGAAAAAAACCTCTGCCAGTTTTCAGCTATATAATCCTAAGCATTTTAATTAAAATCATCAGTTTCCTTATTTTAGAATTACAAGAAACAATTATTATGTAAAGCAAGAATAAAATAAAGTTGAAAGAAAGAAAAAAAATCAGCTATCAGACTACCTAAAGAGATTATCCAGACCTACAATACAAAGACCAGTCTTAGACCGATTGGAACCTCCCAGTAGTAGATCAGATAAAAGGAACCACAGAACAGAAGACTTTAGAGAGAAACTCTCCACTTCTACTCTCCAGGAATCCTCCAGTCTTCAGCATTCACCCACTGGCCTCCTGGACTGAGCAGGTCCAAGCCTTCAGGATGTTTACAGTGACGTAGCCTGCCTCCAGCTTCAGCCACCAGCCATGTCCTCCGCTATGAAAGACTGTTTCTCCCCTCTGGAACTGTAAGCTGAATAAATCTCCCTTTCTCCCTTAAGTAGCTTGACTTTGAATGCATCACTCACAGCAACACTTAAGAGTAACTAATATACATATAAACAAGTACAAATTCATCTCTATATTCTTCTGTAGCTGCAGGGGATGCTGGTGATATTCAATACAGTCAATGGACTCTAAAAGCTGAACACGTGACTTTCTCACTGACCCTGTCTCTTTAATTCTCTTATGTAAATAAGTATATAAAATAATAAAATATATAAACATATTTTATTATATAAAATATATAATAATTGTACTTATTGATATTGACCACTTTAGTCAAGCAGTTTAACAAGAATCCAAACGTGGGAGATTTGGACATGGCTCAGTCAGGGAACTCTTGACTTGCAATAATAAGAGCCTGAGTTCAAGCTCCCAAAACCCATGTAAAAAACGAGCAACACAGTGGCACTCTCTCATAATTCCAGCTATGACAATGAGAGGAGGAAGTTCATTAGCCAACTAGTCCATTCTACTATAAATAGATATAAAATAAAAAGTAATATAAAAAAGTTCAAAACTATTTTAACATGTTTAGAAGTTCTCTTTAAAGTTTTGTGGCTCAAACCCAGAGCACAGCAGGAAGATGTTCTACCACTATACTATATCCAAACCTTAAAATTTGATATTCACATAGTTTAAGTCATTATTTCATGATAACCTATAGCCTTTTAAAATAAAACTCATACAACAGTTAACAGTTTGTCCCTATTTTGATATCACTCCAGTCGTTTTAGTATTTCCAGAAGAAAAATTATGGAGCAAAGACCTTGGACTGTTGGTAAGTTCAAGCTATCAAATTCCTAGATAGTACTATAATTTCACTTATAGACCTTCTGCCCACCAACCACTTTGGCATTCGTCTCTTTTAAGAAATTCTGTCTTGTGGTGATTCATATTATTCCATCTCTTTGCATACTAATCTAGGAGTCATTTTCTTCATGGTTAAAACTGTTTTGGAAGTTTTCAGAAATCAATAATGAGTCTGCTAGTACATCAATAGACTTTTTAATGAGGTCAGCAAAATCACTATAGTGATTAACTTTCTGGGAATATAATTTTATTTTTAGTATTATTCTTTCTGCTGAGGAAAAATGGTAGTTTCTTTACTTTGTAATTGTTATTGTGTTAGTAAGACTGATCATTACTATTTAACCATGTCTAGCTTTTCAGCAAAACTGTGACTTAGGAAAAAAATTGCTTGATACCACTTTGAAATCAATATTCATTTTATTAATTCATGTATCAAATATTTGTTCTCTATAAAAGTTTCCTAGTGGCCTTGACCAGTGAGATAGAGGGAGAAACAGAGGTGGAATCTAGATTGAAAATGGTTTGAGAGAAAAAGGAATGACAATAATTAAAGATGATTTAAAGAGTGTTTTTTGACTGCAAATATCGATGAAGAAATAGAGAGATAAAAGTGGTGAAACTGAACCAAGATGAAATATTGCAAGTGGAAGAAACTGTGACATTTTGTCTGCTAGTGAGATAATTCTGTAAAGGTTGACATAAGGGTGAAGGCAGAAGAGATGATTATTTGGGACTCCATGAAGGTTCAATAGAGGAAAGAATGTGAAATAGACAGTAGAGATGCACCATTGTTTAGGAAATTATTACAGGCCAGTTATTTTGTGTTTGTGAAGCCAGGTAAACCTGTGATTGTGGCTAAGTAAAGATGTTAGCTTATGCTTATTTTCTCATTGAAATAATTACTTTGAGAATTGTGGAGGCATTTGGGGGATTTGAAGAGATAAACACATGAAATAATTACACTACAAAAGAGCAAAATGAGTTAAGTGACTAAAGAGATGTTGTCTGGTGATACGAAGAGGTCCCTTGGGGTAATGGTCATGCAAAATCACATCCACCTGTCAGATGTGTTTCAATAAACAAGAAACTGGATTTATCTCTTGTTGAGTTCTTAGACAGAAGGGAAAAATTAGTATTAAAGGCTACAGGAAGGTGATTATTAGAAAGTCAGAGCAAATCCCCATAAGAAGAATACTGTGTAAGTGGAGTGGAGTGAGAGGCAGTAACATCATGCAGGTCACAAGACCATTGTTATCCTGAAGACAGCTGTCGGGTCTGGGACAGATCCAGCTGGCAAGGCAGGAAACACAAAGAACAGCATGAAAGGTTGCATCCCAAAATACTTAATTTTTCATCCCCTCCTCCAAATGACTTCAAAACATGGTAGAAACACATAAAGGACAACACAGTATGAATACAGTACAAAGCATGAAGGCAGAACAAAGCAAACAGGCCTTAAACATAGTTTAGTCTCTTCTTTAGTATCTGGAACTTGAAGCTATAGGAACTCCAACATGAATGTAAAGTGAAGGCATAATTCTGAGTGTCACTACTGATAAAAACATTAAATATGGCAATGTAGTAATAACAATACTCATCTCTGGAACACGGCTTCAGGTTTTTTCTAGTCTTGCTAGATAACTAACCTTCTGCTCCCCTTTGGCAAGGTCACATGAGAAACTGCATGTGTCCATCTAACTGTCATGCTTTAAGCACAAGAACAAAGTCTAGCAGATGCAGGTGGCATGGAGGAGATGAGCCCATGCACTCCAGAGTCACATGCCTGTGCTGCCACATCAAAACATTCCAGGCTGGAGACAGAAACTTAGTACTGATTGAACAGGCAGAGGGCTGGTGTCTGGTAAATGCATGCCTCTAGGGGTACAGATGGCCACCTTCTCTGTAAGTGCTCATCTAGCCTTTCCATGATGGGTGGGAAAGTGTTTGCGACTTGTTTTATAACAGAACTTGAGTCTTAAATAAGGACCCTATCCTGACAACCTTCATTAAATGTCATTGTTTTCTTAGAAACTCCATCCCCAAATATTAACTCAGTAGAGGTGAAGGATTCCTCAACCTAAGATTTTCTGCTGGGGAGAGAAATATTCTGTGTATAAAATGGGATGTCTCACTTCTGGAAAGAAGGCTCTAGGAGTATGTAAATTCGTATTTTAAAAATCTGAATTTGAGGGGACTTAGAATTGTGTGATAGAGGGAACATCTGGGTAAATAATCTGTCATTTTTGAAGTAAGTATTTTGGAGCAGGGGCTCCAGAGCAAACCTGTGTTCCCTTTTCCCCTCCTCCTCCTCCTCTTTCTTCTCCTCTCCCTCCCCCTCCCCTCCCTCTTTGGAGAAGGGAGGTCCTTGGAGCAGCTGAGTCTGATCTTGAAGTTTCCATCATTTAGTCTCAGTCTCCTAAGTGCTGAATCAATCCCATATCATTCTTTTTTTCAACAAACATATGACAAATAAACAATGAAAGAATGTTTCTATTAATAGCATCAACCAGAGAATCATGATGTTCTAGCCATAACCATAAAAAGTGCCCCTGATGGCTCAGGTGCCTACCAAGTCACAAAGAGGCTGTCCAAATTAGGAAACTGCTCCTGGTTTCAACACAGGTTGCCTTGACCAGAATCCATGCTGGCAATGTAAATTTATGGGTTTTCATTTCCTTGTCACTCAACAGCAAATCCAACTCTTCCAAGTTACTGATTGACAGAACCTCAGCCACTTGTAGGACTCTGCTCCAGACTTAGATATGCTAATCACATAATTCATTATCTACTGGAGAAATGTTCAAAATCTTGTATTCATAAAGATCATCTTTATTGCCTAAATTATGCCCACCCAAATTTGTATATTGAAATCTTCACCCGCAATGTGACTATGTTTGGAGTTAGCACTTCTAGGTAGCTAATTAAAGATAAATGTGGTTAGAAGTTGGCTGCTTACTAATCTAACAACAGGAGGAGAAAGAGACTCTCTTTATTGTACATGTGCATAAAGAGAAGTTTGTGAGGACACAGCAAAAAGCCACCATCTAGTAACAGAAGTCAGGAAGAAGATTCTCACAAAAACAACCCTGATGGTACCTTGAACTTGGACATCTAATTTCCAGAGCTGTGAGGTTGATATTGCTTAGCTACACAGCATTTCTTACAGCTAATGTAGGAGATGGTTACAGCATTTATTATTATTCACAAGTAGCACGGTAATAACTTCAATAACTTAGAAAATGGAAGATAGATTGAGAACTAATTATACTATACATAAAATATATCAGCTAATATACATTTGCTGTTACTTGTTCTCTTTAACTTCACTTTTTTTATTTTTAAACTAGCATATAAACTAATTTCATTATAATGTTTTATACATATAAATAATATTCTTTGTTCATATTTTTCCTTCCATTCTCTCTGCTCCTCCCCCATACCTTCTCTTTTCAGCCTCCTCCTTCTACTAAGTAGCCCCCTTCTATTTTCCCTGATACTTTTAAATATATTCTCAATATTTGATTTCATCAGCAGAGAACTATTTACACTGTGGACTTCATCTAATCAGAATAAAAACTCTGAAGAGAAAGTGATCATGTGTGTATTGGCTTCTTTTTTTATCTTTTTTTGATCAGCCATGAAAAAGATAAGAGATGCAGCTCTTCTTCCCAGGGGTTTATGATCTATTGTAATATAATTATCATGATCATGAATGTTTCTAAGATTTTACATTATTAGCTTTAAATTTTTCTCATTTATTTTCTAACCTATCTATTTATCTGTCTGTCTGCATATGCACTATAGTGTAAGTGTGGAGGTCAGAAAACAACATGTGGAAATTGGTTCTCTGCTTCCACTCTGTGGACTTTGGAGCTCCAAGTCAGGTCATCAGCTTCAGTGACCAGCAAGTGTCTTTACCAACTCAAACATATCATAATTGCTTCTTAGAAATACTATTCATAGAACATATGACCATATTTCTCCTTTAGTAAATATATTTATAACTTAAAGCAATTTAATAACAGAAAGGTATCATGTAACAGAAAATTATTCCTAAATGCCTATATTGCATTATACTCATTTTTTTGAGATAGGTACTCTCCCTATACATAGTTTCAGACTGGCTTTTAGCTCGTGATACTCCTCACTCAGGAGTACTTAAAGTCACATGAGTGTCACACCAACACTGACTTCATAGTTTATTACTATAAATTGCATGTTGCGTGTAATTTCTCTAAAGGTCTTCACATCCTGTTTCTATTTGGGCTAGTTATAAAATTCTGCCTAGACATCTAGGACCAAATAAATGCTTATGATTATCTTTTGTGGAAAGGTCAGATATAGTTCCCAAAACTAATTTGTCACAGAATCCAGATACTTACTTCTCACCCTCTCCACTTACTGTTTAAAAAAAAAAAATCTGAGCAAAGAAATTCCAAGTGCTTCCAGTAGTAAGAGGCCCTGCAGGTGACTTGCATGCTCTGTTAGTGTCATATGTGAAGAATCAGCAGGGCAGCTCAGATCATGTCAAGATCGGGCAAAGGAGGTCAGAAGTAAACAGCAGCCCCACAGAGGTCATATGTTCCAGGATCCTGTGTTACCCAAATCAGAGATCTACTGAATTAGAAGTGATAAAGGTACAAGTTTACTATTGTAACTTAATTTATGTCAACATTTTACAAATGAGGTAATTGTTTCCCTTTTTTTTCTACTTTAACAAACATAATATTGAGAATTCATCTCAGCTTCCTCCTTTTTGCCTCCCTTCCATCCCCTCCTCCTTTCATCATTACCTCCTACTCCCTCCCACCCTTCTACTTATAGGATCCCAGGGTTCACTCTGGCTTGTCTACTCCTGTGGGTGCTCAGGCCTCTGTGGTATATCAAGTTACCTCTCTTTAGGCCATCCCACTGATATGTGTGTTTCCTTTCACTCATCCAACTTTAGGTCCAAAAATTTCTACCCTAAGTCCCCATTCTATGGGTATAACAACAGCTACCTATAGAACAGTTTGATGTACTGTCCTCCTACCTATAGGTTTATTGGTTATCTTCCTTATTGATCTATTTCCTTTCCCTTTTTTTGGGAGGGGTGTTCTAGTCTATAGTAACAGGGATGGGTACCATTCTGATAAGCAGATCTTGAATACAATCAAAAAGCTGTTTGTTGTTTCCTTGATATTCACGCCACTATTACACTGGTTGTCACCTTCTGCCATGGCAATTTATACTGCAACTTACAGATCTCATGCCACTGATGGGGCTAGTGAATATTTCTCTTCCCCAGTAGCTTCTGCAGTATTCCTCGTAATGTGTAACCTATCCAGCAAGGAGAAAGTCTTTAGACAAGTTCCAGTTGATATGTTTTGCCTATGTTTTGTGGTCCATTTGTGTTGCATCTTCATTAATAGGGTCTTACAGCTTATGGAGAGCAACCAAGAGCAATGGCAAAAGCCTTTAATGTTTGGCTGCCTTTAAGAACTCTCTAACCAACATTTTGTCAGGAAGTGCTACATTCTTGTTACTTCTAGTATAATTTTGTTCCTGGTTTCCAAATGGATCAGCTCAAGGTTTTTGCTCCTCAGCATAGTGACTTCCCATTCTTGTTCCTTTCTTTAAAAGACTTTTTTTTTTTTGACATATTACTGGCATAGGGTGTTCTTTGGGGTTACTGTCCCTTCTTACATAGTAATTATTTACTTTAGATTAGCTTCAGGCAGTTAGAAATTGAAAGTAAAGAGAAAAAGGATGAATAAGGTGGTAAGTAGAAGTTAGACATCTTTGAAAATTCACAATAGTGAGCTGGTAAGCCAGTGAGCTGGTACAAATTATAAAACCTATTTTCAACTATGGAGTTCATTTTAGTTTTCTGAAAACCAAGTGCCCATCACCTTCCTCTCACTTATTAGCATTTAACTGTAAAGCATTGACTCCATAATGCTGCAACCTTGTGACCAGGTTTATGATACCTAACCAATACTATTTATAATTAAAAAAACAAAAAATGGCATAAGTATTTCCACTTGGTGAAAGCATATTGGTTTATAAATAAGTGATAACTTTGCATCAACCCTCATTTACACATGCTATTTCAATTATGATCCAAATGGTTCACAGTGAACTTCAAGGGATACATTCCAACTGACCCATTGATTTATGTTTTCTGGCCTTTGTTTCATGGAATTAATAATAGAGTTTCCTTTCCTTCTCAAAAATATCCTTTCCCATTAAAATTATGTTATACCATGACATATTAGTACTTATTGCACCTTTTTAAGAAGCTCTGACCTATGCAATCCACAAACTAATATCCATCTGTGTGATATTAAATTAAGTTTATGGGGACAAAGGCATAACTCAGTAGGCAAGACATTTGCTTGCAAACCTGGCAAATCTGAGTTTCATCTCTGGAAGCCCACTTGATAAAAGGGGAGATTTGACTTCTGAAAATTACAAGAGAGAATGAAAGTTGCTGTGAATAAGTGTAAATCATATTCAAGAAAAATATTTCTAACCAATATATTCTGTATTTCATCTGAGCTTGATGCTCTGAAGACTGGATTCATTCTTTAGATATCTTAGGACCAGTGTATGAAGAAGGTTTATGATCAAGAATATAGTGTGATTTGGGAAGAGATTAAAAAGCATGTATAAATGAAAGTGTTCAATTGTATCCAAAAAGGAATAAAGATAAACATGAAATTAAAAGAGTTTTGGCAGGAACTCAAGAGAAACAGGATCAAATAAGAGAAAAGTCAAAAAAAATCAACAAAGAAAGGTCTAAAGAGTTCAAATATCTAGTGGGAGAAACCTTAAAAATGATGAGCTCTGGCCTTGGGGAATCTTAACATGTATGTAAAGAAGGAATGATGTGGCCATTGTGTCCAATGGCTATTAGCAAATCGAGCAGCCGTTGGGTGACCTGGGGATTCTCGTTGTTCTGACTTCTGACAACAGCAGTTCTATAGAACAGTTGAGCATTGACTTAGAATTTAGGTTAAGTTCATGATATCACTTAGCTTGATTTGAAATAAACCATCTTACTGTATTTCTGTAAGTAGGTACAGTTTACAGCATGGGAGAACCCATGGGAACTACATGGAAGTTAACATCCTAGAGTCTTGGTTTGAAATCTTGTGCTCTTAACCTTCCCAAGGTTAAGTTTTCCAAGGAAACTAATGTGTTTTTGTTCATCAGAGAGAGCCGTGAGGAAGAAATCTCAAATATCTGAACATTATGAATTTTTTTCTCTTTTTTGCAATTTAGCCCTTTATAGTTGAAGAATTCATTGCTGCTAGGTAGAAGAGTCTTTTTTTTTTTTTTTATTCATGCAGTCATGCAAAGGAACAGTAGTAGATCAGGGGGATCCAAGGGTAAAGCCTTTGAAAGCCATAAATGTTCATCTAAGGCAGAAATCCTAAAAGCCAAGGGCTCCCTGGGGTGAGTGGCACCAAGATGCAGGAAGCATTTATAAAAGAACGGCAGGCCCCTACCATGGCCAGGGTTTGTGAATGGCTTCCTCAGAGTTTCCTGGCAACAATTTTAAATATGAACGTGTTAAGCTCTGTGCTTACAGAAGGTGACCTGCACTGGGGCCAAACCTCTGCTGAGGCCGTGATGAGCCCCCAGGGGCTGATTGAAAGAGGGATCAATGGCTCACAAGCTACAGGGCAGAATAATGAAAAGAAATGGGACAAGTACAAGTGAGAGTCAGCTGGAGAAATGAGGCTATTGAGCGAGAGCGGCCAACAGGAGGGCAGAGCAGCAGGAAGCCAGACATTGGAGCAACAGGAACTGACCTGAAGGCAGCGAATGGGGATGGCCAGGCTCCTTTGAAAAGTAAAGCCTGCTTAACTTTCAATCCTTTCCTGACTTCAACAAAATGTATTTCTCTAGACATGTTGGTTCCTGGGATGTTCACTTGCCCTGAGCACACTTTAAAGATCAAAATCAACATGGTGTCTGGTTGGGATGAATTACAAGGTTCGCAACGTTGAGACGCATTTCAAATATAATTGAATGCATGCATGCAATATTTCAGTGCTATGATGACATATATAAGTGGCACACATTGCAAGAGAGCACATGAAGGGATTTTCCATCTAATTTGAAAGGCAGAAAGACTTCCAAGGAAGTAACAATTGAGTTGTAATTAAAGGGCAGGTTTCTGAAAAATCCAGTAAAGGACTTTCCAGAGGTTAACCAAGGAACTGAGAATCAATGGGCATAGAGCGTGAGACTGTGAGCATGTGTTGTGACAGGCAGCTGGGGTGGTATGAAGGCTGGTGCAATATCAGTCTGAGCAACTATGGGAAGGACGGGGCTGTGTATCCTAGGAACACTGAGGAGCATTTAGAGTGTTTAAACAAAGTGATCATATGCACAGATTATCTCCATGAAGTTTGTTCCCACTAGGGCCTATAGTCTCTTTATGCACGGGTATTTGGGTTGGTTTACAGTACCAGGCATGTGTTCCCTGCTGATAAAGAGGCCCAAACATCAATCAGAAAGCAACTGGTTTCTAGTTTCCATACCTTACAGGTCACTATGTACTCCTGGACTCCTCTTAGCAGAGGTTTTTTTTTTTTTTTTTTTGAGTGATTCTGAACCTCCTTTATTGAAACTTAGTGACAGCTTTATACTAAAAATTTTTAGGGCAAAGAATGTGTCCCTGGACCTGCAAACAGAGGAAAACAAACACAGACCCTCCCAGTCTCCTATGCTTTAGTAAGAATAAACAATTTTTTTAAAGTACCTAACCCATTGTTTGAGAGAAAAGACACAAACAGATTCTATTCTCCCAGTTTTTTCAATTCTATCTAATCTATAATGCTTCACAGGATAGCCATGGGGCTGAGCCCACATTGTTTTAACAGAGACTGCATTTTTAAAATACACAGAGGAGGACTGAGCTCCTTTAATAGTAAGGTTGCTTATGTCTTCCTTTGAGGAATTCCAGAAGTATATTGCCATCAGTAGTTGATGAGCCATCCGTGAACCATGCATTCTCCAAACCCAGGGTTCATACTGTCGGGCCCCATTTTGCCAAGGGTGTCTCTTTTGGAGCAGAGGCGATCATTGGTGGGGGTGCACTCAGATGGTCCATCTCTGTGATTTCCCATAAGAGTGCTGTTTGGGGAAGGGAAAGACACAGCCCCCTTTGCTACCGACATGTATTCTCCCAGTTTGGATCATAAATACCATCTCCAGGGGACAGTCTTGGCCTCTAGACTTTCTGGCATGATGGTCTCTTCCTTGGCCTTCAGCCAGGGTAAGAGCGGGGTATCACAGTTCCTTTTAAAGTTCTACTGAATAGATAACATGGTCATATACTTCTGGCAATTTCTGAGTTAGTTCATAGGTGGGAATTTTACCCACCTATGTTTTAAGACTCTAGAAGTTGTTCTCTAATTTCTTTAAAATCAGTGCGTACATTCTGGCTAACAAGTCTACTTACTGTAAGTGACTAGACATGAAATCTCTATTTACAATTTGATTTAAAGTTAAAAGCAAGCTTTTTCTCTAAACCTAAGGACAGGTAAAAAGGCACACCCAATTCCCAGAAGAATTCCTTCATCTGAGCAGAGTTTTTACTATTGTACTTTGCAGTATTCATAGCTAGGTGAGGGCATCCGTGGACTACTTCTTGTTGGTAGCCTGAAACATTCCTTCTGGTTCTATGGGACTAGTCCACATGGAAGAGACCTCTCTCTCCATCCCAGCTTGTTTTATTTTCCCTATATCCCATGATCATTCTGTGTGGTGTCATCAGCTGCAGGGTCTATTATAGGACATCTAAGTCATCCCTGTGTCAAGGTTCAAAGGGATGATAAGAATATAAAAGCCTCAGGTGGGGGATAAGTAATGTAAGACAATAGGTGCTGTTCAAGTCATGGCTGCAGTACCCCAGAAATCAACTCAACGTTGTTTATTTCCATTAGACCTCCACAATAACTAGCCTAGCAACAATATTCCATGAAACAAGGAAGATTCCACGAGGTACAACACTACCCTAAGAGGCTATGTGGGACTGGTGCTGGACAGGAAAGAGAGGAGAGCCCTTTATGATTTATACACTGGTGGGCTACTTATACCCTTGTGGGTGCCCAGGTACTAGCTAGTGCAATCGACCTAGATGTGACCCAGTGGATCACACACTAAAGGAGAATTGGGAGAGAGAGAGTGAAACTGGTTGAAGGGGAGAATGCGGAAGGGGTGGGATAGGATGAAGGATGGGGGTAGGTAGTGAGTGAAGAAAACACATAAATTCATTATGTGTTATGCTAATAGAATTAAAAATTAATAAAATAGTAGATACATTGACCAACCTAAATTTGTTCACTGGTGGAGTCACAGGGTGGTACACACAAGAGTCTTATGAAAGTGTCACCCTCAGGGATTGTGGGTAGATTGAGGACTATGCATGGCAACTCTATCAGTAGGCTGAAAATGGAAGTGTTTAATGTGAAAATGAAACTTTTAATAGTCATTCCAGTCAACCAACAGGAATTACCACTTAGCTTCCTAGACTAGAGGTAATCCCTCCCTAGTTTTGATCACTGAGACAAAGTCTGAGCTGAACTCCTAAGTAAGGAACAAGATTAATCAATCATATTAGAGCAAGTAGCTCTTGTTCTACCAGTAGTTGGGCCTGTGACTAGGAAGCTATTATATCTCAAATTACTTAGAATTATTTTCTTTTTCATTGTCTTTGTATACAGTCTTACTGTTTATTTTCATGTCAAGAACTTTCTTCACCTAGCTGCAGCCAAATTACCCTGCTTACCTGGGGGGAATTCCAGCCTTTTCTGAGGTCTTTTTCTGCATTAGTGAGTTTATACAGCACATTTGGGAAATATAAGGAGTCAGAGAGTTTTCTGATTGAATTTGTACAAAAAGCAATACCTAATTCACCCCTGTGCCATGGTTACTTCTGGGGTTCTCCAGTTAATAATAAATAATAACCATGATGATGCATTAATTTGCTCTATCTTTCTCCTATTCCTCTATAATCTACACTTAACTGGTATGACCTGGATACACATTTTCATATTAGGTGCTATGCATTGAGGATTACACAGACTTCAATTAATATCTATCTAAATAACACCTGATCTAAAGCTATTAAAGGCATTGGTATAAAACTATCTGCGGCATCTTGAAAGATTCTATCTATTAGTAATCTTTACAGTTATGTAGAGGTCACATACCCAGTCTCTAATGAATGGAAGAAGACATATCTTGTGTATTATAATTCCAGATATGGCCATGAATGCTCCTATGGAAGTTTCTTGCTTGTCTTTCAAATCCACTTAGAGGCCATGACTTCTCATGAGCTTCAAACATTAAGGCCTGAATCCCATAGTTGCTTCTTGGAAGAAAGTAATCCAGAAGTTTTACCATCCAGGATGTTCCACAGTTGATATTTGATAACAGAAGATTAATTCATTGTTGTGCTGAGATTTGAGGGCTTTCAAAGTAGATCATTCTTCCTGATTAATGAAAGAAACTAAAATAATTAAATTAGATCTAAACTAGTAAAAGGAAAATTGTTCAGCATAAATGGCATGGGAGCATACTGTTTTGGTTATGGTATTATCATTGGCATATTACTATAGTCTTATATGTGAAGAAGATTTTGTCTAGACAGTCATGTTTGGCTAGCTTAAATACAATGCTATTTGAACAATACTATCGAACTGGAGGTATAGTTCAGTTACATGAGTGTCTGTTGCATTAGGAAATTTCACATAGAACATGCTCTATGTAAGAAAGTCAAGACTTAAGTCAATAAGGAAAGACTTGGAGAAGAGGAGGAGCCTGGGAAGCACCACCTAGTCTAATGGCTGTCCCCAACTTTGCCAACCAAATCATTCATTCTACAGAAGGAAGACACTTTGGGTTGGGACTATTTCTGAGATCAAAAGTTATCTAGCTGCTAAGTAGAGCAGACATACAGAGAAGTATTGTGTCATTAAATGGTTAGAAACAGGTAGCATCTCATTGATTGGACAATTTAATCAGAACAGAAACACAGCCAGGGGGCTGAGTTGGCAAAGCCTAAGACGGATAAACAGAAATTTGGACAAGGGTCAAGTCCTGGTTTCTGGGGTGAGGGGGAAAATGTTTAAATCTCAGAAAAAACTAACACAAAATTTTACTGATATGAATTATTCTGGTGATGTTTTCATTTCTGATAACCACAAGGAAAATAAACTTGCCATGGATACTTATTGCATGTGTACATGTTATTTACATCTAAGTGTGTATGTGTGTGTATATGTACACATACATAGATGGAAGCATATCTCGGTTAGTTAGAATTAGGTAGTTACTAGAGCCTCCATTTAAAGAGATGAGAAAATGTGGCAAAAATTAAAAAATGTGAGCAGCCACAAAATAATAAGCAGAGCTGAAGTTCAGAACATTAATCAGCACTGTTCTGATTAAATGCTCCGATTACTGCCTCTCCTGGTTAGGTTTTAATGAAGAACTAGATATTCTAAAGCTAGTGTTATAGAGCATCAGACATGTAACCGTAAGAAACTAGGAAGCCATACCACAGTATACTTAGATTTGCACTCAACAAGTGAACATTTATTTTTAAATTTTCAGTGCTGGGGATGGAACTCAGGTTAACAAGGATGGTAGGAAAGTACTCTACCACTAAGATGTACCTTTATGCCTTTGAATTCCTGTTTAAATGAAAGTTGGTAAGATTAAATAAATAAACCATAATATCACAGCAACCCAATATCTACTTCCTTATTATCCCAGGACAGGGATTTCTGTGTCAGTAAAAATAGATTTTCTCTTTTGTAGAGGCAAACTGTGATGTATATCTTCTTATAAATCATGAACCTTCAGCATCCATCTGCACCCTCCATCTATATTGTTTTGAACAGTTGGCCAATATGTCAGCTAGTACAACTGAATGCATTTTATGTGCGACTTGAGTTAGATAACCATTAGCTAGCCAAATCAATTAATCCAATCTGTCTTTTCAGGTATTCTATTCCCATGTGTGCCTGTCATATAGTAAGCACAAAAAATAGTTGGCTGTTGCTCTGATTTGTGTTATTATTGTGTTCACAGTAATCAATGTTCCACCTCCAAAGGCTTTAGATTGAGGATCCTCTATTAAAATACTTCTGTATTTCTAGTGGCCATTAGCCAGGATATCATTAGTGACTTCGGAAAAGATTAGCTAATGAGTGTCTCGATCCATTAATGAGACAACTCAGTTCTGCTTTTCCCTCCCTTAATGGTAGATTTTCTTGCTCTCCAAGGCACTATTAAAACTATTAAAATAACTAATGAGATCATTACCATTGTCAGAGAAGTCCCAGACTGAGCTGATAGCTTCACTAGTAAATGCTTTGCTAGTAAGGATTTGTTCCACTAGAACTTCTTACATGCCTAATAAAATCAAAAGAGAATCATATATCAGCAGAATAGAGAACCAGATACAAGATGAATTTATTTACCTAAATTGCAATTTAAGTTAGATACTGTTTAGTTACTATTGCATGCTGTGACTAAATACCTGAGGCGGGTGGGAGTGGACAGGGGAACAAAGGAAGGAAGGATTTACGTCGATCTGATTTATGAACTTTAGTCTGTAGTCCTCGTCCCCATTAATTCCAAGCCTGTGGTGAAGTAGGACATCATGATGGGAGGAACATGTGATGGAAGGGCCATGTTACTCCATGGCAGACAGGAAGTAAAGAACAAGGAAAGGGCTGAGGCTAATTATTACTCTCAAAGGCATGTCATCAGTGACCTACTTCCTCCCGCTAAGTCTCACTTTCTAAAGTTTCCAAAACCTCCCAAAATAGCACCACCAGCTGAAGACCAGGCATTCAGTGTTCGAGTCTGTAGGTGATCTTTCATATTCAAGCTATGTGTCATGTGAGTCAGTTCCTCGTGGAAAGACAATTTAAAGTTTGAATTTCTCTACCTCTGACTCTTATGGACACAATAACCTTAATGTGAAATAAATGTTGAATCATATATAGATTGTATTAATAATTAGAAACTGCTTTTGCTAAAAATTATTGACTCACTTAAATCCACATAAAAAAAGAAAAAAAAACTAAAAGCAGGATAAGAGTCTGCCATTTTGCTTCATTTTATATCTGTCTCCTTTGTGTCATACAATTACTCAACTATACTCACAGGCATGTTAAGTAAGACCTGTCTCTCTAAAAACTGGAGGTACTTTGCCCATCTCATTCCATTTCATGCTAAGAGGACAAAGAGTACCTAGTACCTGCAACATCTTACCATCAGCTTTTACAGCACCCTATTCTGGATCTCCAAAGAGGCACCTGAAAGTCTCAAGTTCTAAACCTGAATCACTGTGGATGCCAGGAGCAAGCAAACTCTCACAATCAGACCTCCTCACAATAGGGTCACTAAGTGAAAGCAGTTGCTTCAGCAACAGCAATTAACTCATAGGAACTAGATGGTCCTTTCAAGTAAGGATTTCTCCAGGGTCGCCTTGTAGAACCAGGATTGCAATATTGACCAAGTTTACACCACAGCTGAATGATGCATACCCCTTACATGCTACTCAAGTCTTCCTTTGCTTGAACCTTTAGTATACTACAATTTTCTGAAGATGGGTTGTGATGCTTGATTTTCATCTTCTCAGTATGACCATGTGATTAAAATAATTTCTTATCTTTACACCACTACTTTTCTTTGTTGTCTTTAAGGAAAATCATTGACTCAAATTTGTTGGGACCCCTGAGTCAGGTCTCAGACCTAGGATTCCTTTAACAAGAGTACTACTATGCCAGAGTCCCCATGCCTGTCAGATATAGCTTCTTAAGTCTCCTTGTTTTTCCTTTTTGTTGTTGTTGTTTTCTTGTTGTTTTGCTTTTCATTAGTTTTTTTTTTTTTTTTTTGGCAGAATGAGTTTTGTTTTCAAAACCATAGCTCACAAAATTCATGTTTATTGAGAATTAACAATCTATCCAGGAACATCTTTCTAAAAGAATTTCTGAGATGTGGAGGTGGTTCACTAGTTGAAGTGTCACACAAATAGAAGGATCAGAGTTCAAATCCCCAGACCTCATGCAAAAGGTGTGACAGTCCACCTGCAACTAAAACCCTGAAAGGCAGAGACTAGAATCACCAGCACAAGCTGGCTAGTCAAACTAATGCAATAGGCAAGTTCTGAGTTTAATTAGAGAAGATGGAAGAAAGACTGAGAATGATTCCCAGTATCAACCCTCGGCCTTCACATGCACTCACACATGCACTCGCACAGATGCACTCACACACATGCACTCGCACACATGCACTCGCACATGCACTCGCACATGCACTCGCACATCCTTCCCGACACAAACTCTCTCCTAACACATGAAAAAAAAATGTGACAGCAGAGCCTAATACTTTGTATGCCAATTCTACAAAATGACAAAAAGTTAAACCAAATTAAAGAGGCAATTGTATCACTTCTTAATTCAGCTTAATTACCTCTGATGAGAATAATTTATTTAAAAAATGAATTACAAGTATTTTTTACATATAAATTTGGATGCTATGGGAAAGTATCCTTCACATACGAATATCAGAAAAAACAATATGATTAACCACCATCCTCATATAATGTACTCACTATCTAGTAATTAGCCTTATATTACCCATTGTTGCATAACATATTTTTGGATACTGTTCTCTCTCTCTCACTCAATCAACAGATCAATCAAGATAAACGATTGTAAGGAATGTACTTCAGGTGATAAAGTGCTAGTCTTGCAAACACGAAACTCTGGGTTATAGCCCAATCCCCAATACCGCACCACATAAACCTGGTGTGTTCATGCATATGTGTAATCCTAACATTCAGGAGATGGAGACAGCATGATCAGATTTATATAGCATGTTCAAAGCTAGCCTCCAGCCTGAATACTCGAGACCTTATCAATCAATCAATAAACAAACAAAGCAATCAATTAATCAATAAACAAACACTATCCATCACAAATGAGTAATGAACTTTTCAACACAATAATTGGCAGAACCTGTATCTTTCAGTTCGTTGATGTAGAAGTCCTTTTGTTGATAGGAAATATCTGACAGAAACAACTTAAAAACAAGAGGGTTCATTTAGATTCATAATGTCAGAAGATTTGATTCCATCATGGTGGGAAAGGCATGATAGAATTTATAGCTAAACAGGTGTTTGGAATACTTTAGTAGCAACAGTCCAAGAAGAAGAGAAAACAGAAGCAGAAGTGGATCCAACTTTGAAAGCCTTGTCCCTAGTGACCTGCTTCCACCAGTCAGGTTCCACCTCCTGAAGGCTACTCAGCCCTCAGACAGGTGTCATAAGCTATAAAAATACATCCAAAACATGAGTCTAAGAAAGCATTTAACATTCATGCCCCTATTTCCTTTTTTAATTGAAAATATTTATTATGAAAGTTGAAGACTATATCACATGCAATAACTTAAGAAAAGAATTTCTTTTTTGGACTCTGAAATAAAAACATCACAAGATATCACTTGATTCTATGTTGCATCAAAAAATGCATAAATCTCCTGTGGGTGAGACCATGAATATAAAGTGGGGGTAGGCTCCATTTTCTCCTCAAAGGGAAGGTGGACTGTAGGTAGGTGCTGAAGACTCTACCAAGAAATCACATGCTAAACCAGATTTCTTTTATCCTCTAGATGACTTTTAAGGAAACAAACAAATAAATAGGAAAACAACTATAATAAACATTCTTATGATAAGAATACAAAGTTAGAAATCTCTCTTATTTGCTCAGGATGTACCTCAATGATAGAGCATTTGTCTAGCATAATCTTGCCCTAGATTCAATTCCCATCACCACAAACTAAAAAGAAAAGAATTGGCATTATCTATAGATTATTTTAAATGAAGCAAGCAATATGAATGCTTTTGTGGAAATCCCATCCTTTTTCCAAACAAGTATCAACTGAGAATGACAGCAGATGAGAGTCAGGACACCAAGAACATAATTTATCAAAATGATGAACAGTCAGGAATAATAGTCCTTCACCTAGCATGGATCACAGGCACTAAGATCCTTAGAGGCAAGGGGTCAACAGTCATAATAGTGTTCCCATACTAAAGGGGAGCCTAAGAAAGGGCTCTGGGCAGTGCCACTGAGTCCTTATTCCTCACTAGAATGGAGGACTCAGAGGGACTTTGATATTCACACTAAAGGATGCATAAAACCAAGGTCAGGATAAGATCTGAATCACTATATTTCCTTCTTGGCAGGCTGTTACCATATCTTGCTATCTGAATTCTTGTAGTGATAAATACAGAGATAGTCTTTTCAGGTATTGTAGCCTCCAGGTAGTGAGCTTGGGTAAAACCAGAGTTATTATTGATGGCAGTTACTTGTTCTGCTTCAACTTTCAGTGAAAATGAGGAAAATTCTAGTAGTCACTAAGCATGATCTCTAAAAAAACAACTAAGACTAATAACAAAGTGCATTGGCCTAGAGAAATAATTCAGTGATTAAGGCATTTGCTTGTAAGTGTAGCAACTTGAGATCAATTCCTAGAATCCCACTGGTGATAGGAAAGAATTGACCTTAAAAAATTGTCTTCTGACCTCCACCCATGCACCATGAAAAAGGAAGACATTCACTATCTACCATGATTCAATGGAACTTTTTTCTCTCTCTCAATAGATACATAATTATATTTATTTAATTTTTCCCAATCATAGAAGCTTGATAGGTACCTCAGTCCCCTCCCTCCCTCCACCCCTTTCCAGTCCCCATTGCACCCTCCCTTTTCCCCTTTCTGTCACCCCCTCCCTCCCTTTCTCCCCATTCCCTGGAGCATCCTTTAGTGTGAATGTCAATCTTCCCTCTGCATCCTCCACTCTAGTGAGGTGTAAGGACTCAGTAGCATTGCCCAGAGCCCTTTCTTGGGCTCCCCTTTAATATGGTAACACTATTATGACTGTTGATCCCTTGCTTCTAAGGATCCTAGTTCCTGTGATCCATGCTAGACTTTGGGGGGTCATTGACATGTCAGTCATTGCGCAGGTCATGCAAAGTATGATTATGGCTACTGTGGCCCTAACTTGTGTGGAGTATCTTGTGTATTGTTGCTCCTCCCCATCTTTAGGCTCTTAAAATCTTACCATCCCCTCTTTTAAAATTACAAACTTCTGTCCAATCAAACAAAATTCTCAATAACTTCTAAAACTCAGCACTATGATTAGGATGTGGTATACTTACTTGTATCACCAAAGACCAATTGGATCCTTAATGCGGTACCACTATTAGAAGATAAAGCTTGTATGAGGTCTCTAAGTTTTTGGGAAACACCCTTTAAAGGGATTGTGTAATCCTATTCTTTTCTCTGACTTTCTGTTTGAGGATGTAGGCTCTTCATATACATGTCCTTCTGCAATGATGTGACTGTAGCTTGGCGGTCCTTCACCAGAACTGAGACAATGAAATACCATGCATCTGAACTTTGTCCAAAAATTGAGTCAAATAAATTATTCGATTTGCTGTTACATTATTCTTGCATTTATGTTCACGATGAATAATGTACTTTTCTTTATTTGCAGTGTTCCACAACAAACAGTAATTCACTGTAAGCAGGTTGTGTTTATTCCAGGTATGCAAGAATGTTTTAATATGCTGATATAAATATAATATAACATATTTATGAATTGAAGGACTAAAGCTGCATGGTAATCAATAGATGTAGAAAAGCATTTGTAAAGTTTCATTCATGATAAAGAACTCTCAAGAAAATAATTATTTAAGCGATGTATCTCAGTGTAATAAAGATTAAATACAACAAATCACAGTTAACATCATCATTCTCAATGATAAATGTTGAATGATTTTCCTTCAGTATTAGAAATAAGATATGAATGATCATCCTCACCATTCTAGTCAACACAGTACTAAAAGTCCTAGTCAGTGAGTTAAATAAAATACAAAAACTCATCTAGATTGGAAAGAAAGAGATGAGATCATCTCTAATTGTTCATGCCATGCTATTATATATAGAAAACTTTATAGAATTCACAGACCTCTCAAAACTAATAAATTTGCAGATCATAAAGATTCTAAGGAATTCAGTAGTGTTTCCATAAACCAATAATGAATTATCTACACCTTCTTCTGCTATGATGAAAACAAACTCATTCACAATAATGTCAAAAATAAAATGTCTAGTTCTCATGCCTGGGTCCAGCCACCACGGTTGAAGCTCCACCTCATGGTCTGTGTTCTCTTAAGGAGAGCATTTGGGGCTTGGCTCCCCTCTTGCACCTGGGTCCAGCCACCGTGGTTGTGGTTCTGCCCCATGGCTCATGTAACAGTAGCCTCCATCTTCCACCCAATCTCACCCAATCCCCTAACTACCTAACTAGCCTGATCTTTCATTCATTCACTCCAACACCCACACCTGCTAATCATTAAAAAAAATCCCCCAAGGATTTAATACAGTCACAGAAACAACGGTCTGGAGACCAGCAAACTAATAACAGACAATCAAGGACCCCAAGAGTCTTATCATTCAACAGAAGAGAATCTTCACACCTTCTTGTAATAAGTAATCCATTTTATTTTCCTTTTAATTTCAATTGATAAATACTGCAGCTTAAGATTTCAATAAAGCCCTGTATTCCCACCCCTTCAAGGTCTTAGCCATTTACTCTCTCATATCCCTAACAATTTGTAAACAATGAAATTCCAAACAGAAAAACTTCCTGGATATTAGCTAAGAAATCAAAAACCAAAGTAATGATTTTCAAAGCAGTTATAAGGAGGAAAATAATAGAAGCATGGATGAGATGTAAAAGGTAGTTGAAGAAACAGTAGTTGAAAAAATCTCATGCAGAAATTAAACTTGAAATTAAAAACAAGCTGGGTATAATTCAAAACTCTAGAGAGAGTCTTAACAACATAACTTATGAAACAAAACATAACATCATAACTAGAAAACAAGATTGCAGAACAAAATTTTCAACTAAAGAGGCTGAAAGAGCTAAAAAAAAAAAACTTGAGAAGAATATTCAAGAGCTATAGGACACCTTGGAGAAGTCAAACCTGCACACTCATGGAATCCCAGAACAAGAAACCTAAGAAACCTGTTGCAGTCCGCCTATACGGTTGCTGATAAATGACCATCACACAGCTTAAGAGAACAAGGAGTTTACTTTCTTACGACAGTCCGGGTACAGTTTTCAGTCCAGCTTGACGGGAGAGCATGCACCAACACCAGGGCTGAGGGAACTGGCCACATTATCACCACATAATGGCTGAGAGATGGACAATCCTTACTTGTCAGATCAGCATGTCTGGCCAAGTGAACAGAAGGATGCCAACTCTCTCAACCAGCTCTCTGTGATTTATCCAGGGCCTAATCCCACCCACCATGGGCTGGGTCTTCCCAGCAGCTAGACAATCTCCTTCAGGTTTGCTCTGGGCTTAACTCAACCATCAACTCTCCACAACTGTGCCCAGAGCTCAAACCCTCAAGAGTCAAGTTGACACCTGTGCTTAACTATGACAAAACCATACCAGAAGAGATTTCACACTAATAAATGAAAATTTTCCTCATCTAAGAAAGAGATTCCCATCTAAGTAAAAATACAAGAGGCAAATTGCACACCAATTAGAAACTAGCCACAGCAAATAATAGTCAAAACACTATAGATACAAAACAAAGAGAATGTTCTGAGAACATCAAGAGAGCAAAGCCAAGTCACACTTAAAGGTAAACCTTTTAGAATCATAGCTGATTTTTCAAGGAAAACGGAAAAGTCAGAAGAGTTTGGAGAGATGTACTTCAAGTTATGAACACCAACTCAGGCTGCTATATCCATCAAAACTGTCAGCCATGATTGAAGGTGAAAGAAAAATTTCCTACCATAAAAATAAACTGAAGGCCTACATGACAACCAAACCAGATGTATAGAATATGCTGGGAAAAATACTCACAATCAAAGAAAGAACAAACATCCAAGAAGATAGAGTTAAGTAAATTCAGGAGAAAACTATCTGAAATTGAGATAAAGAAAATGATACAAAGATTCAACCAAATAAAGAACTGTTCTTTGAAAAAAATCAATAAGATTGATAAACCCATAGCCAAGTCAACCAAAACCAAAAGAGAGAAATCCAAATTAATAAAATTAGAGATTAAAATGGAGTTATCACAACAGATACCAAGGAAATTCAGAGAATCATAAGGTCATACTTCAAAAACTTTTACTCCACAAAATTTGACAATCAGAAATAAATGGATGAATTTCTAACTACATAAAACTTACTGAAATTGAATCAGGATGAATCGAATTATTTAAACAGTCCTATAACAAATGATAAAGTTAAAGAAGTAATTACAAATCTTTTTACCAAAAAGAAAAAGCCCAAGACCAGATGAATTCAGTGCAGAATTATACCAGACATTTAAAATTATTATTTTTTTAATTTTATTTTTTATTTCTTCCACTCATACAAAGTTGATAACTACCCCATTTCCCTCCCTCCCTCCACCCCTCCCTGGATCCCCTTGCTCTCTCTCCACCTTTTCCCTTTCCTTTCCCCCCTCCCTCCCTTTCTCCCAGTGCTCCCCCCCCCCATTCCTGGAGCATCCTTTGGTGTGCACAGACATTTAAAATTATAGGCACATCTCATTGATGAACACAGATTCAAAGATCTTCAACAAAATTTTAGCAAACTGGTTTCAAAAACATATCAAAAAGATCATTCACTATGACCAGATAGGATTTATCCCAGATGAACAAAGTTGATTCAACATATGCAAATCAATAAATTCAATTCATCATATAAACAAAGGAAAGGACCCAAACTTCACAATTCTCTTGATAGACACAGAAAAAGCTTTTTACAAAATCCAGCATCCTGGAGGCAATAGGAATGAAAAGAACTTCTATCAACATAATAATGGCCATACATAATAAGCCAATAGCAAGAATCATTCTAAAAAGTGAAACACTGGGAACAGTTCCACTTCAGTCAGAACTAAGCAAGGCTGCCCACTCTCACCACTTCTGTTCAATATTATACTTGAAGTTTTAACTAGAACAATAAGACAATAGAGAGAGATAACAAATAGGAAAAAGTCAAGTCATCCCTAGCAGATGACATGATTCTATATCTGAGAGACACTGAAAACTCTACTAGAAAACTCCTAAAATGAATACATAAGTTCAGCAAAGTAGAGATTATAAGATTAATGTTCAAAAGTCAGTGGCTTTCTTATACAACAAGGATGAAAAAAAGTGAGAAATAATTGCATTTACCATAGCGCCTAAAAAAAAATAAAATATCTTGGTAAAAATTTTACCAAAGATATGAGAGACCTGTACAATGAAAACTTTAAACCCTTAAAGAAAGAAATTTCAGAAGACACAGGAAGGTGGAATGACAAGAAATTATACTGAGCAAAGTTATTCCAGGTACAGAAAGTTAAACGTCACATGTTCTCCCTTATAAGTGGATCCTACTACAAATTTAATACCCATTATAACTACAAAGTATTTTAACTAGAAGGGAAGAGGAAAGAAGATCTCAAGAGACAAAAGAACATAGTTCAATAAAGAAGTTAGGCCACAGTCATGTATGGCCTGTAAGTAGCAAGACATCTGATACAGCTCACTCCTACTTCCTTCCAGTTCATTTGGGATTAGATGGGTTTGAAAAGCTGGACATATCTCCCCAGTCATAGGTGGGGATATGACCTGGAAGTTAGATGGCAGCCAACTGGAAACTTGGAGACTGACCCCACTCACTACTATGACTTATTCCTATTCTTCCCTCTACCTTTAAGCCTCTTCTTATATTAAGACCTTTTTTTAAAATAAACAGTCTTTTATCTTTGCTTAGGAGATGACCTCAATAACCAAGCAGGATGTAGCCAAGTGCTGTGCAAGAACAGCAAAACTAAAAACAACAACCAGCCATAATTCACAATACCAATGACCCTACGATGTTCACTGGGAACCAGACCAGCCAAATCTCTCTCCAATCCTAAAGCTCAGGGGACCTTATAGAAGAAGTGGCAGTAAGAGTATAAGAGCCTAAAGATGGGGAGGTCCACCGATAGTCAAGATATTCCACTTAAGTCTGGCCTGCAGCAACAGGATCTCGCTGCAATGTGACTGGACCTTACCTGACCTGTACAATGGTTGATATGTCAACAAGCCCCCATGGACTAGTGTGGATCTCAGGAGAGATGGCTTCAAGCAATAGGATCTTTAGAGGCAAGTATATAATGGAATACCTACATTAGTGGGCAGCCCAAGAAGGGGTCCCAAGGTATACTGCAAAGTCCTGAACCTGGAAACACCAAGAAAGGGTAGGAAGGGAGGAAGAGAGGAAGGTGTGGGAGAGAGAAGGAGATGGGGAAATACAAGAGGGGAGGGGAGGAAAGAGAAGGAGAAGGATGAGAGTGAGGTTACCTACTTACTGAGCTTGCATAACTAGGTAAAAAAAACTATCAAAAGCACTATACGCATTCAATGCTATACCCATCAAAACTCCAAGGCAATTCTTTGATGAAATTGACAAAACAATCTCAGAATTCTCATGTAAACATAAATGGACCAGGATAGCAAAAATAATCCTGAATAATAAAAAGTCTGCTGGACATAGCACCATACCAGACTTTAATCTATTCTACAAATCCATATAATAAAGACAGCAGGGCATTGGCTTTAAAATAGACACAAAGTAAGTGGATAAGAATCTTCAAATCCACATATAATAAGATCATATACCTACAGTCAACTGATTTTGACATAGGTACCCAGAAAAACCATCAGAAAATGGACAACACCTTCAACAAATGATGCTGGCAAAACTGGATATCTAAATGCAGAAGATTGAAACTAGACCCTTAGTTGTCACCCTGCACAAAAATCAATGGATCAAGGAACTTAATATTAGACCAGAGACTATAAATATTCTCGAAGAAAAAGTAGGGTATTCCTTCAAACCAATTGGCTTAGAGCAACATTATCTAAATAGGACCCTAATAGCACAGGAAATAGAACCAAAATTCAAAAAGTGGGATATCATGAAATTAAAAAGCTTCTGTTCAGCAAAAGATATTACTAACTGATCAAAAAGACAACCCACAGAATGAGAGAAAATCTTCACTAACCATACACCTGCCAAAGGGCTAATATCCAGAGTACACAAGCACTCAAAGCATTTAATACCGAGGAGATAAACAACCCAATTGGAAAAATGGACTTTGGAAGTTAAAAGAAACCTTTCCCAGGATGAATTAAAATGTCTAACAAATACCTTAAAAAAAGTTCCACCTCCCTAGCCCTTAGGAAAATGCAAATAAAAACCATCCTGAGATGTCATCTCACCCCAGTCACAATGGCTAAAATCCAAAACAATAGCAAATGCTGGAGAGGATGCAGGAATAAGGGAGCCCTCATGCACTGCATGTCGGAATGCAAACCTGCACAATTGCTCTGGAGATCAATAAGGCAGTTCCTAAAAATGATAAAAATTGAAATACCATATGACCCACTCCTGGGAATATTCCCCAAAGAATGCTTTATCTTACTATAAAGACACATGTATATCCATGTTCATTGTAGCTCTATTCATGAAATCAAAGTTGTGGATTCTGTCTAAATGTCTAACAGTAGATGAATGGATAATAAAAATGTGGATATATATACACAACAGAATACTATTCAGCTATCAAGATATTGTTCCCTTTCCCCACTTCTGCTGCTGGAACACATGCGCAGTCCAGCCTGGACCTAGGTAAGCTCCGCCCCCGCCCACCCCCAGAAGCCCAGGGCAAATAATTCATTCAGTTCAGTGAAAAATGCACAGAAATTGAAAGAAGACCTTAAGACTTAAAACGACAATGCCCAAGTCAAAGTGCAAATCCATGAGAAACAACACTCAAGTAAACAAATCTCCTACTGAAGGAATTAATCCCATAATGTTAGACTCCAACCAGAACAAACCCACAGAAAATGGCCAAGAAAGCCGGACCTAGGATAATAACTTTCAAAATATGATCATTACCATGTTCAATACTATGAAAGAGGAAATCCGGGAGGAATTAAATAACCAAATCAATCGCTTTGAAAAGGAACACAACAGACACTTGGAGGAGGTGAGAAAAACAGTGCAAGAAACAAAAACTGGCATAGAGCAGTTAAAACAAACTCAAGCAGAGTTTAAAATTGAGCTAAAAGACAAGTTATCTTCAACCCAGAACTCCACAGAGAGTCTTATCATCAGAACTAACTAAGCAGAAAACAGAATTTCAGACCTTGAAGACAAAGTGGGAGTATTAACCAGCTCAATGGAAGAGGTTGTTAAAGCCAAAAAGATACTTGAGAAAAATATTCAAGAGATATGGGACACCCTGAAGAAGCCAAACATGCGTATTCATGGAATACCAAAGCAAGAATCTCAAAATACCACCCCTGAGGAAATTTTTCAAATGATGATCAAGGAAAACTTTCCTCATCTAAAAAAAGAGAGGCCCATCCATATACAAGAGGCATTCCGCACCCCAAACAGATATGACCAAAACAGAAGCTCGCCACGGCAAATAATAGTTAAAACACTCCACATTCAAGATAAAGAAATGGTGCTGAGAGCTTCAAGGGAGAAAAAACAAGTCACTTTTAAAGGTAAACCTATTAAAATAACAAATGACTTTTCAATGGAAACACTAAAAGCAAGAAGAGCTTGGAGGTACATACTTCAAGTATTGAATGAGCAAAAATGTCAACCCAGGCTGATTTACCCTGCAAAACTATCCGTCATGATCGAGGAAGAAAAAAAATCTTCCAGCACAAAGACAACTTGAAGTTACTCTGCAAAACTATCCGTCATGATCGAGGGAGAAAGAAAAATCTTCTGGCACAAAGACAGCTTGAAGGGATACATGTCCACCAAACCAGGCCTTCAAAAAATGCTAGAAATGATACTCAAGTGTGAAGGAAAAAACAAGCATATCCAGGAGAACAGAAGGCAAGTATAACACCATTAAAAGTGAAGCAATATACTTACAAAAACTACTAAACATAATAAATGTCTGGAATTAAAAATAGTTTCTCCATTATAACACTAAATGTTAATGGAATTAACTCACTGATCAAGAGACACAGATTACAAACTTGGATTAAAAATCACAATCCATCAATCTGCTGCCTGCAGGAAACCCATCTCACCACAAAAGATAGGCACACCCTAAAAATAAAAGGCTGGTCAACAATTCTACAAGCTAATGGAAGCAGAAAACAGGCAGGGGTAGCCATTATGCTACTGGACAAAGTGGACTTCAAACCAAAGAAAATCATAAAAGACATGGATGGATACTACATTTTAGTCACAGGTACAATTCACCAGGAAGACTTCAAAATACTAAACATATGTGCACCCAACACGACTCCTCCCACATTCATTAACCAAACCCTATAACTTCTAAAGTGAGAAATCAATCCCAAAATGATAATTCTTGGGGATTTCAATACTGCCCTCTCAACATGGGATAGATCTACAGGTAAAAAACTTAACAGAGACACTTTGGAGCTTAACCAAATCCTTATTGAAATGGACCTTACAGATCTCTATCGAACTTTTCACCCACGCACCAAAGAATATACATTTTTCTCAGCAGCACACGGAACTTTCTCTAAAATAGATCACATATTCACCCACAAAACAAATCTCCACATATACAGGAAAGTTGAAATTCTAGTCAGCACCTTATCAGACCATCACGGCTTAAACCTTGACATCCACAACACAACAAGCAACAGAAAATACACTAACTCCTGGAAACTTAACACTATGATGCTGAATGAGAACTGGATTCAGGAAGAAATTAAAAAGGAAATTCAAGATTTCCTGAAAGTGAACAATAATGAAAATACAACTTACCAAAATCTCTGGGACACAATGAAAACTGTCCTAAGAAGTAAGTTCATAGCTCTTAATGCCTACATCAAAAAAATGGAAACATCAGAAATAAATAAATTAACAATGCAGCTAAAAGCTTTAGAGACACTAGAGCAATCTGATCCCAAAAGCAGTAGAAGGGAGGAGATTAGCAAAATAAGGGGAGAAATATCTGAAATAGAGATTAGGAAAACGATAGAGAAAATCAACCAGTCAAAAAGCTGGTTTTTTGAAAAAAATCAATAAGATTGATACACCCCTAGCTAAATTAACTAAAAGCAAGAGAGAGAAAACCCAAATTAACAAAATTAGAAATGAACATGGAGTTATCACTACTGATACCCAAGAAATCCAGAGAATTATAATGACATATTTCAAAAACTTATACTCTGTGAAATTTGACAACACAAAAGAGATGGATGAATTCCGAAGTAAACACAACTTATCTAAATGGAATCAGGAAGTTGTGAATTATTTAAATAGTCCTGTAACATATAAGGAAATTGAAGAAGTAATCTCAAATCTTCCCACCAAAAAATATCCTGGACCAGATGGATTCAGCACAGAGTTCTACCAGACATTTAAGGAGATAATAACACCAATACTTCTTAAACTGTTCTACCAAATAGCAAAGGAAGGAACACTACCAAATTCCTTCTATGAAGCTAATATCGTTTTAATCCCAAAACCTAATAAAGACTCACTTAAAAAAGAAAACTATAGGCCGATCTCTCTGATGAACACAGACCCAAAGATTCTCAACAAAGTCTTAGCAAATTGGATTCAAAAACATATCAAAAAGATCATTCACGGGGACCAAGTAGGCTTTATCCCAGGCACACAAGCTTGTTTCAACATATGCAAATCAATAAATGTAATTCACCATATAAACCAGTCCAACGTTCAAGACCACATGATACTCTCAATAGATGCAGAAAAAGCTTTTGACAAGATCCAACAGCCTTTTATGATCAAAACGCCAGAGACAGTAGGAATGGAAGGAACCTTTATCAATATAATAAAAGCTGTATACAACAAGCCAACAGCAAGGATTATACTCAATGGGGAAAAACTTGAAGCATTCCCATTTCGATCAGGAACTAGACAAGGCTGTCCACTGTCGCCACTTCTTTTCAGTATTGTACTTGAAGTCTTAGCTGAAGCCATAAGACAAGAAAGGGACATAAAAGGGATTCGAATCAGCAAGGAAGAAGTCAAGTTATCTCTATTTGCAGATGATATGATCCTATACCTGAGTGATCCCAAAAACTCCACCAGGAAGCTCCTGGAACTAATCAAGAAGTTCAGCAGGGTGGCAGGATACAAAACAAATGTGCAAAAATCAGTGGCCTTCCTATATGCCCATTATGAAAGAAGTGAAAAAGCCCTGAGAGACTCAATCCCATTTACAATAGCCCTTAAAAAAATGAAATACCTTGATATAAACCTAACCAAGGAGGTAAAAGACCTTTACAATGAAAACTTTAAAACCCTAAAGACAGAAATTGCAGAAGACACCAGAAGGTGGAAAGACCTCCACCTTCTGGGCATTGTTCCTGGCTTGGCAGAATCAACATCGTAAAAATTACCATTCTACCAAAGGCAATATACAAATTCAACGTTATACCAATTAAAATTCAAAGCAATTTTTCAAAGAAGTTGATCAAACAATCTCAAAGTTCATATGGAGGCACAAAAGACCCAGGATAGCAAAAACAATCCTGAGTAACAAAAACACTGCTGGAGGTATCACCATACCAAACCCTAGTCTATACTACAAATCCATAGTTATAAAAACAGCCTGGTACTGGCTCCAAAATAGACACACAGATCAATGGATAAGGGTTGAAGACCCAGATATAAGCCCACAAAATTACAGCCATTTGATCTTTGACAAAGGGGCCCAAAAAATCCAATGGAAAAAGAGCAGCATCTTCAACAAATGGTGCTGGCAAAACTGGATCTCCACATGCAGAAGATTAAAACTGGACCCTTACTTGTCACCATGTACAAGAATTAATTCCAAATAAATCAAGGACCTTGATATAAGGCCAGAGACTATATAAACCATAGTTGAAAGGATAGGGAACTCCCTCAAGCTGATTGGGTTAAGCCAACATTTCCTAAACAGACATCTAATGGCACAGTCACTGCTACCAATTCTCAACAGTTGGGATCTTGTGAAATTAAAGAGCTTCTGTTCAGATAAAGAGATTGTAACAAAGCTCAAAGGCAACCCACAGAATGGGAAAAAATCTTCACTAACCACATATCTAATAGAGCTCTACTATCCAGAGTGCACAAAGAACTTAGAAAACTAAACACCAAGGAAACTAATGGCCCAATTAAAAAATGGGCCCTGGAACTTAAAAGAAACTTTACCGGGGATGAAATTAAAATGTCTAACAAATATCTTAAAAAATGCTCCACTTCTTTAGCCATCAGGGAAATGCAAATTAAAACTTCCCTGAGATATCATCTCACAAACAACAACAAATGCTGGAGAGGATGTGGAGAGAGGGGAACTCTCCTACATTGCTTGTGGGAATGCAGGCTCATACAGCCACTCTGGCGAGCCGTCTGGAGATTCTTAAAGAAATTAAAGATTGAAATGCCATATGACCCTGCTATTCCACTTTTGGGATAACGCCCCATGCAGCAGAGGTTCACCTCGATAGCACAACCATGACCACGTTCATAGCAGCACTGTTTACAATAGCAAAGTCATGGAATCCAAATGTCCAACAGTTGACGAGTGGATAAGGAAACTGTGGTAAATCTATACAATGCAGTACTACTCAGCCATCAAAAATGATGAATTACTGGAATTTGCCGGGAAATGGATGTCATTAGAAACAATTATATTAAGTGAAATATACCAAACCCAGAAAATTAAGTGCTGTATGTACTCCCTAATAGGTGGCTCCTAGTACCAAACCCACCCAGCCCACCTTGAGACACTCAAATATAAATCTATGTAATACCTACAGTAATTCCAAGGATTATAAACAGGAAGGATGGGGTTGGAGGGCCACACCAGAAACAAGGAGAGAGGGGACCATGTTACAGCAGAGAAAATAGGTCTCCATCAAGGACTGCAAGTAAGTAATGAGACAACTGGTTAAGTTCACAGACGTTCGTTCCTGATCATTTACAACTGAGGGGGTATGATCTCACCAGAAGGGGAGGGCATATAGTCTGGCAGATAAAAAGTAACCATTTTGCAAATGGGTGATTGACCCCTCCCTCACTGTGGTTTCCTACTTTTATTATATCTACCCTTGAATGTGCTCTTATAACAAGACTCCAGTTTAACAGCTTTTTGTCTCTGGCCAGAGGGTGACATACAATGCCCATCAGGATGGAGTGAAGGGCATTGCAGGAGTAGCAAAACTGCAAAAGAAAATCAACAAACCACAATCCAGAACTTCAGAGACTCTATATCAACCACTTAGAACTAGGCCAGCCTAATCTCTCCCCATCCTGGAGCTCAGGGAAATTTGCGGAAGAGGGGGCAGTAAGATTGTAAGAGCAAAAGGATGGGAGGAGCAATGATTTGCAAGATATTCCACACAAGTTAGGGCCGAAGCAATCATAATTGGACTTTGCATGCTCTGCTTAATGTCCAACACACTATTGACCTCACAAGTCTAGCATCTGCTAAGGGCACCAAGATCCTTGGAGGCAAGGGATTTACAGCCACAGTAGTGTTCCTATGCTTAAGGGGAACACAGGAAAGAGTTCAGGGAAATGCCACTGGGTCCTTGTAGGTCATTGGAGAGGAGGGCCCAGAGGAGAGTCTGGCATGCACATTAAAGGACTCTCTGGGGATGGGGGGAGGCACTGGGGGATGGGGTGGGAGGGGTGAGGGGAGGGGGAGCAGGGGGTTCAGGGGGAGGAGAAGGGAGGGAGGGAAATGGTGTACCTATTAAGTTTGTATGAGCAGAAATAATAATAAAAAATGTTAAAAAAAGAAATTGTTGATAAATGGATGGAGTTAGACGTTATACTGAGCAAAGTATCCCAGACACAGAAACACAGTTCTAGCTTGTAAATGAAACCTAATACTAAGCCCACAAAATAATATACTCAAGGGGAAATTGCTATAATATCCACTATAATCACAAAGGAACATAACTTGGGAGTAGGGAGAAGAAAACACCAAGATAGTAGAGACCAAAGTCCACAGGTAAACAGATAAATAAGGCTACTAAGGAAAAAAAACCCTAAAAGAAGGCAGTAAAGTCATAAGTCTTAATAAGGGAGTAAGGTAGGAAAAGAAAAAAGAGAGAGAATTGGCTCAGGGGAAAGAGAGATCAAGGGCCTAATCCAGTAGATAATGCTGTAAACCACTATAACTCTGGCAAGAAGAGTCTAGAGGAGCAACAGAGGTATGTAAGATACTTGGGAAGGCAATTACTCTCTGAATGGGGTCTTATCCTCTTAATGTCAGGGAAATCATGCCTGATACTGTAACAGTATCATGCCTAATACAAATAACAGTAGAAGGGAAGTAAATGGACAGGAACAGATATCCTAGTGTTAACTATAAAAGATTGATAATAAAACACCATCTAAATTCTCCTTTTTTTTAAACCCTTACATAAGAAAAGCTCTTAGAGATCAACCAAGTTGCACTCTATTATAATGGAAGACTAGTGAGACAAAAAATCACATCCAGCCAGAGTACAGAAAACCAGGGAACTTGGACTACTTGGCCCATCAAAATCTTATCGGACATCTAGACTCAGAGAACCTCAAGGAAGAGAGAGTAAGAGTTGGAAGACAGGATGAGGTACTCCTGACCAACATACCCAACCAAGTCAGGGAGGGCTGCTATACACAGGTCATCATGAGAACTTTTACCAGCAGATCTACACAAAGGCCAACTTATCAACATTCCCCCAAGGACTAATTAGAATCTTAAGAAAAACAACTGCTTCAGAGAGTCAGGGGCAGGTTCTGGACAAAGGAAGAGGAACTTCCCCACTTATGACTTCATCCACTGAAAAGCCACATAAAATTCAATAGAAATTTTACTCCCTTACCAACACAGGTACCCCAAAGAGAGTCCTGTGATACACACAAGTAGGGGGAGGACAAGAGGAGAAGTGGGACAGAGCAGAATGGATGAAGGAAGGGGAGAGTAGGAAAGAAAGGAGGTAAATGGAAACAGGGTCAAAGCAAATACATAACCTTGTTTATATGTAAATAAATAAATTAAATTAAATTTTAAAAAGTTTAGCAGTACAAAATTTTGATGAAGGAAATAAAGCAGATACAAATAAATGAAAAGCTTCTCTCTGTTTATGGATTAGTTTAATATTGTTAAAAATGTCCATATAGTTTTAATGCAATCTCATAAAAATTCCAGTAACATTTTGAAGAAAATGGAAAATTATTCCTAAAATAGGTATGGAGCTGCAAAAATATCCTAAGCAGTTACTTACAGTTGTCTTGAACAAAGCAGAGAAAACAAAAGGTGCTATAGTTTTTAATTTAAAAATATACAGTACAACTGCTATAATTAAAACATCATGATTCTGGCATGAAAACAGACATGTTAGCCACCTGAAAAAATTAGAAATTCCATGAATAAATACAAGTATTTAAGACCAGCTAGTTTTGACAGTGTTGCCAAGAATACAAAAGAGAAACAAGTTGTATATTAGAAACTGGGGATTTACATGCTGAAGAATGAAATTAGATCCTTATCTCATACAATATGCAAAAATCAAAATGGCTAAATGACTTAAATTTATTACTTGAAACTCTAAACTGATTGAGGAAAAAAATAAGGGGAAACTCCATGATCTTCATCTGGGCAATGATTTGTTTGTTTGTTTGTTTGTTTGTTTGTTTGTTTGTTTGTTTGTATAAGGCTCCAAAAGAAGCTACAGCAAAACAAAGCCAGACAAATTGGAACTCATTAAGCCATGAAGCTTCTACGCAGACAAGAGAAAAGTTTACAGAGTGAAGACATAGCCCAGGAAACAAATACATTTACAAACTGTTCATCTAACAAGGGAAATCTGTCACAGTACACAAAGGATTCAAAATATCGAGTGCCTGACTTAAAAATGAACTATTGAATCTGAAGACAGTTCTCAGATAAGGAAATACACCCGGCAGATTGTATATGAAATACTCTCAACTTTACTAATCAAAGAAATGCAAATTAATGCAACAAGGAAATACGACTTTTTGCCTGTTAAAATATTGATTATAATTGACAGCAAGCACTAGTGAGGATGTGGAGAGAAGAGAGTCTGAAAGATCTTTGACAAGAATGTAAATGAGTACAACTATTTTTGAAAGAAGTATTTCTGAGAAACTCACGAGTAACTCATTTGGAATAGTTTTATGAAATTATATATATATTACATATATACTCATATATGTTTATATGCAAGTGTAATTTTAAAATTGTAATTCTTTTGCAAGTTTTTAATTTTAATAATATATGATGAGTATCTCTCCAATGAATGCATTTGTTGCTGTTTTATTGCTCTTTTTATTATAAGGATACTTGCTAGACAAAACTAGTCAGGGTTATTTAACCTTTATTGTATGAATGGATACACAAAATGATGAACTGAGAAGATTACTTAGTTGAATAAAATTCTCAAAAAGCTAAAAAAAAGACTGCTTTTATTTTCAAAGGAACTGAAATAGGTATATCGAAGAAATCATCTGAACTTAAATATTCATTTTGGCATTATTCACACTAGCCAGGTAATGGAATGACATATATCTAGTAAGTAGATAAAGAACATGCAGAACATACCTCAGAAAACAAAAAAGTTCTGTCTTTGGTGACACAGCATGAATGAATGGAAGAACACTAGGCTAAGTGAAATAAGCCAAAATCAAAAAAAAAAAAAAAGTAATCAGAATAAAGGATGTTTACCAAATTCTGGAAGAGCGAAAATGGAATAAAAAGGGGGATTTCAGTGACCAAATAGAACAAAAGTATAGTTTGACCAGAGTAAAGTTTAGTGGTCTCTTTGAATTGAATGAGGAATGCTATTAATAACAATGTATTGTACATTTCAACCTTGCAACTTATCACAAGAAAATAGTAAGTTTGTGAATTGTAGCATATTAATTACCTTTAGTGACTCTTTCTACAATGTATACATAGGTGAAAACCACACATTCTCCTATGAGAGTGAACAGTGATTATCAGTTATAATTAGATAAGCAAAGGGAACAAAAATTGCATGATGACATTAAGCAGTCATTGAAGAAAAAGTATTTGATAAAACATCAAATTAAAATTTTCAGGAAGGAATTATCAAGAAGTTTTTTTTAACTTAATAGAGAACATTTTCAAAGTAGTTACATTTCAGTCAATATTGACAGGTTGAATGCTTTGCTTCTAAGATGACAAGATGGCATGCTCACCTTCACCACTCTTATCTAAATGATACTGAAGTTTTAGAAAGTGAAAGAAGGTAGACTGAAAGAGAAATATCAATTACTTCAAGAAAAAGATACATCAGCTGAAAAGAAAAAGTAAAGCCACACCTGTTCACAGATGCTATGATAGTCTATGTAGAAAAAAATCAAGATAATATAAAATGAAAATGCAAAGCAAAGCAAAAAGAAACACCCTGGAAGTGATAAAGAAGTTCAGAAAAAAATCTCAAGATACACAGATGAGGTCAAGTATATCTCCATATAAACAATGAACACATGAACACAAAATTAAGACTCATTTTCTAGCCAGTCAAAGTGGTGAGATGTTGAGGTAAAATCTATAAAAGAATTTCACAGAATGCAAATGGAAAATCTAAACAAATCTAAACAAGGATTCAAAATTCAGCATCATGAATTTAATTCTGTTTAAGATTGTTAATATTCATAACTGCAGCATAAATTTCTATATATTCATCGATTTCTGAAGTGACGATCAAAAGGAAAAAGTTAAGCATCTTCATTTGCACAAAAAATAAAAAAGAGGGAAGAATTCTTTAAATTGAAGAATTCTCTTCAATTTAAAGAATTTTAATCTGTTTATAATAATAAAGACTGTGTAGTACTGATACAGAGATAGAAATATGGACAAATGTAACAGGATAACAAACTCAGAAAGATAAACCACACAAATATGTCTGCTTTTTTAAAGCTGCAAAAGTAGTTTGGTGGATGAAAGATAACCTTTCTAGGAAACACAGAGACAATTGGACATTGACAGGCAATGAACAATTATCAGCTCAATCTCACACCTTATAAAACCCAACTTAAAATAGATCATAAACTTGAACAAAAATGCCACATTATAAACTTCTAAACGCATAAAAGGAGAGATAGTGTATAGGAAGGTCTGAGGGAATAAGAAACAGCACTGAGATTGTAAGATGCTACCAGATAGAAATCTCATTTATTGTTTATATACCAAAAATATTTTTGTATATAAAAAAGGAACAAGAATAGACATTCTCAATACAGAAAAACACAGAGAGGAAATCAGGACAAACCAAAAAATGTCCTGGTGCTCCAACTAGAACCCAGTACAATTAAACAATATTATAAGTAACAGCTTTGTGATACTTCTTGCTAATTGTTGGTCAGAGAGGTATCAAAGACCCCTCCACCAAGTAATATAGCTTTTTTTCCATTGCTCTTGGTTGCCCCCTTGAAACTGACAGTAAGACCTTATTTCTGAACATGCAATTCATTTGGATCATAGGACACAGACAAAAACAGCAGCTGGAACTGATCTGAAAGCCTCCTCTTTGCTGGAAGATTTTATAGTACCAGAAAGTACCATGCAAGATACAGTCTCATCAATCTGTGAAAACTGTAAGCTGCTCTAGCAATCGCCTAGGCAAAAGGTGATCACCAGTGTAATAGTTAGATTAAAGGCAAAATTTTCAGCAGGGATCACATATATAGAGCTGTAAACTAGAACAAGAACCTATGAAAGGGGAGAACATAGACCCTAGGGGGAGTTAAAGCTATAAAAGCTTGATTATAAAGACTCTATATTAAAGTCTCTTTTAAACAACTGTTATACTCACTGTGCTGGCATGAGACACTACTCAAACTCAAGCAACTGAAGTGGAGAAAAGGGAGATTTATTTGGCTTATGGTTCCAGAAGGGAGACACAGTTCTTTATGGTAGAAAAGTCATGGCTGACCATCAGAGAAGCTGGAGGAGGCTTAGTCACATCCATCAAGGAGGCCCGAGAGAATGCAAACTACCAACCTCAAGAGCTGACTTTTAGCAGGAGTAGGGCAGAGCTAACCAACCTCAAGGCCCACCCTCTGTGACACGCCTTCCTCCAGCAAGGCTCCACCTCCTAAAGGTGCCACGACCTTCCCAAACATCAACTAAGGATTCAAATACATGAGCTTGTGGGGGACAAATCACATTCAAATTATGATACCCATAGATGGGAGGTACACACACAGAAACTTTCTTCTGCAATAAAATGTATTTATCACAGAAAATCAAACTTAACAGAAATGCAGAAAATAAATGATTGGGGTCCGTTTGACCCTGAACAGGACATCTATGTCATCCCACCCTCACCCTAAGGCTCAGGGAACATTGAAGAAAAGAGAGCAATGATATTGTAAGAGCCTGAAGTGGGGGCAGGGGTGTGGTCAGACACTATTTTCTGGACATTATAGGACTGGGGTATTGTAAATTTGCTGCACTTAGATTCCCACAAAAATTGCATGAAAATTGTTCTCTCAGCATTTCACCATGGAAAGGGAAAGATCTCAAAAGGCTCCACACAAAAATAAACTAGCTGCTCTGGTTGTTCAAAAGGCAAAGGTTTCATAAATTTTTCTGTTTTAATTATTTATTGGAGAAGTGGAGCAAGCACATTCATTCCATGGTGCATGAGTGGAGGTCAGAGGACAACATTTTGGAATCCATTGTCTCCTTCACCATGTGGGATTCCAGGAATCAAACTCGGGTCTCCAAGTTGTGAACAAGAGCCTTACCCTGTCAGCTAATCTCACTGGCCCCCCAACAGGTGAATGTTGAATGTTAAAACCATAGATGCATCTATATTATATAGTACTATCTGGCAATAAAAGGGAAGAAGCTATCAATGTTTGAAAGAGCCTCTAAGAAATATAAGTAATAGAAAACCAATCTTAAAATGTTATATACTGAGATTACATTTCCATAGTACCTTGGAAATGATAGAAATGGAGAAGTAATTGATTGGTATGTCCAGTGATTAAAGATCAGGTACAGATAGGTGGGCTTGGGGAGGGGAAGCAATCAAAGGAAGAGAGGGGAGATGGTGGGATGGTGGGAAAGTTTTGTATCTTGCTTAACTTTCATCAATAACCATACCTTGGTTATAATAGTGTGGTACAGCTTTGCAATGACTTGTGTGAATCTGGGCAAAAATCTCATGGGATCATTCCATACTGTTTCTTAAACCCATACATTAAACTAACATTTTCATAAGGCAAAAAGTTTAATTAAAATGTACATTTGAATGAGCCTATTTTCTCTTATACCATCTTCAATGTTCCTAATTTTCTCAAAGATCTCTTCAAAAATCTAATGAAATGTAGATGGCAAATAACGGTAGAAGGGTTTCTGGATAGTTTGGACTTCTCTGCAAAAACTTTTTAAAACAATTATTGGCCTCTCTCCACTTTTGAACCATAAGCTACTTATCTTTGCAAATCACAGCCACTTCTTTTGTCTGATCTATAAAGCTAAGAGCTGAGCTAAGCAAGCACTTTAGAATTTCTTTCCATCAATCCTATTAAAGCCCTGTATAATCTCTTACTTAATTAAGCCTAATTTTAAAGAAGAAATGATTTTCTTGAAGCAACTTGATTGTTCACTAATATCAAAGAGTTCAGAATGTGAACTCACACTTTTCTTGTGGCAACGTCCACCACAACCTGATGTTTCCTGTGATATTTGTGCTTGTTTCTCTTGAAAAAAATAATAAAATGATTCATTTGTCTATCTGGTTTAAATATAGTTATTTCTGATAATTCTTATCTGTCTGGCAGAATGAACTATTCTTAGCTATTGCTTTGATGTTTGCATACATCTGCAACTGTTAATCCCAGCATAATCAGTGCTCCTGTATGGTTAGGTATTTTTTATATTAGTCATGTATATCATAATGTACATTTAGTAAACTCACTAAAGATGCTTGCTATTTGAAAGGATGAATGATGATAATTATTTCATGAACTATACAGGATAAATTTCAGACAACATATACATGTGAATATAATAAAATATAATAAAATAATGAAAAATAAATGTGAACAAAGGCAAGAGTGCACTGGACTGAATTATTCAAAGTGGAGCTACATGCTAATAAAGCTCATGAGTCGCGCACCTGCATGTGTGTCTATATATGTCAGTGTGTTAGTGTGTCTGTGTGAGTGTAATTCCTTGGTCATACACCTTGTTTTTTAGACAGAATCCCGTTAGAGTTCTCTGTTGCTTATCTAGAAGAGGGAGGTTAAAATCAAGCCTTGTGCTGCCCATTTCAGAAGTTTATTACAAAGAGACAAGGTAACAGCTAATTGCTTTGTGTCCCTGATTATTATAATGTGAGTAAGGAAATGTCTCTGCACATACGTTGGGGTTAAGTTTTGATATGTAGCATGGAAGACATAGGAAAACCACCAAATTTTGCCAGGAGTAGAATCTGGAAATGTTTCTCTGCTGTGAAAAATTCTACAATACTGAGTTGGGGTAAGGGGGAGGAGAAGAGGGAGAATGAGGAGAAAGGAAAGGAAAAAGAGTAGAAAAGAAAAGGAAGAAGGAAGAGGAGAAGAAGGAGGAGAAAGGATTATCATTGTTGTTATCTGTGAAGAATCTTTGCAATTATGAAAATATAACAGTAATTATAACTATAATTTCGATGACAACTCATATAATAAAGTAAGCTAAACGTTTTGACTCACTGTTTAAACTCAACTATACCACTGATTTACTGATGACCACAGAGCAATCACTGTATTACTTGGATCCCTAAATGGAAATCTGTAATGAGCAGTTGGATGTAAGAGCACTGATGTTTTCTCCAACTCTAAAATGTGGGTCCAGGGTGGTTCATTAATGTGTTTAGCAACAAGCTAAACTATTCAGTCAAAACAGGTGAAGTCACAAACACTGTTTTGAAGCTTGGCTTTTGGATTTCCTAAGTAGTTTCTCACAAGTCATTTCCATCATTAGGATCATAATATTTCAGTATTGAAATGACATTATCTAGCAAGTTATCTGATCAATATTTTGATGTTATTTCTTTTCCAAATCAGTAATGATGTGCAATCAATCAGACGATGTCTGAATATTACAGTAATGTCAGACTGCTCCACAAGGGAGCCTAGACCAGAGCTGTAGGTTTCTCCTATTAGAATATTCCCCTTCAGAATGCTAACAATGACGTATAGCCAGAGGAAGCACTCATCCCCCATAGAGCCTCCCCTGCCCCGGCCTCAATCCAGCTCTGTGACTAGATGCTCAAACCCCACTTTCCACACTTGGTCCCAAGGTCACTTGGAGAGTTCAAACCCAGAACACTATGCTTGGAAAGACTTATTTCCAAACCACTGCACATCTCTTAAAAATAATAGATTTTATTTTATGGAATTATATATTTACACGAATACTGGGCAGAAAGGAATTCTTATACACCCTCCTCTTCCCTCACTACGGTTTCTCCTATTGTAACATCTTGCATTACTGTAATGTGTTTGTTATTCTTGATGATCCATATTGATACGTCACTATTGCCTGACACCCATGGTTGACATTAGAGCTAATTCTGGGAATTGCCTGTGCTAAGGATTTTAACAAATGTATAATGATAATGAAATCACCTCTATGGTGTAATACACAGCAGTTTCATCTGTTTAATCTCTCCCTCACTCTATACTTGGGGCAATCAATGATCTTTCTATTGTCTCCTAAGCATCAACTAAGATCATATAGCTGGGAATCATATTGGTATAAACTTTTCAGACCAGTCTCTTTCTTTTAGTAATAGGCCTTTAAGTTTCCCCCATGCATTTTAAAACATATAGCTAACTTGATTTTATTACTCAGTAAAATTTTATTGTATGGTTACACCACAGTTTGTTTATTCTACTGAGTAATCTTGATTACTTCCAAAATTTGGCAATTATGACTAGCGCTACAATAAAATCCATGTAGAGGTTTTAAATTTTCAATTCACTTGAGTAAATACCAAACTGTGTTATCTGGATCATTTTGTAAGGATGTGGTTGGTTTTATAAGAAACCAAAAAACAAATCTCTGAATTTTAAAAATGGTAGACAGGGATGGCAGGGAGACATGCAAGCGTGGAGAGCTTACCTCAGCACTCAGAGCTCATATAATAAAAGCTGTAAGTGTGGTATGGACTTTTAATCCCAATGTTACAGTGGCAAAGAGGTGGATTTTTAAAACTTGTGACCTGTTAGCTGATTGGCAAGTTCCAGATATAAGTAAGAGACTCTCTCAAAACAAGAGGTAACCAAAAGAATTACTATCATGGTTGACTCTGACCTCCATATGTATGTACACAGATACACACATGCACACAAAGTGCTAACGAAATCATGCAGCTTTTGTGGCAACTAATGATGCTTTCCGTTGCCTTATTCCTCACCTGCCTTTAGAGTGGTGACCATTAGTTTGTCACCATTGTAACTTCATGTAAGGTATCACACCACACAGTTTTAGCTTGCTTCTTTTTCATAATATAAAACTGAGTATCTTTCCATATATTTATTTACCACACACATGCTTTGAAAAGATAATATTTTGTTTATATTTGCTGTAGTTATGTATTGAACTCAGGATCTTTTGTGTACTATGCAACCATTCCACTACTGAGTGACATCCTCTGACATTTCTAATTGTTTGTTTGAAACTAGACCTCATCAAATTTCCTAGGCTGGCCTTGAACTCGGGATTCTCTTGTTTTAGCCTTCTCTCTAGCTAGGATTACCAGCATATGCCAGTAGGACTGGTAAACCTTTGACTTGTTTTTGAGTATTTTTCTTATGTTGAGCAGTTCTTCATGTGGTTTGAATTCAAGTCCTTTGTCAGCTTTGTGTTTTGCAAGAATCTCGTAATCTATAATATGTCTTCACATTCTCTGACCAGCATTTTTGCAAAACAGATGCTTTTATATTTAATGACATCAATTTTTTTTCTTGCGTATCAGACTTTGGGTGTCAAATCTGAGACAATCGCTACCAGACCAGTGAGATGGATCAGTGGGTAAAAGAATTTGCTTCTGAGTCTGACCATCTGAGTTCGATCCATGGATTCCACAAAGTGGTGGGAGAGACTCGACTCTTGGGAGTTGTCCTCTGACCTCTGACCTCCATATGTGCACTGTGATGTGTCAATCTTCTCTCCCTCCCTCCCTCCCCCCTCTCAAAATAAATTTCTTTTCAAAAATATTATTAAAACATGATTACTGAGCCTGGAGAGATGGCTCAGAGGTTAAGACTCTGCCTTGCAAGCAGAAGGTTCTGAGTTTGGATCCCAGGTCCCATGTTAAAAGACCAAGCAGAAATGGCAGCAGCCTGCACCTCTGGCTTGGTGGGTGGAGCCAGGGAAATCCCAGAATGAAGCAAAAAGGATGTAGAAGCAATCCAGGATGATTCTCAAAGTCACCCCTAGTCCTGGTCTCCCACAAGGACACACACACACACACACACACACACACACACACACACACACACAATTAAGGTATAAATAAAGTTTAAAAAATGTGATTACTACATCCAATATCTCCTAGATCTTCTCTTCCTTTCTGGAAATTTTATAACTGTACCTTGCTGAGTTTTTGTCTTATTAAAAGAGGAGCAATATTCACAGATCCTTGCATGCTAGAGTAAGAACCAGAAATGCAACGTATAATTTCAGTAAGAAATAGTTTCTCAGTTCAAGCAGTCAAGCATATTTTTTTAAATGAAACGATGCTTTCTATAAAATATACACAGATAAACTTGGTACCTTTCATATTATCAATTAAATTGTTTCTATTGGCATTTGGCTTTATTGACTGTTATAGAAGAGTCAATAAAGAATATAGCAAAACAAATTTTAATAGAAACAACTATCACTAATAATTTCATTTAAAAACTTCTGCAAATATGTTGCTATTTTTATTAATATGTGTATAGTTTTTTCTCTTTCCTTCCTTCCTTCCTTCTTTCCTTCCTTCTTTCCTTCCTTCTTTCCTTCCTTCTTTCCTTCCTTCCTTCTTCCTTTCTCCTTCCCTTTTTCATTTAGTCCCTTCCTGTTATAGTGTGAATATCGAATGTTTCTCCACAAGACTACATGCTAAATAAGCATTTATACCAACCTGGTAGCACTGTTTGAAGAGAATTGTGAAGCATGCATAAGGCAAATCCTAGTTGGATGAAGTATGTGTCTGTGGACATGCCTTGAGAGTTGTATCTGGTCCCTGGTATCTTCCTTTCTCTTTATTTTCTGTCTGCCATATGGTGAAAAATCTCATCTACCACATGTTCCACTATGTTTGGTCAAAGTGCCTAGGACCAAGTAATAGTGGATTGAGATTTCTGAGGCTATAAATCAAAATAAAACTTTCCTCCCCACTATGGGAGATCTAGAATCACCTACCAGGGGAGCCTCTAAGCATCTCTATAGGAGATTAACTTGGTCAAGTTAACTGAGTAGGAATGATCTACTTACTGAGTTGGATACCATTCCCTTGGTGAAAGTCCTGGACTGAATAAAAGGACCAGGTGAGCTGAGCATCAGGAAACATGCATCAGTTCAGTTCACTGTTCTCTGTTCTTTACGGTGGATGCCAGGTGCCCTGTTCCTCGAGCTCCTACTGCTGTGTGCCTGCCTGACCCCATGCCTGTAACCTGGAGTTGTGAGTCAATATAATTTTTCACTCTTCAGTTGTTCTTGTCAGAGTATTTTATCACAGCAGTAGGAAAAGGCTAGGATGCTATCTTTAAGTTGTTTATGTCAGGATTTTTGTCACAAAAACACAGAAGTGGGCTGGACAGATATCTTAGAGGCTAAGACTTTGCCTCACAAGCAGAAGGTCTTGAGTTCAGATCCCAAGTCTCACATTGAAAACGCCAGGCACAAACAGCAGCGGCCTGTATACTTCTGGCTCTGGTGGATGGATGGAGCCAGGGAAATCCCAAAGTGATAAAAGAAAGATATAGGGGATCATGCTTCAGTAGAGAAAATAGTCCAAGGTCAAGTATTGCATGTAGGTAGCAAGATATCTGGTGAAGCTCACTCTCACTTCCCTTCCTAGTCACTTGGGACTGAACAAGTTTGATTTCATCAATCAGGGAGGTTATAGGGACTGGCAGGTAGACTGTGACCATTGGCAAATGGGACACTGAACCCCCCTGCTGTGTCCTACTCCTATTCTTCCATCTACCTTTGAGTCTCCTCTTACATTAAGATCTTCATTTAAACAGTCTTTTATCTTGGTTAGAAGGTGACCTTCAATACCAATCAGGATGCAGCCAAGGGCAGTGCAGGAAAAGCAAAACTGAAAACAACAACAAACCATAATTCAGAACACCAAAGACCCTACATTATTCACCTGGAACCAGATCAGCCCAAATCTCTCCCCATCCTAAAGTTCAGCGAATCTTGTGGAATAGGGGACGGCAAGATTGTAAGAGCCTAAAGATGGGAAGGACCAATGATATGCGAGAAGCTACACACAAGTTAAGACTGCAGCAGCTAAAATTGGACTTTGCCTGACCTGCACAATGGCTGACATGTCAACAACCCCCCCCCCCAATTCTAGCAGGAATCACAGGGGAGAAAGCTTCAGGCAGTAGGATACTTAGAGGCAAGGGGTTAAACAGTCATAGTAGAGTTCCCATACTAACAGGGAGCTCAAGAACGGGCTCTGGACTATGCCACTGAATCCAAAATCTCACCAGGGTTTGGCATTCACAGAAAAGGAAGCTCCAGGGGATAGGTGGGAGGAAGGGGGAGGCACCAAGAGAGGAGGAAGGAGGGAGGGGGTGAAAGGAGGAGAGGAAGGAGGTAAAGTGCAGTGGAGCATGACTGGGGAGGAGTTGGGGGGAAGAAGACAGGGGTATCTATTGAGCTTGTGTGATAAGGAAAAAAATAAAATGTGGGAGAGAAAAAAAAAGAAACCCCAGAGTGAAGCAAAAAAGAGGTAGAAGCAATCCAGGCTGATTCCCAAAGTCACTCTTGGTCACCCACAGGAACATACACACACACACACACACACACACACACACACACACACACACAAAATAAACAAATAATAAATAAATAAATAAATAAATAAATAAAATAAAGATATATTTAAAAAACAGAAGTAACAATATTCTTTTCTTCCTTTCCACTTACCTTCATATTTGAAATGTCCATTGCTTCACATGTGCTTGTATATAAACATGTCATCTATCCATCCATCCATCCATCTGCATTTCTGTAATTTTGGTCAAGTATGGGCCTTCCTTATAACTCACATAAATAATCTAGGAATCAACAGTTCTAGACAAACTCAAAACTTTTGCTCTAGCATTTCTTTTAATCAGATTGCAGTCATCTCAGATACCAAACACTCCTTTGAGAGATTCAGTCACTCACTATCTTCATATCTTTCCTTTACAGTTTAACCTTTCAGAGAGAGAAAAGCTGAATGAGATACTTTCACGTAATGAATTCTCTTTTTAACAGTGTGAACCTTTGTGACTTTCTCAGAAAACTTTTTTCAGTTTTTCTTTTATTATATTTACAATTTTGAGGGGTTTTTTTTAAAATCAATGTAGACAACTGATTTTCAAAAGTCCTGGTTTGTGGTAAACACAGTTCATGGATTTTGATCTTGTAGAAGCTGTCCCCTGTGATGGAATGCAAATTTAAATCATTTACATTAAATATAGTAAAAGTTTTGGACATACAAGCAATTATTAAAGAATCAAATGAATGTAAAAGTAAAAGCTATGGTGTATTTTAGAAAATTCATTAATGTTTCATTTCATTTACCACTAAGAATAATGTCAATTTTATTGAAAATCAATTGTATAATTTCAGTTTTGTTAAATTATCCTAAATGCATGTGCATCTCTACATTTGTTTTGCTAGTATATTTGTGAACAGTCAAATATGATCTCTATCCCTATTGTGGCAGTTGCTGAATGAAAAAATTCAATATGAGAAGTTGATGGTATTGTTGAACTGCTATACTTATCAATAAATCCCTTAATAAGCCATAATTTCTGTCGTGTCTTGAATTCTCTGCCTCAAAATGAAGCAAAAGGAAGCTAAATATCATTGATTCGTTACAATAGACAATCTTAAATAACTCTTCCCTCTTTTTTCCTTTGAAAAATTTCACTAAAACACTCTAAAACACTTCAACTTCAGCCAAAGTACTCAATAATCAGAGGCAACAGAATTCATTTCTAAACTCTCTGCCACAGAGTTTCATTGAGTGATTCCTTTACAGCAAATGAAATAAAGGATAAATAGAGCATCTTAGAAACTACTGTTGTTGCCTAATTTACTGAGGATTTTCAGCTTCTAGGCTGAAAAAGTCAACACAAGATCTCCCCAACAAGCGTGAATTATTAAAAAGTAATCTAAGATTAATCATCTCTGTGGCTTTTAAGACCGTCCATGTAAGGATACGGCTTGTCATTTCAACTACGAAGATGAGGGAGATGGAGAGTGAGCTACCCAGGATAGCTTAGATTGTGCCAACGACCAACATCCCTATCTGCTTGGCTTCAAACAGGAAGAGTCAGCTTGCCATTTATGCAAAACACTCTCTGTGTCTTGCAACACTGTTGATCATCATCCAAGGAATTAGGGAATTCCTAACGTGATCTTCCATCTCAGCACAAGTTTCCATAATCCTCACAGAAAAGTAATTTCTAGGCAGTTTGACACTAACAAATGAATCTTCTTGTCTGTAAGTGATATATATATGTATATATATATATATTATCTGTGTGTATACATATATGTATATCTTACCTGTGTATGTATAATCAACGCTTATATGAAATAGTATTATGCTTTGCCATATTTAACCAAGGTTGGGAGACTAACCAAAGAAAGGAGACTGAAATGTAGATGAATCTATGAGAGGATTTCATTTACAGAAGTTATTGAAGCTTTAGCCATTATTAACTTAACTCTAGCACCATCTTAATTTTCTGAGTTTTGCCAAGTGAAACTCCCCTGTTATTTTTTAATCCAATATCTATATATGCACAATTCAAAGTATGCAAAAGAGCTGTTTTCAGCATACTGCCAGGCTTACTCTTTATCCAGAAAATTAAATTTGTGTAAGGTTAACTGTAAATTTCTTCAGGTCAGCCAGAGCCAGCACCATGATAGGGGAGTTGGGAGCTCAATTCATAGAGTCACAGCAATCTTGACATCCAGTTTTGCTCCTTATTGAGTGACTATATACACAAGCCACCCAGCCCATGACTCTTTGCTGTAGTCTAATTCTGTGCTTCCTGCCTGCATTCATGTGAATAAGCTGCCGCACATGCCCACTGCCATGATATGAACTGCTCAACTTTGGAATATTTGAACGGTGTTGAAACTACTAAGACTTTGGAAACCCAAAGTGGGAATAAATGTGTTTTCCTTATGAAATGATCTTTAGCTGTCATGACAAGAATAGAATGTTGGCTTGTGAGATAGCTTAGTGGATAACAGAGAATGATGTGGTTTGAATCTGAAGTCTTCCACAGCCTTGTGCTCTGAATGTTTGTTCCACAGCTAAGGGTACAGTTTTCAAAGACTGTCCTAGATTCTCCTATAGCTAAGAGAAGTAGGTTTATTGGGTGGATCTAACACATGGAAGCTTTGAGTTTCCAATTTTAATTTCTTATGCTTCCCAAAGAGAAAATTCAAACTGAACATAGCAATAAAACAAGCAGTCAAATAGATTAATGAAATAAGGAAGCAAGAATATACACTTCAGAAGAAGAATAGGCTAAACCAAGGAACAGTGACACAATCCTATTGGGCATGGGTCTAGTGCTTTTCCCTCCCTGTTCCTCCCACAAGGTGGGTGTTTCCAGGAGGGGACATATATTCTTTCTGGAAGCCTATTTTATCCAAGATTCACTCTATTAAAACTAGATTATAAAATAAAACAACAAATATAAAGGTCAAAGTACCACTAAAATTGAAAATGTTAATTAGGAGGGCTATAGACTTAATGTGGAAAATAAGTTTTTATAAAAATGGAAAGAATTTAGAATTGCCAAACATTGTTGGTATTAATCCAGAGTGGCATGACAGCTTTGAAGAATGGCTTGAGAATTCTTCAGAATTTTATGCAGCATTATCTTATGTGACCTAAAATTCTATTCTACCTACAATACTCAAGAGAAAGATACACTTAAATCCACACAAAACTTGTATATGAATATTTATAGCAACGTTATTCATCATAGCTGAATAAAAGTGGAACTCAAATATCCACATGATGAATGGTTGAGATGATATTACTCAACAGTAAAAAGGAATTAAATACTAACCCATGTCATTATAATTGTAAGTTGAAAACAAAGTGAAATGAGAGAAACTAGTGATGAATGACTCTATGTCATAGAATTCCAACTCCATGAAAAACCTACAACAGACAAAAATATAATCACCAAAAGCAGATTAGTGGCTGTCTCAGACTGGGATAAATGGGCAAAGTGCTACAATTAGGTATAAGTCTTCTGAGGGGACTGATGGTGTCCGAGATTATACTAATGTCACGCTTCTCTGTACATACTCTAAAAATCACTGATTTATAAAAATGTAAGTGGATTAATGTTGGTATATGAAAATTAAACACTGACAAATCTTATTCTTTTGAAATGATGCATACAATCAATATTCCTTTTTGAGGAAGAATCTTAGAGGATGACAGAGCCTTTCTTAGCACTAAGGAGCTTAACCTGGGGAGTGAAGGGATCAGACAATATGCAGTCACCAAAGCTACCCCAAGCCAGTGATTTCTGGGTTCACAGACTTGTGCCAAAGAAGAATAAGAAATGTAGCAAAGGAATGAACATAGTAAAAGTACATACATTGAGGAAAAGTGAAAAATCTCCCAAGTAAGGAATATCCAAAAAGAAAGAGAATGCCATGTTGCCTAGTTTACCAGTCTTTTATGAGACTTATGGCAAGAACAAGATACGAGTTGAAGTCAGCTTTATTGGAATGCACCATGATCCAGACCAGTGAGTCACCTTGCACACTTTTCACATTTGTCATCAGCCCACCAAGAGAGGCAACCATGCATGGATGGCTCTTCCAATCAGCAGAGTGGTCATGTATCAAGATCATCTTTGTCTACATTCTCTCTCAACTTATTTTATTCATTTTTGTAGACTGTGATAGTTAGATACATAGGTGTCAACTTGACAATCCAGTGCTGATCTCTGGACACATTTGTGAAGTTAATAATTACAGCAAGCCCTTGAGCAAACCTGCTGGAGATTGATTGATTGATTGATGATTGATTGATTGATATGGGAAAACCCAGCCCACAGTAGGACCATTCCCTAGGCAAATAGATAATATAAAGGGAGCTGGTTCAGTAGTCTGGCATTCTTCAGCATACTTTGGCAGTCTTGCTGTTTGATTGGTAAGGACTGCTTCTCTTTCAGCAATCCCTATGGATGTATTGTGGTTGGTTCCTTTGGTTCCTGGTGTATGTAAGAGTTCTCCTGCCAAACTGGACTAAGAATGTAACTGGAATTGTAAGAAAGAATAAAAACTTCTTGTTCCTCTAAGCTCTTTGATTATGAATTTATTGGCACCATGCAGACAAACTGTGTCATAGGATGGTGGTCAATTCACTTCCCTTTCTTGTTTTCAGACTCGGTGGCTGGCTTATAGTTCACCATGCCCTTTGCCCTTACTTTCTTTGGGGACAGCGTAACTCCTGTTTCATTATCACTACCAATGTTAATTTTTCCAAGGAAATATTCCCTTTTTAATCTCTCCACTATTTATTCTTTGTAATTAAGTCTCTAAGCAAGGAATAGAGACTAAAGCTTCACTTTTTCGTGGGGAGGGGGCACAGAGGTTGAGATAGGTGAGTCTCATGTAGCCTAGTCTGGCCTTGAACTCTCCTTGTAACAAAGATGACCTTAAACTCCTTGTCCTCTTTCTTTTTGAATGTTTCTGACATGAAGAGGCCTTGAGTCATTAAGAAGCAGACTTAGTTAATATGTGGTATATAATATGTGGCCATAAGCAGACTGCTTATAATTTCTGAGTGGTGGGAAGCAAAGAATTTGGCTTTTTGAGGGTTATGATGTAGGACTTGGTTGAGCTGGTCCCAGCCATTGAAGTTCTCACAGCAGAGTCTAGGTCCTAACAATTACTTCTTTACAACAACAAGCAAACTAACCTAAGCAGATTGGAACCGAAAACAACCAATTTCAAGAAATTCACCTCAGCAGAAAAGGATACAAACTTTTGCTTTCACTGTGAAGTAACCTTTGGGCAGTTTACAGATAATAAGATCCGTAAGGATGTCTTACGCATGTCTAGGGAGATTTAGCAGTGATTATTCAACTCATTGGAGCCTCCACTGAAACTTTAGTACTCTAATACTCAGTCTACCACCTAGGCAAGACACCTATAGCCATCCTGACAAGAGTGAAGATATTCTAAAGAGGCTTTTGGATTATTCCCTTTGGCCATCAGACTATTGAAACGATAGACCCCAAGAAAATGGAATGTTCCCAAGCATTTCATGCTGGGAAAAAGAAAAGGCTAAGGTCACAGATAGCCGAAGGGGTAATTAGTCTCCAAAAAGATTTAAAATTTGTGGAAGACTAAAACTGAGACATTGGTGATGGATAGGACCACACCTTGGCTATGATTGCTTGGTTATGGCAAATCTAACTTTCTATTTCAAATTCCCCTCATATTAGTACCTTAAGGACAGACTTGGGTTAAAGGTTTCGCTGCTGTCCTTGTTCTTCTTATCAATGTGAGCTTGTTTAGAAAACTCTTTTTCTTTTTTTTTTTCCTAGTAATTGTGCCATTAATTGGATTATTGAGGCCCGGCAGCCAGGCCTGGCTTCTTTTGGTTACAGCTCTGACCTGTAACAGCATCAATGTCCCTAAATCGCTGCTTTCTCCAGAGTCATTTTGTCATTGTCCAGGTTAGAGCATCTTATACTTTCGGACACTCCCCAAGCTCAACTTTGTTTCTCCCTGTGCAGGAGGTGACTCAGTACCAATACCAACTGAAATATCTTTCTATAGCTCCAAGGACTATTGGGCATAGTTTGGGTTGTAACTACAGCATCAATGCATTCTATCTTATTTCAAAGCACCACTTTTCAGAACAACAACTGACTTTACAGCATCTTTCTGAAGGTGGACTGAATCTCAACATCTGATTTACCTTCAATAGGTTTTTTTTTTGGAGAAGAGAAGAATTCCTGCAACTAGCTATTGGCTATATTAACATCAATGTGTTTACTTATAACAGATGTCTGTTCTCCAGTGACAGACCCTTCAGGGAAAACAACTTCTATTAGGGAAAATTTGTACATAAACCTGCATTTCCAGTAACAAACATGGAAAACTAGAAAAACATTGTGAATTCAACTGTTATGCTTCTTTGGCTCTATAAACATAGGTTTATGATAACCAGCAAAGATGCAGTGGGCTTTCTGCTGATGACTCACTTGCCCGCTCATAAATTCATTTCGTTCCACAAAAAGCTAATGAAGATCAGCCATGTTCTAGAAGCTAATAGACACTCTATTTAGATAGAATGATAAATAATATATAAGCAATAATAAAATATTTCATATGATGATAGAGACTTTTTAAAAGAGACTAATTTAGTTTGTCCACATAAAACTTATCCAGAGATGTGACATTTAAACTGAGATACCCTCCCCCAAATACATACATACACGCATACATACATACAGGATAACTCTCTAGAGAGAGAAAACCATAAACAGAGACTGATAAAACTGAGGAACATCTTAGTTTGGTCAAGCTATCACAAAATACCAATACCATGCGACTTAAAACCAAAACACACATAGTTGTAGAGGCTGGGAAGCTTGATATTAAGACTCCTGCAGATTCTGTGCTGGGGAAGCTCGTTGCCATGTTTTGCATAGCTCCTGTGTTCCTAACATTGCTCCAGTTTATTTCTCCAGTGGTCTCACCCTCTAATACTGACTCTGCCTTATACTCCATCTTTAGAATCTCAGTGATGACATTGGGCCCTGTGATAGTTAAACCTGTGTCATCTTGACACACCTAGTATTAACTAAGATAGGCTGAGACCACAACTAGAAGGATCAACTGAGACCACCTGAAAGGATTATACCTGCCCTAAATTCCATGGACCTTTCATAAATCCTATAGGAACCTCCCAGTAATGGACTATATATAAGGCACCACAGAACAGAGAGAGAAAGAGGGAGAGAGAGAGAGAGAGAGACAGAGAGAGAGAGACAGAGAGAGAGATCCCAGGAATGCTGGAGCTATGTGGAGGCTGCCAGCCAGCCATGCCATCACCACCATGAAAGATCTATTTCCCCTCTGGAACTCACTTTGGGTGCTCTCTCTCAGCAATAGTCAAGAGCAACCATTATAGGCCCATTTCAAGATTTCTTTCAAATTTTACTCTTTTGCTATTCTTTGACAATTTCACCTATGTATATAATGGATTCTAGTCATTTTTCATTCTTCCTGCTCTCCCCCCCCACCACAGAAACCCTTCTTCCTATCGAATCTCACCCCATCTACTTTCCTGCCTTCTTTTTTGTGTGTGACCCACTGAACTTAATTAGAGTTTCTTCTCCCAGTGTGAATGGGAGGTTATTTACTAGAGCAGAGGCAACTTATCAGTGGCTACACCACTGAAGAAAGTGACACCTTGACACCTCCCTGCCACGAATCCCACGAGGACTCTCTCTCTCTCCCTTAAATAAATAAATAAATAAATAAATAAATAAATAAATAAATAATAGAATATTTTTTCAAAGAGAGAATCCTAATGTGCTGTCTGACCACGTGCTGTCTTTGCTCACCCTCTCTGTCTGTACCCTCTCCCGAACCCTTCCTCTGTAGTCAAAGCCTCTAGAGAGCTGTGCAATAAGGCTCAGATTTAGAAATATTACTTCACTAGAAACACATCTTCAAAAGCGAAACAGCCTAGAAGATTTCATCACTTAGAAAAGCAGCAGTCAGGATGCCAATTTAATATTGGTTAAGAACTGTAAAGCAATGTGACTTTTTCTTCTTAGAAACATTTGTGAAGGAGTATTGCATGAAAAATTAGAAAACCATGTTGGAGGAGAGGACTGGATAGGAAGCAGAGGGCTGCTGACCCTGTGCTGCTATGGTGTTCAGCACAGGGAACAAGGTGATAAGGATTCAAGCTCCACATATTTCTTCCAGTCTGAGCCCTGCATTGGAACAGTAAGAAATTTCTTGCTCTACTTGCATAGAAATGTAATTGAAGATGATTTCAGCATTTGTTGTATCTTTTGCTTCATGTAAAATATTGATGGGGATTGTATATGTTTGAGTGTCAACAATCCAGAAGTGGTCACTTAGATGATATTCACATCTTAGGAATTAAGATATGGTTCCATGGTAGAGCTTTTACCCTAAAATACATGAAGCACTGGGTTCAAATATCAGTGCACGCGCGCACACACACACACACACACACACACACACACACGTCATAATAACCAACAACACTGTCAGAGAATCTCTTAAAATTAACAAAGCAGAAAAATGTGGAATCAAAATGGGCGTGTCAGATGCAACCTCCTCTCTAGAATCCAGTCCACTCACATGAAAAGAGCATATAAAACCTGTAACCCCACTGCACCTTCAGATCCATGCCTGGAGACCCACAAGTCTAGGATTTATAAGCTAAACCTCCAGGTTGACTCATCTGTCAGATATTCTGCCCTTCTCAGTACACCACTCATGTCAGACACAAGACTAGGTACCTGTGAGCAGAGGTCAGGACGGTTACAGGAGAAGGCCTGATTGTTTCTAACCTCCATAGGTTCTTACCAGGATGGACTACTGATGAACAAGAGGAAAAACAAATGTCCAGTATAACTCTTGAAGGGTAACTGTCGTGGTTTGAATGTGAGTTGTCTCCTACGGGCTCATGTGTTTGCATTCTTAGCTCTTGCTAATGCTTGGGAGGGTCATAAGTGGGAAGTTAGCAGCCCTCCTTCTGTTAGTAGTGGCTCTAGTATTCTGCTGTAGCAGTCTGTTTACTTTCTCAGCCTCCATGATGCAGGAGACTTAGCCTTCTCCAGGTTTCATCACCCATCATCATGCCTTCTGTTTTGAGATTTCTACTGTAATGGACTATGTCCCTCCCCTTGGAAACTGTAAGCCAAATAAATCTCGCTTTTCTCCCTTTTGTGTTTGAGTGTTGTTTCACAACAACAGAAAGAATAACCTCAGCAGAAGCTCTGCACTCAGTGCCTTAGCATCCGATTTCAAACGGTACTTTCACAGGAGGGATCCTGAGTGGGATGAGACACGGACCAAGAAGCTTCAGGCTTCCAAGGAGGGAAAACTGTGGTGCCTGCTGCTGCCATGTCTGGAATGATAAGCAGCTGACTGTAGGGAAAGAGCTGCGTCTTTCTGAAGGGGCTGCTGAAGGATGCTTTGTGCACGTAGATCTCTTGCCGGCAAACAGAGAGAAAGGCAGAATAACTTCCTGCTTTTCAGTTCAGTTTTCTGCTCAACAAATCTCAAGAGAGAAATAGTAGACTTTCCTTCAACACTCAAAAATTACAAGAACTGGACCTCGGGGCATCAGCTGTAATTCTAACTCCTCAGAAGACCTGAGTTGAAGACCCCAGATTCAAGCCCTTCACAGGTTACAGAGTGAGTTAAAGGTATGTCTGGGAAACTCAAGTGAGAATGACTCAAAATTAAATTAAATTAAAAAAAAGTTTAAAAAAAGAGCTGGAGGATAGTACTGTAGTGATATGCTTGCCCAGTATCTATAAGACCCTGAATCGATGATTAAAAAATAATAATAAAAGCTTCAGGCTAGGGAGATGATTCAGTGGTTAAAGACTTTGCCTCTTAAGCAAAAGGATCTGAGTTTGGATCTCTTTTGAGAGCTCAGAGTGGATATGGTAGCAGCAAAGTTCTGAAAGGTAGAGCCTGGGAAACCTTAGAGCAAGGTCATTATGATGTAGAGCAATCAAGGGTGACTCCTGATGACTCCCTGTGCCTCCACAGGCACACATGCAAGTCCCCTCTTGCAAGCAAGCAGGCAAGTGGGCAAGCGGGCAAGGAAGGAAGGAAGGAAAGGAAGAAAGGAAGAAAGGAAGGAAGGAAGGAAGGAAGGAAGGAAGGAAGGAAGGAAGGAAGGAAGGAAGGAAGGAAGGAAGGAAGGAAGGAAAGAAAAAGGGACAGAAAGAAAGAAAAGAAAAAGAGAGAAAGAAACAGAACAAGAAAGAGAAATAGAGAAAGAAAGAAGGGAGTTAGAGGAAAGAAAGAAAGAAAAAGAAAGGAAGGAAGGAAGGAAAGAAGGAAGGAAGGAAGGAAGGAAGGAAGGAAGGAAGGAAGGAAGGAAGGAAGGAAGGAAGGAAGGAAGGAATTGCTGGGGAGATAGCTCAGATGGTACACATTTGCCTTGCAAGCATGTGACCCCAAGATTGATCCCTGTCACAAGAGGACACTGAGGCACATGCGTTTAATCCCAGCACTGGTGCTCTAGTTTCATAACTTGTTGCTGCCACAAATATCCTATCAAACAAATAAAGAGGCAAGTGGTTTTATTCAGTTCCCAATTTCAGATCATAGTTCATCGTGGAGGAGGGATCAAAGCAGAAGGAACTGGCATGTCACATCCACATCAAGAGAAGAGAGTAAGACCATTGCCACGAGCTTGCTTCCCACACTGTCAAATTCTCATCTTGCTCTACCCATCTATAGACATCCCACCCACTACAGGTTGGGCCTTCCCACATCAATTATACAATCAAGATGATCACCTACAGCTTCGCTCAGAGGCCTGCTTTAGCTAAACAATTCTTGACAGTTGTGCCCTGAGCCCCACTTCCCACTAACCCCTACAACTGCCAGTCAGTCGAGCCTAATTAACAATATCCAGGCTGGTAAGAGATCTCATGTCCAAGGTGATGGGCCATGCTCCTGAAGGTGATACCTGAAGTCATTCTTTGGTCTCTACATGCACATGCCTGTAAAGTGCACATGTATGTACCTGTCACACCCATGGACACAGACACTAATTATAAAAAGCTCTAAGAATAAGTCATGTGCTAGTTAGATACAGGTGTCAACTTACAATAGAAGGCTGAGACCATGGGCTGACCTGTGAGGAATTAGTAGTGAAGGCAATTCCTAAGGAAGCCTATGGGAGATTTTCTAATTGATAATCTGCGGTGAATGGCACCTTCCTTTAGGCAGGTGGGAGAGAACTGGTTCAGCAATTCAGGAAACTTCTGCTTGCTTTGCATGTCAGCAGGCAGACAGGCAGTCCGACAAGAGGTGTGTCCTTCTCTCAGGTTTTTCTGTGGATATGGCGTGGCCAGATCCCATAACTCCTGATGCTGTTATGAAAGCTTAACTATGAGCTGTAGCTAAAATCATAAGTAAGAATAAAACCCCTTTGTTCTCCAAAGTTATTTATCATCAGCATGCAGAGAAACTAGAATACATCATGTATCTGTTTATATATGTGTTTGTTAGCAGACATTTGTATACTTGACAAAATTTAGTACATGGTCCAATTTTACTCTCTCTTTGTCTTCCACGGGGAGCTATAAGAAAGACGACCTGTTGCAGCCATTCACCTAATTTAGAGATTTTTTTTCCCCCAAAGAATCTGAAATCTACTGGGAGACTGTCTTAGTTACTTTTATGTTGCTAAGAAAAACTATTCGAACAAACAGCTTAAGGGAGAAAGGGCTTGCTCTGGCTCATGGTTTCAATATTGTGGGGATGGCAAGGCACCGGGTGGGGAACGCGTGAGTCAGGAACAGGAAGCTGGGTGGTTACATTGCTTCCCTGCTTAGGAAGCTGGGAAAGTATAGGATATGGGGCTGGGCTATAAAATCTCTAGCCCCACCCCCAGGGAGGTAGGTACTTTCTCCTGCAACTTTCCCAAAGAGGGCTACAAGCTGAGGACCAAGTATTCCAACACATGAGCCTGTGGGGACATTTTCACATTCAAATCATAACTCTGGTCAAATCGATTAAGCTCTATGATACATGTTTTACCTCCTGCTTAAGCCAAATCTAGATTCCATGTCTTGGTATTTTGTGCCATATTTTCCTCTTTACACCCAAGTGTGACATAGCTGTGTAGTTTCCCTTTCAAGCTATCTTTTTCAGGCTATAGAATTATAGAAATGATCAGAAAGAGTTAGGTCACATCACCAACAGCTTATTGGATTTTAGGGAACCGTTTATTCATGTGTCTGGGTACTTCGATGTTTCAAAATTTTTTTTTTCTTCAAGAAGCATATCTTGCATTATTATTTGCAAAATGCTGTTAAAATTCCTAAACTTTTAAAGACTGTTAAATGGTTGCTTTGGTAATTCGAACATGAACATTAGCCAAAAAACATCTATTATTTAAGAAAAGAAAGATTTTCAGCAGATAATCGATAAAAATGTATAACACAAAGTTCATATGACTTCCAGAAAGAACTCTACCTGAAATTCATCCCCAAATACTTCCTTTGCTTTGTTTTTTGTTTATATATCTTGACTTTCCTTTATTTTTGGATTTTTCATTGTCAATATTCATTGTACGTGGTATTGTATTATATGAAGTATATTTGAACATATTTCCCTCTTCTCCTTTTTTCTCCTTCCCCTCTTTTTAATTTCCTTTGCTTTTACTTCCATGAGTGTGTTCTGTATTTTCTAAAACATTGTCCCTGCTCCCACAGATAAACAGTCTAAGGTCTAAATAAATTTGACTTCCTATGACCAGTATAAACCCCTGGCCAGCAAGTATTTCTCAGCAGAGGCTTCACCTAGTCTCACTTTTTTGTTTTTTGACTCCAGACACACTTTCATATGGCCTGGGCTGTCCTTGGACTCGCTGTGTAGAAGAGGCTAGTCTTGACCTCTTGACCCCCCCAGTTTCCATTTTCCAAGTGCAGTGACTAAAATTCTGTCCCTTTGGGAGTTCTAAAGGGGTTTGAATTTTAGAATATGGAGGTGATTTAACTTAGTGACATGATGTCAACTTGGGCCTTCCTGACATGCACATGCAGAACATGATGTCACAGTCTCTAAATGAGTCTTAGGAGCTATGTGGATGGATGGTGAATGGTGGATGGATGGATGGATAGATGGATGGATGGATGGATGGATGGATGGATGGATGGATGGATGGATGGGTGGATGGGTGGATGGATGGGTGGGTGGATGGGTGGGTGGGTGGATAGATGGGTGGATGATGGATGGATGATGGAGGATGGAGGATGGATGGATGGATGGATGGATGGATGGATGGATGGATAGATGGTGGATGGATGATGGATGGATAGATGGATGGATGGATGGATGGATGGATGGATGGATGGGTAGATGGGTGTATGGATGGATGGGTGGATGGGTGGGTGGGTGGATGGGTGGATGGGTAGATGGGTGGATGAGTGGGTGGGTGGATGGGTGGATGATGGATGGATGGATGGATGGATGGATGGATGGATAGATGATGTTCCCTGTATGATTCCATGACTGTGTCTCCCTGAACTGAGCGTCTCTGGACAATGGCTATAATTTTGTTCCAGGGTATCTGATTGGACTCCAGTATCTTCTGGCAGCCCAAGGAGTCCACATGGGGTACAGCAAAAAAGCCACCCAGCAGGGAATGATGCTAGTGTCCAGCATTTTTTATACTTCTCTGGAGTCAGATTCCATTCACTGGATCTCTGCACCCTCTGGTGGCTACACATAGAGGCCACAAGGATTTCATACAGCTCTTTGTACTGACAGAACCCTATTACAAAGTCCTGTTTCCCAATCTTAATACCTTTTCCATCTTCTTAAGCAGACAGTTCCCACAAGCTGGGCCCAAAATCTTACCTCGGGCTTTCTCTCTTTAGTATCCAGTGGTCAATCACTTTCCGACTGCAGGCAAGCCTCTGTAGGCGGAGTACTATGGCATTGTCACAAAACACTAAGGCTTCTTCCAAAATTTGATTTTGTCATCTGGCCTCCATGGTTGGAGTGTCAGGCCTGGCAAGCAGGGACCAAGGAAACACAGCTGGCAGGACAACTTCTTCAATTAAAACTGACCATAGTGTCTTGCAGTGACTGTGTCCTGTGCACTTCTAGAACATTGTGTGTGTGTGTTCATGTGTGCACTAGATGGCACTTGAGTGTGTATGCCTGTGGAGGCCCAAGGATGACATGGCAAGCCATCTTGGTTTGCTCTACTTTTAATTGCTTTGCTTTGGGATTTCCAGGCTCCACCCTCCAGGGCCAGAAGTACAGGCGCCAGTCATTTCCACCTGGTGCTTTTACATGAGATCTGAGAACTCGGGTTCTTTACCTGGTGAGACAAAACCCTTAACCCCTGAGTCATCTTCCTAGCCCCTTTTTTGTTGTTGTTGTTTTCAGAAAACCTTTATTATTCTAAAGTGTTTGGTCAGTTCATTTAACCAAAAAAATCTCTAGTATAATTTTTATAATGCTTTGAGAAATCAAAGGAGTAGATGTTGTTCCCAGGCTAGACAAATCAGATATGCATGAGACTGTAAGGAAAGAGAAGTTGCGAAAGGCGGGATGTCTAAATAGAAACCACAGAGAGAGGTCAAGACTGAGTACAAGAAGCAAGATGAAAAGTAGCCACAGGCATGGTCTGGTAGAACCATGTGCTGTCCCAGAATTGTCTGTGGAAAATAGCTTGATCCAGTGGGGTCTCATCCATGAAGGTCTAATCCATCAGGGCAAAGCTTGGAGGACTTGAGAATACATGGCTTAAAGGAGGAGAACTGTTCGTCAGGGACTAGATCTTTACAGCAACCATATTTTAAAAATGAAGTATATTTGAATTGAAGCAGTTGATTTGATTTAATATTCCCAGATAGTGCATATACAGAGAATTGCTTTGAAGTTATAAATTAAATGCGCTCTGCCTACACACTGTGATTGAAAGTGTGACAAAGGGAGGTATAATAGTGGCATCTAGTGGTCAAATGAAGAACTGCTAAATACTTACAAATTGAACTGTCTCCCCTGCCCCACCCTTTCTGCGCCAGGGTGCACCCACACACCCCTGCTTTGAGTTTGGCAATCAAGTGGCCCCTGTGTCAGTTGTTTTCAGGTTTCAGTGTGACAGTTGAAGAGATGGGCGTAGGAAACACATCTGTGAGGAGTTATTTATCTAAAACAGATTGGTCGGCTGGCAAACTAGAAGGCAGCATTTGCTCCTTGCCCCTTCCTGAGCTCTTTCCTGTGACTGTGGTGTGGCCAGTTCTCTTGGTTCCTGCCACTGGTGTGATTCTCCTGCCATGGCAACCGGATGAATGAAAACTCCCCCTTGTTCTCCTAAATGGTTTGGCTCAGGTGTCCCTCAGGCAATGGGATGATGGGAACGAACACAATCTTAGTACCAGGCTGAGCTGCTGCAAAATTAAGACACACTGACAAAAGACTCTTGTACTGAAATGGTGGTCCCAGCTCATGGTGCCCCTTTGGCAGGTCCTGGACATCTTAAGAGGTGGGGCCTACTTGAAGGTCACTGGGAACCAGTTATGGGGGGGGGCTATTACTGACTCCCACCCATCCTCTCTGCTTCTTGTCCACCTAGAAGTAGAGAGTCAGGAGCCAAAATAAATTTTTCCTTTTTTGTGCAGCAGTACATCTCTGTGACAAGAAAAGTAATAAGTAATGAATGCACCCTGATAAAGATAATGACATTATATTATCATAGTGGAGCTATATCTCATCCTACGCAGGGGTGATCAGAGCCTATGGCACAATGTGCAGCTGACAGCAAAGGTTTGAATACTCACATACTCTTACTCTGATTCTTTTTCTTATCCGTGCTCACAAACATGACATTCATATTATTGTTACCTATATTCACCACTGATTAGTGACATCACTGAATTTCATGTCTATGACATCCATAAGACAAGCTATGCATTTAACTCTAGATCACCCAGCTTAACCCTCTTAAGATAGAATGGAATGCTTATGATATAAATGAAAGTTTTGTGACCACACCCTCCAGAGACTAGAAAGACTATGTGATAGGCTCCTAACTAATTTCAACGTACTGCCATTTCCAGACATGGTTGGAAGCTTCTGGAGTTTTAAGGAAAAACTGAAAGAGTACAGATCTGACTCAGGACCACTGCTGGGCCCAGGGTCAGTGTGATAAGTCCAGGCTGAACAGCAATGGAATGCAAAATACTTCTACACAATGAGTGAGACATCTCTACAGTTCCTCTCTTTCTATATGTGTAGTAACAGAGAGAAAGGCCTGGCTGGCCGAAGGGCTGCTTGTCATCTAACTTTACTACCTGACTCATGTTTGAACTTCCAGTCAGAGAACTTTTTGACCAGGATTCAAAAAGGCCTGGATCTCCTGGGCTCCATGGAAGAGGCAACTCTACCACTTGGGCTTCACTTGTCCAGATATGGTCACTAAGTTGTCCCTCACTCCCGAGAGCTTATGGGCCCTCAACAGCCCGTGAATGGATGTCATATTCTATCAGTATCATTACTTCTTTACAGCAGCACATTGTACAAGATTCTGGGGGCAGGGGACAACTCTCCACTCCTCTGAGGAAGCGGAAGATTGTGCTTACATTTTAGCATCACTAGAAATAGGAGCAACAGCTATAAGTGCAGACTGATCTGAATTGAGCTAAATTAGCAGAGAGAACAGAGCCTTTCATAGAGATGTGCATTGTTCTTACAGACTTGAGCACAACCTTGAATAATACTGCCTAATATGCGTGCCAAGTGTCAGACTAGTAAACGCCACACTCGCATCTCAGATTTCTCACCTTAGTTTTCAATTATGAAACAGAATCTGGGGGCTGGGGAGATGAGTCAAGGGTAACAGGGCTTGCTGTGCAAGTACAAAGACCTGAGTTCAGTTCCCAGTCCTCATGTAAAACCTACAAGCCTCACTCTGGGGGACAGAGACAGGGAGATCATGGGGGTGCATTGACGAGCCAGTCTAGCTGAAACAGAGAACTCCAGGATCAGTGAGAGACCCCCTCTCAGGGGAATAAGGTGGAGAGTTATAGATCACATCTCTTCTGCTTTCCATATACCCCCAAATGGGCATGTGCACCTGTGGGCACACACGCACAAGCATGCATATACTACACACACACAAACATGCACATAGCCCATACACACAAATGGGCATGTGTACGTGCACACTCATGCATGTACACAGAAACATTCATACACCCACATTCACAAATACATGTATACATCACACATATAAACATATAAATACATGTAACTATATCATACATAAACATGCATATAATACCACATAAACATATATATATATGGATATATCACATAAACATACATATACCACATACACACAAGTACACATTCATAAATCTGAATATGGAAAAAATAGTTCTACCTTAACTTCTCTTGATATACTGCAAGCATAATGAATTAAAAATGATGCAGAAAGATCATTCTGAATATGTTTATTAATACTTTCATTAATTAAATGAGAGAGTGTCTTGAGAAATGACAGGTCTTGATAAGTTAAATCAACCATCAGTTTGTTCAACCGTGCAGATATTTCTGTAGGGCTCTCTAATTCTTCTAATGGGAATAATTATGTCAAGCAGCAGCAGAGGAGACAAAAATGAAAAATGCACTGTGCTTTGTGGCTGACACTGTTCTGCAAGTAGCATCGGAACGCCACAGCATGCAGGATACACAACTTCTCTCCTCTGCACAGCAGTGTCTTCAGATGGTTTCTGGTGGTGACAGAACATGCTTGTTCCTTAGAGAGTGTGATGACAGTGAAAAAAATTGCATTAGCTGCTGAAGGTTAAATTCAGTACCTTCCTAGACAGAGCAGATACTATATACACATACGTGAACAATCGTCTCCCACCCAGGACTATGGCTAGAGACTATCATTTAATAAAAAAAATCACCTTAATCTCCACAGCAACAGAAGAGCTGTATTTGCTGAACATTTTTGGGGTCCATTTTTGGACCAATATTTTGAATGTTTGAAAAAAAATTGGATAATGAGAACTCTAAATTATGTAATGTAGACACAATAGTATATGCTGCCTAAGGTAGGTTGGGTTTCTTAATGTGATAGATTTTTCTGAGGGGGTAGAGAAAGAGAGAGAGAGAGACCAAGCAGAAGTGGAGGCGGGGAAGCAACATTGCCCCAAGCAAGGGTTTCCGGAGAGTTCCAGAAGCTGGAAGGAGCAAGCAAGATCTTCTCAGGAGGACTCAGCCTTCCCGTTCCCTTGACACCAGACATCTAGACAGTGGTCTCCAGAATTGTGAGAGAGCAGAATTCTCGTTTTAAGCTCCTCGTCATGGCTGCTTGTTACAGAAGCCTTAGGAAACCTGAAGACAAGGAAACAAAGAGACTCGGAGAAACTCTGAAGGGTCAATCATTTGTGATGTGTCTCAACTGTCTACTTGACACTTGGGAGTTGGGTCTCCAGGCACTTGCAGATTACCTTGGCTGCTTTAATTGAAATGGTCATACCTACCCATTCTAGATGGTCCCCTAGGTAGGTGGTGCATATAGAGATGTGGACTCTACAGAGGTGGAAAGCAATCATTCAACCAGTGATCGTTCATCTCTCAGCTTCCTGCTCCTCACTAAATACAACACTGCTGAAACTCCCACTGCTGTGACTTCCTTGCCACGACAGACGGAAACCGAACTGGGAAGTGGAATAAACCTTGTTGTAGCCTGGTTTGCTTTTCGTGGGGTATTTTCTTAGAGCAGTGACCTGAATTCAAATTCTCCTTTTTCCATATAGAGAAAGAAGTATGTGCATGCCATGACCCACAGGTAGAAGTCAGAGGACAACTTTTGCATGTTAGTTCAAGTCAGTTCTCTCTCTCTACCATGTGGGCTTCTAGAAATTTACCTCAGATCATCAGGTCTACAAGCAGGCACCTTACCCGCTGAGCTGCTAAGGGCCTCTTTCCAGGGATATCTGTCATATTTTAATCTTCAAAAAAAAATCTCCTTACAGTATTTGGTCAAGTCAAAGTTAGATGTGGAAGAAAAGAAAACAAAAACAAAAAGCCGCTATTCTCATCAAAAGTGGGCCTTGAGAATGACTGCTTTCTTTGGATATTTTCTTACACACATCGAGCTCCCTCAGTTTGTTACTATGCAAGAAACAGGATGCCCTGGGGTCCCCCTCAATGACATTAAGCCCTCTCCTAGGAAGCAATCTGATTTGCCCTTCAGGATGCCAAACAGTACCTGTTAACGCCTTTACACTGATTGAGTTTTCTCCAGGATCCAGTCTACATACTCGAGCACATTGGCGTAAACGCCTGGCCGCTCCCTCAGAGCACAGCCTTCTCCCCAGCTGGTGATGCCCACCAAGTGCCAGACCCCACTGTGTCTGCAGGACAAGGGTCCCCCCGAGTCTCCCTGTGAAGAGTGGGAAAGCGGATGGAGAAAACATTCACAGTTCAGATCAGCTGCTTCCAATGACTTTGCCTAAAATTCTCTCCAGGACTTTTCATAAACTTCCACGAGTCTGACTGTCCATCTTCACCTGCTCATCTATTTTAGATTTCAGTCTCAGCACAACAAATTCGCTGTGTTTCCCATTAAGTGAGAAAAACTTAGCTTTCCAGAATGCGTGAGGTCTTTCCAGTCTCGGCGTCGTTACTTACCTTGCACGCGTCCTTCCCTCCCTCTTTGTAACCTGCGCAAATCATTCTGCTGGTGATTTTATGTCCTGTGTATCTTGTCTGACATTCTTCATTTGACACCAAAGGCACCTTGGCTTTTTGGAGAGTATTTTGTATTTTGTCTGGAAAAAGAAATCATATCAGGGTTTTAGTTGCAAATATATGTAAAATCAAAATTTTACTTAGAAATCTAGAAAGGAAAAAAACTAGGGCTAACTCATAGACTTTTACAATTACAGAGTATAAAAAAAGACATTATCTCCACCATTATGGGCATCATTTTATTAATGCTAATTAAGTTTAAAATTAGTTATGACACAAAGTAGAATTATTTTTCAGATAAAATGATTATCCAGATAATAAGCCAGGATTTTGACCAAAACACACTAGGTCTCACAGCAAAAAATCCTCACTAAAAATAGTCTTTAGAGAGATTTGTCATAATTTATTTTCAGACATTTAAACATAACTTATTATCAAATATTTAGATGAGTTTTTTTCTGTCTTTATTTTAACTGACTTCTTGCATTCTGCTTTGCATTTGGTCTCCTTAAGCTTTGCTATTTATCAGGGTGGAGCACATTTAGAAATATCTTTTACCTCGTAATTTTCTGTAGCCCCATCCAGTCACCCAACATTCAGTATAGCGTACATTTCTGTCTCCTTTGGAAGGTAGGCATATCGGTCGTTGAGCATCTACAGTGTGGAAATTAAAGTTTAGTAATCAGAACTACTGCAATCAGGATCTAAAATATCTCACCTAAGGTTCACATGGGAAGACTCGGTGTCTAGATTATAGGTGCTACTGGGAGATGGGGGAAACTTTAGGAGGAGGGGGATATGGAAATGTTAAGTGATTGAGGACTTGCCTTCACAGAGGATGCTGGACCCAGCCTCTTCCATGTTGTCTTTCTCTCTCTCTCTCTCTCTCTCTCTCTCTCTCTCTCTCTCTCTCTCTCTCTCTCTCTCTCTTTCTCGCTCTACTTCTTGACCATTATGAGGTAAACCATTTGTTCTATCCTTCTCACCACAGACTCAAAGGCAAGGAACCCACCAACCATGGGCCAAAACCTCTGGAAACTTGAGCCAAATTAGCTTTTCCTCTTTACAAGGTGAGCACATCTGGTATTTTGTCACAACATTAAACACCTGACTCATGACACAAAAGCTGAATTTATCATCCTTCTCCTCCTCCCCAAAGATTCTCATTTCACTTGACATTATTTGTGCAGTAATTTCTTCTGAATTGGTACATCTCATTTCAGAGGGAGGCTCGGTAAGTCTCAAGAAGTTCCCAAGGGCCTCTCTCCAAGTTGAAGGACACAGTGAACCACTGGGATGGGGAGGAGTGGTAAAGAGACCACGACCAACATAGCTTCCTGACGCAGTTAAAGAGTTCCTAGGATGCAATTTCCATGGGTGGGACTCAGGCTGCCTTCAGCTTTTCAGTGATGTCCTTCAGTTATCCTGCTCCTGTAAGTAGCTCCTCAACTGTGCTCCTGTAAGTAACCTCAACAAGGTCATTGCTTTACTAAATAGTACTTTGGTGTAATTGTTACTTTCATCTGTTGTTGACTTCCACTGGGGTGAATAGGCACTAGTGTAGTGTCTCCCCAGAAAAAGTGTCATATAACAATATTATATTCATTTTGACTATTATATATTTTCATCTCTCACATTCAGTGCTCTGTACAATGTATCTCCGTTTGAAGGAGCAAAGGAAAGGTGAGTCATGACTCTGCCTATTAACTGTCCTTCTAATTCATTTTATTATCCTGTAGAATCTATTTAATGACTCTGATCTTTAATTGTTTTGTCCCTAAAAATTGTTAATCTAAATTACCTTTAGTATATCAATATTCTATACAATCATATCACTTTATGCACCTGAAGAAGCCTGAAGAAAAAAATCTCTTTACTCACAGTCTTCAAACAGGACCCAGAAATCAGGCAAGAGTATCAGTCTTAACAGAGCAAAAGTCTAGCTTTCCAGAGTCCTCAATGTGTTACTAGTAAGTGAGGATATTGGCAGGGACGGGACATGCATCTTGTAGTGTTAAATATTTTATCCAGGTCACCTTCGTCGTTAATTTCTCACTTGTAAGTCTACATACCTGTATAATTAATGGTGGATTCCAGTTTCAAGAGGGCAATATCATATCCACTTTCCGCTGTTGTATACTGACCATGAATTATTATTTCTTGAACGCTAAAGAAAGTGGTCTCTTCATTTATTTCTGATTGATTTATAATGCCACTGTAAACACGCAAGACTTTAGGAGACTCTACCCTAACAACAAACAAAAGATGGGAGATACCTGTCACTAGATTATTCCCAAATATTTGAATTTCTTAACTATTAGCTGGCTATGAATATTTCCTGCCAAAGTTAGAGAAAGAAGTAAATAGATCCTAAAAAATATCAATATCCTTCTTACAAATGTTTTATATTAAACATATGAAATGAATTTTTTTCCCATTCTACACACACACACACACACATGCACGCACGCACACAACCCACTCATGAAGTCTTGAGTTTTAGTCTCAACCATGCAATTGATGTTGACTAGTCTTGACCCTGAGATATTCGCTTGACATTATTAGTGGACTTTCTATATTTACTCAAATGAAAATATAAATGGGACTAAAAATCCTGAATGCAGTCTTGAGTAATGAATACTCCATATCCTGACAAGAAAAAATAAAACCAAAACAAACATATAAACCTCTGTCTGGAAACAACTCAGAGGATACAGAAAGTCGCAAACAGGACCTGGATTCAACTGTAATGCCCTGAAATATACACCTTCCCCAGCTGGAATACTCATATTTAGACAATATGAAAAGTGATCTAGATAAAGTACTCAATTTGACACTATATCATGCATAATGAATACCTTCTTATTTGGAAGCAGAGAAAAAAGGAATAAGAAACACGAGTCAAAGAGAAGGAAACTGTGAGTTTAGTAGGTAGTATGTTCTTGCAGGAAGTGACAGGAGATGCATTTTCATTTTTAACAGGACAGCAGAACAGTGTGAAAATGGACCCTGCCCCTGCCCTTCTTCTGATGCTGGTCGATCCTGAATGGTTCTTCTTCCTCCCAAAGACAGAAGTTGAATTTAGTAAGTAGGGTCATTTACATTTTAAAGCATTTATTTACTGATATGGTAGTAATAGACCATCTCTGTGTGAGAGGGTGAACTGATAAGAACAGCCATGGTACTGACCCAGAGAAGCAATGTGCAGCTGTTAAGACCCACTGGTTCCCAATGATGGAGCCTCCACACAGGTGTCTCTGAGTGGGCGAGGTGACATGCAGCGTTACCTGCCATGGCCACTCGCCCTGAACAGATGCAGTTCCTCCCACGATTCTGGGCTTGATTTTGGTTGTGCATGCTACAACAGAAAGACTGCCATGAGTAGCTTCTACAACTTCATTATTCCTCAGTAGCTATATTCCTTGAGAGATTTCTAGGAAACCCTTTGGCCTATAAGCTGGGAGATCACAAGGCAGCACAATTTAGGAAAATTAATAAGTAAGCAGTAACAAGACATATTATGACTCCATAATGACAATAGATGAATGTTCTAGGTCTTGAGGTTCATTCTAATTTGTTTCTCAGTTTAAATAAAATGCTAAAATAAAGCGTCTAACGTTGTATTCGGTGTTTTAAGAAATGTTTCTTTTAAAGGCTTTTCTAGATATTTTTAGAAAGTTCAATGATATCCTTGATCAACATTGGTAGAGAACATGCAAAACAACTCAGTCACATACTCTTCTCATGTAGTGGCATTAATAAGTCTAATATACAGCACAATGACATCTATTCGCCTGATTATAATGAATTTTGAAGATATGCTAAAAAAACAGACAATTTTGTTTCCCATCATGTTTTCTTCCGTGGCTACAACTGATAGAGTCTGTAACCTTCACAAGTCAGAATCTGTACATGCAACAGAGAAGAACAAATTGAAGACAGAAGGGGCGGTGTGATAGTTAGATACAAGCATCGACCTAACAATTGAAGGCTCAAGCTGCGGGCATGTTTGTAAAGCATTAGTAATTAAGTTAAACCCTGAAATAAGCCTACAGGAGATTGTGTAATTGATGGGGAAAGACATAGTCTATGATAGGTATATAAGATAGAACTGTTTAAACAGTGGGCATTTTTTACATACTTGGATATACATGTTGTCTGGCAAGTGAGATTTGACAGCCTTGTGTATATGGTGTGGATAGTTCATTTGGTCCCTAATGTATTCTCCTGCCTTCCTGAATTAAGAACTTTTATTGAACAATCATAAACCAGAATATAATCCCTTTTTCCCATAATTCACTTTTTTGTGAATTTATCAGCAACACACAAGTACCTGCAACAGGTGGAAAATGGAAGATATCTTCATTTTATCAAAGTGTAAATTCTGGTTATCAGCTTTTAAACCAGGCCTGCATCATCTAACATTGTTCAATAATTGCTATTTCTACTGCCTAGGAGTAGAATGAAGACAATACATATTTTGGTTGCTCTTGTTATTGCTGTTGTGGTTATTAGTGGTGGTGGGGTGTGTGTGTGTGTGTGTGTGTGTGTGTGTGTGTGTGTGTGTGTGTGTGTGTGTGTGTGTGTGTGTATGTGTGGTATGTGTGTAGGTCAGAGGCCACCTTTCCAGAGTCAGGTTTCTCTTTCCATCTTTATGTGGATTGCATGGCTAGTGCATTTTCTAGCTAAAACATCTCACTGGCCTGATAACAGTTGTGAATGCTCCATCTTGCTTTATGGAAATCTATCATGAAGTAAACACAGAATATATAAAATCAAACTTAATTAGCTTTACAAAGGCTTAAGTCATCCAAAGATTCTCAAGTCACTATGAGCTCTAAGAAAGCATAGCTTACTGGTTAGGATATTAATGTTCATATCTGTAAGCTTATAAAACAGGTTCTCAGGGGCTGGAGAAATAGCTCAGGGTTAAGACTCACAGGCAGAAGGTCCTGAGTTTGGATTCCAGGTCCCATGTAAACGCCAGGCAGAAACGTGGCAGTGTGCACTTTCGGCCCAGGTTGACAGAACCTGGGAAATCCCAGAGCAAAGCAAGAAGGTAGAAGCAATCCAGGATGATTCCCAAAGTCATCCTTGGTCCTCCACAGGGACACACAGTGCCCTCTGACACACACACACACACACACACACACACACACACACATAAAAATAAAAAAACAAATTGTAAAAAAAAATAAAAAATAAACAGGTTCTCAGAGTTAAGAAAAGATTCGCCTTCTTAAGATAGCAAATAATCTGACACTACAAACATTTATTCTTCTAAAACTATCACAAGTCACTATAGACGATCTGATCCATTTCATTAGCAAGCTATTTTATTCGCTAATTCTGTTACATCTCAGTTTATAGGGCATTATAATTTTTGAAAGTAGGCAAAAATAATATAAAATATATACTGATGTAAATCAATAAACAGTGATCCCATAATAGTTTTTCTTTTATGTTGACATTGAAAGAAATATCTGTGGAATGTCTTTTCCTATTGGGATTTGGCATAAAGAAACAATTTCATTTGCCTACAAACTATTTGTTTGTATCACATTAAAAAAAATTAGTCACTAGAATGGAAATACTGCTGAGCTGAGCTTTCTTATGAATTTTATTATTATAGGCTTTATGCAATCTAGATGAATTTTTGTTTCTCAACACATTATTACAAATCACTAGGGTTTCTCTTGTAACTTTTGCCAATATTCATTAAGGATGTGGAGTCTTTACAAGGAAGTCGAATGAAAGTGGAGCCATGCCAAGACTTCTTAAACAAGTGCACAGCTTGTAGAGCACACACTGGCTATTTATGTTTCCATGAAAGATCATGTGGTATGAAAATGAACAATTTGATTGACCAAGGCCCTGGCTGAAAGTGTACTCATCAAAGATAATAGTAAAGATGTTTGTCCTTGATAACAAGAATTAGTCCTATGAGCAGATATAGTCTTACCATGAAAGGCTACTTTTCTAATTGCTACAAATTAAAACACATATTCAATTCATCCAGACAATGTGGAGTTTAATCAAGAGTCAGTTTAGATATTAAACATGGTTAGTTTGAGTAAGAGAAGCAAAAATAATGTAAAATCACTAGAAATTTGTTCATTTAAATTTTGCATTTGGTTTTATTGGTTCTAAGATAGAATCTTGTGATAAAATCCTGACCCCCTTACCTGTGCTTCCTGAGAACTGGAATTAGTTACCATTTCCAGCCTCCTCTCTCAGTCAGCATAGAACTCCTTCCACTGGTTTTTTCTAGTACTCACCGTTATCCATTTTGCACAACCTTAGTGTGTACCCAGAGATGCCTCCTCGCCCACGAAGTATTTTAGTGGGAGATCCATTTGAAGACAGTTTTAAGTAGCATTTGCCCCTGAGATAAAAAACAAAATAGTATAAACCTAATGTGCAGGGCAAAGACACAAGACAGGCTTGTCCACTTTGCCCTTGTTTCGTCTCACTTCTTATCATTGCAGGATTCTGGAGACGGGGAATAGGTGAAAAACTGGCAGCGCGCGGTGTTGGTACACAGTCTCTGGCAGGCATCATGACCCTTCACATCAACAATGTCCAGCTCTTCCCCCAAGAAATCGGTGTCATGGTACAATGAATGATGACAGAATACTAGGCAACAAATCACAAAGCGGTCATGAGACATGCAACCTTGGTATTCATTGCTTCAGAATGGTTGATCTCAATGAGCAGAAAGTACACTCCTTGTTTACCTGGGACGCTGTGCCTGCAGTGTTGGAGGCTGAAACCAGAAAGGGCATTGCTCTTTTGAATGCGTGTACTTGGCGATCCACTTTCTGATGTTTTAAGGAGACACAGATTTCTAATAGACAAAAGGAGGATGTTTAAACAAGTCACATAAGTTATACACAAGGAAAGGAGCATTTTCTCTGTTTTTGCTAAAGAACAAAATGAATTATTTTGTAACATTACAAGAGTGAAAATGTCTATTTTAATTCATTTTTGTAACATTTGTTCTTTGGCAATTTCACGCATGCACATAATGTATTTTGATTACTTTTGCCCCATCCTCTTTTCTCCTCCTCCCTTCCTTGTCATGCCTCATCCTTCTGCCAATCCCTTTCTCAGATTACTGGCCTTAGTCTGGCCAGGTCCTCCAAAGCGACCATTAGATTGGTTCTATCCAGTGAAAGATGAAGGGGTGAGCAGTGAGCACAAGATGAAAGCAGTGAAACGCAGGGTTCCCTAAGCCCTTCCTACACCCATATCTGGCTGCCAACGGGGACTATTCTTGTGCAAGACCCATGTGTATAGAAAGTGAAGTCAGACCATGTTAACATTTAACAATGAAAATGTTCTCATTGTGAAAGTATTCCTTAAGACACATTTAAGTCACATTGCATGATTATATGTTATATGCTAATTTTCAGATCTAAAGCATCTGACTTTGTAAACATTTTGTGAACTTGCTCTATCATCCATGTTCCTAGAAACTTCCTTCTTTATGTTCTTCTTTTCAACATTTGACTTATCACAAAGATTTGAGAATTCTCCTCTCTTGGATTGTACAAGAATAGACGTGGATGAAGTCCCTCGCTGGCTCTGCAGCCTGCCAATGTTTTCCAGAAGGAAGTCACTTGTCCTACACGGGACAAAGTCACAGTCTTGAATAGAGGTGTCTGACAGTCTTCTGCAATGATGGAAATCTCTCCCATCTCTATCATCCAACAGAGGCACCAGTCAGATGTGGCTATTGACCACTTGAGCTGGGTCTACTACAGCTGAGAAAAGGAGCATTTGGTTTAATTTGATTGATAGTAACTTAAATTTAATGGCTCAGATTTTGCCTTGTGGCAGCCACAAGCTCATTCTCTTACAGAGATAAAATGTAGCAACTGATTATTTTATTAAAGGCAATAAATAAGACAAAGAAAATGGAATTAATTAAACAAAAATAATAAGTTATGGAGGCATCTTTCTCACTGTCATTCAAGCTGTTTTCATTTGATGGTCTCACCAGCGTCCTGGCTACCAGCTATATGCAAGAGACAGACAAGTCCAAATCTAGAGTGTAGACCCTCTTCTGAGTCTGACTTCTATTTCTAATTCCAAGTTTAACATTTCCTTCTAATGGCCATGTCTTCCCCTGACTTCTCATGAAATCACCTATATATCGGTTGTGACCATTTCCACCCTTGCATTTCCCTGTGCCAACAATTCATCAACTCTTTTCTTTGCAGACCACATCTAATTCCGCAACAGACTTTATTTATCCCTTGGAGCAACATGTCTCAATCTGAATGCTTCTCTGTCATCTCTCCTTTGGTCCAAGCATAGTGGCTGCCAGATTATATGAATCTATATTTCTTTCATAAATGAAAAGAAAAGCTCTGCTTTCGTGGGGCAGTTTTTGTGCTGCTGAAATTTCAGCCTTACTCAGTGGAAAACGAGATCTAACTGAGAGGCAAGGAACTAAAGAGTTTTCTTATCTGAAATGTTCTTGGATTTGTGTCCCGAACAGCAGGCGGCCAAGACAAGCAAAAACAAAAGGCTCTGGGATTCCAGTCCAGATAAGAAAAATAATTTAAAATTGAAGTTGATTTAACCTTATTCTTTGATGTCAGCAAATCCTGATGAAGGGTAAGAACTAAGCAAGTATCATTTAATGAACAGAGAAATCATGGTTGCCTTTTTTTCTTGTCTCTTATTAATTGTGACTAGTAGGGAAATGGGGCTTCAATTTTCTACCACAGCCTCCACCCTCTCTATTAGACCTGTATTTTCACCTCCAGTCCTCCATATTGAATGCAACTCTTTTTGCTGTGGATTCAGTCATCTTAAACAGGATAGTGGACTGAATCGCTTCCTCATTGCATTGACAACTGGACAGCTCCTCTTTACCAAAGGTAGAGACCTCACAAGCTTTTTAAAAACAGGAGGCCTGGGTCACTCTAGATTTGTGGTTGATAATGGAGACTAGCAAGGGGAGTTCTAGCGATTCTCTTTTGTAGCCTGCATGCCAGCTACTCAAAATGTCAAGTGATTCATTTTGATCAGATGTTTTTAAAAATCAACAAATAACTCTTCTAATTTCTCACCTTTGAGATTCCTTTGGCCATTCTTCGGAAAAGAAGGTATAAAACAAGCAGTTGGGGTGATGAGTACAAATGCGGCGACAGACAAAAGCATCAGGAGCCAAAACGCTGTCAACATTCCTGTCTGCAAACATTGTACTAGGGAAAATGTCCCTGATACATGCTGTGTGACAGAAGAAACAGTGTTAGAAAACCACCGCACCAGCAAAAGTTCACAAACATTCATTGCAGTGTTTGCAAAGTCAGTATTAAAAAACTTCAAGGTCTCATTTCCTTTTGTGATTTTTGAAAAATAAAATGATATGATTATTTTATACTTGAAATTTAGCAGACGCTCTATTTCTAGAGCATAATGAACTGGTATCACACGAAAAAAGTAAGATTATTAGTTCCATTCATCAGTAAGCATGATGTTTAGAACTACTGTACATCTTCCAGCATGCTTAATGGTATAACTATGTCACCAGGAAAATGATATTTACCCAGGTTAGAAAGTGCACAGGATTTCAAGGAAAACCCTGACACCACGTTACTGAGCTTTGTTATTCGGATTGGAGTGCCTGTTTGAGTATATTTCAGTAGACAAATGTTTCTGTAAAGACAAACATGGAGAAAAAATATATTATTCTGATTACAGCTATAGCAAAGCATGAGATATTAAGACATTACTATTTGCAGAAAGGCATTGGAGAAACAGTAAAAGAATTACTCTGAAAAGCATTCTTGTGAATGGCTACTTGACTACTTGAATCCTACCCAGCCTCTAAGGACAGGTGTCCCATGCAGTTCAGAACAGTACTTCATCAGTAAAATGACAGAGAGAGAGATATAAAAACCTGATGAAAGGCACTGTATAAATGGATAATCTCTCTAGCACTTTTCAGCATTAACATTTTAAGCATACATTTTTATCCTGTTAGGACCATATTCAGGCAGGCAAGACAAGAGAAAGTCAAGCAATCTGGAAGTTCCAGCTCAGATAGAGCTAAAATCTGACTTTCAAGCTGGTTTAGTGTTATTCTCTGCTCTTAGTGAATCTTGACAAAAAGCGTCAATTTAAACAAGTATTTATGGGGCTAGAGTGTAGGCATAAAAAATATACTTCTTGGTGAACTAAATCCAACTCACAAACTGTTTTCTATTTTTTTTAATTATTGCTTTGGAAGCATATCTTTGATCTCCTGCTTTCTTCTGCAAACATGGAAAGCAGAATATTAAAATCCAATGCTAAAATCCAAATATTGGTCATTTGATCTTACCATACATTTTCATTAGATTTCAGATAAATGCAGTTTACCATGCAAATCTGAATCATCTATATATTTCTGTTATGTTCGTCTTTCCATTGCTAAATGAATACAGAACTCAAACAGTTTAGGGAAACAATCTTCCAGCTTAGGATTCTTGTTTACAAAAAAAAGGATTCTTTTTTTTTATTTTTTTTAATATATATTTTTTTATTATTATTATTTATTCAACTGTGTACGTGTGTGTGGATGTGCTCACGCGCGCGTGTGTGTGTAGAACCACGGATGAATTCGCGAACCACCATGGACGCCTCCACCTCCTTCTGCCCCGGGATTCACAGGCTCCGCCCTACCAGGACCAGAAGCGCAGGCCGCCCCCGCTTCCGCCTGGCGTCTATACGTGGGATCTGGGATCCGAACTCGGGACCTTCCGCCTGCAAAGCGGAAGCTTACCCCCTGAGCCACCTCTCCAGCCCCAAAAAAAGGATTCTTGATTACAGAACATTGGCATAGCAGGAGCGTCCATATCAACATCAGGAACCAAAGAAATTGTCTATACCAGATCTATAGGAATTACTGACAGAGGGGTTGTTTCAGTTACTCTGCATGGTTGCCGATAAAGTCATGACAAAACTGCTTAAAGGAATAAGGGGTTTATTTTCTTGCAATAGTCTGACTGCAGTTCTCAGTCCAGCTTGTCAGGAGATCATGCACCATCCCCCAAGGGCCAAGCGAATGGCCATATCGTATCCACATAATGGCTGAGCGAGGGACAATACTTACCTGCCAGACCAGCATGTCTGACCAAGTATAGAAAGGATGCCAGTCTCCTCAATCAATTCTCTGTATTTTATTAACCTGTTCAGGGTCTAGTCCCACAGACTGGGCCTTTCCCATCAGCTAGACAATCTCCTGCAGGTTCACTGTAGGTTTAGCTCAATTACTACTTATCTGCAAATGTGCCAGAGCTCAAACCCTCAGCCATCAATTTGCCACCTGTATCTCTGACAAGGGGCATATTTTCTCTCTACAAAAATTCTGAACTGATTCTTTTCATTTTATACACCTATCTATGAATGGTCCCACCCACGATGCATTGGATATTCACATTTCAATTATATAATCTCCCACAGGCTTGCTTGGGGTTGCCTTAACTAAACAACCTTTCATAGACATGCCCAAAGGCTCTGCTTTGAGTTGTCAAGTTGTCATCTGTAACTAGCTGCCAGAGTTCCTAACCTTAATTAGGTTACAAATTAATTATATATTTTTGTAATAGTATTTTAAAGAAGAAGCTGCACATTTAGTCATTAGTGAGCAGGTCATTTTCATATCCCTATGCAATCGATTTATTCCTGGCATGTTTCAAAATCCCATGTGAGGCAGGATAAAACTTGCACATGGATTTTGATTACTTTATTTTACGTAAGGAGCTGTTATTTAGAGAAAAAGAAAAGTAAGGTTTTAGTTTTTGATTCTAGGATTGGACTATAATATTGGAGCAATTGCAACTGTTTCAAAACTGCCAATTTAAAATTGAAGTGTCTCTGAACATAAGATATAGGCTGAGCACATGTATATTTTACAGCAGTACTACTGAAATGCAGAATCTTTATTCCGATTGAGTGCACATACAACAGCAGTCACTTTTTCATGACAAAACAATGACTGCTGTGTGTCTTTACAAGGTCAAGATGCATTTTGTCTTGGAGCTGATGAGAAACAGTTTTAATGAGCCAGCACTTGGCTGTCCCTGCCAATCACATGTCCTTGAGCTCAAATGCAGATCACTCACCGGTGCTCCATGCTGGGGAAATGCCTTGTTGCAAACGTGAAAAAGTGACAGTGGGGGTCGTTCGTGCATCGCTCCTGGCATCCCTGGGCACTCCTGGCAACAGAACTGTTATAGTTCATGCCCTTCAGATCGAGGTGCATGTACAAGTCTCTGTTGCAAGCTGGAAATAAAGTAGAAACACAGATACCCTACGGAATCCAGGGCAGCAGTAGTATGTCGCTACCTCGGCAATTATCCCTGACTTTTAACTTTTAACTTTTTGTCTACTTTTCTTTAGAACTTAACTTTGTTTTTACTCTCACATGGAAGCATTTAGAGAAAGCTAATGTGTTTCTTATATTGTAATATTGTTAGACTTGTAAATTTCCACTCTGGTGTGTTGACCTAACATCTCTTGGTTCCTAAATTCCATCTACTAACTTAGTAAATAATTGATTTATTTACTGCACCTATTTCAGAGTTATGGAGATATGGCTCAGCAAATAAGGCATTTACTGAGAAATATTTATTTTAAAGTATCCATTTCATTATTAATACACGTGTCACTTCCAATCTTTGCATTTTTAATCCCTTTGAATAGAATTCTGTTTTTTAAAATAAGGCCTGCATGTCAACCTCAAACTGTGAAGGAAAAAAATGAATGCAATAAGAACTGAGAGGATGACATATGTCCCTTTACTGCATTCAGAAATGTTAATGAACTACAGTATACTGGTGAAATGAGGCAGGCAGAGTATTGACTTCCATGCAAAGGTCTAGCATAGATGAGTTAAGCTCTACATACTAGGATTTTATAATCTTAAAACTGTGTATATAGGGTATATGTATGTATAAGCATTTTCACACATGTGGCGCACATGCATGTATAGGTATAAAGATTTATCATAATAACCAGTACTTCTTAATTCCAATAAACCATCTTACCACTTAGTTCATGAGGGCATTGCTTGAAGGAATATCCAGAGATGGCTCCTGTCATATTTACCACTGGCAGTGTTTCTGTAACACTGTCTTTCAGGATGCAAGCAAACCTGTTCTTTTAAAAATAACATCACTTAGCAGGAATTTGTGTTTTAAAGTAGTGTGTCTTCAAAGTCAACATACAGAAGACCAAAGAGAAGAAAACAAAACAAACAAACAAGAAGCACTACTGGATCTCATGCTAAAACAAGTATTTAGCCCAAACAAGTATTTTCTTAGCAAAATTCTGACTTTCATTTTATTTCACCAGCCCTGCATCTAAAAGACCACAAGTGATACTCCTTCTTGATAGAAAACCAACAGAAATGGGTGAACTATGGCCTGTTGCTAAAATGTCACTTAAAATCTTGTCTTTAGGTAGCTCATGAGTTCAGACTTTTTTTTCGCTTACTTATATTTTAATTGAGGTAAAATGCATAATATTTCTGATTTTGCCTCTGGATCAAGAAAGTAAAAGTATTTACCCCTTGTCTTGTTAATATATCTACTAGGGCTAAAATTTGGTTCAGTGGCAGAATGCTTGTCTAGCATGTCAGAAGCCTTAAAGCTCAATTTACAGCACCATAAAATTAAAAAAAAAAATGCTTACTGCTCTCTGGAGCAGATTCTAGAATAATGCTCATGAGCACATGGTACTATCTAAATATCTGTGAATATAGGAATAACACAAAAAGGTGATGACAGTTTAATTTTGTTTACTGAAATGTCAAGTCTGAAACAAAATGGTGGAATGTTCTAAAAGTTTTAACATGAGTACAGAGGCATAAAAGGCAAGTGTAATTTGTGAATGTTTCTGAGATTCTAATAACAACATATGAGGGATGGATAAGGAGACATAAATATTCTTGATGAGTTTCTCTTATGTCTTAGGTAGGAAAATGGGTGTTGAAGCATCTGGAGGAGAAATGTCACCAGGTTTAAAACATTGTTACATTTTCAGACAAGAACATGTGTAAGAAAAGCAAAAATAACAAACTCTTGATGGTGTCTTGGGATGGTTGTTCTGGTTTTCTTTCTTTTTCAAAAATATCATTTTTAAAATATTTTATTTTATGTGTGTGTGTGTGTGTGTGTGTGTGTGTGTGTGTGTGTGTATCAGAGGGCACCGTCTGTCCCTGTGGAGAACCGAGGATGACTTCTGGAATCATCCTGGATTGTTTCTCCATTTTTTTGGCTTGGCTCTGGGATTTCCCAGGCTCCATCCATTAGGACCGGAAGTGCAGGCCGCTGCCATTTCCACCTGCCTTTTTGCATTGGACCTGGGATCTGAAGTTAGGACCTTCTGCTTGGAAGACAGAGTCTTAATCCCTAAGCCACCTCTCCAGCCCTCAAAAATATCTTTATAAGTATTTTTTTCTAATAAAATAGTTGTGAGAAAGTTCTCAGATAATATCAAGAATCAATAGAAATGTGGGTGGGTAAGACATCTCCGGATGAGTAAGGTACCTGATCAGAAACTTGGAGACTTGATGTCCCCAGAAACCCACGTGGAGAAAGGAGAGAGAGAAGCGACTTTTGAAAGCGGTCCTCTGATCGCCACCCATGCACTGTGGTGTCTACTTTATGCCTGGCAGAATAAGTCATTTTTTAAAAAAGGATCCATAGAAATGAAAAGAATAAACATAATTAAGATATAAAAATAAAGAGAAAGTATGCCCTTAAGATTGAAATCTCAAGAGACATTTGAATGTTTGAAAATATACCCAAACATTGTCTTAAGTACACTTGAGATTCAATGAAAGGGAAACTCATTTTCCAGTTGTTACTGGTATATTTCATAAAATGGTAGATGGAAATTCGTTAGTAGGTAATTGACCTAAGAACATAGATCCTCTTCATAGAAACATGAGCAGGGTCTGAGAGATGGCTCAGAGATTAAGACTCTGCCTCACAAGCATAAGGAACTGAGTTTGGATCTTGAAGTCCACGTAAAAATGCCATCCAGAAATGGTAGGTGGCTATATTTCCAGATCTGGAAGGCAGAGCCTAGAAAAATCTCAGAGGAAAACAAAAAGGAGATTAAATAATCCAGAATGATGCCCAAGTTGCCCTTGGTCCTCCACAGGGACACACAATGCTCTCCAACACACACACACACAATTTTTTAAATAAGAAACATAAGCAGTTACCATGTGTCAGGATCAGAGGATGATAAGTCAGTCATGAAAGTAAAGAGCAGGCATCTTGGGTGGTGGGTACAGACCACTTGGCAGTATTTGGCAGTCGGTGTGAACACAGTATCAATATCTCCTCCTTGAAAGCCAATATCTCTGAACAGCTTAGTCACACATGCTGTGATGTTAACAGACATAGATCTAGTTAGATAAAAAGCTGACAAAGTCAAGGCAAGTAGGTCTGCTTAGCAGGAAACATGCCTGAACTTGGATGTCAAATCAATCTACACTCTTATGTTAGTTTCTTCAGTGAATAGCCTCAGATGGAAATGAAATCACAAGATGACACCTTCACTTCAGGACCATCACACTTCCCGTGATTGCCTTAGACATACGCAGTGTCCTGTGGGCATCTAAATGCTTTCTCAGCTTTTTACCCGCGAAGATGCTCCCAGTCAGGTCCAACAGGGGGTTTGTGCTTCTCTCTAAAGGCAGTTTCCCTTTATTTGAAAGCTTTTTTTTTTTTTTCATTATACCAAGACTGATGGTTCACATAACCTGAGCTAATTCACTAACTGGAAATTCAGAGTCCTAGAAAAATCACTGAGAATCCATCTCCCTTAGCTAAAAATCTCAAATAAGCTTTTATTCTTAAAAATCAAAACTGCATAAAATTTAAAATGAAGGGACTGGATGGAGAGATGGCTGAAGTTAAACCTCTGCGTTCCAAGCAAAAGGACCTAAATTCATATCCCAGATCTTCTGTAAAAATATCCCAGGTGGGGAGATGAAGGGAGACAGGGAAGAGGTAAGGGCGGGAATAGGAGGAGTGGAGTGGTGTTGTTTTGAACTTCCTGTCCTGGAAAGGCAGAGTCTAGGAAAATCCAAAGCAAAGCAAAAAGGAGGTAGAGCAATCCAAAGTTGCTCTGGGGCCTCCCAAGGCACATGCAGTGACCTCTGAATCACACACACACACACACACACACACACACGCACGCACGCACGCACGCACGCACGCACGCACGCACGCACAAACTAAACTAAAATGTCTTCATAATGGAGTAATTTAATTTCGATTGTACAGCTAGTACAGTTAAGAATGTCCTGGTCTTGTGAAAACCACACCCAACATCCCTCCAGTCTTTACCTGGCTTCCCTAGTATCTCTGGAACATGCATGAGAAATAAGTGGATGATAAAACATTATGGCTCCACCCTCTTCTCCCTGCTCTCCTGATCTGTGGTCACACCACGGCGTTTCTGTCCTCTCCTAACCAGCCATGTGCTGCATGGCGGCTCTCTCTGTTCTCTCTGCTCTGAAGCTGTCTCCTCTGCTCTAATGCTCTCCCACTCTAACGTTATTGCTTCCTCCTTGCCTCCCTTAGATGGGGCATCCAAGAATTTTTCCTGTTTCTCTCATTTTTTAAATAAAATCCCTACTTTAACCTTTCAATTTGTTCTGGTTTCATCCTTCAGCTCCAAACACAAGAACCTCAAAGAAGAAAGGCCCACATCATTCTGTTGCTAGAAATATACCTAGTGTAATGATCCACTTCACACGTGACTTCTAAGGTGACTCTTCCCTAGTGAGAGAGGAAGAAGTTACTTTTCTTTTTCATACAGTTGTATTCTCATTGAGAGGTATTATTAGAAACCCCATTTTTTGTTGACCTTGAAAGTGTGTAGAGAACTCAATTGGCAATTCTTCAGGTATAATAAAATATGCGTCAAGCATTTATTTTTATAATAATTAGTAAATATCTTGGAGCATTTGTAAGTACCAAGTTTCACCATAACTGTTACAGAGGCTGATGGGATTTAAGGAGTCAATGAATTTAAGGAAGAAAACCTTCATGTGTTTTATCAGTGACTCTCTCTGAATGTGGTATATATTTGTATTATTAATATAAGCAGTGAACTACATTAGGATTCATAGAATTTGTGATGATTACAAGCAATATTATTGCTCACTCTTAGTTTGCTGGTAATTACTATTATGTAGTTTTAGGTTTACCACTCAATCTTGTTATATGATAAGTTGAAAATCTAGTTCTGTACTATGTGTTTTACATTTCAATCAATCATATTTCCTTATAATTGCTCTCCTCAATAATCCTATATATTGGGCTGGAGAGGTGGCTCAGGGGTTAAGCCTCCGCCTTGCAGGCAGAAGGTCCTGAGCTCGGATCCCAGATCCCACGTATAGACGCCAGACGGAAGCGGGGGCGGCCTGCGCTTCTGGTCCTGGTAGGGCGGAGCTTGTGAATCCCGGGGCAGAAGGAGGTGGAGGCGTCCATGGTGGTTCGCGAATTCGTCCGTGGTTCTACACATACACAGACACACATACACACACACAAACACACACACATGCGCACAGTTGAATAAATAATAATAAAAAAATTTAAAAAAAATTAAAAAAAAATCCTATATATTTTGAAGTTGTGTATTTAGAAACATTATTCCAAAAATAGAGTCTATATTGTTTACTAAGTTGCCAAAGGAATCCTTCCAACAAAGTTCAACTAAATTCCTTCTCTGTGACCCACGTATAACCTCTGTAGACAGCACAATTTTTTTTCCAGTGTTGACAAGTATCCCAAGAATTACCTGCAGATTTGCCCTTTTCCACAAATGTCTCTTCCAAGCAAACCATATGGCAACTTCCCTCCAACCAAGAGTCTGTTCCACCTCCCACTCTTTCTGCTAACTAATGAAACCCCAGATGCCAATGTTTGGCTCCAAAGCAATTATACTATATTAAAATGTTATTATCAAGTATAATATTAATATTTGGTAAGTAGCATTGATCTTTAAATAATGAATAAATGTCAGTTGGACTTAGAGCAAAGTCTTAACTAAGGGAGTCAATTTCTAGGGTAGATTGATTTTCATAATCCAAATAGAGTATATTTTTTAATATTTTATTTATTTATTTACTGTACTGTATGTATATGTGTGTGTGTGTGTGTGTGTGTGTGTGTGTGTGTGTGTGTATCAGAGTACACTGTGTGTCCCTGTTGAGACCAAGGGTAACTTGAGGAATCATCCTGGATTGCTTCTACCTCCTTGCTTTGCTCTGGGATTTCCCAGGCTCCACCCACCAGGCCTGAAGTGCAAGCAGCTGCCATTTCTGCCTGGCGTTTTTTTATGTGGGACCTAGGATCCAAACTCAGGACCTTCTGCTTACGAGACAGAATCTAAACCCCTGAGCCATCTCTCCAGCCCCCAAATACAGTTTCTATTACCAGTAAGAAAAAAAATTGTCTGCTTTCTGTCTATTTAGTTGTACTTTGAAGTTTCTTGGAGGGAATTTGAGGAATGGTTTTACTATGTAGCCCAGCCTAGCGTTGAATTCACTCTGAGTGTTGGGTTGCAAAGCATGAACCACCATTCCTAGCTTTGTATTATATTTGCATTTGGACTTCTTGATTTTTTTTTGGCTTAAATTTTTGTTTTGAAAGATATTTATTTTAAGATACCTTTTGATGGATGAGAAAAGTCCCTTCTAGTGTGAAAGCGTCCAAAGGTTTTGTGATGAGTCAAATTTTGTCAAGTCATTTCCTGCATGAAGTGACTTCTTAAACCTTCTTCTTGTTTTAAAGTGTATATGGCTGAAAATGTGCTGTTCTACCCATTTCCATGTGCACAGTTTCGGGGCATTATGACCCACGCATTGCTGTACAGTTTCACCCGGTTCACTCTGAGTGTTGCGAATCCCCGACTGAAACTAGGTACTCAATTCATTAGCATTCCTCAAAGGCCAGCTCCTGGTAGCCTCTCTCCTTTCTCTGAATTCAAATTCTCTGGGTGTGCTGTGTAAGGCTTATTTCACTAGCATGTCTTCACATCTCTTCCATGCTGCAACATGCCTCTCATTTCTTTCCTTTGGACGCTGAGTACTAGTTCATTCATTCCAGGTTTTCTTTAACCTTTCATCTATTGATGAATACTTGAGTTGTACTATGATTTGGACAAATATGCTTGAAAGATCCAAGTGCTGCCATCTTTTAGCTGTATAGCCTTATTCAATGTGTGCATACATGTATGTATTGCTGCACTGAACACTCCACGGAGAACTAATTGAGAAAAATCAAGACTTAGGCTTTTTAATGTTTGTTCTTAGATATAATTTAGGTTATGTAGGTGGATATATATGTAGATATATAGATGACTACAACTTTGATACTGATACAGACGTAAGCAAAGATGTCTCTCAGAAATCTCGTGTGTGTGTGTGTGTGTGTGTGTGTGTGTGTGTGTGTGTGTAGATATGGCTGTACATGTGTATGTATATGTGGGGTGTGAATAGGTGTGTGGAAGTATGTACAGAAAAATTCACTGTAAGTGTCGTGGAGCCCCAGGGTAACCCAAAATCATCTAGATTGTTCTGTTTCCTTATTGCTCTGGTGTTCTGGGGTTCCCAGGCTCCACCTTCTAGACTGGAAGTGTAAATGCGCTGCTGCCATTTCTGCTGGGCATTTTCACATGGGACTGGGATCCAATCCAGGTCCTTTTGCTTTTGAGACTAAGACTTTATCCCCGAGCCATCCCTCCAGCCCTGCCTATTAGTAATCTAATGCCTAAATTTCCATCCTGCTTTTGACTTCCTGGAGCTTTGAGTAGATAATAAATGAAAAGATTTTTATTTCCTTCCCTGCAGTCAATAATGTGGGAGGCTTCCTAGACTCATGAGCTCTTGTTTCTTATTCCATTCATCCAATTCAAGAAGTTGAGCTATTTCCAGTCCATATATGAGATGAAATAACACTCACCACCAGACACTGAGGCAAAGAATAGGCAAAACACCATCCAAAGAATGAGCTCATCCTACAAAGAGAAAAATGTGCATGATTTTAGAACACAACATTTAAGTGTTTAACTAATAAACTGACACTAGAATTTACAAGAAATGGGGAATTAATGGAGCATTTCATTTCAGTAGTGTTCACATGATCCTTAGGATGTTGCTAGGACACTCTTCAGCAGGGGGCGTGTACTATTCCACTCTGCTACACTTCTGCAGAAACAGAGCAGATTGGTCTGTCACTCCCTTGTTTTTCTTTCTTCCTGCCTTCTCTCTACCTCCTGCTCACCTCTGTCAATTACATCATCCTTTTGCTTACTCCTTTACCAACCCCAAATTTTCATTATTTTCTCATCCAGTTTATTTTCTTTCTTCACAAGTTTGAGATCTCTGTACATGTCTAGCAAAAAGCTCCAAGTGACTTTGTCCTTACAAAATTTTACCTGTAAATGTATAAACGTCTACTAAACACTGAGCAGACTTCCATGAAAAGCACTGATTCAGCAGCCCTGCATGTATAATATGTATTACTCTTGAATCCTTTGTTCTTGCAAAATACCTATTATCCAATAAAAACTACGAGCCTCATTATACTCTGCTTCCTTTCTCGATTAGTTATAAACAGTAACTAAAAATTTCTAAAATATGAAATCAGATATATTATAAAATCAGTCATTCTTAATTACAAAATAAGTTACTATAAAAAAGCAGTTTAGTTTCAGCCAGAATTGGTTGAGAGAAATGTTAATTAATTTTGAAACCATACCTGAAGATATCTCTGGGCGTTTGCTTCAGTTTTCAATTACAGTGTTTTCTTCAAAATGGCCTTCATTCTTTTCTAAATGTGCTTGTATAGTGATGGATGTTCAGTTAAATAGTCACTTGGTTTCTATTGCTGTGTGATATCATTTCTTCATGCAGCATGCCTGAGAAAGTTCTTAAAAGTTCTTATCAACAACATGCCTCAGGAGAGTTGCTAACTTTTCCCGATACATCAGATTTATTTATTTTCTTTTTTCTGTGTATCCAAACATGTGCCACCCACTGAGACACCCAGAGCACTTGAACTTGCCTCTGTGCTTAGCAGCGGAGCAAACACAGATGTAGTGTGTCTGCCAGCCTAAGATAAACAAAACCACCCTTTCAAACATTAGCTATTAACCATTAATTCCAGCTCAGCTGCAATCTGCCAGAGTCTACAAAGAAAGGAAGAGAAGTCTCATGGACTTGATGATTTCAGTGAAGTGAGGAGGGGGGCAGTAAAGTCTAGGGCTGGGAACACAGTAAAGTAGAGGTGAGAGTATCCTGCTCGTTTAGTTTGCCTTCATGTAATGTCACTTGTTCAGAAGCCTATGCAGAGATGGTTTGTTTTGGGAACACTGACAGTTTAAGGCAAATCAACAATAACTTATGGTGTCTTATGGCTTCCTTTAGATCTCAGAACTCTGAGACACAAAAGGAGAGCTGGAAGTGCCAGTTCTAACTGCACAAAAACAATAATAATAATAAACTGGGTTCCCCCAAAGGGTGAGGGGGTCTTGCACTTGAAGATGGCTCATAAGGGAATGGTTTATTTCAGTTTATAGAAAGAAAGGACAGCAAGATAATTTTTTTGGAGAGGGATACACATCTGTGTTTACATTATGAGAATTTCCATTGAACTTGCAGGAGGACTGAGTGTGCTATGGGACACATGATACTCCAGGCTCTTTGTTACCAGACCTAGTCAGGAATCCTGTGAGTAGTGTAAAAACTAATTAGCAGCACTGCTAAGCAGTGACCTACGGATGTTCCGCCACATGGTTTCATCTCTCTGGGTTTCCTTCTTTTCATTGTTAATATTAGACATTAACTAGCTCTAAGGTTGTCTGGAGGTTCCCTGACAATCTAATTAATACACACACATACACTGGCACATACAAAATAATAACAGGCTAGTTTAAAAGTCTGGTTTAATTTTAGACAAAGAAAAGGTAAGGCTGGAAAAGAGCACGCAATTTTCTACAGAAAACCTGCATAATATTTTATGTTTACAAGGTGCAATCGATTTTTTAAAATGTTCTCAGGGGCTGGAGAGATGGCTCAGGGGTTAAGATTCTGTCTCTCAAACACAAGGTCCTGAGTTTAAATCCCAGGTCCCACATAAAATCACCAAGCACAAATAGTGTGACAGTCTGCACTTCTGGCCCTGATGGGTGGAGCCTGGAAAATCGCAGAGCAAAGCAAGAAGGAGGTAGAAGCAATGCAGGATGATTCCTGAAGTTACCTTTGACCCTCCACAGGGACACACAGTGAGTGCCCTCTGCTACACACAAACACACACAAAATAAATAAAATATTTTTAAAAATGTTTAAAAGTGTTCTCAAGAATAGATCGGAAATGGGGCTGGAGAGGTGGTTCAGGGGTTAAGCCTCTGCCTTGCAGGCGGAAGGTCCTGAGTTCGGATCCTAGACCCCACGTATAAACGCTGGGTGGAAGCCCAGGGGGCCTGCGTTTCTGGTCCTGGTAGGGTGGAGCCTATGAATCCCTGGGCAGAGTAAACGAGGAGGTGGAGGCGGTCCATGGTGGTTCCCGAATTAGTCCGTGGTTCTACACGCGCACACACACACACACACACACACACACACACACGCACGCACACATGCACAATTGAATAAATAATAAAAAAATTTAAAAAATAGTTCGGAAATGAAAACTCAAGCTTGTCCTCTTCAGAGAACTTGCTGAAGTCACGTGTAGCAAAGGAAATAGTGTACTTAGTTCAGGGACAGCATACCAATGTGCCTGTGATCTTCTGACCCTGGAGAATGTCATCAGTTGACTTTGAGCATCAATATTTGGGGACACAGTTCCATTGCCTGTATGTCATGGCAGTGTCATCCTGGGCTTTCTGGGTGTTTTCTGAAACTGCGGAACATTTACACCCTTGTGGCCAGAGGCTAAGTAGACAGGTGATGCAGGATGAGAAACACCAGGCAACTTTCAAAAACATCTACAGCGGACAGTCAGAAACATAAAATATAGGGGAAAAGGAAGAATGTGCATATGAGATAAGAATAGTCAGAAAATTGAAGGTAAATTAAAACAATTTCCTGTGAATTTTTGGACAGAGAGAGAGAGAGAGAGAGAGAGAGAGAGAGAGAGAGAGAGAGAGAGAACACCAGCTTTTTGTTCCCTGGGGTAAAAAGGTAAGGTGGGAAGTTGAATGGGAAGGAATCTTGAGAAAAAGTGTTACATTTCTTGTTTTGTGTTGTATTGCAGTTATTCAGATGTTTGATGTGTTGTTAGTATCCTGCTACCCAGGTGGATACAAAGGTCCTCAGTTACTGCTAAGATTCCTGTCAAAAAGTTAAGTCCATTCCAGGTACACGAAAGCACATAAGTGCAATGCCTGGCCTCTGCGAGGCAAATAAAGAAAGATTTATATGGCAAATTGCAATGTGAGATTATATAAGATTCTTACTTTCCTACATTCTTTTCTCTGAAACCCCATCTCTTTCCCCATATCCCTCTAAAAAGAAGATAATCACTCTCTAACCCTATCCAGAGAAGCAGAAAGACTTTGAATGAGAGAAATGCTAAACCGGATATTTTCCTATATTTGGCTTAGCTCCTTAGTGAAATCTCTTAAAACTGTAGAAATGATATAAGGATGCTAAAATACTTTTACAATGAGTGCTCAGTGGGAGCTTTAAATGCATAGAAACTAAGTAGAGCGAGCTTTCTTTCAGACAGACAATCGAGATTCTAAAATTTCAACTAATACTTTGTGGCTTGAAATTCAGATATCTACTACTGCTCTCTTAGAGGTGATTGTTTTAAACCATGGCCAAAGTCTGAATTGCAAGAATTTAAGATTTAGTCCTAAGAAACTCCAGTGTGAGATAGAAGTTATGACCATATGAAGGGGGTCTGGTGACCTAATATCCTCTTTCAGGGGTAGGAAGCCTACAAGTCTTGTCCACCATCTACTTCCATTTTGAGTGTGTTACAGAGATACAGTCTGCCATGTCTTACAGACATGATCTTGCTGCTGTCCTTGAAACAGCCTCTGTGCTGTTTCTTGTGCATTCTTATAAGAGCTTCTCAACCTTGGCATGGCTGATATTGGGACTGATAAGTCCTTGCTGTGTGGGGCATTGTAAGATGTTTAGTAGTGCTCCTAAACTCTACTTATGACAGCTAGTCCACCTGTTCCCTGAGTTGTAACATTTAAATAAAGTATCTATAAACATTGATCAGAGTCCTCTGAATGGTGGAAGAGGGAAGGGGCCACCCCTAATTGAGAACCTCGTTGTCTTTGGCAATAATTAGAGTCACGATGAAGGTTGCAAATGTTCCTATCATCTTTTATCCTCCTCACAGTGTGAAGGAATGTGGTACAGACCTAGAAAACATCATCTTGAATGAGATTGCCACTCTTAGGCCTGGCTTCAGCTTTGTCAGTGGTCCACATAATGCCAATTTCTACCACCTCATCTTTACAATAATACATTTACCACATTCCTATTTATATACAGTATGAATGAGAGAGAACATGCCTTCAAAGTTCTGACCAAACAATAATTAAAAGAAAAATAACTTTAGAGGCAGTTGGAGCCCTAGCTAACCCTAGTATGAGATAGTGTGTTTATGTGCCGTGTGTATTTCCCATGTGGATCACAAGAGCAGTATATTCTCACTGGCTGGCATGGTTGCTATATTTTCTTGGATGGCTCTGAACAAGACTGAGGTCCCCTGTGTTTTCTTTGCTGTATTTGGGTTAGTCATTCCAGTCCCTCCCTTTCTCAGTCACTTACACACTTTTCAGTACCAAGAGACTCTAGAGATGAGAAGGACCTCTTTGTTTACCCTGTAAGGAGCACATGCTGAAAGCATGAAGAGAACATTCCAGTCTAATTGGACTCCAGCTGATGACTTTATAATGATAGTTTACCCCTTGGGAATGTTCCACAAATGAGATAGGTCCCTGAAAAGCCCAAGAGATTTCGCTTGTAAACTCTCCTGAAATTCTCTATAAACACCCTTTAGAATTATCAACTCTAAACCTCTGAGATAAAACATTTTCATAGCAAAGCATTTCTTTCTTGTTAAAGATAAAACAACTTCTATGCAGAAAAAGACCAGAGCACTTATTGTAAAAGAAAGTAAAGGTTAAATTTTGGGGCTTTTTAGCTAAATCATTTCATACCATGTAACCAGGTTTTACAAGGCCACATACTCCTTAACTTTTCGACTGCCCACTGAGCAGTCTGCAAAGAATTCCTAAACCCTTTCCATCTCCAGACCCCTCATTGTGTCTTTGGGAATGGAAGGAAAACCTCAATCTTCTTTGCAAACTTCACTTTTTTTCTTTTTTTTAATTTTCTAGTTTTACTAGCATATTGAGTAACTATCCTCTTTCCCCTCCCCCTCCAAATTTCATCCCTTTCCTTCATCCATCCATCCCAATCCCTCCCACCTTCCTGCCTGTCCACATCTATGGACCCAGGGTTCCCGCTGGCTTGAAACTTCACTTTTTTACTTGTCTACTTAATTTACACACTATTTTGTAAATGACCAATTCTGTGTAAATATGAATCAGCTTGACGGAGTAGAATCAAGGGACCTAACAATCAATTCAAATAGCCACTGCTGAGTTTGGAATTCATGCTGTGTTAAGGATAAATACCATCTATTCCAAGGCTGCCTGCTGCTACTTATTTCTGTGATGTGCAAGCCTGAATTTTATGGTGCACTTGGTAGCTAAGAACACGTCTCAAATTCCTGTTCAAGAAGTACCTAATGTCCACCAAATTCCCAGGGTAAATATTTATCACAAAACAGATCCCTTGCCCTCCGTGAATTCAATAAACAAAGCCTATTGCAAGAGCCGCATGAGGCAAACCACATGTAGCCTGGTTTCCTGTGGATGTAGCCTGGACTGTGTAACAATGGTTCTGGCAAGTTGCTCTGTCCGCTCAGGTTCAGGTAACTCATCAGAAAGATGGGCTGATTTAGCAGCTCTTCACCCCAGGTGAGTGAGTAGGCAAGGCCAGGAATTCACCAAGGTCCAGAAACCTCGGTAAGATGAAGCAGGTTCCAGGTACAACGAGAGAGAATCTGGAGTCTCTTATTTTACAACTAGAGGACAACACTCTCTCAATCACAGTCTGTTGTCATTTTATTTCAAAACAAGTATGCAGGTCTTTGGCTAGCTCCCATCACGACCCTCCAGTTACTCTATGTAGGAAGCGCACTTGAAGGAAGGTCCTCAGATCTGCATCTGGGTCGCGCTTCCAGCGCTTGTGACAAGGATGAAAGGTAGCTGCCACTGTCTACATTTCACAGAAGATACCAGGGCTTTGTTTGATGTAGGCCTGGGTAGCAAAGTTGGCACCACACGGGCTCCTCCTCACGCCAGCCTCTTCTTACTGTCACGTCACCAGGGCCCTTCAATCACTGCTCTGCGTCTTCTCTAATATCCAGTCCATATATTCAGCAACTTTGGTGTAGACACCTGGTTGTTCCTTGCGAGCACAGCCTTCGCCCCAGCTAGTGATGCCCACCAGCAACCACTTTCCATTGTGTTTGCAAACTAAGGGACCACCGGAATCTCCCTGGGCCACAGTGGATAGAAACAAGAATGGTAGAGCATTACAACAGAGATGTCCTTGCTGCCCTGCAATAACACCTCACACGCCGCACACAGCATGCTCACAGCTTCTCAAAGGCTTCATGTAGCTCCTATATCCCATGAACCATAATGAAAGTGGCCTGTGGTACCTCTTCCGTTCTAAATGTAAAACCAGTATATGAATGCTGGCATCATTATCCCAAAGCCAAGGAAATATAATATTCTTACATTTTAATGCTATTGTGGCTTGGACATATAGTGACATATCTATCATAAACTACATATGATATGCATTATATGTTCAACTTGCTAAGGCTATTTATAACATCATCTGAAACTTGTCTCTGGATGTAACAAAACATAGTGAAATATAATATCGGAAATTGCGTGTTTTCTTAATCTAATACATTACCTTGCATGCATCTATCCCCCCTTCCTTGTAGCCAGCACAGATCATCTGTTCGTTTATGACATAGTCTTTGTATCTTTTCTGACATTCTTCATTTGCTACCAAAGGAATAGTTGCCTTTTGTAGAGTATCCTGTATTTCACCTATGAATTAATTGACACATAACTTTGGAATAGAGAAATACACTCAAATGAGAAATATGACTACAAACTTAGAACAAATTTTCAATGGTGTCACATTTTGCATAAAAATAGTGATCAAATATTAAGAAGGTCCAGTAACACAGAAAGAATGAAAGGAAGATGATGGTAGGGGTGGGTATCCCACATTGACTTCAGCCACACTATCATTTAGGCAGACCAGAGAATTTGAATCTGTGAACTCTCCCATCTTCATATCTCATTGAAATCGCTCAGAAAAAAATTTACCTTGTGCACTCAGTTCCTTCAATATAAATGTCTGGATGCTCTTACCTTTAATTGATTTGTTTTACAAGTTCAAAATTATAATATGAAATATGTCATTTGTGAAAGCAACCTCAAACATCTAAATGGAAGGAGTGCTTTGTTCTTTAAATTAATCTCCATAACAAACAATGCGGATAGCTTAATTCCTACCTGTCTTCAAGTTTCCCTTGGATAAACATTGAGAGAGCTTTGGTGTTGTTTTTTGTTACTCAAGTTTATGCTTCTACCTTTATTTCTGTCTCAAGGAATTGGCCGAAAATATCAATGAAATAATTGAATAGAAGACAGATTTAGGAAACAGAAAAAAAACAACTTTCTTTCCTCCTTCCTTCCTTCTTTCTTTCTCTTTCTTTCTTTCTTTCTTTCTTTCTTTCTTTCTTTCTTTCTTGTCTTTTTCTTTCTTTCTTCTTTCTTTCTTCTCTCTTTCTTTTCTTCTTCTTCTTTTCTTCTTTCCTTTCTTTTCTTTTCTTTCTTTCTTTTCTTCTACTTTCTTCTATTCTCTTTCTTTCTTTCCTTTTCTTTTCTTTCTTTCTTTCTTTTCTTCTTTCTTCTTCTCTTTCTTTTCTTTCTTTTCTTCTTTCTTCTTTCTTTCTTCTTTCTTTCTTTTCCTTTCTTTTCTTTCTCTTTCTACTATCTTTCCTTTTCTTCTCTCTTTCTTTCTTTCTTTTCTTTTCTCTTCTCTTCTCTCTTTCTTATGCTTTCCTTTCCTTTCTTTTCTTTCTTCTTTCTTTTCTTTCTTTCTTTCTGTTTCTGTTTCTTTCTTCTCGTCTGTCTTCCTTTGCTCTTTCTTTTCTTTCTTTCTTTTGTCGTTCTTTCTTTTCTTTCTTTCTTCTCTTTCTTCTGATTCTTCTGTTCTTCTTATCCTCTTTTCCTTGTTGTTTTCTTTTTCTTTTTTTCTCTCTGTTTCTTCTCTTCTTTGCTATCTTCTTTCTTATTCTTTCTTCTTTCTTCCTTGTCTTTCATTTTCTTTTCTTTATTCTGTGTCTCTTCAGTTCTTTCTTATTTTGTTGGTCTCATATAGGTCTGCTCCCCTCACTCTACACATGGAGATCTCGAAATACGCAGTAGAAGGACGTATTGCGTACGGCGGCCATGTGGGCCTGTTCTTGGGAATGGGCGATCTTCTTTGCTTCCTGATGCTGTGGTCATTTAGCTTCCTCGGTCTCATCGGTCTAGCCACCGCGGTATGGCAAGAAATGCTTGCTACTTTCGTTTCTTCTTTCTTTCTTCTCTGGTTCTTTGGCGCTGATGGTATTGGGCGGTCAAAAGCTTACGGCACCTTTGTTAACAGGGGCCTGGTATACTTCTTCTTGTTTCCTCATCGTGGCTTTCATGTTTCATTTCTCATGCCATCGCTCCGCTTTGAATCGACACTAGAGGAGGGGAGAGAGGCAGGGGGAGTCCGTTCTTTCTTTCGTATTCGCGCAGTTTCTTCTTACGGATCGTCTCATCGTCTTGGTGCTCCAAAGTAAGGCCCCGTCTCTTGGCTTCACCGGCACATCGGATGAATCTGCTCAAAGATCTCTCTCTATGCTATCCCAAGCTGTCCCTTCCATCCCAACTGGGTCCAAATTCCGTCGCGGAGAGCAAGTCCCTTTTCTTCTACTGTGTTATCGCAGGACATCGTGGTCTTAGCCGAGAGAATCCAGCCTACTAAAGAATCTCTGCGAGTGCTGTTCGTGGGAACAAACGGTTTCTGTTCTTATTCTTCTCATCTAGAGAGCTTGCCTATTATCTAGCCCGTCTATTTCTCCGCGAACCACGCTATCATTTAACTAGGTAACTATATCTACTCGGGACAACACGTAGTGCGGGAGTCCTCCATCAGCGGGGGAGAGGGAAAGGTTTCATTCGTTAGTGTCCTTCTCCTCTCAGCCCTCCGGGGAGCTGTTACGATACATATTGCAGCAACTCCTTGCATTCTTATATTGCGCTCCGCCCATGCTCGCTCCTCTGTAGCATTATCTGATGCCCATTCTCCTCGAATCCTCTCTCTCAGAACTCAGGCGTCATGATGTATCGGTTCGCTACTGCTGAGCTCTCACATCTAGACCACGTACTTCACTTCCCTTTTTTGGAGAACAACGTTACTACTTTTCTTCGTGTTCTCTTACGTCCTCTACATCAAGGACTCAAGGAGTCTGATCTACGCTTCTCGCTCCCTTGCGATTCTTCGTGCTTTCTCTTTTCTCGTAGTCGATTTCTCTCCTCCTTCTTCTCACTCGTACATCTGCTAGTTAATTGCTTTCTCACTATTTATCCGGTTAACTCTGCGTGAGCATGAGTCTGAAGTGTTCAATGGAGGTGCGTTCCCCATTCTCTAGATTGTCCGCTATTATCGGGTGCGGTTTCCTGTCGTCTCTGTCTGATCTTCTTCTCGTTCCTGATGGCTCCCTACTTTTCTTCATTTTAAGTTGCTCGTTTTATCTTCTTTTCTTTTTTCTCACAGATTCGAGAGGCGTCCTCTCCGTCAACACACGAAGCGAAAAGAAAAAAAAATAAACGCAAAGATAAGAAAAAAACAAAAAATAAAGAGAAAAAATGGAAGCACAAGGGGGAAGCAAAGAGAAGCGGAGGAAGGAAAAAAGGAAAAAGAAAGAGAAAAAAGGGGGGGTTCTTTCTTTCTTCCTCTCTCTCTAGGCATCTCTCGGTAGGGTCTCCTTTAACGACGTCTGGTTTCTTCTCTTTCGTTTCTTTCTCTCTCTGCTTTCTTTTCTCCCTCTTTTATTCTTTCTCGTATTTCGTCCGCCCCCCCTTCGTCTCCTCGTGGGTGTCTCTTCTCTATTCTCTTTCCTCTTTCTGTTTGTTCCGGCTTATGTGTTCCTTACTCTATCTGCTGGTGGTTTCATTTCCGCTAAGTCGCGGTTTTTATGTACTTTGTTCTTTGGCCGATTGTGGTGCCAGCTCGTTTTGCGAGTGCTAAGTATGATCTTATTGGGCTTTACCAGGTTCGTTTGTCCTTGTCTTTCTTGTTTCTTTTTCGTAAAAATGACACAGAGACTTCTGACAGATAAGTGACTTGATTTGGAAAGAATGTTCTGTTTCCAGGAAAGTTCAAGGGCAATGAATAGTTCAAGTCTTCATAAGGGGAACTAATCTCAGTTCCATTCAAACAATTGCATGATCCAAAAAGAGAGAAAGAGACAGAGGAAGAGAGAGAGAGGGAGAGAGAGAAGAGAGGATGTTACTTTTAGCTTAGGTTGTACAGCAATCTAGTTGCTTTTCTTTATGGTCCAATACAGTTAAGTACTGGCCCTAGCTAGAGTGATGCTGACTTATTGGTCTATGTGTTGCAGGAACATTCTCTTGATTCTGTATGTATCCAGGTCCTTGGGTTTGGAGTCAAAGATTGAAATCAGAACATGCCTAAAGGTTTAAGACAGAGTTTATTAGAGAGAGAAAGAAGTACCTCAAGGACTCCAGATTGTCTCATGCACCCTGCGCACTCCCTCCTCATCTCTCTAATTCCGACCTTACCAGTTACCCTCGGACTCACCTGGGCTTTATCGATTAGCAGTTAAGAGTGTTTGCTATGTGATCATGAAGATCCAAGTTCAGATCTCAGCACCCACATAGCAAGTGCATACCTAAGACTCCAGTTCCAAAGGTAGCAGAGACAAGAGGACTGCTGGGGCTTGCTAGCTTCTAGCCAAGCTGAGACAGTGTCGTAAGTTTAGTGAAAGACCCTTCTTCAAGAGGAATAAGCGAAGAGGGACAGAAGAAGACATACCCTTTTCTGGTCTCCATGTGTAGCAGCTACACACAACCATTCACATACATGCACATATACACACATATAGAGACCCATATAAATAACAAATAAATATTAAAAGTAGATTTTAAGAGACTATTGAGGACCAGATGGAGTTTTTTGGATTTGTTAGCTGTACAGAGGCTTAGTTCTTCATATACATTTAGACTAATGATCTCTCCTGTGAAGTAAGATGTTTAGAAGGTTGCCTCAGCATTTCGGGGCTATATAAAAATATATCTTCCCAGAAATCAATGGACTGATATTCAAAAAGAAATAGAAATATGAGTAAGGACAGAGTCTTAGAAGATGAAACTGATCTACTCCATGTATTTATATGTGTAAGACTGGCTTCAGGAATGCCAGGCCATACCTTTTTCCTTAGTATAGCCCCATCCGGTTATCCAACAGTTGGTATAAACTATGTTTGTATCAGCTTTGGAAGGCAGGCATATTGGTTTTTGGAACTCTGAAAGAGAATTTCAAAATCAAATGGGGCTAATAAAAGATGCATATGTCAATGTTAAAAATACAACTGTTTATCCCAAAAATGACCTTCTGTTTTTTGGTCAACTCTCAAAATCCATGAGTCTAGAAAAATTTTTCTCACCATGAGAGTCATTTTCATAGGACATTTCTTCACTAAAATTTCCTGAATTAAATAGAAACTCAGAACCAAATTATTCCCCAAAGTATTTCTAAGTTCTTGTGTTTTGCTTAGTGTATACTGTGGCTGTGCAAAATAGGTCTACTGTTAGGGAAGAGCCTTGACTTATTACCTTACTTAATTATTACAACAGGCAACTAAGAAATCATCATGGCCATTTTTAAAAGTATCATTAACAATGGATGGTGTTGGTGGCTGTGCTAGTTAGATACAGGTATGGACTTGACCATTGAAGACTGAGCTATGGGCGCATCTATGAGGATTTGATAGCAAAGACAAGCCTTAAGCAAGCCTTCAGGAGAAATATGAATTGATGTGGAAAGTCCTGGCCCAGGGTGAGTGGGACTATTCCCTGGCCAAGTTCATAAGGTGGTGAGAGCTAGCTCAGTTCTTTGACATATTTCAACATACTCTGACAGTCTTGCTGTCTGGCAAATGAGGTTTGCCCCTCTTTCAGCAACTCCTGTGGGTATTGTGTGACCAGTTCCCTTAGTTCTTGGTATTGGTATGAGCTCTCCTATCAACTGGACTAAGAACTACAATCTAAATGAGAATCATAAGAAAGAACAAAACTACTTTGTTTCCCCTAAACTCTTTGGTCATGAATTAATGAGCACCATGCCGACAGACTGCAAAGCAGCAGTCAATTTCTGTGATATGGTAAAGGACATCAAAGCCAACTACAGCTTTTTTATTCCCAGAATTTCTTTCTGTGTCAGTCTCTTGTGTGCCCAATGATGCCCTCATCTAATCCTGTATTCCTAAACCTATGCAATGACACTTCTGCTACTCTTGTTAAAGGAAGACAAGTGCTCTCAGATGGCATACCTGTTATTACAATTACATGGATATAAATGCATTCCCCTCTGAAATAACTAATCAAGATCCTTGACTTTTAAGTAGAAGAAATTTATGTCATGTCACTATATTGTTACTTTCCTGACACCCCTTACCATTCCCAAAACTTTAGCAATCAGAGCACATCACTAAAAAGCAGTCCTCTCATTCAAATAGATGTGAGACTTCAGACAAATGCAATCAGACTGATAGGTGGTTTTCTTTGAATATGCTGCATACCAGTAGAATTCAAGGGTGTCTGAAGCTTTAATAAAGCAATGTCATAATTGCCTTCTGCAATCTTATATTTTGGGTGAATAATAAGCTCTTTGATTTTTGAAAAAGGAGTTCTTTTGTAATCTCTGACAGTCTTAAAATGCCACCATAAACAAGCCACACATCTGGGTAGCGAATCCTAGGAGAGAAGCAAAAATATCTAATTAACACAGACAATATTCCCTAGTCCTTCTTCCTTTCACTTTTTCTACAGAAAGAAAGAAGAAAGAAAGAAGAAAGAAAGAAAGAAAGAAGAAATAAGAAAGAAAGCAAGAACAGAGAGAAGAAAGAAAGAAAAAAGAGAAGAAGAGAGGGAAGAGAAGAAAGAAAGGAAATAACAAAGGAGGAGGAATCCCTTACTTCTTCTCTTTTTCGATAGGGGAGTTCTGCTGCAGTCTTTGCGAGTGAGTTTGAGCAACAGCATGGATGAACTTGGTCATGTTCACATGAAGCATTAAATCTTTGAAAACTTGACACCATAAGGTGCAGATCATCTTCAGTGTTGATTGATTGCTATTTTGATTTTATAATCAGCAATGTTGAGAATATCATTTTACATATATGCATAATTGCAGAAGGAGGTTTAGGACTATTTCAGAAATTGTTGGAAGTTGTGCCCTAATTTCTAAGTCAAAATTCATTTATTGAGCTTTCTTGCATGCAACTCAACAGTTTGAACCAACAACCTAACAGAACAAAATCCAAAGATACTCTGCTTTGTTACTTACATGCTGAGGAATGATGATAGGAAAATGTCAAGAGACTGTTGACTGTAATGAAACCATCATACTTCCCCAAGAGCAGAAAACTTTATATCAATGATAGCAACTGTAGTTGGCAACATGTAACAGTCTTCAAACTGAACCAAGGGTTTCCTGCCTAGTGTTGCAGGGCATGATGGAAAGCTCACTGCAGAGTTAACTACAGTGTTCAGGACCAAGACTGCTCTATGGTCACGTGACATCCCACAGGCGAGTACTACCACGCACCTCAGACTAATGATATATTTGATCTTGAATTAATTGTAATTGCTGTACAGTCAGCATATAGCAGGCACGGAAAGGCAAATATTGTAAGATCTCAACCCCACCTGAAATATTTTAAAAAGAGTTTACTCATAGTAGTTGGAAGCAGGATAGTAGCTACAGGGGGGAGGGACAATTAGGTAGTGATCAATGGATACTCTATTATTGACACATAGGAATAAGAGTTCTTTCTTTCTACAACAACAAACCATAATTCAGAACATCAGAGAACCTACATTAATCACCTGGAACCAGACCAGCTAAATCTCTCCCCATCCTAAAGCTCAGGGGAAATTTGCAGAAGAGGGGGCAGTAAGATTGTAAGAGCCTAAAGATGGGGAGAAACAATGATACACAAGATACTCCACACAAGTTAGGGCCCCAGTAGCCATAATCAGACTTTGCATGACCTGTGCAATGGCTAACATGTCAATGACCTCCCCCCAAGTCTAGCATGGATCACAGGCACTAGAATCCTTAGAGGCAAGGGATTAACAGTCACAATACTAAAGGGGAGCCCAAGAAAGGGCTCTAGGCAATGCCACTGAGTCTTTACACCTTACTAGAGTGGAGGACTCAAAAGGAAGTTTGACATTCACACTAAAGGATGCTCCAGGAAATGGGAAGGGGACAGGGGGAGGCACTGGGAGAAAGGGAGGGAGGAGGGTGAAAGGAAAGGGAAAAAGTGGGGAGGGTGCAACGGGGGACTGGGGAGGGGTAGAGGGAGGGAGGAGGACCAACGTGCCTATTAAGCTTGCATGATTGGGAAAAAAATAAATGTAATAAAAAAGAGTTCGTTCTTTACTTACTTATTTACTTTTTTTTTAACTGTGGCATAATAGGATCAATGCAGATAATAATAGTATGCTATATATTGCCAAAAAAAGCTAAAACAAGAATTCTGAATACTTTGATCATAAGAAAGATGTTCAAGAACACAGTTTTACCCTGACTTAAGCAATAATAGTATTTGACATGCATCATAACATTATAGAGTAACCCATAAATATGCATATTGTTACATATTAGTTAAATTTAACCCAAAAAATCTTTGAAGGAAAGATTATTTGAATGTGTGCTTTAAAAAAGCACACATAGGGCTGGAGAGGTGGCTCAGGGGTTAAGCCTCCGCCTTGCAGGCGGAAGGTCCTGAGTTCGGATCCCAGATCCCACGTATAGACGCCAGGTGGAAGCGGGGGCAGCCTGCGCTTCTGGTCCTGGTAGGGCGGAGCCTGTGAATCCCGGGGCAGAAGGAGGTGGCGACGTCCATGGTGGTTCACGAATTCGTCCGTGGTTCTACATACACATACACACACACACAGACACGCGCGCACACATACACACGCATATGCACACAGTTGAATAAATAATAAAAAAAAAAATTAAAAAAAAACCTTTAAAAAAAAAAAGCACACATAATGGAGACACTCTATGGATTCTTTAAAGACAAATGGACGTGATAAGGTGCATCTGAAACTTACGCATCAAAACAATGGGCAGCGGTCAGGATCCACTGGGGTCCAATGATGGATCCTCCACAGAGATGGTTCCTGGAGTTCAGTTTCACCTGCAGGCTCACCTGCCAGGGCCATTCCCCCAAAGTAGCGTTTGTTCCTCCCACAATGCGCACATTTGTTTTTGTGGTGCAGACTGAAGAAGGTTGAAGTAAATGCATGGTTAGAGTTAGAAGTGAAGTGAATGAGCATCGCCCCACACTCCAGCCAAGGGAAATGACACATATCAGTCCATCATGGAAGACTAAGCAAGCAACCACATCAATCCAGACATCCCTTGACAGCGTGGGCTTTACTCACCAGAACTGTCCTCAGCTTTGCACAATCTCAAAGAATAACCAGAGCTCCCCTGGACCCCAGATGTGATCCTGGTCGGTGAACCATCCACAGATAATCTTAAGGAACATTTACACCTGGATAAAATGGACAACATGAAACAAAAGCTCCAGAGAAAGGGAAACTAAGAAGTTAACTCTCCAGTCATCCTTACTTCTCTCCCTGACAGTCTTCAGGGCCTGAAGAGTACGTGAAAAACTGACAGCGAATTATCTTTGTACAGGTCTCTTGGCAAGCATTTGCTCCTTGCACGAAGGTGGTGTTCAGTTCTTCCCCTCCAAAGTCAAGTCCAGAATAAAGTTTGAAATGGCAGGGTTCTGGACATAAAAAGGTAAGAAAGCGACAGTCAATAAGCTATAGAAGCGCATGCTTCCAGAATCTTGAGGGCTGTTTTATCGTGACTACAGTTCAAAGACCCCAACACTAGTGATGCATCAAGTAATAAATCTGTTAAATCACATTACCAGGCAGGGTTTTTCGGCAGGTAGAGAGACTATGTCCAGATATTGTGTTTTCTTGAGGACTATAGGAACTTGGTGTCCCGCTTTTAGATGTCTTAAGAAGACAAACATTTCTATTCGAGAATAAGTGAGAAAGACAACAGAAACTGTATTAAGGGCATTAAGCAAATACAAAAGCAGCTCATATAAAAGAAGAGCAGTTTACAATTCATTCTTCTGAGAAACTCTCTGAAGAGTAAGTCAGACCACAGGACTCCAAAAAAATTGAAGAGATTATATGGAAATTGAGCCACATCTCTGCTGGGTGAAAACTAATAGGTATAGATAACCCAAAATGAAGGACAAAGCTAAAATTCCACCCCCTAATTAGAAAATAAAAGGAGAAAAAAATCAAAGAACAAATTACTTAGACTTAAGCTGCCCTGCTATCATATATACACACATACTGTCTACCAGCCCCATGCAATATGCAAAGAAAAGCATGAGTTAGCTAAGGGTAAAGAGATTAGACTAGATCTTTGATCAGGATAAGCATGGGTCTGGTTTCTAACAGGCTCAAAGGATTTACCGCCAGAGCAGCTCTTACCTCAAGCAAATTCAAAACCTTAATGCCAGTGAGAAAGGCCTCGGGTCCCTTTGCTCCCACCGTGGCTGTTAGACTCAATGGTATGTTTGTTTTATGTAAGAGCAGGCAGGTAGTTGATTCTGCTAATCTCCTAACTAACCTGAACCTGGCAGAAACACACCTTTGAAACTTCAGGTTCTGGCATTTTAAACAGCAGTAATGCTTTTCCAAATCACAGGCTATGCACTAACAGGGCTCGAGGAAGAGAGCCTGGGATGCCCTCTCATACTCGCCTTTGTGATTCTACCTTCCATGAGCTCGTGTAGAATGTGAAGAACAGGCAGTTGGGATGGTACGTGCAGATGGTGCGACACACAAAAGCATCTGGAGTGATGACTCGGGCCACATCTACGTCTGCAAATGCAAGATGCTGGAAGAGGTTCATCGGGCAACCTGTGAACTCGCCAATGAAAAAACAGCTTTCTGTCAGTGACGTCATGATGAATGTGCTAGGGCTTTCTCTTTAGAACTAAGTACATTGGTGGGCTGGAGAAATGGCTCAGGGGTTAAGCCTCTCTCTTACAAGGAGAAGATCCTGAGTCCGAATCCCAGGCCCCATATAAAAACACTAGGCAGAACCCACAGCAACCCATACTTCCAGCCCTGGTGGGCGGAGCCTGGGAAATCCCAGAGCAAAGCAAAAAGAGGTAGAAGCAATCCAGGATGATTCCTGAGTCACCCTTGGTCCTCCACAGGGACATACAGTGCCCTCTAATACACACACATACATAAAATTTTTTAAAAAGAACTAACTATATTGGGACAATTTGTTATCTATAGCACTAAACATCCTAACTTTTAAAAAGTGTCCATAAAGCACGGGTAGAATGGGGACTCGGAAGGATCTCCCCCTCACTGGCGAGCTGAATGCTGCCAATAAGTTTAGGGAGATGGGAATCACCGCCTTCATTGTATACAGTGTATGACCCCACCAATTTCCACTGGATAGTTCCAAACCAGCGATCACACAGGTAGCCCTGGTTGAACTAAATGGGTCATAATGCAAAACCGAAAGTCATGAATCAGGGAAGGAACTGGTGGGGAGGAGGAGGGTTGATAGGAATGTGGCGGAGGAGCAAGCAGAAGCATTATATACATGCATGAAGTTGTCAAAGCCCTGCTAAGCCATACTCCAGCTTCACCATTCACTTCACCACTTGAAGGGAGGCAGAACTTGTTCTAACTTTAAGAGACAAATTCCTGTGTTGGAGGAGTAGAATCATTGGATTTATGCTTCTAGCTCTATCCTCCACCAATGCAAAATACATGGATTACTCAGCATATTTTTTGTTACCCAGATCCTGAATCAGTCTCAGAAGGATTATATTTTCAGTTATTTGTTCCAAGATATTACATACTTTAAATGAAAGAGATGAATAAAATTCATTTGAAATTAGAAGAGAAAAGGATCACTGTCATTTTCCTTATACAATTTTACTTCTCATCTGTTTTTATACATATGAATTACGTTTCTTTTTCATTCTTTGACAGTCTGATAGAGTTGATGCATTTTATTCATTTTTAGTCACCTTTAATGCCTTCCTCTCTTCTTCTTCTCCCAATAAAATTTTCTTCGCAACAAGTCCTCCTTCTACTTTTAGGTCTTTTTTGTATGTCCTACCTACTGCTTCCGGTATGAGGTCATAAAACATCCCTACAATCATGCTGCCACTGGGGCATCAAAATTGAAAATCCATCTAATAAAGCTTGAATTTACTTGATCCGACTCTAGGTTTGCCTAGTGTTTTCAGCCTTCTCCTTGGGAGTATTTATCAAAAGTGGAGAGGAGGGACAAATGAATCATGGTGATGATATAATATTTCTGTTGCCTCTTAAGGCAGGAAAAACCATTGGGACAAATGCCAAGCTCAAAATATGGAAAGTTTTTCAATCGCAATTGCACACAGTTGTTTGCCGTTAACAAAGGAAATATGATTGTTTAAACCCTTAAACCTTTAAATCCAGCAGGAAAGTGATGAAAAAGAAGTGTACTTCCTTCTTGCTGTTGTTTTAAAAAATATTATGGCAATATTCATTGGCATGAATTTGTTTTCTTACAGTCTAGAGGTTAAAAGTCTAACATGACCTTACTGGAGTAGAGTCAAGATATGTGCAGGGTTTATTACTGTGGGATGCTCTATAGGAGAATCTGCTCACCTGTCTCTGTCACCTCGCTGAGCTCATTCTCCTGCCTCTGAGCTCAGATCTTTCTTCTCTCTTCTAAGGCAGCAGTGTAATCTGTCTCTTCTCTGACCACTCCCCCATTTATTTTATAAAGATCCCATGATTAAAATGTACACTTCCAGATCATCCAAAAAAAAAAACAAAACAAAAAAATTCTCTTCAAAGTCCTTAACTTGATCACATCTACAACTACTCTTTTGCCAAATCCACCACGGTTCAGGGAATGACATATGGATATTTCTGGGGACCCATATTTTGCACACCACAATCATAATGAAATTATCTTCCAATTACCAATTTCTGACAGTGCACAGGGCTTCAGCGAGAATCCAGATGCCACATTATCCAGCGTTTTTATACTGGTAGGTGTTCCGCTTGGACTGTGTTTTAATAGACAGTTGTTCCTGAATGTAAAGAAAAGATGGTACAGTTGCTTCCTTTTTTTCAAGTACATGAAGTTGCATATGTAATAATTGAAAAATAGCCAACGCAATCAAAACAACCATTCCAATAGTGCATGGACTGAGGACATCATTAACCAAGAAGACAGGGTAGCCTGGATAGGGTACTTTCTGTAGGGTAGCTTTAGTGCAAGCATGGGGAGGTGAATGGCATTCTATGAAACTGAGCCCTCGTTCCATATAAAACCTATCAGTGGACCAAATACAATTAACTATTTTCAAGTCTTCCCAAAAAGTTACTAAAATTAAGTACATAGATAAGTGGTCAGGACTAAATTGTTGTGTGATTTTTATTTGGAGAAAAAAAAATCATCATGTAGGAAGTTAAATCTTGAAAGTATCCTAACAAAAAGCATTTTTTTAATAAACTACTCACCGGTACTCTACATTGTGAAACATTTGTGTAGCATATGTGAAAAATTGACAGTGAATATTATTAGTGCACAATTTTTGGCATTCTTCAATGCTTTCCACCTTTGACACATTAAAGTTGGTCCCTCTCATATCAATTCCTTCATAAATGTCTCGGTGGCAAGCTGTGGGAATGAGACAAAAGGAGAAAATCCAGCCAATTTCTTCCTAGACATAAATCAACCGTGATTTGAACAGGATAGCTTTGAAGGACAATTAAGCCCCCTCCCCAGTAACTATGGGATCTAAAAATTTTTGTTATATACCTACATTATCAAACTCTGCTTGAAATAAGTACACTCCATTGTTCTTACCTGAGTCTCAGAGACCAGCAACCAAAGGGGGTTATTCTATGTGGTACTATGTGGTACATGAAGTGAGCCAAGTGGTAATTTCACATTGAACTTCTCAGGGGAGGTGGAAAACAAATGAGGTGGTAATGACAGGGATCTTGACAGTATGAATCATGGATTTGAACAGACAATCTGGTGCACCTCTGAGTTTCTGATCTGTCTTATGAATGCCACCATGAGTTAGCTACACCTGCCAAGTTGGGTAAGTAGTTGCAGCTAAGGCAGAGTCACTAATTAAAATTCAGACCACAGGCTCAAAATGTGCATGTATTCAAGAAGTACAAACTGAAATCTCTGAAATGTTCACCTCCAAAATGAGCTGTGCATAATAAAGACAGAAAAATATGACACTATCTCAGCATGGCTACTTTCAGGTTAACCAGTCCATAAATTGAGACAATCTTTGCAGCCATTGCCATTTGCTGATCAGTCCCAATCATGTTAGGAAACACCACTTATGTACTAAACTTGTTGCGATAATGTGAAAATTATTTCCGGATACAGCATTGACAACAGGTGTGAGAATTAAAGTTCTCTAGCATCCCAGTCTTACATTTACTTCAAGAACTATTACTCTCAGTAGGAGTTACAGAACTCAGCCCCTACTTCAGTTTGGGAGCAGAGCATGGCATACAACATTCCTTAGTCACTTACCAATAAAACTCTCTGTTGGGAGTGACTTCTCCGTGCCCTGCAGAACTTATAATAACAACTCTGCCCTCTACTGAGTAAATAGAGGAGATATCCCCTGATTATGGCAATCAAAAAAAAGTCTGCAGTCATTGCCAATCATTCTCTTGGTGTGATATGACAAAACTGCCAGTTGGGAACCATTAGTGGGAACCATAAATTACCTTCATGTAAATTTGGGGGTGAGCATTGCCTGAGGGTTTTTCCAATATCTTACTTGGAAACAATGGAATTGATTGGACGTATGTTACTTTCTGCAAATCTTGCACAAGATGCTAGTGTCAACAATCACGGGGCTCATTATGCATATGTGCTAACTGGTAAGGGCAAGATCAATATAAATGTGACCCTCTTTTATGTCCAACATACTGCTCTTTTCTTTCTTGATATTCTCATCTAAAAGTCTGTGCTTCTGAACAGAAGCTATTACTAATCTGAATTGAGTTGAAAGAAATCCACATCTTACCACTGATTTGATGGCCACATTGCTTTAAGGAATGTCCAGAAATTGCGCTTGTCCGATATACTCTTGGCAGAGTTCCTGTAACACTGTCTTTTAAGAAGCAACCAAACCTGGTTTTAAAATAACATTTGCTTAGGATAAGAATAATAGACGTGTGTTAAGAAAACAGGTAGCATTTTGCATATATTAACAAAGGCAGGGATGAAGAAACTAATGCATTTCCTTGATGCTTGCTGAAATATATTCTCAGATACAATTCCATAATGCCTGAAGGGATCCATAATGTTTAGCTTTGTTTTTTTATATACTCATAATTTCTAAATACACAGTCATTAAGGAATGCCAAGGATTCCTGTATCTCTAAGCTGTAAGAAGCTAGTTCATAATGGGTAACTGCTTCTATTTCTGGGTACTGAAGACTGAATCAAAGCTGCATGCACACTAGGCAAGTGCTCTCCTATTGACCACCTCTCCACTCTCTCTCTCCCCTATTCTTTTATTTAGCTTATTTTGTCTCTTTAAGTTGCTCAGTCTGACTTTGAACTTTGGATCCTTCTGCCTGAAACTCCCATGTAATTGGTAGTGTTTGTTTTTATAAATACTTTAAATTACTTTTAAAAAGTGAAACAGTCATAAGGTGGGTCTTTATAAGATGTTCATCTTATTTAAATTGTCTACTACTGGTAAAAGTTTCTTTTCTGTCTTTAGTGTTAATCTTTTTTATTAATTTTGTTGTATTCCAGGATTCTAGAACTTAATTCAACTTCTATTGTGCTTGTGCATTTGTGCTACATGCCTGCATAACGCATGTGGAGTCCAGAGCAGAATATCGAGAGTCTTCCTCTAGTACTCTCCACTACTTCATTGAGAGAGGGTCTCTCACTGAACCAGAAGCTCATGGTTTCACATAGGTTCTGGCCAGCGAGCTCACCGGGTCCATCCTAGGTGATGCTGGAGTTACACGGTCATGTCTGACTCCTCATGTGGGTGCCAGGGGTTTGAACTGAGGTCCTCATGCTTGTGGAGCAAGCACTCTTACTCAGTGAGCCTTCTCTTCGGGCCCATAGTTAACATTTATGGATTTTATGTATGTGTTAACATGTAGGGATCAGAGAATGAATGCTCAATTTCTAGTTCTTAAAATAGAGTGAAGATGAACAAGTCATGTATATGGAAGTGACAGCAAAATAGCAAAATTTTTCGTTCTGTTATTGGTCAAAATGAAAGACAATTAAACTATGACTGTGTTTACTAAACACTTTCACAGCCCAATGACATTTTTGATCATCAACTATATTTCCGGCACTTATTTTTTCAAATTGCCATTTAATACACACACACACACACACACACACACACACACACACACACGAGAGAGAGAGATACAGAGAAAGAGAGAAATACTGAACACTTCACTGTAGGTACTATAAAGTCTTGCTCTCTTACAGTAACATAGTTCAAGATTTAATTATATTTGTGAGAAAATTTCTGACTTGTGTTATTTTTTAAGACTTCACTAACCACAAAAGAGTCACTGGGTCAAACAATTAAACAATTTTTTTTATTGAAGCAAATATCCATTAGTTACCAGAACCTCTACTGAGTTAAGCATTTTTTAAGGCCTTGGACAGAAAATAGCTACTTTTTAAGTTCCACGATTTTCCTAAAACGCTATTTCTAGTCCCAAGAGACTTCAGGTGCAGCAATTCTGGCCAATAATTAAAAAAAAAAAAAAAAAAAAAACCTCTAGGGGATTTTGATGCACCCGGTCTTTGAACCCCGTCTGAGAAGCAGCTCTGGGAAATGCTACATATTTTCATATAAAACTGGAAGCATTTTGAGAAATGATTAACTTTGTCAAGGATGAAATGTCACCTTTTACCTTTTGCTTGGCTCATTTGTTGAACTTGCTGAAAGGAAACTGAAGAGTAAGCATCTGGGATGAAATGTGCACATCAGCTGACAGTACTGGGCATCTGGGGTATACATGGCTGCCACATCCCCACCTCTGTAGAAGGCATTTTCATACAGTTGAGTCAGACATCCTGTGACATGGTCATCAAAAATCAATTTTTAATAAAAATAATGATTTGTATAGAAATATATCTGTATAGTTAAACTTCTTACTTTCACCAATGACTATCCAAAGATATTTGCAATATGTCTTTAAGTAGAAAGGTAGAATGAACCACATTAAGGCAAAATTTGAATAAGAATGTCCATTCAATGTTCTGGGTATTTATGTAATAAAATTTGGTTGATTTTTTATTAACCATATTATAATTTACACATAAATCATCCCTATAAAAATACAGTATTAATTTGGTTTCTGCCTGATGCCTCACATGATTTGAAAATAACACACTTTAGAAATAATGATGTCAAAGTGTATATTTCAAAATAATAAACTTCCAAAATGCACATCTCCATAAATTTTTTCACAGCATCTTAAAGAAGCATGAAGTAGGCTCTATTATCTACATCCATAAGTTTTTATTTTGATTTTTTTTCATTAAAGAAGTCAAATGATTGAGTTGTAGGATGTTTAGATTTACTTAAGGTCCATAAAATTAATAAATGTTGGGAGACATGATCAGGTGTTCTAATTACAAATCTTGTCTACTTTTCTGGCATGCAGTGTTTGATGTCGCTCTCCATCTCAACCTCATTCAAGCAAACTGAGAATTGTCAAATCCTTATTTTCTAAATGTTCATTTTTAAGATTCAGAGAATACGGGGCTGGAGAGGTGGCTCAGAGGTTAAGCCTCTGCCTTGCAGGCGGAAGGTCCTGAGTTCGGATCCTAGACCCCACGTATAGATGCCAGGCAGAAGCAGGGGGCGGCCTGCGTTTCTGGTCCTGGTAGGGCGGAGCCTGTGAATCCCGAGACAGAGTAAACAAGGAGGAGGCAGTCCATGGTGGTTCCCGAATTCGTCCGTGGTTCTACACATACATACACGCATACAGGCACACACACATACACGCACACAATTGTATAAATAATAAAAAATATTAAAAAAAGATTCAGAGAATACATTTTTATATGTAATGGGTATTACTGATCGTCAACCTGACAGCTAGGAGACAGACTTTTAGGCTGACTTGAGAGGGATTCTCTAGAGTAAGGTTAGCCCCTGAGCATGCCTGTGAGGGATTGTCTTGATTGCATAAGTGATTTGGGAAGACTGAGACCACTATGGGCAGGACCATTTTCTAGGGTAGTCTGAGCATAGGCAAAGAAACAAATATGCATGCATTGTTTGATAGTCAATCCTGGATGTCAACTTGACACACCTGGCATTAACTAGGATCAGCTGGAACCACCTGAAGAGATGATCTGGACCAATATGTTTGCAATACAAAGACCAGCCCTAGATCCAATTGGAACCTCCCAGTAGTGGACCAGATAAAAGGAACCACAGAACAGAAGATGATGAAGAAGACTCTCCAGAAATTCTCCAGCCTACAGCTGTTACCCACTAGCCTCAAACTTAGCCTGACCCCAGTTTCGGCCAGCCAGCCATGTTGTCTCTGCCATGAAAGACTGTATCTCCCTTCTGGAACCGTGAACTGAATAAATCTCCCTTTCTCCTTTAAGTTGATTGACTTTGAGTGCTCTCTCACAGCATAGTTAAGAATAACCATTACACATCAATTCACCTATTCATCTGTTGCTTCCTACTCTTGAGTACAGACGTGATGTGACCAGCTTCCTTAGTTTCTGCTGCTGTAATTCCCTTGACATCATAGATTGTAACCTGGAAATTATAAGCCAATAAACACTTCTTCCCCTAAATTGCTTCTTCCCCTAAATTGTATTTTATCACAGTACCATGTAATAAAACTAAAACAACATAATAAATTAAAAATTGACAAAACCATCAGTTTGAAATTAATCATAACTCTACTGTAAGTTGTGTCCTATAACATATTAGGGAACTGGTTTAAATATATGAATTTGGATTTATCTTGAACCAATTCCAGGCTGCTTAATAAGTTTTACAGCTCAGGTAGCTGCCCATTTCCATTAGTTGTGTGTCCATCAGTCATGCACAACTCTAATGGTAACCTTGTTTATACCCTAGTGTCACTCTTTAGCTGAAGTATCTATTTTGCATTGGTTTTCATGAAATGGGCAGCTTAGACAATATGTATTTCACTAATTATTAAAATTACAAGACTTTCTATGCTCTGCCTCTTTCATGATTCTGGTCTTGAGCCTTATTTTGATGACTCAAACTGGTGAGATTGCTTCTCTCTCTCTCTCTCTCAGAGGGATGGTTGCAACACTTTCTTCTTGGGTAAGGTTTATATTTGGAAAGAGCATAAATCTTTTCAGGTAGGTGCTCGAGGTGTAGGGAAAGGGTGCAAGTACCCAAATGTCCGTTACAGTGACAATGATAGCTATAAAGATACTTTCCTTTTAGATGGTTAATGTTTTGGGCTAGCCCATTATTAGTAAGCAATCACTTTTCTGCTCTCCTGTTGCACATAAATATCCTGGGCCACAAACCATGCTTGCCTCTGAGTTGCCATACCGCATAAAATCATGGTGAACTGACACATGACTCAGCTGTTGAAAGAATGTGGCTAGACATGTACCACATGTAGAGCTGAATGCAAAGAAACCTCTACTAAGTATTGCACTCTTATTTCCCTAAGTTGATAATGATGATGGCGATGATAATGATAACAATAATGACAATGATAATTTTGTTTGTACTGTATTTTGGAGTGTATATAAATGTAAATTATCTTATAAGGATCACTCCTTCACAATTTTCACATGGAGCCCATGTTCATGAACATTGGATGGATTGTTCAGTCTTGTTTACATGATGAATAAGGTGAAGGAAAGAACTCTATAATTTTTAAAAACTGTTAAGTGTAAAATATAAAAAGATAATTTACCAAAGAAATTCAAAGGACTATTAAGTATTTGAAGAATGACAGGAACAAACAAGTTAAAAAAAAACTAGATTAACAAAGTTCAAAATTTAAATTAATATTTATGTGTTAGTTTTGGTTGCAAATGATAGAAAGCCTAGTGGATTGGAAACAAGTGAAGTTTGTCAGCTCAAAGACCAATTCATAGTGATTATGACTGGAAGAGTATGTATACACTATGATTAGAGAGCCTGGCTGTCTGCATCCATTTGCTCTTTGCCGCTGGTCTCAAGTTCCACCATTGTACTGAAACAGTATCTGCAACTCAGGCCTCTGCATTCTCTTACAGCTCAAGTCTAATTGGGAAAGGAAATAGAGTCCTTTTTTTATAAAGTGTAAGCAAGAGCCTCATTGCAAGAATTTGGCTCTGATTCATTGCATTCAGCCAAGTGTATGCAGTTCCTGGCTCAGGACTGGCTGGGTCAGAAGCTTCAGTTTACTAAAACCCCAAAGATCAAAAATAGGAGATGATAGTTCATCAGAAATACACTGGACTCAGAAAGGTGACTCTCTCTCAGGCCAAAAGCCTATTAGCAATGGCTTAAGTAGGACAAGCAAGCACTCTCATATACTTGCTGGAAAAAAGACAAAGAATAAATTTCTGGAAGGGAATTTCATGATGCATGCCTTGTCTTCAAAATACACATGATTTATATCTAGTATTTTTAACTTCCAGAACTTTAATCTATAGAATTGAATACATGTATATAATATACATACAAAATACCATGAAAAGGAAGGGGCAGCAAACATATATTTGTAATGAGTAACAAAGTTAAAGAATGTCTACCATTAATAACACTTTCATAAAATACATAAATAGATTCATGTAGAAAAAGACCTGAAAAACTAAATGAAAGATGTTAATAACAACTGATTACATATTTTCAGATAACACACAATATGCTATTTCTAGGTATCTGTGATTTTATATCTCTAGCTTTCCCATTATGATAATGATTTCCTCCCTAAGTCCCCTTTTATCAATGGCTGAGGTCCACAGCCTCTCTGGTTAGTACTTCTCAGCATTTGACTAGTTGGTAGATGCTGATGGCCACGATCCAGGAGAGCAGTTAGGGTTGATGGACAGATGGAAGACAGTTAAATTTGGAAAGATGGAGGAAAAAAAAAACAGCTTTTTCATGTAAAATGTTTGTTTGCATGTTAAAGGTTTTCCACAGAGTAGAAATAAGTAAGCAATCACTGTGGTAAGGCACTGTCATAAATCACCCTGGATTCAGAATCCATCCCCAGCTAGCAGTATCCCAGAGAAAACTTTACAATGAATAACAAAAAGCAGCACCCAAGATGCATTCTTGTTCTCTGAAAAATAACAGAGTTATTTAAAGAGAAAGAAATGAGACTTAAACCTGTTGTTAAAATCTATTCATTTGGACTAACAAAAGGATGATGATGTACTAGTTAATTTTAAACCAGGAACCTTCATTTGTGAAATAGTTTCCCAGTGGCTTACAATAAAAATTTCATATATGTTTATAGGACACAACAACAACAACAAAAAGCTGGAATGAACTTGGAAGTTTCCTCCTTGATAGCCATAATATCAGAAGGTAGTATGCAGGCTGCTGGGGGAGAAAAGCACTCAACAGCCTCACCCAGCTGTGAAAGCTGCAAGCTGTAGTAAAGGTCACCTTGCCAAGAGGTGATCATTGGTGGCATAGTGGTATGGTGGCATGAATGCTATGGAAGTAACCAACTGCTTTCTGATCTGATTTAAGGTCCTCTTTCAGCAGAGAATACATACAGTAGAAAATCAGGTCAAGAACCGAAGGACCAGAAAGAGGTCATAGTCCCTGGGGGGAAGCGTTTGGAATGAACCATTAAGGTTTAATTATAAGAACATTTATAACTGTCATCTAAACACTTACCATCATATCAGAGATTCAAGAACTCTCAACACTCAAGCTAGAAGAAGCTTCCTTTTACAATGGAAGATATTTAATACAGAAAATCACAATTAGTCAAAGCACAGAGAATAAGTGACTATGGACAGCTAGACCTTTAAAAAGGATATAAAAATTGCCCTTCACAATGAGATTCAGGGCACATTTCAGGAAAGGGGGCAGTAAGGGATGTTGTCAGATAGCATCTATCATCCAGACAGGATGACAGGGCTAGTGCATCCATGAACTCACTGCAGCTCTGTCTACTTCTACAAGACTTGCACAAGATTCGTTCTATCAATATTTATCATGGAAAAAGGAAAGACCTCAAGAGATACCTCACCTCCCTGAATATTATTGAGGATTAATGTCAGATGTGGGAAGTGGGGGCAAAGGGAAGCTACTTTCATCAATGGTATGCCCACTGATATTCATTCATGCCCCCAGCAAGTATCCAGACACATGTCAGACACATGTGCTGGGAGGGTTTTTGAAGAGTTTTGAAGATCATCCCCTATGTTGGGATTATCCTGAAGGAACACACCCCACTAATCTTTAGAAACTGCTTCTAATTCTCCATAACTTCCCCAATTCTCTGTTTATAAAAGGATATGAAGATGAGGTCTCCATTGCAAGTTAACTATATTCCTCAAAAGAAACAGCTGAACCATGAGGTTGGCCACAAAATCCACTGGACTGGGCCCCAATATGAACAGATCAGTGAGATGTAGGGAACCAAAACCTCCAATCAGGACTACAGAAACAGGAGCAACCAATAGGAAAAGCTACTTTTTCTGGGCCTGCCTAACCCTATAAATACTTCTGGTCCCCCCCAGCCATCTTCAGCTTTCTTGCCCCTTATGAACTCCATGTCTATGAGTTCTATTCTTTCTCTCCTTTAATAAAATCTGTCTTAATCCTCTACATGTGTTATGGTGTCAATCTTCAACTCCCAAACACAAGAACCCAGATGACACCCCAAAATCCTGCAGTTGCAATCCAGATGAAATTCAGTGAGCCACATATAAAAAGAAAGATAAAAGTAGGAGGAAGACTGGTAGGGTAGAATTTTGCAATAGGAAAAGGAAGTGCGATGGGACAGTTTAATAAGGAGTTAAGAGATATAAATCCTTTATAATAATGTACAAATTAATAAAAATTAAAGAAAAAATTAAATTAAATTAAAACAAGAAAAAGTTTCATATATTTATTGGATACTTGGATTAGACTGAACACATAGAAAAATGTCTAGCATTCTTTTAAAATTTCAGGCAAAGTTTGTTTTTTAAAAGGTGGTGACAAAATCAAAGAGTTTTGTTTTGAGTGGGTGAGGTTGGATCTGTTGTGCAGAGAATCATCTCTAAAGATAAATTTCTGTTGACAATTGAACTGAGAGATTGCTTTTTCTGATCTCATCCTCATGATGATGTGTGTTTGGGTATTGTATGGGGCACTGTACCTGAGTAGTTCTTGTGTCTAAATGTGAGTTTTCCTGTCTCGATCAGCAGCTGTTCCCTTTAGGTGTATGTTCAGTGGCTTTCTCCAAGGGAGGTTTGTTTTGTCTAACAATTCCCCTCTCACACACCATTAACTTTCACTCACCCAGATCATGTACTTACCACACGAAACTGCAGCAAACAAACAAAGGAAGGACACCACTTGACAGAAGCGAAACATCCTTAAAAGAAATGCAGATGTGTAACTGCACAAGTTTTATTTTTTGTTTAAAATTCTTCAATATACATGTAGATATCTTTCGTAAACATCTGAATTACAAATTAAAATGCACAATTACCAGAACAGAAAATGAAGATTGTTTTTAACATTTTGTATTCAGTAACATAATTTGTAGTGCTTCCCAAGATAGAAGTTGAGACCTCTAGACCACTATTATGCTTATTGTTAGTTTGTTAGCTTGCTTCCATTAATTCTGAGAAGGGAATTAATAGGGAAGCGTTGATTGAACTGGAGTTAAGTGAGAACTATTACACATAGGAGGAATAATACCAATCCATGATCTCTACGTAAAGAAAACCTCTGAAGATATTCAAGTCAACTTAACATTTGAAAACCAACCAAGAATCATTCTTAGCTTTTAGAGATTTTGCACTTAAATATTTCTACATATAAGAAGATAAGTCCTCTCCAGACTTCCTAAATACTCAGGGAATTAAAAACATAAACCAATAGATTCATCATAAAGTAAAAGCTGGATAGGGAAAAAACCCACCAAATTTGGAGATGATCAGAATAGTAGAAATTTTCTACCTGGAAGCACACTGCGTTGCCGTCCCGGAGGAGAACGAGACTCTTGCCAATTAAAAATGACCTGTGTTTGCGCTTTCCTGTGTGGCCCCACAGGCAGTATTTGCTTGGCTTTGATGTTGACATTGGAGTTCTGCCAGCACTTGCAACTCTTTGGCCTGTCAATATAGTCTATGACCATGCTATTCCCGGCTTAGCTGCTTAATATGTTAACAATTCCAGGGAATGATACAAACAAGATGGCAGAGTAGGAGTTTCTAGCATTCATTCCTTTGCAGAAAAATTAATTCAGACAATTCTCCATGCACTGAATCCCAAATGATAAAGAATCCAGGTAATGGTTGAGAGTTCTGGTGAGAATACAGAAATAAGAAAGATACATCAAGGAATGTAGGGAAATAGCCATCCTGCTTTCCATGTGCAGCAAGCAGAGATACTCTTTGCATATTAAAAGGAGAGTGATGCAAAGTCCACTTCTCCAAAGCCCCAGTACCAAGCCTATCCCAATAAGCCCCAGTATGAGGACAGCCTCTGAAGTCCCAAGTTCAAGGATGGTACCAGCAAGATCAGTCACCAGCCCCATCCCATTGGAGCCTTTGCAAGGATGGTCTCTGTAGACTCAGGGACAGATCCATATTCAAGGGTTTGAGTTCCAAGCATCCCTAATGTCAAGATGGCCACTCAAGGCTCATTCCTAGGTCACATTATTTTATAGGGCTTTAAGCTAGTCTCTGCACCTAGAACCTTGGAAGCTCCAGGCACAATCCTACCAGCTCAATCACTAGGACCATCCAGTAGGTTCTGCTGCCAGTCTAGTTTCTGTGGACCTAAGATTCCAATCTACCTTTGCATGATGGAAGGGGTCTATGGAAATGCTACAGCAAGCCTGACCACAGAGCCCACCAACTGACCAATCCAGAATCTATGGATGGGTTGAGTGATTAATGTCTTTGTCTGCTGGAGAAAGCCTGAAAAGTCTCAAATAGTTAATGTTCTTAAAAGGAAAAGACACCAACATGAAACACCAATAACCAAGAATTCAAAATAATAATCTCAAAGAAGCTCAGCGGATTACAAGTGAATACAAATAGAAGACAAAACTTAGCAAAACAGGACACAAGCAAAACAGGCAGTTAAAAACGAATCAGCAAAGTTAGAGATAAATCACTTGATGCTGTTGACTAGAGGAAAAAATTTTAAATGGAGTTTTTAAAGAATAATTTTTTAAAAACCTGTGTATTATAAGACACCATTACAAAAATCAGTATGCAGTGTGTTGAAGTTTGCCTGCATGGTTGCTGATAAATGACTATCAACCTGGCTTAAGGGAACAAGGGGTTTATTTTCTTATGATTACTGATTACAGTTCTCCGTTGAGCTTGATGGGAGAACATGCACCAACACACCGGCCCAAGGGAACTGGCCACACCATCTCTACACAATGGCTAAGAGAGGGACAATCCTTACCTGCCAGCATGTCTGGCAACTCTCTCAACCAGCTCTCTGTATTTTATTCCATGGCCTCGTCCCACCCACCATGGGCTGAGCCTTCCCCATCAGCTAGACAATATCCTGCAGGTCTGCTCTGGGCCTAACTCAACCATTAATTCTCTACAAATGTGCCCAGAGCCCAAACCCCCAACCGTCATGTTGACACCTGTGCCTAACTGTGATACAGTCTTATAGTGCTAGAAGGAACAAAGTCAGAAAAATGGGTAGAAAACTCCCCAAATATGAGGAAAGCAAACATTTGAATCAATATACAAATCGCAAAGAAATCCAAATAAATCAGATAAAGAAGTTCATCAATATCTTGGGAGTCAAAACCAAACAGTTTTAAAAATAGCAAGTGTAGCAGTTAGTCTGCATAGTTGCAGATAAAATCATGACAAAACCACTTATGTGAACAAGGGATTTATTTTCTCTTACAATTCCTAGTTCTTTATCCAGTTTGGCAGGAGAACTCATACCAACATCAGGGTTGAGGGAATTTGGCACATAATATCTACATAATAGCCGAGAGAACAACAATCCTTACTTGCTAAGTATATACACAAGGATGTCAACTTTCTTAACCAGTTCCCTGAATTTTATTCACCTGTCTGGGTGAATTTTATTCACCATGGACTGAGTCTTCACCCATCAACTAGACAATCTCCTGCAGGCTTGCTCTGGGCTTAACTCAACCACCAAAATTCTCTACAAATGTGCCTAAGCTCAAATCATCAACTATCAAGTTGACGCCTATACCTACCTATGACAGCAAGAGAAAAGCAGCTTCTCACATACAATTTCAAAGATCGTAGTGGGATTTTTAGCAAGAATTTTGCAAGTGAGGAGGTAGTAATATGATATGCTGAAAGCATGGGTAGCTAACTGTATTAATCAGGGCTCTCTAGAGGAGCAGAACCAACAGAATGAATATGTAAAATGGGGATATGCTTATAAGATACAGTTTACGTAACTAATTCGACAACAGCTGCCAGTAGTTGCTCACTCCAGAAGCTGGATATTCCAGCAGTCCTAGACTGTGTTTGAAGGCTGAAGGATTCCTGGAGAGTCTCTGAATTCCAATCAAGTTGGAAGATCTAAGAAGCAGGGAGTGGCAGGAGGAAGATGAGTTTACCAGCACAGGGCAAGAGAGACTCCCCAAGCTCTTCTGTCTTGTGATTCCTTTTATCTAATCTGCTTCTGGAAGGTTCCATCCAGATCTAGGGATGGTATCTGTGTTGCAAATATGTTGATGCAGATAATCTCTTCAGGTGGTCTGGCACTTGATCTGTTAATCATAGGTGTGGCTCAGGTTAATTATCACACTCCTTTTCTCACTGCCCATCATTACCTATAAGACTCCTTATGCCACATAATCTCACATAACCTTTCCCAATCTCACCACATTGAAAAAGGTATAAAGGCTAGTATCTCCCTTTGCTACATGGACTTGCTGTAGAGATTCCTTTCACCACACTACTGCCTGTGGCCATGGTGATTTCCTCTTCCTCTTTAAGTTACAGCTGTCTGAATGCTCTCCCATTTTTAGGTTACACCATGGCCCCCACTGATCTCTGATCTAATAAAGACTCTGTTATCATGGACCTCCACCTACTCTATAACAATGAAAATGTCATCAAGACATAATATCAATAATAAAACAAAATATTTTTAAAAACACTGCACATCAATACATACGCAGAATATCTACATATCTGTGTATCTATCTATCTATCTATAGATACATGCACACACACATATAACATCTATTCTAATAATAGCATAATACACTTTTTTGTCTTTTGGAGCAGTTGCTGCTGTACTGTCCATATGTATGCACATATATATGCATGTATATACATACTCATGTATGTGTATTGTGTGTGTGTGTGTTTGCAGAGATTAATGTCACAAGGTCTTCCTTAACCACTTCTATTTTGAGCCAGTGTCTCTCACTGAACCTTGAAATAAACATTTCAGCAAGCACCAAGCACCTAGGATTTGTCTGTCTTAGTCTCCTAGGACTGGGGTTATGTCCAACTTTTACATGCTTACCCCATGATTACACAGCAAGCACTTTAACCATTGAGCTCTCTTTACATCTCCAAAATACACATTCTTGTCAAGTACATGTGAAATGTTATTATAATAATATATATTAGGTCAAAGCTAAGCTTTAGCCAACTCAGAAAGACTGAAACCATATCAGGTATATTTCCCAAACACAACAATCTAATACTAGAAATCAATAACACAAGAAAAATTGGAGGGAGAAAGAAAGAAGGATCCAGAAGTCAATTCTCTTGTTTCTTCCTTCATTTGGGATTCTGGTATCATAGTCAGGTCACCAGGTTTGCCAGCAAGGACCTAACCTGCTGAGCTATTCACTGGTCACTCATCTATTTTGCTTTTCCTGTTAAAGTTTCTCAGAAGCTACCTGAATGAGTGAGTGGTACAGGTAGCTCGCCCTAGAGCATATTGAAATGAATGGTGTCATTGCCTTTCTGCACCCTACTACTACGAATCACACAGCATTGAAAAATTAGATTTGTATGGAACTTGGCTGATGTTCAGACCCTCTCCCACTGAGTAAAGGAAATATATCAGAGCTGTCAAACCTCAATTTATAGAACAACCCTGGCCCAGTAAATAAACTTTTAATATTTAATATTTTTTATTTATGAGAGAGAGAGAGAGAGAGAGAAAATAAGCCTAGGAACACTTATATTGTGGAACACGTATAGAGGTCAGAAGACAACTTTCAGAGTCAGTTCTTTCCTTCTGTCATGTGGTCACCAGGTTGCATGAAGGTGTGGCTTCCCTCTGAGGCATTTCACTTGCCCATAAGTAAAGTTTTATTGGCACTCAGCCACGCCCATCCACTCACACATGGACCTAAACTTACTTCTTTCTTGTGAGTACAACATTAAGGGGTGACAACAGAGGCAGAATGGTCATTATCTGGTCTTTTGCTGATAAAGTTGACTAAGCCTAAGATATAGCACTTCTGTTGTGGATTCTTCTAAGAAGAAACATACTGATTCCTAGGTTACCTGGTCCCTTTCTGAAACAAACTCCATTTTGTTTTCGTTTTTAAGAAAAATATTTCCCAATACACTGAAATTCATAAACTTCCTTGTAACTTCTCTCAGTCCTTGATTTACTTACTAGTAATTTATTCCTCTTTCTATGTTTTTAAAAAATATTTAAAGACTATAATCACTTGTCACTAAATCTTCTCTGTTTCTACTCTACAAAATTATAGTACATCATTTTAACTAGTAAAATAGACGTGCAGAGAGTTGGTACATAAATATTTTATGTACTATTGCTGAAATGCAGAACTGTATTTATCAGAAATGTATGATAATATTGTAAATAAATCCTTTTCAGCTATAATGAAGTAGCATATTTAAATATGCATGCTGTGTTGCTTTGTAGATTCAAGATATTAGTTGGTACACCAGCCATCAACAAAAGAGAACACTGCTTTATGAAGTGTAAAGAATTTAAACTTTTCGATTCATCTGTTGTCAAGGTCAACAAGAACCTCAAAGCCCCTGTCCCCAGAGCATGGCAGAAATTCACAGAGGATGTTGTTTTCAAAGGGGACATTCAAGATTTATAGCTCAGGAGTTAAGCCTTTATCTCCCAAGCAAAAGTACCCAAGTTCAGACCCAGATGCCATGGAAAACCCCAGTAGAAATGGCAGAGAAATCCCAATAAGAAGATAGTGCAATGCAGGATGATTGTCCAAGTCATCCTTGGCTTACCACAGGCACATGCAGTGCCTGCTTCTACACACATCTACACATAGCCACATACAGGTACACATCTATTTCTAGACACACACAACACATAAACCAAAAAAGGAGTTAAACTTCCATATATATGCTTTTGTGCTTAGTTGGAAGTTTTCTTAATGGTGAAACAGAAGCTATGTTCTCTTAACATAAGTAAACTTTCTTTGTAAACTCAGGTATAGACCTGGACCTAGTCTACAGGAGTTTGGAGATGAGGGATGAACAGTCCGGGTTTGAATAACATCAGAGCTGAATACTCCGGGAGCCACAAGGCTGGTGGGAGCTGTGGATGGACCTAAAGGCCGGCTCCATGGAGAATGAGCTGAGTCATGAAGATGTATTTGACTCTAAAAGACCAAAAAAGTGATCATTAGTTGCTGGCTTTCTGGACAAGAGATTGATAATTAATATAGCAAATCTAGAGACAGTTGTCTCTAGAATTTGGAAAATAGTTTATGAGAGGGAAACCAGAATGACTGTGGTTAATTAGAAAGGGAAACAAAAGTGATTGGAGATTCTAATCTAGAGATTCATTAGAGTGCAGTTAAGAATCCAGTTTGGGGGCACTGGGGAAATGACAAGAGATTAAAGCCTTTGCCTCACAAGCAAAAGGACCTGAGTTCAGATCCATTCGGATCCCACATAAAAATGACAAAGGATCTGGCAATGGCCTGCAATTCTGGCTCTGGAAGGAAGAGCAAACAATAAGGAGGTAGAGCAATCCAGGATGATTCCTGATGTACCCTTAGCCTCCACAGACACATATATATACTCAAGTGCCCTTTTGTATATACACCTGCACACATATATACACCATCCAACATGCAAACACACACAGACACAGACAGAGAGAGAGAGAGAGAGAGAGAGAGAGAGAGAGAGAATCCAAATTGTTGCATTCACTAGGCAAAACTTAGTTACATTCTAAAATGAATGGCTACACATTTTTTCCCTATCTATAAAAAAGCTTTGTATATTATCAAGTACTATTACAACTAGTTTGCCAATATTTGTACTATTAATCCAAAACTGAGAGGATTTATCAATATCTTCTCAGAGAGAATACAAGATGAAAACTTAATATGATTTGCAAAGAATGAGGTGGTTCTTCGTCTTGCTGAAGTGACAAACTCTAAGGAGCTCCAGACTGGGGATGAAAAAGAATCTACCTAGTGCAACCCACAAGAGCACTGGTCCTTGGCTCCCTAGTAGGGCTGCATAGCTGAACACTAACACCATCTGGAGTCAAGGACTCGAGGTCTCCAGAATTTACTCTTCTTCTCTCCCTTCATTCCTTCTTCTAGCAGTTGCTCCAGAGGTTTACTCACTGATTCAGCCCAAGGTTCAAGACTTGGAATTTCTACCAAAGGCAATGAACAAGCTCTTTTCTTCAATTCCAGCTGGGGAAACCCAAGGATTTGATCCTACTTGAGTCAATCAGCTTCAGATGAAACATCAGGATCACTTAAATACAGAAGACTTGGATACACCACAACTCCATAGTTCTCATATACAGGGGAAGTGAAAACATAAGACCAGAAGGAAAGGGTAAGAGGAAATTTATTTCAGGATAGTCCTAAAATACAGAAGTATTCTGTTTCTAGAGAAATGAGGCTTTTAAATGTGATGGGTAGTACAAGTCAATCACTGAGCAATGTGCCTCTGGTCACACTGATAGGTAATTAACTATCTGACTAAGTCTGTAGTAGATTGTCTTGGTTGCATAATCAACATGGGAAGACCCAGCGCAGTGTGCGACATTATTCCCTGGGTAGGCAGCTAAAGATGGAGAGAGCTAATATTAGCTTCCAGAAACATTCCACAGGAAAATGGCTCTTCTTGGTCACTAACATCTCTTAATTGTGTAACATCCTAATTGATTTGGTCCAGAAACTGACATTGCTCAGCTGTCCACGGCAGTGAATAGGCACCAAGGCTATGGATCTTCATCTGGGAAAGTTTCCAGCTCAAAGTCCCTGGGACCCACTTACACCAGTGGCTTTGGCTGAAACCCAAGCAGCACTGCGACATTTCACTGTCTGCTCCTGGCCTAGGCAATGTGATCTGGTGTTTGCCCCTCTCCCTTGCTTTTTACTCAGGGAACTTCGAAGTCAGTCTATGATGACTGCACGAGACAGACTATTAGAAAGGGGTATCACTGATTGCCACAGGCCAGAGCCGCGGCCTCGAAACCAGGGCTCCCCCAGAACAGGTGGAGAACAGAAACACACAACTCTCTAGGCTGAGTGAATCTGCACCCTTTTAGTGAAACTTTGTGACAGCTTTTATACAGAAAATTTTGGGGTAAAGAATTTGCACCTACAAACAGACATGTATTCTCTTAGTCAACAGAAATCACCTTCAGGGTGGACATTTTTTCAAGAAACTAACCCATTGCTTGAGGGTAAAGGCACTTAACAGAACCATTCTCCCAGTATTTCCAAATCTAGCTAATCTATGATGCTCCACCAAATAGCCATAGGGCTGAGCCCACATAGTTGTCATTGTTTTAACAGAGACTCCATTTTTAAAATACAGAGGAGGATTGAGCTCCTTTTGATTTCAAAAAGGAACATGTTTTTCATTACAATTAATTATACGTGTGCCCAACATCCATGTCCCAGCATGAGCTTTTGCTGTTGTCCTGTCCGGGTTGGTCCTCTCAGTCAGGCGGGTTGACATCAGCACCAGGCATGGCACCAGGCATGGCAGCAACTTCTAGCTTGGGAAGTTGCATGCAGCTCATACAGACAATACAGGCCTGCCTGGTCCATTCCTCCTACATATCCATCTTTTTTGACAGCTAGCGGGAACCAGAGTTCTTTGCTCTGACCTTGTTGATCCCGCCTCAGAAGGGGTCCAGCATAATGGACTGGTGCCTGGCTTAGGTTGGATACCACCCTCATGTGGAACTTTTACCCATCATTGGCTAGCGGCCCTGGAAGAACCTGTCCTCTGGATGGCATGTGAGGATATTTGGATAGTAGATTAGACCAAGGCCTCATGAATCTCTTCTGTAATCCAAGCTTGAACCACGTCTCTAGGGGGCCATGGCTTGGATGTTCAAGGGCCATAAGCGCTTGTAGGGTGGTCTTGTTAATGAAGCACTGCTGAGAGATGTGCTGAAGGAAACACTTAAGCATGTAATTATTAAGCATATAATTATTGAAAGAACAATTCCTCCTATGATAGCGTAAATTATAATCCAAGAGGGATTAAACATCCTTTTAAAGTTCTAGTGAACAGATAGCACAGTCTCATAGAATTTCTGAGTTAGTTAATAGGTGGGAATTTTACCCACCTCTGTCTTTAAAACTCTTGAAGTTGCTTTCTAATTTCTTTAAAATCAGTGTATATATTCTGGCTAACAAGTCTACTTACTGTGTGTGACTAGACATAAAATCTCTAGTTGCAATTTAATTTAAAGTTAAAAGAAAGCTTTTTCTCTAGATTAGAGAGCAGGAAGCTAGTCCCAAAAAACCTAAGAACAGGTAGAAAGCACACCCAATTCCCAGAAGAATTCCTCCTGCCAGAAGCAAAACTTAAATTACCTAGGAAGGAATTCCTAGCACCTGCCCATGACAGGTGACATTCCCCAGAGAACAGGCTTTAGGCCTGAACTTAGCCGAAACATCAAGGCCTGACAATTCCCATATTTTACTTATTTTTATTATTTATATCAAATAATGCCATGTCCTTTTTTCTAGAAATTGTTTCCTTAAAACAATATACTGCCATGCTGGGACCTTGTCCACCAGGATGGTCGGATAAAGGACGTGGCAACTGATAATAATCAACATGGAAGTGCTATTTCTTTTACTGTGCATTATGAATCAGTGGCTACTGGTTCACCTTTCAACTTTATTTATGTTTCAAGCAGAAATAATTAGAATAAAAATATAGCATCCAAGTGTAAAATGTAATTTGTTTTTCTTCAGCTAGCTCTTTCTAGTCAGTTAAGACCAATAACAGTGACACAACTATTTACTCATTTTTCTATGAAAATACCAGCATTCATATTCCTGTAACACAAACCATGACCTAATTTCCAAGTTTGAATTCTAATATGCTTTAGATGAACAGTAAATTAAAGTGTGCGTAGCATTATGCTAGGGCTAACTGAAGACCTTAGATCAAAAACATTAAGAAATGATTCACACTAAGTTTCAGCATGTCTAATAAGTTCACTGCAGGTTTAAAAAAAAAAAGGGCAAAATTAGATGTAAGACTTAAAGTGAGAGAAAACTAATTAGCTGAAGTGAAATTTGAATTAATTCCTTCAAATCATTTTGCAATGACTTCCTACCTGCTATGGTTTGAATGTGAATTGCCCCCCACTCATGTGTTTGAATCTTTAGCTGATGTGAATGTTTGGGAAGGTCATGGCACTTTTAGGAGGTGGAGCTTCACAAGGGGCAGGACTTGAAGTTGGATAGGTCAGCTCTATTTCCAGCAGCTTAGCTCTTGTTTACTCAGCCTCCATGATGACTGCAGTGTCCTGAACCAGCCTTCTTGCTTCGGCTGTCCACCATGTCTTTTCTGCCCTAGTTGGCTTCCAGAACCATAAGTAAAATAAATCTCCCTCTCTTAGGTTGTGTATGAATATTGTCTCACAGCAACAGAAAAGAACACCTGCAACACTACCTATACTCAGCTTCTACGACCACAAGGCTACAACTTTCATAGGAATCTTTCCCCAAAGTAGATCCACCTCCTTGGTCACTGTCATCTTAGGGATTGGGCTGCATGTACTAGGACTCATGGCAGCCTCAAAGCAGGTCTATTGAGTGATGCTTAACTAAATGCTCTGAACTGTAGAGGCAGTGATTGACCATGGTTTTTATAATGTCCTCCTTTGACAGCCATTCATGATATGCATTTTACCCATTTATTGCTTACACATTATCTAGGCCATGGAAAACTGAAAATAAAACAAATAACCATCATTTTAAAATTGTTTATTACATGAAGAATAGAGGTGTTATGTACTAAATTAAAATTTAGAGAATGTGCATCAGTTGATCCACTTGACTGGTGTATTCTGTGAAGCTAAATTAATTAGATATCTAGCCTTTGGGAGATTTACAAAAGAAATATTCCTACACCAGAAAGAACAGTCCTGAGTTCAGAAGAGCAGAGCATATTGAAGTAAAAGGTACATATGAATGGGAGTTGAGAGGATTCTGTGTTCATCTACTTCCAACTTTGCCCCAACTAGTAGCAGGAATTGGGGCAATATTTCCTACTCCCTTGTGCCCATTCCCCTCCTCCTATTATCTCCCTCCTCCTATTATCAGGAGAAAGAGGCATACACAAATAAGCTACAGGGCTACTGCAACTCCAAATGTCGGTAATTAAATCAAGAAGCACTGTCAGATATTAGAACCTACAAAAAAAGAATATCTTTCAATAGCATATGAGATACAAGACAATTATGAAAAACACAAAGAATGAAGAGAAGACTCTAAGTGCACAGTCATGGAGAAGAGTAGAGCAAAATTTGAGTCAAATGCATAAATGGTAAAATTTGAAGAATACCATAACAACTGCTTTTCTCTTAATCAGTGCCACTACTGAAAGATTAAAATGTAAACTCCTTACAACAAAGGGTTTATTTGTTTGCCATTGTTGAGAAATATGATACATATTTCTGATTCCACAAGAACATTTTTTGGAATTCGGAGACTTCGATTAAACTACATCTTTTAGTCTATCAAACAAAATAGAACAGATGTGTGAACCCTGTTAAGAACCTGAATTTTTTTGTGCTCACTCAGCTAATGGTACCTTTGGGAGGAACAACAGATGCAATATTCCACCAATGATGGCAACAACCACAACGAACTCACTGTGATAAACCAGATCTCAAGAGCATTGAGGCCAAGATTAGTCTGGAGATCAGAGCATCTAAATCCATGATCTATAAATTTCAAATGCCTCTGTTCTTACAGAACATTTGCCATGATAAGGACCCAGGCTGAGAATCCAGCTGATTAATCTGTGTGTCTCCTCTTCAATTTGATCCAGATACCATTATTTGGTCGAAGAATCAAATCTCCAGATAGGCCAAGTTCTTCTCTTTTCTGAATGGACTCCACCCAAAACTGTCTCAGGATACAGGTAAGAATGGTTTTTTCTTCCATCACAGCAAATTTTTGACCTTCAGGTAAACAGAAAATACCATCATTTTAATTATAAATACAACTCAAATGTGAGAAATAAGAAGCTGTATTCCAGACACAAGCCATTTTATATTTTCACACAGGTCACAGGAAATTCAGAATCCCTTGAGATGCTTTCTATAACTAAAGCCTTTCATGTGCCCTTTCTACTCTCATGTGGGTCTAACTGCGCCAGGCCAAGTAATCACCTACTTAGAATACATGATATCTATAGTGGATTCATGGATTCAACCAATCATGGTTGGAAGATAATCTTAAAATCTATTATCTTTATTGAACATACACAAACTTCTTCTTTCAGTACAATATAGTACAACCACTTAATAATATCTACATTATTAGGTATATGAATAAAACTGTGTTAGAGGATATGTGTATATCATATGCAAAGACTATATCATTTTATATAAGGTATTGAGAATCAGAAGTTGATATCTCTGGGTGGTTCTAGAACCAATTTGAGGACTGGAACTAGTCTAGGAATTACTGAGTCACAGAAGAATGCTGGGTTCCTGTACATTAGAGAATCACTTCTTAACTGCATTTCATTGGCACTTTAATTTCATCTATTAGAGAGTTGTCAAATATGCTTCAGATTTACCAATTTCATTTTGCCAATGTTTGTATTTATATAAATGACAAAATGCTGAAGACACTGAAGCCAAAAGCTTATAATGGAAACATTTGCAATGCATGGTAATGCACATTTTTGACTTGATGGCTTGACTAATAAAATGGCAAGCATTCTGCCTTTTGATCTTGCATAGTATGATTCTTAGAGATAACAAATACCAAACTTAAGTCTCATCATACAATTTTTCTACCACAATAATTTTACCAAATCTACATTTTAAAAGTGTACTGTGAAACTGAGTACTTTACGTTGTGGGTAGAATTACATCTCAATTCAAAATTTACTGATAAGTCCTGACCTCAAATATTTCACGCTATGAATATATTTAGAAACAAGATTCATTTAAATAAAAATTAATGATTAAGAAGCTAAACTTATTAAGTTAAAAGAGGTCATTAATGTAAGTTCTAATGAAACCTGGCTGTGAAGAAAATTAATACATACACACACATAGAACAAAGGCCAAGTGAAGACACACAGAGAAAGTGATGATTTATACCAGAGAGAGACCTCAAAAACCCAGCGTAACTGGAAAGTCAGCTTGCTGAACAATGAAAAGGACAAGTTTTTATCATTTAAACTGTTTCATCTGCAGTACTTTGTTAAGATAGTCTTACCAGACTAATACGCTTTCTGATAGCGTACTTTGTGTGTATGTATGTATACGTGTGTGGGGATGCATGCATGTGGATGTGTGCATATATGCACCTTTCAGATGCCATTCCTCTGGTGCCATCCACATTAATTTTTTTTTTAGATAGGATCTCTCACTGAGCAAGTGACTCTGATTAGGCTAAATTGGCTACAAAGCAAACCCCAAGGATCTACCTGTCTCCTTCTCGCAGAAATGGTATTATAAGCACACACTACTAACTCTGGTTATACAGGGGGCTGAACTCAGTATTCATTCTTGCGTAGTCCCAACTGAACCATATCCCATGCCCTTAACTGTAATATTTTAAAGCTCTAATGTAAACTGAAAGGAGGGAGACAGAAAACCTCTGTAAGGAGATTGCATATGAATAATGTCATTTCACATCTCAATGAAATTCTTGTGAGAAATCTGCTATGTGGGCCAGAAAGGTCCAAACCACTTGCAGGGATACAAACCTATACAGTTTCTGGGTCCAGCGGAGAAGGGCACATAGGAGTATGGATGGCGACCCTGAGCATTCTCAGGAAAGAACCTCTCTGGCTGGAATTCCTCGGGGTCTGGGAAATACCTGGGGTCTCTGTGCAATGCATAGGGTATGATGACTGCCTCGGTACCTTTTGAAACTTTGAATCCAGCTGTTAAGAAGACAATGGTATGTCAGAAGACTGTAGCAAGACAGACATAAGAAATAAAATTCCCTCTTGCTGATATTCTCCTTAAACAATACTCACCCACTTCACAGTCTTCACTAAGACTCCGGGCAAACAAAGGAACAGAAGGAAAAAGGCGAAGGGTCTCCTTAATGACACACTCCAGATATTTGAGTTTCTTCAGGTCTTCCAAAGTAACAGGGCGATCGGACTTTCCTAAGTAAAGGTATAAAATGAACATTAATGAAATATCTGGGATTGGTGATGTGGGGGCAACAAAGAGGAATCACATGACCTAAAACGCTGCAGATATCTTAAATATCTGCAACCAAGAATATTACGGACAATCAGAACAAAGTGAGACAATATGTTAAGTGAAAAAAAAATCAGCAATGAAAGGTCACATATCATATGATTCCACTTGTGGACTCAGAAACTAAAAGGGTAAGCAGAAGAGAGGAAGATGTGTGACTATTTATGAGTACAAGGTTTCCCTTGGGGGAACTGGAAATAGTTCAGAGAAACAGAGCTGACAATTGCACGCTGAACAGCAGTAAATTAGACATCTGAAATGCACAGTTCATGTTAGGTGATGTTTGCTGCACTATAATGCACTGATCCTTGAAGCATAGTGCAGAAGACTGAAAGAGTCTAGAACTAACTTTAGATGCTTATTTTACAAAAAGGAGGCATATGAGAAGCAGCAGAGCAGAGATTTGAGTAACAAGAAGTATGTCACTCAACTAAGTGTGTGAGATTTGTGGGCCTCCTTTTGCTGCTTTCGTATGTATGTGTGCAGTGGACGCATGCATGTGTGTTTGCCTTGTATGGGCACATATGAGTGTGCAGGTATGTGTACACACATATGTGCATGCTTGTGGAGGCCTAAGATTGATATTGGGCATCATCCTCAATCACTTTTCCACATCATTGCTTCTAGACAAGTCTGCAATCAAACCCAGAGCTTCACAACCGGCCTGCAAGACAATGGATGAGTCATGCCAGGAACATAGGTGCAGAAAGCAGTCCTACGCCAGAGTCTTCCTGCTTATGAGTATAACTTTACTTCTGCACATCCTTAGTGAGGAAGAGTAGCACGCAGCTGAGTAGACTTGGAACCCCCCAACAGAATCAGTCAAGGGACCAGGCATACCAAACACTTCATCCAGTTCATGTTTCACTTTTTTCTGGACTTCCGGGTAGGACCCCAGTAGGTATAAGGTCCAGTTGATGGCAGCTGCAGTTGTATCATGACCCTGTGAACATAAAGAAAACAAGCTTTTTAAAAAGCAGAGCTCTGTTGAGATGATTAGGTGTAATGACTACACCTGCTCACCAGGGGGAGAACAGACACATTCAAGGATTCCTTAGCTGGAGGTGGTGGTACACTGTTGCCACCCCGCCAGCACCAATGAAAGAGATTAGGGGAGGAGGAGGACTGTGAGACTGAAGCTACCTGAGCTACATAGTGAGTTAAAGGCCAGCCCTGTCTCAAATAAATAATAACTAATTAATACAAACCTGCAATCCCTTAAAAGTAGAGGTCATGCTTGGAGGTGACATTTAAGTGGATGGCAGTGTGGGGTGCCTTGCTGCGTACCCAGCATAAAGTAACTGGGCTGTAGTGATGAGGAGGCAATTCGAGGGACCCTCTTGAGCTGGATCCTTTAAATGTGAACAGATTCCTAACAGTCCTGAGCCAACTTGTGAGCTTTGCTCTTCTTTACCGCCCTCTAGTGTAAGGTAAGGTAGGCTTCTGCTGTTAAACACCCACAGTGCAGGGTAGGTGGCTCCTTCTCCACCTCATGAAATTGATAACTAGCTTATTTAGTGCTTGCTGATGTAAGCAATATGCAAAGTATTTTATAGAACTAATCTTCACGGCTCCAAGAAATTGTCACTGCTACTATTCAAAAGTTGGAGGTTTATTTTTTTAATTAAATTACTTTCCTAAGGTTGCAAAAGTAGGACCCAACCCCCAGAAAGCCTGACAACAAAGCAGAGCCCACGGTGTCCCTGAAAAACTGTGACGTGGCCTACAGGTGAGAAGACGAACTGGTCAGATTCTAAGTATCCTCTTTAGCTGAAGAGACACAGTAACAGTTAAGAGCTAGATGTTGAAAAGAATGAGCTGAGCCCGTGGAGGGTAAAAGGAGACAAGAAGTACTACCCAAAAGTGAGAGGGATTTTTGGCTGCACAGCCTCTTGCAAAATTTCTGGTGAACCTTAGGCCTTCTTAAATATATATACCTACTCCTATGTCTTCTACCAAAAGTCAGTACTCTTTGAAGTTGATCTAGACATCAGATTCTTAGACTTTATAATTTCTGATGACAAAATTAAAAAGCTTTTAAAGTCATATTATACTGTAGCATCCTATTAATTATTTTAATTTATGCTAAAAATTATAAACAAAATCACTGGGATTCAGATGCTGTTTTTGTCTTGTTTGCTTTGTTTGCATATTTATGAAGTTCTAGGGGGTAGAACCCAGGTTCTGGTACCTGTTAAATTGGTATTGTGCTACTCATCTATATGTATCCTGAGCAATGGAATTTGTTAATGATGCCTGAAATACCCTGGTGTTATAAAATACCTCAAACATGAAGGTGTCAACTTCTTCTCGAATATCTTCAGGGCTCAGCTTCTTCCCTTCCTCATCCGTCACACTTAAAAGCAAGTCAAGGAAAGCTTTGCGTTTATTTTTGGAGGGGACCGAGCCCCTGTCAGCCCCTGTCTGGTCTTTATCTGCTTTCATCTCATTGACCCGTTCAGCAATGACCTGTAGGATTTAAAAAATGTTATACATGCTTCTCTATACATTGATAAGGCTTAATAATAAATTTTACTATAACAGCATGCTAGGTTAATTTTTTGCCTCTAAACCTTTCCTGTTCTGTTTCAGCAACTTAAGTTCTTGTAAAAAAAAAAATACAGCAAAGCCTTGTGTTAATGTTGAGGGGACCATTTGACCAAAGTATGAAAAGCAAACTTAATGTCAGAAAACAAAGCACCATTTGCAAGTATTATTTTTGTAATCTTTCTAACATGGGAATAGAATTGCTGTCTACTAAATCGTACCCTAGAGATGGGAATGAGATAATGAGGAAAAGTTTAAGCGATAGAGAGAATGCAATTATTACACAATGGACTAATCATAGATCACTCTTCACATTACTTCTTGTGTTGGAGAAAAACACCATGCAGATGTGTCGAGTTCCCCCAGGGTTCTACTCCTTAAGCCCATAGTGCTCCATCACTGGGGGCTTGAGTGACTGGCTCTCACCCAGTGCTCTGGTCTCTACTGACAGTCATGTTTTCAGAGATGTCTGCCCATTCCTTGCCACCGCGATCCCCAACATCCATGTTTCTAACCTTCCTTCACTTTTCTCCCTTTTCTCACATTGTCTCACACTTACAACTCAGCATCTTTCTTCTCAGATACTACCACCCACATGGCAGTGAATTTATCATGTGTATTGATGTATTCCCCAAATCACAAGCACTGGCAGGCATCGTGAGACTGTTTGTTTTATATTTATTGACTACATGTCAGTGCATTCACTTGATTTGTTCATACCAACTTTCTGCTTCTTATTGGGCAAGTGAATGATCCTCTCGTGAAGGGACTTGAGTTGAAAGATTCTAAGCTCTTTGACAGGAAAATATTATGTTTTCCTTTATTCTCTGTGGAGAGTAAAGAATTTGTAAAGTACATGATGTCATCTACTCAGTCTGGAATTCATAGATTACTGACACTAATATTAATGTTTCAAACTGAAGGTGAAATTTTCTTATTAAAAAATGACTATTTCTTATTGGCCTGCTTTCACATGATTATATCAAGGCCAACTCAAGACACCATGTCACTTATTTAACGTCTACTGATCACTGATTTATACATTATATGACCTATTGGTGGCAGGGTTTTCCTTACCCTGAAGAAGCAATCTCAATATAAATTAACCAAAATTACAAAACATATTTAAATGGATACTTTTCTACCACATTCAAATATGATGTGTATTTTCAATTAAATTTTGCTTTTTCATAAAAACATCTTTAACTCTAAGATGGATATTCTATGTTCAAAACAAAATCTCTTTCTACTGTATACTTTTCAGCTTGGAAATCAAATAGTTTGTTAAAGGTTCATAACCTGTGAACTTTTTTTGTAGTTATTTAACTCTTATCGGCTGATCTTTGATAGAGACATGCTTGTTTTGTTTATCACTTATTTTCTCAGGTAAAATGTTGGTACTTAGCAAGTGTTTCATTAATTTGAGCTGTATATGTAATTTAAATATAGTACTGAACATATCTTCCATTATGATTCTATTTCCCTTTTATGATACACATTCTCCAATAATCTCACATTTTGGTGTATTAAAAAATTAATTAATTAATTAAAAAATTATGAATTTAAAAACATTCCAGAAGCAGTAAGAAGAAATCATGCGTACAGAATTTTGATCAGGTCTAATGCCACCTAATTCTAAATTTTCTCTATTTTGTCACAATAAACATAAGACTTACATTTTTTGTGAAAGTATGTAGGATCTGAAGTCCTCTTTTGTGTTCTCGTCCTTCTTTAAACATAAGATACCAAAGATCGAGCCAAAGCCAGGGCATCTTTATTCTTCGATATATCATATCACTCATCCTGAGGAAAGAATAAAAACATCTTTTACACCCAAACCATTGTGCCTGATCTTAATGAAAGATGGTTAGTTTTCAGGGCTACTAGAGCTTCATGTTTAATGCTAAATGATGAAAGGATGGGTCAGTACACTTCCAAGGACACCCAAACAAAGCAAGGATTCTTTGGCGTAAGGAATACCAACTCTAAAACATGCAAATGACTTCTGCCTTTGCTTCTCCAGGGAGTTCTCAACTTCCCAACAGTAGCCAGGACCTTTGTACCAAAAGTTGAGATAAAATCTGCCTCACGTCTATGTCACTGCTCAGGAGGGCTAGAAAACAACTCTTCTATAAGAAAGTGAACATTACATAACTCTCTACCACACTGGCTGTTCCCAGCACCTCTGCTAGTTTTAGTCATAGGTCAGATAGATCTCTCTTTATCCCCTTTCCTTCAGCCTAGACCCAGCTTTTTCAAAAGGCCTTTCTTGGTCACTCAGTCTGTGGAATATATCCCTGGTTTCCAACCTGCTATCAACTTCACTCTTTCTTCTTAAGCAAATGTCCCAATGCCTTGGCTGAATCTACGTTCAGTCATAGACTCCCATCCTCTTCTGTTTGTACATCCATTTATAACTGCTTAGTACTTGATGTTATGCCTGACAGGCTACACGTGTTCAATAAATATTTGTTAAACTAAAGTGAAATGAGCAGTGAACATTAAGATAGTATCATCACATCACATCCTGGTCTGCCTTTTGTGGTGGAACAACCTCAAGTGACTTTAAAGTAAAAACCAGTTGGCTTTGAGAACAGTGCAGAAAGCATGGGGAAGGAAGACAAGTGATAGGAATCCAGAATTTAACAGAGAAGAAAAGCAGGAGCACCGAGTACTGCCCACCACCGCTAAGGCTTCAGTTAAACACTAGAGTGTTTCACTTTCCTTATGAATAACTTTAATATGACAGCAATTATCAACCTACAAAAACTATCTATAGCTTCTTTTGCCGTTTAATATTAATGTAACTGTCAGTTAGATCTACCCATCCCACCTCTCTTCCATCATGAAAATAATTTTATTGCAAAAAAAACACAGACTTGCATTGGTTTCTAAGATTAAGAAACAATAATTTTAAATTTCTGTAGCACATATAAATGCTATAATTTACACCGCCAGTCATCTACTGATAAAATACATGACTATGCAATGAGATTAAGTTTTAATTCAATGCTTCATTTTGGAACAATCAAAATCATACAACACAGATGGAAGTGACAAGCAATCAGTAACAACTTTATAAATACTTAAAGTGTTCCACTTACCTGTAAACTGCACGGACATACTCAGAGTCATCATTACTTTGAGCACCAATATTCTTCCCCATTGCTGTTTCTGTGAAAATATAGGTAAGAAACAGTTATAGTTACAACTACAGTTGCAACAGTTACAGTACAGTTACAACTACAACTAACAGTTGTAGTTATCTTGAGTTTATTTTGCAGTGGCAAACAGAAAAAAACAAAAAATCCTGTTCTCTTTTATTTGTTCTTATTTTACCTTTTGTGTTTCCTACCTCCTGTTCCTCCTCTTCCTTTCCTTTGATCTTCCAGGTAAGTAACTCTGGAACTTTCTTACTTATTGCCCTAGGAAAAACTGTTCCCACTCAGGGCACAAGTAGCTCCACTGGAAAGAATTTTGTATCCTCTCTAAAATCCCTCATTTGTCTTCCCACTGCAACTTCTTCTACTAAGGGTTGTTTTACTTTTACAGCATAACTTTAGATACAGACCAATCAGACTTACCACAGATTATATCTAAGGCACAAAGAGTAATGTCAACAAAGCAGTTAAATGCTTCTTGGTTGACGTGTTTTTCCAGCTTAGTGACCAATATATTTGCTTGCTCATTCATAACATCTAAGAAATCTTCCAGAATTGTAAAATGGAAAGTGGGTGTCAACATTTTTCTCCTGGAGCGCCATTTATTTCCAGTGCTACAAACACAGCACAGTATTATCAATTAAACAGTGAAAATCAAAGCAAAGCAACCATGAGCACAGACCAGTCAAAGCAATTCTGAAATAACTTCATGACATACTAACAATAGTTGCTATAGACAGTACACCTGAGCTTGAGTCTGTCAAAGTCACTGCTAGCTGAACTTACCATCCAAGATCTCCTCCCTCATAAGAACAATTTTATTGCAGAAAAACTGCCTTGTGTTCATTTCTAAGATAACAACATAGACATAGAATCAAGTATTTCTACCAGATAGCTTTGGAAATTGAACTGACTTACCTTGTAAGAAGTCCTAGTCCAAGCCATGGCTCCAGGAACTTGTACATACACGATTTGTCAATTTGCTTTGAACTGGTTAAAATGACCTTTAAAGAAAGAAAAAAAATGAGAGAGACGTCAAGACACTTGCTATTATTTAATGATAGCTGGCTAGCTCGTGCCTCCTTTCTAATGCATTTATAATATTTTCATGACATTTATTTTCTCTGGGGTTCATTTCATTCCTGTGACTCAGAGAAATCCAATTACAGTTGTGTTATGTACGGAGTTGCTATTCGAGTGTGGGAGCTAAAGAGAGTTGAAGAAAACAAAGATGGTTCCCTGGCGCCTGGTGAGGCTGGAGAATGAAGGCACAAAGTGGATCCGGAGGAACCACGTGGGAGTGGTGGAAATCCTGTGATCCCTTCAGGCATGGAGCTTACTGTGGTCTGAAAGCACTTATGAAGCTCAGGATATAGGCTTAAGCTGGACATAGGCGCCTTCAGCAAACAGCTCACATTAGGAGCCATGTGTATGATCAGATTACCTGGGATTAGAAGGGAAGAGGATCGAGGGCACAACACAGATGGCTCCCCAGGCTTCTAGCTCCAGTCCTCTATGCTGGAAGGATCCTTGTAAATACCACGCCTACTTCTACTAGGTACCTAATGGCCAGAGTCTTCACCTCATTTTCTATGACTCAGGATTTTGGAATGTGGAACAAGAACAGATATCCCAATATTTCCACCACAGTAACGAGGAAAGACAAATCTAAGATCTAAGCAACTCTATACTTAATTACAAAAAGAAGCTCTGTGACCCAAATCTTTATCTTACAAGACAGTTTCTCCAGCGGCACAATCACAAGTGCAGGGAAGGCAAATGTTCTAGGGATTAATTTCTGTAGCAAACCAATAAGTATCTACTTTAGAAGTACCGAAATCATATGCTTTTTAAAATGTGATAAATTTATCACTGTTATAACAGAGATCCTAAACATCTTGGTGAACACTCTTATTATTCTTATTTTTGACTCTTAAATTTGCCTGGTGAGCCAAGCTGAGTGGTAGAAGCCCATTATCCCAGCTACAAGGAAAGCCGAGGGAAGAAGATTATAAGATCAAGGCCAGCCTGGGGCTGCGTAGTGAGTTGAAGACATGCCTGGACCACTTAACAAGATCCTATCTCAAGATACAAGTTACAAAAAGGGCTGAGAATAGCTCCATGGTAGAACATCATCTAGCATGTATTAGGCCCTAGGTCCCCCCCCCCAAAATATATATATATGTAAAGGACTATGTTTGAAGTCCTTCTTACAAAGGAGAGTGAGTATATTGAGACTAGAAGAATATGTACAGGTCTGGAGAGATGACTTATGGATTAAGCCTCTGTCTGGTAAACAGAAAGACATCAGTTCAGATATCTGATCCCACCTAAACACTCCAGGTAGAAACGACACCCAGCTGCATTTCTGGCCCTGGAAGGTGGAGCCTGAGAAACCTCTAAGTAAAACAATAAGGAGGCAGAGCAATCCATGATGATTCCTGATGTTATCCTTGAGCCTCCACAAACACATACTGTGCACTCTGATACACATAGACACAGGAAGGAAGGAAGGGAGGGAGGAAGGAAGAAGGAAGGAAGGAAGGAAGGAAGAAGGAAGAAGAAGGGAGGGAGGGAGGGAGGAAGGAAGGAAGGAAGGAAGGAAGGAAGGAGGAAGGAAGGAGGAAGGAAGGAAGGAAGGAAGGAAGGAAGGAAGGAAGGAAGGAAGGAAGGAAGGAAGGAAGGAAGGAAGGAAAGGAGGGAGAGAGGGAAGGAGGGAGGGAGGGAGGGAGAGAGGAAAGGAGGGAGGGAGGGAGGGAAGAAGGAAGGAAGGAAGGAAGGAAGAAGGAAGAAGGAAGGAAGAAGAAAAAAGAAGGAAGAAGGAAGGAAGGAAGGAAGGGAGGCAGGGAGGGAGGGAGGGAGGAAGGGAGGGAGGGAAAGAAAGACTTGCAGCTTTATGGGGAGGTTTGGTCTTCCCTTAGATTCCAACTACATCCAGAAAGCAATAAATGGGGCATACCTCAATCTGAAATATTTAATGATTCTTTGGACTGAGTCAAATGAAGTTTAAGGACACACTTACTGCATATGCGCTGATGGAATCTCACAGAATAGCATACATAGTGAAATATCTGCCACAACAGTCACACACCCACCTCCACATTTTCTGCATTGTACAGGGCTACCATGGGCACTGGCCCAACCCAGAGTTTAAGCAATGGATGGTGTCTGTAGTCTTCTGTGTACTGAATTATCTGCTGAAAAAAATCTGGGGAGAGAAAAGCATTTTATTTTAAATTCAGCCATGAGGAGGAGACTATGTTATTTGTATTGTACAAATGTGCATATCTTCTTTCAACAAACACAAAGGCATGCGATATGCGGATATGCGACCCTAAATTAAAAGCAGCTGGTGAGAGGGCACATGAAAACCCTTACATGTTTTGCAACTTTCCTGTAACTCTAAGGTTATTCCAAAATATTTTCCACTTCAAATAAATATAATATAATGTGGTTAACCATGATAGTATAGTTCTAAGGTTTTGATATAATGATTAATATGTCGGTGCCTATTGTCACAGAGCTAATAAATGGTGAAACATGGATACGTACTGAGACTCCAAAACATGATGTTGTAACTAACCAGCCCCTTGGACAAGAGATTTCAAATCTTTCTTGGATTAAAAAGGCTGTCAAAATTGCATCAAAAAGCCTGTGTCGAGTCAGTAGTGTGGAAACACTGTGCTGTACATTACCAGTCTGCCTGCCTTGCATGGGGGGAAGGGCAGAGGGAGTCTGAATATCTGTCTTCAGGGAGTCAGATCTAAGAGGGCTACGGGGCTAAGGCAGGCATTGACAGGATGCTCTGGAAAAGCAGGATATGAGAGTTTAGAAGTCAACTGGAAGATACACGCAATACTCATCAGTGAGATTACCGAGACCTGAATTTGGACATTACCGTAGAATGAAGGGCATGACTTCTTGTACAAGGGACCCTTTGACTCTGAACAGAGATTACAACATCTGCTATCCCCAACTTCCCTGAACTCAACGTTGGACAAGTCACAGCTCAAGAAATGAATCATTGGAAAATAAAAGACTGTAAAAAGTTGTAGATGTCGATCTAGAAATTTGGCCATCGTTAGTTAACGTCAGTCAATCCTTAAAAACGTTTCTACAGCACAGTTGCCTTTTCAAGGGAGAAAATGGGAAAGCTGAAAACCCTTAACTTTGAGAGTCATAAATAACTTCTTGAATAGGTTTCATAATTGCAAGTTGAGCAATGTTTTATTCCTTCACTAAATCTAGTACATGTCTGAAGAATAAAGAACAACTGAAGATAGCCATGTATGGTTGTTCTTAGTACTCAAAAAAGTCACTCTAAGGAAAATAAGAAGTTTAACATGCCCAAAGTCTGCTTTTATTTTTTGCGTGTGTGTGCTCATGTGTGTACGGGCATGTGTACAAGGGTGCCCTTAAATGTGTGTACATGTGGGGTTCAAGGGTGACATCTACAATAATTCTGGAATGTTCTTTCTCTGTATTGCTTTGCTTTGGGGCTCCCTAAGCTCTGCCTTCTAAGGTGAAGGTCATAGCTGCATATATATTTTTTTAAAGTGGGATCTGGGATCCTATCTCAGGTTCTTTTGTGAACTGAAGGATTTAACTCCTAAGTCATCTCCCCAGCCTGGTCTTAATCGCTAACAATTTTAATTGTCAGACTCTCCCTATGTATGATGAGACTTTCTAAGGGTAAAGTTGGGGTTCAAAAGCCATCATCCTAAAAGACACTATTCAAATCCCAAACTTTATAAGTCTAAATAGAAGAGATGGCTCAGGGGTTAAGCCTCTGCCTTGCAGGCAGAAGGTCCTGAGTTCGGATCCTAGACCCCACGTATAGACACCGGGCAGAAGTGGGGTCAGCCTGCGCCTCTGGTCCTGGTAGGGCGGAGCCTGTGAATCCCGGGGCAGAGTAAACAAGGAGGTGGAGGCAGTCCATGGGGGTTCCCGAATTCGCCTGTGGTTCTACACACACACACACACACACACACACACACACACACACACGCACACACGCACACACGCACACACGCACACACGCACACACAATTGAATATATAATAATAAAAAAATTAAAAAAATGAAATTCTAAAAGAACAATATCTAAAATCCAAAATACTAAAAAATTAAAATCATAAAAGAATAATTATGAAAAAATAAAATTATTTAAAAGACAGTTCCTTGCATTTCCAAAAGGCAATTTATGTGAAACACAGAAACAGACACTATCAGAGGTCACCTATGCTCTAAAATAAGCACTAATAATGCATATTCTTGCAATCATAAGCATTCGTACATATATTAACAGGTATGAACAGACGAACTGTGTTTACCAAGAAGTAGGTAAAAAACAAACTGTATTAAACACATATCACTGGAATTGTGTGCACCCAGCTTCCAATTGCTGGCCTCTGAAATACTATGACACCCAGAAAGTCTTAGGATGAGATGAATCAAAAACCACAATGGTAGCCACTGGTCACACAGGCAAATGTTCAAAAAAGTGATCTCAGGAATTGTTTCTTTTCACAGGATCTCTTTACTCACTGAGAATGCTTCCATGTTCTTCCATACATGCATGATGCCTCCACGCAAAGTCAATGGTGCAATAATAATGCACCTGGGTTGAAGCACATATGCAAAAAAATGCATAAATGAATTAGAATTCAATTCATGTGTCAGAAATGATGCAAAGGAAAAATGCATGCATAACAAATTGGAAAGGGAAGGTGGAAAAACCCAAGTGCTGGCCTAAGGCCTTGAAGTTTTAAGGCTGGCAAGCCTGGAGTTCTGCTGTCCTAGTTCAGAAAGAGACAGAAATGAAAACGAAAGATCCTAAGAGCTTTTAAGTTAATGTCAGCCTGTAAAACAACCAGTGATACCTTATTTAAGGAAAACGGTTATGGCCCAGGTTCCTTTAAAATTATAACATTATGGATGTATCTTTTTGGTTCTGAGTAGCCCATGAAAATTAAAGGCTAAGATCTAATTCACTGGCCCTAATGTGAAATTTCAAATACCAGCATTTTTTTTTTTTGCAGTTTTCTAACTTAAAATGATTTTTTTCCCATTTGCAGAAAGTAAATTTTATATAAAACATACTTTTAAAAGATTATTTCAATTGAAAAATCACTCTTTAGTAAATAAGACTTTTGACACTTGCCATGTAAATTTGCTTCAATGTCGGAACAGTACAGTTTACTGAGTTTTTGTCTGAAACGTCTTCAGAAGGGCTCAAGCATAATGGTCAAGAAGGTCAAAAGTACATAGTGGCAAAGTCCTCGGCTGTCTGGACACGATGGTGAGGACCCGCAAACGAAATGCTAGTTTCTTATTTTACAAAGCAAAGAGCACCAAGCTCAGAGGTATTTGCCATGTTTCAGAGAAGTGTGAATCTTCAAGGCGTTGCAAGGCCATACAGAAGAGACTAGGGACTTGAGACAGCAGGAAAAGGAGAAGAGAAAAAGCAGAAGGCCAGAGGCTGAGAAATACTTCAATCTGTTGTGTATGCATGCACACACACGCTGGTTTCTGGATTGTTTTTTTACATTGGTAAGCCAGACACCGAACAATTTGGCTAGTGACCAAGAGATGCACAGAATTGGAAATCTCTTCTCCAAGGGGTGACAGATTCTTGATTCTCCTCACAGCCAGTTCCCGAGTTCCGGGGTTACAGGCTAATGACCCAGAGGGCTTGGGGAACCCATCAGCCTTGCAGTCTGGGTGCACCAGATACCTTACCTGTGCTGCTAGGCTTCATCATTAGTGCATGTCCCACCAAAGGGTAGGCGCGCGCGACCGATGGGATAGGTCTCATTTGCATCCATTTCCTGGCGTAGCTCGCCACCATCTGCCCGACACTAAGGAGGAGGGTGGCCCCCGCCAGGGAGACGGCGCTCGCTGCGCCCCAAAACAACAGCTTCGACCCGATCACCCCCAGCCACAGCCCGATCATCTTTCTCTCTCTCTCTCTTTCTTTTCTTTCTCTCTGTCTAGCTCCGGTCGGGCGAAGCAGATGGCGATCAGGAAGGCGGGGCCGTGGCCGTGGGAAGTCTAACTCCAAGGTCAAGTGCGAGAGTTTCGGGGAGGAGTTCCAGGACCCCCGGATGCTGGCCCTGGGGAATGAGGAAGGAAGGAAGTGGGGGTGTAGCAGCAGCCGCAGCCGCAGCCAGACGGGAGCACAGGGTTCCTGCGTCCCCGCCCCTAGAGAGCGCCGCGGGGTGTCGCGGCTACGCAGCCTCAGGAGCTACGCCCCATGCCCTGGTCTCTCGGGTGCAGACAGAAAGCTGAAAACCGAAACCTCTTCTGAGCCCAAGTTCCTACTTGAAGGAACTTAAAGGGGGTGGGGTGGGAGGTGGGAGTCCATAAGGCAGTTTTGGGGTGCAGAAGAAACTAGATAGAACTCACATCCCCAAGTCTGGGCGCCTGAGGCCAGCGGGTGAGTAGAGATTAGGGTTATAGTACTTGGCTGTGGGTTTGGCGGAATCCTGGTTTTTATAAACTGTTTTAAAGAGGAATAAAGAAGCAGCTGGGTTGAAATTCAGTGTTCGGAGTCCAAAATTAACTCTTCTTGCGCAACCTGCAACACTGCGGTACCGGTGGAGACTGGCTGCCCCCGGAGGTGGGTCGCAGTCTGGCTTCTGCCTCAAAGACCGTACCCAGTAGTTACCTTTCTGGATCCAGAGGAGTTTCTGTCATAACCTCAGGACAGCCAGCCTGCCAGTGTGTGTCAGCTGACGATTGAGAAATGACAGCATATGACCAAATACCCTCTAGGCCACAGAACCAGAACCTCAGGGCACGAGAAGGGGAAAGTAGGGAATGAAGGGCGATAGTTAGGTATAGTTGTGCACTTGACTGCTGAAGGTGGAGCTTAGGGTACAGATGTGAAGAATTAGTAGTTGACTTAATTAGGCCTTGAGCAAGCAAATCTACAGGAGATTGTCTAATTGATGGGAAGACCATGGTGGGTGGGACAGGTCTCTGGACAGATGGAGGGAGCAAGGTGTGAGTTGGCACACTTGGTCATATTTGGGCAGACATGCTTCCTGACAAGCGAGGTTTGCCCCCCTCTCAACAGCCCTGTGATACAGTGTGGTCAGTTCCCTTGGCTCCTGGTGTTGGTATGAGCTGTCCTGCCAAACTGGACTAAGAATCACACAGTCATAAACCAGAATAAAAATTTAGCCATTTTGTCCTGAATTTATCAGCAATAACAGGCAAAATGCTACAGAGAGTTTCAGAACCGGAGGGAGGGGACGTGGGATGCTAGGAGAGGAGACTATGGTAAGGAAACAGTAGCCGGGCAGTATAGTGGGAATGGAGATAGGGCTAAGCCTGCGGGAGGCAAAGGCTCCCAAAGAAGCTGCTGGAATTCTGTCCAGGGACTGTGCTTCCTCACTAGAGGGCCCCAGCCCTGACCCCGATTTCCTTGTCTACAATCAGTACTTCTGAGCTAGTAGTGGGCTAGTGATGAGCCTTTCCTAATAGGGAAGTCCCTGAGCACTAGGTAAAATGCCAACAAAGATGAGCTCGGAAGGATGCGTTTTCCTCAATAGTTTTCTTACAGCTACCGCCACCTGCAGGCCTCTCTGATGAGGCCAAAGCATACCCTAGGCTTTTCTCTAGTTTTTTTTTTTTTTTAAAGTCATTAGTATGCAGTGGCATGGTAAAAAGATGCATAAATATGGAGTGAAAGAACAAAAAATGGCAAAACAGAGTACATGTTATTACATTATTGTTACATTGGTATGTAATTGCAATATGTTGCATTGTGTATGCATTTGCATATTAATAAATAATGCTAGCATATTATACAGCATAATATTATCCATAAGGTTGCTTGTTTTCAAGTTTCCTGTTATAAGCAATCATGCATGCACATAATCTTAGACATCTTTTGAAACAATTATGTAACATTTCTATTGAGCATATGCTGAGAAATTTCTAGTGATACAATATATATATTTACATATATGTTTATATCTTTAATATTAGCTCCTTCTTATCCAAAGTTATGTCAATATACTAAATTTCTTAGTGTGAGTTAACTTATTCTTTGTTATTTCGGCCCATCTGTATTCATTAAAAGTATCAGCGCACACACACACACACACACACACACACACACACACACTTTCCTAACAGGATTCTGAAGCTAATTAAGTAAAATATAAAAGTCAGTTTGGAAAGACTTCCATCTTTACAATAGCAAATCTTCCAATCCATGAACAGGGTATATATCTTCACTTATTTGGGACCTCTTTAAAATGTTCTATAGCTTTTATTGGAGAGCTTTTACCCATTCTTATGGGCAAGTTTACATGTCAGCTTCGTTATTGGTGCCCAGGTGTTTGGTCAAAAACTAGGATGAATGTTGTTGTCCAAGTATATGTTAGAAGTGTTTAGTATTGAAATAAGCAAGCTAGTCAATATGTGGATGGTCCTTTGCAGCTCAACAGCAAAGAATGAAGGTGATGGAGCAAGAAAAACGTTTATTTCCTTTTCAGTTTACCTGTCCTGCCCACGGATTCAGAATCAATGTTGCTACCTTACTTCTCACTGAATTCCCAGGCTTCTAGATTGCGCTCCTGATGTCAAGCTACCAGCTCCATTTGTCCCGAAGTCTTTCCTAACTCTCCATATACAAACCTTATTCAGTATTTCTGAAGAACTCTGATGAATCTATTATCAATAAATTTATTCCTACATTTTCCTATTTTGGATAATATTTCAAGTTGTTAGTACATATAATGCAAATGACTTCTTATATTGACTTTATTTTCAATGATGCTGCTAAAATCACATATTTTTAAAGATATGGAGTATTTTGAATTTTTTACCTCATAATCATTTTATCTATGAAAAATGTTTTTTTTTCATTTTTTTCCCAATTCTTGAGATCTTTTAATAATTTAATCTTGTTCTGTTGGGCTACCTAGGATGCCTTTTGTGGGAATGAATAATAGTATTGGCATTTTCTGTTGTCTCTATTAGAAGGTAGTGTGGTTCAATTTTTTTTAATTAGGAAGATTGCTATACATTTTTACAATTTTTAAATATTCATTATTAGATGACAGTTTTTCTTGTCTTTCTTCTTTGCCAAGAATCAATTTATCAATGGGCAATTATTTTTTCTTTTCTGGTATGTGTGTATTTGTCTGTGTCTATGTATCTCTGTGTGTGTGCGTTGTATGTTGTGTATGTGTGTGTGTCTATCTTTGTGTGTCTTTGTGTATGTCTTTGTGTGTGTGTGTGTGTGTGTGTGTGTGTGTTTTAGACAAAGTATCTTTGCTGCTACATAGACCTGCTGGCTGTAACCTGATGTGTGGGATTTTCACATCTCCACCTTCCATTTTCATAGCCCAAGTGTGTGGGAGTACACACACTTGAGCTATTACATCTTACTTTTACAAGGGTTCTGAAACTCCAGTCATTAGGTCTATAATGCATCTCTGAACAAACTCTCTCTTTTAAAAGATTATCTACTAAGAAAAATTATGTTTGTTTCCTTTACATTGTCTCTAGCACTGGTTAATTTTTATATGATAGAATAAACTTGGATTTCTGAAGTAAGTATACTTTGTATGATATACATTATCTATTTCAAATATTACTGACTTGATTTGTCATGTTACATAGGAGTTTGTTATCTCTGTTCAATGTTGAAGTCTGCCAGTGATTTACTTTTCTTTGCCACATTCTTATCAGGTTTGGTATCAAGGTCGGAGTGGCCCTAGGAAAAGGGTATGATTGTGAAGAATTGTTTTCATGGTGCGATTTTTTTGTTTACGTATTTGCAAGGAATAACTGATGAAATCATCAGACCTTGGAGCTATTTTTGTAGGAAGGCTTTAATGATAGATTTAAGTCTCATAGATACAAGTCTTTTTGGATTTCTGTTTCCATTTTTGCATTAAGTGTTATCTGTCAAGGAGTTTTAATGTTTCACCTAAACTATGACAATGTATTATTCATGCATGATAATTATGTTTTTAACATCTCTAGTAGCATTTATTGCCAAAACTGATTTTGTATTATCATTTTTCCTTTCAATTTGAAAAATCTTTTTTAAGGTAAAAAGATTTGGCAATTTTTTTTATTTTTATTTTTTTGTTCTTTGGTATGCATTTATCATCCGCTGGTTCATGGTTCACTACATAAGCAGCAATGGTAGCTTAAAAGTACATCACCTAGTGCTGTAGACTATACAGGGCTTGAGTGTCCTCTAAGGTTCCACAAGATAATCACCTGGCAAGAAACAGGCATCATGGAGGTGCAGCGGATTGTCTATGTGATCTGTCTCTCCTTGTCATGCATCTAACTACATTCATGGAGCTTTCACCTTAATGTGTTTCCTAACTCTAAACATTTCTCTAAGTCCCCACTTCTGAACACCACAGGTTGATTAAGTTTTCACATTAAATATTATCCATGAAATCTCAGAAGACACTCAAGCCATATCCACCTCAGGACTTTGCCAGCACAACAGAGTCTGACCCTGTGACCTGATATCTCCTGAACCATTAGCTGAATAAACATTTTTTCTTTATAAGTTGTTCAGCCTGTGGAATCGTGTATTAAACAGAGACAAGAATGAATATATTTAATGATACCATAACCACTTTAGTTTGTGTACGTACACTATGATATAAACTATAAAATCCCTTTACTACACACTCAGAATGTGAGGTGACACGCTGGAATGAAAAGGCAATACCACATCATAATACAAATTCCGCAAATCCAGCAAAGCCGAAGCAGGGGAGTTGCGGCCTGGCAAAGCCAGCTTGATCCTAGGCTGCTTTGAAATGTGACCATAACAAAGTCGCCCACTTCGAAGCTGTGGGGAGACATGACTTGGGTAGCAACCTGTCTCCTTTTGTCTCTTTCAGATAAGACTGCTTACGCTTGGTTTTGACTTCTCAAGAGTTCATTGCATGTCACATAAAAATCCACAGCTTCCTGGTTTTCCCAGGCCCTTGGCACATGCTGATGCAGGGTTATTTAGTTTGTCTATCAACAGTAAACATTTGGGAAAGTCTGGGCTGCAAGTGCCTATCAACAATATGCAGACCACCGGATTCTAGCTTTTCTTCCGCATATTGTCTTTGTTTTGTTTTGTTTTGTTTTTCTTCTTGTGCTGTCCCCACAGAGCAATGGTGCGTGGATTATGGTGAAAATGTATTATTAAATTACATATGACTGTGTTGCCAATTGTGTTTTACCATCTACTCTGCCTTCTTTCAGTCTATAACATGTTTCTTCCCATTCTCCCTCTCCCCTGGTAATCTATATTTTGTCTCATGATACTAAATACTCTAGGTACTTTGTGTCTGGGACATGATATGGTATTTGGCTTTTGCGATCCAACATTTATGTGCCAAAATGTTTTCCAGATTTTTCCATGCTATCTGCAGGATGTGTCATAGTAAGGAGAAATATTATTATAGCACATACATGTTCACCATATTTCATTTAACGACTCATCTTTTTAAAGATAGTTTATTTATTTATTTACTGTGATGTGTGTGTGTGTGTGTGTGTGTGTGTGTGTGTCAGAGGGCACTGTGTGTCCTTGTGGAGGACCAAGGGTGACTTCAGGAATCATCCTGGGTCTCTTCTTTCTCCTTCTTGCTTTGCTCTGGGATTTCCCAGGCTCCACCCACCAGAGCTGGAAGTGCAGGCCTCCACTGGTTCTGTCTGGTGTTTTTAACATGGGACCCGGCATCCGAACTCAGGACTTTCTCCTTTCATAGCAGAGTCTTAACCCCTGGTGGGCCTTGGGGGTTGTACCATCTCTTAATTGCCAATAATGCTGTTAGGAGATGATGTACAATTCCACAAGTTTTGATACACTACATTTTCATTGTCATCGTACCTAAAATATATAATTTCTACTGAGATTTCTTCTTTAGCTCACAGATCATTTAAAATTCTCTTGTGTAGCATTCACACATTTGTGGGTTTGCTGGTCGTCTACTACTTTTTTTAGGTTTTTTTTTTCCACATCAAAGAGCATACTGAGCAATTTCAATCCTTTGAAAAGTATAGAGATTTGCTTCACATTTGCTTTGATCTCCTTCACTATTTCACAGATATTTGTAAAGAATCTTCCTGGTTTTGGTACAGCATTTTATGTGTATGGACTCTGTCAAGGGCACAGCTTGAGTTCTGCAATAAAATCAAACACACTTTGTGATGTGGATGTGTGTGTTTCTACTTTTGCTTCCAGATTTGCTTTATGAATATTAGTCTATATGATTGGTATATACAAATTTAGCATTTGCTATTATGAAAGATGCTATTTTATTTTTGAAAATAGTTTTGCTTATTAGGATATGTTATCTATATCTTAATAAAAATCATACCTACTTTATTTCATTTAGCATTTGAGTATGGAGCCTTCTTCTATCCATTTGCATTCAACCTGTCCCTATAGTTTCTTTCAATATGTATTTCCTAAAATCAGTTATAGACAATATAGTATTTTTAAATTTCACTTGATTATCTTAGTTTGTAATGTTAGATGATTTAGTATATACTTTTCGGTATACTTATTCTTTGTGTTTGTTCCATATTTATTTATACCTTTTTCCAGGTATTATTTTCTTTTAGAAAATGATTTCATTGTTTCAACTATTAGCTTATTAATTCAGCATAGTTTCTTTATAAAACACTTGACCTAAACAGAGGTCGTGGTCATTTTACTTCTGTTTCAAGTGTTTTGAGGACTCACTTATATCAAATTCACCCTGCCTTCCAGAACAGTCCTTCAAGATTGTCAGCTCAAAATCTGAGGCAGCTTATTGGGAAAGTCAGAGAATCAAGGATGTTACTTTTGTTTCCCTTCATCTCTTTGCTTCATTCTGTTAGGATTAAATCCCTTGATTGGGGGGAAAACTTCAAACAAAAGATATCCTCAGTATCACTTTCTTATCTACCAAATTGCTTCTTCAAATGCCCTCATACGCATAGGTTGTTTCTTGTCTACTTGTAGCTTTTAGAGTTGTCAGAAGAAATGAGTCTTCTAGAAAGACTTGACCATGCCTCCTATCTTCAATTCTGTCTTCTTATCCTCTCCTGGACTACTAGTTAGTAAGTTTTTTTGCCTAGTTCATTCATTAAGAGATTTTTGATTAATTCATTGCCTTAGTCCATTGTTGATCACTATGACTAGATGCCATAGACTGCATGACTTGTGAACTGAGGTTTATTTAAGTCGTGGGTAGAGACGCTGAAGGTTGAAGACTGAAAGGTTGTTTCTAGTGAGGAATTTCTTCATGGCGGATACTATCTTTTGAGACCTATGTGGCACAGGGCATCACTGGGCAAAACAGAGCAAATGTGCTAGCTGAAATCCCATCTTTTTCTAAGGTCACTAATTGTATGATGGAGGTTTGTCCACTATGACCTCATCAAATTTTAATTACCTCCTGAAGGTTCGGTCTTCAAATTCCATTAATGTGTAATTTTATCATTTTAGAAGATTAAGTTTCCAATGTAGGGAATTTGGGGGCACATGCCCTCCATGTGTCCAAACTCTCTCCAACTTTAACCAAGCTGACTTGTCATCAACATTCAACATAATTCGAATCCCACACTTCCTTGCTAAAATTCTCCTCTCTTCAACTTTTAGAATTACACATTTATCTTGATTTTTATTCTCCCTTATCAGCTACTTACCTTGTTACAATAAGCTTTGGATTAGACTTGTCCAATTATATGCTAATGTAGATACTAGAGATTACTTAAAGTAGGATATGCTAGGTTATAGAATATTGGGTAGTTGAGTACATCAAGTACTTTTTTTTTTTTACTCACACTGCTTTTAATCCATAATGGGACCTAAGAACATTTATCCATGGTGACAGTTCCCAAATTTACAACTCCAGTCTGCCCTTCTCCAGACCATAGCTAGCTATGCAAATGCTTTGACATCTTCACTTAACCATGGAATAGGCACGTAAAACACTGTGTTCCAGTATGCTTAACTTGTTCTTCTTGTACTCTTTCCAACTGCAGTAAACATCCTTGCAACACTTCAAAGTGATAAATCAGAAGCTTTGGAGTCATTCTCCATCTGCAGTCATATTTCATATCAAATCATATGTGCTCACATTTGAAAATGTATCTGAAAACCTGGAGCTCCTCATCCATCTGACTGCTGTCATCTGAACCATAATCATTTCTTGCCAGATGAGATTCCTTTGTCCTTAGAACTTCAGTAGCTTTATAATGCAGATAACTAACCATTTCTCATAAAAGGATCTTAATCTCTCAGAATCCACCACTCCCTGATGTCACCATATAAGCCATCCTGTTGCTATAATCACAGCACCTTTCACTTGTGTTGTAGTAATGCTCCTGCGTGTCATCTCCTCACTCCAGAGTCCTTTTTCTCTGAGCCAGTTACAGAGTTTCTTTTCTTACCTTTGGGTCTTTGTTGTACACTGCCTCTGAAATACAACCTTATCTGACTGCTCCATCTCAAACTGTACTCTGTCACCTTTTCTGGTCTTGTTTCATCATAACACTCATTGTTAAGTGACCTTACACTGTGTTTCTATTTATTTCTCTGCTATTTATTTCCTCCATGAACTGTAAGTTCTTTGAGAGCAACAACTCTACATTGTTCAATCGATGGGAAGAACACTCACACAAAGGGCTTGATACTTGAAGAAACAGTAAATCTACAATGGTTACTATGTAGAAGTGTTGTCTGAAACAGAGGTTATGTTGGGGTATTCATTAAATATAAAGTAAATATCTGTCTCTGTCTCTCTCTGTGTGTCTCTGTCTCTCTCTCTGTGTCTCTGTCTGTCTGTCTGTCTCTCTCTCTCTCTGTACTTTCACTGAAAGAAATTTATTGTACTTAGAAATAATTAAATAAGCTAGGTGTGGCCATGCATACCTGTAATCTCAGTCCTTTGGTAGTAAAGGCAGGAGAATCAGAAGTTCATTCTTAACTCTATAACATGTTTCAGCCTAACATGGGACACATGAGGCCTTGTCTGAAAAAAAACTGAAGGAAAAATTAAATAAATGCTTATGTATAAGGAACCGTAAAGTGAGAGATAGATGCATAAATCATATCAGAGCCATGAATACAATGATTCAGCTGGTTTCCACTCTTTCCTCTGCTGCAGAAGTGCTGTGGGCAGAATAAAGGAGAAATGGCCAGTGATCTCAACAAGATTCTAGGCTCCTCTGGCTTTGTTTTTCTATGGTGAAGACCAGCAATAACTCTAGTCTCAAAAGATTAATTTCCCAACATCTACAAGTAAACCATGATTCTGACTTCTAAAGAAAGTGATAAGATGCATTCATGAATTCAGTGAATTTCTGAAAATTCTTTTAACACTTTGATATTTTATTAAAAATTAAATAATTAAAAATTATCCATCATTTTAATAAAACCATGACAACAAAAATATACTGAAATGATTTATGATATTAAAAAAGAACCTCTCAATTAGTGAAAAAATTCCATTCTAGTTCAGAGCAACATGAACATGGATACTTCCTTGCATATTACATTTATAAATCCAGCAGTTTTCCATCCTCTTTTCTTGCATTACTTATGTTTAAATTACTTCATTTCTTCTTTGGTTTTTAATAAATTAAGATGCTTTAATCAATGTAGTCACTAACCTGCACTTGAAAATTGATGTCAAAAGTAATTAATTTCTTTGTTTTACCAGAGAAATTCTAAGATTCATTTATGAAAGTAGAATGCTGTAAAAAACACTCCTTCAGTGTTTTCCTTTTCAGTTTAAAAAGTACCAACCTAGCATAAGCAGTGTCTCCTAATCTATAAATGTCATTTGACCAATAGGTAAGATGTTTTTAACACAGATAGGAAAATAAGTGCTAAGAAGGCTACTTTTAGAACCAACAAAAGCTCTGAATCCTTATATAATCCCTTATAATAATTTATTTTCCAATCAAAATATGCAGAACATAAAAATTTTAAATCCTGGTTCTTCGTTGGAAGCATTGATTTGCCAATATAAATAATGGGTTCTCAACTGCAAACCTCTGAAGCCAGTTGTAGAGAAGCTACTATAAAAGAGCATCAGCTTTTCTCTAAGAAAAAAGATATCTTGGACACACGGTCTTATTGTTAGATGATCTATCACCAATCTCCCTTTTCAGAAGTCTGCATTGAGGAGAGAAGTAGACGGACGATGCCGAGACATTGTTATGAAGTATGCTGTGTGGTTAACAGAGCAGACAGGCAACTTTCTAAGCTGTGGCTGTGAACCACAGAGCAACCAGCCATCTTGTGAACAGGCTTCCAACTATTCACATGTCCAGAAATTCCTCTGTTTGTAGAGTAGCTCCAAGAAGACTAATACTTTCTCTTAAAAGTTCTCATATCTTACCCATAGGAATAATTTACACAGTTCTCAAATTCTTTGATCTGTTAGGTATGAGAAACTGAGCACTAGGTACGCTCTCCAGGGCTAAGGAGTTAAGAGTTCCCTAGGCAGCCGTAGAAAAAGTGATGCATCCAGTTTCTATTCCCTAGTGTTCTGCTGCACAAGTGCCTGGGCACACACTAAAGGAAAAATGACAGTGATCTTGGGGAATGATTCCAGGCTCTTTTTGGTTTTGTTATTCTAGGATGAAGACCACTAGCTCTAATTCTAGCTTCAACAGATAAATGTCCCAACATCTACAACCATGATCCTGACTTCTTAAAGCAAGAAGTATGTCTGAAAAAAATTGACATATGTTTATATGATATATACATACATATGCACATGTGTATAAAATTCCATTTTGGATTAATGCAATGTGGATTGATACACTGCGTTTATCTGATAATATCAAAGAAGAAAGCATGCTGATTAGAGGCACAAGACTATGAAAGTGAGTCAGGATCTCCTGCCAACTGACATTTCTTTGTCACATGCTTCTTGTCTTTTTCCTTGGCAATGTCAGATGGGGACACATGGTCTGCAGAAACACAGAGCAGGGGACAAAGACAGAGGTAGAGGGTCTGCTACTATAAGCAAAGGGGTCAGGCTTACTGTAGAAGTGACCTCTTAGCTAGATGAGCAGGGGAATGTGATAGAAATGCCGATGATAAAAGCTCCCAGCCCAGTTGGGGGAACATTTTAAAATACTAAAGATGGACCACACACAATGGACTTTAATTATGCTCATATTCAGCTTTGAAAGTCAACAAATACATAGTACTCTTCAGGGCACTGTCCGAATTTAACAAGGACAAGTAGTTTACTATTGTGCTTTAACACAGTTGGCTCGTGAGACATCCATGAGTAAATCATTTCATACTAAAGGCATGAGGAGTCATTATGAAACTCATCTCTTTATACAATGAATTAATGCTAATTATATTTTAAGCCAGCCCAAGGAGTACATGATCAGAATCTTTTTCACTGGACAGGCTGTCTTAAATACTAGATTTTTTTTAAAGAGATACCTCTTAATTATTAGGGTCTCGGTGACATACTTAAAAAAATTAGACCAAATCTATGGGAAGGTAGAGTTACAAAATGACATATTCTTAGACAATATACTCAAATTATTACTGTATGACCATTGTATGTAGAACTGATGAAGGGAGGGAATTTCCACACATATCAGGGGCTTTGAAGCAAAGCCACAGAAACCTTGGGAATGCTTCCAAAAGGAGAGTCTGACTTCTCTTCTCTTTATAAAGCAAAGTGCTTAAAATTAAGGTCATGTTCCTTTGTGTTTCTCTTAGGCAGTCTAACATCTCAGACAGACAGATAAGTATGCAGATACACAGTGTAATACTTGTTCTTCCACTGAAACTTTAAATGCTCCAACAAGTCTATGCATCCAGTGGCATGAAATCATGATGCCACTTGGAACCTCTTTCTTAAAGTCAAAGTTGTCCTCTGAAAAGATTTAGGCAGATATTGTGATCCTGAAATATGAAACAAACAGAAATTTGTATTAAAAATGTGAAGAATTTAACCTCTAAAGAGGATTGCTCTATATGATCCATGAAGATACAATTTATCTAATGTCACATGTGCATAGACTAAGAAGCAGTCATAAGCAAATATTGTCATTTCCAATACCAACTAAAAGGATGGTGTTTCCCCCCAAGCAAGTTTAGATACTGAGATGAGTTTTCCTATAGTTAGTGAGTTGGCAAATTAAGTTCCTGGGTGAATGTCTAAGGTCCAGGGAGCTGAGAAGGGAGATCTCTCTACACAGGAGCCATTTCAGGTGCCTGAAACAATCCTATCCACTATCTGGAAACATCCAGTGATCTATAGTTTTTTCCTACCATCAAACAAATGGAAAGCTAAGAGTTGCTTGTGCTTTTTAATCTGAAAGCAGAGTCAACAAGGTCACGTGCCTGGTCATCTGAGAAAAGGAAAATAAACCCTTAGAAATACAAAACAGGACCCAAAAATATAATCCTACAGATCCTTCTATTACTTTTACATAAGTAGAAGAGACCTCTGGCCATCAGTGTGGCAATTATTTCAAAGTAACTTAACTTAATGTTCAAAAGACTAGGAGGGCTGGAGAGATGGCATAAAAAATGCTAGGCAGGCAGAAATGGTGGTAGTCTACAATTCTGGAAGGCAGAGTCTGGGAAACCCCAGAGCAAAGCAATAGGGAGGTAGAGCAATCCAGGATGACTGTTGATGTCATCCTTGGGCCTCCACAGAGTGGCACACGGTGAGCAGCTCCTCCTTGGTACATTGTTACTGGCTGATAGACAGACACCAGGATCTCTGACCATCTACATGTGCATCCAAACCGGCAACTGATAATGTAGCAGGACTGTCCTTTAGAGAAGATAATGTCTTCACTAAAAAATGTGACTAATATTGCTAGGGAACAGAAATGGCAACAAAAAGTCCCAGTTGCCTGGAGCTAGTACCAAGGAACAAAAATAAATTGAGGGTCTAAAGAACCCTACAGTCCAGCAGTAGCTATGGGAAGGCTAGCTGGAGGTACTGGAGACTTTCTCACAAAATGAGTGCAGAGATGTGCATCAGTATTAAGTCCATTTCCACTTGTTTAACACACAGAGGACACTGGTTTTGTTCCCACCATCACAAAAAAAAAACAAACCAAAATATAACACCAACAAACTAGAATCATTACCGTCTCTAGGCTAAAGAAGAGTTTGTGTAAACAGTAACAAATATGGTACTCAATGTTAGCCTAATTTTAGAATTATCATATATTAAAATTTTTTCTTAAAATAATGCATTCTCCTTGACATTTCAGATGACCTTTAATGCAAATTGTTTATAATTTTTTAGTGAAAAGTATATGCCTGGAATCTAGCTATTCCCTTTTTATAGAATGTTTTCTAAACAAGCGATGTTGCTATGCTAAAAAAAATCAAAACATTGCGGGACCTTCATTCAAAGTGTAGCTTTATTCTTCTACTGGCATCCCAGGTAAAGAAGTAATTTTATATAAAATTCTATGCTTCTAAATATTCAGAAAGTCTGTATACATTTTTTTAAGAATGGCCACCATTATATTTTCAAAAAGAATCCAGAAGAAGGATTTCAATGAAAAGAAAACCATGGCTATTTTATAGCAAACAGAGAAAGTGGCCTCTCCTACATCTTAAGGCATTTATAGGCTGGTGAAGGGGCTCAGTGGGTAGAGTGTTGGTCTAGAGTGCACAAGGCCCTAGGTCCACCTCAGCATCCTATGAACAGATAAAATGGACACAGTGGCACATGCCTGGGATCTCAGCATTCATGCTAGGCAGGTTGCCCTGGGTTGCACAGCTAGTTTGAATCTAGCCCAGGATACAAGAGACCCTGTCTTGCCCTCAACCCACCAAAAATGAGCATTCAGTAGCAGGCAAGTGCTGTTCACAATAGTTTCTGAGCTCAGGCTGTAAACCAAAGGTACTTGTTTTTTCCCCCTACACTGCCAAAGCAGGTTCAAGGTAGATATGACCTTCGAGATCATTTTCTGAAATTTTAAATCTTACGAATTATATTTTATTCTTTCCCGCCCTCATTTCCTTCCTTCTCCTTCTCTTTCTCTTCTCTTTTCCCCCCTCCCTTTCTTTCCTTTTCTTCTTGTTTTCCTTTTTGTTTTTTTTTTCTTTTCTTTTTGAGATAGCGTCTCACTGTGTAGCCAAGGCTGGCCTCAAATTTGTGATCCTACCACCTCAGTCTCCCCAGTGCTAGAGTGACAGAAGTATGTCATCACCCACAGTGGCCATCCCTGTCCTTCCATGTGGAAACAGCTGACCTGTCAAAATACTTTGACCCGTCCAAGTATGAGCAGCAAATTCCATTGGTGTCAAGGAACCTTTGCGAGGAGTATCCGACTGGTAGGAAGAAATTGAAAGAGGGATGAGTTTTATTGTTTCCACGTACACTTTCATTAACCAAAGCTACAAATAACATAGGTCCTACCCGGAATGTATGAGTTGTGCTGGGCCTTGAAAGCTGCTCCAGGGTAATAGTTCTTTCTCGAAGAGGCGACCGGTCCACTGCAGTCAGGCATTGCACTCAGCACGCGACTTTGGAGCTGCCTCCCCCTGTACTAAAGGAAAGCCCATTCATTCTTGTTTTAATAAATGCAAACCTTAGAGTGACAAAGGAAATCTACATACTCTTTGATCATTCATTTATTTACTCACTTATTCACAACTTTCATTTGTACACTGCTAAGTATAAGATCTACTCTGATGTATACAATTAAATCACCAAGTTCAATACAACTTATTGCAACAGTAAATGAACAAGGTTTGAAAACCTGAACTACATAAAGTTCTACATATTAAATTGCACTAACATTGCAATTTTTTATTTTTGTGAAGCACAGGACTTGTTTTTGTAGCATTTGCCTTCCTTGATAACTTCATTCCGAAGTTAAAAAGTTCTACTTTTGTAAGTCTGGTTTTGTGGCAGTGGGCCTAACATCACTGCTTAAGGTGTGTAAGAGAAATCCTCAGCTTAGTTCACCTGCCCCTCCTTCCTCATGTTCTCACAGCTGGGATCCATGTGTATTTCATAAACCACAAGTTACTACTCTCAGGTTAAAGGAAGCTGTCACTATGAGTCTGGGACAGGCCTGGTTATACCCAGCCCCAGCCCCTCCACAGCTACACGGACACACTGAGCTCGGTGAAGAGTCCACGGCCTCTGCACTGCACAAACACAACAAAGGTTAGCTACACCGAATGCAAGCACACAAGGACCAGGGTAATCATTTACTGAGCTCTTACTTCATGCCAGGCACTTCAAATGTTTCTAACTCTTATAACAGTACCTTGATACAGGAACTGTTCTGGCTCTTATAAAACAGAGAACTAAGACTCAGGGACATGACAGTGACCTGTGGCAAATCATACAGTCGATGAGGCCGGCTTGAAGCCCAGCTCTTCCCACCTTGCGCCCTGACCTTCACTACCAGCTGGATCCCCAGACAGCTCCTTGACCCCTGGACCTTCAGTTAGCTTCAAGTCAAGATCTTAAATGTGAATAGTATTCTCATTCACTATAATATATATTCACTATAGTATTCTCATAAGTCAGTCATTTTCTGTAAATGACTTACATGATTACATGACTGAACAAAGCTAACCAGATGATTCTCCATTTGTGACTGGAAGTGCCAACATAGTTGTGACTATAAATTTGCCCACAGACTATCCAAATGGTTGCAGTGAGATGAAATCTGTCTTACGGAAACAGGGCGGGATCCGGAAACTGCTGGGTGCTGTTCTCCAGCCTCAGAGCCTATTGGGGGTAACTTGCTCCTGGAATTTGGAACGGCTGGGGAAGACATGTGTTCTGTGCCTGTTTGCCTGCAAACACATACAAGATACATCTGAACACTGAGCATGGGAAATGATGGGCCCCATCCGAGCTATTGACCATAACAGCTTCCAGAAATTGTGCTCATGGAGAGTGAGCTGCATTATGCAAAGTCAGGACCACTAACCAGCTCCACTCACATAGACCTATCTGAGCAATGACTGTCAACCTGCAATTAATGAGCATGCAGATAGGCTAGAAAATGTGCAGCTCCTTAAGGAGCTGACAAGTTACAAAGATACAACTACAGAGGAATGCAACTCAATACAGAATAAGGAGCTGTGGTATATGATCTTAAATATTACAAATACATACAAAGGGAAAAAAGCAATACAGGTGATCATAAAAGTACAGAACCTAAAGGAAACAAATACAAAGTTTCATTTAAAGTCATTAAATGCTGATGTGGAATTAGAGCCAAGAAAATATTCTGTTGGGAAGATTAAGTATCAACATCTTCAAGATCAGAGATCTGCATTTTCCCTTTTTGAAAGATTTAATGCTGCAGTGTCTAGTGGGATGCTTTTTGTTTTGAATTTGATACACTGACTGTAAGATTTATTTGTTTGGAGGGGTAAAAAAATCTTAATTAATGATAAGTAATTAACAGACATTAATATTTTTTAAACTAACTTTTGATTTTGCATAAGCATATCTATTTGCATAAGAATCAACTATAAGCAATTTGAATTTATTTGCTCATTAGTAATAAAATGAATACCATTGCAATTTAGTCAATTTTGATCCATAGAAACCACAAGGAAATCGGTAAGTAACTATTTGGCAGGGTTATCTGTTGGTACAACCATTCTAGGGAGCACTTTGGCAAAATATTTCAAGAATAAAGAATCTTAAAAATGTTCATGACCTTTGACTATCAGTTTTCCTTCTAGGACAGTACAACGAGTGAGCAACTCAAAAACATCCTTATTTAAGACGAAAGCAAAATAATGTTCACTGCACATCTCAACAGAACATATGAAGAGTTTTAGAAATAGGAATACTTGATAAATTAGCACACAACCGTATAATTATTTTGCGGTCATTAGAAATATTCAGTAATGTGGAAAACAGGAACATTACAATGTTAAATGATAAAAAATATATGTAATGGTAGATTGACTTTATTATTGTCTTACTTTTGCCTGACACTTAAAAAATTATGAATACATCTAATTCTTATAATAGTTCCTTGATACAGGAATTGTCCAGTCTCTTTTATAAAAGAAGGAACTAAGACTAGGGGATATTACAGTAACTTGTAGCACAACAGACCACCCATGTAACAGGATGGAAGCCCAGCACTGCCCATCTCTTGCCCTCACCTTCACTACTAGCCAGATTATTAGCAAAAAGGCCTGAGAGAAGAGAAAAATATAAGCCTAGACTAAAGTGGTAGGAAATTTACCCATAGTGGTGATTCTAGTGATCCTTACTATCTGTTCATGTTTTTGATGTTGCTGCCCTGTTCCACAAATAATTATTGGTATTTTAATTATGGAAAGCATGCTAAATCAATAGAAATGAAAAGCTGGGAAAGGAGATAAGCATAGTTAGTGGTACAACCTTGGCCTGCCTTAAATGAGGCCTTGAGTTCAGTCCTTAGTACCATAGGGGGATAAAAAGATCGAAAGAAAGTAAAAGAGAGACATGAACAAAACAGTAGTAAAAAGCAGATGTAAAGCAAGTCAGCGGACGGTGAGAGTTTTCAGAATCAAGATAAGGGAATAGACTAGAATTATACACCTCAAAGGTGACCACAGTTTGACTGCTATATAAAAAGAAACAATCAGGGAAACTTGTCCAAAAGGGCTTTTTACCACAATAATAGTGGAAAAACAAAACAAAACTGACAAACACTTGTCTTCAGAAAGAGGTGTCAAAACACACAGAGGGATCTACAATGGATGGGTCTAGACTCATTGCAGTAGGAGACAGAAGTTTCTGGGTGAAAGTCAGATGATGGATCCCAGTTAGCTGAGTGGAAAAGGGGAGCTGACAGAATGGCAGAGGATGGGGGGGAGAAAGAGAGAGAGAAAGAGAGAGAGATCATACATGCATTCACAGAGCAGACCCAAGTACAGTTGGAAGCATCAGTTCTAAATCATTAAGGAACACGAGTGACTTATAGCAAGCTGAACATGAAAGAATTCAGCTCTGAGTAACTGTCGGCAGCTGCTCATCCTTCCAGTTCCTGCAGTGGCCCAAGCATAGCCTTTCTAAAGCCCTTGTTCTTGCAGCGGAGAGTGCATGGCACTGCTCCAGAGAATAGATGCCAAAGAGGCCTCCGGATGTGCCCGGCTCTGCCTCCTGATGCTGCGGTCTTTGGCAAGGGTTTTTGACTTCTTTCAGCCTGGGAATATTATGAATGGCTTGTGGTGGGGAATAAATATTATGGCTGTTATTAAGGTAAGTACTGTCTGAGGTGTATGTCTGTAGGAAAACTCCTTTGGAGTCCTGTGATAAAGAGGGAGACAATCAGCTTTCTAATGAGGCAGTGGTTCTGCTGTCAATTCTAAAGCTTCTCTGTTCTACGGAACGTGAAACCGTTCTTCAATGAAAACTGACAGGTTCATATGGCTACTTTATTTCATTACAGCTTATTTTTGGAATAGGGTTTCTCTACGCTGTTGAGGCTGGTCTCAAATTCCTGTGCTCTAGTGAATCATCCTCTTAGCCTCTTAAGTACTTGGGATTATAGGGGTGGCCCGTGACCCCTGGGTTAATGTCCATGCTATTTTTAAAGTATTTTATATATTCTGCGTATGGCTTAATACTTTCTGAGAAATACTTCCTCAGACAATTCTGTCATCATGTAAACATGACAGGGTGCATCAACACAAGCACAACTATGACGTCAGGAGTGCTTGCATCTTACGTGACCATTGCCATATTTGGTCAGTAGTTGACTGAAAAATCACTGTTAACGGCATGACATTCTTTTACCCTACCCTTCCATGAATTATCAGTTGTGCAAATGAGACCACTAAAATTAATCCAAAATCCTCCTCATCAGTTAAGTTTCACTTCACTACCTAAATTACGTGTATGCTGTGTGATCTTGTATTGTAATACACAGTCACTTAACCTACTGGAACAAAATTAATATTAAGTACTCCAGTAATCGAACTCATTAGGAAAGGAGCTACACAAAATCTCACGGAGGATCTTTGTCCATTAGCCCCAATTTACAAGAAAGAATCAAGACTTACAGTTTCGTCCCCCTAAGAATTTCATCGCTGTACATATTGGGAGTTTTTAGTCTCTGTGGATCAGAAGCAATCGAAGGAAGCCTCCTGTGGACTGGTGTTTTCTTGGCAGAAGTTTGAGGTACCCGGGTATCTGAGATGCGCCCCAGTCGGTGACGTGCAGAGGACAAAGTGCCAAGGCCAATCCCAGACGGTTTGTCATCTTGCTCAGTCCTAGGAAAGGAAAATGCAGTGAACTTACTGTATTGTATGGCAGCAAGCAGTAAAATACTATATCATACTCCCTGAGAAGGCAGCGCCTGGCCCATGGAGCAGTCTCTTCTGAAGATTGGATGAATGAATGGGCAGACTACTGCTTCTTTTTTTTTTTTTTTTGACAACTGAAAAAAGAGTCTTTTAATAAAAATTATTCATAAAAATCCTAATAAATTTCAAAGAGCAAGATATTCCTTAGTACATTTATAAAAGAACATTTGGTCCTTTTACAAAAGCTCCCTTTTAATTTAAATACATTTCTTATTTACAGATTAAACATAAAATATCATCTATAGTTGCAAAGCATATTGCACATTACGGAGAAGCATTTCAGTAAGTTTCTAACTCTTAAGATTTTTTTGTAAAAAGACTTACTTTTCTCATATAATAAATAAAAATGCAGTTTGTGTTTTGCTTTTAACAATAAAACAAAATATCTTTTAAAAATATTATTCCTCTGCTTCTCAGAAAAAGGGAAGAAAGTAGTGAATCATAGTTCCACAGGTACGTGACATTTCACTAGATTCATATCCAAATCCAAATGGAAGCATAACCCTGAGTCCCGCAAACCGGAGACCCGTGGCCCCGCCCGCGCCACCTTCTTCCTTTTGTCGGGGTCCCTACCCTGCAGCGAAGAGGCACTAGAGTGGGTGCTGATAGCTGGGAATGGACAAGAGACGATCAGGATTTTCTTCTGAGGTTCCTGCTCCACTGCCCAGTGGCTAAGGTGACCACCAAGCCCTACCCTGACCTTAGTTAAAGGAAAGCATCAAAACAGCAAGGACTCAGAGCCTGAAAAAGGAATGTCTGACACAGTCTACGGAAGCCAAAGTGAGGACGTACAGCCCACACTAAACAGCAGAGGGATTTCTTTCTCCCACGGGGTGAGGAGACAGGAGAAGCAGAATGGAGGCCCCTCCCTCCCACCACTCCCCAGACTGCAGGTGCACTGAACCAAAGCAGCAGACTATGAACTCCGCTGACATTCACCTGCAGACACTACCCTGGCTTGTATTCTTTTCAAAACCTAAAAAGCTATTTGAATGTCAAGTGCAGAGTCTAGAATCCAAGATGAGAAAAGCCCAGGACATCACCAGAAGTAGGGACTCAGTCACGAAGAGAAATGGATGGAAGAGTTGGGAGAAACTGAGAGGCTTTGAAAACAAAAGCCAGTTTTTCATGATGCTCAAGCAATCAGCACCATGGCCACGATGTGTGAGCCATGTCCGGAGGATGGAGGTCCTATGGAGAACAGCCAAGTCAGCCTCGGCCTGATGTGGTAAAGAGGACTGGACTTGTCCACACCTGACCACAAGGCAGCTTTCTACAACTGGTCTGCAACTGTGCACATGCCGACAGAAGCCGACACCTAGACATCAGCCCCTCTCAGCACAAACGCCGCAGCCTCCCAGCTGTTTCCGGGGTAATGTATGTCTGAGGCCTTCCTGGGATTCGGCATGAAGCAAGGGAATTCCTCTAATCGACTCAGCCCTCCTCTACCCATTATTTTGGAACACAGAACAGAAAGCTCAGTAAACACCCTGCAAAATATACCACAGTTGCTGTCATTTGGTTTTCCATTAAGAAAACAAGTAAGCTTTGAACTTGGCTCAAAAACATTCTTTTGTATGACCAGCACTGGCCAGTGCTGTCATGTGGCCCCACAAATCACTACATAGCAGCACCTTTCAGTGTGAGGAGTCCAGAAACTCAGTAACCAAGACCCCTGACAACTAACTTCTGCAAGTCCAGGATCCAGCAATCAAGGTTTGAGATTTAATAGGAAACCTTGCACATCCGCCTGTAGCCCTGAGTTGCAAGGCATCCAAGTGCTACCAGACATATATTCGTACTGGAAGACACATCCGAGTGCAGCAGAATACTGAGTATTCACACACACTGCAAGGGTCAGGCATCCAGAAAGACGGGAAGGCAGCGAAGATGGAGGGGCATGGAAAGCGCACCTCCTTACCTACATGCGGCTGTCCTCAGCTGGTCAGTCACCTGCAGAAAAGGGACTGGAAGCTCCCAGACACATATGCAGGCATGTATGTGCTTAATACGTCACTGCATTAATGACAACATCTGAAAGGTTAATATTCTCAAAGACAGCTCCAGTGGAAGAGACACTGTTGCTGACAAACAGAACAAGGCTCGTGAGATGAAGAAAAGGTAAAAAGCCTTTGATGTATCCTACTTTCAAACAAACTGCACAGTAAATGTTTAAAAGACAGAGGCAGCACACTGATGACCCACAATTCCCTTTCAAGAAATGTCAAGGTAATGAAAGGTGCATCTAATAAAAAAAAATTAAGAAGAAAAGAAAGTTTCAAGAAAGAACAAAATTTCCCTCTTCTAACTAAAAATGCAATGGTTTAGATGAGGCTTTTGTCTAGGTCCAGGAAGACTGGAAGAATCACTGCAAGTATACACAGAGTAACAGACAAGATGCAGATTCGCGAAGCTGGAGGTGCTTCAGAGATTTTCCACCCATGAGGCAGGGGCCAGAGCAGTGCTGCTTGGCAGAAGCAGTCAGTGTGCATTCGAAGAGCAAATCTTCTACTCTGGCTACGGAAATAACCAATAAACACAGCATTGTAGCACAACCCTCTCTTTCTAAACACCTGGCTAAAACTCACAGGTTAAAAGGCGAAGGAAGACAAATCAACCATTTCTAGAATCTTCCTCACACCTAACCTCACTCTCTGTTGGTCCCCTCATAAGCGATACAAAACAAGCTGGCTGCAGCCACCGTGGCCCAAACACACACTTGTAAGGCACTAACCTAAAGCCCGAGGACAGAGAAATGGCTCGAGAGTGTCAGAACATCGTCTGACCATTTCCTTCTCCCTGATTAGCTAATTGGCACTAGACACAAACAAACACAAGCAAAAGTTTAACCCAAAGATGGGCAGAAATGGTAAAGCAGTATGAGCAGGATGGCAACTCAAAACAACTCCGGGGTTTTTCCTCTTTCCTAAAAGGCATCTGGTTCTGGATTCTTCAGATAAGTTCATGTTCAAAGTAAATGCAAAATACAATCAGTTAACTTCTTGTATCATAGCTGAACATCTAAGAGCTGCCTACCACAGCTCTGGCTATACCAGTATAAGCAAGTAACTTGTTAATTCTGTATAAATTACTTGGGGCCATAAATAAACTAGATGAATTTTGTGACCCAAAACCACAGCAAGGTATATGGGTACAGCCCAAAGACCCTGTAAGGGAAAGAATGGCAGTGCAGTAGCAAAGCCAGGTGACCCTCAGGCCCTACAAGAATTCCTGATCCTCTAAGAGGTAGCAATACTGCGGTTGTGGCAAGTGGCGGCAAAAGCAAGGAGACTTGGATTCCAAGAAGGAAGCTGGGAAGACCAATCTGAAGCGGCCGCCCCTATTGTGCTTAAGAACATCAGCATGCTGCAAGAAGCCAGGCTCTATGCAGCTTCTTGTGTTTAACCATAGCCACAGGGTGCTGTATCCAACAGAAGGAAACTAACTGTGAGAGAATTAAGAGATGAGTGAGAAACCAGACAGAAATCTCTACACTGCTAAAGACGACCGAGGAGACTTGGGTGTGGCTGAACTGGTCTGAGCTGAGATCAGATCAAGCCAACCATCCGGTCGATCTGCCACATGTACGTGCTCTTCAGGGGCAGTGCATAGCGCCTCTCGTCGGGAACACGATTGCAATTAGAGCTGGAGTTGATGACTCTGAAGTCTTGAGACCTCGGCCTGTGTACAAACTTGCTCTCTTGGTCCTGTGCAGAGTCTTCAGCAAAGAATTCCTTCCAAGGCAGTTCCTGGAGATGCTTGTCTACAGATATAATGTGGCCCTCTGTTGTAAACATGTATTTGGTTCCAGACTTGTGTACTGGGTTCTCCTCATCAAACAGCAGGTACAAGTATTTGCAGGTCTCACTGAGAAAGAAACTCTCCATCCGGTCCTCCTTAGACTTGTCTATGACGTGATGCAGCGTGGCGTACCCGCATTTGACTTTCGTGTACTTTTCCAGACTCTGCAGGATGTCCATTCCTACGTGGAGGTAGAAGGGATTCTTGGTAGCCTGATACAGGAGATACGTGGACTCCACTAACTCCGGTCTCAGTGGGTAGAAGAGAACGTCGGGGGCCTGCAGCTGCCAGTTATAGCGCTCAGGAAGGGCCCCATACCACTTCCATATGGCATAGTAGAAGGCATGGAGGCAGATGGCATCTTCCACATCGCCTATCAGAACCTGGAGCCCAGGAAAGAAAGCTTGCAGAGAGTCGATCCAGGTGTTCATGAGCTGCCCGCTGAACATGTTCACGTTGACATACAGTGGAGGATCTCCTTCTTCCTTGCATGCTTCCCGGCCTCTTCTCAAGTAGCTCTGGATGCTCCGATATGCTGCATTGAACATCTGAAGGTCGTCCTCTTCTCCGAAGAGAATGTACGATTTCAAGAGGTACTCATAAAAAGAATCCAGGCCAGCACCCAGGCCGCTCTGCTTTCCAACCCAATGGCCCGTCTGGATGTTCACAACATTGCCTAACAGTCCCGTATCGTTGCTCCGAAGGTTCCAGAGGGCCTTCACGGCTCGTCTGGCGACCCACTCGAAGGTGGAGTCCCCCAGAAGCCGGCTCAGAATCCCAAACTCCACCAGGAGGGACCCAGCTCCTGCCGTGCACGTCTCGTTGCTGTCAGGAGGAACACCCGTCTTTAGATTCACCCAAGGGTAGGGGATCCCCGTTTTCGTGTTTTCAAAGGCAGGCAGGAGCCGCACGGCCAGGTCATGGGCCATGTGCAGCAATTCATTATCATAATCCTTGATCGTCATGTCGCCGAAGGGCTGCTTGGAGTCGGTTATTATCCTGTGAGCCGAGAGGAGGCTTCCCAGAACCCTTATCGTGGCCTCAAAGACTTGAACGGTGAAATCTTTGTCAAAAGAAACAGTGTTGATCACTAACTTGACTGCTTTCTGGAACTCGGAGGAATTTCCCATTATTGCCAGCGTATCTAATGCATCCACAAGTGTCAGCGAGTAATTCCCTAGGACATCATTGATGTTCAGATTTGAGGGGTCCCCGCGGTCCGGCCCCCGGCCGCGGCAGTGGATCGGGTTGAGCTCGTCCTGGGGGAAGGCGTGCGCCACGTAGTTGTCGTAGCCGAAGACGAACAAGCCCCGCGCCAGGTCAGGCATCCGGGCCCGAAGCTGCGGCGGGAAGGCGCCGCTGTAGCGCCTCTCGTACTCGTCGGGCCGCAGCCGCCGCCGCCCAGCGCGTAGCCCCAGCGCGCAGGGCCGCACACGCCGCACACGCCGGCGACCCGATCACCGGCCGCTGCAGCCACGCGGACGCCGCCGCGGTGCCGGGCGTCCCCGGAGGGCCCGAGGCGGGCGGCGGCGTCCCGTCGGGGCCCCTCAAGCGCTGGAAGCCGAAGCTGAGCGGGAAGCGCTGGTAGAAGCCCATGGAGGCCGAGCCGGAGGAGCACCAGCCCCAGGACGAGCGCTCGCCATTGCATGGTCGCGTGGCCGCCGCGGGCATTATTTTGAAGCTCAGGGCACGTTCCCAGCCGACCCTCCGCACTCCGCGTCCAGACTACTGCTTCTATTACTATGCCAGCACACAATCACCCACAGGCCAAAGGATCTGACATCTTTTGTCATAAAATAATTCACAGCTGCACTCACCTTCCCTCATCTCTTCCAATCTACAATGGGGTCAAGTATTTCAGAGTTCGTATGGGGAGATTCTTACAGCCGCTGCACACCCCCGGACTGAGCTCAGGCACACCCTTCATTGCTCAAATGCTTTCTACAGAGGGCAGTTGTCGGGTAATTCATCCTCCTCCTTCTCTTCCTCTCCCCCAAATTCCCTTTCTCTCTCATGTGCACACATGTGTGTGTGTATGTGTATGATTAAGAAGTCACTTGAGAGTGTGTGCCAAGGGTGAAATTGAGAATCATTCTGCATAGCTGTACCTCCTTCTTGACTTGCTCTGAAATTGACCTAAGTATGCTTTCCAGTGCCAGATTGGTAGTCTACCACCATATCTACCTGACATCGTCTATGTGGGATCAGGGAATCCAAACTCAGGTCCTTTGGTTTGTGAGGCAAAGGCATTAACCATGGAGCCATCTCCCCAGCCATTCTCGCTTAACTTTTAAGATGGGGTTTAATGTGTGTATGTTTATGTGAGGAGATGTTTGCACATTCATATGACAGCGGGTACATGTACACACGTGTGAAGGTCAGAGGTCAACCTTGGCTATAGTTCCTCAGGAGCCATCTGCCTTAGATTTTTTTTCTTTCACTTGTATGTATGTGGTATGCTTGTATGTATGCATGTTTGAATGTGTAAACACACATGTGCATGTCCACAGTTGATGTCAAGAGCTTTCCTCCTTTGCTTTCCACCTTATTTTTGAGACAGGGTCTCTCAGGTGAGTCCAGAATTTATCCATACAGTTAGTCTGGCTAGCCATTTTGCTCCTGGAATCCCATTATCTGCCTTCTGAGTGCTAGATTCGCAGGCAGGCTGCCACACCCACCTGACATCTACGTGGGTTCTGGGGATTTGAACTCCAGACCTCACTCTTGCACAGCAAGAGCTTCAAGCACTTACTGTGTCTTATCTGCAAAATACACTGGTCTCTGTTGAAGGGGCTTGGCTTGAATTGTCATCACACCGTTCAAGTCACTGTACAAGTTGTTGGAGAAGCGCTGGATCTGAGAGGAGGGAAACAGCGATGTTAAACGATGTCTGGCAACATTCCATTTATTAATGTCCATCAGGAATCAGTGGGGACCGAATGGCACAAACCGGTTAGAAGAGAAATACAATAAAGGTTCATATTTCATAAATATAGATGTTATTTTTTACAAAATTCATGTTCATATGAAACAAAGTGAGAATTATCATAATGCATTCATCAGAGATCAAAATATTTTTAAGCAGGTAGCAACTTCAAAGTTTCTTTCAAAGAGAAAAGACAAACAAAGTCATTCTGAAGACAGTAACAGACCTTGCCTTATGATCCCGAGTCACAGACCCCATTCAGGTCCACGTCTCCACATCTTTTCCATCTTAGGAAAATTTCTCGCTATGTGCTTCTATATTATGTGCATATTTTTGCCTCTTTTTTTCTCTTTCTGCTTAAAACTGTTACCTTTCTTTTCAGGTTTAGTTTATACTTACCATGCTTTGAAAAGGGTCTGAAATTTTTTCTAGGATCCCAACAAAACTTAGGGCCTAAAGCAATTTAGTCATAAAAAGATATTACATGGACTACACAACCAGTATCTAACTAAAGCCTTGGCACTTATGGAGTGCTTATTCCATGCCCACATTGTACTAAATATCCAAAGTCCCTTCATTTCTAGTTTCCTTCCACACAGATAGCAACAGCATTGAGGGTTTGGGAGAAAGAGACCGACTGGAGTGGACAGAGCTAATCAGTAGTTATAACTAGTAGTTATAACTAGTAGTTATAACTAATAGTTATTCTGTATCAATCATATTGTCTGGGTGGGGAGCAGGGTGAGGAGATCTGACTCGACTCTTTCAAGAGGTATATAGGTCAAGACCAGGAATCCTATATGATTTTCTTTTTCTTTTTTTTTTCCATCTGATCATTTTTTTTTCCTGCTCCCCAACACAAGATGGACTGACTGAAATTTCATGTTCAGATTGCTTGGTACCTTTAAGGCCTTCATCCTTTCTAGCATCGCCTGCAACTGGATTTATGAATAAGGATTGGTTTCTTATTATAATATTGATATTATTATAATATCATTAGTATTATTATTATTGGAAGAATGAATCCAGGGCCAGATACTCTTGCTAGTTTTCACTTATTTGTAGGATTTGCTCCGCAGAACAATCTCTTGGACAACATATCATTATCCTCAACATACAAGTAGACTAGAATACAGAAAAGCTGTCAGGAACAAACTAATATTCTGCACAAGCCTCTTAACTCTAAACCCTCTACTGTTGCTGCCTCATCCTATGAGTTCGGCATTCGAGTCTCTAAGCCCTCAGAGCAAGTACAGGTCCCCAGACATAGTCACCTTTCACTCACATATATAAAATATCCAGCCTGAAAAAGACAAACCAGACTTTTCGCCCAACCAGCCTTACTCATGTGTGCTTGCTTCTGCTCAGGTCTCACCTACAAAGTAAAAGATCACATCTCACCCTCTAATCAGAACAAAGCACTCTCTCCTGAGTCTTCAAGGCTAATTTTAAATGTCCTTTGTGGAATGTATTGCATCTGACTTTGTGCTGCAATTTTGCTTCACTAAGCCAGTGGTTACGTTTTATTCATAGATAGATAGATAAATAGATAGATAGATAGATAGATAGATAGATAGATAGATAGGAAGGACAGGTAGATGATAGATCCTCAAAATACCTACTATTGTACAATTAGTACAAACAACACATGTTTGGTGTACTCCATGAATATAAATAGATACTTTTAAATTTGTTCTCCCCCCCATTCCCCAGTCCCACAACCTTCCACATGGCTCCACTCTGTTTTGTCTTTGTTTCATGCCACACGTCTTATTTCCTCCCTCCTTTCTCAGCATTGTTTTGTCACTTTTTTGGGATGGAATCATTTATCACTTTTAAAAAAATTTATGAAAAGAATTTATTTTGTTCTCCTGAAAAACATAAAGTAGTTTCACATCTCCAAACAGTGTCTGCCTGTCCATATACAGAATCCTACTCGACATCATGAAACAATGATTACATTTTGATTTTACCAGCAAATCTACAAGCATATTGATAGATGAACTGGTGAGAACATCACTCTTGACATACTGAGGCAAAAGACACAGAAGTAAAAGGAGCAGGAGAGATGGGGTGTTAGGGCACATACCTGGGGTGGGTTGAGGTGGGAAACCAGGGGCATGCTGCGGGTTTCAGAACTTCTAGATGGAGGGACACTAGGAGCATCAGTGCTAAGACGGGAAATGAGCACATGAGGCGATCTATTTTCAGCCACTTTCGTCTTTTCTTTATGTTTCTTTCCTTCTGTGCCAACAGAGAAGTCAATATGAACACGCGTTCTGAGTTACCATGAGTCCATGTTGTGGACACTGATTAAACCATGTGGCAATAAGGAACAGAGATTTGTGAGGACAGCTGGGTAATGTGATCATTTCAGTTGTAGAAAAACAGACTGCGGAGCAAGGCAATAAAGACTCTCAGTGTTTTATGAAAGCCTAACTAATTCCTTTGGCTAGAAAAGGGTATTATTAAAAATTAATAAGATAATTGCCTTACAGCAACAATCAATCATGTAAAACTAGTCATGAATGTCCAGTTTCAATATTTCTAGGACTTATTTTCACTCAATGTTGATCTAAAGAGAAATAATTATTAACTTAGCTATTTTGACATTTGACTTTACTGCTAATGCCATGAACAATTACAAACAAATATTCCATTATTAATGCCACTTAGCATTTTCAGAATAAAATTACTTCTAATCTTCTTTGTATGTGTGTGTTTAATTTGTGTGTGTGCACATCTATATGTGTGTACATGCTTACAGGTACATATGTGTGCATGTGTATGTGGAGGTCGGAGTTTTGTGTCCAGTATCTTCCTCTATTACTCTCCACTTTATTTTTTTTATTTAATTTAATTTATTTATTTAAATGTGTGTGCATGCACACGTGTGTGTGTGTGTGTGAGTATGTGTGTGTGTGTGTGTGTGTGTGTGTGTGTGTGTGTATGGCAGAGAGCATTGTGTAGACCTCCTGTGGAGGACCAAGGATGACTGCGGAATCACCTTGGATTGCTTCTACTTCCTTATTGCTTCACTCTGCGATTTCCCAGGTGACCCACCAGACCGGAAATGTTGGCCTCCACCATTTCTGCCTGGTGTTTTTACATGGGACCTGGGATCCGAACTCAGGACCTTCTGCTTTCAAGACAGAATCTTGACCCCTGGTCCATCTCTCCAGTCCATCCATATTTTTTTGAGACAGGTTTCTCATTCAGCTGGAGCTCACCAAGTGGATTTGGCGGTCTGGCTGGCCAGCAGACCCCAGGATTTGCTGGCCTCCCACTGCGCTGAGGTCACAGATGTACGCCACCATCCTAGACATTTATGTGGGTGCTGCAGATCCAATAGAAGATCCTCACATGTGTGCAGCAAGCACATTACTGAGTCATCTCCTACACCCTCCTTTCTAATTTTCCTTATGATTTTCCTTGTATGTATGTGTGTGTGTTTCAGGGGTGTCTTTGTATGATCTTCATAGCTCCTGAAAACAATAGTGTTCTTTATATGTGATCAAAAATTACCTATGAATAAAGGTAGGTTGCCTACTTTTATCTCAGTCATTCTGAGTCAGAGCAAGCTGGAGTGAGGAATAAGAGATGAGGATTGCGATCTCTTGGTTTCTTTCAGTAGGATATGTTCTATAAACACGTACCTGTGAGTGCAGATTCCCAGCTTTTTCTAGTGAAATCTTCCAGCATTTCTACCACATTGGTCCAAACGTGATCAAACACTTCTGCTGCCACAGCGTCTTTGATACAGTCATGAGGAGAGATGGGAGGGAGGCCACGTTGCCGCCACTTCCTACCACGGAATGCTGGCCTTTGTTCAAGATGTTCATCATCACTGAGAATGAATGATTGTTAAATCTCCATGATATCTAATTAGCATGTAACATTAGTATGACATCTAATTTCTATGTAACAATGAATTTTCTAGCTTTTTTTCCTGTTGCTGATTTCTCTTTCAACAGCAGGGTTGTCTGAAAAGATAGTTATTTGATTCCTACCTTCTTATGCTTGCTAAGATTTATGTTAGTACCTGACTACTTTTTAATGTTATCCATTTAAATTTTTATACTGTAACACTCATGGTCATCCTTAAGAGCAAAATACACATTGAATGCAGAGAACAGAACTTCCTCTTGGCCCTTCCAGGCAGTCATGTACAGGGAGGCTAGAGAGCCGCTGCAGGGTTCCCACTGTCACTAGCACCCTGGACAGAACTCAGCTTTCTATACACTATGTTGTTACCAAGAAAGGGACGCCTCTCATCACACCCACGCTTCCTGCTATGATTCCAAAATCTTTGGAGAGTGCCTTACCCTCTAAGATTAGGACTCTTTTGTATAAACAAAAAATACTCCCAAGACTAAAAGCACATCCTAAAATATGCTTATTGTTAAACACTATAAAAGTAAGTAAATGAACCAAAGTAAAGGTTATTAACATTAATATACGATGAAGTGAATGTCAAATAAAATCCAGCTTACTCCTGCTTTCTGTCAAAAGCAAAATACTCTTCAATGCTCCCATCAGCATGGTACACCTCTTCCTCCAAGGATGAAGGTGCAGTGGGCTCAGCCATGCCTTTGCCATCCGGACTTGGCAGGGAGGAGGCCAAGAGAGTTCCCGGGATTATCTGAGAGCCTGAGATATACAACCTGAGAAGAATAAACAGATTTGCCTTAGCAGTTTTTAGATCACTGATACTGTAATGCTTGTATGGTGGCCAGGAGAACCTTTAAATCACCCACAAGGTCGAGAATCTCAGAATTTTTTAATTATCCAAGGTTACTGACATGCTTTGAATGGGAGTCACTCCTCCCCCTTTTATACATGCATAGGCTCATGTGTTTGCATCTTCAACTATGTTCTCTATGTGTTAATGAAAGAATGTCATAGCAGAGTTTCTCATATGCGTGAACAAATAACATAAAGAGATTTACCAAATGGGCTGGTGACTAAAAGCAAATGTGATAGAATATCATTTTTTCTTATGTACATGCCTTCAGACTTAGTATCCATCCTAAGAATCAAAAACACCTTTCATGGTGCTTTTGGAGTAAAAATTGAAATTAACTGGCAAGTTCTTATGTGTGTGCCATCTATTTTTTCATGTACATACATATACACAAATGTATAGTATACTTACACAAATAATGAAGCTAAGATCAGAACAATCTGGTGAAAAACTTTGGACCTGCTCCTCACCTAAGTCTTGATGGGCGCTAAGGTTAGCTGGAGCCAAGGCTCAGTGAGGAGTCAAGTATGGACTTTTTGTTTCTTTGAGACAGGATGTCATGTAGTCCAGGCTGATTTCAAACTTGCTCAGTGACAGAGAATGACCTAGAACTCCTGATTCTCAGGCCTTCATCTCCCAAATGCTTGAATTACATGTGTGTGACAACAATGCTACACCCTAAATGTGTATTGCAAACGGCATATAGAAACTTACTCTCTGATGCTGTTGTTGTGGTCAGGGACATGAGGTAAGGGTCTATGACTGGCAGAGCTACATACGTTCCCCGGGAAGTGTCGGAAGCCTTCATCAGTTGGCACGATGAGCTGTCTTCCCAACACCCTGCAAGCGACAAAACCAAAGAAGCTCTGAGTATTCTTTACCAAAGCAGGGGAAAATGTTTTGTAGGATGCAGTATGATTTCCAAGGACAGACAGGACATGGCGTGGTGTGCACTGGTGTCTGAGAATCATTATGGTATTAGAGCGGAGACCAGGAAAAGATTTGGAGAGGGCAGGATGGCTCTGTTCGGAGCGTGGACTCACAAAGTGAACCAAGCTCTCCAGCTCTCCCAGCCTCATTTACCAAAAAGATTTATCAAATATTTATTTTTGAGTTGCAAAACAGAATCACAGCTGCCTTGTGGGATTGATGAAGAGGTGGAGTGAATTCATGTCAAGTTGGAGAGACATGAAGGTGGGCAGAGAAATCCACCTGATGTTAGTTTTTATGTCCCTAGTGAACAGAAATAGATGAACATATACATTTGACTTACATGGCTTGATAATCTTCTTCTACCTTTTTATTTTAAAAACTGTAAGCTAATGGTAAGTGGAAACAAACCTGAGCTCTTAACCTTTTGGTAAATAAGCCATTCTCCAAAAGTAGTTATTTGTGATTAATATCTAGCAGATCAGATATATGTCAAAGTTTTATGAAGAATTAAAATAAACTACTTAGTCAAGACTTTGTTGTTTTTTGGAGATAGGTTGACCTCCAACTCACAGTTCTTGAGCCTTGGTCTTCCATAATGGGATTACAGGAAAGTATCACCCTACCCAAATAAGGTATTTATTTTTGAGTTTCCTTGACAAATAGTCAAGAAATTTATGTACTTTGTATTAGTTTGTAATATTGTTTTAATCAATCTACTCAGATTTAACATACAGAAACTTGAGAAAATCCAAATGGATTTTATCTAAGGAGGAGGGCTAAGTGCAGAAAGCAAAGCTTACCTCCCATCAAATCCATAGTTTCCATTTTAGATATTAAAAAAATAAATGGCCCTCCCTATATAAGGAAAGGTGGTACAACAAAAAAGTTCATCTCCAGTCACTTAGCATGCAATTACTCTGTCCCTAAAGGCCACCTCATATTCTCTGTGGTAAGAGATGTCCATTGCTCACATCAGCCAATGAGAAGCTAAAAGACTATGTCTCAGATACTCATGACTGATTTGTAAATAACCTTTCTGAAAAAGACCTATATTTGGTTCTGGCAAGCATAAAGTCATATGGATATTGGCATGTATCATGTTTGTTTAGACAATGACAAAGGATGTGATTTGTTAGTAAAGCACTGTGCTCTGGATGCATAACATTCTCACTTAGGTAAGTGTTTTCATCCTAACATATTGGCTGTATAAGCACATCAGGATGGTTCCCATCCCAGAGGATTTCTATGAACCATATCTGTACCTCAGATGGAGGGACCTCTTCACCCACTCACTGCATTCAGCCAGTAGATTCCGTGTCTGAGAGCTCACTTTTCCTTCGAACAACATTTCCTCTACCTCCCAAAACAGCTGTTGTACTTTCTGTGCATTGGCTTTGTCAAACTCCTGAAATAGAAATGTACATTCACACGCACCATTCAAATGACAGAAACATGGGTGTCTTGACAAATAATATCTACAAATGTAAAAAGAATATAAACTTTGCCAATTTTTATGATTCTGAACAATGACATCTTATGCTGAGCCTCAAATTCATTCACTATGAAAGGTAGATCATGTCTGTAACATGGATTATGAGACTCATTTGAAATTGTGCATAGATGTAGAAATGGATACAGGTACACATAGTGACACAGATACTATATGGATGATGACCTACATACATCTACATATGTACACACACACACACACACACACACACACACACACACACACAATCCTTCGTGCACAAACAAATGTCTTCACAGAGTTTTTCCTGTTACCCCTAAACACATCTGGAAAGAGAGAGCTGTTTTACCCCCTTATAATAATACCAGAAAAAAAAGAAATGACTTGTATAGAAAGGGCTACTGTCCTTTTTTTAATCAATAAAGCAATCTCTATAGTTATCCTATACAGAAGAATAGCTACAGTATCAGGGTGAGGCCACAGTATTTTTTTTAACTTTCCCAGGTTCTTCTTCCATAACTGCAGTGAATTGTAGGCAAGAAAGTCTTTCTGTTATTGAATGGTCTCTGTTGGAAGGCAAGAGTTCTATCAGGGAACATTAAAATTAATAAAATAAATGATACTCCAAGAGAGTCAACCTTGCCCAGGAAGAGCCTGCCAGGCAAACTTTCATCCAAGAGAAGGTAAATGTGAAGTCTAACCCACAACTCTAAGCAGCATTCCTTGCCAAGAATGGTCGGTTTAGGCTAATTCACCCAGAGTGCTATTCCTTTGCTTAAATGACCTTTTTTTCTCAAACTGATAAGGATATAAATCCCCAGATTATAAAGAAACCAAGTTATTTCTTTTAAAATGAAAGTTAGAGGGAAGCTGATAAATAATATTTGTCTCCTAGAAGAGACTGGGGCGGGTGGAGGACAGATTCATTCCTCTGGTTTGCATTCCATTGCTTTTTCAGAGATTTCCTACAAAGAAGTGAGTCAAAATAAAAATAATATTAAAGCCTGAGATATTTCAAATTCTGTAAATGTAAGTCATAAGAATCTCCCTGGATAATTCCATGAAATTTTGCATTGAAAGAATCTTCAAATTTGAGCAGGAAAGAGTTGTAGCTCTCAACCTTCTTTCCTGGGTCGCGTCCATAAGGAAAGATCTATGCGTGGGGGGTGAGTTATGCCAGTAAACATACATGAAGGTGGGGCATGGGTGGCCCTGACCATGTGGTAGAATCACATGTAGTTTCTAAAGTCCGCTCAGTGCGCCAACTGCTGTCTTGACCCCTTCTCTGCTTCCATAGCCCAGCTGTTGAAAACCACTGCTGTCTAGAGATGGGAGGGAATAGATTCAGATGTGTTTTGAGGAATACAAAATACTCTTAAATAGAGAACAGGCAGCTGGGGAGATGGCTCCCAAGTGGACGCTTTTCCCCAAGGAGCATGATGTCTAGAGTTCAGTCTGGAATTTCAGTCTCCAACAACCATAGGGGATTGGAAATGCCCTTGTAGGCTGGCTGTTCCCTCGCAATCCCAGCACTCAGGAGACAGGGGGCACTAAAGAGCAAGTTGGCCAGCTAGATAACTGCTCAGCAGAACTGCTCTAGTTTCAGAAAGAGACAGATCCTGCCTCAACGTATCAGGTGATCTCATGCCAACCTCTAGCATCTGCACACCACACACATATGCATGCATACACAGGAACATACCTCCCACCACACACACACACACACACACACACACACACACACACACCACCACCACTACCACCACCACCATATGCATATACATGAAAAAGAAGAAAGAACAGAAAAGCAGATCAAACAAAAAAGTAAAATTGAACACCTGAAGGTGGCAGTCTTGGCTCTTGCCTAACTATCCGAGCTTTACAGAGTTGCATCCCAGGAGGCTGAGGGTCATTGGAGTGGATGAAGAGTCACTAGAGTCCTTAGCAAAGCCAAAGTCAACACTAAAAACTCACCCAGACATGAATCCCACAGTCACAAAGGAAGAAAGTGGGGTTAAAATTAATGGCTTCTCTAGGGTTAGAAGAAACTAAAATATCTGGCTTAAAATATTTAGGGAGGAAATTCTTTGATTGTGGAGACAATTCACTATTTTTACTTTTCCAAAATCATTCTCTTATTTGAGTTCTTAACTGACAAAATTTTATTCTGAATTTCTTAAAACAATACCGTATGAGGTACAAACAATATGAAGAGGAGCAGGATTTCAAGGTGGGAAAAATAAGATCATTGACAATTAAGACTCACTGCTATGAAGCCATCAGTGATTTTTTACTTTCCCTATACTTGGATGTTTTTAAATGTAACACACACACACATACACAAACACACACACACATGATACACTGAGTAATGCCCAGATAAATGATGAAAGGCTTTCTGGACATCAGAAAGCAAACTATAATCACAAGGTATGGGTTATGAGACATACATCATCTCTCCAAGAAAAAACGGAGCTCCTCTCTGTTGACAAGCCCGTGGTAGAACTCTGTGTGGAAGAGTCAGGCCATGAATTGTGGGCCTCTGTGGGCGTGTGGCTCCCTCTGGATGAAAGAGACGAATGGGATTCACTGCAGGAGCAAACATAAGCAATGGCATAACATGAGCTGGGAAGAGCTGGCTCTGTGTGTTCAGACTGACATGACTTCTTTGGGACCCTTCCCCCTCCTTTCCTACAATGCATTTGTTAAAGTCCCAGTGCACTGACTTCAAAATATTTTTGCAGTGTATTACCTTTACCAAGGCAAAAATAAAGCTGCCTTTTGCTTTTAGATACTCATGGTGGTTGATCACTGATGTTGTTTCCTATATTTATTAGGCATTTTTTTTATCTTTGGCATCAGCAGCATTTAAATCATTAATTCTTACCAGGCATATTTGTCAATGGCTTTCTGTACGTTTTTTGTAAAATTTGCAGGTAGAGAATCTTTGCTTTTCACAGGAAAATTGTGTTTTCTAGATCTTTCTGATAGTCCTCTTCTGGAAAAAAAAACATGAAAAGTTTTTTTTAATTTTTTTGTTATTATTTATTATTTATTCAATTGTGGGTATATGCGTGTGTGCGTGTGTATGTGTGTGTATGTAGAACCACGGGCAAATTCAGGAACCACCATGGACCGCCTCCACCTCCTCTTTGTTTACTCTGCCCCGGCTCCGCCCTACCAGGACCAGATGCGCAGGCCGCTCCCGCTTCCGCCTGGCGTCTATACGTGGGGTCTAGGATCCGAACTCAGGACCTTCCGCCTGCAAGGCAGAGGCTTAACCCCCGAGCCACCTCTCCAGCCCCATGAAAAGTTTTTCTAAGGATTTGCTGAAACATAAATGCCCCTTGGAATAGTGTGGCTCCTCTTCTCTTGCCAGAAACCCCAAACATGCACGTATGTAAACACTCCACATTCTCGAGAAAAAAGCCCAGGATCTTTCCATTTTAATTTATTTTACAGTCGAGGATATCAATAGCCTACACAAATATTTATGGAAAATATTTGGAACTGGAAAAACAAAACCAACTTCTTTGAGGTTCAGCAAGAGAAGTAAAAGTTGCCCGAACGGGTGCAATATTTCTGACACAGTCCTTTCTCTAAGGCCTATGCTTGGCAAATGAAGCATGGACGGGATTGCTGTGTTACTTCATGGCTCCCTTTTTACTTGCAAAACCCAATGAGATGCTTGTAAATGATCATTAGTCCTATATTAATTCTAAAACCTACCACATTTTCTTCACTAGAAGAAATCACCAGAAGCCACTATATTAATTCTAAAACCACCATTCTCTTGAATCACTTAGAAGCTACTTAAACATTTAACTTCTACTGCTATCTGGTAGTACATATATTGAGTTTCAGAAGGCTTTAGAATCTTAAGACGCAATGGAGAATTAGAAGAAAACTTTCAATTTTAGGTAAGCTATTAAACTTAACTATGTGGCACAGTTCATATTAATCATTAAAATGCCCTTCCGATGAACCTTCTAAAACATTTACTTCTTTGTTCCAAATACCTTTCTAGCACTTAGCTTAGCAGTAAATTTGTATTTGCTAGCAACCATTATATTTTTCCATACAAATAAATCACACATTAACTTAAAGATGAATTGGGAGTAAAAAGGCCTTTGACTTTGCATATGTTCAGCAAGAACTCCACTCTTAGTATGCCTTTGAAAATGAAGTGTTTTTTTTCTTCTTTTAATTAAAAGGTACCTAATTGTCAAGATTTACGTTTTTACCATAATGGAACAAATCCTGCTCTTACTTATGCTTTTATGTCTATAACAAAGAAATTTTAAAATAAATTAAAGTTATCAATAGAGATCAGCCAAGAATCTTTGCCTTCCATAAATATGTTTTGGACAACAAAGAAAAATGGAACTCTGATTTTACTTCATTTCCTTAGTGTCTGTATATCTTAAGTGCAATTAAATAATTCTGAAGACAGAGAAAAGAAAGTAAGGGCAGGAAAGAAGAGAATAGAACACACACACACACACACGCACACTTACTTTTTTTCTGTGCAGTGCTTCTGGGGATTGAATCCAGAGCTTCATTAATGCTAGACAGGTGCTCTACCACTGAGCCACACACTCAGAACCACTTTTAAGCTGATAAACTGCTTTATTTTAGAGATGCCTGAGGGATTAAGCCTTTACCTGGCAGGCAAAAAGACCTAAGTTCAGGAATTCCAAGTAAAAACTCATGGCAGAAATAGTGGAGCCCTACACTTCCAGCCTTGGAAGGTAGAGTTTGAGAAATCCCAGAGGGAAACAATAAGGAGACAGAGCAATCGTGGATGATTCTTGAAGTCACCCTTGAGCCTCCACAGTGTCCTCTTCTACATACACACACACACACACACACACACACACACACACACACCCCTACATGTACCCCACACATATACACACTGGTATCCACATACAGGCAAAAAAGAAAATAAATAAAAATAAAAAAGTTTCACTTTTATGCGGTTTAGTTGTTTTTAACACCATTTTTATTTAACATTTACATAGAGATTCAAGTTTTAGGCAAACATAAAAATACTTAAGAACTAGTTGAATAAGAGTTAACTGAGAATGGAATCTGATAAGTCTGTTTCAAACATTAAGAAGTATAAACAGACATGAGTTCACATGATACTGCGAAACAATATCAGCCCCATAGTGTGATGGATTAATGGATCTTTTTAACACTGGATTTAGCTTTGCTGATAGTTGGAGCAAGTTACTTTTCTTCTCCTGAACTCTGTCCACCATAAGCTATCCTAATATTAGTATCCTCCCATCCTTATCATAGAAGGATAGATTCCAACATCCAGGATCACCTAAAGATCATTAAAGAACAAGGGTGAAGCTAATATCAGAATAGAGGCCACTGACTTGCACACTCCCCCCCACACACACACTCCAGGAGCCTTGAGAAACTAATACTGAGAATTCAAAGCACAGCCATGTATATATATACAATGTTTTAGTCCTTAGGTTTTTCTGTTCTCTAGCTAAATACTGATCATCATCACCAAGAACATCTTCATCCCCCTGAGAACTGTAAACCCCTACATTGTCTACCTGCCTAAAAAATGTCTGCCAACTCACAGGCTCCATCACAGCCTATTTTAAATCACGAATCTGGTGGAATGTCTATTAAGGTTACAGTAATGAAAGTGCATAGCCATAGGACAATTTTATGTTAATGTTTTCCTATTCCTTAAATGTTAGGGATAATAAAATCTTACTTGAGGTCACACACGAGAACCAGGCACAGGTTTCCTTAGGATATATATTTCACCGGTACATCAAAGCTTGGGCTGAGTGTCTTGCTCCATGAGTTACTCCAACAGACAAAGGCTGTGTCTTTTTTTTTCCTCTCCTTTTCTTTCTTTAAGGTTGTTTTTACATTCTGCAAGCCTCTGTCATATTGCTCTATGCAGAATCCAAGTGCCTGCTGAGCGTGCTCACAACTCACAAAGTCCTGTGACTCCGTTTGAAATGGGTCGTCTTCAGGTTAAAATTTAGGCAAGGGAGTTTCTGTTTGTTTGCTTTCTGTGACGCTGGGATATCCAATTCAGGAGCTCAAGCATGATGTAAAAGAGCTCTACCACTGAACTATGTCCCAGGTGAGGATGCTTTGAGGGACTGAGTGGCAAGTGCAGGGGAGGCCAGAGGGGGATGGCAGCCACGAAGTTACTCCTGCCAGACAAACGCCCCCAAGAAGCCCAGGAAGCAACCAGTGACTCGGGAGACTGGGGAGAGGCCCCTCAGATGTGATCAAAGCTTGTGGGAGCAAAGGCGCAGCGTCCCCCGGGAAGGCCAGCTCATGTCAGCACGCCACACTGCTGACTTCATAAAAGGTCGCAGGGACGCACAGCCCAGATGGATTCCGCCTAGGCAGGCAGGAAGAAAACGCATCACAAACAGCGCCAGAGAACCCACGCTGCCGGGCGGCCTTTCCAGCCCCTGCCGTACGCGGTGAACTTACCCGATCACAATCAGCCCCAGGCTCTGGCCGGCGTCCCCCGGGCCCGGCTCTGCGCCCCGAGGCCTGGGCGTCGCGGGGCAGTGGCTCCGCGCTCGGGCCGAACGCCGGGCGAGGAAGGACGCACTGCCCCGGAGCCCCGGGACCTCGGCTCCGCGGCCGCCCAGCCCGGCGCCCCGAACCCCGCTAGCCCTGGGCGGGCAGCCGGGGTGCGCCCAGGAACCGCGAGCCGGCGGCGGCGGTGCGGTCAGCGGCGCTCCCGGTCCGGCCCGCGCGGCCCATGGGTGCAGCGGCTCGCGGGGCGCCCCGCCCCGCCTGCTCCCCCAGATCCTCGGGCCCCGCACTGGCCGGGTCCCGCTGCCGCCCGCGACGTAGCCCGCCGCTGCGATCCCTCCTGCCTCCGGTGGCCGCGGCGCCCCGGGCCCGCGCCCAGAGACTCTGGGCTGCGCCTAATCCCAGCCAGCACTCCCCGCCCCTTCCCGCAGGATTGCCTCGGCCCTCCAGGAAGCTCCTGATCGTTCCCACCCCCTTCACAACCCAGATTCCTTCAGCGGATGACCAGAGCTTTGGCCTTTCACCGCAGGCCGCTGAACCTCCCCGGGCACCCCAACCGTCCTCGCTGACATCTGGCTTTTCCGCCCCTGGCATTGCCAGACTTGCCTCTTTCAAACAGTATTTCCAGTCTCCAGAGGAAGGCAAAGAACTAAGGAGGATTTTCCCACACTTGCATCAAGTGATGGGAGGGAAGGTTTTAAGCAGTGAAGCCCAGATCCACGAATGCAAGGTCCACCATTCAAATAGGGCTTTAGGTCTAATGATGCTCACACAAGATTGACAGTCTTTCAAGCCCTGGCTTTCTTCCTGGAAACAGGTGCTGAAAGTCACACAGCTCAGACTTTGTTCTATAAACCAGACTGCACCAATGGATTTGGCTCATTACGGTGTTTTTATGCTTTTGTTTGTTTGTTTACTTGTTTATTGTGAGACACGACTTCGGTCTGTAACCCAGACTGGCCCAGAATTCACCATTTGGTGGCTTGACCTCCAACTACCAACAGTCCTGCTTCAGCCTCTGGGGTGGGCCCTGGCGCTGTGACTACAGATGTGGGCCTCCACCACAACCGGGTGGCATTGCTCTGTTGGGGCGATGCAAATATGAAGAAAAACATGCAGTATACAGGAAAAGGAAGGATCAGGTGGTCTACACAGACCCTGATTGGAACTAGCAGCAGCTGCTATCCCAAGCACTTAATATTTATAGACAAACTACGTAAACATTGTGTCAAGAGGGGCCAAGAGCCTGGAAAAATCAGGAGTGTGTGGATTTTTTGTACTGTATACAATGTACTCTGAAGAGAAATCAAAATCAACCTTAGGTAGGAAGAACCAGGCTCTCACCTAAGTCGTCTCCTTCCAGCTTAGAAGCGTGATAAGGTCATACTTCAAAGTCCCAGCTTTAGGGACAGAACAACTCTGTCGAGGCAACTTCTTTGCTGAAGCTTTGGGACAGGTAGAATCTGCCAGGCCACAACTCCCTACTACAGCTTTGCTGCTCCAGAATCTACTTAATGACTTGGCTTTGCCTTCTACATTACAGCCTCTCTCCACAAGCCATCCCACCATACCCAGGGTTAACATGTGCTTGTTTCAATTTGGATCACACAGCTACTGTCACCAGACCCCACAGCGTTAGTGAGAGAAATACCCAAGCCATCATTTCATGAGCTAAAAGAAGCAGAATGAGAAGACAGGTAAAACACACTCTGGGAATGTGTATTCAAGGGCAGACACCAGTTATCATTCATTCTTTTCCAAAAATCACAATAGAGCACACAGTGGAAAATTCCAGATCCCCATATTTTCCTTACAGGACCAGCTTGCAGGACATGAGCTGAAGAGGTTATGTATACCTCCTGCCCTGAAGCTCATACAAGGACACCAAAGAAAACAAGCTTGGGGTCACTAGCCCTGCTTCCAATAAGACCACATAGAATGCATCTCCTTCCTCTATTTGTCTCATAGATGACTCTCCTTTCGCTATTTTTCTCCATTGCTCCTCTTTAACTGGCTTGTTGAGATGGATTTGTAGGGGCTATAATAGGTCTAGCTTTTACTCTAAAAATGGTTCCAAGAGGAATCACCAGTTCCTTCCGAGACAGAATAGCCACACTGACCTCTTGCTCAGCACACAGAGCAGCGAGCAACAAGAGAAGGCTCAAGTTGCCCATTCTCTATGAAGACCACCTTCGTTATGACTAGTTCAGTACAGTGGTTACTATTTTGAAAATAGCTCTAGACTAAAAATCCCTTGATTTTTACTTTGAGTTACAATAGACATTTTACAATTACATTGGTCTTAGTCAAACCTGAAGTTAGGAAGCATTTATATCAAGATATTTATTTTAGGTTTGAGGAGATGGCTCAGCAGTAAAAGTGCTTGTGACACAAGCAAAAAAGAAGAACTATTGTTTGAATCCCTAGATTCCCCCTGAAATGCTGGGCGGGATAGGTGGCCTTGCCTGTAAAGCCAGCCCCAGAAGGTGGAGCCTGGGAATCTGCAGAGCGAGCTTGCTAACTAGACTAGTCCCACTGGTGAGCTCTGGGTTTGACAACCTCTCGCAGAAGAACAAGGTGAAAGAGCAATCAAGGTTGATTCCTTGGGCCTCCACACATAATATACTCGCATGCATGCCTACATGTGTACTGACCCATATGCAAACACACACACACATGCACACTGTAATAGTTACCCTTGGGTGTTGCTGTGAGAGATGCATTCAAAGTCAAGCAACTTAAGGGAGAAAGGGAGATTTATTCAGCTTTTGGTTCCAGAGGGGAGAAAGTCTTTCATGGCGGAACCAGCATGCCTGGCAGGCTAACGCTGGAAACCAGCTACATCACACTCATCAGAGTGGCTGAGAGCTACCACACTCCTGCTCCAAAAGGCAACCTTCTCCTGGAGGTAGGATAGGACTAATCCACCTCAAGGCCCACCCCTTGTGACCACTTTCCTCCAGCAAGGCTCCACCTCTCAGAGGTGCCATGACCTTCACAAATATGAGACCGGGGGGACACATTTCAAACTATGAAACCCACACCTTACACACATGCATGTAAATGAAAAAGTTTTTAAAAACTATATATTTATATTCTAATATGTGCTTATCCCATCAGTGATCAAAATACAATCAGCACAGGGTTAAATACTTAGCAAATTATTAGATTCACCTATTATTTCTGCTAACTTAGCTTAGGAGCTAAGTAGCATTTATTTAGGCAACAAAGCAAGGATCAAATGTTTTACCTTTGAATATAACTAAGAAGAGAAAATTGTTTTTCCATGTTTTTAATGGTTAATTTTATGGGCTCATTTGCATGGCTCAAAGGGAACTCAGATGTTTGTTCAATCGTTATTCCCAACTTTTTTGTGAGAGAATTTTGGAACAAGGTCAACGTTGAAATTATTTAAGCCAAAAGAATGAAATGCATATGTCTTCTTCCAGATAAACATTTAAATATTTTGCATTCTAATGGCAGAGCCCTGGGATCTGTACCAAGGCTAAATGAATGGGCAACCTCAATTCCAGAAACTAGGACCGGCTTTAGTTTGCCCTGGAGAATGGCATTTATTGTGGCTAAGTTTAGTTCAGTAGACTTTCAATAACCACATAAGCCTTCATCATATAGATGAACTTCATTTAACCGGTTGAAGGTCTAGAAAGCAGACCTGTAAAAATAAGAAGGAATTCTGAAAGAAAAAATAAGGGGAGGAAATATTGGAAGTTGTAGTTCAGTGATAGAATGCTTGTCTAGCATGTAGGAAGACATGGTTCAACCCTAGAGCTGAAGAGAGAAAGAGAGAGAGAGACAGAGAGAGAAGGAATTCTGCTAGAAAAAAAAGAGAAGAAAAGAGAAACTTTTTCCTGCATCTGTGGGCCTGCTGTGCAGATTCTGCACTACTTACCAAATCTATAGTCCCATATCTTCAGATCTCTCTCTCTCCATATAAATACACTCATATACATGTATGTGTATATACACACATTTTAATATATGTATATGTGCCCATATGTTACACAGCTCCATACAAACATATATATATGCATCCATACATCCTTTTGGTTCTGCATTTTTTTTCTTTTTTCTTTTTTAGTACATTTTTTATTATTATTTCAGCTCATACAAACTTAATAGGTACACCAGTTCCCTCCCTCCCTCCTCCTCCCCCCCGAACCCCCTGCTCCCCCTCCGCTCACCCCTCTCGCCCCATCCCCTGGTGCCTCCTGCCCCAATTCCCAGAGTCCTTTCTTGTGCATGCCTGACTCTCCTCTGGGCCCTCCTCTCCGATGACGTACAAGGACCCAGTGGCCTTTCCCTGAACCCTTTCCTGTGTTCCCCTTAAGCATAGGAACACTACTGTGGCTGTCAATCCCTTGCCTCCAAGGATCTTGGTGCTTTTAGCAGATGCTAGACTTTGTGAGGTCAATAGTGTGTGGGACATTGCGCAGGGCATGCAATATCCAATTATGATTGCTTCGGCCCTAATTTGTGTGGAGTATCTTGCAAATCATTGCTCCTCCCATCCTTTTGCTCTTGCACTCTTACCGCCCCCTCTTCCGCAAATGTCCCTGAGCTTCAGGATGGGGAGAGATTAGGCTGGCCTAGTTCTAGGTGGTTGATATAGAGTCTCTGAAGTTCTGGATAGTGGTTCATTGATTTTCTTTTGCAGTTTTGTTGCTCCTGCAATGCCCTTCACTCCATCGTGATGGGCACTGTATGTCACCCCCTGGCCAGAGACAGAAAGCTGTTAAACTGGAGTCTTATTATAAGAGCACTTTCAAGGGTAGATGTAATACTTATACCCAAAAGTGGAATTGCAGGGTCATATGGCATTTGGCAATGGGAGGGGTCAATCACCCATTTGCAAAATGGTTACTTTTTAATCTGCGGGACTATATGCCCTCCCCTTCTGGTGAGTTCATACCCCCTTAGTTGTAAATGATCAGGAACGAATGTCTGTGAACTTCACTAGGTGTCATTACTTTCTTGCAGTCTTTGATGGAGGTCTATTTTCTCTACTGTAACATGGTCACTTCTCTCCTTGTTTCTGGTGTGGCCCTCCAACCCCATCCCTCCTGTTCATAATCCTTGCAATTACTGGGTAATACATAGATTTACCTATGAGTGTCTCAAGATGGGCTGGGTGGGTTTGGTATTAGGAGCCACCTATTAGGGAGTACATACGGTGCTTAATTTTCTGGGTCTGGGATACTTCACTTAATATAATTGTTTCTAATGACATCCATTTCCTGGCAAATTCCAGTAATTCATCATTTTTGATGGCTGAGTAGTACTCCATTGTATAGATGTACCACAGTTTCCTTATCCACTCATCAACTGTTGGACATTTGGGTTGATTCCATGTCTTTGCTATTGTAAACAGTGCTGCTATAAACATGGTCGTGCTTGTGCTATCGAGATGTGGTTCTGCATTTTTTGAAGAACCCTGATGAATACATAATAATATGGTGAAATAAGAAGGAAAAAAGTATAATTAGTAGTGACACCAATGCTGACTTTGTATGACAAATGTATCATAGTAATAGATATTAAAAATAATGACTTTAAATGAAAAATTATTCTAAAAAATTTTAAATTCTATTTTAAAATACATTAGCCTTTCTTATATTTTCATTTCGGAGGGAGGGGATCTGGCAGTGGGAAAGGAACCCAGGATATCAGCTGTGCTACGCAAATCATCTGCTTACGAGCCACAATGAAGTCTACTGCTTTACACATTCAAAAACTTTTTTCAAGTTAGTAAGAACTTTAAAATAAGAATAATAAAATATCATCGCCCATATTATTTTAACATAAATAACATAACATGTTAGAGAGGATTAAGCAAACTGTGAAGTTCATAGCTTCAAATTACAGAAAATAACAAAACTAATGTATTTTCTAATATAAAGCTAAAAACAATTGATCTAGGTGCTAAATTTACAAAGATATGACTTTAAGAAAGTCATGAAATTGTAATTTATATATGATGAGTCATGAAATTGTAATTTATATATGATCATAGAACTTTTCGATGAAAATTTTCTGGTACAAATAGTAACTCTATGAAAGTAAAGCAAAACTGAATTACATGCCAGGTTCACTTTGGGGTAGAAATGTTTTCACGGAATACTGAAAGATAACCACGAGATGGCACCACATCCCTTCTTTGTCACTGCAAACCTTGCCCCAGACTGAGTATCTTGTTTCAAGATTTAGGATTCTCTCAATTTTCACTCCAGAATATATGAAGAATCCTGTTTTTATCATAAATCACCATCTCATCTGGCAAAACCTCACATACATAGCTCACAGGAAGTGTCATAGGTCAGAGGCGTGTTTTCAATGTGTGTTAGGGAAATACAGCCATAAGCTTTATCCCATACATCTAAGTCTCAAAGCCATCCTTAGCAGGGCCTGCTCTCCTATACAGAAGAAGAAACGTGATCATAAATTTCCCATGCTAAGCAATTTGATCCAAATCACTTTAGTTTGTTCTCAAATAGTGACCTTATAAAAATTTGCCTCAAACTCTATTTACTGAATTCCATGGCAATTCTTTTCACTACATATTTAGGATATTTTAAATTCAATGCACATGTTTCTTAACGATGTTTACTAGCATTTCCTGAACATGAGCTACTTGCCAGACCCTGTTTGGAGCACTTGATGTAAATGTGCTTATCCAACTTTCACAGTCATGCATGAAGGGGAACTGCCACCAATACTTCTCTCAAAATTAGGTACAGAAGGACTGTCGGCTAGCACAGGCTACCATCCACATGGCACATTTGACACTTATAAAGACTCATGCACAAATAGGTCCCCTACGAACAGTTCAGTTTCTCAAGTGAGAACACGAAGGTGATCAAATGTTTCTAAAGTATGATTTTCACTGTTTGATTAGATTTCCTCATTAAAAAAAACCAGTGTGTCAGAAAACAAAGCCTCTCACACAGTGCACTGTTAGACCACCTCAGCAGATTGCCGCTTCATTTCCTCCAGGAGGCCTTTGAAAATACAACTGACCTTGTTGACTCTATTTCTAAAGTCACCTGCTGGAGAAAATTTGTCTTACCTATCATATTAATAATAATAATAATAATAATAATAATGATAATGATAATAATAATAAAACTCCCACAGATGTGATATCAAAAGAGATAGTTTATCTTGGAACTAAATACTAGTTATTAGGGCTTGGTAGTGTAAGTTTAGGTTATCCCAAATTCTGTGTTCCAACATGCTAACTTTTAATGTAACAGAACAGAGAAAACCATAAATCAATATATTTTCAAGTGCTGTGATGGGCCCAGCAGGTAGGAGGTTACAGCAAAGCAGAGAAATCTCTGCTATATGCCTCCGGGGCTATTTGGTAACATTCTTAGCGTTGGGATTGATGCAAGCTACATACATTCTAAAGGATTTGCCTAATAGTCACACACAGGGATGGGACAATAAATGGCCATTTAAGTGGACTAAAAATAACTCATGATTAGGTTCTGGACCTGCAGCTTTCCAACCTCTCCCCAGTCACTAAAATCCTCACCAGATACAGTGGGTGGCTTCTGTTGGGGGCAATTTTTAGTTCCCACACTAGAGTCAGTACTCAAGTGCTTTCATGCTCAGCCCCACGCATGTGTGAACTGGTGACCAGAGTCCCCTGGGACCTGTGTCCCCGCTGAGAACAAGCACAGTCACTGCCTCTCTGTTCCAACTCACGCTGAGAACAAGCTTGTACTCTTAGGAGTCTACTCAGTGGCTTCTTTTATAAGCTTTCCTGTTTGTTCATTAGTGAATATTCACTGTTGCCGAATGATCAGCAGAACGGAGGTCTTCACCAGGTCACGTGCCTGGTGAAGGAGTTTTGTAGGTGAGATGAGGTTCATTCAGGCACAAGTGCTACTGCTCAGATGGGTTGTGAGTTTCATACCATCAGTGATGTGTGTGAATTAATTATGTGTCCTTAGAACCAAACACACAGGAGAGGAGATTACATATTGATAAGTTCTTGAAAATGTTGGGACGCGGGGGCTCATGGGAAGCTAACTCTAGTTATCTTAGAAGCAATGGTTGGGAATCCACTTTTTCTTTTGAGACAGGGTCTTGTTGTTTAGACGAGGCAGGATTCACAGGCACCATCGCCCTGCCTCAGTCTCCCACATTCTGGGATTACAGATATGTGCCCAAATGCCTGACTTCTGAATTCACCATGTAGCACACTTCAAGATCAAACAGCTACTGAGGAAGTTGCCTGCATCTGTGTTCATATTTACAAAACACAACAATGTAATATATCCATATGAATCAATGATTTAGCTTCAAAAGTCGATTAGAGTATCACAAACATACAAAAATTTTCAGAGTCCAAAAACTGGGAGGTGGTATTGATAAATGGGGCACATTTTTATCTCTGCCTGAAGGGAGAAGCCCAGGCCCAGAAGGCTCCGTATCAGTGCCCAGTGACCCCTGACCCCCTGCCTCTGGCTTGTCAGATCCCCACTGAATTCAGCAGTTCTCAAATTTTCTCATGCACCTAATTTTCCTGAGCATTTGCTAAAACCCTGAGTTGCTGGGTATCAGTCTAGAGTTTTCATTTCAGCACCTCTGAGGTGAGAATTTGTGTTTCTCACAATATCCCGGAACACTGAACCGTGCCATACCCGTGTACTCTAACTTAGCGCACGCCCATCTTTTAATCCAAGTGCAAAGAAAAGCATCTGACTGAAGCCTTCATGCTATAAAGAAGAGGAAAGTCAAGCTCCCAGCTGACAGGCACAAGATCCCAGATCTCTGAACTCCCACTACGCGGAGCCTCTTTGAGAATTTTCCCTTACAAGGAGCAAGTATCCAGAGTAAAGCTCGCTCTGCCTTTTGAAGGCAACAGGACTGAGAGAAGGCCCTTTCCAAACAAGGCTTCTGCAGCAATAGAGAACAGCTTGGAACAACTTGGGGCTGAGGAAGACGACATTTGGGAAAACACAAAAGAGGTTCCTCTTCTTGCTGCAAGGAGCCTTGTCCAGACTGAGCAGAAAGGAGAACTTAGACTTCTGAATACTCTCGAAATGATAGTGTGCTTGCTATTTGCCTCCTGCCCGATGAAAAGCAAAAGTTGCTCTTCCTCTACTTTCCCAGTGCAAAGGCAGGCACGAAACACTTCCCCCGCAACGTTCTTTCTTCTGCATGGCCAGAAAATACCTGCTACCAAGTTGCAAGAAAAAAAAATGAAAAGTTTGAATAAGTCTCCAAGATTTATTGCCATAAGAAAATAACTAGAATTCTACTGGATAAAGTAATGTGGAAATACGGATAATAGATTTCCGGGTAGTGGAATGAAAAATAAGAGTGGGTCTTACAAACAACAGCATTTTACATGAATGAAATTCAGTGATTTCCTGACTTTATTTTTCTTTTTGGCTTTTTGGGTCACTGTGTGTCCCAGGCTGGCCTCAGACAACGGTCCCTCTCTTGCCTCAGTCTCCATGAGCCGCCTTTAAAGTTTGGTGTCAAGTCACCAGATTAAGTTCTAATTTTTGAAAAAAAATTTTTTTCTCTCTCCCACACTGGTGACTTAATTGTCAGAAATGGGTAATACATCTTTAAAGAATTTCATGTTATTGAGAAGTAGTAGGAACTGTGCTAAATGTTGGAGTAAGAGACTTGGCCAAAGAGTCAACATTCCACTGTGGAAAAGAGGCAAGCAAACGGTTCTAACCCTTAATCTGGAACAATTTTTGGGTTTTGTCTTCCAACCTTTTGCATAGATGAAAGATTAAGCCAGAACAGATGCTAATTCAACTAAAAAACACATTTTATTGGACATTGTTTCTGGAAATTAATTATAATTACAGGGCCAGCTGGCTTTATAAAGCTTGTTTGGGGCAATTAAAACCTTCCTGTAAGCAGTCTCTTTTTTTTATTAACAGAGTTTCTTCTTATCAATATAGTTTAATTTATAAATCTTCCATTTATTTGGCTACTAATTTTTGTTGTGTTAGTAAAGAGAGCTTTCTTCTAAGCCATGAAAATTGCTTTCTTCATCTATTTATTTATTTTTATATGACCTTCCCCATTTGCATTTACAATCCATTTGAAATTGGGGTGTGTATGTGTGTATGTGTGTGTGTGCATGTGTTATAACATGGCCAATCAAGTTTGAGTCTTAAAAAATTCCTGACTGATTCTATATCATTATTGAAAAGATGGTGGATTAAAAGAAGGGACATGTGTAAACAATTGAGTTTTATTCAGTCATGAATGAAGCTATATCTCAGAAAAATGGACAGAACTGGAACTTATCATGCTAGGCAAAATGAGCCATACTAAATAGTGAAAAGCATTAAATATTTTCTTTTATTTATGAAATAGGTTTTTTTTAAGACATGAAAGCAGAAAAGGGGGAAGGGGAAGTGGATTTGAGAGGGCAACGTGGAGGATCAGAGCGCATTGTATGCATGTGTGAAAAAGCAGTTGTGAGTGTCCTGTTAACTATGCCATTTCTGGACACAAAGACAGTTTCAGTATGAGCCAAGAAGTTTCAGGTTCCAGCTATTGGTAGATAATGACATACCCATGGCTTCTATGGGGAACATTTCTTTCATACAAAAGGCAAACTACAGAAATGTAGGAATGAAGAGCTTCAGGTTAGTTTTACAGCAAATGAATCAGTATAACTGCTCTCAACCGTGTGTTGATTAATTGGTGTCCACTCAGACACAGCACTACATCTTCCAACCAAACTTCCCTAGGCACCCCCTGGCATCATCAGAGTATCCCATCAACATTGTTTGCAGCATAGGTCATTGTCATAGTTAAGCACAGGTGTCAACTTAATAGTTGAGGGTTTGAGCTCTGGGCGCATCTGTAGAGAATCAGTAGTTAAGCATAGAACATACCTGCAGAAGATTGTCTAATTGATGGGGCAGACCCAGCCCATGGTGGATGGGAACAGACCCTGAACTAGGCCCTCAACAGAGAGCTGGTTGAGGAAGTTGGCATCCTTCTGTACACTTGGCCAGACATCCTGGTCTGGCAAGTAAGGATCATCCAGCTCTCAGCCATTATGTAGAAATGGTGTGGTCAGGTCCCTGAGCTCTGGTGTTGGTGCAAGCTCTCCCGTCAAGCTGGACTGAGAACTGTAACCAGTAATCATAAGAAAAAATAAACCCCTTGCTCCCGTAAGCTGTTTGATGGTCTTTTATCAGCAACTATGCAGGCTGACTGCAATAGTCATCTTATTCAACATACTCTGGTCTTTGAGGAGATAGTCACAGGGGAGAGTTCAGTGGCAATCAAAGGAGTCACTCATACATGAAGCTCATTGTTTAGTGCGGCTCCTGTGTATGTTAAAAATGGATGGAAGGATCATGGGGGGAGGGGCTATTGTGCTCACTCAGGCAGCTGTACCAAAATATCACAGAGCGTATGGTTTAAAGGATAGGCATTTATTCCCTGCAGTACTAGAGGTTGAAAGTCCAGAATCACGGCCCCCTGTGATCTGGATCCTGGAGGAAGCATTCAGTTCAGTTTATACCAGGTCACAAGCGCTCTGGTGGTCACATGACCTCTTCTTTCTGAGCAGCAGAGTGATCACAGAGAGAGCTCTGCCTCCTATAAGGCCTCCAGTCCTGCCAAGTACCTCTCCCCCCCACATCTAACCATAACTACATCTCAAGAGCTTCATTCCCAAATGATAGGACACTGAGGTCAACTCTTTAGCATATGAACTTGAAGGAATATGGACATCTAGCCCATAACAACTGTTTTCACCACTGTCTGTGATGCCAACTTTGTAATAATCAAACATCCATGTAATGAATCAAAGGTCTCTTTCCAGCCTCTCTATTACTCTCCAATGGGCTGCTTGTCAAATATCCACAGTGATTTGCTGCATTTGTTCAGATTTATTTTCCAAGTAATTGGTATTTTTTTTTAGAACAAGCTGAAGTCAAAGAATACACATCTACTGTGAAAGATGTTAAAAAAATCCCACTTAATTCTGCATTTATCTCTTCTTTTAGTTCTGTTGATTGTTGAGATACATAAACACACAAGCATTACAGTTTAGATTTATATTTTGGAGTAAAACAGTATTTACCTTTGTACAAGTTTTCATTCAGGTTTCAGAAGTGCTGTAATCCTGTGATTTGTAATTGCTGCACAATTTGATAAGCAGAAAGCACAAGAATAATTTTTTCTTTAGCAACAGGTACTAATTGTTCACATTGGGACATCTAAATATGTTCTTGTTGCATGTTATTAGTGCCTAAAAATTAAGAATATTTACATCTTCTCATAGATTGACTTTTATCTTTATAAAACAGCCCATATAACTTTTACTAATGCTTCTTAAATGGATATTATAAAAGCTATACTAGCATTCTCTTATTTATGAGATTTTATGTACATTGCTTCATCAGTGCATTGACTTTTTTAAACATCTCTATTCTCTTATATTTATGTGGCCATAGTGGTAAACAGCATAGGATTGCTCCTGGCAGTTTATACTGGCAGAGGATTACATTTCCTTTTTACACACACTGAGTTAGGGAACCTGACCATGTTGGGTTACGTTAATCCAATGAGAAATTGAGAGGATCTTAAACCTGCTTTCAGACTGGGTGATTTCCGGTTTAACTTAACTCAGAGTGGGACTTAAAATCTATTGAGTTGTTCAAATTGCTTTCAGCTAATTTTGGCCTGAAGCACTACAGTCTACCATAGCTGGAGGTACAATTGAGGAGATTTTTTTTTTCATAGTGGGATGTTGTACACTGTATAATGTGAATCACCATTCATCTTCCAGGGAAACACTAACCAAATTATGCGTGCTTTGTTAGTGATTTAATGCAAGAATAGTTCATTATTTGCAGGGAAAGTTGGACTGCATCTTGCTTTATGGCCCGCATGGTCCAAAAACAAAGGTTTTCAAAAAGAACAGAGAAATTCAAAGTACTGCCCAGGTGTGGGTACATAAACACAATGTTGAACTCAAAACATGTTAAATAAACTAGCAACTTGCACCACATAAGATAATAAAGGCAAATATTCTAATCCTAGGTGAATTTAATATTAATTTACAAAAATGATAAGTTCTAGAACAAAACAGACACATTTCCATTAAGCTGAGCCTGTCCTTGCCCATAATAAAAAAAAATATGAGTTCTTTACTATAAGGAGGAAAAAACATTGAGTGTCAAGGTGTTCCTCAGGAGGTTTGATTTTCGTATGTATATGTGTATAGAAGATGTATGTGTGTGAATGTATGTTCTCATGTGGGGTGCATATGCATATAAGAGTGCATATGTATGTTTGAGTTCTATGTAGGCACCCATGTATATGTGGGTGCATGAGGGTAGGTACTAAGGTTGATGTTAGGAATCATTCTATATTGCCCTTATACTTTATTCTTTTTGACACAAAGACTATAATACAATAGGACTAATCTAGCTAGTCATTTTACTCTGAGAATTCCCATTCTTTGCCTTTAGAGACTGGAATGGAAAGACCCTTGCCCCAAAAATAAAATTCACAGAACAGGCCAGTCCAGGCCCACAGTGTAGATATTTGCTCATAGCTGATCAGGCATAGCTATAGTTAGCTATTGCTCATAGCTATTCAAGCGTAGCTACTGCTAGCCATTGTCTAAAACTATGCACCTTGCTACTTCCCTCCTTGCCCTGAAACCCCTGGTGGTGGGAAAAGGAGCTGTAACCCTTGGTGATGGGAAAACAGGCTGTAACCTCAAGATGACTAGCCCTAGGGAAAACAAGTCTTGCAAGAAAATTCTGTTAATAGCATAATTGCCTTCTGGAGCAAACTTCCTGCAGTTAAGCAGGTAGACTGCATCAATCACGGAGGCCTGGACTCTTGCTGACCAGCGACTGCAAAAATTCCTCACCAACGAGACCCCCACCCAAAACCTCTTTATAAACCCTTTGCTTCAGTCGCTAGGGGCCGCTTCAGTCTCTCCTGCGTGAGAGGTTGCTGGAGCCGCCGGACGCGTCGTTAAATAAAACCTCATGCTATGGCAGCGAGAAGGGTCTTGGTCTTTCTCTCTGTGGCCTCATTCCTGACTGAAAGACTTGGGGTCTTTCAGAATTATAGGTAGGCCACTACATTCATGTACCATTTACTGACATATGGGGATTAGAACTTTGGTCCCTTGGCTTGTTCGTCAAGCATTTTAACTACTGAGCCATCTCCTTAGGTTTTTTATTTTTTTTTAAATGATTGCACTGATTTTGAAGTAACATTTAGGAACTGAGGAGATAATTCAGGAGTAAAAGCCTTTTGCTTCAAAAGCAAAAAGACCAGAGTTTGGATACCATGTAAAAATGTTGGGCCAAAAAGGCAGCAGCCTGCAGTTCTGGGCCTGGAAGGCTGAGCCTGAGAAGCCCCTGAGCAAAGCAATTCGGGATAATTCCTGAGGTCACCTTTGGCCTCCACAGGTATACACATCCAAGTGCTCTCTGGTACACACACACCCACACTCACACACACACACACACACACACACACACCATAGCTGAATCTCTCTGAAAAACAGAAAATTGCAGCATAAGCCCTTCTGCAGAGCAGTTTCTTGTATCATCTAAAACCAGTTAGTTTCCATATGAATTTGAAGGTGTGGCCCTTTCAAAAGTTATCCAAAATTTGCATGAGGAAATACACTATTTTCAAACAATCCCTTTTATGTATGGTCCCTTGTTTTTGTATGGAGAACAAGGCATATAACTGCAGTGATTATGCTAATAATTGTTCATGAATGTTCTGGTGAGTATCAAAGGAGGGTCACAAAAAATATTGAAAGATAGAACCTGGAACCTGTACCCCACCTCTGTGACTTCTGAGACTCTCAAACGCTTCTCCCCAGGTACAAAATCCTTTTCAGTGATCTGTTGTTACAAATGCATAATCTGTCTTTGGGGGAGAGCTCCTTGCTTATACCTAATGGATGATGATATAATAATACTTATCCCTTTGAGTCCCCTCAGGAAGTGATCATGTCACAATGAGGTCAGTGGCCTTGTGTCCCATGAGGCAATTTCCCTTCAGTTTAAATTTAGTTTCTAATTGAGGTTGAGATGCTGTTGAAAGGTGGCAACCAAAACTGTGCTATTCAATATTGTTCCTGATTCCACATAAACCCACCATGAGGCTGAGGGTTAGGATAAAAACATCTGTAACAACAGAAGAGGGGATCTAGGTATGTATGTTTCCTGTTAGTCAAAGGTTTTCTTTGGAAACTGTTGCTTGTGCATTAGGTTTTATGTAAAAAAACTGTCACCGAGAATGAATTACAGAGATTGATAGGACACTACCATTGATTTACATCATTGGTTCTAATCAAAACACTAACAAACATCTGAAACTCCTTTATATTCTTGAAATAAATCCCCAGGGCCACAGTTTTTAAAACCAGGGAGAACTGAGCGAGCATCAACTCTAGGTCATTCAGAAAACCTCTTTAATCAAAGGATGTTCTTTGAACACTGTTTAGTCTACAACACAAGGACAGTGACTGTACAATCATTTAGGTGCATATTTTTTCAAAATCCTGAAACTTTTGTTAGTGTGGTCAGATTATGTTTGATAAAGGTTTCAAAACTTTTTAAACTAGCTGTAGAGTCTATGTTTTAAATTTTCCAACTCGTTTTGGAGGTATTAAGAATATAAGAAATCAATTAATAGAAAGCAGAATGGTAAAAAGAATTCTTATTAGAATTGTTAGAAATTACTCTGTTAGCTGCTCTAAACTTTATAAATGTCTATCCTTACTTTGTGTTCATCTTATAGACAGAGGTAACTAATGAGATCCCTGCCCAGAAATTCTGGCTTAACTAAGCAAAGGAGACACAGACACTTCTCATTTTAAAGGACCTCCAAACACCCATTGGGCCTGGAGAGATGGCTCAGGGGTTAAGACTCTGCCCTGCAAGCAGAAGGTCTTGAGTTTGGATCCTAGGTCCCATGTAAAAAATACCAGGTGGAAACAGGGGATGCCTGCACTTCCAGCTCTTATGGGCAGCACCTGGGAAATCCCAGAGCTAAGCAAGAAGGAGGTAGAAGCAATCCAGAATGACTCCTGAAGTCACCCTTGGTCCTCCACAAGGACACAAAATACCTTCTAATACACACATACACACACAGACAGTAAATAAAAACACCCATAGACAAAAATAAAGAACTTGATGTATTTGTGACTTTGGTCAGTTTAGAATTGCAGTACGTACGTATGTATTCACCATCAACCACAAGGAAACTCGATTTCCAGCCTTGCTCTTCTGAGTAGCTTTCATGAATATTCAGTTTTCTCTTTTCATAAAAACCTAGAAAACTGAATTCTTTGCATAGCATGTTGTTTTGTACCTCCGTGCTTTTGGCTCACAGCTTTAGTCTCCTGGAATGCCCTCTAAATCTCAGTCACTGTGTGCCCCCACTTTCACCCATTTTTCCAAACTCAAATCCTTGAGCCCTGCATCTCCTTGCTGCTTTGTCTATTAGTATCTTCTCTAACCATAGCTGTGTGTTCCCTTACGGGAATTCTTTTGAAACCTCTTCTAAGACATTTATCTTCATGTTCTTAGGCAATTTCCGGTATTTCCTTGGCTCAAAAAGTCTAGCTCCTAATACATCTTTTAAAAAAATCTTTTATTGGGGCTGGAGAGGTGGCTCAGGGGTTAAGCCTCCGCCTTGCAGGCGGAAGGTCCCGAGTTCGGATCCCAGATCCCACGTATAGACGCCAGGGGGAAGCGGGGGCGGCCTGCGCTTCTGGTCCTGGTAGGGCGGAGCCTGTGAATCCCTGGGCAGAAGGAGATGGAGGCGTCCATGGTGGTTCGTGAATTCGTCCGTGGTTCTACACATACACAGACACACACGCGCGCGAGAGCACATACACACACACATGTACACAGTTGAATAAATAATAATAAAAAAAAATCTTTTATTTATCATTCATTTAGTGTGTGTGTGTGTGTGTGTGTGTGTGTGTGTGTGTGTATTAGAGGGCAGATGTGTCCCTGTGGAGGACCAAGGTTGACTTCAGGAATCATCCTAGATGGCTTCTACCTCCTTCTTGCTTCACTATGAGATTTCCCAAATTCTGCCCACCAGGATTAGAAGTGCAGGCCACTGCACTAGCGTTTTTTATGCAGGACTTGAATCCTAACTCAGGCCCTTCTGCTTTCAAGGCAGAGTCTTAACCCCTGAGCCATCTATCCAGGGCTTCTAATGCATCAGAAATGAAATAAATCTTTATTGGGTAGAGGCTATTTCTGACAACACATTTAATTTTCACTGACAATCAGCAAAATAAGCTCTACTTTGTCCACAAAGTACCGATTTTGAGTGAAAAATGATATATTTAGAATCCTGAATATTATAAAAACAATAGGAACAGTTATTTATTGAATACTTCTTGATCAGTCACCACAGAGAGGACTTTTCATATTACATACTGGTTCTTTCAGTCCTTATTTCTCTTTGAATAGAGATTATTAATTTCTGTTTTGTGGAAGAGAAAGTGAGATATTGAAAAAATTAAATGGGAGTAGTTAATGAGAATAGATACTAGTAGCATTAGGTTTTTAAAAAATTCTGAAATAAGATTTGAATGAATTTCAGTCTAACTTTAATATACTGCTCTAAAATCACATATCATGTGCTGTGCCATGTGCATAGCATGTATCAGATGCTACACATGCTGACTATATTAGGGAAAAAACTTAAAGTATGATTTTTAAATGTGTAGTAGAATAGATAATTAATATCTCAAATGTAATTCTTACGATTTTAAATACAACAAAGACTGCAATTTAAAGCTGAAAATAAATACTATCTAGATAGTAAGAAGAAAACAAATTTAAGAAAATGTAAGATATTGAAAAGCATGTAAGGTATGTGCGTGTGTGTACACATGCACACATGCATGTGCCTGTGTGTATATACTCATGTGTGAATATGCATGTAAAAGTTAGAGGACTCCTCAAGGTCTGTCTATCCTGTTTATTGAAACAGGGTCTCTCACTGTCTTAAGGGTCACCAATGAGAGTATGCTGGCAGCCATCAAGTCCAGGAAACCCTTCCCAGCCCTGGGATTCCAAGCACACAGCTCCACTCCAGTTTCTTTTTAGACCTGTGCTAAAGGTCCTCGTGCATGGTCTACTCAGCCCAGGTGTCTGTCTTTTCATGGAAAATGTTTAATGAAAGTCATGGTCATCTGACTAACAGAAAGCAGTTATCACAGTTAGTCGTATGGTAAGCTCACCATTCATCCCCTTGGGAAATGCAGTCCCAGCAGAAAGCATTGCTAACTTTGGAAAAACTCCAAGACCATGAAACAAAAAGGCCCAAGAACAATTATTCTTAAAGGACAAATAAATTTTATTGATATTAAGAATTCATTGGGACTGGAGAGATGACGCAGAGATTAAACCCTGAGTTGAGATATCAGATCCCACTTAAAAATGCCAAGTGGAAAATGAGATGGCCCTCACATTCCACTTGGGAAGGCAGAGCTTGACAAATCCCAGAGTGGCACAAATAGGAGGCAGAAGCAATCCAAGATGATTCCCAAAGTCACCCTTGGACTCCATAGACATACACAACACACACACATGCACACACACACACACACACACACACACACACACACACACACACACACAAATAAATAAATAAATAAATATGCTTATGGAAAATTCGGTCATTAAAAAAGAATTCATAAAAATGGACTGGATTAGGAAGAAAATATCTTTTTCATTCCTTTACTCTTTATTAAATGCCTTTTGTGGGCACATGCCACAGGCAAAAGAGTATTTACAATTAATAAAAGACATACAGTGTGAATGCTAATCACAAGACAAAGAGTAGACACTTGTACAATTCAACTATGACTTGAGATACTACTGATTATTCTGTATTGTCCCTAAGAATTCATAGATTGATCCCAGCGCGGGAAGTGCATTTCCTTCCTGCTTTATATGGCACTTACTTGGTAACACTATTTAAACTAAACTTTACCTTGTGTAAGCCCAGCAGGAAAACTGATGAAAGGTTAGCATGTGCTGTAATTGCTCTCCCAAATTACTGAACTAAAATATGTCACTTATTATAGCCACATAACAGATATATTTATTATTATTTGTGTGTGTGTGTGTGTGTGTGTGTGTGTGTGTGAGAGAGAGAGAGAGAGAGAGAGAGAGTCTGTGTGTGTATCGGAGGGCACTGTGTGTCCCTGTGGAGGGCCAAGGGTGACTTTGGGAGTCATCCTGGATCACTTCTACCTCCTCCTTTCTTTGCTCTGAGATTTCCCAGGCTCCGCTCACCAGGGCCTGAAGTGTGGGACTCTGCCATTTTTGCCTGGTGTTTTTTACATGGGACTTGGGATCCGAACTCAGGACCTTCTGCTTGTGAAACCCCTGCTTGTCTTAACCCCTGACAGGTATAAATTAATGGTTTTTCATCTTTGATTCTTTTTTGAACAACAGGAATATTTCCTTTACTAAAACATGACCTCAATTTTCACTTTAGCGCTAAGAAGACAGCCGTTTAACAGCTAACTTTTTTGAAATGTGCTACATTTGTTTTATTGGCATTTATATTCTCTCTAGTAATTCTTTTCCCCCTCTATTTCCACATTAACCATATCTCTTTTCTGGTGACCTGAGGATTTTGAAAATTACATATTCAGTTTTGACATTAACCAAACAAGCCAAAGAAATGTAAAATATCCACTATTTTACAGAAAAGATAATTTAATATGTTGTCTTATAATGTTTACTTATTAAACATAAATAGCCACCACAGAAATCTAGGAATGCAAAAATATATATTCTGAAGTTCCAGAAGTCTGCATTATTGAAGAAAAGAGGTCATAATATGATTGTTTGTTCCGTTTTGTTGCTTTCTGCATTTCAGTGATGAAAAAGGATGGGGTGGGATGAGAAGAAAAGAGTAACAGTTTCTGTACAAGAAATAATACATACTTAGAAGGCCTCTCTGCAGTGTGCCTCTGTTTATACATTTATCTTCTGCTACAAGCAGAAATCAGAATCAGAAATATTTGTGAAAAACACATCTCTATGCATTTTAATTCTTGAAACAATCATCTAAAATTCATTTTCTTTATTTTTAGTAAAATTGGATAGATTTGTAAATCCTGACCCAAAAAAAGTCTGCAAAAAAAAAAAAAAAGCAAACGCATTGCTGTCTAAAAAGTTACTGTTCTCACAAGCTTTGGAATAATATAAACATGAGGTAATGCACTCAGCAAACTTCTTTTCCTAGCCACGTTCTCTACATTGTCTGTTTACTAAAGACATGGAGACTGGGACTTAAAGTCATTGTGTAGATCTGTTTGCTCATAAAACATTAACAACGTAAACGCTAAGGGCCAGTTGCTAATAACAAAGGTCTAATTCCTTAGGCAATTAGACCAGCTTTCCAAATGCAATTAATCTTTCTCAGGGGAAAAAAAAATCAGTTGATAAACATATTTGATAAAAAAATGTTTCAAAAGAACGTCTTCATTTAACTTAACAATGCATAACTGACTTAAGCATTGATAGGAATGTCTAGTACTTTTGTAGAACTGTAATTTAAGTATGGAGTAAAACAGAGTAAGTCTTAAAGTGAAGAAGATGGAGAATGCTCGTGATATTCAACTGAACTGTCCTTTTGTGCAGAAAGCGTCTCAGATCTACCTTGTGATTATTTCATCTTACCTTTGTAAACATTCAAAAAGATGAAAAATTGTACACACTTAAGAATAGCCAATGTTTTCCCCATTAAAAATTAGAACTCATTGCCATTTTAAAATATCACTTTGTAAAAGTAATATTTTCATTACACTTTTGATCTCAAAAGATGCCTGAGAGCATGTGTGCTTGCAACTGTGTGTGTGTGTGTGTGTGTGTGTGTGTGTGTGTGTGTGTTTCACATGAAGTCAGTCCACGCTTCTGTAGTAGCTCTGGGCCTCATAGGAAGAACTCAAGGTCTCTAGAGGATTTAATCAAAGGTGTCCCTGAACATCAGGATTCCCTTTTGTGTGAGATGATGTGATGTTCATATGTAAATTAACTAGAGGTCACAGGATGGAACGACTTGGGCTGATCCTTAGAAGTTTGAAAGGAAAGAGATTCACCTGTTTCTTAAAATCAAGTCCTTGTTGGCGAGGTGTGGATTGGGTCACCTGCCCACCTATTACGTTCTGCAGCAAAGAAAAGGGATTAAGGCTCCTTTAAAGTGCCAGTGAAACCAGGCTAATCGGCTAAGCTTCAAGTAGAAGAGAAATAAAACAGGGACTCTTCCTAGAGCCTTTCTCTGCTCTGGTTAGCAGAAGTTCTATCTGGGAACGTTAAGGAAAAGTTTTTTTCCACAGCCCAGGCGGAAAAGATCAGGCAGCCAAGGAGCAGGGATCCGGAATTTATGGCAAGTGCTGCATATTCGTAGTGCTCCTGGGGAGGTGGGTGTGGCCGGCGGAGGGGTGAGGGTCCCCAAGCCAAGTCAGGACCCCGCAGCTACTCACGTTTCCCCGTCCTGGGAGTCGCTGTCCGAGGCCCATTCCTCACCGATGTCCGGCAGGGTGAAGAACAGGGTTTTGGGCCCAGCTGCCGTCCGCGCGCCGGGCTCCGCAGGCCCGGGCGGCTGGCGAGGGTGCCCGGGACTGGCGGTCGCGCTGCTGCACCCCGCGGGGGCCGCGGCCGACCACGGCAGGGGCGCCCCGAGTGCGCCGGGGCTGAGCATCGGCCGCGCCAGGGGTGCGGGGGAACCCGCGGCACTGCAGCCGTCGATGGAGGGGACAGGAGGGTGGCATTTGCAGGCTCTGGGGCTACCGGGCAGCGGCCAGGAGGACTCCGCTGCTTCGGCCGCGCGGCTGGCGGTCGAGCCCCCGAGCTGGGCGGCGGTGGGCGAGGGGTGCAGCGAGGCGTCGGGAGCCAGCGATGGGAGCAAAGTCGGGGTCGCCAAGGTGCTAAGCGAGGTCCCCGCGCCGGAACCCGTAGACCCTGCGGCCGCAACCCCTCCCGGGTGGCTGGGGACCCCGGGCGACGCCGTCGAGGACTTGAAGATTCTGGCGAAGAGGGACCCCAGGTCCAACACAGCCACCTTCATGCCTGGGAAACGCGGCTGTCCTTGCTGCTGCTGGAATCTCAACACCACCGGGCACCAGGCTGCGGGGCTCCATCCACCGCCCCCTCGGGATCTGCCCTGGGAGTGTCCGGGAGCCAACGAGGGTCCTGGGGTCCCCGCACAGCGCGGAGCCCCGGAGGCCACCCCAAGGAACTTCTTCGAGTGGTCAGCTGCGAACTCCTTCCCCGACAACCCCGGGGGGTCCACGGATCGTTGAAACTGTGGAGAATGGCCGCGGGGCGATCCCACCTGAGCCCCGGCGTGGCGACACCTCCAAGGAGTCCAAGAAGGGGCCACGCAGCCGCTGCCACTGCCACCGCGGCTTAGCGAGCAGGAGAGACCCACCCGGCCCCCGGGACGCGCAGGCCGTTGCTAAGCTAAACAAAAACCCTGCTTAGCTCTGGGCTAATTGGGCCCCAGACTGTAGCTGGGGTTTGCCCACAATGGAAACACTGGCTCCCCCTCCTTAATTCATTCCTTAAAGGAACAGTTTCAAATTTCTCCACCATCTCAGAGCTTCAGATTCTGGAGAGTCAGGCAGCTGAGGGAGTCCAGCCCGAGAAACACAGTCATTGTTTCGAAAGTGTCTGGAAAGGCCACTTGCAGTATGGTCAGGGTAGTTCTTTGAGGTGAGGGAACGCGAGTGTGTGTTTAGAGAAGCATCCACCCTTGAAGCTGCAGCCTGAATCCTGTCACCTCAGGTTATGCTCTAGTGTGGCACCGACAGCAGGCATCCAGTCGTTGCCCCCCAAGAATTTGGAAATAAAACTGGGCCCTTAAGAGCAGAACCAGTAAAATTCATATATGAAGTCTTTGATCAAACACTTGGGGAGATGAGACGACAGAAACGTATTTTAAAATGCAAATTAACTACCCTGGCCAGATACAACCACCCAAGTCAAAGACTAATAGCAAAGGCCAAAGATTCTGCGTGGAACCATTTAATTTGATGGAATGTATAGGGAAAGGTAGACTGTGTACCTGGGAACCCCGGAAGTATGGTGTAGTGAGTGCTGAGTGAGTTTTACAAAAGACATCCACAGAGCTAATCCACCGACTTTGGAGAAGTAACAAGTGACAGTGAGGGACCATCGTTGATGAGCAAAGTCTGACTCGCTTCACTCAGTTTCTCTTGGATGCAAGCCTTGCTGGCCATTCTATCTCAGGATTCCTGACATTTTAAAGATATTACTTATTTAAAAAGATAGTAAGAATGAGAGACAGAGAAAAACATACATGGCTCATTGGTGGAAATCAAAGAATAGTTGTCAGAAGTTGATTCTCTCCTTCCACCATGTGGGCTTCTCTTGATGAACCCAGGTTGCTAGGCCTATGTGATCAGAAGCCTTAAGCACTGAATCACCTCCATGGTCCAGGATTCCTGATTTTTTTATGCTTAGAAATCTGATCAACCTAGCACCTCCACGATGGGCCAGCCATATTTTTCTGTATCTCATGTTCTCATCTCTGAAGGCTGTTTGCATGCATTTTCTATTATAGTTTGAATTGTGCATTCCTTAGGGTATGTGAAGTCCTAAACTTGGTATGGGGGTGCATGCCTGAAATCTTACTTCAGACAGTAAATAAAGAAGGACCTGGATTTCAAGGTGAGCAGGCACTCTATGAGACCTTGTCTCAAAAGAAAATTTGTACGCAAAAGGGAGAAATTCCTGATTTATATGAAAGTGAACTTATTTGAATTTAGCGTCTTTAGAGAACTCAGCAGTCTGTCCTTATTTATGGGGATATTTGCCAAAAAACCTCATTTGAAAACATAAATAGCACCAAGCCATATATATGATAATATTTATAACCACAGTAAGAGATAAGAGTTATAACAGTTATAAAAATATACTGTGATCCATTTGTAAATGACCCTGTCTTGCTCATGCTTTTAGGAATGTTTTTGGTGGGTCCATTTGCTCAAAAAAAAAAGAAAAACTGGGTACAAATTATATTATATTATAACAATTCGTACATAAATAACAATCTTCTCAAATCTATAGGAAAAGTGATAGAAACCAAAAAGGAGGTGGCAGGCAAGGAAGCCCCACTGTCAGTTGAAGTAGTAGATGTGGATTTCTGAACAGCCAGCCTCATAAAAAGAGGAGAATGAATGAATGATTGATCCTTTTGTTTGGCGGTCCTCTTCTAAAATGACCTGTAATTGTGAACATAATAAAGCATTCTTAGTTAGTTGTTGGGCCTTTTATACTCATTGTTCATCTGTCAACAGTCTTTCAGGCAGACTTGAGATGCTACTAGCCTTCTCCTTAATTACCAGCCACATGCACTTCTCCCTAACATGAACCTTAATGGTATACACTATAATGGTCTGGCTCAAGCTGCTATTTCAAGAATAATGTAATAAAAAGAACTGCAGTAATTCTGTGTATTTACTGGGAAGGTGTTCATTTTAGACAGACTACCATGAATGTCAAAATAGTATTTTATGTGATTTTTTTAAAAAAAAATCTCTTATTTAAGGATAAGAATTTGATTTCCTGTTATTCTGACATATATAATGATGCCTGGCCACACCACTGAGTAAATATTGGGAAATGAAGACCATGTTTCTATGAAACATCATGTTTTGGAGATTTGGCATTTGGTTTAAACAAATAACCTGAGTAATCAATCTTTCTTGCAAAACAACTATCTCAGATAGGGGTATCTTATGATGATTATATTTGTCAATATAGATGAGGTCACTGGAATAGAACCTAGTACATATAAACTTTCTGTCTCTTTTAGTTAATTTTTACTGTATATGATACCAGGTTACTTTGAATATTCAGAGAAAAGATTCTGGAAAAATTATAGATATTTTTACTTTTCACTTTTGTGCAATTTGGATGCCTCAGTTTTCCATGATAAACATGATAAAAAAGAAAACTGAATGCTAATCTTCCCTGATATTTGATTAAAGGGATATGGAATCTCATAAATGAAAAATATTAAAATAACAAGAACAATTGTTATTATTATGCATGAGACAACTTTGTGAAGTCGGTTCTTTCCTCACAGCTTTACATGGGTTCTACAGGTTTAACTTAGGTTGCCAGGTTTGTCCAGCAAGCACTTTACTCACTGAGTCATCTTGCCCATCCAAGAAGAAAAATATTTAAATCATCAACAGGAAGTTTTGGATCATAGAGATTATTAGTGGATCATGACCATATCCACTGGGTGTAGAAATAGATTCAGTGAGTACGGACCAGACCAGTGAACAATCCCATTGTGTTGAGCTTCATCTAACGGAGGACTCCCATGCCATCACAAGTGCTTGAGCAGGAAGATATTGAAGTAGTGCACAAAGCAGGAGACCCACCCTCCATTGGTTCAGGATCCATCTGTCGAATGACAGCATCATCACAGACTTAATATCTTTCTTTTTGTTCACTCATTGTCAGGGTATGTAGTATCAACAGTCTTTTCCTCAATAACTACATCCAAGGCACTAAGAAGACTTAGTTCACTCTTTTGCTTTTAAGGAACAGTAAACTTATCAGAAGCTTCTCAAGTAAACTTTCAGTTGAGCCTCATTGGTCAGAACTAGATCAAAGCCCCTCCCCAAATCAGTCATCAGCAAAGAAAATTAGCATGATCATATGCCTTGAACATGTATTTCTAGTCTTTGACAGGGACTTCACTGCTGTTCATGACAACAATGTCAGGTGTAGTTACCCAGACAGTGACCTTTACAGAGGTCTGATAATAAGATTTTAACTCACAATAACCAGAGGACCTTAGATACCACTATTCTGAAGTGCTTTTACAGTGCCCTATGGCTGCTTTTGTTTAAAAGTATAGATCTCACATAGACAGGATGCAATATCAAATACAAAGCAGGACATAGAAGGATTCCCCATCATATAGACAGGAGACAGCTAGGCTTACGTCAAGGCTGAGAAACACCAGAATCTTTAGACTCGTAAGGAAAAGAGTTATCATCTCCTATCCCCAGCATTCCAGGAGTAGGTGTGCAGGCAGGCATTCCATCCCTGGAGTCTCCAGCCAGTCAAGGTCTAAGGAAGTCTGTTAACTAGTATACATTAGACTGTTTTTTCTAAGGAACATGGTGGAAGTAATGTGTCCCCCTACAGTCAGGTGCCACAAATTAAGGTGTAAGGGACAGGGAAGTTAGGTAGGCAATTATCAGGGTTTGCTATGAAAGACAGTTTAGAAGGGCAACCGACAAATTACAGATCCTATTGTGCTCTGTACATGTAACTAAAAGGAGAGCATTTCTTCATCATTTCTAGTGCCATCATTAAAGAGATAATAGTAGATCTTTTCAAACTCAGCTATCACATTTCTGGATGATATTAACCATGTAACACCATAGAAATTCAGAAAGGAGTTAATAAAAATGAATAGCCACTATAATGTATATGCTTCCTGCGTCCTCATCCAACCATGCTGTTTGACAAGGTCTGGCATGGCTGAAAATGGCTTCAGGGAAGCATTTTCTGGAAAAAGGACATGGCGTTATTTGATATAAATAAGAGAAATAAGGAAAATATGGGGATTTTCAGGCCTAAAGCCTGCTTTCTGGAAAATGACACATTAACATTTAAATAGGCAGTTGCTATATGCTAGAGGCTCCTCTCCCTATGTAAATTAAGTTTTGCCTCTGACAGGAGGATTCCTTCCTCTAGGAGTTGAGTTTACCTCCTATCTGTTCTTATATCTTTTTTTGTTTTTGTTTTTCTCAGGACTGGCTAGGTTACAGTTCCTTTCCTATACATTTGATGTTTATACATAAGCCAGGTAACTTTGCTTTGAAGCATTCATTGTCCGTTCACTTTTAGCAATTAAGTGTCATGCCTGCTTTAACTCTACCTGGAGACATCACATTTGGTCCCACACAAGCAAATAAATGTCACTTCTGCCCTTCCTTTGTTAGTTGGTATGAATACCTTTTACATAAAATAATCCTGTAAAGAATTTGGTCCTGCTTTTCTTTGATGTTTCCCTATGTACATAGAGACACATTCTTTGCCCTTTACCATAGGTTTTCTTACAAAAACTGCTAAAATTTCAATAAGTGAGTTCAGTTTCACTCAGCTCAGAGTTGGGTGTCTGCTGTCCTCCATCCACCGACTCCTTGTCCACCTAGTGCTGGAATCCTGGCCATGCCTGGACTGCGGCATATGCTAACTTTTTTTTTCTTTTCACCAAGAGTAAGCACATTGACTAAGATAAGTTAATTTTTGAGGAAAAGGATTTATGTGATGCACCACTTGGGATATTGAGAGTTAAAAACAACATAGGACAAGTTCTGATTCAGTGGAAGGCAACAAATTGTAGATTGCAGAGTATCTGCAATTTTCTCTTAAGTCAGGAAACAGAAAGCACAGGTACTAGACCTGCTTGTTCTATAAGCATACTCTATGGAGAATCACAAAGCAGTCACATAAGGACTGTTTTAATCTCTTTAAAAGTATATACCTGGTCTGAGGAAATGGGTCAATGGTTAAAGCCTTTACCTCACAAGCAAAAGGACCAGAGTTCAGACCCCGCAGATCCCATGCAAAAATGGCAGGTAGATATGGTAGCAGCCTATACTTTTGGCCTGGAAGGCAGAGTCTGGGAAATCTCAGAGCAAAGTATAAGGGAGAAGAGCAAGCCAGGAAAACTCCTGATGTCACCTTTGGGGCTCCACAGGCACACTCACTCAAGTGCCCTCTTGTATACACACCCACACACATATATATGCACCCACCCATGTGCAAAACACATACATGCAAAAAAAATTTCTTTGTGTTTTTTAGTTTCATCTTCCCATTGCTGTGTGAAAACAGGAATCAAAGAACAAGAAATTCCTTCTTGCTTATGATTCTTGGTTGTACTTCATAGGCATGGCAGGAGAGTTCCTCCTAGCATCAGGAGTCCATGAAACTGACCATGCCATATCCACATAAGAGATGGGAAAAGACCATCCTTTCTTGCTGCTAGCACGCCTGTCTGCTAAAGTACTGAACCAAATCTCTTCATCTTACCCTCTACCCCTGTCCGGGCAATGGTCTCGCCCACTGTGAGCTGGGTCTTCCTGCCTCACTTAGATAATCTCCCACAAGTTTTCTCAAGGACTGCCTTAACTATATGATTCCTCACAGATGTACCCAAAAGCTCAGCTTTCGATTATCACATTGGCCCCTGCAACAAACTACCACAAACACCAATGACCCAAGAATCTCCTGCTAGATCCTACTCATTTAAATGTTCTGTAGCATCTCTTAATAATTCCAACCTAAGAGCCAAACGTCCAAATAAGCAAACCCTTAGGAGACATCCAGACCATGTCTGAGTCATAGTAGTATATCTCCAGATAGGCATACATCGGAACCAAAAGGATAGAGGAATTGATAATAAATAGAAATGAAAGAAGAGTGATGGAAGGGAGATGAAGGTCACAGTATGGACAGGTTTGGAGTGTGCTGTTTTTGACATGTATCCAAAAATTCAATATATAGAAAATTCAATATATAGAAACCCCCCTGTGTCAAGACTAACAGGAAATCAAATTCCTAGCCATAGCTTTGAAATGTCCCTTATGTACAATGTCTCCCTTTATGGATGCTGACAAGTGGAAGCATGGATCTCCTTTCCTCTGCGCTGAGATAGGATAGCATAGGCTATGCAATGAATCAAGAGCCACCTGAATTGGATAACATCAGAGGAGGCTGTAGAATCACTGCACTGTATCAGAGAAGTCTACAGGGATCTTGTTTCCTATGACTGCTTAGGCACCAGGATTTCTCTAAGGAAGGGCCATCTCACTTGGCTCAGTGTTTCTCCCACATGAGATCACTTTCCACTAAAACAATCAGAGCAAAACATCTCTTCAAACCCCCTTTGTACATAAGGATTATTTTTGACAAAGAAATGGCATGGTTCCTAGTGTTTCCTTCAAAGTCTCCCAGCAAGGTTTAGCAGATTTTTGCCATGACAATAGGGTATCTCAAATACTTGTGAAGGGTTAATTAAGATCAACTAATCCGTCGTCCAAAGAGGAGTTGCGATTAGAAGGCTCAGAGAAGTTGGTAACAGAACTGACACTCAGAATTACAAAACTGAGCCAAGAAGCAAAGAGGTTAGGACAACAGTGAAAAACAGAATGTCACCAGGGGAACATATGGATAGATGCTTGGAAGGACATAGTTATTGGGGAACTGTATTTCTAAACAGTTGTACCAACTCACTTAGTCCTTTAACCATTGGACCAACAAATCTTTTGGAAACTCTATTTTATGTCGAGCACTACACAAGCGCAGAAGAATGGGTGGGTATGAAGAAAGAGAAAAACAGAGCAAGACAGTGGAAAAACTTAGAATTTAAGTTGAAGTTTTGAGTAAGGGCAGGGAACATCTGCACCACTGCTGTATGGAGATCTGGACTGTCCTTGAAGTATTACAGGGGTAACAAGGTCAGAAGGAATTCTGAGTATTGCAATATTCTTCTATTTTCTGATTTGCTGATGATGAAATTTCTTAATAGTGAAAATATACTTCCACAAAATCTAACAGGCCTATTTCTTTTTCTGTGCCCATTAATATTCTCTTATCTACTTTTCCATCAGCTTCTTGTTACCATGAAACAGTCATTGAGAGCACTAGATAAATGTGGTGTTTCCCCATAGTCTGGGTGCTCAGACCCCAAGACCAAATTCTACAGAATCAGTATCCCAGAACATATTATTCTGTCTTTCTGAGGGTGTGAGTAAAACCCCAGTGCTGCAGGGTGGGAGGGATTCCCCCAAGTCTTGACTTTTCAACTGAAAGGGGAGAAAAGACCACTGAGAGGAAAGAGTATGAATCACACACAAAACCATGGGGCATTACAGTGTCATAACACAGATATGTTTTAAAAAATGATCAAGCTAGAGAGAGAAATTTCAGCTAATTGTGAGAAGTCCATGTCATACTAGTTAACAGTGATTGTTCACATTGATAGTCAAGCTGACCACTAAGGAGACACATCTCTAGATACATCTGAAAGGTCCGTATTCTCTAGGTTGGAGCAGGTCTTTGGGTCCCTCTGTAGAAACTGTCACAGACCACTGCCTAGGCAGTGGTCCTGCCCATAATTGATTGGGTCTTCTCATCAGTTATGCAAAAGCTGCCAGGCCCCCTTTTGCTTCTCCATGTGGTGAAACAACTGGGGGAGCTCTAGTCAACATGGGTGTCATACTGTTTAGACTTTCTAGTCACCAGATTTATAAGTCAAATAAATGTCTCTTCTTAAGAATTACTCAGCCTGAGGAACTTTCTTGTATCAACACTGGGCAGCCATGCTTCCATCTCTATTGACTAATGACACTGCCTCGCAGAGAGAAGTAAATGCCAGGTGTGCTGGAACTTGTGTCTCTGATTCCAGATACCTTGGGAAGATAGTTAAACCTCTGTCCTTTTCCCAGACAGGATGCACCACACATCTGCTGCTTTGGTCCTAACAACTTTTGAGCTTTGATATTTTCCACCAAGTCTACTCAGCCCATCCTTGAAAAAAATGCCAATAAGTAGGTACATACGTTTATACAAAACAATTAGAGCTTTAAAAATACTTTTTGTTCTGGGAAAGTATGCTGGGAAATGACATGGCTTATGTACCATAAACTGACACGCTTTATGCTAAATTTGCAAAGATTTTTAGTCAACAATACAATCTAATTTCAGAACTTTTTTTTCACTTTAAGGTCTCTTGTGCTTTTTCCATCTATAGATTCTTGTCCATAGACACAGATTAACACTCAGCTCCTTTCTATATCTAGAAAGTGCCAGATATTCTTCTGGGTTTGAAGTGTTTTTAATGTTTGCTAGTAGTAATCATCACTTGCCAGCCAATCTCTTTTACGCTCTAAGGTATATGTTTAAATACTGAGACATTATTCAATCAGTGACACTGAAAACTCCCCTCTTCACTAATAAGTTGCATTAACTTTACATCCTAATCTAAAACAGTATTGTTTTTAAGTAAAAGCATCAATACTGTGATCAATTTCAAACTCCTTGTTGATTCAGATGGGATTTGGTTTGCACAGTAAAAAACAGGAAGCAGTTGGAATGAGTAGATTGCATGGTGGCACCCTGAGAATATTAAATGAGACAAGTCATTTGTGGATGTTAACTAGGAGGTCAGACAAACATCCTTTTCTGTAATCCCATTGTCTTGGACCCAAGGGACAAGGACCCCTCCTGGGGACAATTATAAAGGACAGCCTGCAGAAGTTGAGGGTGTTGCTTCCTGTGTAAGTCAAGCACAAATCAGAATCAATGTCTTCTATTAGTTTTATTTATATTTATTTAAGCAGGTTGCTCTTGGTCTTAATTTCATACATACTAAAGAGCACATAAATTTATATTTAAACTCAATTTATGTTGCAGTCATTTGATCAACTATCTTATAAGCAAATATATAAGAAAATAACAGCAAAATTAGCTACTGCTTTCCATAAATCAGTGATTACTTTATAAAAATAATTTTGAAATATGGTAACAAAAAGCTAAACATTGACAAACAGCATATAAAATGTATGGAGAAGAAAAGTAGTTTTTTTTTACTCTTATGATGTCAAAATAAAGCAGAATATCATAGCTAAAAACAAATCTTAACTAAAATGTTATTAAAATAAGGGTCTACAGGTAAAGATAGCAAATGTGAAAGTGAAAATTCCTCATAGCTTCACATCGTTGGCAGACTGTAGACACTTTCAGAAACAGTAAAACCAGCAATCAGTAAAGGGATTGGGGTGGGCTCCTCACAGTAAGAAGAGAAGTATAGGTGGAGAGAGTGAACTCTTTACTCAATGTTTGCTGGTTCTTGTCATAGTCAGAGAAAGAACTTGGAGCCATTACAAGAAAGGGAGTTGAAGGTTTTATTATAGAGCAAAAGTACATGCTCAGATGTGAGGATAGACATTGTTAGTGCGAGCTTCACCTATCGTCTAGGGTGAAGATTAATGCAGAAGCTTGTTTATAAGTAAAAGTGGGAGATCCCTGTACTAGGATTTGCTTCACTTTTGTCTTCATATGTATTCTGACACATCACAGGAGATGATCTTCATAAAGCAGAGAACACTCGGTAGACATGTCCATTGGTTATGTTGGTCCCATGGTTTGGAGTGGTCATGTCTTGCTCTCTTGTGATTTAGCTCTATTGCATCAGCATTGGCTGTCATGAAGTTGCTGATTTCTCTCTACTGTGTAGCCAGCCTCAGCTGTGCACATTGCTTGTTCCAGGGTCTTGTGTCCAGACCTGAGAGTGCTGAAGTGTTTTCACATAAGACATCAGTCTAAACCATGCCTTCAGTTCAACACATGATAAAGCTTCAAGTAAAGCCAGTAACTCAGCACTGTAATTCCATTCTTATATTTGAATTCCAGAGCGATAAATATTTCAGAGTCATTGATGTGGATTTCCAATATTTTGACTCTTTATGATAAGACAAAACTTAAAGGCTTTCATTTAATAACAAACAAAATAAAACTTAAAACAATAATCTTTATAAAAAAGGATTAACTCATAGTATTTCATATTATTATAATATATTCTGTGAAAATTTTACCCCATAATCACCATCACCATTTACTTAAGATTTTATCTACCATTGTAATTTTCAAGATTTAGAGTCACAAAATCCCAGTGAGACCATGATTTGGCCAATATCATCTCAACAAGTCTGGGATCAAGAAAGATAAAGTATTTTTTTTCCATAGAACCAATCTACTGACTAATGTTTAAAATTCAAGCCTTTTCAGGATCTGATTAAGAAAGGTAAGTATTTACATTTTTCTATATCAGGAAAATACAAGCATCTGTATTTTCCTCACTAAGTCAATTGCAGAGATTTAACAAAATCAGTACCAGGGCAGGGAAACACAACCTTTTCAACTGAAAAAAATCCTTTTAAATCTTTGACTCCTTTTCAATCGAAAAGCTTTATATTCACTAAAACAGTTACTTTTCATTACATTATAAGTGAATCAAAATGATGATTATGAAATCTTGACTAGCTCTGGCTTTTCTTTAGTTGAAAAACAATTTTAAGTCCTTTGAAGATGTGATATGCCTCAGCGATCAATTGTATATTCATTAGTAGAGGATGCTCAGGTATTTACTTGAGGTGGATAAATCAATTATCATTAAGAGATTTGAATTAAGCAGAAACATTTCAAGAGAAGAGATAATTTGATAATACCATAACCTATAAATATCAACAATCATATTACAATAGTTTCAAGCAAAGCTTAAATTTAAGATGGTACTTTTCAAACTTAGCAAACTATTCTTTTGCTAATTTAATCTGTAAATAAATTCAATGTACTGAATTTCGGGACCCAAGTGCAACTTGCAGTTGATGATAAAAGGCATTTATCCGCTCCTTCTGAGCTGGCCAGTTCAGGATGCAGTGAGATTTAAACATCCCCCTTCTCAAACAGAGTGTGTGGTTTAGTTTATAATCTGGAATCTCCTCCAGAAAAATCAGTATAATAGAATCCAGATTTTGTTCAATAGCTTGCTGAACTGCATGATGCACCTTGAATCTGGGGAAAAAATAAAAAAAGAAAAGTTAATCATCTGCAATTTTTAAGAGTCAAAAGCTCAACAATCTAAAATTATTTGTAGAACATACTTGCATCTTTCACTGAAAATTGGAAGTTTTTATCTTCTTAAAAATGAGTTGTGAATATATTAATTTTGAAAGTTCAGTTGAAAAGTACATGCATACTTAAAATTTCAGAACATTCACATACCTTCTACAGAGTGGATCTTTTAATAGATGCTGCGTTATAACAAAAATAATTTTTCTGCTCCGTTTGATGCTGTTGACAATTGCTTCGAGACCAAAAACACCTGCTTCAAAGTCCCTTTCCTCCAGACAAAATTTGAGTGATTCATCTTTTTCTTCCATCGGTGACAAGTGTTCCCAGACCCAATTTCTGTCTTTGTAGGCATGAATTATATATGCTGAATATTCAAATTGTTCCGGCTGCCCTTCTATTTCCTTGAAACCCAGAATTCGGTGTACTGAAACATTCCAGTAGAAAGAGATTCTCCACCCCTCAAAGTGGATAACCAGTACCATAAGAATGAAAATCGTGAGTATACTGCTATTAATCATGAAAAGGAGCTCAAATGGGGCACTGTCTTTGCAGGGCGATGTATCAAAATGCATCACTGGGAAGCCATGATATTGAGGTGGAGTGTTGCAGAGATAATGACTGGACAACTCTGAGATGTTCGTATGGGTCTGGTTAATCCAGTTAACAAACCAGGCAATACTTTCACATGTACAATCAAATGGATTAAAGCTCATGTCTAAATTACTCAGGTTCTCAAAAACTGGCCCAAAGACATTTTTCTCAATTGATGTTATCAGATTCTTCTGAAGATTCAATGACCTGAGAGACACCTGGTCATCAAAGAGAGATGGTGGAAGTATGTTTAAATTATTTAACCCTAAATCGATGCTCTTCAGTTCAAATAAGTTCCTGAACACTTTAACTGGGATCTCGTCAAAGCCATTCGACTCTAAATTAAGGATGTGAAGGTGGGAGAGACCCTTTAGAAAGTGAACAGGACCACCGGGGTTTGCTTTTTTCCAGAGCCTTGCTAAGTTGTTATGCTGAAAATTCAGGATTTCTAGCTTCTCAAGACCCTCTAACAGTTCCTCATTTATGTTGGCTATATTGTTGTTGCTTAGATCTAGAATGGTCAAATTGCGAAGAGGGTGAAAAGGAGAAGGGGAGATATCCACATTTTTAAGGGCCACCCTCCGGAGCATCAGTCGCTGCAGGCTTGGAACCAGAGCAAAGGAATTACTAGTAAGTTGCAAGTTTTTGTTGTAGGAAAGGTAGATTTCAAAAATATTTCCTAGACCTTTCCACTCGTGGCCCGTGAGTTCTTGTTCAATCTCATTAATGCCAAGATCAAGCACCTTGAGTTGGCCTAACCAAGAAAAAGCGCCACTCTCTATTTTTGAGATATGGTTCCGGGTTAAGTTGAGCGTGAGCAGAGGAGAATGAGCGAGTGATAAAAAAGTCTCATTTGTTAAAATTGACAAACTTGTGAAAGCATTGGATAGACTTAAGTATTTCAAACTTCCCAGTCCTGTGAATATATTGCTCTTTGGGCCTGGGATACTGTTCTCTTCCATGTTGAGATACTCCAAGCATTTTAGCCACTGGAAGGACAAATCATCAATCTTGGGGTATGAAGTCAGGCTATCAGTTTGTTTAGTAAAAGATCGTCTCAGATTCAGGTATCTCAGATTGGAAAGTCCATAAAAAGAGCGAGAAGACAGATGCTGGATATTGTTATACTCCAGGGAGAAATATTTGAGATATGGCAACCAAGTGAAGGAGTCATTACCAATGCCATTCAAGCCATTGTGGGAAAGATCCAACAGGGTGAGATTTGTCTGCTGGAGTCCCAAGAAGGTGCTGGTGTTGGTTTCATACAACTGGTTGTTACTCAGAGATAGAGTCTGGATGCTTGTGCTTGACAGTTCCCCGCAAAGCTTCTCTGTGAGGCTGGGGTTCAGTTGGGCATTGTTTAAAAAGAGGCCAAATAAATGTCCTATTGCATGGAAACACCCTGGAGAGAACTAATAACATGAAAGAAGGAAAGTGGTTAACCAAAATGATGTAGGGTTTGCATAACTCTTGAAAACCTATATGCAGTTCTTTAGTGGGTCTCTTTCCCCTTTCATCATATGCCTTGAGCAGGGCAACTCTCTCTACTCCTCTAAGGCACATTTCATCACTCTGTGCCTATAATACCCCCCTTCTGTGTCAGCCATCCCTGGTCTCTGGGGTTAAGCTATGCCTCTTGGTTCTTTTACTACATCACAGTGGGTATAACTGTAGTTACTAAACTATCTGTGAAATCCTGTCTGTACCCGGGTGACCACTTGTCAATAGCCATCATACAATAAATGAAAAAGTGAGACATATTTTCCCTTCTTGAACTTCTGGGTCAGCTATCATTTTAGTCTTCCCACTCAGATTTTTATCTGACTTTATTTTAGGATAGTGTTTTCAGTTTCCTTCCAATTGTGCATGTTCCCTTATCAGAACCCCTTGTCATCCTGGAGCTCAAGAATACATAAGGCAAGAGAAAAGGAATTCAAAGAGAAGAGGAAGCACCTTGGGAGCAAAAGGGCTCTGATTTCTCATACATCACTTGTTAGAATTTTGAGCTAATGAGGAATAAAAAGACAAGTGCGGGAAAAATGTGTTTCATTATATGAGAAGGAATTAATAAGCAAAATAGGAAATTATGGAATTACAATATATTTTTTCTGGTGCATTTTTGTTTGCAACCCCCTGAATTAATTGGTTAAGGCATAGGAGTTATTAGTGATGTGACATTAATTTTATCTCAGCAATCAATATGACATTGTTATTGAGAATACAGGTTCAGGTCACATTCTCCTATGACACCTTAGATATGTCACTTAACACTTCTTCATCTCAGTTTGCTGGAACAGCTGATTAAGAAGATCATACAAACAAATATGATGAAATGATTTTTCATAGTGTTGATAATCAGTAAGTACTCAGATTTCTCTGTTGTTGTTTGTTCTTATAATGATTTGAAGAAGAGCTGGAAATTAGTATACCAAATGCTAACAGTGGTTGTTTCTGATTCTTACAGTGATCCTTATTAGCCCTCATTATGTATGTACTTTATAAGATTATGACAACAAATGTTCTGATCTGGGATGTGATGTTTAACAAAATAAAATGAATAGTTTACACAATTTCATTATTACTTGAAGACAGTTTTCTTGGCAGTCTTCTTCTTATCTCTGAAAAGTAATATAGCTTTTAAAAGCACCTGTCTTTTTCTTTATTTTTTAATTCTTCCACTCATACAAAGTTGATAAGTACCCCATTCCTCTCCCTCCCTCCACCCCTCCCTGGATTCCCTTGCTCCCTCCCCCCTTTTCCCTTTCCTCCCCCCCCCTTTCTCCCAGTGCCACCCCCCACCCCCCATTCCTGGAGCATCCTTTACTGTGCATGTCAAACTTCCCTCTAGGTCCTCCTCTCTGGTGAGGTGTGGACTCAGTAGCATTGTCTAGAGCTCTTTTTTGTAAAAGCACCTGTCTTAACTGATGCCTTTGCATGTTGTTATAGCATGTAAAGGTATATAGTGTGTATAAAGTACAGATACAACTATTGTTTGGAAATAGTTCAGCTGAAGACTATGGATCAAGAAGACTTTTATACTAAAATGGTGTCAATGGTCCTTAATTGAGCACTTTATGCTGGATGATCTAATAGATTCTGTCCTACACAGAAGTAGTGTTATTAACATGTCATCTTGAAAAGATCAAGTGTTGGAAAATTGAAGCAGACAAAAGGTGAATAACTTGCCTAATCATACAGTCATGTAAAGAGAAATCTCACCTTGGGTGGGGGTGGGTCACCCAAGCCAGATGTCTGTGTTCTTAACCATCATATCACTTTAACCTTATTTTAACTCTTACAGAGATATAAGGTCAAATACTATTTACACTTCACAGTGTAATAACAGACCATAATAAATTAAGTTTTACACAACAATATACTGCTTGGCAATGACACCGGAATTCATAGTCAGTAAAGCAACCACCCACTTCTCAAACTATTCTGCCACTTCTCAAACTATTCTGATGAAGGTACTGATGAACCCAAGCAGTAAGTGCTAAAGATTTCTGAAAGACATGGCAAAGTTTTATATATTTATTTTTCTCCAGAGATTCTTAAATTTCTGTCCATGGAGCACAAGAATTACGCATACTCAAAAGTAAAGGAGTTTACCTTCATTTCTTACCTCTTTAATCTGATTTGATGATAAGTCTAATTTCTGCAAAGAAGAATTGCTGAGGAAATCAAGTTCTTCTCTTCTTAGCACAAGTATTTTATTATTGGATAATAGAAGCTCCTGGAGATTTTCCAATTGGACACAAGTTCCTAACTTCGTAGACGATAAGCCATTATGAGACAGATCTAACTTGATTAAATTCTGAAGGTAATGAATAATATGTGTTAGAGGTCTTGCTAGAAAATAACAACTCATTCTCAGGTCATTTCCCCTTACAAGAGTGTCTTAAAAGTATCTTAGCAGGAAAAATATTCTAATTTCTATGATTCAGTAGGATTAATAATCTTTATTGTGATTAAATGTACCACTGATTAGATTCTTCAAGAATCACTTCATTTCTTTCACCAAGTTAAAAGACTTATTTTATTTATGATATAAGAAAAAATTTTCTTCTGCTACTTTTGAAAATGAAAACTTAAAACTCAATGAAAGATTAAGAAAACCTCTAGTTGTTATTAGAGAATAATCAAATACGATCTCTATTAAAGAAAGACCCTCGTTTATCTAAATAAGACTCTATGTAAGACTTTTTTTAGGTTTTGAAAAAAATTTCTAATTATTTCTCTAATAAGATTTTGAGATTGTTTGTATTAAAAGGCATTTCATCTATATTATAATCTAGTAAGGTACAAAAAAGTATCTCAAATTATCCAACAAACCTATATATATGTATATATATGTATTTATATATATATATAAAATTTCTTAGCATGTTTAAAATTGTTCTTTATGTTATTGGCATCTGAGAAGTAATACCCAATGTTTTAATAAGCTCATAAGCCGAAATAAAAATAAACCCTTAAACTTTGGTTTATGAAATTTCTTAATAATTAAAATTCAAGCAATGCATTAAAAAGAAATGGCAAAGTTGTTGTGTGATTTGTTAAATTAAAATTGGATGATTTTGAGCTGAAGTATTTACTCTATAGTTACATCAGTTTGTTAGTTTTATTTCAGTCAAGTTTGGACTCAACATGCTATTGGTAATTTCACATGCAAATTAGGAGGCAATGAAAGTTTGTTTTCCATGTTCCTCTTAGATTAGTCTGATGTTTTTTGATCATGACTTCTGTCTTCTAAATTCTATTTTAAATGAGAAAAATCATAACAGATAATTTTTTTAAATCTAAAAATTGACTTAAGAATGAAAATTTGAAAAGATTTTTCCATTACAGTGATCACATGACTCCTACCAGTCACAATGGTGGTTGATCAAATTTCCTACTCTAATTTTGAAATTTAAATACTAAGTTTAATGGTGAATGAACAATTTGAAACCCTAATATAAGATAATATATTTTGTATCGCTGACTTTATTTTTATTGATTTTTTTACTTTATTTATTTATTTGTGTGTGTGTGTATGTGTGTGTGTGTGTATGTCAGAGAGCATTGTGTGGCCCTCCTGTGGATGACCAAGGATGACTTTGAAATCTTCCTGGATTGCTTCTACCTCCTTTTTGCTTCCCTCTGGGATTTCCCAGGTTCCACCTACCAGGGCCACTGTCACCATTTACACCTGGGATGTTTTTACGTGGGACCTGGGATCCGAACTCAGGACCTCTGCTTGGAAGGCAGAGTCTTAATTCCTGAGACAACTCTCCAGCTCACTTTGCATTTCTGAAATGAGCGTATTCATCTTACCTTCAGATTTTTAAAGGGATTATTTTCAATCCTGTGTATTAAATTAGACATTAGATGGAGTTCTGTCAAATTGGTGCAGAAGGTGAAGGTTTTATCAGAAAGCTGATATAGCTCATTGTGTTGGAGGCTTAAAACTTTCAACAATGGGAGTGTTTGACATAATTCTGGTTCTAGTTTGGAAATAGAGTTAAATCCTCCATCCAAGATAGCAAGCTGGCTGTATCTTGTGAAATTTGCAGATGGTAATCTTCTGAGTTGGTTGTGGGTAAGATTCAATACTGTTATGTTCACAGGGAGGTCATCGGGTATGAATGTTAATTTCAGATGGCTGCAGTCGGCAACTTCATGTTTCACAGTGCATTTGTTGGAGGAAGATGCATACGGTGTCCACAAAGGCAACAATACCCAAAAGGAGCAGATATGATACAACAAATGTCCTTTCATAATTTTGCCCTATAAAATAAATAATGGTAACGGATAATGTTACTAACATGTTCTCAAACATGAATTAGTATTATGTACAAAATTCATAGCCAAAAATCTGTACATGATTTTTTATTCATAGTTTTTGTTCATGAAAGTAAATGTTATACAAGTAATTCAAGTGGAACTAGCTCAAATAGCATGAAGAAGTGAAATGAATCATAAATTCTCCTTTTCTCCTTCACCTCCAACAGTTAGTGTTTCAAAATAACCTTGTCTGAGAGTTTCAGTTTTCAAATTTTATGACCATTTTGGCAAACTTCAGTGCAATGCTTGGCTTTCTAGTTATATTTTAACCTTAACATTGAGTTCCCACAATAATAATAATTAGGAATACAATGATAAAATTTTCTCCTTTTTTCACAATTTTTCTGGCCTATTTCATTTTACCTGCTGTTACATTCATGATTTTTTCCATGTGTGAGTATGTGTGTCTGTGTATATGTACAAGAGGGCACTTGAGCATGTGTGCCTGTGGAGGTCCGAGAATGATTTGGGGAATCATCCTGGATTACTCTACTTCGTTATTGTTTTGCTGCGAGGTTTCCCAGGCTCTGTCTTTCAGGACTGGAAGCATACGTTGAAGCCATTTGCGCCTGGTATTTTTGTGTGGAATCTGGGGATCTGAACTCAGGTTCTTTTGCTTGTGAGGCAAAGACTTTAACCCCTGAGCCATCTCCCAGTCCTGCATTCACAATACAGAAGGACTACAACTAAAACTCTATTTATAATTTGCCCACTTTAGGCACTTTCATTGAATTTTTGTCAACTTTTTGACATTTTCTTGTAGTCTACAAATATTTAGTTGTAAATATTTGTAGCATTAAATGGATATTTCAATGCATGGATATAGTATATATTGATCAGATTAAGTAATGTTCATATTAATTACCTCTACCATTTATTAACTCTTATTTTGAGATCACTGAAAAATGCTTTTACTAGCTATTTTGAAGTATGTTATTGATCATTATCAATCATAACCAGTTATGAAACATTAGAAGTTTTATTCAAATTTCTGCAATTGATAAGCATCCTCTCACCATCTCCCACCTTTCTTGTATTCTTACCAGCCTCTGCTAACCACTAATCTATAATTGCTTGACATCGACTTTCATGTGAGAATATGAGATATTTGCCCTTCTGGTCTGACATATACCATTAAACATAAAGTTCTATAGGAATGCATGTTGTTCCCGACTTTAACCGGTTTTGTCCCATATAAAAGGCAAGACACTAAGTGACTCATTCCCAGACTCTCTTCACTTTAGCTACTTTAAACATCAGTTAATATAGTGCTGCATCTATTATTTCAAGTTACTTTACACAGAATCTCTAGCTGACTTGTTTGTAAATCAGGAGACACATGCTCTTCTGCTCTAAACCACATTTCTCCCAGCCTCACATTCCTACATCTGTCCCATATGGCATCAGCTGGACTTGCCAAGATATAAAATATTAGTATTTTACTGGATAACTATAATTAAGCATGAGACCCATTGTGTAGCTTAATTAGGGGTGCCTACTGTCAAGAAATATCCTTCATAACCTATGGTTAGTCTAGAAAATATTCACAGAAGATTCAGTAAGATTTACTTTTACAGTTTTACTGTAAAAGATTATATAGTTAAGAGAACAGACCCTGGAATAGCATGGGCTTCAGTCTGATTCTGGACTTCTGCTTTGCAGTCTTTGATGCATTGGTCATATCTCACGCCTGTGTTTAGCACACATGAGCTCTTCTGGAGGGCACTGTAAGGATACAAGGAAGTAAATCATGTGTCTCTTCTAGTACTTGACATGAAACAATGTGATGTTGTAATTATTACTATTGATCAATGTAATACCAAGAATTATGATTGGATAATGATAACTATATTTTATTTTCTAAAATTTTGCTTTCTTGTACAATTTCTCTGTCCTAGAAATCTATGAAAAAGACAAATTATAACATGATGTCACCATCGGAAACCACCAAACAAAATGGTTGATAGGGAGGGAGCAAGCTAGTAAAACATCAAAAATACAAAGAACTTCCTAGTTAGGAAGATTAAGAAGCTTATTAATTAATGAGTAAGAGATGTGGCTCATTCCATAGATTGTGACAACCAGCATCATCCCTGAAGAATGTCAAATGAACATCATTGAAGATCCATGCCATTCCAAATTGTCTGCTTTCAGTTTTATTTTAAAGCATAAAAAGAAAATCTTTCATTAGAAGAGATCCATGGGTCACTTTCTCTTCATATATGGCCTACATGTGAAAAGAAATGCTAGCGCATTCTCTAGCCCATCAATGATAAAATCCAAAAGGCTCAAAAAGCTTTGGACATATTTAGTGCATAATTATTGATTTCAACACATTACCTGTATGACTTTGATTTTTTTATATTGTTCTTATCAGTTTAATGTAGTTATATTTAGTGTTTCAAATGGCTGCTTCCAGAAGCTTCACCTTTCAATTGCAACTTTACACATAACAAATCCAAGGATAAAAAGATTCTCACTCATGGGATGTTTGCATTTAATAGAGTTTTCAGCACCAGTCATGCCTATTAGTTCAGCATGAGAGCAGAGAGTCCTATGCAAATGACCCAACTTCGTTAGCAGTGACCTCAGGGTAATCAAAGCAACATGGATGTTTCCCTCTTATTTTCAGGCTAGCTGCTCAGAATTATACGGTTAGTTTGCTATCTATTTGCACCAGGCCTGTCTTGAAGTTTATACTTTCCCCTCTTTTATTCTTTCAGAGATAAGAACTTTATGAAGCTTTGCTTTTGCCATACCGAGGTCCTCTAAGCTCCTTCACACTCTGCTGAGCAGCCAGTTTAAAAGATAAGTTCTTGCATGTCTTTTTTTTTTGTCTTCAATCATTTAATATGACAACTATTTAAGATATAAAATCCTTTCTTTGCATATATTGTGAATATGTATATGTGTGTATTTATGTGTGTGGGCCCATGTGTGTGCTCAAGTGCATGTATACATGTGTGTAGAGGCCCACACTTGATGTCAAGTCTCTTCTTCGATTGATCTCTGCTTTGATTATTAAGGCAGGGTCTCTCACCAACCAGCTAGTCCAGCTATCCAACTTCCTGTGGGGTTTCTTTGTTTTTTTCCTCCCCAGTGTTGAGATTTCAGGTGGGTACAAGCTTTCCAGGCTCTCTGGGGGTTCTGGGGACCTGAAATCCAGTCCTCTTCAAGCACCTGATCCACTCGGCCATCTCCCCAGAACCAAAATTCTGTTTTTCATTTGTTTTACTGATCTGTATTAATTATACAAAGTAATGGTTTTCATTAGAATATTTTCATACATGTATACAGATCTTTACCTTCAGAATATATCCTCATGGCAAACCATGAAAGTGTCACTTCATTTTTCTAGTGTTGCTAAGAAACCTGATGCCCATCTTGTCATCCTTCCTTTATATAAAGGTTTCATTTATTTCTCTCTTCTTTTTTTTCTATACTCATTTGATATAAAGCTTCACAAGGATATTTCCAGTTATATCTTTCCTTTGAAATGTATCTATATATTTTGCCATTTTCAATCTGAAGGTTCATATTTTTCTTCCCTATTACAATTTCTTTTTCTATTATTGCTCAGACTCTTTCTCCTACCTTTTTTGTATTCTCTCTTTTTTGAGCCACTTTCAGGAAACCATTAGGCTCTCTAGACAATCCTCTCCACATTTAAAGCTTTGTATTTTCTTTCTTTTTGATTGTTTTATTTTGCATTCCTAGATATAAGCTTAGCTTTTTGTATTCTAGGTCTTATATGGATTTTTTTAAAAATCAGTGTGCACATCACAAATCTATACACAGTTGAATTTTCATAAGGGAACAAGCATGTCAGTGTAATCACTACTCAGATCAAAAAAGGAGACTCCAACTCCTTAGAAACCTGCCCAACTCTCACCCCACCAACACATCCCAAATTTTACAAAGTTCTCCCTGTCTTTATTAAAGGGTTAGTGGATTCCTGCATCCACTGTGCTCCCTCCTTATCACAGTTCATTGTCTGCAGTTTTAACATCTTTGGTCAACCATGATGCAGAACTATTACTGCAGTGAAAAGAGGAATTGACATATTTTGAGAGAGAGAAAAAGAGAGAGAGAGATCATTTACACAACTTTTAACAGAATGTGACGTTGAAATCGTTCTATGATTAATCATTGTTAGTGTCTCCTATGCAAAGTTTATAAATTAAAGTCTATCATAGGTAGGTGTGTACAGGAAAGTCAGCGTATGTGGAATGTGGTACTATGCATTTGCTCAATGCTAGGTTTGTAAGATGTATCCATGCCTTGTCATGTTTTAACCTTTGTCCATTTTTATTGCTGTGGAACGATCCATTGCATGGCTATACCACAATCAATATGTTTTGAACATTTTTTATTGCAAACTCATAACATACAATTTAAAGAATTTTATAGTGAATTCTTGTGTTTTATATCTAATCATCTATTGAAGCTCCGATATCACCAGTTCTCAAAGTATATAACCAACACTAAATTCTTCTCTCTAAACATAATATGCTTTCTATAGTTCAGTATTTGTTCAACTTAAATTTCATTAATGACATGCACAAATTTTAAGTATACATTTTCTGACTTTTGGGTACTGTGTACACTTGCAAAAGAATCAGTCCCTAGGGAGTCCCTCTGTCATCTTTCCAGTTAATTTCCAACTATATTTCCTAGAAATATAGTTCCTACAGCTCTATTTCCCATGTCCATTGTTTCTGTGCACCTTACAAGATCAGTTAAATTTAATACATTATCTTTGAAATTTACCCATGATATGTATTGCACTACAGTAGTCTCCTCTTATCTTTAAGGCATATAGTCCAAGACCTTCAGTATATATGATAGCACGGATAGTACCAAAATTTGCATTTATAGTGTTTTTATATACATATATACATCATATTAATTGCATTATAACTTATAATTGTATATAATATATATAATTATATAATATAATCTATAATATATTACAAAGTTTGCATTATAAATCAATCAGAAACCTAAGACTTGGTTAGCAACAACTAACAACTCTTCTTCCCAATATCATAAGTATTTCCTACTTCAATTTAACACCCATCTCATGGGTATAGTCTTTGCAAAGTGTTTCCTTTGTTCAGGTAACATGTACTCCTCTTGAAAGGCTGTAGATACTGAAATTGCTGAATAGGACTAATGCACTTACCAACCATATCCCTGAAAGACATTCTCAGATCTGAAAATATACTTCACTGATGTGAAAAACTCACCAAGTGATATCAAGTAAGATATGTGGAAAAGAAAATTCATGCATTGAATCTTAAGACATACACACACACATGCACACACACACACACGCACACACACACACACACAGAGTTTTCTCAGGAGAGTAAATGATCAATTATTTCCAAAGGAAAGAAATTTTTGTTTATATAAAAATTTTTCATCAGTAGTATGATCTAATGCGTAACAGTACAAATATGCTTTCAGAACACTCAGGGAAAATGGTTTTAAACTCAAAACTTCATACCTATCCAGTTGAACAATGAAAGAAAAGGGCAAAAGTATTTTGACATATGACTGATATTAATTTAATTTATATGACAGTATTCTAGGGCACATTTCAGTCAAACAAATAAAAATAGTGAAATGAAAGAAAGAAAGAGACATTACTTAAACGAAAGAGAGAAGGGGGGGGAGAAGAAAACTAGATTCACAGGGTCTCACACTTTTGAAAAGTGTTTTTGAAGTTGCACAGAATTACATTTCTTTGTCCAGGGGAGAGACATCATTTATTATGACTACGACAAGGAATCCGGAGGCTAAACACTAGGACTGGAGTCAAACATTATTTGTAGCATGGTTTCAAAGTTGCCAATGTCTTTTTTTTCTAAATAAATATATATGCACCTACTTGTAGACACATACCAACACATAATCACATTATAATGTTAGGAAGGGAACAGGCAGGCTCTTTTTTACCTAACTAGTGCAAATTTCTCAAGGTAATTTCTGATCTTTCTGAACAGATTTCTACCTCTTGCCTTCCTCGCCTTTTGTACTAATCGACAGAAGGCCATTTACTTAGTCCTAGGAGCATCTGAAAGTTCTTTCTTTTTCCAAGAGTATTGTTATAAAATAACATTCTGTTTCCTCTTCAACTGGCTAAAGAGGAAAGGAGGTAATATTTTAACCACCTGTGGTTTTTGTTCCTTTACGGCACAGGTGTGATATATATATTTTTAAAAGCTTTAACAAAGTCATTGAATAAGTTTTCTGAGTGTAAGAGTTCTGTTAAGTCTACAGAAGAAATATTTTTCAATTGCTGCATAAAAGACTGATGCTTTAGCACACAAATTAGATTCTGCTGCACTAACTTCTATTCCGAATTACGATTTCTCCCCTCTGACCTGTATCATCTTCCATTCTCTTCACTTGAACGAGTCTGACATGATTGCAGTATTCCAAAGAAGTCCGATCAGTGTTAAAAGCCAAGACTACTCTTACCATGCAACAGAAGACCCTGTCCTTCCAGGAATTTTTGCATAAATCTTTACCAGGGAGACACTGCAGGCAATTCTTTTCTCAGGCAGGTCTTTCATCAGAGAAGCCGCTGTGGTACATTTCCTGAAATCCTGAAAGTGAAACTGAACTTAAAAGAAAAAAATGAGGCTTGTATATTTGGTTCAGTCTAAGGAAAGCGCGAGCGGAGGCGGGAGAGGAGGGTAAGATAATTTTAGTGAAACAGTTTTTTTTTTTTTTTTTAATCTTCTTTTAAATTGTATTTCATATGAGCTCCTGGAGTTCATTGAAAGGGTCCCCGACTGAACTTCGGGCAGAAAATTGAAAGTGTGGGAGGGAACAGGCTCCTTAGCGTGGGTGGAGCTGGAACCTGGGACTCAATGAGTGCTGGACTTCCTCAGCCAATCCCTCTACTCCTGGTTGGTTGCAAATCCTTGCAAATCTGCTTGGTGTGTATGGGAGCGGGGAGGGTGGGGAAATCTTCAAGCCTAACAAGGCTAAAGCGTTTTCTTTTCTGGTTACTTCTCTCCCTTTATTTCGCTCCTGTAAAATAATCAGAGTAAAATTTGGCATCTTAATCTTTTCCATCATGACGCAGAAAAAGGTTTAAGGTTAGGTTGGAGAGATCACAAAGCCACAAACAGATTGTGTGTGTGTGTGTGTGTGTGTGTGTGTGTGTGTGAGAGAGAGAGAGAGAGAGAGAGAGAGAGAGAGAGAGAGAGAGAGAGAGAGAGAGGTGAGGATGATTGAGGGAGAGTTCACAAGTAGGTATGATCACTGATAGTTCATTCTAGTTATTTCTTTTTTCGTTAGCTTTGATGACTCCAAATAGTCAAAGGAATGCGATTGCTGAGGTAGGAACACAGATTTTTTTTTTCAATACTGATACATGGTGGAATAATATAAGCAGCTTAACACACAATAAAATTTAACACAGTAAAGTACAACAAGTGCAGAAAGCACTTGAGTTCTTTGTTTCAGAAAAGAGCAAACCGAAACCTAGACAGAGGAGCTATTTGCCTGAGGACATGCCATAAATCTTCATAATGTTTCATTTTGCCAACAGGTAATAAAAGAGTTCTGGCAAGGTGAATGTCACTAAGTTGAAATGATTGCAGAATTAAGAGAAAGAAATAAGTTTTTTAGTTGTTGTGCAAATATTCTCTCTTGATCCCAGTCCTAACCAGACTACTGGACTATGGTTATATTTTTCTGACTTTTAGTTGTAACATCTATAATATACAAGCAGTTGTCTTTAATATGTAACTGTCCCTTACAACTATCCACTGAAATGTACAATAAAACATTAATGATGTTGTCAAGATTCATCTCTGTGAACTTTTTTAAGACAGGACAAAGTATATTTTTGCATTACATCTCTCTAGCCACCTTTCCATGATAGCTGTCTTATAGCTAGGTTACATATCTGACCCAAGAACTAAGGTGAAGAAAGAGGTTACAATTCCAGGTTATAGTTCTGTATGGCAGAAGAGTTACATTAGGAGGAGCCAGGAGAACTAGCCACTCCACATCCAAAGTCAAGAGCAGTGAGAAAGAACTAAGGCATGGCTGACATTTGCTAGTGCTCAGAACAGAGACTGCTCTCAATCAAAATGGGCAGGTCTCCTCCCCACCCAACACTCAATAAAGCAATCAAGATAATTTCCTGCAGGCTTCCTCAGAGGCCTATCTTAACTTTATAATTCCTCCTCAACATGCTCAGAGGTCCACCTCCCAAGCATCAGGATCACATCTGAGCCTGTCACAGTAGTGTCACTTTAGCATCAGAAGGACCATGCTCCTTTCCAGTATTCCACCATTGCGTGATGTTCCCTACACTGACTCTGAGCTAGCGGGTTAGGCCATCAGACTAGCACTGACTGATCAGCATGGAGGAAAGTCTGATTACCAATCATGATTATCAAGATGTAATAAATGCTTGTGCTTCCGGACTCATTTTGGAACATCAGCTCCTATTTGGCTTGTTTGTTTGTTTGTTGGTTTGGAACACAATTGATATTCAGTGAGAAGTCCAGTGTAGCCTGAAAATGGTGTGTGGTGAGGAATTGAGGCTCTAACTGACCCAAAGTTAAGCATCAATGCCCCTGATACAGGAGAAAGAGTTGGAATAAAGCTTCCAATCACAGATTACCCCAGCTAATGTCACCTGGAGCAGAGATGAACCAGCCTAAACAAATCCTATCAGAATTACAGACCATTAAGCAAAGAAGTCACTGTTGCTGTTTTAACTTTTTTAGATGTATTCATAATTGGAAACATTAGGTACATCACATTCTGTAGCTATCCCTTATCTCTAATGAGTCTTTACATGTTTTAGGTTATCTGTAATACTGTTGACTAATGAATGGACTTCAAGGAACAATTTCTACTGGTCTCAAACTACAGTAATCAATTCAGGCCCGATATTAGTTTATATCCAGATAGGATTAGTCCCCAATTCTGCTCTTTTGTAAATACAATGTCACCATTTTCTCTCTACTACACAATTCTTAATTGTGTACTCATTTCTTTAGCTCTTAGTGTAAAAATTGATTTCCCCCCTTTAAGACACTTGAATAAAAAATAATCACATGTTCCATATGTAACAACGTTTGCTGGAATTTCATAAAAATAAAGATCAACCAATATCAACATAAATGTAAAGCTACATTATCCCCAACAGATCTACAGAATTATAGAAGCCAGATTCCTTCAATTTTATTAGATCTATAAAACTTTTAATAATTTTCTTCCTTCAGTCTAACAAGGCTCATTTTTATGATGTTTAATAAGATGTTTCATATGAATAATCTATATGAATAAAGAGAACTCAAGGTATTAAACTATAAATAATAAAATAATTTATAATTTAGCAGTTACATATGTACTTTTAAAATATTACGTATTAAAATGAAGATACTTTGTCCTTTTCTGCCTAATAATAATTATTTATAAATTAGTTATTTTTTAAAAAATGCTTTTAACCATAGATAATTATTAAAAGTGCAGTCACTTCCTTATAAAATTTAAAAAGGAAGGCTTATCATTTCTGTTTTGTCACTATCAGCAACTATATTAGAGTATAGACTACTGAAGCCTTTATATGAAAGTCTCTCTAGTCTTCCATGTACATCGAATTAGACACAGTGATTGCATCATGGTAATTGTGGCCAAACGTTAGACTTTCTTCTCAGTGTACCAATGCTAAAAGTCTGGGGGTTTAGCTCAGTGGCATCATGTTTACCTAGCATGCACCAGAATCTTCTATTCTAAGCATAAAAATAAAGGAAGAAAGGAAGGAAGGAAGGAAGGAAGGAACGAACGAACGAACGAAAAAAATTGCATAGTAATTATATTTTTCCTAATTCTGCTACAGAGAAATACTTGCTCATGAATATTTAGACTTGTTCAGTAATGAATATCCAATTCAATAGTTGGTAAACTATTTAAGAATCAATGTTATGCATAGGTTGGAATTAAAATGACTACTCAAGAATTTTAGAAAAAAGAAGGAAGGTAAATGTGGCTTTATCTTCTCAGCAGTGAAAATTCTCATGGACATCAAACATGATTGCTGTATTATGAACCTAAATAGTTAATTTCCTTCCGAGCATTCAGTTGGTAGTCCATGTGAATGGTGTTTACTGGTCTCCCTTCACAGTCACCTTTCAGAATGAACATGCCAGCTCCCATCATCTGGATTCTGGAAAACCCTTTCTCTAAAGTAAAGATGCAGTTCCTCTCCTCAGTGTCACTTCTGTTTCTGTTCATCAAGCTTCAGCTCGTTTAACCTGAGCTGAACCAATAAACCCAGAAGACTTTCAATGAGAGAGGAAATAAGACTATGTTCCTTCTTCTTACTCTTACTCCTGCTACTGAGCAGAATTGAACTTCCTCTTTGAGAAATGAAATCAATGCATACCACAAAGAGCTTGTGGCTGCACCTAACTTTTAGGCTTTATGATTATATATATGATTTTAAAAAAGTGATAATCTCTTTTATTCTTTCATAAGATATGCACAGCTTCATGTCTTCATTCTTATACTTCTTTTTGAGGAATGACTGATACACCCAAATCTATACATATTTATACAACCTAAGATGATTGCAAATAAGTATCTTGTGGTGCACCCATCACTCTAATTTATGTCATAAGCCTGCACATTTACCTCCAAAAGTTTTCTCTGCTCTCTTAAAATACTTTGTTGCAGTCCGCCTGCATAGTTGCTGATAAATGACCATTACACAGCTTAAGGGAACAAGGAGTTTACTTTCTTACGATAGTCTGGTTACAGTTCATAGTCCAGCTTGACAGGAGAGCACGCACCAACACCAGGGCCGAGGGAACTGGCCACCATAACGGCTGAGAGATGGACAATCCTTACTTGCCAGACCAGCATGTCTGGCCAAGTATACAGAAGGATGCCCACTCTCTCAACCAGCTCTCTGTGATTTATCCAGGGCCTAATCCCACCCACCATGGGCTGGGTCTTCCCCAGCAGCCAGACAATCTCCTTCAGGTTTGCTCTGGGCTTAACTCAACCATCAACTCTCTACACCTGTGCCCAGAGCTCAAACCCTCAAGAGTCAAGTTGACACCTGTGCTTAACTATGACATACTTACCTTGTACCCTTATGATACACGAGTTAACTGGAAATGGCTCAGGTTCAGAAACATTAAAAAAAATCACAGAAGAGAACAAGAAAACCTTGATGACATTGAATTTGACAATTATTTCTTGAGTAAGACACTTAAAATGGAGATGACAAGAGAAAAAAATGAAATAAACTTAATTCCATCAAAAGTAAAGCTTTGGACATCAAAAAGCGCTATCAACATACAAATGAGCTACAAAGAAAGTATCAACACAAGAGAGCTCAAAAGTGGTAAATAATATGATCATGAAGATATGCTTAATGTTTTCTACTATGAAGAACACAAGATACATTGCAGCTTCCTATCTAAAAAAAACAAAACAAAAAAAAAAAACAAACAAAAAACACTATCAAGAAAGCGACGGCAGCCCAGAATGGAAGGATAATGTGCAGTGAGACTTCTGTGGAGAACGGAAGGTAAAGCCATGTCATAATACCGATCTCAACAGGCAAAAATGGAGTGAGGGTATGACCCTGGGTAGAGCTATGTCTACCTTAAAGTTGGGGCAAGGATGTCGCTGTGGTCAAAGCCAGGCAGCCTCAAAACCAGAGATAGGACATGATCATGTGGAAAGCCCTGTCCTCCTTCTTTCTCCAGATAAGGTTGAAGCTTGGTCTTTGACTTCCCTTCAGAGTACATAGCAAGCTGCATAGAAATTCACAGTCTCCTTATTTCCGTGACATTACAATCTGCTGGCACAGCATTGTTGTTTAGTTTTCCTTTAAAATAATCATGCCTGGGCCAAATAGGTGTTACCAACTTCCATCCAAATTAGTAGACCACCCAATCCCAGCTTCTCTGTATATTTCTTTGCCTTTTTCTTCATTCTTGTATTACCCCAACACAGTAACTTTTTGCAGGTCACAAAAGGCTACTATCCATAATACTAAAGGAACTACTGTTATCCAGTAATAAGAACACCTCTATTTTTTCCAAAGGAGGTATTTGAAATTACAATACTTCCCCCTGGCTTTTGGTTTATACTTTGTAAAGCTCCTGCATGAATTGTCAGGAAGCACAAGAGTCTTAAGAATTGTCTTATGGATTTTCAAAGAGAGAATTTGGCAATCCCCCCTTATACGAAGACTACAAATCCTATGCTGTTTAATTGTGCTCAGATTTCTGTAGAAAACACCCATACAAAGGCAAGGGTGCCTACTTGTAAAGTAACTAATGCATTGATAATGTCTTGTTCTGTTATGGTGAACTACTTCAAAAGCAGTTATCTTGCATCGTAACATTTGGACATGCCACTTGAAGTGAAATTTCTCTTCTTTCACCTTTTGACTTGGATGTATTCCACATTTTAAGTGACTATTTCAATGAACTTCCAAAGGAACAAACTTGCCTTAGATTTAAATGTTTCTTCACTAACTTTGGAGAAGGTGCCAATAATCTATAACCTTCTCTGAAGAGAATATGATACTAGAGAATATGATTGTATACTAGCAAAATTGATAGGAAACTGATCAAGGGTCATGTGCAAAAGAGAAGATTCAGCTTTTAAAATGATGGTTGGTCGTGATTTGAAAGCATTTCTGAAAGATGTATATAACCCAGCAGTGCAAACAGAGGTTCTAACCAGAAAAACCTGCCACCTAGCCCTTTAGTGACTATGTGACTTCAAGCAAGGTCACTAAGCTCAAGAAGCCTCATTTTCCATATGTAAAATGCTCATCTTCATGTCTATCCTAAGGAACAATAATGTGGAGAAAATAAAATGTTAGGACTCACTTAACAAAGGGTAAATATTCAAATATTTTTCATTGCTGTTATAACTTTCCTATTTAATAGATTAGCAATATACATATTTTCATTAAATAGATTAAAACTGTATTTTATTTATCTACTTGTTTAATTTTCCTAGTTTGGATTATATAGACAGGATGCCTGTGTTTCTCTTTCTTTCCTGTTTCCCTTCCTTTCTTTTCCTTTCTTTTTTCCCTCTTTTCTTCCCTCTTGCCTTCTAGGATTTCACATTAATGTTTATACTCATTGTGAAATGATCTGAAGTTGCAGTTAGCCTGTACAGGTCCCCTGCTAATCCATGTTGTTGCTGATTGTACTGACAACTAGAATCACATCCTATGCTTAAACTTCCGGTAAAATTCATCACAATTGTTGCCTTGCCTCACATTCAAGGATTTCCCTACTGACCTTGAAAAATATTTGATTGGTGCTAAAAAGACACAATATGTTATTTTGGAACTCTTCTCACAGTTGTGCATCAAGAGAACTTGGATTGAACTAGTTCCACACTCAATTTCTTTCAGGTTAGGTAATGCGATCCTTTGGGTTATAAAGGATGCCAAGAAGGATGTCATTTTAAGATGGAACACTAGATGGAGCAGAGAGACCTTTTTTTTTATTATTATTTAAGTCTCCCCTCCATTCCCAAATTAAAATACTATACTGGCAAAGTAAAACTTAGCAATTACATGGCTAAATAAAAACCAGAGATTAGAACAAATGAGCTAATTGAGTTTTCTCCACTTGTTCCTCCCCTTCATCTTCTTTGTTCTCTCATTTCTCTTGTTTGATCCTGCAGACTACTCTTTCAAAGATAAGAGACTGGAGGAAGAAACTCTGCAGGCCCATCTTGTGTAGGAAAAGAAGGATCCCAAAGAGGTTAGTTTCTTTTGTGGAGACACTACAATAATGTCAGTTGCCTGTACATCTCTGTTTTCAAATTCCCATCTACTAGGTTCTGCAAGGCTGATATGCTGGGTTGTGACCAGTCTCACCTTTTGATTTATCTGGATAGGTCAAGCTCAAGTGTATTTATTATTTACCCTGAATTGACAGCTATTTATACTTTCTTTGTCTGTTCAAGGAGAAACGATTTCCTCCTCACCAGGATGGAGTGAAGGGCATTGCAGGAGCAGCAAAACTGCAAAAGAAAATCAACAAACACAATCCAGAACTTCAGAGACTCTATATCAACCACATAGAACTAGGCCAGACTAATCTCTCCCCATCCTGAAGCTCAGGGACATTTGCGGAAGAGGGGGCGGTAAGATTGTAAGAGCAAAAGGATGGGAGGAGCAATGATTTGCAAGATTCTCCACGCTAGTTAGGAACGAAGCAATCATAATAGGACTTTGCATGCCCTGCGCAATGTCCAACACACTATTGACCTCACAAAGTCTAGCATCAGCTAAAGGCACCAAGATCCCTGGAGGCAAGGGATTGACAGCCACAGTAGTGTTCCTATGCTTAAGGGGAACATGAGAAAGGGTTCAGGGAAATGCCACTGGGTCCTTGTACGTCATTGGAGAGGAGGACCCAGAGGAGAGTTAGGCATACACAATAAAGGACTCTCTGGGAATTGGGGGGGAGGCACTGGGGAATGGGGAGGGAAGGAGGCGGAACAGGGGGTTCGGGGGAGGGGGAGGAGGAGGGAGGGAGGGAACTGGTCTACCTATTAAGTTTGTATGAGCGGAAATAATAAAAAATGTATTAAAAAAAAGATCTTCAGAGAATATAGTAGCCTATATTGTAGACAATTTGCTCAGTTTTCTCCCGCAGTACATCAATTGCTTTGTTGAATTTTTGCTTTTGTTTTATTATGTATCCTCTGGTTTTTAGAGTAGCATGCAAGTCACAGAAAAGGGTCCATGTGGCCTGAAAGCTAATTCATTTGTTGGCCAGTGTAAGCCTAGGGTTTCTCAAAAAGAAAAAAGCAGACCATAAACACTGCCCTTTCATCTCTCTCCCTATCTATCTATCTATCTATCTATCTATCTATCTATCTATCTATCTATCTATCTATCTATCTATTGTGTATGTATGTGTACATGTGGTGTGTATATCAGAGGTCTCTGTATGTGTGCCTGCCAATCATCCTGAATTGCTTCTGTCTCCTTTCTTCTTCACTCTAGGATTTGCCAGGTTCTGCCCACCAGAGCTGGAAATGTAGTCTGCTGCAATTTCTGCCTGGAGTTTTTACATGGGACCTGGATTCTGAACTCAAGACCTTTTGCTTGTGAGGCACAGTCTTAACCCTTAAGCTATCCCTCCAGCCTAGCTTAGCAGTTTTTTAGGGAGTGGGTTATTTTTTTCCCCAGGGCTTTCTGATAAAAGACTGAAATATGAATTTGGCTCTTTTTTCCTCTTTTTTTTTCTTCCTCTCTCTTTCCCTCACCCTCTCTCTTCTCTCTCTTTATTACTTTTGCTTCTTCTCCTTATCTATTTAGAAGTTTCTTCCTGGCCCCAAAGCTTAGCCTTTAGTAAGATAGCAATGAAAATAAAATCTGATTTTCAAAGCATATCACTGTAAGTAGAAAGTCGCTTTTTATCTTCTAATTCTGCGCTTTCTGAGGTGGTGATAATTAAGTTTATAAAAGTTTCCATATCTATTTTAGAAGGAGAAAAAGGAATGTGATTATTCCCAGGCAAACAGGCAAATTATTCACCTGTTTATTTATTTATACACACACATATATCTGTGTGTATATGTGCTTTGTATGTGTGTTTGTGTGTGTGCATGTGTATACCAGAGAACACTGTTTGTGTGCCTGTGGAAGCTTCAGGAATCACCCTAGATTGCTGGTCTGGCTTCTTCTTTGCTTTGCTTTGGTATTTTCAGGCTCTGCCTTCCAGGGCCAGAAGTGCAGACTGCCGCCATTTCCTCACAGCATTTTTTTTTAATGTGGTATGGGGTATCTGAACTCAGGGCCTCTCTATTTGAGAGGTAGAGGTTTAACCCCTGAGCTATCTCTCCAGTCCTGTAGGTAAATTAGAAGAATGTAAGTAATTAGGTTGCCGGAGACAGTAGACCCTCATAAAGACAGGTAGGAGACTGTGATAAAGTCTGTCTGGGAGTGATGCTCACCTCTGGTCCCCTGTCCTACAAAATGGGTTAATCTTTGATTGAAGAAATTCCTGGGAATGGATGCACTATAAATAAGTTTCTTTTAGAGGATTTGTCTTCAGACAGGAAAGTTCAGATAATGTTATGGGGCATCAGCCAGAATAAAACTCCATCCACAAATGTAAAATAAGAGCTGATTTTTATTCACTGGCTAGCAGAACCTTCACTAAAGGACACAAGTTTGAGTGGGTTACTATAGATTTTTACATCAAAAAGTCCTTTCTGATGATTATTTACTTAGGATACCAGGTGCCTCGGGGACATCTGGTATTTGTTGAGGGCAGTTTCTAGGAGAATCATTAAGCCCTGACCTTTAGGTTAACATTCCCTACCGGTTTTTTTTTTTTTTTTTTTTTTTAAATCAGCAGCCTCAGTAGCGGTTGAGCCTGACTTGTAAAGGGGCTTCCTTTGTCACCCTCCCACAAGAGAAAGTCATCCTCTGAATTTGATGTCCCTCAGATGCAATAGTTGGGATACTAAATGTCCCACAAAAGACCCATGTGTTGAAGGTGTGAAGGGAAGCCGCCCTGACTGACTAGGCTGATGGAGACTGATAAAATTTCAGTGACTGGAGATCTGATGTTGAATGTTCAGTCTAATTACGTTTTATTTTTATCAAGGAAATTTACATCTCCCTGACTCCTTGTTCTCCTTCTGTGTCTGTCCTGTGACCATCAGATGAAGCCTTTTGAAATTCATTAACTTAGCAGACCACTAGCGCCCAGCAGCAAAAAAGGCTAAAAAACTCTTCAGATAACATCTGAGACCTACAACAGAGATAGCCCTGCTTTGCTATAACACATCTCCACGAATGTATTTGAAAAGTAGTTTGATTTGTGGCTTTCTTTGTCCTGTGATTATAAAACCCCACAAAACTGTTACCACACTGAAACATCGAATTTGGGGCAACCTGAGTCTATGTTCTTGGGCCATGATCATACATATTTGGCTCCAGAAAAAAACTACCAGAAAGCCTTGGAGGTGTGATATTCCTGTTTACCAAAGGTTTGTTTGATATCCAACCTATTCTTTTGGCAGGTGGCAGAACCTATTAGGAGGTCAGGGCTTGTAGAAGGAAAGTTGATTGGAGATTTGTCCTTGAGTGTGATAATGGGTTGCCAACCTCTTTTCTTTCCCTGTCTCTGCTTCTCAGTTGTTTTCTCTGCCCTCCACTCCCTCTGAAATGTTCTCACTACCTCTTGTAGGTGTGGAAGAAACAGAGATTCGTACCTGCAGATGGAAAACTCTGATGGTTCAAATCAAAGCAAACTTTTCTTCTTTCTAACTTAGGTGCCTCAAAGCATTTTGTAACAACAATGTAGAGCTCACTAATGCCCCAACCTGTGATGTCATCATTATAGAAAGGCAGTCTACTGAGTATTCCCTAAACATCTTTACTTTTGAATACTGAAGCCCACCATGTCAGTAGCTGGGATATCCAGGGCATTAGGATTTATAGGAAAAGGGCATATCCTGGAAAAGAAACTCATTCTAAAGGATATCTTTTTTTTAATTTATTTTTTTCTTTTTCTTTCTTTTTTTTTTTGTTTCCATTCATACAAACTTAACAGATACAAAGGTCCCTTCCCTCCCTCCACCCTCCCATCCTCCAGTGCCTCCCCCTCCCTTCCCTGGAGCATCCTTTAATGTGCATGCCAACTCCCCTCTGGGTCCTCCTCTCCCAAGGACCCAGTGGCATTTCCCTGAACCCTTTCCTGTGTTCCCCTTAAGCATAGGAACACTACTGTGGCTGTCAATCCCTTGTCTCCCAGGATCCTAGTGCCTTTAGCAAATGCTAGACTTTGTGGGGTCAATAGTGTGTTGGACATTGCGCAGGAAACCACCCCAATACAAAAGGAGACATAATAAGGAACATTTCTCCAACCTTCCCCTCCTCCTCTAGGAAGAGCTTCATGTTTCCTCTGGGCAAGGGGAGGGGGTGAACCAAAGTTGTGTTAATTCAGCCTAATTGCAGAGCCATGCAAGAAAAGGTCCTAAGAAAAAATTTTCATTGAAAAAGACGACGAGACCAGAAAGTGGCATGTCACAGAAATGTAGAACATTTGATTAACTTGCTTGTTTGTTGCTGGCTTGCCTTTGCAATGTGAAAATCTGACAAATCAATCTTTGAAAGCAGTTTTTCTCTATGCCAAATTGAAGTTTCCCTGCAACCGTGGATGATTTACTGTTCTCTCAGGGTAGGCAGATGGGAGCCAAGAAAAAGGTCTTTTCTTTTTCCTTCGGCAGCCCGTGAGACAGCCTGTCTGGCCCCTAGGGGCTGGACCTTTTTGAGAATCCCCAGCTCAAGTCCTTCAAGGGAAGGAAAGGGAAGGCACAGTGGGCTCCCAAGAGATGGTTGACACCCACAAAGCTAGGCAACTGAATTTACAGAGCCCCAAATTCTTCTTATTCTAAAAACAGGAACGACCAACCCTCCCCCCTTTTCCCCCTCAGTGCTAGGAATGTCTTGTAGCTAATCTCCTTTCTGGCTCTTATGGGACCATTGTGAAACCCCTTTAAAGCTTCTGGAGTCTTTTTAGCTGGGAAAAGAAAATGAAAAATGTACCCCAAACCTTGTTGTTTTATTTTATTTTATATTTGCTTCCTTTTCTGTTGCCAGTGGATCAACTTGAAAGGCAAAGCTGGCACAAGTTCCAGGAATTTGTGTAATACCTACTGGTGAGGCACCCAGCGATGGCTGCAGGCTCTCAGGCACTTCCAAACATGGCTCTAACTGGCATTTTGTACTTTTAGGGTAATGACCTGCCAGTAATATATGTTTCCTACCTGTAAAGAACCTTGGAATGCTGTGAATATTTTTTTCTTCTTTGTGTTTATCTCTCTCTTTCTGTATGAGTAATGATAAACCACATATATTTATTCTAATGGCTCTATGGTCAAAACTGTTACCATCACTGGATCACCTGTATCTCCTTTCTGTACTTTTCTCCTAAGAATCTTGGAAAATTTAATACTAATGTGTTTGTACTTTTCCTTGCTTTTGTATGCATCCAATTCTCAGAGTCTGATCATTTGTTCAATAGTATTTAGCATATGTCAACTGTGCTCTATACACAATTGAACACACTCAAGGAATAAGATGAACACAGAACAAGGCATGAGTGTAACTTCTAAATGAATGGGGTACAAGATCATATCAGACAAGCAAAACCTAGACAGCTTTATTTTAGTAAAATTGTTTTGGCACTTTGAGAAAAAAAATAAACAGAGCAGCCAACATAATAGTTTCTAGCTGGATGGTAATCCAGGGTATTATGGACTGGTTTTGCAGCTCTTACTCCAACCCATTTATAGACTCACTTTATAAATTACTGCTAGAATACTTGCTTGAACTGGAGCAGCCGCTAGCCAATAATAGCAAAATGATTACACTTTTCGGACTTCTTTGCAGCTAGGATGTGACTGTGACTTCCCGTGTAACATAGACAGAAGAAATGAAGAGCACTAGGCAGAAGCTGGAGGAGTAGAGTCATTTCAACAAGTCTGTTGACAATGGCATGAGATGCATCCAGACACCTTGGCTAGATATGTAGCATTAGAGATGCCCAAGGGGAGCTGATGACTGTAGCTTTTGAGGTATCTGTGCTTTGTCATTTCTGCAAAACTGTCCACAGCCTAGGGCAGGAGAGAATTTGCAGAAGCACACAGAGTAAGTGTGGAGACGCGGCTCAGTGGTTAAAATGCTTGATGTGGAAGCAAGCAGATCTGGAGTTCAATCCAGATCCCATGTTCAATGCCAGGAATGGGAAGCAGGCTGCCTATAAATCCACTTATGGAAAGTGGGGTCTGGGAATCCCCAGATCAAATTGACTAGACTGGCTAGCCCTAATGACATAGTCTGGGTTTGATTAGAGACTCAAGCTCAAGAAGAATAAGGTAGAAGGGCAATTAAAGACGACTTCTGATACTGTTCTTCAACTTCCAAATGAACTCACAATCATGTGTACACCATACAAGCTTATTTACCCATTAAAAATAGATATATACATATGTATACAACCCATATGCATACACACACGAAAAGTAAAAATGTATCTAGCATAAGAACCTACACCTGATTATTTTCTAGATTCTTTCTGTGGGACAAGAATCTTACACACTACCAAAGCCTCAGAAGTAAAGTTTTTGTACACTTAGCAAGCTTTGACATTGGCTGTAGGTTGAGCATCCCTCATCTGAAATGATTAGAACTAAAATTTAGATTATTTTTAAATTTTAAAATATTTTCATATACAAAATAATTTTTTCTGAGGATGGGATTCAGATCTAAGAGCAAAATATGCCTCTTACAGTACTCAGAAGATCATTTGATAGAATCTTTTCAGAGTGCCTGCATTTTATCTGTGACCTGTCACAGGAGGTCAGAGGTAGAATTCTTCATTGTAGTATCATGCAAATACTCAAAAAGCTTGGGCCATGGGAGCATGATGCACTTGGAATTTTCATACTAGGGAGACCCAACCCGTATTTGCACATCACTACAAAAAGAACTGAATTGACAAAGATAAGTAAGACATAATCTTTGTTTGATAGTTTCTCCTAATGTAAAAGAACTATATACATATAAACAAAGGCTATAAAGTCATATAAATGCTGTAGTAGTAAGGAGAACTATGGGGGCTGGAGAGGTGGCTCAGGGGTTAAGCCTCTGCCTTGCAGGCGGAAGGTCCTGAGTTCGGATCCCGGATCCCACGTATAGACGCCAGGCGTGGGCGGCCTGCGCTTCTGGTCCTGGTAGGGCGGAGCCTGTGAATCCCGGGCCTGAAGGAAGTGGAGGCGTCCATGGTGCTTCCCGAATTCGTCCGTGGTTCTACAGACACACATACACACACAAACACGCGCACACATACACACGCACATGCGCACAGTTGAATAAATAATAATAATAATAATAATAAATTAAAAAAAAAGAAAGGAGAACTATGGAAACATGGTTCAAAAAATAGGACCTTGGACTTCTAAAAAGGTAAAATTAGGCATGAAGAGATGGCTCAGAGGTTAAAGCCTTTAACTCAAAAGCAAAAGAACCTGAATTCAGATCTCAGATACCATGTAATAAAGCAGTGTGGAGAAATGGTGGTGACCTGCACTTCTGGCCTTGAAAGGCAGAGCCTGGAAAACCCCAGAGTGAAACAGGAAGGAGGTAGAACAAGTCAGGATGATTCCCAAAGTCACCCCTGGATCTACAAAGACATGTATTCAAGTGCCCTCTCCCTCACACACAAAGGAGGTATAATTATTCATGGTAGCTTTGGAATTTTGAATAAGAGCTTTCTTGACTGAAACTGTGGTATGCTGTTCACACAGAAGTACCATCTGTTCTTCATCTACGAATCAGAGTTTCATCTCCCAGCAGTTTGCTTGCATCAGACTTTTCTTTCTAGGTCCGGGAGTTCTGCTGAGTCTTCTGAGGCAAAATGGCTGCCATAGTGAAGGGACAATTGATGTTTCCTTCTGACGAATGCAGATTCTTTTATGAAGAAATCGCTGACATCAATATTTAGATGCAATCTTCTAAAATATCCCTGTATGTATTTATCTTGGCCTCTAGATTTGTTGTGTTATATTCTGAAGTGCGTAGTTAATCTGAGTATTTTATTTACTGTAGCCCCTGGGATCCTATGTCAGCATACGTCTGAAAAGAATGATGACATTATGCATTTGCCAAAGCTTTTCTATTTTGGCTTCTGAAGTGAAGTCCAGACAGTGTGAAGTGCCAGTGCCAAGTCAGGAATAGCTCAGAACAAACACGCTTGCTAGAGTCAGGAGCATGGGACGCATGTCAGAATCCAGGCCTGAAGGTCAGTGTTGAGTTACAGCAGGTCTAGTTTAGGCAACATCCTAGTAAAAGATGTCTATAGCAACACTGGTCAGTGTGAGGTGAATCCAAGCTCAGAAGCTGTGAAAAAGGAAAGAACAGGAAGAGGAATCAGAGCCGAAAGTGGATTATACCAGGTGGCTCAGGACCGAGGCACACCATCCCACCTCATTCCACATCCACTGATATAGATGACAGAAACGCATAGAAACATTCAGTCATAACTTGGAATTCAAAAATCATTGAACAAGAAAGTTCAGAGTACATACATGAATTCATATGATATAAGATATGATACAATATCATACAACACCATACAATACCGTACTCTACCATACCATACCATACATACCATACCATACCATACCATACCATACCATACCATACCATACCATACCATACCATACCATACCATACCACACCATATCATACCATACATACCATACCATAACATACCATACCATACCACACCATATCATACTATACCATACCACGCTTCAAGATGTTACACTCAATGTCTGCACTCTCAAAGGCAATTCTTGGCACTGGGGTTTAGCACAGTAACAGTGTGTTTGCCTAGTATTTCTAAAGCCTGAGGGTTCGATCCTCAGCATTACACATACAAAATATTGGTTACTTTTTATTTAAAAAGACATGACACATATAATATTTTAAGAAACCGAGAAAAATAGAAAGTTGAAAAGTTTGCCTTCTCTTCCATTTCTGATACAAAAGCCAGGATGACAAAACGAATTGTCAGATTAAAAATACAAGAGAAAAAATTGTAGAAATTTTTGCTTTGGGTCAAATATGGCAGCACACCCTTGCAAGTCCAGCTCTTGAGAGGCTGAGAAGGGAGGATTGTGAGTTCGAGTTATGCATAAGACTAGCATACAGGATTCAAAGGCAACCAGGGCTACATAGTGACATGCTGTCTCAAAGAGAAAGAAGAAGGGAAAGACTGGAAGAGAAGAAGGCAGAGAAGGAATGCAGTAGATAGAGGGAAAAGGTCCTTCAAAAGTAGCTCTACCCTGTGGGTGTGCTGGAAATGTGGGGCATAGAATTCTTGAACAGTCATGAACACAAAGACATGCATGTACTCCCCTAAGTTTAAAGTTACCAGTAAGACATTTTCATTTTAAGCCTTTCTGTAGTAGGTCTAGAAGGAAGGTAATTATGTATAATATACTAAAGTCTTACTATAATTATATATTATGCTGTATATAATCTTGATATGATTTACCTATAACATAAACTTGTATAATTTAGCTATAATACCATACAGTATAATTTTAATATAATTTATAATTTAATATGACATTATTCAAAATACTTTGACAATAATTTGCATGTAATATTACATGATATGATTCTTAAAAGTATCTATACATGCTTATATGGAGAGAGAAAGAGAGAGAGAAGAAAAAGAAGAGAAAGAGGAAAAGGAAGAAATTGGATATCTGGGAAAATTCTAAAATGAAAAATCAAAATAAAAACGTTTTAATGGCAATCATTTTTGTCACCATTAACACATCTACTCAAATGTTAGCCCTCCAAGTTGCTAATTTAGTTTTGATTGGTGCTCATCAGACCCTGTGAGGAAGACAGAGTGGAATTGTTCTCAGGGTTAGCTGGTGAAAGATCACATGCAGATTAACTAGAGGTAGAGGCATCTTGAATTGGACATTAAGGAAGCTGAATTATGAATAGAACAAATTCATGGCTCACTGTCCCAAAGGCTGGATTAGCCTAAGCAGCTGTCATAGCTCAGAGAAGCTAGACAAAACCAGGATTATTCGGGTCTAGGCTTCATCCAGTGAGTTCAGTCCAACGTTTCCTTCTTTTTGGGAACTCACTCTGGGAATTTCCAGTTCTGAATCTGTTACCACTAGAGGACACTGTTGCTCTCTGCACATCTTGCCAAGAGTCTGAGGAAGCCTATTGAGAATCCACCGGATCTCAGACCACAAGCTGTGCCGAGCTCCACCAGATACAGGGATGTGGCTTTACGGATCCTGCTCTAGATGATGTCTCAGTTGCCAACCCTGTGTACCAACAGAGCACTGGCCTCCAAACTAGGAGACCGGAGTGTGCAGAGGAGAGTTTTCAGCCAGCACAACTTCTTCCTACATGCTATGCTGTGGAGACATAATTGTGATCGTATCACGACTAGTGGACATCAAAGGCTCATAGTTTTTTAGCTGAATTTATTTAAGTCCCAAGAAAGAAAGCAAAGGTTGAATTATGTTGTTATATCAGCTTTTGAAAAATCCATAGGGGAAAGGAGAAAGAAGGAAATCTATTCTTGTGATGAAATTATACATATATATGTATATATATAATATATATGGCATAGAAGGATAACACCTCCCCAAGCATAATGCTCCCACAGGTGTGTAGGTGGAAAGTGATCTCTAATGTCTTTATGACAAACCAGTGTTCATTGAAGGACAGAACGACAACCCACAGAAGTGTAGAGTCGGGGAGAGAGATTGATCCCTAACTTCATCTGGCTTCCCAGCTGGTAGGATTGTACTTCTCACAATGCTGAGGCAAATACTGATCTGTCAAACTTCTTCAATAATACAGAGTTATACATGTTGCACAGCCCCAAGGATGACGGGCTTCATTTATTGTCTGTGGTCCGGTGCCTCCCCTGCCACCCCCATGCTTGTACTTTCTGCCATGTTTTGCTGTCTTGTATTTCAAATCAATTCCCAAGAAATTAAATACATAATTTTAATCCCATAAAACACATCACTTAACCCAATGTGAGGTGTATTAACATATAGTTCATATGATGCCTGTAGTCTTTTGTTCATATGCCAGATCATAGAAGCCTTTAAAAAGTGAGGAATTAAGTTCTCTTGCTGCCTACTATTTTTTTCTTTCATGTAAGTGTGTATGGAGCGTGTGTGTGTGTGTGTGTGTATGTGCATGACTGTGTGTGCATGTGTCTTTGAATGGGCACACACATGAATGTAGGTGTACATGAGTGCACATGACTGTGTGTTTGTGGAGATCCAAGGATGATCAGGAATCATCCTCAATTGCTCTTTCAACTTCTTGCTATGAACCTGGGTCTCTCATTAATTTAGAGCATGCCATCAGGGCTTGACTGGCTAACCAGCTTGTTTGGGAGATTCCTAGGCTCTGCCTTCCAGGGGTAGAATCACAGGCAGGCCGCCACCACATCTGCCATGCCCAGCATTTTATGTGAGATCTGCCGGTCCAAACAGGTCTCTTTGCTTTCTAGACAAAGGCTTTAACCACTGAACCATCTCCTCTGTCCTTTAGTCTACATTCTGCATTTGAAACTGTCCTCGGGGTACTGATTCCATGGAAAGAGAACTGCTGGGCAAATGGTGCAATTATTTTTTAAATGATCATCCCAAAACTCACTTTCTACAGGGTCTTCCATAACTCCAGTTCCAAAGACGTTCTTATCAAAGAATTCTTTGTTTACAATGCAACCTAAGGAAATCTCATTTATGTATTCTGTTTTGTTAACAGATGTTAACAGCTATGAGGATACTGCTGCCACTCTCAAGGGGCCCACCACAGGTGACCTTTAACCTTGCATTTTCCAAACTACTTGCAAACACAGCAAGAAGTGCTCAAATGAAGGAACATGACGTTACTGTCCAAGTTTGCAGAGCACTATGCTAAATGCTTCATTTATTTTTGCAACACATATTTATTGAGTGTTGATTATGTGTCGGACACTTTTGTAAGCACTGAGGATACAGTAGTGAAATAAGCAGACAAAAGCTCTCTTATGGAGTTTCTTTCCTATGGGAAAAGGTAACCAGTGTGGCACTCAGATGGTGTGAATGTGGTGGAGAGAGGTGGGAGAAGGGTAGAGAAAAGGTCTCCGTGGAAGTGATATTTCAGCAAAGACTTGCTGCTATTTTGAAGAAAGGAATCTTGGTCAAAGGAACCAATGGAGCCAACTGGAAGCACAAGAGTTGTGGCTTGAGTAGGGATGCTAGAAATGGAGGCATGGAGGGTTGTAGTTACTGTGTGTTGCTGTGAGACAATGCACACAGCGTAAGGGAGAGAGAAGATATTCATTTATTTTGTGGTTCAAGAGGGAGACAGAGTTTATTCTGGCGGGACTCTCACAGCAGAAGGTATGGCTTGGAGGCAGAAGCATTGGTGGGAACCCTCAGCAGAAAACATGGCTGGAGGAAGATTGGTTTGGGCCACAGTCTCATCAGAGAGGCAGAGAGCACAAGAAGCAAGCTGGAGCAGGACTGGGCTACCCAAACCTCCTGGCCCACCCCCTGTGATGTGCCTTCCAGCAAGTTCCACTTCCTAAAAGTGTCAAATCTTCCCAAACATTAGCATTAACTAAGGACTCAAACTCATATTCAAGCCATGACATAGAGATGGTTCAAAATAGCAATGAGAAAAAAAAGAAGCAAAATGGAAAACCAGCTCCCTGTGATAAAAGACTTCATGGTCTTATCAGGGAGAAAAGATCTTGAGCATGGATTCCATCCCACCAGCAAAGAAATATTACATTAAAATACTCCATGATGTATGTCAGCACTGGCCAGAGTGAGATAATAATATGGTTATTATGGATCAGTAGCCCGTATGGTTAAGTCATTGCTTCTCACCAAACATTTCCTCATCAGCTACTATGAAATAAATGTAGTCAGCCTGCTTGGTATAAGGAATACATGAACCTAAGTTTTGTGAACTTGCTGTGCGAAGACATCCTGGGCTGTCTGTCCTTTTCAGCCATAGCTCAAGGTAAGCTATGCTTCCATTTAGAGGTGACAGACATGATTATCAACAAGGATCCTGAACAGAATGAGTCTACACAAGGCTTGTAGCTGAAGCGAATGAGTGAGCAGGCTAGCCTAGGTATGTGAGAATTAAGAGATCAGGAGAAGAGCTTGGCTTTTTTGTCTTAAGACATTTTCTTGATTCTATGGAGTTGTAGGGAAGAAGTTAATCCTTTTATTGGAGACCCAAGAGTATGTCTTAGTCAATCTTCAGTTGCTGATCTGAACGCCTAACTGAAACAATTTAGGGAAACATGGGTTATATTGTTCATGCTCATGATTTTTTGCTGCAGTCCGATTTGATGGCAGAATTCACAGTAACATCAGGAGGCAAGAGAACTGGTCACATCTTATATATCCACAGGAAGAACAGAGAGAGGGACAAACTTTCTATGGTGCCAGACTGCCACATTCCAATTAGTTCTCTCCCCATCTATCCATCTGCCTAGGGCATAGTCCCGCCCACTGTGGGCCAGATCTTCCCACAAGCCTTGCCTTAACTAAACAATTCTTCCTTTATAGGTTTACCGATAGGGCTCAATTCTCTCTTGTCAAGATTACACCTGAAGCAAACTGCCTGAGGGTCAGCAGCTCAGATCCCTAAACAAGCGTTCCCTTGGGGTGATACTTTCCGAAAATACAGGCAGCACCCATATGAGGCACTCTCTCCTTCTGCAGGGCTTTGAGGAGAGGAGACATGAAGAAAAATGGTATGCAGTGTGATCCGGGGGAGGGCACAGACAACACATCCCGAAGATTCCCAGAAAGTGCAAAGTGTAGGAGCCGGTAACTCCCAGAAGTGGTGCTTCAAAAAATGTAAACATAGCAAAAGATTTATGTGTATAGCAAACCAAAGAGAGCCATGCTGATATGCACTAGTGTTTATGGAATAAACTGATATCATTGCATTGAGATCATGGAGGTGGGTTTTTTTTTTAATATTTTTATTTATTTATTTTGTGTGTGTGTGTGTGTGTGTGTGTGTGTGTGTGTGTGTGTGTGTGTGTGTGTGTGTGTCTGTGTCTGTGTATGTGTAGAACCACGGACGAATTCGTGAACCACCATGGACGCCTCCACCTCCTTCTGCCCCGGGATTCACAGGCTCCGCCCTACCAGGACCAGAGGCGCAGGCCGCCCCCGCTTCTGCCTGGCGTCTATACGTGGGATCTGGGATCCGAACTCAGGACCTTCTGCCTGCAAGGCGGAGGCTTAACCCCTGAGCCACCTCTCCAGCCCGAGGTGGGGTTTTTAAGGGCATCTTATCAGAAGGTCTTAGACACCTACATCTTGTCTAGTAGTGAAATCTCTGTCTTCCCAACAGTGAAGTGATGATTGGTGTCTATAACTGATTTTTAAAAACTGAGACAAGTGGTGATATTTATTTAATAATGGTACGATAATTGTGCATGCTGTTGATATTGTATGCAAAGACAGAGAAACACACACATACACACACACACACACACACACACACAGAGGAAGGAAAAAAATAAAAACATCTAGTCATTTGTCTCTCTGATTCCAGGAATTAAATGCAAAGGTTATACCCATTTGTTTCTCTTTGGGAGTGAATCAAACTTCAAATAATAGGAAACATTTTGGAGACAAATGCTTGGCATTAGCTTTTTCTGTTAACACTGGGTTGCCAGAAAATCCTTCTCAATCACTTTATTGTGAAAAATGACTTAGACTATGTAAATAGACTTCATTCTTTAATAATCTCAAGCTGAGTATGATTAATTCATTCTTAGGTAACAACTGAGTAGCATTTCATTAGCATCAACTAAAAAAGAAACTCAGTCAGAAAACCTAACATGGAATAAATAGAGAGTTAATTATAATCTACTGGGCATGGTGACCTTTAGTGATTCACTTTCTTCTAGTCTTATACATTATAATGAAATGTTATGAGGTACCCTAAACATACATATAATTATAATGTGTCCATCTAAATACTTCAAAATTAAATTCTAGAAGTTTTATACATTTAAGTAGTTTGTTTTCAAATAAAATGTCATTGATAGCTGAGTGCTCTGCATTGCTAATTAGTATAGAATTATACACTTGCACATTCTGCATTTCTAATTAGGGTAGGATTATACACCTGAGGAAATTGTACATCCTGGAAGAAGTCAAGGGATGATGTTTCAGTTTTATTATATATTGTTGCAACAAAATACCCAAATGCAAGCCTCTTTAGAGAAGAAGGGATTTATTTCAGGCCATAGCCCATCATTGCTTGAAGCAGCTGGTCCCACCACATCCTCAACAAGAAGAGGCAGCTGTGGATCTATGTATGCATGCATGCATGCCTGTTGCTCATTTCCAGCATAGTTACACAGTTCTGGACCATCTGCCAAGAGAATTGTCCCACCCTCAGTGGGCTGTCTCTTCCCATATCAATTATGCAATCCCTCACAGGAATGCATGGAGATGAACCTTAATTTAGAGAATATCTCTTTAGACAGCTCTGGAGGCTGGCCTCTAAATGTCAGGTTCACAATTATAACCATCACAGATGGATGATGGGACCAGCACTAAAAACTGGTCTAGTCCTTACATACTTGCATACAGTAAAAAATGGAGTTGAATGTACATACATGAGGAAGAAGAGATGTGATTTGTATTTTTCTCCATCCCGAATCTTCAAATAAACCTACCCTTCTACCCATCTGAATTAGCACGTAACATATCCATAGGTACTCAAATTGTTAATTGGGACAAAATGAATTAATAATTCAAAGAATAGCAAATTACTTCTAATTTACTAATTAACTGAACTCACATGGAATATTACTTGTAATCTTAGGAGGCAGTAGTGATGAAAGTGGTGATTAGCCTATATAGAGTTTGCATGAATTTCATGGACAATGAACATGTTTATGGGCATGAGACTTGAACAGCTAGTGATTCACTTTTGTGAACTTGATTAAAAAAAAAACATGATTGATACTAGGTCTTGTGGGCTAAGAACAGGAAATGGAGGTTATCAGTCAGAAAGGAAACACAAGGTCAATCATTTTAATTGTTCAACATTATTTTCTGGAAGTTCCTAAGTTGCTTTCCTTTAATAAAGAAAATTGCCAGAAATAGAAAGCAAGCAAGAAAGTTAGGTTCCCCAGAGGGCTTGATAAGCAGACTACTATATGTCAATAGTGTTTGACTCCAAATGTATTCACTTACATGCTTAATGCTGTAAGATTTTAGATTTTATTGTTATTCTTGAGATAAAGTCTCAGTAGCTGTCCCCAGAGCAACCTGAAACTCACTATGGAGCAGGCTGATCTTGAACTCGTGATCTTCCTGCCTCAGTCTCCTGGGTATTGGGACTAGTATAAGTGCCATCCTGCTCAGCAGCCTTGATATTTTTGTTTTGTTTTTGTTTTTTGAGCCAGGGTCTCATGCATCCCAGAATGGTCAAGAACTCCTGATCAATCTTAACCCCCTCCCTCTCCATTCCTATAGTCTTCACCTTCCTCCTGGGCATGGAAACAGACTTAGACCATCATACCCACTTTATGCATTGATGGGGATTAAACCCAGGTTCCCCTAGGCCAACACTCTAGCACTTGAGCTACATCCATGAATTCTTCTTAGTCCTTGTATTACCCCATGAAGTTCCTTGTTCTGAGTCTTTCCTCTGTGTGTGAAACCCTGGAGAGTTAAATGGCAGAACTAGAGTGGAAAGACACAGTTCATGAGAGAAATACTTCAAAGATAACTGATGTCTTATAAATAATGAAATGGCCTACTTTCCACCACAGGTTCATCTATACATCATCGCACTAGCCAATTCACACGAGAGAAGATGCTTCTGGCTAAGAGGCCAATGTGAAAGAAATGGTTTTAACTTGTGTATGGAGTAGTAGATATTCCCTAGTCACATTAGGTAAGTACAAAGTTTTTGGTTGGAAATCAGATCTAGAATCTTCAAATGGAGACCTCAGTTTTTCTGAAACTATTAAAATTGTTCTTTATCAAGAAATTACTTGGTTCATGATAGGCTACTTGAAAGGAGAAAAATTTACAACAGCAACAACAAAACCAAAATGAAGGGAGTAGGGGAAAAGTGGAGGGCACTAAAAGAAGAAGTAAACAAGCACAGGGAGTAAGAAGGTAGAAGGACAGTAATGGGAGGATCCGTTAACAGGCAGAGAAGAAAAGAGATAGGAGATGGGGGGGAGGGGCTAAAAATCAGCACCAAACACATAGAACATAGCCAGACAGAAACCTTCCACTCTATAAATAAAAAAAATACATGCCTGGCACCGTAAATCAATCCAAATACCTAAAGGTAGAGAGACTGTAGGCCTCATGAGGGAACAAATCTCTAGTATTACTATACTCGATAGTAAGCTACCATCTAAACACTCGTCACTATAACCACAGATCAAAGAAATATTCAGCATTTAGCCAAGAAGTATCCCATGCTATGGCAGGCGCCTAATGCAGAGAATCACAACTGGCCAAAACACAAAGTAAAAGAGACTGGACATCTGAACTACCCCCACCTCAGGGGTCAGGGGACTTTGTAGAAGAGAGGGCAGAAAGAATGGAAAACCCAAAAGAGAGGAGGAGTAATGATTGACAAGCTCCAGTTCATATGAAAGAAGCTGTTCTCAAGAACTTAATGTGAAAGTATCTTCTTCCACTAAAATCTGGCCCTTTAGAATCTCTCAGTGGAACAGGGAAGATCACATGAGATACAATGCTACCCTGAGGGACTGTAAGGACTGGGGCTGGACAAGAGAGGGGGGAGCTCCTTGAGCCCTATGGTTTATCTACTGGTGGACCGTTGCCTTTCTGGGGGATGCTCAGGCACTACTTACACAGCATCCAAAGTGGGACCCACAGAGAAGACTGTCTGGAGGAGAGAGGGTGTTATGGGGGATAAGTAGTGGGTGATGAAAACACATATAAATCCATTGTTAATATAGTTAAAAAGAAAAAGGGAAAAGAAAAGTAGCAGAACAAGAAAAGACTGGGTCAGTTTAGAAATACAGCTCTGGACACAGTTTTCACCAGATTTTTTAGTAGAAGGATTTTATTAATACTAGAAGCAATCTCACTGGACCCTGGACTCTCTCTCTCTTTCTCTCTGCCTTTCTTTCTTTCTCTTTCATAGAGAAAAGCAGAGAGAGAGAGAGAGAGAGAGTGAGAAAGAGAGAGAGAGAGAGAGAATGAGAATCACAACCACACAGTTCAATATATGGTTCTTTTGTTGATCATGTGACTTCATTCATTTTCATATCACACGATTATCTGTGGCTGCAGATGGCAGAAGTGAACTAAATCTCCAAGGTATGCCTCATCTTCTACTTAGAGGCAGTTTCCATTTTGGCCTTCTTCCATACCTCCAGGAATGTGAACCTGCAGTTGCCTTCCACATATGGGTAATGCACCTGTGCGTACATGCTTGTGGATGCACATGTATACATCTGTGTGTTTTTTCTGGTTGTCTTACTAGCCTAAGAGGCTGATGTGATAACAACTGTGTCACCAGCCCTTAGCATTGCTAGTCACATAGGACACAAGCATCCCAATGGAAAGTAGGATATCTGAAAGGGTTCTTCAGGTCTATGACTTCTAAGCTCCTTCAAGACAATCTGAGACACAGTAAGAGCTAGAAACCTTTCGAATGTCGGTATGAGAGTATATGGCTATTTTAGTGTTTTTGGGATACAGACCCCCAATTAATAAAACATCTCATAGATATTTTAAAAGACTGGCATCAATCAACATTATTCTGATTAAGAGTGACAAAAATCCATTTAACATGACCATAATAAACCATTCAAATGAAAATGTCATAAGCTGTCTCACATTGTAAAGTCCAAGTGAGGGCAGATACTATTTCAGGTAGCCAGTGATTGAATGCTATTCTCATTGCTGTTTATGTGTACGTGCATAGGTGGTAGCAAGGCATATGTGTGGACGTTAAAGGACATCTTTGTATTCTCAGTGATTCTTCCTTTATGTGGGCTCTGGGGATAGAACCAGCGCTGGTCTTTGGATGTATGTAGAAATTACTTTTACCTCTTGAGCCATCTTGCTGGCCTAGTTGAATAATATCGGAAGGAACATGTCTGGGTTTCAAGATGTGAGCTTCATTCTAACACAGATTTCAAATGTGATGCATCGTGTCTCTCATCTCTTCTGCTGAACCTCTCTGCAGGTCAGCTGCTCCACAGGAAAATGAGCTCATCTTTATCAGTTAGGTAAAAGTTTCGGAGTCAAGACTTCTTTAAACAACTTGGGTTTCACAATCATTCTGCAGGCCAAGTATGAGATGTGTTGAAGGGCATGACCAGGATCAAACAGCGAGAACTGACAACTGGCATCAGTAATCACCAAGATCAATCTGAGGAAGATGAACGCTGTGACTTATCAATCTAAAATCAGGGTACATTATGGGAAAAATGAATTAAGGGGCTGGAGAGATGGCTTAAAGGTTAAGTCTTTGTCTTTGCCTTACAAGCAAAAGGACCTGAGTTCAGATCCTAGATCCCATGTAAAAACACTGGATGGAAATGGCAAGTGGCCTGTATTTCCAGCCCTGGAAAGCAGAGCCTGAGAAAACCCAGAGTAAAGCAATAAGGAGGTAGGTAGAGCATTCCAGGATGATCCTTGAATTTATTCTTAGGCCTCCACAAGCACTATAATCACACCTACAGATGCGAAAGAAAGAAAGAAAGACGAAAGAAAGAAAGAAAGAAAGAAAGAAAGAAATAAAGAAAGAAAGAAAGAAGGAGGAAGGAAGTTAAGAAGGAAAGGAAGGAAGGAAGAAGAAGGAAGGAACGGAAGGAAGGAAGGAACGGAAGAAAGAGAAGAAGGAAGGAAGAAAAAGAAAAGAAGTAGACGGCCAAAGAGAAAGAAAAAGAAAGAAAGAAAGAAAGAAAGAAAGAAGGAAAGAAAGAAAGAAGAAAGAAGGGAGGAGGCGAGAGCCCAGGTTGATTCCTTCTCTGAAGTCTCCCACCTCCCCTTAAAACCTCCTCATGATGTTGGCACACCCCCTTTCTTTTTAACTAAATTTGGTCTTGTCTTTTAGTTTCTTAATTATCAAGACATAAATATTTCATGATGATAGATTTTGTCTTTTTTCATCTTCAAGTAATCAAATTAATTTGTTCTTTCAAATTTAATGAACATTCCCAAATGCTCATATGTCTTTGTATATGATTTTTAGGTGCTACCCTTATTTATAGGCCAAAACTACTATTCTACTGCTATATGTAATGAAGGTAAAAGTCAATAAACTTAGATGGTTGTGTGAGTACAACAAGGACCAAAGGAAAAATATCTGGAATTTTAATGATTATAAATAAAACTAATTGAGAATGAGCTCTTTAGGTGCTACACATCAGTACAAAGAAAGCAAATGTGTAAGTTTTAAACAAGATGCACCTAGGGACCCTCGTATTAGATCATGCCTCTGGAATTTGATCACATTAGTGAAATCATGGTGAGGGTCACCTCTGATGTTTCTGAGAGATAATTCCCATAATCTCAAATGCAGGGACCAAGATTCTAGAACTTGGAACTTGGCCAATATTATCATAATTATGAGACGTTCAGAGCATGCACTTCTGTGTATGTGAACGATCAGTTTGAATCCCTGATTTCTAAGCTACAAACAATTGCAATGTTAGCTCAGCATATATCTGTCTCAACATCCTAAAGGCGTATTCCATTGCCATAATAAACACTTAACTCAAACAATTTAGAGGAACAAGGGAGCTTTAATCCCATTTACAATCCCAGGTTAGAGTTCGTCATGGCTGGAAAAGTCATACCAGCCAGAGTTGAGAGAACTGGCCACGTCACATCCACAGAAAGAAGACCAATGCTGCATGCTTGCTTTCTAGTATGCCAGGCTTGTCAAATGCCAACTAACTTTCTCCATATAAATCCACCTGCGAAGGTATGGTGCCACCCACGATGGGCGCCTCACTTAAAGTAATCAAGGTAATCATCTCCTACAGACTTGTCTAGTGCTTCGCTTTAAGGAATTCTTTGTGTTTCCAGAGGCGCTTCTCCTGATCCTCAACTGACAGCTGAGACTAATCAACACAGTTACCCAGAGAATGCCAGGCACATCTCATTTTATGGCAACCCTATTACACCCACAAGGAAATTAAAGCTTTGGAAGATTAAGGAATTTGCATAAGATCACAGAGTTTATATGAGGCCTGACATATAAATGGAGGTCTAGTTGGAATGTGTACATCTTGACATATCAAAATTTTTAATACTTTAAAGTTATTTTAAAATTTTATTGATGTATAGTGTGTGTGTGTGTGTGTGTGTGTGTGTGTGTTGTATGTATGTGTGTGTAGCATTCATATGGAGGTCAGGGGACAAGCTTGTGGAGTCGGCTCTCTCTTTTTAGCTTTACAGGGGTTCCAGAGATCAAGGTAAGATTTGTCAGACTTCTGCAGCAAGAGTCTTATCCACTGAGTTATCCCACCAGCTCTGTTATTTCAATGAAAAGAGGAAACTTAGCTTCTGTTTGCACATACGTATTACATGGCTATTCCTTGCCTATAAATCTATATATGCCTTCCATCATTTATTATCTTTTTCACAATAGTGAATTTTTCTTTTACATTTGAGAATTTTGATCTGACTCTGTAAGGGATGACACATGGTAAATCCATTTATAACTCATGCATCATTAATCTATAATATTCCTAGACCCAATTTATTCTTTCTTTTAATTAAATTAATAGTCCAGGAGTGCTTTTGAAGTTTACTTTAACTCTAATCACTATGAAAAATTTCCTGAAGATAATATTGAAGCAGAATATGATGCTTTATATATTTTACACAGTTATATAATATATATGAATGACCACTTTCTAGGAAAGTTGATTGCATTTCCATTAAGAGTTAATTTGGGGCCTGGGGAAACGGCTCAGGGGTTAAAACTTTTGCCTTGCAAAGCAAAACAACTCAAGTTTCAGTCCCAGGCCCCAAGTAAAACTTCAGGACAGATATGGTAGTAATCTACAATTCTGGCAGTGGAAGGCAATGCTTAGGAAACCCCAGAGCAAAGCAAGAAGGAAGTAGAACAATCCACGATGATTCTTGATGTCACTTTTGGACTTCCACGGGCATACACATTCAAATGCTCCTTGGTATACACACGCACACACATACACATGCATATATACAAAAAAAGAAAGAAAAGAAGAGTTAATTTGGATTATAGCGCACCACATCTACTACTTTCATAGTTGATAAGTTCTTTTTCTATCCAGTCTGCTTGAAGCCTAGATAGTGAAGCTTGCTAGTGAACCTTGTGAAAGAGAGCAGACTCAACCCCCAGGCAATCTTTTTAAAATCTGTTTCCTCACAGTCTTTCTGACTAGGACGGTCTCCATGTTTTCCTTTTCCCTCAAGCCATTTCCATTTCGTAAACCACTTCTGGCTCAAGCCCATGTTTCAGAGGAATGAGGTCACTAACTATCGCTTGCCAGATCACTTCGGCACAGGACAATAAGCAAGGACTGCATGGAAAATCTCACCCAAAGCCAGGTTAGAATTTGCGCTAATGAGACAGTGGTGTTGGTTACAGCGATGCTATCTCTCAAAGGCACCATAGTTACTGTCACTGTACGGGTCACCTTTTTCCCCTTCAGGCTCTCCTGCACAGACCAGAGATTCAAGTCCAGATCTGACCCATTTGCAAGAACTTTCTTTTCTTTACCATGTGACATGACTACCTCCAGTTTAAAAAAAGGAAGGTAGATTTAGGGGAAAAAGTACATTCTCACAATACAACTGTGTTAATTGCAATCTGTTCTATCATGTAGATTTACTGCAATGAGGATAGATTAGAGAAATATCTTAATTGGCAAAAAAAAAAAAACCACACATGGAAACCTGGTCAGTTTATGTGCCTTTGCTAGGTTACTTTAGTTCTATTTACTTTAATCACCCATTCTTTTTAAAATTAAAAAAAATTAATAACAATATCTACCAAACTGACTTCAGATATGTAATACTGAAGAAACATATAAAGGTTAAGGACTTAACTAAGCACATTGTTTTTGCTGAATGTGAAATCTGGTTAAATACGACATACTCCCTCACCGTGAACAGAAACTACAGCAACAAAACCAATAGTGATATGAGTAATATGATGACCCAAATTAATCTTCCTGCAATGTATTCCTCAAGAATACTGAGGAATACTGAGAAGGTATTTCATGTGCACCTCAGAACAGACACGACGTAACGTCCATGAAATTATGCCTTTCATGGAAACTTTGACCATATTAATCTTGGCAAAGTTTAAGCAATATTTTTGCAACTCTGAAAAGGTTCTTTCATTTTAATTCCCATGAAAGACTTCATTTTTAAATGCTGTATTAGACCAATCCGCAAAGAAAAAAAAGAGGACCATCATACCTTTGATAATATTTCTTGCTTCTTTTATTCTTAATAATAGAAATAGTTTGGAATGTTGAAAGATGAAGTAGTCAAGACTGAGACCTAGTACTGTCTGGATGTGGTGAGATCATAAGTCATTCTCCTCATGTGAAAAGTGTTTCTAAGTGGTCTTGCCAAGCAAAGTCCCTCTAACAGTAGGGGATTGTCAAGACTCCAATTAGTAACTCCCTAGGCCCCAAAGTTAATTATGTGGGTAAGGAAAATGGTAGAAAAAGTCGTCACTGGGAAAAGGAAAGTCAATTAGGCATTAGTCCCGTGGGCACAGAGAAGGACCCAGAGCAACCACAGAAAGTGTCCATGCATGATTATTGCAGATAGATAAATTTCCGTATTTTAAGGCAGTAAAGGGTGATAAGGAACAATTGACATTTATTCCTCTTAAAACAATACTTCAGTTCTTGAGCGCAATCAGGGAAAAGGAAAGATATACTTAAGGCATTAAAGGAAAGGGGAGGATAAAGGTAAAGGATTTATTATTCCAGTTGATAGTAATGAGTAATGTCAATGGCCAAAAAGCTGAATTGTTTTTATCAAAGACATAAATACATTATTGAAATATTGCAAAATATGCATGAGTATGGAAAATAGTCATGAAAGATCACATGCATCTTAATTTATTTAAACTTGTCATCGAGGCAGGTTAGCAAACCAGGATTTTAAACAAGTAAACTGGAATTAACAAACATCTACATAAATTATAGAGTACTTCTCAGTGCTATAAACACTGGGGTATTTTACCTTTTAAGGACAAATGAGGAAATAATTTCTTTTATGGAAGATTGCTATTATGATATGCCCTCAAATTTCTTTTCCTTTTTTTCCATAGCACTAAGTTGGTACTGACCCCATTAGCTTCCCAATCAGGTCACATGTAATGTAATGTTCTTGTGAAGGTTAGTCTTTAATGCCCAGCTTGACTGGATTGAGAGATTAGTAAAGTTCATATGTGGGTATGAGTATAAGGGAATTTGTAGATGGGCTTCCCATGATGAGCATTCTGGTTTTATCAATAGGTTAACTTATTGATGGATTAAAACTTGAATAGATTACTGATAGGTGGTAGAACTGTAAAAGATGAGGTTTAGTTGGTGGAAGTAGGTCACTGGTGACATATCATAACTTGGCCCAGGCCCCTTCCTGTTACTGTCTTTGCTTCATGATTGACAGGAAGTAAAAAACTTTCCTGTATCCTACCCTTTTTCCATAATCTTCTGCCTTGCAATGACTATAAAAGTGGCAAATCCATTGACCATGGATTCAAACCTCTGGAGCTGTGGGTCCAAATAAATCTTTCCTCCTTTGTATTGTTCTTCTGGTTATGTGTCACAACAAGAAAACGTATGATGAGGGAAGGGTCTGCATTAATGAAATGGGATGCAGTGCTGTCTTGGGCTTAAACATTGGATAAGCATACTTCTGTACCTGTCTCTCTCTCAAGCTAAAATATGAAGATGCTATTGGATCACAAGAAAGATGCCACAGGGAATGGAAGAAAAAAGTGGGGAAAACCGCACAGGTGGGAAGGCTCCACATTGTTGACTCAGCCTCCTTACCTGCCTGCTGCTCCATGAGTATGAGGTAGATTTCCACAATTCTGTCACCTCACTGAGTTTCCATTTTTTTTTATTATACATAATGCCTAGCATATGTTCTAAAAGCAACAATAAACCTCAAGTTCATTGTTAAGGCTAGGCCGATTCACTTCTGTTCTCTTGATTCTGTCTTACATACTTGGTGCCCAGCACCGTGATGAATTCATATATCCATTTGTTACCCATTGTAAATATCAGCATCCACACAGAATGCAGTACTTTTTATGAAATCTATTACTGCTACAGACTTAAAACTAAAGGTAGTGGGCAAAGGTAGAAAAATGTCTACAGTTACTGTATTAAATTAATCTTCCTCTGTGCAAATTTTAATTTCAAATGCAATGACAATTATATTAATTAGTCTTCCATTTTTGTTATTTTCATCAACTAATTTGTCAATTTATGAAACAGCTATTAAGAATATAACATATACCAGGCCTTAAGCCAACTCTCCATAGAGAGGTGAAGGAAACAGATGTGATCCCTGCCTTCTAAAGTCATGAAAGTCTAGTTGAGGAATCTGACGGTAGTAAAAATGTTCAGGGAGAAATACTTTATTTTAATATTAGCTGAAAATAACAGATATGAAAGAGAATTAACCTCACAGCATAACCATACTGAGGAAATAAATGAAATCTTTGAAATTATTGACCGTCCTCAGAAAGAAATTACAGAGTAACCAATGTGAATTTTTATTCAGAATGTTGGCTTTTATTGAAGAGAAGGTTTCAAAGATTGTCAGGAAAAGAAGAATTTTAGAAGTCAACAGTGCTGATTGCAATTCAGCCCAACTCAATTTAACTCAATTTGTTTACCAAATCTTCTTTGAGTTTTGTGCCAATATGGAAAGAAATAGTTTACTCTTGGGGCCTGAAATGTACCCTTCTTTTCCCATGGCTCTAAGTAAGTAAGCTTTAGATTTGACTTAATTCTACCACCTAATGAACGCACATGATAAAAACATCTGCCTCAGTACACGGTTGGAGCCCAGTTGTGTTTTTAAAATATGTCAAGGGATCGATGGATTCATGCAGTTGAAAGCAATTCATGAAGATGTATATTCTAACATCTATTTCTGTTGTTACAGACAATTAATTCCTACCACTGCAGATTTTCACTTTTTAAATTTGAATTTCTAGGGGCTGGAGAGATGCACAGGGATTAAGTGTCTGCCTGGAAAGCAGAAGGTCCTAAATTCAGTTCCCACGTAAAGACACCTGGCAGAAAATGGCGGTGGCCTGTACTTCCAGGCCTGGAAGGCTGAGCCTGGGAAACTCAGAGCAGAAAGGAAGAGGATGACCCAATCCAGGGTAATTACTAAAGTTAGTCTTGAGCCTCCGAGACATGCACATGCAGTGCCCTCCGAAACACAGAGACACACATGTAAAAATAATACAAAATAAGAAGACACAAAAAATTCGAATTTATAGAGACAATATGAATCTCGTGAGCGCTTCATTTTTCAAAAGAGTGTCAGAGGCACTTTTCACTTGATTTTTCCGTCCAACTTTGCCTGAAAAGTTAGTTTTTGGGTTTCACAAGTTGCTTATGAACAAAGCAGATGATTAGAGGGTGATTTCAAGAAATGCTGAACTAAATTAGTCATTGTTAATTAAAATTTGCATCAGAATGGAAATAAAGCTGGTGAAAAATGAAGCAAAGAAGCTCCATAGTCTAGGTCTACAGAATACTTTGCCGAGAATGTTTCCCACAGCTGAGGGAGGATTGATAAATGAGAGGGGTGAGATTCATATTTTTTTATTTCAAACCAATTTACAAAATATATTCGTTCTTTCTTACAGGATTGAGGACCAGATGATGTACAATGTTTCAAGTGAACTTTAGTGGTGACTTGGTCTACTTCTCTAGTTTGGCTTCTAGCATCTTCTAAACAGGAGGCTTAGTCTTGTAGGCAATGATTGCTTGTTTTCTTTGAATTGGCAGGACAAAACTTTTTCATGTTAATTTCAGTATTTCAATCCTCACTTAGCTTATAACATTATAGAAAGACAAAAACAAAAACAAAACAAACAAAAAGAAAAAATACCACTGGAAAACAGTATTTGCCAATGCTTGAGATTACTGATGTTAACTTGCAAAATTTTTTAGATTTAGGATGTAAATCATTTGGAATAGATAGAATAATCTACTTGGAAGTGACTTTAAAAATGATCCCATCTGTCTGTAGGAGTGCTGTGATCCCAGATATGGACTCAACTACTTTTATATGGGTTTTAGAGATCCCAGCACAGGCCCTTCCTTGTCTTTGTGGGATAAGCACTTTATACACTAAACCATTTTGGGGGCTCTGTTGTATTTCAAATGGTTTCTTTTTTATTTTTTAAACCATATATATATATATATATATATATATATATATATATATATATATATATTCTCTTTTTTTAAAGAGGTATTTTACAGAATACCTAACCCATAATATTCTGGGAAGCAGAATTGCAATCTATCTTTTCTGTAGTTATCCTAAGTCACAGTCAACCCTATTTTCTATGTAGCTGTATAGAATTTACAAACATTATTTCATTAACCCTTCATGGAATTTGACTTTTGGATCCCTACTGTCATTGCAAAGATTATTATTTATATCTTATTTAAATATATTCTAGGTTTCATAATTTTTACATTTTTACCCTTCTTTCAGTGGGGAAAAGTACTTCCTTCTCCTAGTCTTTCAGGAATTAAAAAAAATTGCATATCAACATTACCTGCAATGTATTAAAAAAAAACAACTAAACTTTTTTTTAAGCTACTGATTGATGTGGCAGGAGTCAAGGATTTTACATGTGGTCAGTATGCTTATCCAATATTTGTTTCTTGAATTCCTACAAGGGAAAAGGTGGATATCAATAATTGGGAGGAAAACAAGATTGGACCTTTCTTTTATCTTATAAAACTTTACAGTAAAATTGAATGTTGCAAAAAAGCAAGAAAGTATACTCAGTGTATCATATTTTAAAGGCCTTGAACTCAGACAGATAAAACTTTAGCTGTCACATGAAAAGCTCCTCTGGGTTGTCTTTACCTTTAATGTCCAGGCCTTGATTACAGTGAGCTGGGGTGTTCAGTTCTGTGTTTATCCTCACCCTTGGCCATTCTCATGAATTCATGATTTAGTGGCATTTAGATTTAAAGTTGACATTTCCCCCCCATTTTTCAGTGTGAAGACGCTACACTGCTGTTTTTCCACATTTCTTTTTCATGAGGAGTAGTATATTATTTAGTCATTTTCACTCAGTAGGTAAGCCGTCTGTTCTCCCTGTTCAGGGTGATATTCTTGGTGCAATTTTCTACAGTTTCAATATGACTCACATAGGGATATATTCATCCTGTTCAGAACCCAGCATACTGCTTCAGCGTGAATCATCATGCTTGATGAAAGAAGCTGTGACTTGGCAGATGGTAAAATAGAACTCACTGGAACAGTGGCATAAATAAATAAATAAATAAATAAATAAATAAATAAATAAATAGCACAAAACACCAGGTAGATACAGGTGTCAACTGGACAATTGAGGGCTGAGCCTCTGGTCACATCTGTGAAGAATTCATGGTTAAGGCAAGCCTCACAATATACCCTTGGGAGATTATGTAATTGATGTGAGAAGACCCAGCCTTCAGTGGGTGAGACCATTTCCTGGGCAGATGAATAAGGTGGAGAATGCTGCTTCAGTGTTTTGGTATACAGGCATGCTAGCAAGCAAGAAATTATTTTCCCCCTCAGTTCTTTATGTAAGTGTAGTGGCCAGTTCTCTCTGCTTCTGTTCCTGGTACGAACTCTTCTGCTATGGTGATGACACATAACTAAGAATCATAAACAAGGATATAAATCCTTTTGATCCTGTAGTCATATCAGCAATATGAAAAGAAGCTGGAATAACACCCAAGTTATGCAGAACAAAAAGCAGCAGTTTAGAACAGGGGCCAGATTTCTCAAAGACTTAAATCCACAGGTGAAAGAAAAATAATTATATACAATGCAAATGATTCAAAAACAAGGAAGACCATACCCAAAAGTCTCAGCATGAAGAAGCCAACATTCAGAGACAAAACAGAAACACTTTGGTCAGCTGTTATTTTCTGTAATAAACGACTTTCATTGCAGAAGTGAACTTCTTCTAGGTTGAGTGCTGGGTGCTCCCCCAAAGTATGAGTATAATGACAAACATTCAAAAGGGGCTTAAAAGAGTGTTTTTATAGCTAAATCTTGAGAACTCGCATACACATACCACCCCCAGGATCAATGTCCTCTCCTTTCACAGGTTCTAGTTCTAGTTTACAGTAGCAAGAGTGTGACTCCTACTGAAAAATGGACCTTAAATCTGTTGGTTACCCCTTTGACTGCCATATCTTTAATACACCGATGGTCACCCTTGCCAGTGTGGTTGGTTTTACAGTTTACAGCTTTCATGGATTCATGAGTCTGCTGATTGCTTTTCTCCCCCAGAAACTTGCACAGTATTTTTTGGTACTGTGCAAGTTGTTAGCAAGGAGGAAACTTCTAGACCATTTCCAACTTTTAAAATCCATGTCCTGTGATCAGTGTTTGTTGTGTCTTCAGCAATAGGGTCTTGCTGTCAGTTTCAAGAGGGCAACCAAAAGCAATGGCAAAAGCCTGCATTATTCTGGGTACCTTTGCCACCTCTTTAACAATTTGTTAGTGGGTATCAGCATACCTGGTACTGGGAATATTGCTTAATTGCCAAAAGGTTCTGGTTGGAACTCTTAGGGAATTTCCATTTTGCTCCATGTTCCCCCGTATAGGGTCTCTCCTGTATATGTCTGTTTTCTTTTCTTATACAATATTTTTGCTATATTAATATTGTAGGAGGTGTCCATCTGGTATTATGTTCTATTTTGATAACTTTAGAACCAATGTGTTTGCTGGCCTTTAGTTTTAATCTTAACTGTTAATTCCATTGTTTACACCAGGAATTGGCTACTACTCAGGGATTCTGACCTAATTAAGCATAACAATCTGTAAAAAGAAAAAGCGTTCAACATTTAAATGAAATGTATGGAAGATCACTTAATTGGATTTAGTTGCTAACTAGGCTCACTGCACAAGTACAAAACAGAATGGAGCTACCTAGACTAAGGGTCACTGCAGCAAATTGCAATTTTGAAAGCAGGAACTTTTCAACAATCAAGAGAGTCACAGTAAGCAAAGGCTAGAGAACAAGTCAGACTGGAGACAGCCAGATAAGGAAGTCTCTTCTATGTTGATATGACAAGGAAACTAACTTTGAGAGAACCAAGATACTTTACCTTCCCTGATTCTATTTCTTTAGCATTTTGCTTAACCTTCTCCTCTGCTGGGCATGTTGGGGAGCCTTTCTGAGTCATTCAGTGGGATGTTGCCCCAGTTGCAAACCATATTCCCAGTACCAGGTATGCTGATACCCACTAACAAATTGTTAAAGAGATGGCAAAGGTACCCAGAATAATGCAGGCTTTTGCCATTGTTTTTGGTTGCCCTCTTGAAACTGACAGCAAGACCCTATTGCTGAAGACACAACAATCACTGCCAGGGTTGATGGCTCACGTGTTTAGTCACAGTTCTCTGGAGGCTGAGGCAGGAGGATTGCCTCAAGTTCCAAGCCAACCATAAATAGATGAATTTTGCTGAGATCACATGATTTTTAGCCATCATTTTTACTGTGGTGAAGCAGTAAAATCTCAAAGGGCTAGTTAATGAAACAGTTTTTCATGAATGCCATGATGATTTATGCTTAATCAGCAAACTTTATTTATATTTGACCTATTAAAGGTAAATTTTAGCCATAACATGAAATTGTGGAAGCCATCTAGGAAAGCGGGAAGAAAAAAGCAAACCAAAGCTAATGCAGAAATAGTGATCCTCAAGGACAATTTCATGGTGTTTTCTCTCTTTTTTTTTTCTCAGCTTCCTTCCAGAATGCACATACTACTGATTTTTCCTTATTTCGTTCTGGGTACTCAGTACCTGACTTAGCTCTCTTTAAGTTACTGATAGCAATCACTTGTCTTTCTCCTCTGATCCTTGAACCAAGTACAAGGACACAGAGGGAGGATGTCCTGAGTAAAATGGATGTGTTTCAATTCTTTCCTTTATTTTCTCATCTTTATTTCAGTAGAGACCAGAAATTAAGAAGACATAGCTGTAGTTAAATATGAAAGGGGTGGAAATGGCAGGATGTTTGTCTGAAGAAGGAATCATTTTTATCAGACATTAAAACTACATATACAAGTCTCCTATTTCCCTGGCTTATTGCTTAGAGAAGCTAATATATGAATGGGCTGATTTATTAGGATGAAAATTATTTTTTTTTAGTTAGACTCATATCTAATGGAAACTTTCATGAAAATCAGCCCCAGAAGTTTTCACTTTCGTGAAAATAAATGAATAAAGTAGGTCGAGGTGGTAAGCTTAGCCCAATAAGTTTAGCTATTAAGGCAATCTGAAAACAAAGCATTTCAGCTCTGGTAAGCTGACACCAGTCTAATGCATTGTGTTAGAGGCCTTCAGTTGAACATGGCTTTGAAGTGAGCAGACAAAGCAAAGGCAGATTGAAGAGAAGGAGGCTACTGTAGAGGCTGAGAATGAGTGCAGCGGGGGAGAGGGCTTCCTTCTTGCCGTATGGACATAGATGCATTTCTTGCCCTTGCTTTTCAGAATTGGAACTGGTAGTTATACGTTTATATTTATTCATTTTAATTTATTTTGTTTCTCTGTCTCTTTCACTGTGTGTGTGAGAGAGAGAGAAAGAGATAGAGAGACAGAGAGAGAGAGAGAGATTGGGAGGGAGATAATGCATATATACATGCCATGGCACACAGATGGAGGTCAGAGTTCAGCTTGAACTTTTCAGAAAGTCACGTGGACTTTCAGGAACTGAACTCTAGTCAACAGGTTTGTAAGCAGGCTCCTTACCCATGGAACTATCTCGGTGGCCCTGTGTTTCAAAACTTGGGAGGTTCCTTTCCTGGGCAGTTCAATTCTGTTATCAATATGCAAACTTAATTAAATGGTCTGGTCTGTCAGTTACAATGATTTATTTCTATATAGTGTAAGAAGCTATTTAATTACTTTCTGAAAGGAAATATTTAAGGAAAAAAGTCTTCACTACTTCATGCTTCTCTTACTTCATGCACTTCTGTTTGAATGCAATTTAAAATGACAACCTTTCAGTTTCTCTTGTTGTGTCTGATAGCATAAAGATTCTAGGGTGGGTAAAGTGGGTTGTACTATGGGATGGAACAATGTCTGTTTCCTGATATTTATTCTTCCTATTTCTCCTTTCCAAGCCTCAAAACCCACCATTCTACACAAATTTGGGTACAAATGGGAAGAATTTGAAACTGAATGAATCAATTGCTAAGTAATCAAGTAAAAATTTAAATTCTGAAAGCAATGTTTATCTTAACAGCAGCTTTGTTAGCATGTATTAAAGGTGTAAAGCAATGGATTTTTTGGTAATATTTCCACACATGTGTTAGGTGACTAATTTATGCTGGATTAGAGAACATGGGATTGCGCCCATCTGGTGTAATCGACAGACCACTGGCTGGAGCTGCAGGACTCTACTTACTTCACAGAGGAATGGGACCTGAGTCATATCTCCAGCCCTGTGAGGAGACGTGACATTTTGAACTGCTCATAAGGTTATTAACCTGGTTTCAGAAATCCTGAACCATGAACAGTAACTATCTAGCAGAAGAATTTAAACACTATTGCCCCTCCACTAAGAGTCAGTCCAAAAAGGCCTGTCAATCACTTGAATAGGGGACATATCCCTTAGGAAAGTTGTCTGTTCTGGAGGTTTATACATAATATATAACCTGCCTAACATGCAGATTGGCACTGTGATCTCTTTAGCCATTGTCTCTTTACTCTTGTCTCTTGAGAATGTGCTCTCCTCTGCAATAAATCTGCCTGAGTTCTATACTCTGCTCTTGTGTCTTGTCTGAATTCTTTCAGTAGAGCTCAATCGTGAAGACTACATGCTGAGGGGAATCCAAGGCAAGATCCTGGTAGAACATATATGTAACATGTCTAGATCATGTTTACCCCTCTAGTGAGGCAGGATAGAAGACACAGGAAATTGAGTGGGTGGATGAGAAGGGAAAGAAGGACTGCAGAGTCTGGTAGAAGTTGATTACTTACACATTTGTTGCGAAGGTTGTTAACATAGAGGCAACATTCCTTTATACACAGATAATTCAAATAAGAATACTAAACTACCGGGGCTGGAGAGGTGGCTCAGGGGTTAAGCCTCTGCCTTGCAGGCAGATCGTGGGTTCCGATCCTAGACCCCACGTATTAGACGCCGGGTGGAAGCGGGGGCGGCCTGCGTTTCTGGTCCTGGTAGGGCAGAGCCTGTGAATCCCGGGGCATAGTAAACAAGGAGGAGGTGGAGGCGGTCCATGGTGGTTCGCGAATTTGTCCATGGTTCTACACGCACACACATACACGCGCGCATACATATACACATGTGCACACACGCACAATTGAATAAATAATAAATTAAAAAAAACTTCAAAAAAAAAAAAGAATACTAAACTACCAATGAGCATTGCTTTAATCCACAATGTCTGTGATCCGTGAGTTTATCCTTAATCTTTTCCCAGCTGCAAACCCATAATTTTTTTAGAATGTTATAAAACACATTATAAAGTTTATTTACATGAAAACATGTATTAACTCCCTTGTAACATATTATAGGAAGGATTTCTTTAGTCAACCTTTGGTGTCTGTGGTTTTATCTTGAGCCGGAACCCAAGAACAGCTCTATTATCTTCTTTAGGGGAAAAGAAAATGAGACTCCACATAAAGCTTTTTAAACAACATCATTTCAGAGACCACCAAGGTCATATATATACATGGCTACCGTTGTACCTGATTCTTGAGAAGCCCACATCCACATCTTGGTGTGTATTGCTCCCTAAGTGCTTCTCTTCCCTGCCCTTTCCCTTTCTGTACCCTTCATCTTTCTTTCACCTGTGAGCAAATCTATGCTAAAAACTTTTTATGATAAGTTCCAACTTTGCTTCATGCTGACTGACACTGAAATTATTTTCTATAGCAAACCAAGAAACCTGGCTTCAGCCAAGTGCTCCATGCTGAGAGCAACCCCCCCCACCTCCATTGCTGCAACTAACATTATAGGGTTGTACCTTCTGTTCTCTCTGTCAGGGACCACATTATCCTCTCTCCTCCCCGTCTCTCTCTTCCCCTGGATTCTCTGTGTCTTTCTTGGTAATGTTCCTTCAACTTTCATGCCATCCACATTGTTAACTGCACATTCTACAACATAGGAAAGAAAAATGTACATCTTAGCTTCATATCTCCATTGCTACAGTGAACACTTGACCCAAATGATTCATTGGAGCCAGGAATCTTTAATCCCTGCTTGTGATTTCAGAATACAGCCCATTATGGCAGGAGAATTGCCAGCAGAGCCTGATGAAATTGACTACACTGCCTTCACAGAAAGAGCCATGAGAGAGACAAGGACTAAAACATGTCTTCAAACTTGGTCAGTCTGTCAAGTTCCAAACCACTTTCCCTCCATCTTAATCATCTGCCCAGGGAGTGGTCTTCCTAGATCAATCAGATTATCTCATTCAGGCTTGCTCAGAGACTTGCCTAAAGTAAATAATTCTCCATAGGTTTGCCCAAAGGCTCAGTTCCCAATTGCCAATTTGACATGTGAAATAACTGACACACTATGTGAACCTTGTCTTTCCGAGTCTTCATTACTTTGCTCAACATGATGCTTTCAACTTCTATCCATTTTCCCACCAATGATATAACTTCTTTCCCTGTATGGGTGAAATGATGCTCCATTGTGCGTGTGAACCATGCTTTCTTTATCCTGTCATCCATTAATTGATATTAGACATATTCTATAAGTTGGATGCTGTGAACTATTCTGTAATAAACCTAAGTATTTCTGTGGAATGCTGGATCAAGTGGTAATTCTGCTTTTAGTTTTCTAGGAATTTTACACTGATTTCTGTCATGGCTAGACTAACATCAAGCACAGCAGTGTATAAGGATTTCTTCCCATCTAGATACAATTCATCAACATTTTGATAATTTTTTTCCAATAAATTTGGATTACATTCTAAACTTAAAAGTACGTGGTAAATGAATGTTTATCTTCTTTCCTAACCATGTATGCCTTTTAAGGTGTTTCTTAAAGCTACTTAATCTTTAAAGATCCCTACAGTTAGATTGTGCTACTTACTTGAATTTTTTAAATTCTTCATTGGACGTGAAATGAGTATTCCAAAACTTTTGATGAGCCCTTTGTCTAAATTTATTTAAAATTAATTAAAATGTAAAACTTAACAATTGTTTCATTATTGAATAAAATGCTTTTGGTGCTAAAGCAATAAGGATATTTTATTTTACAAATTCTTTCATATTTGTAAATAGTTTTTAAATAATTATAAATATTTGGAGAAAAATATCTGGAACATATTTGTGTAAATCTCTGAGTGCCATTTTATCTGACTTCATATTTTCATCACTTAGAATTCTGAGCAGCACCTTTTAGATGTTCTGGAGTTGATTTTAAGAGCCATTATTTTCTCTGGGTGACTTTAACAAGAAAGTGACAGAAACTGACGAGTCTGAAGGATCATGCCAATGAATGTTTTATATTCCATTGAGGATTCCAGGGAAAATTCAATTCTTTTTAACCATTAAAGTCAGAAATTATCTTGGGAATCAAGTAGAAACTGAGTAATAAAATGCTCAGATATGAGAGTCTCTTATTACCTTCTATAATTTGCAATATTAAACAAAGTATCTTATGGAAAAAGACATTATGAAGCAAGCCATCACACATGAGATATTAAAGGAACTACAGTAAAGAAATAAAGAAATGATATTGCATTTTGTGAAAGTTCTGCTATATCTCAATAAGATTTTCTGAACTCAAAGAACCAAATTAAAGATTTGCAGATGTTATCATGGTATTGCTATTGTGATAGATGGGTCGTTAAGTTGAGATCCTAAATGCTTATATGAGCTACCCACAATTATTCACTTGATTTGTATTGTAACAAATATCACAATTAAAGTTTCAGGATGACTAAATTATTCATGACCATCACTTCCCTAAGCAAGGAGAATTGGACACAGAAGCACATCCCTCTTTAGCACCACAATGTTTATGATCAAATTAAAACATTTTGTAAATTTGAACAAAAAAGGTTGCATCCTACCACATATAATAAATTTGCTGCTAGCTCCAGGGAAGTTAGAGCATTTGAGAATTACCAGTTATGACATTGTATGAAAGTGAAGAGTGGGTCTTCAAGTGCTGATATGCAAGCAGCTGAAGAAAGTTTAGAAACTCCAGCTGAGTAGTCTGCGGAAGACAATACTTGCCAGAGCAAATCTCTAGTTGGATTAAAGCTTCCTGTTCTGCAAATAGATGCCTGCAAAGAATTTCATCTATAAAAGACGCTGTGTTAATGCCAGGTTCCAAGACTTTTCAAGATGGGACTGGGACAGCATTTATGCTTGGGGTCTATATTGCAGGCCTGTAATTGGAACCTTTTGTGTTCTGGCTACTGCGTATACAGTAACTAGTCACTGGCCAATTTTGAAAGAACTGATGTTGTTGGCCACTGATAGTGATAAGCACCTGTTACCACTTGAAGACTATGAGCAGAAGAGCTAATAGACAAACTTATACATTGAGTAGCTACAGTTTCAATGCTATAGTGGCTGAAACTTGAAGTTCAGCAGGCATGAGTACACACACACACACACACAAATAAATGAATATTATTTAATACCCCACATACTTGATCCAATATATGGAAAAATGGCAAGGGTTAACTTTTTAGTTCTTTTCTTTTCCCCCTCTAAACCTTTAATAAAAGATTTATCATTCCTCTGTCATTGATTTTTATGTTTATGTTATCAGTATTACATAAAGTAAATCATAAATGTTGCAAGAACATTTTGAATAAATGATTCATCACACTTTCTTCAGACGGCTTCGGCAGAATGATTTCACTGCATCTTCTGGCGTTTTTAATAACCTTCCTAATATATTCTGTCATCCCCATCTGTTTTGATTTAAGTTTGATTATTCAGACAAGCCGCACTGCAAAGTGCCACCTGAGCACTTCAGTGGTTGTGTGCAGCTATTAGACTCCTGGCATTTTTAGAAAGGAAACATAAAACTGCTACTGTTGAATTATACCCATGTTATTGGATTTCTTCCAGGTAGATAACCTAGAACACTGGAAAATTCAACTTAGACATAGTCATCAAAAATCATGGCACTGTCTTTAAGCCAGCTCAATTTAACCTGCCACTGATTCCCTTACGGGCAATTCTCTGACTATATCCCTAGGGAAAATATATCGAGCACAGCGCCAAAGGTTAAGGCAGAGGAGTGCACTGAGACTAGGAGGCGGCCAATCGGATGGAGAGTGCCTAAAGAGCTGATGCCTGCAGGCAGTAGCACTAAGCTCAGCTCATTGGTCTCCTTTGATGCAGATGAACACCACATACATGTTGCAAAGGCTCCTAACGTTGACTGCATCCACCGAGCAGACCCGTGGCTAAGAAAGGAGGGCTAAAAACCCAAGCAGCTCATTCTGCACAGCAGCCGACAAGACAATACTTCTGTGCTGGAATGTTCTCCTCCGAAGGTACTGGTTCCTTTGCATCGAGTTGCTGTTGTTCTTAAGAATTACAGAAAGCAGGCGAGGCTGGTGTTGGAGGAGCCTCTTTGCTTTCTAGTAATTCTTTGTTCCTTTTCCAGGCGAATGAATGCCAGCTTTAAAATGGTTAACCTCTGTGGGGGGAGCTAGTGTTAGAGAGGATAAAGGAGCACTTTCCGTTGCTTGAGCAGGCTGTGTACAGACCTTTTATTAGGGAAGATTCTTTGTTAAAGTTGCTATTGTTCTCCAGGTAAGCTGGTTAAAAATGCGGCTTTAAATAGTCACATTCTGTTACAGTCACCATCAAGAAGACAGGAGGGGAAGAAGGGGGGGGGGTGACTGTCTTCCTGGCGGCTGTAATTTAAACAGCTATCTGCCAGCTTTAGAGACAAAAAGCACTAAATTGCTCATCAAGGTAGAGGAAGAAAGATTGGCCAGTATTTGGATTGCTATGTGCTGAAGACACAAGTTTTGCACCTTTTGATTCTGCTTATTATTAAGAATCCTTGGTTATCATTTTCTACTGACGGCTCCTATAATTATCTAAATATCATCAGTATATTAGGAGGCCTTACTTTAGTTGTCAAAGTAACTGGAAGGATAATTCATTATGTTCCAGAGTAACAAAAGACCCCTGAGAAACATATGCAATAGGTGAGACATGAGATTGCTTTGTGGAGAATTTATCTTTGAGTGTGTGTTCCTTCTTTTGTTTCTAGCCCCATCAATTATGTTAGCAAGAATGGATAAACAGGGACTTCCATTGTGCCCCTATACTTAAACTAACATAGTCATTTATCTGATACATTGCACAGGATTTAATTTATATCCAAAACATTGAACTGCTGGTCATGAAAGCTTTCACCAGGAAGTTGTTCATTATCCTCCATGGGACATTTGAAGTCACACATCAGTGGGTTATGTACGGTGGTCTACTCTGTGAACAGACCCAAATGCTGGAAGTGTTCTGTTTCATTCTCTACTCACAGAAAATTTAATCTTCATGGTAAATCTCTGAATGCTTTTATAAGTAATGGAGATGTCCTGTCCAGTTATTTTTTAAAATTATTTTTCTGAAAATTAAGACATTGACAGAGTTTCAAAACTGTCGATCCTGTTATAATTTATCTTCTTTTATTGATTTTTTATTAATTATGGTCTATTAAATTAAGAATGCCTTGCATCTGTGATGTTATCAATTAAACTATTACAATGCACTTTGGGATTTTCACTTTCTTTAAATGTTTATGATGCAAGTGATTTCATTTATCAGGTGTCATAAGCAAGCAAAACTAATGATTATAATTTAAAATCATTGTTTAGGTGTAGACTATAGTATAATTCATGAAAATAATACAAAATTTTAAATTCTTATTAGCAAAACTTGAAAATCGACTGTATGGTAAAATAACTTTTTGTATAGGTGAGCATCTTATTTGTTACTATATTGAAAAGATATTGTTGATAAGATAAGTAACCAATTAATTGACTGTCCATAGAGAGTCTATTAGCAACACTGAGGAATGTTTATGAGAATATGGGTCTAATTTTGACTGTACAAGTGAACCGAAGGCTGACATTTTGCACTCAACTATAAGAAAAGTTCTTAACTGACATGATGCAAAGTCTTTTTACTGATAGATGAGAAAAAGTTCAGGCAGAAAGTAATTTTAGACCTTTGACTGCAGTGTAAATTGGAGAGATCAGACCTCCTTGGCTGACTAATGAGAGTTATAAGAAGCACACATAATTACAAGTAGGACTTGTAGATATAAGTAGAGTATAAACATAAAGGTATGAGAACAAGTGAAGTTTCACCTCATTGACCCTGAGTGGGTTATCTCTACTTTTTAGCATCTCCATCTCTGTCCTCACTCTCTCCTCTTCCCTTGCATCTCCTAGATACTAATGAATAATAATAAACTTCTACCTTCTGAGAACATTACATTCAGTGTAATGCCTTGAATCCTATTTAAATGCAAATAGCTTTGGGAAGAATCTATTAAGATGTTATTACCTTTTGGTGTCCTGACAGAGCCTTCCAGAAAGTGCTTACCTGGGGAATGCTGAGCAGATGAGAGGTTTTTAAGTGGGAGTGTGGGAAAACCAGACCAAAGGATTCTATTGAAAGAGAAAAGTAACTAGAGAGTAGAGTCTGGGAAACATCCTATAATACTGAGATAACTTCATGAATGCTTACAGAGACACCATGCTAATTGGAACATGCAGTTGGATTGTGGGTGCAAAATAAAGTTGAAGGCACAGATAGGCAGCAATCTGAAAGAAATATGACACATTTTCCCCCTTACCACATGCAGCCACTTTTATGATGTGAGAAAGGAAACTTATTTACTGGCTTGAAGGGGAACATGAGAGAAAGGAAGCGAACTCTAAAAGACAAAACAAACTTTTCATAATATGGTGTCTTAGTAATTCATATGACTCTGAGCTGTATGAAATAAAATTTCAGCTTCAACAGAAATCAGAACAGCCCCACAGCAAGGGTGATCTACAGTGTGTGTATACCTCTGAACTCTCCCTTTTCAAGGTTAACCATGTACACTTCCTTGGTTTTCTCGCCTGCTTGAGAGTGATTAGAATTAAAGAAGGGCACATGCTATTTGAGGGCCAAATGTGCAGTGCACAGGTAGCAAAGTTAGTCAAAGAATCATGTTTCCAAGGTGATTACACTGACCAGGGTTTCAGGAAAATCTGTAATCTGAGTGTCGACTCTCAGATCTTTGGGCCAAGGAACATACAAACTATTCACACTTTCTCTTCTCTGGTCCTTATAATATTCCAACTTTAAAAAAATGTACTTGTATTTCCTTTATTGCAATGGAATGCTTCCAGGAACAGGTAGGGAATGACTTCTAATCTACCACTCAGACATAAAGTACCACGAGTTTAATGTATTAATGCCATTCAATTTCCAGGGAGCACATTGTTGTATTAACATTAAATTACCAAGCTACTAAAGTTTCTAGAAGCATAAAGTAGCCAGATTAATGGCTTCAGTTTCAGATGATGATTAAAATACACGAGTTTGAGCCAATCATGATGATGCATGTCTGTTATCCCAGCCTTCTGGAGGCAGAAACAGGAAGATCATAAGTTCAAAGCCAGCTAGGAATACATATAGAAACTTGGTATCATTTAAAATAAATCTGGGAGTTAGGAGAAAATTACTTTGGTTCAGCATCACTCAGCATTCTGTTCAGGGTGCCCTCTCTTGGCACCCTCGTTGTCTTGCTGATGCCAGGGAATTGTACTGATGCCCAAGCAAGTCTGATAAATGCACACTGGTACAGTAACAAATCATTCTCATTTGTGCAGGAGGCAAACCCAGAATGGGCAATGGCAGAGCAGGTGCAAAGGAATGCTAGAAGGATCTACCACCTCATGGGAGTTGGAGGTTGCTTCTGAAAAGGGTTGAAAGAACACATTCCTGTATTAGCTGGATGGTAAACTGGACTTCTGGACTTTTGTGAAGGGACATTGGCATGAATGGATGTGATCAACCCCACTCAACCATTGAAGGACAGGCTTGTATGAACTGTCCTTTTCCATCTCTCACAAGCATTTGGACTCCGCTGTGTCTTTTCAAAATCATTGTGTGAATGGTGAAAAGAAGCCAGGTGTATATTCACTCTAATAAGCCCAAAACGGTGACGTGATATACGTACTTGTTAACAAGCAGCACTGGGTGGTTATGAAATCCCTTTCAGGAAGGGAGTGGGGAACAGTGAAGTTATTCTCCTGGAATGCTACCAAAGTTTCCATTGTTTTGTTTAGTATGATGTCATTGAGGGTTCATTCGAAGGTAGGATTTGATTGTATGACCTGTGAGTCAATCTAAAATTCTTTCCTTCCCTTCCTGCTTTAAACTCTATTTGTGGCATATTTTCCTCTGAGCAGACATATTTGGAAAACATTTGCCCAGGTTCATCTGTCAGCTTCCTAGTGAGCCACACAAGACTCTCTTCCACGCACATTCAATTCACAGGGACATTCACATTCTGCTTTGTCACATCACAAAACAGAGATGGTCAGAACTGGTATAGGCCATAGTGATTTAAAAACAAAACAAAAAAAAAAAACAAAGAAAAAAATCCGCCCAGCCTAATAGAAAACGAGAAGAAGATGATGTGCATAATAAAAATACCCTTAAAAAGTCAAATGTATATTAAAAATTAAGTATTTTGGACTCAAGAGGTAACTCAGTTGGTAAAGGGCTAGCCGTGCCAGCATGAACTTCTGAGCTCAGTCTCTACAACATACTTAACAAATGTTGGGCAGAGTGGCCTGCACTTTTAATCCCAGCATGGGGGAGGCAGAACCAAGAAGATTCCTGGGTCTCTGATCATGCAACTAAACTGAATAAGTGGGCAGCAGGACAGTAGAGATTCTGGCTTACAAGTCAAGGGACAAATGACTCAGGAACAGTGTCCAAACTTGCTCTCTGGCTTACATGCTCACGCACACACATACACACATGTGTACTTACACATACATACATTCACATTTTCTTATATACAGATAAACACAGTCAACTTGTTGCTCCCAGTATAGATTTTTATTTCCTTTGGGTCTGAATTTGCATTAAGAAGACATTGCTGACATCCTATGAAGGGCATTTATTACTTTTAAGCCACACTACTGAGCACACTAAGGTGAATATTTGAATTGGCTGATTAGTCTCTGTGAGGAAGTTTTTTAAAGTCCCTCGGAATTCTCATCCTATGCATAGAGACATAGGTCTTTCAAAAGTCATGTTGGTCTCAACACTATCGATGGCAATACTACACCCCGTTCCTTGACTGTCACTTCTCCATGAATTTGTTCTTGACTTGCCCTTGATTTCACTTTATTCATCAGGTCCGGAATTGCCTCCTAATTCCTGATCACAAGCAGACTAAGTAGCCTGCTATGACTCGAACAGCCAGCTTCCCAAGTATCCTTGACATCACCAATGACCAGTTGTGGAGGCATCTCATCATCCATCTCTTTCTTTCTTCTTGTCCTGCTGTCAGGATAGTGAGAAGTCAGGCTCTTGGTAACTAAACTTTAAAATGAAAAATGTCAGCAAGAATTGTGAAAATGCTGATAGTATCAGATAAATTCCCAAGAAGGCCTTGGATCCAACATCTTTGAAAGTGCCATTGGTTTTATGTAGACTTTTACTCCTCTCCCCAGATAACTATTTTATATAATTTTTTTATTATTTTGCATTTTATTTTATTTTTGAGACATGGTCTTTCTATATAGTCCTGAATGGCCTTGGACTCGTTACATAATCTAGACTGTCTTTGAACTCTCAGAAGTCCTCTAGCCTCAGCTTCTCAGGTGCTGGAATCACAAGTGTGCATCACCACATGTAGCAGATAGCTGTTTTAGATTAGACTTTTTAATTTCTTTTTTTAAATATTTTTTAATTTAATTATTTATTATTATTTCATTCAATTGTGTGTGTATGCATGTGTGCACATGTATATGTATGCGTGTGTGTGTGTAGAACCATGGATGAATTCGGGAACCACCATGGACCGCCTCCACCTCCTCCTTGTTTACTGTGCCCTGGGATTCACAGGCTCCGCCCTACCAGGACCAGAAACGCAGGCCACCCCCACTTCTGTCTGACGTCTATACGTGGGGTCTAGGATCCGAACTCAGGACCTTCTGCCTGCAAGGCAGAGGCTTAACCCCTAAGCCACCTCTCCAGCCCCTAGACTTTTTAATTTCTACACCCTTTTTTCTTCAATTTATTCTCTGCACTGTTAAGTATTTATGAATATAGGAAATAATACATTTTAATATTATTCATTTGTTTCAAATATCTGAATGCCACTTCCTCCCTGTTGTCTCCTTGGCCCAATACCTTCCAAAGTATGTAAGAGTCAAATAGAATTTTGTAATCATTGAGACCTCAGTTCAAATCCTGACTATACCATTTTAGTAGTTGGCAACTTTAATTCCCATGTCAATGAAATGGAGCTGATAATCTATTTTCACTGCATTTCATTTGAAGCTTGACTTGGAAAATGAACAATAAGTATTTGCAGTGCCATCTGTTTCAGAGTAGAGATTTAATAATTTGAAAACAAATCTTTCTTTTCCAAAGTCAACCTGAGACTTGATACTGGGACTATCATAAAAGAGATTTGTTATCTACCATCTGTTCACAGCATCTAGCTCACTCTTTGCTCTCTCCTCCAACCTTTTCTATATTTTATTTTATCTTTGTGTTTGGGTGTGGATGTGTGTACCTGCACATATGAATGTACATAATGTATGCATGTCACATGTACACACACATGCGTGTGTGTGCATGTGTGTGCGTGTGCGTGTGCGTGTGTGTGTGTGTGTGTGTGTGTGTGTGTGTGTGTGTGTATTCCTGTGAGTCCATGTGCACATGCAGAGGCTAGAGTGGGACTTCAGGAGTCTTTAATTTATCACTATCTGCCTTATCATCTCAAGACCAGGTCTTTTATTGAACCAGAAGTTGACCATTTTGACTAAACTGACTAAACAGAAAGGGAGTTCTTGGGATCTGGCTGCCTCCATCCCACCCACTTCAGTACTAGAATTACAGTCAGATGTAGCTGTGCTTAGAGTTTTAGATAGTTTCTGGGGATTTGACCTCATATTTTCATGCTGCAGCACAAGCACGCTTGCCCATTCGGGCATACCGAAGTCTCAAGTGTCACTTATAGTTTTCACAGTATAATCTGCTTCAGCGTGCATACCTCTATGCTTGTCAAGGTATGTGATATTTCCTTGGCATACAATGCAGTATTTCTTCTTAAACACTTTCTTATTTCCTAAAGCTCTCCTGTCATATAAAATTAAAAATCACATGTTGCTTTTTTCAATGATAGTCTTTTAATATAGTTTTTATTTTATAATTATTATTCTTAATTTTAATCTCTTTGAGACAGCATCTTACTATGTAAGTCAAACTGGTCTCTAATTCTCCACCTTTTTGCCTCAGCTTGGCAAGTCCTGAGACTACAGGTGTGTGTCACTCCCCCCAATTAGTAATATGCTTTATAATTTAAAGAAATCTTCCAAAATTTCCATAATGCTAGGTGTTCTTTTAGATAAGCATTTATGTTGGCTGATTTAATATTGAGATTCATTATCCTTTGCAACTCAGTGTATTATTGCCTTTCTTCCCAGTACATTTGAGAACTATTAGAATGCAGAGAAACGTCATTACTATAGAATAATTGATTAATTAAAATACTGTATTAATATGCATTAATTGTGTGAAAATATTTCCTAAGTTGGCTAATGTTTTAATGAGAGAATAGGGTCCAGGAATGATAGAAAAATATTTTTATAAACAAACCAAAACAGAGGGAGAGGGGAACCCTTACAAACCAGAATGCCCTGATGGAAATGGAACAGGTTCAGAGAAATATAGATGATCTGATAAAAAGCATTAAAACTAACAACAAATCATAAGATACACTAGGGAATGTACGAAGGAAGAATCTTGGAAATCTGGGTTTTAATTCCTGAAGAAAGTAGCTGGTATTCTCCAGATAGAAAAAGAATTCACAATTAAAAATGATGTACCCGATTAGCATTTTTTTTCAATGATGAGCCATAGTCTTTTACATGAATTAGCTCATTTGAACTTCCTTTTACTTGCTGAAGAGAACTGGAGTTTGTAAGCCCATTTTGCAGATGAGACAACAGAAGTATACTAAGACCATAGAACTGGAAATTGGAACGCTCCTGTTTGAACAAATTTGAATAAAGTGGGTGGGTTTTTTGTCACTCTGCTGCTCTCTCTCTTTTCTGGCTTGGGCTAGAAAAAAAATGAATTACTTTGGGGGAGGGAGAATGAATGCCATCACCTGCAGAGTTTGAAGCTAGAGGAAAACAAAGAAGTTAAAAACAAAGCAAATTAAGACACTGGAAGCAATAAAGGCTATTCCAGTTCAAACTAATTGAGAATTGTGTGATTCTCCTACCTGTAGCATAGACTCCCGAGTGTCCCATTTGTGCAGTAGGGAAATTACTGTGGGTACTGAAGTCAAACCATATGCTCAGCTTGTATCTTTCAGCATGAAGAGGCAGGGAGAGAATAGAAAACAAAGAGAAAGAAACCAAAAGAGGAAACGCTATAAACACTAGGACCACAATCTTCCAAGGTGAAAGTTTCCCAATTCTCTCTTGACCCCGGTACATGACTTTTAAAAGATGGGGGAAGGTGCCTCAATATAGACTATGATCTCTCCACTGATTACTGCCTGGTAGAAGTGCCTAACTCAGTCACCCCAAAAGTTACTGATAAAAGCTGATTTTTGGACACGGTGTGGAAATTTGACAGATTGTAATTTTATATTTTATGTAATTTAATTAAATATATTCATCCATTTTATTAAATAATAAGCTAGCCAAAAGCTTTATTCTCTTATTTGGAGCTCTGCATTTGAAAGGTACATATTGTGATGTTGGCTGTCTACTTGAATATTGAATACAAACATGTCAAAATAAAATTATTACTAATGCTTTTGAGCAGTCCCCATCCAGGCTGTATACAGTTGGTGAAATGTTGAGGAGAGCATGAAAGAGGGACAGGACAAATTAGGTCTGAGAAAGAGTGTGGGTTTTAAAGAGAAAACAGAAAGAAAAATGTCTCAAGGGCAGAACGGATGTCATTCACCATGAAGCATGACTTCAGAGAGTCATCGGAAGTAATGCTAGGAAGGTATGCAATATTTTTTTTTTTGATTGTCTATAGGCCTAGACAGAGAACATCAAGAAGGAATTAAAAAATAAAAAACGAGCCCACTCTTCTCATAGAGATTATACACCAGGGGGAGTAGACAAATAATAAATATATAGAAAAAAATATAATTTCATGATCCTATAATATAAGGGTTAAAGAAGCCAGACAGTCTAGAATCAAATCACATCCCTCCAACATGGCCTAGAGCAAAGTATTTAAACTTTCAGGTGCCCTTTATCTTATCAGTTTAATATAGATGAGAAGACCTACCCCTGATGGTTGGTGTGTGAAGATAATGTGAGAAATAATGTGAGCATTCTAAAATGTGAGCATTTTAGAAAGGTGTCTGATGCATTGTCAATGTAAGCTATTACTTTGCTGATAGATGGTCCAATAATAAAATATGCAACGGTTTTCAGCCTCAGCCTTTCTGCTCTTCATACTATCGAGATAATTTGTTCCTATGAGAGACTGCCTTGTATACTACCGGATGTTTGCCAACGTCCTTGGCCTCTACTCATTGAATGCCAATTGTACTTTTTAGTTATAACATCCAAAAATATTAAACCTTTTGATATTATCCATGGGAGGAAAAAAATCTCTCTTAAGATTGAGCACCAATGAGTTAAAACAAACAAACAGGAACAGCATTTGCAGAGAGAATGTTGCAGAACTCTTGAAGAGAAACAGGAAGAGAACCATGAATGGTTAAAAAACAAAAACAAACAGACAAACAAACAAAAAAACCTGGTAGCTTCCCTGGAGATCAGAGTATAAAGGTCAGTAAAGATGGTGGTAATGGGGATATAAGTCAGTTGGAAGAGTGCTTGACTAGAATGCATGAACTCCAAGAGTCAGAAGTTCAATGTTATATATATATCAAGACCAGCCTGGGCTACATGAGACCCTGTCTCAAAACAAACGAAACACTATGGTAATGAATTTGGGTTTTATTCCTTTTTTTTTTTTTTTTGCATTCCTGTACACACACACACACACACACACACACACACACACACACACGTGTGTGTGTGTGTGTGTGCCTGTGGAAGCCCAAGGCTGACTTCAAAATCATCCTGGATTTCTCTATCTCTTTTCTTCTTTGTTCTGGGGTTTCCCAGGCTCAGTCTTCTAGAACCCCAAGTGCAGGTCATCACCATTTCCACTCAGGTTCTTTTGTTTGAGAGGCAGAGGTTAAACCTCTGAGCTATCGCTCCAGCTTTGGAGGTTTTATTCTTGATAGGTGAAAAAAAAAGAAAAAAATTAGAAAGTTTCAAGCAGGAGAATGATAATAATTGAATTCTGTTTATATAGTTTTATTCTTGGATTGTAAAATGACAGAAGAGAAAGAAATGGAAGGAGAGAGATCACTAAGGAAGCGAATGTACAGTCTAGTGAGAAATGAGGGGTTCAGGTGATGTTGGTTAGAGATCATGACTGTGAATGTAGGTATAATAGGATTTTAATGTACTATGGCAGAAGAATCCAAAAGAATAGATTGGGGGAGAAATAAAAGGCTGATGTGAGAGGAACATGCTTATAGAGAAGGAGTTCATAGCTCCACAATCATGTATATTCGCTGTGAAGTTTGAATTGCTGCTAGTTCCTACTGGTGACACAGAGATAAATGGACCACAGACACTAATTTGAAACCAGGTAATAGGTCTGGAGACACATATTTAGGAATCACTGAATTCATACAAATTGGGCTTTCAAGGTCACCAAAGGAGAGAGTAGGCTGAAAGGTCAAGGACTGGTTGTGAAGCTTTCTTCCCTTCTGTCTAGAGGCACAGAATGTAGGAAGGGATAGACAATGACAGAGAAATAAATTCACAGGGTTTGTCTGTAAAGCTAATAAAATAAATGCAGGGAGAGAGAGAGAGAATCATGCACCTATGGGCCTACTTCCATTCACAAATCCCAGCCTCTGAAAGTTTCTACCACCAATCCATAATGCCATCAAACTTTGAATCCATCCGTGGAATAATTGGTTAGATAGGATTCCTCATGTGCCAATCACTTCTCAGTAACTGTACTTCAGTTTAGGGGAACAATAGGCATTGTATTTGTTCCCAGTTCCAGATTATAGTCTATCCTGGTAGGAGATTTGTCAGCAAGAACTGGGGGAACTGGTCATGCCATATCCAAAGTCAAGTGCGTGCATGTGGTTGGGGGGGGGGGAGAAAAGGATACTATATATCAGCTTTCTAAATACTCACCCAAAATTATTCTCCTGTCCATAGCAGGCAAGTCCTCCAACTTCAATTAAAGAAATTAAGAAATCTCCTACAGACTTGCCCATAGTTCTGCCTTAACTGAATAGTTGCTCATAAGTATGTCCAGAAACTCACTTCCCAAGTGTTAAGCTGACACAATTGAGACAGATTGGATCCACCAGCTGGGAATAAAGCCATTGACAACTGAGCCTTTTGCGGGCTACTTTGAAACCATACCAACCCAAGTTTATTTTCCATGTTCTATCATAATTATTTGCTTTATTGATCAGTTATATCTCCATTTAACTGTTGGAGACTCCGTGAGACACACTTTTAGCATGCAACCACATCTCAAAAACAGATTACCTCACTAGCTTTTAAGTGGCTATGGCTAAGTGATGATGATTAACATTTGATACCCAATTAAAGTTATTAGGTATAAGGGACTAGTTCCTGGGTACTGACAAGGGCTACCCACTGATAAAATGAGGTTCTTTTTGTTGAGGCTTGTTTCAATGATTTCACTTCTAACATTGCAACCCTTGAAATAATGTTGCTATATAATGGGCATCATTTAATAATATCAATGGGCTTGATATTATTTTTATGTACTGAAATGTAGATTTTGACAGGTGTAGAATTGCAGAGTAATACTAGTGCTAGACTCAAGGAATCTCTGTTTAAAGATATATTGTCTGTCTTAAACTTGAGCTTCCCATAGACAAGTGGTGTTTAAGTGTGAAATAATATGTGAAACATTTGCAACTCACATTGCAAACTCACAAAAACCTAGGCGCTCCATGGTTGAGAAAAATACACATGGAATAATAAATGCTTTGGATTAAATCCTTTGTGGGTTTATAACCAGGAAAGCTGCTCCATTATTGAATTTGGCTTGGATTTTATTTTACCACTCACTGGGTGATTAATGGATTACCCATAGCTTTGTAAGCATGAACTGTGTTTGTTGGATTTTTCTCATAAATTGGAGAAAGAATAGCATTAATTTTCATCATTAGTACCATTTGATATCTATAACTATTTCATTTATGATAGGAAGAGCATCTTTAACACATAGGAGTCACAACTAGAAACTCTTAAAAGGTGCCAGTAGATGGCTCAGCAGGAAAAGGCATCCTTGTGCAAAATTGGTTTAATTCTTGGAACACATTAGGTAGAAAGACAGAATAGACTGATAGCTGATAGACTGTAGGTAGCTGATCTGTACACATGTTGTGTCATGCATAGCATGAACTCTAAAAATACTAGGAAAACTCAAAAGGCAAATGATGCAAAAGTTGCATGACTCAGTAACAAACTATCTAGAAGAGTCATAGAAGAGTTTAGAAGTGTATTGGGGAATAGCCTTTAGGGAAAGGGACCTCATTTTGAGTATCCAGTCCAGGTAGAATATTCAGGACTATTTTTATTCTTTTCCTCTTAAAATATTTTTTTCTATGTAAAAATTCCACATCACTTTCAAAAAGAGCATAAGTAAATAGTATGCCTTAATTTTACAAGAGTATCTTTGACTGGCTCTACCAAGAAAATATAAGCCCCTAGGGAGTGAGGACAGAGCTTTATATGTGTTGTTGTCCATTGAGAATGACAAAGGCCATTCCCTGAGGTGTGGTTCTGGATGAATGAACAAATGCTTGAAAGCAAGAAAGACCTTCTCCTGCACATCCTCATTCAAACTATTCTGACTCACTCTCATATCTAAAGAGGTCATGAGGGAAACAACACAAAAGGTAAAAGAGAAATCAGTCAGCTCAGTTGTCAGCAGGAGGGGCAGGAAAATGAAAGTTACTGGGAAAAGTTTGAGGGTGTGTCTTCCCCAAAGATTTAATTTTGCTTTTTTGTAGAAAAAAATGCTTTGAGGAAAATATTTCTGATTTGTAACAGATCTAAAATCTCTAGAAAGCACATAGCTAAGCCAGATAGATGTAACGAGAGTTAAAAGCCAGGTGAAGGTTAACTTGTATAGATAAGTATTATAATCTTTTTCAGGTGGCCCACTTTCATCTAGAGGACTATTGTTTTGGTTAGAGTGTGTCCACCACGTCCAAATTTTCATTTTGAAATCCTAACCTCCTGCACTTCCGAATGAAACCTCTTTGGAAAACACGTCATTAAATTAATTAGTCGAGATAAGGTCGTCTTGGAGTAAGCGGAGTAAGCTGGGCACTTCGACTGATATAAGTGATGTCCTTATAAAGAGAGGGAGCATTGTAAAGGTCTGAAAGTAGAGAATGGAGTGATGTAGTTACAAGTTGGGCAATGCCAAAGGTTAATAACCAACTAACAGAGACGTGGGGAAGGTCTGGGACCGATTCTCTTGCACAGTCACAAAGGAGTCATCTTGACCCTGACATCTGGCCTTCAGAACTGGAAGATGATAAATTTCTACCATTAAGTCACCTCGTTTGTGTTCTTTATTATGGCAAACACTAAGTATGCCCACCAAGATCATGCAGAGACTGTTTTACTTCCATGGCATGGTAAACACAGTTGATGATAATTCTACACTAAGACTGTCAAATGACCTTAATGCTAAAGTCGACCTCAGATCATGGGGTGGGAGATATTTTCACCAACACAGGGAAACGCAATTACCCCTGCCTCCTGGCTTGCCTTTGACATGCTGTCTGTGCAAGTGATTCAGATGTTCCTTCAGGAAACCCATCATTAGCAGTCACAGCAGTGCTGAATCAACTTTGTCTTTCTGAAAGCCAAAGACACACATCATAGGCATCTCTGTCAGAACCCTGTGTGTTTTCTCCATGTAGTGATGTTATGAAACATTGTATTTAGAGAGAAATGCCTAGAAGCATTTTGAACCATGAGACTTAGGTAAATCCTGTTTTTTTCCTCTGTGAGTCTTAAATAGTTGATTGTTAAGTATTGAAAACATCATACATTAATTGAAAAGTGTTACCTGACAGCTCCAATTGGAATGGATGACAGAAATCTAGGGAAAATGTTATTAATTTTAGGCCTTTTAGAGGATTAGTCATGGAGAACAAGAGAGCTGACCATGAAGGTGGTCCTATCTAGTTTGAACCAGGCCTAACCTACAGCCATTAACAGGTCTTGGCTACTTGGCAATGCCATGACCCTGCCATGAGGTAGTATTATGTTCATGCCACTCTCTGGTCTAAAACCTTGGCTCTGGCTGATATGAAAAAACTATACAGTTGGCTGAGATACTTAAGAGATACATAATGATTTGGTGTATGTCATTCTTAGCTAACTTAGAACTTAATGTGTGGGAATTTTTACTTTTTAAGTTTTGAAGCCATAGTAGTCACTGGCCAAAGTACACAACATCATCTTTGCCATTCAGTGTAAGAAGGTTATATAGCCAGTCATTCCTATTGCTTAACAAGAGACAGGTGGGTAATGAAAAACAATGGCCAAGTCTGTGTCTGCTGATGATGTTTGTAGCTTCTCAGTGATCTAGCCTCTCTTCCCTCCTTTCTCTGTTGCTTTCTTTGCAGTCCCTCAGGCAAATTCACCTATGTCCTTGAAGCATGGCTGCTCAACTGCTTTCAAGCCATCTCCTTTCTTCATGATCTTGAAGCCTCATCCTTCAACTGGTTTATGAAGGCTTTTTGTTGTTGTTGTTAACATATACAGGGCATTTCTTTCCTAAGATGTACTATGAGGCAAGTTCATTACAGGTTTTCCACCCACTTTTACTTACTTCTCTTAATTGCTATAAATGTTGACAATTATTTACATATTCTCTCTCTCTCTCTCTTTCTTTTTTTTTTTTTTTTTTTTTTTTTTTTATTAAAAATTTAATTATACATTTTAAAATTTTTTACCAGTTCCCTCCCTCCCCCCTCCCCTTCCCTCAGTGTCTCCCCCCCAATTCCCAGAGAGTCCTTTATTGTGTGCGCCTAACTCTCCACTGGGTCCTCCTCTCCGATGACATATAAGGACCCAGTGGCATTTCCATAAGCCCTTTCTCTTGTTCCCCTTAATCATAAGATTACTATTATGGCTGTCAATCCCTTGCCTCCAGGGGTCTCGGTGCCCTTAACAGATGCTAGACTTTATGAGGGCAACAGTGCGCTGGACATTGCGCAGGGCATGCAAAGTTCCATTATGATTGCTTTGGCCCCAACTATTGTTGAGAATCTTGCAAATCGTTGCTCCTCCCATCCTTTTGCTCTTACAATCTTACCGCCCCCTCTTCCGCAAATGTCCCTGAGCTCCAGGATGGGGAGAGATTAGGCTGTCCTAGTTCTATGTGATTGATATAGAGTCTCTGAAGTTCTGGATTGTGGTTTGTTGATTTTCTTTTGCAGTTTTTCTGCTCCTGCAATTCCCTTCACTCCATTCTGCTGGGCACTGTATGTCACCCCCTGTCCAGAGACAAAAAGCTGTTAAACTGGAGTCTTGTTGTAATAGCACATTCAAGGGTAGATGTAATAAGAGTAGGAAACCTCACTGAGGGCGGGGTCCATTACCCATTTGCACAATGATTACTTTTTATCTGCTAGACTATATGCCCTCCCCTTCTGGTGAGATCAGGAAAGAACGTCTGTGAACTTAACCAGGTTTCTCATTACTTACTTGCAGACCTTGATGGAGGTCTATTTTCTCTGCTGTAACATGGTCTCCTCTCTCCTTGTTTCTGGTGTGGCCCTCCTACCCCATCTCTCTTGTTCATAATCCTTGCAATTACTGTGTTACATAGGTTTACTTTTGAGTGTCCCAATGTGGGCTGGGCGAGTTTGGTACTAGGAGCCACCTATTAGGGAGTACATACGGCGCTTAATTTTCTGGGTTTGGGATACTTCACTTAATATAATTCTTTCTAATGACATCCATTTCCCAGCAAATTCCAGTAATTCATCATTTTTGATGGCTGAGTAGTACTCCATTGTATAGATGTACCACAGTTTCCTTATCCACTCGTCAACTGTTGGACATTTAGGTTGATTCCATGACTTTGCTATTGTAAACAGTGCTGCTATGAACATGGTCGAGCTTGTGCTATCGAGGCGAACCTCTGCTGCTTGGGGGGTTATTCCCAAAAGTGGGATAGCAGGGTCATACGGCATTTCAATCTTTAATTTCTTTAAGAATCTCCAGACGGCTCGCCAGAGTGGCTGTATGAGCCTGCATTCCCACCAACAATGTAGGAGAGTTCCCCTCTCCCCACATCCTCTCCAGCATTTGTCGTTGTTTGTACTGTGGATTTTTGCCATCCTGACCGGGGTGAGATGATATCTCAGGGAAGTTTTGATTTGCATTTCCCTGATGGCGAAGGAAGTGGAGCATTTTTTAAGATAATTGTTAGACATTTTAATTTCATCCCTGGTAAAGTTTCTTTGAAGTTCCAGGGCCCATTTTTTAATTGGGCCAGTGTTTTCCTTGGAGTTTAATTTTCTAAGTTCTTTGTGCACTCTGGACAGTAGAGCTCTGTCAGATATGTGGTTAGTGAAGATTTTCTCCCATTCTGTGGGTTGCCTTTGAGCTCGTGCGACAATCTCTTTATCTGAACAGAAGCTCTTTAATTTCACAAGATCCCAACTGTTGAGAGTTGGTAGCAGTGACTGTGCCATTGGATGTCTGTTTAGGAAGTGTTGGCCTAGAGAGGGCGGTGTTGAAGTCCCCAAGAATTATCGTTTGGGGGTTGATTTCTTGCTTTAGACGCTGTAGGGTTTTCTTAATGAATGTGGAGGGGCCCGTATTGGGTGCATATATGTTCAGTATTGTGAAGTCTTCCTGGTGAATTGTACCTCTGACTAAAATGTAGTATCCATCCGTGTCTCTTATAATTTTTTTTGGTTTGAAATCCACTTTGTCTGATAGCATAATGGCTACCCCTGCCTGTTTTCTGTTTCCATTTGCTTGTAGAATTGTTGACCAGCCTTTTATTTTTAGAGCGTGCCTATCTTTTGTGGTGAGATGGGTTTCCTGCAGGCAGCAGATTGATGGATTGTGATTTTTAATCCAAGTTTGTAATCTGTGTCTCTTGATCGGTGAATTAAGTCCATTAACATTTAGTGTTATAATGGAGAAACTATTGTTAATTCCAGACATTTATTATGTTTAGTAGCTTTTATAAGTATATTGCTTCGCTTTTAATGGTGTTATATTTGCCTTCTGTTCTCCTGGATATGCCTGTTTTTTTCTTCACGCTTGAGTATCATTTCTAGCAGTTTTTGAAGGCCTGGTTTGGTGGCCATGTATCCCTTAAAGTTGTCTTTGTGCTGGAAAATTTTTCTTTCTCCCTCGATCATGACTGATAGTTTTGCAGGGTAAATCAGCCTGGGTTGACATTTTTGCTCATTCAATACTTGAAGTATGTCTCTCCAAGCTCTTCTTGCTTTTACTGTTTCGACTGAGAAGTCATTTGTTATTTTAATAGGTTTGCCTTTAAAAGTGACTTGTTTTTTCTCCCTTGAAGCTCTCAGCACCAGTTCTTTATCTTGAATGTGGAGTGTTTTAACTATTATTTGCCGCGGTGTGCTTCTAGTTTGGTCGTATCTGTTTGGGGTGCGGAATGCCTCTTGTATATGAATGGGCCTCTCTTTCTTTAGATGAGGAAAGTTTTCCTTGATGATCGTTTGAAAAATTTCCTCAGGGGTGGTATTTTGAGATTCTTGCTCCGGTATTCCATGAATACGCATGTTAGGCTTCTTCAGGGTGTCCCATATCTCTTGGATATTTCTCTCAAGTATCTTTTTGGCTTTAACAACCTCTTCCATTGAGCTGGCTAGTACTCCCACTTTATCTTCAAGGTCTGAAATTCTGTTTTCTGCTTCATTAGTTCTGTTGATAAGACTCTCTGTGGCGTTCTGGGTTGAAGATAACTTGTCTTTTAGCTCAGTTTTAAACTCTGCTTGAGTTTGTTTTAACTGTTCTATGCCGCTTTTTGTTTCTTGCACTGTTTTTCTCAACTCCTCCAGATGTCTGTTGTGTTCCTCTTCAAAGCGATTGATTCGATTATGTAATTCCTCCCGGATTTCCTCTTTCATAGTATTGAACATGGTAATGATCATATTTTGAAAGTCGTTATCCTGGGTCAGGCTTTCTTGGCCTTTTTCCGCGGGTTTGTTCTTTTTGGAGTCTAACATTATGGGATTAATTTCTTCAGTGGGAGATTTGTTTACTTGAGTGTTGCTTCTCATGGATTTGCACTTTGACTTTGGCATTGTCATTTTAACTCTTAAGATCTCTCAATTTCACTAAACTGAATTATTTGGCCTGGGGTACTGGTGGGCGGGGCCTGAACGGGGACTTACCTAGGGAGCGGGGTGAGGCCCGGGTGGACCGCGTGCGTGTCCCGACTGGCGGAGCGGGGTGGGGCGAAAAGGGAGGATGGGCGCAGGGGGAGGTGCTCCTCGTTCCCTGGGCCCCCCGCGCGGCTCCGGCTGGATGGCGGGAGTCGGAGCCGGGTCCCCGTGGGCTGACCTGGGGTCCTAGAGCGCGCGTTGAGGCCCGGCTGGATCTCGCCTACGCGTCCCGACCGGCGGAGCGGGGGTGGGGCGAAAGAGGGAGGCTGCGCGCATCGGCGTGGAGCTATTTAACCCGAGGGCAGCTGGGGCGGGGCCCGGGCGCAGGGGGAGGTGCTCCTCGTTCCCTGGGCCCCCGCGCGGCTCCGGCTGGATGGCGGGAGTCGGAGCCGGGTCCCCGTGGGCTGACCTGGGGTCCTAGAGCGCGCGTTGAGGCCCGGCTGGATCTCGCCTACGCGTCCGGACCGGCGGAGCGGGGGGGTGGGGCGAAAGAGGGAGGCTGCGCGCGTCGGCGTGGAGCTATTTAACCCGAGGGCAGCTGGGGCGGGGCCCGGGCGCAGGGGGAGGTGCTCCTCGTTCCCTGGGCCCCCGCGCGGCTCCGGCTGGATGGCGGGAGTCGGAGCCGGGTCCCCGTGGGCTGACCTGGGGTCCTAGAGCGCGCGTTGAGGCCCGGCTGGATCTCGCCTACGCGTCCGGACCGGCGGAGCGGGGGGTGGGGCGAAAGAGGGAGGCTGCGCGCGTCGGCGTGGAGCTATTTAACCCGAGGGCAGCTGGGGCGGGGCCCGGGCGCAGGGGGAGGTGCTCCTCCTTCCCTGGGCCCCCGCGCGGCTCCGGCTGGATGGCGGGAGTCGGAGCCGGGTCCCCGTGGGCTGACCTGGGGTCCTAGAGCGCGCGTTGAGGCCCGGCTGGATCTCGCCTACGCGTCCCGACCGGCGGAGCGGGGGGTGGGGCGAAAGAGGGAGGCTGCGCGTCTCTCTCTCTCTTTCTGTCTTTCTTCTGATCTCTCTTTCTCTGACAAAGACTGCTTCTTTGACATAATTTATTCAGGCACCTCTCAACTCTCAATTCCTCAACCTTGGACTCTGCCCTGACACATTTAGCTAACTTTTGTTAGGAGTCCTGCCCAATCAGTGTAAATTCTCCACTCCTGGTCCATAATTACCCCTGATATCTGACCAAATTCTCATATTCTCCCTTCATGTCTTATTTCCCTGGACTTCAGCAACTTTAATTTTTTTACATAGTTTGTCAAGAGTCTATCTCACCTTGATGTTTCCTCTTCCATGTTCCACTCCAGCCCTGCTCCTGACCCATAAAACTCTATGAATCCTTGTATTTGAAATTGAGTACAGACTCTCTTCTCTATTAAAAAATCATATTATTAGTTAACATATGATAAATTCAAATTCAGCCTAAGTGTCTTTAGCAACATCACGAATAATTTTAGAATTAAAAGTATTCTTATCATAATTAGACTATAAACTTTTCATGATAAAAGTTTTCTAAGCTCCTTAAAAAGGGCTGAGCATATTAAGGAGACAACCAACAGTTTTCTGATTGGATTCAAGACCTGCGTGTCAGAGTGGTACCCATCCCTGTTACTGTAAACTAGAACAAGGACCTATAAAAAAAAAAAAGGGAAGGAAAGAAAATCAATACAGAAGACAGCCAATAAACCTATAGGTAGGAAAACAGTGCATCAAACTGCTTTGTAGTAGCTGTTATTATACCCATAGAATGGGAACTTACAGTGGAAACCTTTGGGTCTTAAACTGGATGAGTGAAGAGAAATGCGCATGTCAGTGGGGTGCCTGAAGAGAGGTAACTTGATATACCATAGAGGCCTGAGCCCCCACAGGATTAGACAAGCCAGAGTATAACCTGGGGTCCATAGAAGCACATAGGCGGAAGGGTGGGAAGGAGTGGAAAAGAATGGTGAAGGGAAGGGAGGGGATGGAGGAAGAGGGAAGCTGGGATGAAAAATAAATGTTAAAAAGTGCTGAGCATTTAATAGCTGGTTAGTAAACACTTAAGAGAATCAGTCTTCTTTCTATTGACAGTTTTCCACATTGACTCCATATTCTCTTTCCTCCTTTCCTCAAGTCTATATAGTTTGAATTCTTAATATAACCATAATTTCCCTTCCCCTCCACTCCACCACCCGGGACGCGCCCGCGCGGTCCAGCCGGGCCTCACCGCGCCGCGAACCAGGTAAGCTCTGTCCCCACTCGCCCCCAGAGCTCCAGGCCGCCCGAGTGGACCCAGCTCCTCCCACCATCCAGCTGGAGCCGAGCGCAGGGCCTGGGAGAAGGAGAGGACACCCCCTCTATGCCCGGCCCCGCCCTGGGGTGGCCCGGGTTTAAATAGCACCCCGCCGACGCCCCATCCCCCCTTCCCCTCCACTCTGCCGCCCAGGACAAGCGCGCGCGGTCCAGGCGGGCCTCACCTCGCGGGTACCCAAGTAAGCTCTGTCCCTGCCCGCCCCCAGAGCCCCAGACCAAATAATTCAGTTTAGTGAAAAACGCACAGAAATTAAAAGATCTTAATAGTTAAAACGACAATGCCAAAGTCTAAGTGCAAATCCATGAGAAACAACACTCAAGTAAACAAATCTCCCACTGAAGGAATTAATCCCATAATGTTAGACTCCAACCAGAACAAACCCATAGAAAATGGCCAAGAAGGCCTGACCCAGGATAACGATCTTCAAAATATGATCATTACCATGTTCGATACTATAAAGAGGAAATCAGGGAGGAATTAAATAATCGAATCAATCGCTTTGAGGAGGAACACAACAGACACATGGAGGAGTTGAGAAAAACAGTGCAAGAATCAAAAACTGGCATAGAGCAGTTAAAGCAGATTCAAGCAGAGTTTAAAACTGAGCTAAAAGACAAGTTATCTTCAACCCAGAACTCCATAGAGAGTCTTATCAGCAGAACTAGCAAAGCAGAAAACAGAATTTCAGATCTTGAAGATAAAGTGGGAGTATTAACCAGCTCAATGGAAGAGATTGTTAAAGCCAAAAAGATGCTTGAGAGAAATATCCAGGAGATATGGGACACCCTGAAGAAGCCCAACATGCGTATTCATGGAATACTAGAGCAAGAATCTCAAAATACCACCCCTGAGGAAATTTTTCAAACGATCATCAAGGAAAACTTTCCTCATCTAAAAAAAGACAGGCCCATCCATATACAAGAGGCATTCCGCACCCCAAATAGATATGACCAAAACAGAAGCTCGCCATGGCAAATAATAGTCAAAACACTCCACATTCAAGATAAAGAACTGGTGCTGAGAGCTTCAAGGGAGAAAAAACAAGTCACTTTTAAAGGTAAACCTATTAAAATAACAAATGACTTTTCAATGGAAACACTAAAAGCAAGAAGAGCTTGGAGAGACATACTTCAAGTATTGAATGAGCAAAAATGTCAACCTAGGCTGATTTACCCTGCAAAACTATCAGTCATGATCGAGGGAGAACGAAAAATCTTCCAGCACAAAGACAACTTGAAGGGATACATGTCAACCAAACCAGGCCTTCAAAAAATGCTAGAAATGATACTCAAGCTTGAAGAAAAAAACAGGCATATCCAGGAGAACAGAAGGCAAGTATAACACCATTAAAAGCAAAGCAATATACTTATAAAAACTACTAAACATAATAAATGTCTGGAATCAAAAATAGTTTCACCATTATAACACTAAATGTTAATGGAATTAACTCACCGATCAAGAGACACAGATTACAAAGTTGGATTAAAAATCACAATCCATCAATCTGCTGCCTGTAGGAAACCCATCTCACCACAAAAGATAGGCACGCTCTAAAAATAAAAGGCTGGTCAACAATTCTACAAGCAAATGGAAACAGAAAACAGGCAGGGGAAGCCATTATGCTATCAGACAAAGTGGACTTCAAACCAAAGAAAATTGTAAGAGACACGGATGGATACTACATTTTAGTCACAGGTACAATTCGCCAGGAAGACTTCACAATACTGAACATATATGCACCCAATACGGGCCCCTCCACATTCATTAAGAAAACCCTACAGCGTCTAAATCAAGAAATCAACCCCCAAACGATAATTCTTGGGGACTTCAACACCGCCCTCTCAACATGGGATAGATCAACAGGTCAAAAGCTTAATAGAAAGAAATGGACCTCACAGATCTCTATCGAACTTTTCACCCACGTACCAAAGAATACACATTTTTCTCAGCAGCACACGGAACTTTCTCCAAAAAAGATGACATACTGGGCCACAAAACGAATCTACACATATACAAAAAAGTTGAAATTCTAACCTGTGCTCTGTCAGACCACCATGGCCTAAAGCTAGACATCCACAACACATCAAACAAGAGAAAATACACTAACTCCTGGAAACTTAACACTATGATGCTGAATGAGAACTGGATTCAGGAAGAAATTAAAAAGGAAATTCAAGATTTCCTGAAAGTGAATGATAATGAAAATACAACTTACCAAAATCTCTGGGACACAATGAAAGCTGTTCTAAGAGGTAAGTTCATAGCTCTTAATGCCTACATCAAAAAAAGGAAACATCAGAAATAAACAACTTAACAATGCAGCTTAAAGCTTTAGAGAAACTAGAGCAATCTGATCCCAAAAGTAGTAGAAGAGAGGAGATTAGCAAAATAAGGGGAGAAATATCTGAAATCGAGATTAAGAAAACGATAGAAAAAATCAACCAGTCAAAAAGCTGGTTCTTTGAAAGAATCAATAAGATCGATACACCCCTAGCTAAATTAACCAAAAGCAGGAGAGAGAAAACCCAAATTAACAAAATCAGAAATGAACATGGAGTTATCACTACTGATACCCAAGAAATCCAGACAATTATTACATCATATTTCAAAAACTTATACTCTGTGAAGTTTGACAACACAAAAGAGATGGATGAATTTCTAAGTAAACACAACTTACCTAAATTGAATCAGGAAGTTGTGAATTATTTAAATAGTCCTATAACATATAAGGAATTTGAAGAAGTAATCTCAAATCTTCCCACCAAAAAATGTCCTGGACCAGATGGATTCAGTACAGAGTTCTACCAGACATTTAAGGAGTTAATAACACCAATACTCTTTAAACCGTTCCATCAAATAGCAAAGGAAGGAACACTACCAAATTCCTTCTATGAAGCTAATATCGTTTTAATCCCAAAACCTAATAAAGATTCACTTAAAAAAGAAAACTATAGGCCGATCTCTCTGATGAACACAGACGGAAAGATTCTCAACAAAGTCTTAGCAAATCGGATTCAAAAACATATTAAAAAGATCATTCACGGGGACCAAGTAGGCTTCATCCCCGGCACACAAGGTTGGTTCAACATACGCAAATCAATAAATGTAATTCATCATGTAAACCAGTCCAAAGTTCAAGACCACATGATACTCTCGATAGATGCAGAAAAAGTTTTTGACAAGATCCAACAGCCTTTTATGATCAAAACGCTAGAGACCGTAGGATGGAAGGAACCTTTATCAATATAATAAAAGCTGTATACAACAAGCCCACGGCAAGATTTATACTCAATGGGGAACAATTGGAAGCATTCCCACTTCGATCAGGAACTAGACAAGGCTGTCCACTCTCACCACTTCTATTCAATATTGTACTTGAAGTCTTAGCTGAAGCCATAAGACAAGAAAGGGACATAAGAGGGATTCAAATCAGCAAGGAAGAAGTCAAGCTATCCCTATTTGCAGATGACATGATCGTATACCTGAGTGATCCCAAAAACTCCACCAGGAAGCTTTTGGAACTAATTGAGAAGTTCAGCAGGGTGACAGGATACAAAATAAATGTGCAAAAATCAGAGGCCTTCCTATATGCCCAGAAAGAAAGAAGTGAAAAAGCCTTGAGAGAAACAATCCCATTTACTATAGCCCCTAAAAAAATGAAATACCTTGGTATAAACCTAACCAAGAAGGTAAAAGACCTTTACAACGAAAACTTTAAAACCCTAAAGAAAGAAATAGCAGAAGACACCAGAAGGTGGAAAGACCTCCCTTGTTCCTGGATTGGCAGAATCAACATCGTAAAAATGACCATCCTACCAAAGGCAATATACAGATTCAATGCTATACCAATCAAAATCCCAAAGCTATTCTTCAAAGAAGTTGACCAAACAATCTCAAAGTTCATATGGAGGCACAAAAGACCCAGGATAGCAAAAACAATCCTGAGTAACAAAAACACTGCTGGAGGTATTACCATACCAAACCTAAGTCTATACTACAAATCCATAGTTATAAAGACAGCCTGGTACTGGCTCCAAAATAGACACACAGATCAATGGATAAGGATTGAAGACCCAGATATAAGCCCACAAAATTACAGCCATTTGGTCTTTGACAAAGGGGCCCAAAGAATCCAATGGAAAAAAGAACAGCATTTTCAACGAATGGTGCTGCATGTGGATCTCCACATGCAGAAGATTAAAGCTGGACCCGTACTTGTCACCATGTACAAGACTTAATTCCAAATGGATCAAGGACCTTGATATTAGGCCAGAGACTATAAAAACCATAGTTGAAAGGATAGGGAACTCCCTCGAGCTGATTGGGCTAGGCCAACATTTCCTAAACAGACATGCAATTGCACAGTCACTGCTACCAACTCTCAACAGTTGGGATCTTGTGAAATTAAAGAGCTTCTGTTCAGATAAAGAGATTGTAACATGAGCTCAAAGGCAACCCACAGAATGGGAGAAAATCTTCACTAACCGCACATCTGATAGAGCTCTGCTCTCCAGAGTGCACAAAGAACTTAGAAAACTAAACACCAAGGAAACCAATGGCCCAATTAAAAAATGGGCCCTGGAACTTAAAAGAAACTTTACCAGGGATGAAATTAAAATGTCTAACAAATATCTTAAAAAATGCTCCACTTCCTTAGCCATCAGGGAAATGCAAATCAAAACTTCCCTGAGATATCATCTCACCCCAGTCAGGATGGCAAAAATCCACAATACAAACAACAACCAATGCTGGAGAGGATGTGGAGAGAGGGGAACTCTCCTACATTGCTGGTGGGAATGCAGGCTCATACAGCCACTCTGGTGAGCCATCTGGAGATTCTTAAAGAAATTAAAGATTGAAATGCCATATGACCCTGCTATCCCACTTTTGGGAATAACCCCCCATACAGCAGAGGTTCACCTTGATAGCACAAGCTCAACCATGTTCATAGCAGCACTGTTTACAATAGGAAAGTCATGGAATCAGCCCAAATGTCCAACAGTTGACGAGTGGATAAGGAAACTGTGGTACATCTATACAATGGAGTACTACTCAGCCATCAAAAATGATGAATTACTGGAATTTACCGGGAAATGGATGTCATTAGAAACAATTATATTAAGTGAAGTATCCCAGACCCAGAAAATTATGCGCCGTATGTACTCCCTTATAGGTGGCTCCTAGTACCAAACCCACCCAGCCCACCTAGAGACAGTAATTGCAAGGATTATGAACAGGAGGGATGGGGTAGGGGGGCCACACCAGAAACAAGGAGAGAAGGTACCATGTTACAGCATGGAAAATAGGCCTCCATCAAGCACCCAAATAAGTAATGAGACATCTGATTACGTTCACAGACTTTTGTTCCTGATCATTTACTACTGAGGGGGTATGATCTCACCAGAAGAGGAGGGCATATAGTCTGGCAGATAAAAAGTAACCGTTGTGCAAATTGGTGATAGACCCCTCCCTCACTGTGTTTTCCCACTTTTATTACATCTACCTTTGAATGTGCTTTTATCACAAGACTCTAGTTTAACAGCTTTTTGTCTCTGGCCGGGGGTAACCTACAATGCCCACCAGGATGGTGTGAAGGGCATTGCAGGAGCAGCAAAACTGCAAAAGAAAACCAACAAACCACAATCCAGAACTTCAGAGACTCTATATCAACCACCTAGAACTAGGCCAAACTAATCTCTCCCCATCCTGAAGCTCAGGGAAATTTGCTGAAGAGGGGGCGGTAAGAGTATAAGAGCAAAAGGATGGGAGGAGCAATGATATATAAGTTACTCCATACAAGTTAGGGCTGAAGCAGTCATAATTGGACTTTACATGCCCTGTGCATTGTCCAACACACTATTGACCCCACAAAGTCTAGCATCTGCTAAAGGCACCAAGATCTTTGGAGGCAAGGGATTGGCAGCCACAGCAGTGTTCCTATACCTAAGGGGAACACGGGAAAGGGTTCAGGGAAAGGCCACTGGGTCCTTGTACGTCATCAGAGAGGAGGGCCCAGAGGAAAATCAGGCATGCACAAGAAAGGACTCTCTGGGAATTGGGGGGGTGGGAGGCACTGGAGGATGGGAAGGAAGGGGGGTGGGGAGGAGGAGCAGGGGGTACGGGGGGGAGGAGGAGGGAGGGAGGGAACTGGTGTACTTATTAAGTTTGTATGAGCTGAAATAATAATAAAAATGTATTAATATAAAAAATAACCATAATTTATGTAATTCCATATAGAACTGCTTGAATTATTATATTGCAAAAGCGAAGATACAAATATTTCACAAATATTTGTATGCTGTAGCAGTTAGTTATAAATGCCAACTTAATCAAAGGCTGAGCTTTTGGGCAGGGCTGTGAAGAGTTAATCGTTAAGACAGCTTTGAGCAAGCCTGAGAAACCCATATTAATGTGGGTGGAACCTTTCCCTGGGCAGTGGAAAATACGGAAAGAACTGGTTCAGTATTTTGACAGACTGGCAAGCGAGAAAGTTTGCTCCTTGCTCAGTAATCCCTGGTGGATCTGGTGTGGACAGTTCTTCAGATCCTGGCATTGTTAAGGATTTTCCTGCCATGTTAATGAGAGATTTCAGGTAGGGAGTGTGCCCTCAATTTCTCTGTCTAGCCCAGGACTTAGCTTGCTATGCTGTGCTTGGCACTGAGACTCAAACTGTAAATGAAGATCACAAGACATTGGATACAACATGGTCCCATGAAGGGCTCTTCTCTGTGTTCTTGAGCTGCCTACTGAAAAGTTTTTCTGTTCGTTCAGAAAGTTAAATAGAAAATGAATAGCCCCCAATTTGATTTTTCTTACTCCCTATAAGTGAATATTTTCATGCTCAACTGTTTTTTGACACTGTTGAAGGAAAATAATTGATAGAACATCTTTATTGAAAAAAGAGCTAGAAATAAGAATAATATATTAGAAACTAGGGTTAAAGAAATAAAATCCATATTGAGAAGATAGAATGTCAAATACAATGGTTCAGACTTAGTGATGAAAAATTATGGGATTAAGTATGGTTTAAGTTGTAGAAAATAGCAGTTTCTGCAATAGCTTTGGAATTCATATTTATGCCAAAATTAAAGAAGATAATTTGCAGGAAATGTTTATCTAGTGATGAATTCAAATGACCTAAAAGAGTAAATATAAATGACACATAATCTTAACTTTATTCAATTGATTTCCAATAATTAGACTTTCATTTTGTAACTGTGTATAGTCTTCAAATTAAGATCTTATGGAATTTTGAATATTTCATATTTATTTGGGAGTCTGTTGAAAACGGAATTATGAACATGTTCTTAAGTTAAGAAAATAAAAATGTATATGCATGTATCATATATATTAAACATTTATATGCCATATAAAAATCTCTCTTTTAGTGGTGATTATCAAACCCAAGAACTTATATATGTTAGACAAATATGCCAGCTGAGTCACATTGCCAGTCTCATATAGAATTTAAAACCTTAAAACAGTATTGCATATTCAATGAGAATGTCCAAAATTGTAAAGGCCTCTTTGTTATATGTCTTTTGGCTAGCAGACTTACATAAACCTAGATTCCTTTGCTGGTTAAGAATTTTATATTTAAGATGAGTATTTACCAATAAATTAATGTCAAGATAAGGAGGGCTCATGGTCTCAGAAGTGGTTATAAAAGTCACTCCCCTAAAATAATGAAAATTCACATAAAAAAGCATCACATATGTTTGGATAGTGTGGTGGCCATATAAGCAGAGAACGGAGGATGAGAACTTAGCATGTTTCCTACGGAAATAGAGAAAAGGATCAAAGAAAATTTATAAAGGTGCTTATCAGAGTAATATTTAAAATAGAAAAAGATGTTTCAAAGTTGGTAGGTTTGTACTGAAAAATTAGTTTTTTTGTAAAATTTGGCTTTATAATAGAATTCCATATTGCTATCCCTTTGGAAAAGAATACACAAAATAGATATTTTCAAATCTGTATCATCTGCACAGACACAATTTAATACCACTGCTCTAGTGTCTTGTGTATGGAGAAGTTGAGTACCCTGCAGCAACAATCTTCACCCTTAAACTATTCTCATCCTCTGTTCTCTGCTTATATGGCCACCACACTATCCAAACATGGCACTGCATTTAGCCTGCCTTGTTGCTAATAACTTCACAGCCAGATGAATTGAAGGAAACAGGGGTTTAATTCTGATTTGTAATAGTCTGGTTGTAGTTCCTTTTCCAGTTTGGCAGGAGAGTGTACAACAACACCGAGGGCTGAGGGAATTGGCCGCATCATATCAGACATCATATCCACATAATGTCTGAGGGAAGGACAGTCCTTACTTGCCAAACCAGCATATCTGGTCAAATATACAGAAGGATGCCCAACTTTCTCAACCAGTTCCATCTTATTCACCTTCTCAGGGATTAGCCCCTCCCACCGTGATCTGAGCCCTCCCCATCAATCAGACAATGTTCTGCAGATGTGCTGGGCACCTAACTCAGCCACTAATTTCTCACAACCTCTTACCTGGAAGTCACCACGAACCTTTCCCCAGTGTCATGGCTGAATGACCATTTTACAAAACCAACTAGATCTGTCACTATCTGTGCTTATAAGGTATTAGTGTTTCACAGAAAATTCTAAACCCAGAACACAATTTGTTCCCCTGCATTTTGACTCTATACTGTATTTGTGATTTATTTTTTTAAAGTATACTATCTACTTCACCCATGAGATTATCCTCTTGTGAGGATGAAATTGTGGCTGCTTTCTTCCATATTTTCCCTTTAACTACAGATACAATACAAAGTCTGTCACAATCATCATTCAGTAAACTGTTGTGATTAAGTAAATATGATTTTAGTAACTGTAATACAAATTAAATTTGATTTTTCGAGTACATATCAGTAAAATCTATGTTCATTCTTTATTTAAGTATGTTCTGACTGTGACTTTAAGAACCCTGAGCAAAGTTTAGTGGTTATTTCTAGGTGCAATTTTGGAACCTATTCTGTGCTGTTTCAGCTTTCCCCAAGTTAACATTTATACATTAAAAATAAATGTCTTCATAGGAGGCATTAATTCAAATACAGAATGACTGCTTTGAGGAAATAGACTAATTCAGCTGTGCCCTCTGCAAATCCCTAGCTTACCAAAATAAAAATATGATAATCAGACTGTCATAGATACAATGAATACCACTTGCTTGTGTTGTGGTGGGTGCTTCTGCTTTTGGTTCCCTCTTTCATATAAACTTGAATGGTGCCCTGACTAGAGATGTCGTTTATGTGCTGAGATTTTCCATTTATGTCGTTTATGTGCTGAGATTTTCCATTTAGTGAATCACCAAAGTGATAACTATGGCAGAAACAAAGTGTCTGTCTGACTCTTCCCTGAGCTTTGGCTTCACCAAACTCCTAAGACGTGCACCTCCTCCATCTTCTTACTAACACAGTGTCCATCTTCTCTGAGCTCATGTGGCACTTTCTTCTTGAAGGTAGGCAACCCTGCCTTTCATCCCTCAGCAAGCTCCTTGAAGGCAGACAACCATCATCTATGCCTCTCTTTAGTTATCCTTACACACAGCATGTTCAGCCTACCCATGTGTTATGTCACAAATATGTACTAGAACCTAACCTACTAGATCAACAGGTGATGGAAGGAGAATAAAACACTCCTCTGCTGCTTTCACTTTAATGGGAAAAATGCAACTCTAATGGGAAAAATGTACATTATAGACAGTTCAATCAATAAAGGTTGATTTGCTGATTGAAAATCTCATGCAGAGAATCAAGTGCTTTTAGGAGTTGGGAAAGTTTCTAAGGAGATAAGAGAGTTTTGTTTTTCTTTTTGACTTTTTTTAAAGCAAATTTTGGTTTGATTTTAGTTTACACAGTTAATTTTAGGACCCCGATGTGATATTTAATATAGTGGAGGAGATGTGTCTTCCCTTTTTGTCTTTTTTTATTTATAAATGTGATATACTCCTAAATCTACATTCCTGGGCCTTGTCACCATGGAAATAAGTGCTCATTGCCAATGAGATCTCAGCTGGAGCCTCCTAAGCATGTTATCAAAAAGCTTATGCAAAGAAGTATAATGTCTGATCCAAGAGATTTAGTAACTCTAGAAGAATAGAAAGGTTTATGTCTAACATAAACAACACTGATCAAAGGTTGAACATAGTAGAGATAAGGAATAAGAGAAGAAAGACTCTATTTGATATGGATTCACAATATGCAATTCTGTGTCGGCCCTCCAACTTGAAGAACATTGCTCTCAATCTTTTTTTTTTTTAAAGATTTATTTATTGTGTGTATCAGAGGGCACTGTGTGTCCCTGTGAAGGACCAAGGGTGACTCTGGGAATCATCCTGGATTGATTGTTTCTACCTCCTTCTTGCTTTGCTCTGGGATTTCCCAGGCTCCACCCACCAGGGCTGGAAGTCAGGCCACTGCCCTTTTCACCTGACATTTTTACGTGGGACCTGGAATCCAAACTCAGGACCTTCATGCTTGTAAGATAGAGTCTTAACCCCTGAGCCATCTCTCCAGCCCGCATTACTTTCAATCTTGATTATTTTGCTTGATCACTTCACTGAACAGTCACCAGTAGCATAGCCATTCCATAGAGAAGAAAATTGGAGTTCACAGAGATTCAGCAATGTTTTCATTTCAGAGTCCGGCTTTGATCAGGGTTTATATCTCTGTAAGTCCTAACTCTTTGGCTTGGGAATTTTTAATTCTATTTCCTCAACTCTCTAGCATGAGGTTACTATGGCTCCTAGCTTTTCCTTTTCTCATCAAATAACATAATGAACATAATAATAACATTGTACAAAGATGTTAATTAAAATGTGTTTTATTTATTTGAGAAAGAGAGTGAGAGAAAGCAAGAAAAATATAGGAAAGTGGTAATTAGGGAGGGAGAGAGAAAGAGAGCACAGCACACATGTGAAGGTGAGAGACCAACTTTCCTTTCATCTTATTGATTCCAGGAATTGAACTCAGGTCACCAGGTTTGTGCTCAGGTGTCTTTATCTGCTGAGTGAGCTCATCGGCCTCCTAAAATGCCAATTTTTGTGTGAGAAGCACTATTAAGTCATTTCATTTCATAATTCATAGCATACTATGTGAACTGTAACAATTGCTACACATTAAGAAATATGGGAGGTAGGACTACTGAGATGGCTCAATTTCTAAAGGCATTTGCTATGCTAATCTGCTCACCTGTGCTCCATCCTCAGAATCTGTGTAAAGGTGAAAACGAAGAACTGACTCCACAAAGGTGTTTCCTAGCTTCTACATACGCACCTGTGGCATGTTCATGCTCACTACTCTTTTCTCCCTCTTTCTCTCTGTGTTTCTCTCTCTCTTCCTCTCTCTCAAACACACACACACACACACACACACACACACACACACACACACACACACACACACACATGCACACACACCCCATAATAACAATAACAAAATAACTAAACATGGGAAACTCTACAAAAGACTTTCTAAAACATGGAAAAGGAAGGTCACTGTATTCTGTGTGTCTGAGAGGTCAGGGTTAAAGGGAACCTGTAAGAAAGGAGCTGGGACTTGGAGAGGTGAACCATTTGGTCAGCATGGGAGGCAGAACCAAGATGACTGTCAAGTGTGGTTCCCTGGGTCAGTACTGTCATTAGCATACTGTAAATCACTCCAAGCAGTACATTATTAAGAATCCTCTGGCAGAGAGAAGGTCAACAAGATTCGCAGTTGCTAATCATGAATGAAATTAATTTTTTAGATTGTCTTTCCTCCATCTCTTTTCCCCTTTTCCTCCCTCTCTTTCTTATCCTCCTTCAGAAGACCCACACAACAGTACTAATTATGACCTTTCAGGCCAAGTATTGTTCCTTTGAGAGCCAATGCTGTGAACAAATTTCATTATATGTAGCTATCATATGGTCAAGTAGGACTGTGACAACTGGGAACTGAACAAAGGGCTTGCTGATATATAAGGACTATTTTGTCACCAAATCTTTCCATTAGATGGGAATGCTTTCTGTAAATAAAAGCAGGAAGATCCAGTAGTGCAGTCTTCTGGATATACAACATCTGGCAATACAAATTTTAAAGAACATTGATACTTAAAGTGTTGGGGAATACAAGGTTACCCTCTTTTAAGCACTAGAAGCATCCTTTTGAAATCCTAGAAGGTTTGCAAACACCTTGCATAAGAAATTAAGATACCAAGCAACGCAGTAGTAGGTTGATAAAGGTGTATGCTAGCGATGGGAAGATGGTAGCCTATGGAGTCAGAATCTTTACAAACCTGTGTCTTCTCAAGGATTACCCTCTACTTCTTGCAGGACAAATTCTTTCTTTGAGCTTTGTTGTGACACAGTGTCCTCTGAAATGGTAGCCAGGTTTCTAATGTTACCACGCAGAACCCTGGATTCTTTTCTTTACTCCCACAACCAGCTTCCTATGAGGGGACAGTTCGCTCAAACAGCACCATCATTGTCTCTCTTTTTTGAAGTGACATTTTTTTTAAAGTATAATTGTCAAGTCCTTAAAAATATGCTCAGCTAATCGTGGTATTGGTATTGCCATTAACTTAGAAATGAGTGAGTAAAGAGAGCTAAATGTTGCCAAGGGAAAGATAAATGAGAACTATCTAGCATCTATGAGAATGGAAGCCAGGAACAAGCGAAAGGCACCCATGATATTGAAATACAGCTCATGTCAAGAGCTACCTGGTCCACCACATTCTGAAGGCTTGATAAAAAACTTAAGTTGGTAATTAACATGGAAGGGGAAAGCATTTTTCTCTAAGCCTTATGCCTCTCGGGTATAGGGGCCCTCATTGAAGGCAGAAACTCATAACTTTCTTTCATTTTAATATTCAGACCCTCTTGACAGAGAGTCATACCGACTAGATCACTGAAAGCCTTGGACAGCACATCTTTATGGCTGCCATTTTTATGAATTCATGAACATGACTTTTGCTATTTGTTTTATCAATGAAAAGAAATATTACTCTTTCTTGCTTTCCCTTCTTATGAGCAGGATGCCTTTTATGAAAAGTCAATATTTAAGTGTAAATCTGAACTGTCCTAGCTTCTTTGGGGCATCTAATGAAAACTCACAAATGTACCATTTTCTCATAAGTTGCACTTGAGTTGCAGATTTTTTTTTTTAAATAAAACACACAAGATTTAAATTATGCTCCATTTGGAATGTTCGGTGACCAGACCCTCTTTAACATACATACTTCATTCTGCTCTGTTTTTCTTCTTTTAATCACTCAGGCACATTTAGGGAGGATGGGATGGAGCTATTTTGTGTGGCAATTCTAGACGAAGCAGGATCTGTTACAAGTTCCCTGGTTGAAAAAAAGTCCACTTCTTTCAGCACTATTGTACAATAGCTGTCTCCTGTTACAGTCAAAGTAGGTGTGTAATGTATGACTGGACTCACCACAAACGCAGGTACACAAGTCCCGGGACAGAGACACCTTGTGCTACCGAAAATTGATCCCCCTCAGGCTTCCATTAAGTCATCCGGCACACAAAATGTGAGCTCCCATCAGAGATGGTGGGAACTGGCTGGAGTTCTGATTTCTATCTGGCCATTCAAGATCTGTAAAAAGAGTGAATCTAAAAAGTCCTGTTTTTTGGGTACTATGAAGACTCTTTAATAACCCTCAGAACCCTGAATTTAGAATTATGACTCTAACACTGTATTAATATTGAAAACAATTTGGTATTATAATCTAATTTTCAAACCACTAATTGAAAGGGATTTTTTCTAGTATTTCCTCTCAGAATAATTTTTATCTGTAGTAAATGACATATAGTTCCCATTTTCTTACATGGAGATAATAATGTCATTGATATTACTAAGGAAGGTTAATGAAAAGTGGTATCATGGCATAATTCACTTCCTAGCATGAGGATCCCAAATAGCAGCAGGTTTTTTTCTGAATAACTTGTTCTGTTTTTCACATTAATATGCATCTAAGTGGAATTATTATATTGCACTAAGGTATTTGAAACTTCCTTAGAAACATTACACAACAGTAAAGCCAGTAGTTCACTTTGATCCTTTGCCTCACATTAACTAAACGTCCACTGTGTGTTCCCTTGAGAGGACCTGCCAGACATCCATGGCATAAGAGTATGGCAGCAAGGGAGTGAAGTGGTATGGAAATAAAGAAAATCCACTGTTGGCCATTTCTTATCACATTAGTTTTCATCTTGGTGAAGTGACCTCATAGCATCTGTGTGCCAAACCACATCTTTTATGAAGCCTTTTACTTTTATTATTTTGATGGCTGTTGCAAAAGAGAAATTAAAAGAAGGAAAGAAAGAGAAGGAAATAGTCCTTTGTTATATCATTGAATTATCACTACGTGCTTCTGAATAAATAATAGTAACTTCATTACACAGGTCATAGAAATACGGTTCAGAAAATTAAAGATTTCATTTACCTAGTGTGTCACATGTTCATCTTGATAAAGAGCCCATGTTCATCTCACAAAAGCCATGCATTCCCAGTGCTGTGTGTGGGTGTCTATCCATAAATTCAGTCACCTGTGAAGTGTCAATGTTCAGTGGAAAGTATTGAATTTTTCTTATCATTATTTTCTTTAAAAATACACACTGACAAATATTTACACAGCAGTTACTTTGAATTGGGTATTATAAATGGTCTAGTCATGATCTAAAACACATGAGAAAATATGCAGGTTTTGTGCAAATACCTGTTACAATTGTTTGTTTTTTCAGGAGTATAGCATATGACTAAGGATAAAGGATAATTTGGGACAGATTTGATAATAGAACATAAAGTATTTTATAATCTCCAAATGAGGAGAGGGTTGAATAAAATGATCATGAACTGATTTTTTGAGATGTGACTTATTTTGGCTCATAAGAAAAAAAATTTCACTGGAATAAAGATTAGTAAGTCTCCAAGTATCTCTTATAAGATAGATATATAAACACTTGGCTGACAAAAAATCATTTATTGTTTAAGGAATTACAAACATTTTTTCTGCCTATACTTCGATTTCATGGAGAATCTTACATGCTAAATGCCATATAAATATGGTATGTTCATCATTTGTGTATCATAAAAGGTGAGCAATTGTGGGATTTTTATAAACCTTTATGAACAGGCAAGCCATAGTAATATAAGTTGTACTTATCAAGCTGCCAGCAGAAACCAATCAAAGTAGATTACTTCAGCAAAAGTTGAGTAATGAGACTATTTTCAATTGTTTGATCTTGGTATAAGTAAAATGAAAGAGACATTGATAATATCCAAAGACTGTTTTCAACTCCACTTAGGTAAATGGAGAAAGCAAGAGCTGTATTCAAGGCTAACCTGTGTTGGATGCCAGGGAAGAGCTGGAATAATAAAGACCCCACCCTTCACTTTTCTTTCTTCTCTTATTTCTCACTGGCCAAGCCATCTTGAAGCCAGAAAACAGGAGAATGTGTTGAAACAGACTGCAGGACTCGGTCAGCTGAGGACAGTGGGTGAAGGGGAGGCAGATGTAGTGAGTCAACCAGAAGCTATCCAGCATGGAGGCCCAGAAAAATTACCAAAAGACAGAACTAAACCCTCAAAATATTAAATGCCAAGGCCATAAACTCACTGTACCATCCATAATGTGTTTCCTCCTCCAGCTCCATAATTGTGAAAATATACAAACAAACAAAATGAATTGCATTATCTGCTAAGAGAATTGAATAGTATGCTATGTTTGAAAAATGACAAATGCCATTTTTGCAAGAAAATGCTTTATAATGTATTTGACGTTAAAGAAACTTTGCAGATTAGTAAATCTGTGAAAACATATCAGATACTGTCTTATTTTCTAACAAGTAGTTTGAAGTTTACTTCGTGCTTTGTAAATACTAACTGAATAAATACCGAAGGTATCCACATAAACCATGTTGTTAGCAGATTAGCTCAGTTGCTTCTTTTTTTTGTTTTTTTTATTTTTTTAATTTATTTTTTCCACTCATACAAACTTGATAGGTACCCCCATTTCCCTCCCTCCCTCCACTCCTCCTTGGATCCCCTTACTCCCTCCCCCTTTTTCCCCTTCCTTTCCCCCCTCCCTCCCTTTCTCCCAGTGCCCCCCTCAGTTGCTTCCTTTTAACATTTTTGTTCTGAATTTGTTTCCATTACAGAGATAAGAATTGTCTTTTGTCTTTCATGGTCATGATACATGGAATCTTTTTTTGTGTGTGTGCAATAAACCCTCTAATTTGTATTCCAAAAACTGATAAACCAAGATGTTAAAAAATAATCACTGTTAGCCACTTTGCTGTTGTGTAAAATATTAAGTGATTTAACAGGCATCAGTGCCAGAAACATGATTTGCTTTATTTTTGCTTTTTATTAGTAAATTTGGTTGAAGATTTCATACATGCATTAATGTATTCTATTTACAACCCTCTGACCATCTCTTAACTTCTTTCTAACCTGGCAAGTCCATTTTGTCCTCTACCCATCTCTTAAATCTCTTTCATATATTGAAGATTTTTGTTTTGTGTTCCATTGTGTTTGGCTGTGTAACTATTGAAATCTTCTCAAACTTGACACATTTAGTTAGAATAGGTAATTCTTTGCAAGGAAGGGCTATGAGGCCTGGTCAGATGTTTAGTAGCGTCATTGTCATATTCTTTCACTACTGTAGACATCAATAGTTCTTACATCCTAGGCTGTCACAGTCAAACCACCCTCTATTTATTTGGTTCTCTGCTTTCTGTCCACACAAGTTCATATTAATCATTAACCATAGGTTTGAATAGTCCACTCCTTCCTCCAGCTTCTTTACATCTAGTTAATTTCACAGTCTTCAGATTCCATCTCTTTGCTGCTGCCCATACAAGTCTTCCTGTGAGAAGCCAAACCATCCAAACAATCAAGGTGAGTTCTTTTGTTAGTTTAACCATTTCAAGATGTCCTGAGCTTCTCACTGGAAACATTTATCTTTCTGTTTATTTGCACATCCAATAAAGTAACCATTTGATCAATGACACTCTTTCATTCAACCCAATGCTCCTTAGAGATAGGACCTGTTCATTGTTTCCTTTCAGCACAAAGGAAATATTTAATAACTACTTAATAAATAAATATCCAAGAAAGCAACAATAAGCAAAAGAGTTGAAAGAAGGAAAGTGGAGAAAATAAAGAATAAACAACAGAAAAATAGGAATTAAATAGTGGACAAGTAATTACAATCAAATGTTTGTTTCTTCTTGTCAGGCATACCTAGCCCATAATTGGTTTTCTCTCCCTCTGCCAATGACTTTCCCACACCATTGCAATGATCTTTGAACTGATCATCACCTAGGCTTCTTAATAGTAAGCAAAAATGTTCCCAAGGATAACGCTGCATAAAAATGCATGTGAGATAAATTATACATGAATCTAAGGTAACCCAGACCAAATGTTGCTTCCAAAATAAATGCTCCATTCAGTTCTATTTAGGTCCTTCAATTAAAGTCACCATTCACTCGGTTACAGAAGATCGTTGAAATCCACATGAATCCACATAAAAGAGGCCATTTTAAAATGACAAAAAAAAGAAAAAAAAGAAAAAGAAAAAGTGGTATGCATGACCTTGGTCCACAGGGCATCCTGTCCTTTCTGATGAGGGTTTTTTAATTTTCCTTAATTGTCCTTTCCATCAGTCTTTGGTGCCATAAGTCATTACACAGTTTGTCTTCATATCTAATCAATTCGCCACACAGCCTCTGAAGAATATTGGAAAAAATCCATTAGACATATCTCAGACTTTCTCTTACCAGAGGATTATCAAGCAGCGCCCAGAGTAGTTTTCTATTAATTACAAAGTGATTGTGTGTAAACATTTAAGCATTATTTTTCAAATTATAATAAACAAGTCATGATTGATTACAGAGGTTAGATAAAGCTAGTGAGACAGGAAGTGGGAAAGAGAGGGTCAGGAAAAACAAAACAAAGATGCCTGATAGTTGAGCTCTGTGGTATTTGTAAACGTCAATTGGTACTGAGTGATGGATGAGTTTCAGAAACCCCAAAACCCAAAGAATGCATAATGTTAACTTAATAGATTCTTTCAGGCCCAGGTTACCACAGTATTTACAGTAGACTTACATTCATGGTAATAACATAATAGTGCCTTTTATTCCCAAATCTCAGATAGCTGCTCATTTATAAACTTTCAATTTCTTCACCAGCTAAAGAATAACACTCTGGCATATGCCTATGAAACTTGGTATATAACAAGTCATTTGAGTATTTTCTCAAAGGCAGTACAGTAGCGCGCGAATTCTGTGGACTGGATTGTAGAGGTATACCTTTATGAAAGAGTGAAATAAGAAAAACATAAATTATAGTGGCATGGAGAACTGATTCTGTAACAAATATTTAAATTGAGATCCTACTGAAGCACCTGTCCACACAATCACACAAGATTACTTTTTAAGAACTAAAAATAGAGGAAATAAACTGATTCCTAATTTGCCTAGTGGAAAAAATGCTTTAGCAAGTTTAAAATTTTTTGTGCTTACTTGTGAATACCTGGGTGTCTCACTTTTTAATATGTTATTATTTGCATAAAAATAATCCCCATTATAGAATCATTGAGTTCAGACTAAAGAGTTCTTTGATGTGTACTAATTTTGTACTCTAAACTTTCCTTTTCTAAACTTTTATGTCAACAGTTGTACATATTTAAGATTTATTTGATGGAAATTTTAAGAAATATGTACCATTTATGAGGAATTATTATAGCCAAACTCAATGTGATCTAATCAACCAGTCTACACAGAAGGAAATTGTAAAGATTAAGTTATTTTCTATTTGAACATTTTTTTAAGCTTGACTTTCAAAGCTCAAAAAATGTTACTTGGAAGATAATTCAAAAGAAAGCATTGCAATGAGTACTTGAAAAACCATCTATACAATACAAAAGCCAGAATGACAACAATCTACCTTAGTTTTACTGTTAAGAAATGTTAAGAATTTCCTGGAAGTGTTAGGAATTGCCTTGTTGAAAATGATCAGTGCTACTCACCATTTTCTTCAACCTCCATTTTCATCAGATCCTCAATAAAGTGGAAGAATTATTAGTGTCAGACAATGGTGTAAGTCTTACTTTTATCACAATAATTGAGAGCAGAGTCCAAAATGCAAATGTATACTGAATTGTATATAAGCTGCAGGGTTAGACTTGGCTTAGGAGAATCATTTAGTGACCCAGATACCTTGAAGTTCAGTCAAGCACAGATTTTAAAGCAATTCGGTATTGGTCTATTTGGTGTGTGTAAGTCAAAGTACATAAATATTTTTAAACTTGGAACAAAATAAATCTCATTTGTGATACTTTCTTGGCTGCCATCTTGAGAAGACTGGCTTTTTGTGGTTTATGCTTATTTTGATTCATAAATAGATGTGATAATCGTGACTCTTTTATATAACACTTGTTTATATAATAGGATATTTCTGTGTAATGGTTCCCAAGACCAATATTTTATTTGTATATTTCTGTTTTCTACAACAGATTAAAGAAGCCAAGCATCCCTGTGCATTTTTAGAGGTTATTGTAGCTTTTGCATTGCCATTTAAATTGAATCCATTTCAGCACAGCAAGACATTTCTAAATTCAATCCTATAGCACTTTAGCAAATGAAAACAATATTCTCCATGAGTCAGCCTTTGAATTGCAAAATGTTCATCACCCAGAAGGGCTTATTGTGCCTCTAAAACTAACACAGTACAGTCATAGGTGTTAATGTCTGTAGTTTCCGGCTGTTTTCTAGGTAATACTCCAGTCAGGAAGGCTAGTGCCTAGTGCTTTTATATGCTGTCTAATAGTTTAAATTGTTCACATTATCAAGTGATTAGAAAGTGAATTAAATTCATTTTCTTGATGTCCTCCAGGAGAAAATTTATGTTTATTTTTGTTTATAATGACCACAGTAGAATGGAAACTTTTGAAAAAAGAAAGCTGCTGAGTTAATCAAAGATAATCTTGCTTCTATGTTTTTCCCATTTCTTCTACGATGACTTAAGAAAAACACTTAGAGATGGAAAGAAATGAACTCCTAGGATCTTAAAAATATATCAAGTAAATTGCAAGGCAGAGCACATATTCTGTTAGAGTACGCAATGTCCTTCTTGACTACAAAGACATATGGGCAGGAATTACATTTCAACATCCTATTTCCACATTGCCTAAAGGTTTTGTTCTACTTAAGTTCATTTCTTTCTTACCACCAACTGAGAGAAGAGAAAATACACAAAATCCCTTCACACCCATGTATGAAAATACCAGTTTTCCTAATATGATACATTTAAGCTCCAAATTAATCAAAGCTATTTATTTATGAAAACAATACAGATTTTTTAAATTAAGAAGATGTGCATGCAACATCGATACTGAATTTTGCTTATTTATTAATCTATTGGTCTCACAAAAAAATGGGTAATAGTATGAAAAGGAAAGAAAGTTCAATATTATTATAGTTTTCTAGTTTGATCAAAGCCTATGCATTTCATTTTCCTCATTTGTTCATTTAGGATAAATTGCCTGTAGATATTCTGTAAGAATGTCAACATAAAAGTAGTTGAAAGGCTCATAAGAATAAAAGTATGATACATATTAGTCATATCTGAAAGCACAGAAAAGTCACAACCAACTCTCTGCCATGGTGAGCAATCCTTTGATCTATAGTATATAAATTCAGGCTCTCTATTTTTGAAGTAGCTTCACAATATGGCTAACTAAGTGACATTTCTCCTCCAGGAGACTATAGACTACATATCCTCCAGGCTTATGAGTGCTGCATAAAGTTTGAAAAGTTAAGTTTGGGGAAACAGAGTGAAAGCCACATATCAAAAAGGAATAAATCAAATAAGAATCATGAGATGACTGAGCAAAACATTTTCATTTCCAGACCAACTAAGTGCAAAATTTTCTTAGACATGTCTAAGGTTGAAAAAAAAATGATTCAGAACACTTTCAGGGAAAATACATGAGAATGTATTAGTTAATTTATTCAATATGCATATGTGAAACTGTTTAAGGTAAGAAAAGAACACCCATGTGGGCTTTGAGTAGACAATGGATTGGTGCTAAGAAGAACAAGGGGGGAGAGTGGAGAATGTGGATAATGGAGTGAGGCAAAGTCCTTTGGCCATCACTATAGGAATGAATATGATGTTCAAAATATGTAAGTAGGGTGGTCATATAATGTGCCATCCAAGACTGAACACTTCTGTGAATGAAAGGATGCTCTGGAACTAGATTATCAAAGGAAAATCAAGACTGACACCCTACTGAGAGGTGGTAGAATGGACTGTTTTAGTTAAACTTAAAGGGTGAAATAAAATATAGGAAGGAAACAAATGGATAATTAATCAAATTAAAGAATGTGTAATTAAGTAACAAATTACATTGTGTGGTAATGGTATATGTTAGTCATCCTAACTTCCACTAAGGACTTCTAAATCTATTTTCAGATTAGTTCAATGCTAAGACATATGGGACTCTACTGAATCAGCTGTCTTGTGTAAGCATACTATAGTTGTTTGCTATGAGGTAAGAACTTGTAGACATATAGCACAATATTTTATTCCTTCATATTTTATTGTATTCACTTAAGCGAATTCTTTAAACTTTTATGTGCTAAGACTATGCCAGGCAATGAAGACGTCATGATGACCAAGATTAGTGATTATCCAAGAACATCCTCCATTTATTGTTTATCTTATTTTGTAACCACATGCATCAAACCTTTCAGAATTAGTATACCCAACATAAAAGTAATGTCCAGTAACTGAGCCACTAAATGTCAGAATGGAATTATTTTGGAAAGCCCAGTGAGAAATAGTCTTGAATACAGTGAGTGACAAACCCTCTGAAATGTCATTCTGTTTCCATCTCAAAGACACTAGGAAATCCAAGTTACTGTGAGACCCCAGGATACTGTGAAAAATTTATGAGGAAAGTACCAGATACTGGCCATGAAATTGCAGGGCTTAATGTTTTCCTTTCTGGGTCTTATTTTGGTCCAGGAATGTTTGTGTGGAAGTAAGAAGATTTTGTTTTGTTTTGGCTTACAGTTAGAGATTGCCTTGAGTCTCAAAAATGACTTTGGACTTTTTGAGGTTGTTTGCACTATTGTGAAGGGCACTGATAATGCACGACCTTTAAAGTCAGACTGAATCTTTATGTTATAAAATGGTCACTACTCTATGGTGGCTAGGGGTAAATGTTATGGTCTGGCTGTAGAATGTCCCTGCAGGCTCATGGGTTTGGCACTGTTTTGTGGAACTTATAGGAGGTGAAGCCTTGCTGAAAAGAATAGGTCACCATGGCAGCAGGCTTTGTGGATCATGGCTCCACCCTGCTTCTGACCTGAGCCCTTTCTCTCTCCTGACTGCCACTGCCATGTAACCATTACCTTATTCCTGAGCTGCCCATTGCCCACTGTAACTGACATCATCTCCCGAATAGTAGGCCAGGATCAATTCTTCTTCTTCTTAGTTGTTTCTATCAGTCATTCTGTCACAGTAATGAGAATTGTTAGCAGACACAGGAAGTGGAAATGCTACACAAGTTGGAGTAATAATGTAGTTAAAGAGTATAAAATAGAATGACAAAAAGTCCTTTATTTGCTAAAAGATTGATTTGGCTTCTGTTACATGTAACATGTACATAACAACAACAACAAAAAAACCACAGGAAGCACATTTTAAAATAGGGCAAGGAAGTTGCCAGGCTATTATTACAGCATTTCACAAATTTTATGGTCAGGGGACCACTCATATTTTACTGGTAGCATTTGTGGTGAATATGTACTTTCATACTCTAGAAAATAGAATCAGTAGTGGCAAGAAGTCAAATTGATCTATATGAGGTGTGATTATTACATTGAATGATGATCAACACACAGGAAAAACATGAAAGCCATGAATGATGAATGAAAGTACTATTGATAGCTCCATTCTCTAGGTCAGAGTTCCTGATTAAAGTTTTCACAAATGCTACTGAACCCTCTCATAGATACAGGTGTCAAATTGACAGCTCTGGGTATATTCACAAAAAATTGATAGTTGAGTTCAACCCCTTGCAAACCTGCAGGAGATTGTCTAATTGATGGAGAAGACCCACATATGGTAGGTAGGACTAGTCCCTGGACAGGTAAGATGGAAGAAGCTGATTCAGGAAGTTGGCATCCTTTGGTATACTTGTCCAGATATACTAGCCTGGCCTGGCAAGTAAGGATTGTCTCTTTTTCAGCTGATCTATGGAATATATATGTTATATCCAGTTTCCTCAATCCTGGTGTTGATGTGGACTCTTCAGCGAAGTTGAATTAGTTGGATTAAGAACTGTAAACAGACAATTAAAAAAGAAAATAAAATCCCTTATTCCCTTAAGCTGTTTTGTCACAAATTTATCAACAACAATGCAGAGTAATTGCAACAAACCCAGTGGCAATGGAAGAATCTGAACATAAACCTGTTTAGTTCTTCAGAATCTTCGACTATAGTTAGGAGATGATAACCATAGCTTGAAAGATTTCTAATGTATCATGTAAAATATTCTTGGAACATACACATATATAGAACCCATGAATATGTCCCTAGAGGAAATAAAGCATGTATATATTTATGGTTACTAAGAGAAAGTAAAGGCCTAATAAATATTTGGATATTAAAAGAACATTTATGAAATGAGATTTGAGAGAAGTTACATTTCGCTTTAAAATTTAAATTGTTTTTTATTCAGAAGAAAGGAGGAAAAGAGAAGAGTCTTATGATAGCAAACAGAGAAGTTTGAGTTAATATCTGTCTATATCTACACTATGACTTCATCTATACTCTGGGATTTTTCTACTAGAGAACTAAAATTACTCACCAAACCAACAAATCCCCAGAAACTCAAGTTGTGTACTATGAAATTATGACATTTATCTTAAAGACAATATGAAACATTGATAAACAAAATTAAGAATAAACAAAATTCAAAGATCTCTAGAAAAAGAGTCCAACATAAACATGCGGTCCATACTTCGTTTCTCAACAGCCAAAGCTAAGAGAAGCATGATAATTACATTCTATGGACTGTGATTGACAAGCCTGAAGAAAGAATTCTGCCTCCTAGCTCTAAAGTAAATTTTTTAAACAGAATTAAATTAAAGTGGAGTTAGTATGTATTTGTTGACACACCAAGATATAGAGTAGATACATTATCTGTTGTTTACATAATATATATTTAAATCTGTATGTTGGATTTTACACCATACTTACATTTATTGCAGTCTTCCATTTAGCTGAGCTATGTTGCAGTCTTATGAAGATAGTTATTTCTTTGTAGAGTGTTACATTGCATGTTTTTCTTAAGGCTTGTTTTATGAATGACAATTGTAGCAGTTAGCCTGCAAGGTTGCTGATAAATTCAGCATTAAACAACTTAAAGGAACAAGGGGTTTATTCTCTTATGATTCGTGGTTACAGATGTTTGTCCATCTTGGCAGACAAGCTCATACTAACACCAGGGTTGAAGGAAATGGTCACATAATATCCACATACAGATGAAGAGAGGGTTAGTCCTTACTTGCCAGACCAGCATGCCTGACCTAGCATACACAAGGATACTTCTTTCTCAAACAGTTCCCTCCATTTTATTCTCCTGCCTGGGGACTAGTCCCACCCACCATGGGCAGGGCCTTCCCCATCAGCTAGACAATCTCCTGCAGTTTCACTCTGGGCTTAACTACTAATTCTCTACAAATGTGCCCAGAGTTCCAACCCTCAACCATCAAGTTGACATCTGTACCTAACTATGACAACAATTTTACAAGCAACTTCAATAAATATTCACTTCATGCCAAAAAAGCTATTAAATGATTTGAAAGTTTTTGTTTTGAACCCAAACAGCTACGCAAATGATCTCTTAACTTTCCAGTGTCTGTTAAGCTTTGATGAATATGTAATAAAATAATTCTATTTTTGGATAGAGTAGTCCATTAAATCCAGAGATGTATGGAACAAATTATCACCCACAAAATAAAGTCCAATTAGTTCTAAAGCCTGTGTAGCTGGTATAGACTGTACATTTTGTACATGAACACTCCACATAAGCCTAGAAACATTTTTGTCATGTGCCTGTTGTGACTCCTTCCACCAGAGCATCTACTTGAGCCTGGTGCCCACACACCACAAAATGTTTGTCACCTGCAAAATGAATAGTGCTTCACTGTTTTTCCATATACCTTACACATGCTGCGGTTTTAGAACATGCTCAGTTAGCTCTTCCAGTGTCCTTGCAGAATGATTTTGAAATTTTTTTGTCCTGCTTTTATCTGAATTAAAATAGGAATGGAAAGCATAGTATGGTTTGTCCTTAAATAACACTGTCCTACAATAGTTGGATCTGCCTCCTGGGGCTCAGACAGAAGGTGGGAAAGAACCCATCAGCCTGACTTTCCCACTGGCCCAGAAAAAGTGGTTTTTTCATTCTTGTGACAACAAAGAATATCTAAAGGACCCTCAGAACTCCTTGTCTATTTCTCCAACATGTATGGTCTTTCACTTGCAAATTTATATAAAGGTTTTTTTTTGACATACATACAAAGAATGAACAGTTAAGGCATAATTCAAATTTAAATAATAAAGAATTTATTATTATTATTATTATTTTATTTTATTTTTATTTTTCTGCTCATACAAACATAATAGGAACCCCTATCCCCTCCCTCCCTCCACCCTCCTTGGACCTCCCTGTTCCCTCCCTGCTTTGTCCCTTCCTTTCTCCCTCCCTCTCTTTCTCCCAGTGCCCCCTCCCCCCATCTCTGAAGCATCCTTTGATGAGTATATCAAATTTTCCTCTGGGTCCTCCTCTCTGATGAGATGTAAGGAATCAATGGCAATTCCTAGAACTCTTCTTGTGTTCCCCTTAAGTTAGTCACAGGTTTTAATGGCAATTCTTTTTGTAATTAATTAAATTTATTCTTTGATGATTTCTCACAAGTATATACTCCATATTGATCATTTTCATCCTCTATTCTCTCCCTACACTGCCCTCTGAATCTCCCGGTCATATATATGTGTTTCAGTTTTGCTTTGTTTGGCAATTCATTCTTCAGCATTGGTAATTTTTTAATACATTTTTATTATTATTTCAGCTCATACAAACTTATTAGGTACACCAGTTCCCTCCCTCCCTCCTCCTCCCTCCGAACCCCCTGCTTTCCCTCCCCTCACCCCTCTCTCCCCATCCCCCAGTGCCTCCCGCCCCAATTCCCAGAGAGTCCTTTCTTGTGCATGCCTGACTCTCCTCTGGGCCCTCCTCTCTGATGACTTACAAGAACCCAGTGGCATTTTCCTGAACCCTTTCCCGTGTTCCCCTTAAGCATAGGAACACTGCTGTGGCTGCCAATCCCTTGCCTCCAAGGATCTTGGTGCCTTTAGCAGATGCTAGACTTTGTGAGGTCAATAGTGTGTTGGACATTGCACAGGGCATGCAAAGTCCAATTATGATTGCTTCGACCCTAACTTGTGTGGAGTATCTTGCAAATCATTGCTCCTCCCATCCTTTTGCTCTTACATTCTTACCACCCCCTCTTCCGCAAATGTCCCTGAGCTTCAGGATGGGGAGAGATTAGTCTGGCCTAGTTCTAGGTGGTTGATATAGAGTCTCTGAAGTTCTAGATTGTGGTTTGTTGATTTTCTTTTGCAGTTTTGCTGCTCCTGCAATGCCCTTCACTCCATCCTGCTGGGCACTATATGTTACCCCCTGGCCAGAGACAAAAAGCTGTTAAACGGGAGTCTTATTATAAGAGCACATTCAAGGTAGATGTAATAAAAGTAGGAAACCTCAGTGAGGGAGGGGTCAATCACCCATTTGAAAAATGGTTACTTTTTATCTGCCAGACTATATGCCCTCCCCTTCTGTTAAGATCATACCTCCTTAGTTGTAAATGATCAGGAATGAACGTCTGTGAACTTAACCAGGTGTCACATTACTTACTTGCAGTCCTTGATGGAGGCCTATTTTCTCTACTGTAACATGGTCACTTCTCTCCTTGTTTCTGGTGTGGCCCTCCAACCCCATCCCTCCTGTTCATAATCCTTGCAATTACTGTAGGTAATACATAGATTTACCTATGAGTGTCTTAAGGTGGGCTGGGTGGGTTTGGTACTAGAAGCCACCTATTAGGGAGTACATACGGCGCTTAATTTTCTGGGTTTGGGATACTACACTTAATATAATTGTTTCTAATGACATCCATTTCCCGGTAAATTCCAGTAATTCATCATTTTTGATAGCTGAGTAGTACTCCATTGTATAGATGTACCACAGTTTCCTTATCCACTCGTCAACTGTTGGACATTTGGGTTGATTCCATGACTTTGCTATTGTAAACAGTGTTGCTATGAACATGGTCCTGCTTGTGCTATTGAGGTGAACATCTGCTGCATGGGGGGTTATTCCCAAAAGTGGAATAGCAGGGTCATATGGCATTTCAATCTTTAATTTCTTTAAGAATCTCCAGATGGCTCGCAAGAGTGGCTGTATGAGCCTGCACTCGCACCAGCAACATAGGAGAGTTCCCCTCTCTCCACATCCTCTCCAGCATTTGTCGTTGTTTGTATTGTGGATTTTTGCCATCCTGACTGGGGTGAGATGATATCTCAGGGAAGTTTTGATTTGCATTTCCCTGATGGCTAAAGAAGTGGAGCATTTTTTAAGATATTTGTTAGACATTTTAATTTCATCCCTGGTAAAGTTTCTTTTAAGTTCCAGGGCCCATTTTTTAATTGGGCCATTGATTTCCTTGGTGTTTAGTTTTCTAAATTCTTTTTGAACTCTGGACAGTAGAGCTCTATCAGATGTGCGGTTAGTGAAGATTTTCTCCCATTCTGTGGGTTGCCTTTGAGCTCATGTTACAATCTCTTTATCTGAAAAGAAGCTCTTTAATTTCACAAGGTCCCAACTGTCGAGAGTTGGTAGCAGTGACTGTGCCATTGGATGTCTGTTTAGGAAATGTTGGTGTCATAGTTAAGCACAGGTGTCAACTTGACTCTTGAGGGTTTGAGCTCTGGGCACAGTTGTAGAGAGTTGATGGTTGAGTTAAGCCCAGAGCAAACCTGAAGGAGATTGTCTAGCTCCTGGGGAAGACCCAGCCCATGGTGGGTGGGATTAGGCCCGTTATGGTGGCCAGTTCCTTCGGCCCTGGTGTTGGTGTGTGCTCTCCTGTCAAGCTGGACTATGAACTGTAACCGGACTATCGTAAGAAAGTAAACTCCTTGTTCCCTTAAGCTGTGTTCTGGTCATTTATCAGCAACCATGCAGGCGGACTGCAACAGTTGGCCTAGCCCAATCAGCTCGAGGGTATTCCCTATGTTTTCAACTATGGTTTTTATAGTCTCTGGCCTGATATCAAGGTCCTTGATCCATTTGGAATTAAGTCTTGTACATGGTGACAAGTACGGGTCCAGCTTTAATCTTCTGCATGTGGAGATCCAGTTTTGCCAGCACCATTTGTTGAAGATGCTGCTCTTTTTCCATTGGATTCTTTGGGCCCCTTTGTCAAAGACCAAATGGCTGTAATTTTGTGGGCTTATATCTGGTTCTTCAATCCTTATCCATTCATCTGTGTGTCTATTTTGGAGCCAGTACCAGGCTGTCTTTATAACTATGGATTTGTAGTATAGACTTAGGTTTGGTATGGTAATACCTCCAGCAGTGTTTTTGTTACTCAGGATTGTCTTTGCTATCCTGGGTCTTTTGTGCCTCCATATGAACTTTGAGATTGTTTGGTCAACTTCTTTGAAGAATTGCTTTGGGATTTTGATTGGTATAGCATTGAATTTGTATATTGCCTTTGGTAGGATGGCCATTTTTACGATGTTGATTCTGCCAATCCAGGAACAAGGGAGGTCTTTCCACCTTCTGGTGTCTTCTGCAATTTCTTTCTTTAGGGTTTTAAAGTTTTCATTGTAAAGGTCTTTTACCTCCTTGGTTAGGTTTATACCAAGGTATTTCATTTTTTTAGGGGCTATAGTAAATGGGATTGTTTCTCTCAAGGCTTTTTCACTTCTTTCATTCTGGGCATATAGGAAGGCCTCTGATTTTTGCACATTTATTTTGTATCCTGCCACCCTGCTGAACTTCTCAATTAGTTCCAGGAGCTTCCTGGTGGAGTTTTTGGGATCACTCAGGTATACGATCATGTCATCTGCAAATAGGGATAGCTTGACTTCTTCCTTGCCGATTTGAATCCCTCTTATGTCCCTTTCTTGTCTTATGGCTTCAGCTAAGACTTCAAGTACAATATTGAATAGAAGTGGTGAGAGTGGACAGCCTTGTCTAGTTCCTGATCGAAGTGGGAATGCTTCCAATTGTTCCCCATTGAGCATAATCCTTGCTGTGGACTTGTTGTATACAGCTTTTATTATATTGATAAAGGTTCCTTCCATTCCTACTGTATCTAGCGTTTTGATCATAAAAGGCTTTTGGATCTTGTCAAAAGCTTTTTCTGCATCTATCGAGAGAATCATGTGGTCTTGGACTTTGGACTGGTTTACATGATGAATTACATTTATTGATTTGCATATGTTGAACCAACCTTGTGTGCTGGGGATGAAGCCTACTTGGTCACCGTGAATAATCTTTTTGATATGTTTTTGAATCCAATTTGCTAAGACTGTTGAGAATCTTTGTGTCTGTGTTCATCAGGGAGATCGGCCAATAGTTTTCTTTTTTAAGTGAATCTTTATTAGGTTTTGGGATTAAAACGATATTAGCTTCATAGAAGGAATTTGGTAGTGTTCCTTCCTTTGCTATTTGATGGAACGGTTTAAGGAGTATTGGTGTTATTAACTCCTTAAATGTCTGGTAGAATTCTGTGCTGAATCCATCTGGTCCAGGACATTTTTTGGTGGGAAGATTTGAGATTACTTCTTCAATTTCCTTATATGTTATAGGACTATATAAATAATTCACAACTTCCTGATTCAATTTAGGTAAGTTGTGTTTACTTAGAAATTCATCCATCTTGGGGCTGGAGAGGTAGCTCAGGGGTTAAGCCTCCGCCTTGCAGGCGGAAGGTCCTGAGTTCGAATCCCAGATACCACGTATAGACGCCAGGCGGAAGCGGGGGCGGTCTGTGCTTCTGGTCCTGGTAGGGCAAAGCCTGTGACTCCCAGGGCAGAAGGAGGTGGAGGCGGCCATGGTGGTTCCCGAATTCGTCCGTGGTTCTACACACACACACACATACACACACACACAACACACACACATGTGTACATACATACACACATGCACACAGTTGAATAAATAATAAAAAAAAAGAAATTCATCCATGTCTTTTGTATTGTCAAACTTCACAGAGTATAAGTTTTTGAAATATGATGTTATAATTCTCTGGATTTCTTGGGTATCAGTAGTGATAACTCCATGTTCATTTCTTTTTTTTTTCCTTTTTTTATTAAAAATTTAATTATACATTTTAAAATTTTTTACCAGTTCCCTCCCTCCCCCCTCCTCCCCCCGAACCCCCTCCTCCTCCTCCCCATCCCCCAGTGCCTCCCCCCCAATTCCCAGAGTTCATTTCTAATTTTGTTAATTTGGGTTTTCTCTCTTGCTTTTGGTTAATTTAGCTAGGAGTGTATCAATGTTATTGATTTTTTCAAAGAACCAGCTTTTTGACTGGTTGATTTTTTTCTATTGTTTTCTTAATCTCGATTTCAGATATTTCTCCCCTTATTTTGCTAATCTCCTCTCTTCTATTACTTTTGGAATCAGATTGCTCTAGTTTCTCTAAAGCTTTAAGCTGCATTGTTAAGTTGTTTATTTCTGATGTTTCCATTTTTTTGATGTAGGCATTAAGAGCTATGAACTTACCTCTTAGAACAGCTTTCATTGTGTCTCAAAGATTTTGGTAAGATGTATTTTCATTATCATTCTCTTTCAGGAAATCTTGAATTTCCTTTTTAATTTCTTCCTGAATCCAGTTCACATTCAGCATCATATTGTTAAGTTTCCAGGAGTTAGTGTATTTTCTCTTGTTTGTTGTGTTGTGGATGTCCAGCTTTAGGCCATGGTGGTCTGACAGGGCACAGGTTAGAATTTCAACTTTTTTGTATATGTGTAGATTCATTTTGTGGCCCAGTATGTGATCTATTTTGGAGAAAGTTCCGTGTGCTGCTGAGAAAAATGTGTATTCTTTGGTGCATGGGTGAAAAGTTCGACAGAGATCTGTAAGGCCATTTGTTTAAGGCTTTGATTAAGGTCCAATGTGTCTCTATTAAGCTTTTGACCTGTTGATCTATCCCATGTTGAGAGGGCGGTGTTGAAGTCCCGAAGAATTATCGTTTGGGGGTTGATTTTTTGCATTAGACGTTGTAGGGTTTTCTTAATGAATGTGGAGAGGCCCGTATTGGGTGCATATATGTTCAGTATTGTGAAGTCTTCCTGGTGAATTGTACCTGTGACTAAAATGTACTATCCATCTGTGTCTCTTATAATTTTCTTTGGTTTGAAGTCCACTTTGTCTGATAGCGTAATGGCTACCCCTGCCTGTTTTCTGCTTCCATTAGCTTGTAGAATTGTTGACCAGCCTTTTTTTTTAGGGCATGCCTATCTTTTGTGGTGAGCTGGGTTTCCTGCAGGCAGCAGATTGATGGATTGTGATTTTTAATTCAAATTTGTAATCTGTGTCTCTTGATTGGTGAGTTAATTTCATTAACATTTAGTGTTATAATGGAGAAACTATTTTTAATTCCAGACATTTATTATGTTTAGTAGTTTTTATAAGTATATTGCTTCACTTTTAATGGTGTTATACTTGCCTTCTGTTCTCCTGGATATGCCTGTTTTTTTTTCTTCAAGCTCGAGTATCATTTCTAGCATTTTTTGAAGGTCTGGTTTGTTGGACATGTATCCCTTCAAGTTGTCTTTGTGCTGGAAGATTTTTCTTTCTCCCTCGATCATGACTGATAGTTTTGCAGGGTAAATCAGCCTGGATTGACATTTTTGCTTATTCAATACTTGAAGTATGTCTCTCCAAACTCTTCTTGCTTTTACTGTTTCGACTGAGAAGTCATTTGTTATTTTAATAGGTTTACCTTTAAAAGTGACTTGTTTTTTCTCCCTTGAAGCTCTCAGCACCAGTTCTTTATCTTGAATGTGGAGAGTTTTGGTCGTATCTGTGTGGGGTGCGGAATGCCTCTTGTACATGTATGGTCCTCTCTTTTTTTAGATGAGGAAAGTTTTCCTTGATGATCATTTGAAAAATTTCCTCAGGGGTGGTATTTTGAGATTCTTGTTCTGGTATTCCATGAATACACATGTTAGACTTCTTCAGGGTGTCCTGAATATTTCTATCAAGTATCTTTTTGGCTTTAACAATCTCTTCCATTGAGCTGGTTAGTACTCTCACTTTATCTTCTGTTTAAATTTTGTTTTCTGCTTCGTTAGTTCTGCTGATAAGACTTTCTGTGGAGTTCTGGGTTGAAGATAACTTGTCTTTTAGCTCAGTTTTATACTCTGCTTGAATCTGCTTTAACTGCTCTATGCCAGTTTTTGTTTCCTGCACTGTTTTTCTCAACTCCTCCAAGTGTCTGTTGTGTTCATCTTCAAAGCGATTGATTCGATTATTTAATTCCTCCCTGATTTCCTCTTTCACAGTATTGAACATGGTAATGATCATATTTTGAAGGTTGTTATCCTGGGTCAGGCTTTCTTGGCCATTTTCCATGGGTTTGTTCTGGTTGGAGCCTAACATTATGGGATTAATTTCTTCAGTAGGAGATTTGTTTACTTGAGTGCTGTTTCTCATGGATTTGCACTTTGACTTTGGCATTGTCGTTTTAACTCTTAAGATCTTTCAATTTCTGTGCGTTTTTCACTAAACTGAATTATTTGGCCTGGGGTTTTGGGGGTGGGCGGAGACGGAGCTTACATAGGTTGAGATGAGTCCAGGCTGGACCCCGCGCGTCCCGGGCGGTGGAGTGGGGGAAGGGAGGATGGGGCGTCGGCTGGGCGCTATTTAACCTGGGGGACCTGGGGGCGGGGCCCGGGCACATAGGGGTGTCCTCCTCCTCCCAGGCCTTGCGTGGCGGCTCCTGCTGGATGGTGAGAGAAGCTGGGTCCCTTGGGCAGCCTGGGGTTCTGAGGGTGGGTGTCAATGGAGCTTACCTAGGTCGCGCGGTGAGGCCGGGCGGCAGAGTGGAGGGAAGGGATAATAAAGAATTTAACAGGTGTGCTATTACATAGCAAGCATAGCTTTCTGTTAGTATTCAGAATGGAATTCTAATTTGCTCTGTTGCACGATTTTGCGTTTAAAACTCCTTTTCAAGGTTGGGGAGATGGTTCAGTGGTTAAAGCCTTTGCCTTGCAAGCAGAAGGACCTAAGTTTGGATCCTCAGATCCTGAGTAAAAATGCCAGGTAAATGTGACTGGAACCTGTAATTCTGGCCTGGAAGTTGGAGCCTGGGAAACCCCAGAGCAAAGCATTATGGTGGAAAAGCAATACAGGATGTTTTGAGAAGTCACTCCTAGCCCTACACACACACACACACACACACACACACACACACACACACACACACACACACAGAACTCTTTTCAGAATTATAAACATTATTTTATGGACTCCCTGATTTTACTTGTTAGCTCCCATGGGCTTGAGGTTCCTAGGTTAGGAACAACTGGTCTCTGGGGAAATAGTCTGCTTTAAACCCTCCGTGGGCAATATCTGTGTGGTGACTTCAAGCATACATGTGTTCAGCTAAGTGATCAGTATATAAATTTAGGAAACCATTTTGGTGACAGGAATTATAGCACCTCCTGTATTACCTCCTGCTACTCACTGAATTACTGTCAGGAATAGAGCTGTCTGTCTTAAATTTGGGGGTCTATGGACTCCTCAATAATCTTAAAGAGTCCAATTTTTTTCTTTCCTCAGAAGATTAAGGAATTTCAGGTATTTCAATCTGGGATCCAGAAATACCATTTTGTCTACCTTATTACCTTCAACATATCACTATGAAAAATAAAGCCATGTATATTCCCTTCAGTTCCTTTAGTTACATTTCTTTTAGCTCTTTAGCAGTAATAAAATAGCCAATATTTGGTGCTTGTATATTATGTGGGCAGGCACCTCACTGAGAACCTTCCATGGGTTTAAAACTATCACCGTTCCCCCCATGGAATCAATGCCTTTGCTATTCATAAATGGGCAGCTAGAAATGCAGAGACGTCACATAATTTCTGCAAAGCTATACAGCTCACAAACGGCTGTAACAGATTTCAACTCAGCCATAATGACATAATGACTTTAGAACAGAAGCTTTTCATTACTTTGCCCTAGAATTAATATCACACTTGGGAATATTGCATAGATTTCAAAACGGCTAAAGCATTAGCTCTCACCAGCAGTGACGTGAGATACATACAAACTCAATAACAAGAGATACTATAGCAGCTTTGGGAAAATCCAGAAAGTATTGGGGATTGGACACATGTGCTTTATTGATTTAAAGTCACTACTATCCCTCTGCCATTTCTTCCTAACTCATTGAAACTTTGCATTCCCTTATGACCATAGTCATCTCTCACGACTACTCATTGAATTTAGTCTTTCCAGGAAGATAAGTAGTAAAAAGATTCATGCAATAAAATTATCCAATTTAACATTAAAAGTTTTGATGCTCTTTACATTTATTTTATAGTTGATGATGTTTATTTTTATTTTAGATTAAAGGATTTCAGTTCTCATATTCTTCTTTTTCAGTTCTTGGGGTCTTTAGCAACAGTCATCTGGCCTGCAAAGAATTTCATGTTTTCTTGTTTTTTCATTTTGTTTTGATCTAAAGTTTCTTTGCTTTTTCATAATCCTTCCTACTTAATGTTTAACAAGTCCTTGGCATTAAAATATCAATAAGTTGGTTCACTAATTTGACAAGTCATTTGATTGAACTTTGGATTTGGGATTCTTTTCAATCTGAACCTTTCCAAAAGTTGTATTTTCACATTGTCTTTAATTGCTATTTCAGATTTTATGGACTCTAATATAGTTAATTCTTGCTCATTTTAATATCCAACATGAGAAATTATGTAAAAAGTTTAAAAATTATCTTTTTTTGTCTTCAAGTATTCAAAATAAGACTTAGGTCTGAATTTTGAGAAGTTAATGAGTGGTGGTAGCCTAACCTTAGGAGAAGGATGCAAAAGGATTGCAAGTTCCATATCATAAAAATAAAAAGCAGAAAGGTGAAGAAAGAAGGAGATGAGGAAGAAGAGAAAATACAATTATGAATAAAGTTTCAAAGTGTTATTTTCTTTAGCAGTATTTAAGTGATGAACCTTAATCACCATAGTTTCTCTTGCTGTGCTGGGATCCCTATGGTCTGATTGACTCTTCCCTCTGACAGTTGTTTGAGCATCTGAGATTGGCTGTGCAATGCTGTACTGTCTCTTTCTAACCACAGCATTCTGTAGGTAAGTCTACTCTGCTTCCTGTCTCCCTTGGTCCAGAGCAATCAATCAGTACCAGCATCGTCTCTGCCCACTGTTAAGGGAAAAGACTGTAGGATCCTTTCAGCTGTAGCAACATCCTTCTAGTTGGCACTTATTAACTTCAAGTGATACTGTCTCTGAAACATCAAGAAACTATTATTTTCTTACCTAGTCTTCCAATCCAATGAAGAGTATGACTGATTAAATTTTTTTTCTGTTAGATTCCCTTTTGTCCTGCCTTACACAGTATTAGTTCATGCTGTTCTTATCTTTGATGTTTACTGTTCAAATATTCTCCTTTCAAATTTTCTTCTTATACCTTCATTTCATTTGCCTTCTGTTCAGTTGTTAGATTGCTGCATCTAGAAGGTAAATCTTAAAATCTCAATGGTTTAATAAAGAAAGGAATATTTTTGTGTATCACATAAGCAGAAACATTAAGAGATTCTTAGTTATCAGTTTTGTTCTATTTTCAGACAAGAGGAAGACTTTAAAACACCCAGTGAAGACACAAGGCTTATTCATTTGCCCAAGAATCATAACATTATCATCACCTCACCTAGACAGGATGCTAGAGCCCTGCTATAGGATCATCATGACCTTCATCTTTTTCTGTTCCAACAGCTTAGCATAAGACATAGTCATCTATATTCTGTGGTTTTATTTACTCATGGCTACATGGAGAAGGGTACAGGGTAAATTTTATTGACTTTCCACAATCATTTTATACAAGACTGCAGCTTTCCAAGTAGTTCACTAATATATAAACATTATATACTAAACATTGACAATGCGGTAAGTCTCCCTCTTGCAGAAGCAGCACTTGTAGGGGTGGCTGTGTGTTATCGTGCTACTATGAATTGCTGAGAGAAACTCATCAACATCCAGGTTGTCAGTCTCTAGTGAATTCATCTTTGAGGAGGAACTTGCTCTCTGCAGCATCTTCAGAAGAGTTTTATCAATGGGCTTGTACTGAGAGCTTGTAGTATGAGGCACTGTGTGCTTCATACAGCACTCTTGTCAATCATTTTATCATACCACATAGTAGTTGAGTAGAACAATGATAAATTGAAGCAAGAAATAAGGAATTTCTATAAATCAAAGTCCAGTTAATAACTGCTTAAAGAAAAGTGTTTAAGTTGGCAGCCTTGGTGCATCTGAGCTGAATGATGACAATTTTTCAAAAGAAAGCAGCTAGGGAAATTTTCACTTTTTGAAGTTCCACTCTTTCCGTATGTACACCGAGGTTCTAAGCTCTGTTATTCTCTCTGACAGTTTTACTTTTCTGGTATTCTTCCCTGTGCTGAGGTTCTTCTTCTTCCTTCTTGTGATTGCTCGAGAAGTGTCAAGGCCCTCTCTCATCATTGCCAGAACTTCTGCTTAGCATGCACAATTAATTTTTGATGTTGGTGTCCTTGTGGCAGTGGAAACATGACTGGCCCTGCCTTACCTTTCCTCTGAGCTGTGCTTCCATTCTCCAAGGTCAGCGTACATGACAGCCTGCTCTTGATGTGAAAGCTACTTCAGGAGGGAATTCTTGCTCTGTGGGAAGGTTTTAATATACCTATCATCATCTGCTGTGATGCTACCACATTAGCCATACTTTTAATCCAATAGCCTATTAATGCTTGACACTTGTTGTATATACCAAGGACAATAAACATGTCTATATCTCTTGTCTGAGAATTTTTTTCTAATGCATAAATTTACCCATCAACATATAAAATTACCCATTTTAAGCAGATTTCCTTATGTGCAAATCAACTACAATCTGTTTTGTCCAACTAGTTCCCCTAACATATTCCACTATAAAGTCATCATGGAATCCTTTTGGAGTAATATCATTTATTTATTTATCTTAATATCTATAACCCCAAATTATTCACTTGAATTATGATACATCATTCATCATGGGATGATTAATTATGGTTATACCTATTCATTAGAATTTCAAACACTGTCATTCTAATGCACTCTCTCTAATTAGCCTCACTGACTAGTCTCCCTGGTTAATTTTATTCCAAATGAAGATCAATCCAAATATGATCAAACTTTTTCACAAATAGTATTTACCTTTGAAAGAAAATAATGAGTATTTGGACAAGAATTATTTGAAAGTTGCTTTGTTTTTATGAAAAACTGTAATTTGCCTACATGTTAATTCTCAAAAAAAAGTTTATGCTACATTGTGTCAAAGTCATTAGCTGGGTTTCTCAGTGGCTTAAGGAGACAGCTCAAGTGGTAAAATGTTTGCTAGGCTGCAGGAAGACATGAATTTGGATCCTCAACAGTCATGTAAGAGCTAAACACAGTGATATGTGTCTGAAATCCCGTACTGGGGAGATGGAGACTGCAGACTCTCTAAGACATGCTGGCCAGTCAATGAAGCTAAACTGGCGAACTCGAGGTTCAGTGAGAGACTCCATCCCAAAAGATTATACAGAGAGTAATTGAGAAGATATCCGACATCGACCTCTGGTCTCCATACACTTGTAAGAACTACATACTCATTCTTATTTGCACATGTGCACACAAGCACATACACACACACGTCTCTTGCTATTAGGACAGATTGTTAAGGGAACTCTGGCCCTTCATTCTATGCTATCTTTTCTCTATGCCAGTTGAGCTCTTGGCATTGTCTGGGGACATTGACCAATTAAACTTGGTTACATGCTAGGCAAACAGCCAGGTACTGGAACCAGATTACTAGGGATTCCAGTGGGGACAATGGATGTTACTCTGTCACCATGGGCACTGTGGCGTGGAGAATGGATGTTCATATTGTAGTCATTGCTTTGGCCTCTTCACCTTGGAAAGCACAGACTAAACTATAGGTCACACTAGACTCTGAGAATAACCTTCTTACTTTCACCATTGGAACAATTCGATGGAACAGAATTCATATAGAAAAAGAACCGTTCAGATCTAAGCGCTGAGTTCATAAGACCCTGTACTACTAAACAAGATTGTCTGTACCTTGACCTTGATTAGTCCATTGTCTTTGTTTCCATAACATTAAGACTTATTTGCAAGAGTTTGGTTTAGGATATAAGACTTTGGGTCTTCAGAGGGTCTCTTGCCTTAGTAAGTCTAACTGTGGGCAGCAATGAGATTTTATAAAGGAAGTCACTTAAAAATGGCATGTGGTGACATGGAAATAGAGCAGCTTGGGGATCAAAAGACGAGAGTGGGTCTTGACTCTGTCCATAGCTCACCAGGTAATCATTTGTCTCTTGTCTGTGCTTTGGGCAAATGCTAAGCTGCCATGAGATTGTCCCCAGGAACCCTTCATTCTCTGACAGTCTGTGATTTTCAAGTCATGGAGATGTTTGTTCTAGCAGCAGGGGACCATGTCTAGGATGACTATGTGTTTTGTTCCCTTAATGGGGACCTAGGCAGCAACTCCATTTGGCATCAGCTGGGTTATGTCAGCACAATGGATTTGATTGGCTGAGTCTCAAAAGTAGACCCCAGAGAGAGAGAGAAAGATTGATTCTGACAGGGAAACAATTAAAGGGGAAATTGGTGCCTTGCGAGGTAAGACATCTGTGCGCTTGTGATGCCCTTGGTCAACTCTTCAGTATACTGTGTGTTTTCATGAGAGTGGACAGAAGTGCCCTAGGTTAAGACCATTCAGAAAAAAAAGTGGTATGTCCAGATTCCATGCATGCAGAAAATTTAAAATCTGTTTTCATTTTTGAAAACTTCCACTAGCAAAAATGACTAGCTCTTTATACTTCACTACACTCAAAGCCAAGTAATTTGTTGGAAAATTAGTCAAAACCTAATTTTAATGTTATGCAAATACACCAGAGGCTCGAAGCCACTGGCAAATGTTCCTCCCACTTTACTCCACCACCTACTGCCAACATTTGCTCTCGTGTTTGGTCCGTTTGCTCTGTCTTTTTTTCATATTTTCTCCTTTAATATGTCCCCACATTTGTTTTACTCTTTAAATATATGCACATTTCCATGCTTCTTCCCATCATCAGCCTTATATTCATGAATGTGGCACCAAGAGTTTTTCCAAGAGGCTAATGATGGAGTAAATGAACACCAGGCCTTTTGGTGGACACCTGCCAACACTAAACTCAGCCCCTGGCGTCTCCGTGTGGCAGAAGGTGCTGTCTTAGCTGTATTTCAGCCTGTCCACCAGTTTCAACCAGGCTTATATTTGCTGATGTAAGAGTCTTTCATCAACCCCTCTTAACTAACTCTTAACATTTCATCTCCTAAGTATAGCAGGGCTTCTCTCTGCTTTTTCCTCAGGATGTGCAGAAATCCTAGGTCTTTACCATGCTCCACACATGACTGCTTTTTGCTCTTGTTCCTCTGCATCTAGTGTCCTCAGCCAATTTATGGCCAGTCACGTCATTAACTCTACACTTGATCTTAGCCAAAAAACCGAGGAAGAATGTGCACATTAGTTGTAAAGAGCAATTAGTCAGAACATTTGGGCCAGTGCATTTTTGCTTTTGGATACTGTAGTTGTCCTTTTACATGGGCAAAGTCCTTCTTATTTTTATAACTGTGCTAAAATACAAATAACTTGGTAGTTTTCACTTAAACCATTTTCAGGACGTAGTTCAGCAGCATTAAGTACAGAGAGTGGCAATTACCACCTTCCATTTCCAAAACGGTTTCATCTTTTCAAACTAAAACTCTGTACTTATTAAACACCAAATCTCTTTACCCCTGATTCCCTGAACACTTGGAAAATCAGCATTCTTTCCTTGTCTTTATGACTATGACTACTTGAAATATAAAATGATGTTGGAATTGCAGATTTGTTCTTTTGAGACTGAAATTGCTTTTCATAATTTCCTCAAGATTATTTCATGCAATAGTATGAATCAGAATTTACTCCCTTGAGAAGAATACAATTCTATTATGTACATATTTATTGGCTTAATAGTCCACTCATCTGTTAATGGACAGTGGGTTGCCCCCACTTTTTAGAACTATTAATGCTGCTACTATGAATAGAGTACACAATTTAAGTCCTTCTGAACTAAAAAAATATACTTTGAAATATCGACTTTGCCTTATGAATACATAGCATTATTGATGAAGGATATGCCTCAAAGCTACTTGAATGGATGCCTCATCCATATTTATTTCTTAAGAATCTCTGCCTTCATGGCTCCCTATTTTCTTTAATCTTTATTCTTCTGTCTTCTTCGGCTTTCCTAAAGCATCGGAAACTAATACAGTTGATGTTGCTGCTGCTTTCATGTTGCTGACATAAGAGTAAAGAAATTATGTGTCATCCAAACGAGCATAAAAGTACAGTATAAAAATGGTTGTGATGATTTCTTTGGTTTCTTTAAGGCAAATGCAGACGTTCACTTACCTTTGCTTATTATTATATATATATTCTCAAAAGAGAAATATATAAAAAATCCTGAACTCTTGACATTTTTACTCTGGAAAGGCTCATGGAGAACTACTGTTTCAACTCCTGTATTTTACAGTTGAAACATCTCAGTAACTTACATGATTTGTTTCTTTCATTCTATTCAGATATTTTTAGCACACCATGTTTAATACTCTAACAAAGAAAAACCATTCATACTTTTGTCCCTGCCCTTACAAAGCCTATTTTTGTTTTGAAAGGCAGAAAATCCAACTTTGAAAATGCAACAGATTGTGCCAAGTACAAAGAAAATATGAAGAGGAGAAAGAAGCATCCTCATACTCAGGGGCATATAAGCCAGTAGCAAGGTGTAACACATGCACATTGCGATGTTTGGGGAACCAGCAAGACAATGAAGTCCACTAGGGACCAATGGAGTTGAGAATCACAGCTGTCATGGGGGATTAAAGAGATTTCCTGACAGAGCTGGTACTTGTGGGAGGCCTCTAAGGACGTTTGGGCAGTCATCAGGCAGATAAGAAAATTGAGAGCAAGCATGATCGGAGGGGCAAGGCTTGAGGTAAAAGCTGCATGGGGGCTCAGCAGGGCACAAGCTGAAAGAAAACTGAAAGGACTGTCTCCATCGCGGCCTTCCTTACACTGCAGAGTTAGCTCCTGCTGCACTGTGGGATATTCACCCATAGGACCTGAGCAATAAAGACGTCTGCATGCCCAAATATGGTGAAGAGCAAAGGAGAGAACGACTATGGACTGCTTTCCATACCTGCAGTGTAGGGAAACTCTGTAAATGTTAACCACATGTCCTAGTTTCTTTTTGTCTTACCCGTGATAGAATATGCTGACAAAAGCAATTTAAGGGAGAAAGGTCGATTCTGACTCACAGTTTAAGTTATTCGGGCTCGTAGCTGAAGTTCCTTGAAGCAGCTGATCCCGTTGCACCCACAATCAAGAAGCAATGAGCAATGCGTGCATGCTGCTGTTTAGTTCCCTTCTCTAGTTATCCGGCCCAGTGTCTCATACTGAGCTTGATACTACACACGGTGAGCAAGCATTTTCACTTTAATGAAGATAACCCCCCACAGGAAGGTCCAGAAGCCCCTCCCAAGTGGTTCTAGATGCTGTCAAGTTGACAAGTCTAACCACCACATCATGTTAATAATTCTTGAATTGAAAAAAAATTTTCCAATATTTATTAAAGGAAGTTGAATAGACTGACTTCATTAGAAAGCAGATAGTCTTTAGGAATAGGGAATGGAAAGAATGTAAGAGCCAGAAGATAGAGAAAAGCGTTGTGAAATGCTATCATCCAAAAACGTCACAACTATGGTAATGAGAAGCCCACAGTAGAGTGATCACTGACACTTAACACACAGAGGGCCTATGTAGCCTATGATCTGTGATGAACTGGTGAGAAATCCATATAGGGCCTCACTGATGAATGATAGGCAACCCATAGGTTAGAAAGGGGGAACAAAATATCTACTTGTATGCACATGGCGGACCCTAGTGGGCTCTAAGAGAGGATCCAAACAACAGAGTCACATGAGAGCCACATGGTTGACCCCAGTGCACACAATACAACATTTAAAAAATATTTGAATACAGAAGACAGATTGGAAATGTGAGAAGGGAGAGAAATGGGGAAGAACAGAGGGAAGAATAAATGGAAGGTTTGCATATGTGTAGGATAATGTCAAAGAGCAAAATTTATCAGTAAAGGAGAGTAGAAAAACTACCATCAAAAAAGGAAAAAGATAGTCATTAGGGGACTACATATAAAAATAATTCACACCTAAACACTTAGCTGGAAGGATTGTGTGGCATGATTAGAATGAATGAAGGCAGGAGGCAGAATATATGTTAACATGTATGTTAGTTACTTTTGCATCATGAGAGAACAACTTGAAAGAAGGAAGACTCACGACTTCAGAGGGTACATCAGCTGATCCTTGGTCCTATTAATCTATGTCATCCTCAGTGGTGAGAATGAACACCAAGGCAGTGGAAACATATGGAAGAGAAGCTGCTGGGCTCATACTGGAAAGAAAGCAGATAGTTAGGAAAAGACTGAGGGCCAGGCCAAGGGTAACCTTGGAAGGCATGCCACCAGTAACCTACTTCTTCTAGTTAGGCCTCCTAAAATTTCCTGAACCCCCACGACATGTGCTGCCAAGTGAGCATAAGTCATCTGCACATGTCTGTGAGGGGCATTTCATATTTGTTCCATGACAGTTTGAACTTTTCATTTGTCACAAATGAAGTAATGAGAATCTCATATAACTGCCGTGTGGGCACAGCAGTTATAATCAGTAACTTAACTAGATATGCAGGAAGTAAAATGGAAAACGGGGCGAATGGCAGAACAGCACATTGCAAAACACAAAGATGAACATTTAACCCTGTGGATAGAGCTGAGGCTCACAGAGAATAAACTAGACTAAAAACAAGGCAATGCTGTTGGGGTCAAGTCTTCGGAATCTAAGAGACCAGGTAGGTATGCAGCCCACAATGGATAAAGTGCAATTGATGGTTAGATAAGAGGATGTCCAGGAAACAGGACATACACTTTCTAATTATGAAGTTCCTTATGAGTTTTAAAGCACAAATAGAAATGTTTTAGGTGCATGCATAGGAAAAGATTGGCAGCAGCCTTAAAAGAATAAAACCAGCAAGAGTAGATGATAATTGACTAGATAGTCCACAACAGGGACTCTTGTCATTTTTTTCCCTTTTATTTTAGCATCATGACCCTCATTATATTTGTAATTACAGAGGATGGTGTCAAAAAAGAGAGATCAACTCAAATACTTCCCAAAAGAAGAAAAGAGCTAGGCATGGTCCCAGGAGGAGATGAAAGCGAACGGAATTAAAATCCTAGTTGAAGTTTCATCTTAGAAAGAGACATACAACAAACATAACATCTCTAAGATTGAAGTCAGACTGCACAGACTGTATATACTTAGTGGCATATGAGAAATGTGATGGGCAAGAAACCCATGCCGTGCAGGGCAATGCGGAGGTGAGCAGGGCAGTTGGCTCTCACTCTGCCCTGAGTACTATACTGAGTGGTTTTTATTTCACTCATGCAATCACCAGTCAGGAAAGAATTTTTCAAATGAGGCCACTAAGACTCAAAGTGGACAGTAGGGAGAAGTGGCTTTCTCTTTGTTGAAGGTCCTATGATGAAGCTAGATGATGCCCCCAGTTATGCTGGATGTGGTAGAGACATACTGTGTGAAGGAGACACACTGTGTGAAGCGAAACTTTGAAACATTGGGGAAAAAACATCCCAGAACATCATGGGAACAATCTTAGAAATCAGGAAAAGACTATTGCAACAAAAATAAATATTATATATTTTATATAATTATTATAAATCTTTTGTCAATTTTCTATGGATGCTATAACAAGCTGAGTGTATAAATACAGAAATTTATTTTCTCAGGTTTCAAAGTCGTGTATCTAAAATCAAAATGTCAACAGAGCCACACTCATTCTGGACTCTGTACAGAAGAGTTTGGTCTTACTTATTCCAGCTCCTGTGACTACCAGCCTCCCTTGGCTTGTGGCTGCATCACTGCTGACTCTCTGCTTCCTTTGTCTTATCTGTTTGACTCAAACTCCCTCCATCTCTGCTATAAGGGTGCCTGTGAATGCACTGAGGTAGACTCTTGCAAATAATACAGGCTCTTTTTCTCACCAAGATGAGATTAATTCATAAGTTCTCGGGTTTTACCTCTGGGAATAATTTCCAAACACTTCTCATACAGCAGTTAGGACCAACAAACACTCTATCAGAAGAGATTTATGCCTATTTCAATTATAAGGAAAACCCATATTAATTCACATATACATGGAGGCTTAGTGTGATTAATCCATAATAATTTAGTGAAAAATAAAGCAGTTTCTTCTATCTAACAACTTCAGGATGAATGTTCTAATATATAACAGGCTAATTTGATAAGAATTAAAAAGGTCAGCAACCACATCTTAATGACTCTCTAGGAAATGATGTTAATTGCAATAATTATAAATAATTGAAGAAGTGTTTCCGAAAGCAAGAGAAGGTAAGCATGCCTCAGGTGTGTTTGATAAATTATGGTTTGGTGTCAGAACACTGAGTACCTTGTTTAATTTGGGTTGCAGTAGCTCATTTTGTTGTGATAACCAAAATAGTATATTTCAAATCACTTGTGAAAATATTTTAGCATACCATAAAATATTCAGTTCATAAATCTACATCTCCATGGTATGCATTTACAGTGTCAAGCAAATGCAATAATAAAGACCATGGCTAAAATAGCTGGTGAAGTTGCGATTTCTCTATCCTGAACAACATTGCGGTTCTTAATTAAGCAGCGAATTTTCAACACTGCTAACAACTAAATCCTTGTATTGGCTTTAGAACTGTGTAAAAGGGAAGCATATTTCTTTAAACATAGTGATTTTGTTACTCAAAATATCTGTGTCCTTGACACAGAGCACTTTCTATTCACCCAGATCACTGGACAAGGAAAGGCATAGTTTCCCCCCTTCATCTCCTGAACTGTGAATGTATATAGAGGTAGGTTTATTGCATTCTCGCTCTGTGACCAAGATGTGTTGTAAGGACTCTTAGACCGCTTTTGATGAACATTCCTTGACCTTTGGATGCCCCTCTTGCTTCTCACACAGGGCATACCCAGGATTTACTTAAGAAACACCCAACACTCATCTCTCAAGTCCAACCATCACATCTCTAAAATATTACTTTTTTTTTTTTTTTAGTTTCTAATCATTTGGCCTGAGTTAGGCCCGCTGCAGTATGACATTTTTCTCTAAAGTCTAGCCTGCTGCTATTTGAAAGTGCAAATGTCCCCTCTTGTCATCATTTTTGCTTCAAGATAAATGGTCCACATCTCTTTAGTCATCCTATATACATTTCATAAGCCCCAGTCCTCCTCCTCTGCTGCTGGCCATTTCTGTGTTAAAAGTTTGCTAATTCCCTGCCAAAGTGTGTTTTCTGCTGTCAAATCCCATGTCTTAGATGTCTTAGATTTGGCCAGAGGGCAGAGCCAGACCTCATCGTATTCAAAGCACAATGAGCTTCCTGAAACTCTTTGCATAGCCTTTCTCAATTCACAGTTATCTCACAGTTATCTATGCTTGCACATGGACTTGCTGTGTTTCCTTCTAATACTTGTACCTGACAACCTTCCATGTCCATTACTAAGGAGCATAGTAACTTATAGGAGGAGGAATGTTTGGTGCTATGACTTTTGTCAGAACTTTTAAGTAGGAAGGACAAGTTGAGAAAAGTTGCCAGTTGGGATTCATATATCAGAATTGTTCTCTTTAAAAGGATTTGTTCTGTGACAATTTCATTCTAGTTTTAGAATATATGTTGCCAGAGTGAGTGAACAGTATCATATGTGAATACATTCTGATTACTCTCCCATACATGTCTTACCTCCCTCCTGTTCTTGTCACCAGTTCTCCCTCCTCCAGGCCTCTTTCTCATGTTCATGTCTTCGTGTTTTGTTTTGTGAACCACTGAGTTGTTTTTTTTTTTTAACCAAGATTGCTTGGGGGACCTCGAGTGTTGAACTAGCCATTGGAGCCTGGTGGGCTCACCAGTCAGCACCTGGCTAAAGACCATGATTCCCTCCTCCAAGAATCCATTAGTAACCAACAGAGGAAGGTAGGGTCCCATGAGCCCCTCTTCAACCCATGACAGACTGTTGGCAGGTCCAGCCTTGTGCAGTGCTGATAAGCTCAGCCACTGAGAGATCACGATGGAAACCATGTCATGCCCAGGAGATGGCACCTTGCAGACCTTCTCCCTGTCTTCCAGCTCTTACCTTCTTTCTGTGATGTTCCCTGAGCCGCAGCTATTCCTTACTCTCTGCCCTGTGGATAGCTAAGAATCTCTGCATTCACCTGCATTCATTGGAATGAGCTTCCTCGCTGGTTAAAGCTGAGCATAGCACTTGTCTATGGGTATTGCAGTTACTTTTCCTTTTGCTGTGAGACAGTCCTTAGACTCAAGCAACTTAAAGGAAAGGAGATGGGGGGGTTGGCTTATGGTTCCAGAAGACAAGTAGTTCATTATACCTTGAATCCCACAGCAGAAGGCATGGCGGGAATCAGATGAAGGAGGTCAATTCAGGATACTGCAGCCATTAGAAGGCAGAAAGGCCAAGAGACCTAGAGGAACCATCTCTCCTTCCCCCCCTTTTAGTAAGGCTCTGCGCCAACCACTCAACCACTTCATTCACTAAGTTCCGCCTGTGAAAGTTGCCACAACCTTCCCAAGACATTCATACCAGCTAAGGATTCAAGCACGTGAACCTGTCGGGGACAACTCACATTCAAACCACAGCAGTGGTAGAAACATAGATGTTTAGAAGACAGTCAGACACCTTGTCAATTTGGAAAAACAACTACAGTAACTCCTCCCAGAACCTAGGACCTCCCAAGCATGGGTTTTTGAGTGGATATACAGTTCCAGGCCTGGGTTCTGTCTGTGGAGGAGGGAAGAATCAATAGTACATAGGTCATATAAAAGTAGACTAAAGGAAAGTGGGAATGAAGAGTTTGAGCAGAGATGGGGTGAGAAGCTGGGGGAGATAAGACACTGAGGGTTGCTTTACTAAAACGAAGTATATATGTGAAAGTTTAAAAATATGAACATTATTTATTTTATATGACTAAGACCAAATTCTTTTTTTTTCTAAAAAGACATCCCTGAGAAGCATTATGGAAAATGTGGTAGGTGGGTGTGAAGCACGATCTGGCATTCAGCATGATATTTTTTTTCCTTCTGTAGAAATGCCAAGGAGATGTTCTAGAAGAATCCTAAACAAACAGCCAAGTTCATTTATATACTTTTCTATATTTTTTCTTTTCCCAAAATTTTGAAGAGCATCATGAGAGGTTATTACAATAAGCACTTGATTCTTTCACATTTGAATTTATATATGATGATCCACAGGCAAGGTCCAAAGGGACCTTGCACAGCATACCATGAATTGCTTTGGAATTGTCATTGGCAATGGAAGTAAACTCATAAAGTAAATGGGCCCCATGTGTGTGGAGGTGATCTTGGTTAAGATTAACACTTGTGCTGTAGTGGCGGCCCTAGGCACATCTGGACTCTTGAGTGAGTCCTTTTATTTTTGTTTTGTTTTCAGTGAAGGGGATGGACCACAGAGGCTTTTATATGCTAGGCAAATAAATGCTTTACCACTGAGTCACATGCTCTCCTTGTATTTTTCACCTTGCCAAAATGTTTGTTAATTCTACAATACCTGGGTACCTTATATTAAAGCCAGAAATGTGAAGGAGTAAGAGACAATGTTCTTACACCCAGGTTATGTAGTTATTAGGACAAAACAAGCCTTACTAGATTTCCCATGCTCAATATCCCACGGAAAGGTTACAAACAAAAACTACTTGCTGCTACTTTGATACTTTTCAAGAAGTCATTGAACTCTTTCTATTGCTATTGTGCTATGCACATCATAGTAGAGTTGCTACTCAGGAATATTAACAAATAGTCCCAAGATCCACCAAAGTCAAGACACAGAATATAGTGTCCTGCCCCTGATAAGTACCCTCCTGTCCCTTGGAATCAATCTCACTAAGTCAGGGGAAAAAACATCAACCTAGCTTTAGCCTTTTCCAAAGTCTTAGATATAGCATTGTATATAGTTTTAGTTAGCACAAAAGTTATTAGTTTAGTTAGCACAGCAAGTAAGTAGCTTCATGATCTTGATTGCTTTTACTTCAGCAATGCTTTGACATAATGATAGTTTGTTCATTGTTTCCTGGTAAATGACATTTCTTTAGATGAATGTACCATGTTTGGCCAATTAAGCAGTGAAAGAACATTTGATTTGACCCGTTTAGGATCAAAATGGTCTCTTGGAGTATTTGTACACCGGATTCTTATGGGTCTATGGTTTCATTTGTCTAGAGAAAATGCCTAGAAGTTTGAGTGCTCTCCTGTCTGTATTTAACACTACAAAGAACTGGCAATTTGTTTTCATCATGACTATATCATTTTACATTCCCAACAATGAATGGGAGTTCTAGTTCTTCCACATCTTCACGAGAATTTGTACAGTCAAATCTTGTTTAATAGGCATGCAGTGGTATTTCACTGTAGTTCTAGTTGGTATTTTTCTAATTACTTATGTTCCACATATTTTCCAGTGTTTTGTCAATAGTGTATTTTCTCTGAGTAAGTATATGTTCAAGTCTCTTAGCTAATGAAAAATTAAGTTGTTTTATTATTAGTGAATCTTTAAAGTTTTTGGTATTATGGATATATTTATTATCTATCTTTCCTGATAAATATTTTACAAATGTTTTTCCCATATCTATGGCATGCCTTTCTGTATTCCTAACAGAAAACTCAATGTAGGGGAGTTTTTAACTTTGGAGCAGATTAGATTATTCATTTTTTCTTCTATAGGTTGTATTTTTAATTTCTAACATAGCATCTTTTATATAATATGTTTATATTATATAAATATAAGACCACGTCTTTTATATTTTCTTCTACAGGTCTTATATTTCTAAGAATTAAGTATGTGGTCGCAATCCATTTTAGTCAGTCAGTCATATAAAATTAAATGAAAAATATCTCCTTAGAACATGAGATAGTCTCTAAGATCACATCTAGATGGTAAAATAATGATGTAACTAGATAAAAATAAATTAAGTTTTTATGCTCAAATTTAGATATTAGTCATCAAACAGTGATGAAAAAAGATAAGGAATGGAACAACTTTATACTTTTTTTTCCTTTCCTCTCTTCTTATCTTTTATTTTGTTGAGATTTAGAACATTATAAATTTTTTCAAATAATTGTACTTGTTTATTTGAGACAGAGGAAAAGAAGATCGAGAGAATGTGAGTGAGTGGAGGTCAAAGGACAACTTTCAAAAGTCAATGCTTTCCATCCACCATGTGGGCTTCTGGGGTTCATCTAGGTTGCCAAGTTTGCAATCAGCTGTTTTACCCACTGAATCACTGAACAGAACATTTTAAACTCTAAACCCGAAATTCCCACAATAATATAGCATTTACTCCTATAGCATTTACTCCCCAAAGCCTGCTTCTCTATTCCTGGCATTCTGCTTGGACTGATAACACATTTCAGCAGATTTCATAGACAAAAGCTGTTTTCTCAAAAGTTAGTCACTTAGTCCTCCTTAAATCTGTAGATCTGTGGGTGGCTGAATATTGTCTCCACTTCTAAATATCCCCCCCACTTTTGTCTACATAGCCTAAATCTTTTCACACTTGGTATTGTCACTTTCAAAGTGATATTTACTTACCAATTATTTTATCACTTTTTTGGGGAACACTGCTTCTTGCATCTGATTTCAGAGAATTTCCCTTGGCACGAAATTCTTGTGTGAAGTATTTTCTGTATGTTTTTCTCTCGACAGTATTTATTGTGTATCTGGATCATTATTTTTGCCTCTAAATCTATCCTGAGATCTTCCTTTCTTTAGTCCCTTTTCCTGGGCTTTGATTTTCATCATTTCGTCAGCATACATTAATTGCACACAGTGATAGCTCTCATGAAATGTAATTTGATCATATTCACCCTCTTTCTTTCCTGTCCTCTCACTGACCCCCCTTCCTCTTCTGTCTAGTTCCCCATCTACTTCCATGACTCTTTTATTTGTGTGTGTGACACAATGAGTTTAACTACATCATTTATATGAGCATGAGAGCAAGAGTGAGAATTTTATCTATGTATCATCACACTGTTGTTTATCTACCTTGTTGTTCTATAACATTCTATTATTTAGTTTCTCAGCTTCTTTAGCTCTACAATCTGCATGCAAATATCATGGTCCAATAATTTTCTGTGTTTGACTTTTCTTCATGGAAGTTGTGTTAAGAGGTTCTACAGGACCTGGAATCTCATGGACAACTTCACTTGCATTTTATTATTTTTAAAACTAGATTTTTTGTGTGCTAAATTTTATTTTTCTTTCCTTTGCCTCCCCTATTTGTCCTTCCTTTTCTTCTTTCCCTCCCTCCCTCTTATTTTCCTGCTCTCCTCTCTCTCAGAATTGTCTTCTGTAAGCAGTTTTGCCACCTCCCATGATAACTGTCCTCACAGATAGTTCTTGGATTTGCTGATCCCAGCCTGAAAAATCACAGTAATTATATACGTATTTTCTCAAAAGTTCCAGGTTTTCAAATTATCTTCATAGTTTTTTATATTCCCATTTCTACTTATTGTTAAAGTACAGAACACTTATGCTTTCAAAGTCATTTATCTGTTATGTGTGCAAATTCTTGTTTTAATGCTTCACTTGGCTTGTTTAAGGTATGAAATAATACCACCAGCAATAGCAGATAGTTTGATATTTCCTTATGCAATATTTGTCCAATTACTTTCCACTATATTCATATAGATTATTATCTCCACAATAAAATGATAATAGTAGGGGATGCACTTATCCTGCTCCTAGTCTTAAATTAAATTTTAAATTTTCAGAGTCATACCATTTTTATCTTTATTTTTTGGTAAAGGGTTGCTATAATTGGTTGTCTCTGCATTTTTTTAAATGGGCAACAACTGTTAAGTTCTGACTTTTCAGTACATGATGAGATTATTTTTCTATTTTTATGATTTTAAGATAATTACATTGTTAATTATATCAAATACATGTGAAGCTGGGTTTTGGTTTCCTCTGAGGAACTAGAGAATATTTATATTTGTTATGATTTGTAAATGCAATTAAATCATTACACATAACTGAGTTTGTATATATGTATATATTATGTAACTGAATTTTATATATAATATTTATGTATATATAACTAAATTTGTTCCTTGAGAAAAAGTGATTTCTTAAATAAATCTCTTTTTATGATTAGTTTGGCCCTTTTGGAAAAGATTGCCTTCAAACATTTTCTTTTAAATCAGCCTTTAATTTCAAAGCTACTGTGTTTAACAGATTGCAAATATATTCATGTTTCATTTTTCTCCTCTTTTATGAGAGGTTACCACATTATTGGAACTAATATTTGTTTGAATTCTCAAAGCACTATTTTTAAAAGAAATGTGATTGTGAACCTATCCTTCATGATCTAAGGGTTATTATAGGCAATTTTGTTCTTTTATTGAAGCAGATAGATCTCTGACTTATAGTTCCAACAGTCAAGAGAAATTATACTTCCACACTGACAAAATCCTTAAAGTAAATCATACCTACACCAATTAACCAAACAAATAGATATCTTGCTATTTTAACCACATAAGCGTATTTCTGATTCTTAAAATTTGATTTTTGTGGGGCTGTGGATGCTTTGTTTTGCTCACATTCTGTAGAACAATGCCAATATTCATTCACTGTCCCAATACCCTAGAAGGTTTAGTTTTTGTCCTGAAATTTTCCTTTAATTTAATTATTAGCATGTACATTTCAGCAAGTCAATAGTAGTTAACCTCAAATTCTGCTTTGCATTTGCAAGTTTTTAACTTTATTCATTCATTTGTGTGTGTGTGTGTGTGTGTGTGTGTGTGTGTGTGTGTGTGAGTGTGTGTGTGTGTGTGTGTGTGAGAGAGAGAGAGAGAGAGAGGGCACATGTGTCCCTGTGGGGGATCAAGGATGACTTCAGAAATCATCCTAGATTGCTTCTATCTCCTTGCTTTGCTATGGGATTTCCCAGACTCTGGCCACCAGGGCTAGAAGTGTAGGTCTCTGCCATTTTTGCCTGGCTTTTTTACATGGGATCTAGGATCTGAACCTTTTGCTTGTAAGGCAGAGTCTTAACCCCTGAGCCATCTCTCCAGCCCAGTATTTGCAAATTTTATTGTGATTTATTTCATTTGTTCATAAGTCATGTGAACAAAGAAAGAAGTCTTCCTTAGACATGGAGAAAATCTGAGAAGTTTACCAGGAATAGCCTTTCCTTTTAAAGATATCTTTTAAATATATGCTACTTTTTCCCTCCCCCATACCCCATTTGTTCTTAGTACTAGGAAGTGAAGCTAAGATTGTACATTTTAGGCAAGCAATGAGCTGTGTCAGTAGCTCTCCTTTTCTGTATATATTAATATCAATCATTTCCTTCCAAAATGTGATGAAAGATACTTTAGTAAAGTATACCAGGCACAGGGTATATATCAGTCTAGAGACAGGTCATTCTTACCAGTACCAGTGAAAAAGTCTAAATCTGTAAACCCTGTCAAAAAGTGACATCATTTTATCAGTAAAGTTCAAAGTTCTTTTTTTTTTTTTAGGTTAAAACAGGGATTATTGAAAGCCAGAGAAAAGGGAAGAAACTCTTCAATGCTCAGTCTGAAAGGATCAAGGAGAAGTCATAGCCTGAAGGTAGGCAAGCACTACAGTAGTGAACTAGTTTAAAGTCAGAGAGAATGGGGGAGAAAGCCACCATAGCCACATGGTCAGAGCCACCATAAAGCCTGGCCTGAGAGTTGGGAGAGGAGAGAGAATGGGTGTGTTACAGGATTTTTGTCGAATTGCTTGTATTCTGGAGCCCAAGACTGAAACCCGAACATGTGTAGAGGATTAAACAGAGAAAGGAACTCCGGGACATGGAGTCCACTACAGGCAAGCGAAAGGTCTGATAGGGATATTTGGAGGGTTAGACAGGCCCAGGAAAAAAGTACATTTTCCTAGTTGACTAGTTTTAGTTCCTTTAAATTCTATAGGACTATTGGTGCCCCTGTGTCTCTTGGTCTCTTGGGGGCTCAGCTGAGTAGCCCAGCTGTTTCTTTTGAGGAACTTAACTCATCAACATTTGAGGAACTCATCTCCACACTCTTTCACAAACAAAGTGTTGTGGAAAGTTGTAGACCTTAACTAAATGGGGGATCTATAGGAACCATTTCTTATAGACTGTAGATGTGTTCCTGTACAATAACCCCAGCATTTGAGAGGTGGGCTTTCAGAATCTTCCCAGTCTGACTACTCTGTTCTAAGACTGCCTAGAAAAATCTCTTCTAGCTAAAATTCCTATTCTAAACTACCTAACGTAAATTATTCTCTAATTCCTCTCCCCCTTTTTCTTATGAGGACCTTGACAGCTGAGGGGGTGAGGGTTGACTAACAATTTGGCTTCTTCCAGCTGAATTGGGGGGAAAGCAGTAAATGGTTCTTACTTATGAGATACTGGGATGGTCTGGAGGTCTGGGATAGATTTTTTTTTGTTGATTTATCATTGAAGTTTTATGGATTTTAATTTATGTGGAAAATCACTTTAAACCTTAAAGAATGCATTTGTAAGATTCCTTTATATTTAGGATTTAAAGCAGTATCAAATAAAGAGAAATTTTTATTGTATGTGGAAAGAAACGGAAAAGAAATATAAATGACTCCCAGTGGGAAAGAAGGTAGCTAATTAAACCACAGCAATTCCATATTATGTAACTTAAAAAAAAATCTAGATTTGTGTTTACTGAGATTAAAAAGAGTTTTGTAGGGCTGGAGTGATAGCTCAGCAGTTAAAGAACTTGCTGTGTAAGCAAAAGGACTAAAGTTTGGATCCCTAGATCCCACAGAAAAAAAGCAGGGCAGGCTGGTGATTCAACTGTTAATTCCAGCCCCTGGAAGGCAGAGTCTTTCCTACCTAGAACAACCTGACTAGCCATATTAACCTTACATGCAAGTTCTGGGTTTAAATAGAGACCCAGCCTCAAAAATGTAACATGGAAGAATGATTGTGAATGATTCACATTATCAACCTTGGGGCTTCACATATATGTGTGCTTACATTCATATGTTTATATGTTCTTAAGGCAGGACTGGAGCAGCTATGCTGGGATGGGTCTCCAAGGGCTTTGGAATTCCTGAAGGCCATCCCCCACTGCTATCTTCCTGAAGGAACTGATTCCAATCCTCCCAAAGATGGCCAACTTCCCTATGAAAGGATTATGGAGAGGAGCACTCTGTATCCAACAAACGACTTGATCTCTACCCCACATGGGCCCAGGAGCAACTGGGTTGGGCCCCAATGGGAGTTAACCAATGAGAAAAAGCCAGTTTCCTGGGCTTGCCTAGGTGTATAAATATGCCTGATCCTGGCAGCCATCTTTGGCGCCCTAGCTCCTCTTGGCACTTGGAGTGCCATGAGCTCTTTTCCAGCTGCTTGTTTATTCCATGTTTGAGGTCCATGAGTTCTCTGGGTCACTTGACCCCCATGGCATGAGTGCCACGAGTCTGTTTCTAGCTGCCTGCCTCTCATGGATTCTATGAGTTCTCTGGGTGGAGTTCAAGCCTTTCTCTCCTCTAATAAACTCTACCTTAATCCTCTACACAAGTTCTGGTTTCAATATTTGACTCCTGAACACAAGAACCCTGTAACATTGGAAATATAGTTCCTGCAACATTTGGTAACCACGAAGAGATATTTGAAACAGAGAAAAGACTTCCTGCAACACTCTCACACATATAAACACACATCTACACATGGGCAGCCCTCCACATGCACATGAAAAATGAAAAAAAGTTTTATAAGAAGTGTTATCAAGTGAAAAGAAAACAGGTCAAAAGAAAGCACAGAATTTAGAATTCTGTTTATGCCAATCAGAGCAGTAGCTTCACTTTCGTGTCCACACATAATCATGTGTGCATATAAATCTACCAGATTAAATCCTGAGAGGATTCAGGCAATGCCATTTACAGAGTTCATCTCTGATAGAGGGCACGGGCCAAGGAAAACTTCTCATGTATTCTCCTCGGATCTGTATTACTTGAAACTTAACAGAAAGCATTGTCATGTATTGCAGATATAATTAGAAAGATAACCATAGAAAAGAGTAAAGCCATTATCTGTTAACTATATACTTAATAGGAATATTTGCACAATTATATAGTGATATTATTGAGAGATTGCCTGCCTTGAGGGAAAATGTTTTCGACATTTTGGTTTATTTTTAAACCACAAAAATCACATATGCTCAGGCAAACAATATGTTAATTAGCATATGAATAATGACTAGCATATTAGTACATACCTTCAACCCAGCATTTGAGAGCCAGGATAGGAGGTTCAGGAGTTCTAGGACAGCTTGGGTTACACAGTGACTATATGAGGTATACTTTGTGCAAATACTTCATCTAGATCATTTTGTGTTGAAAGCATAGAAAATACTACTATGTTAGACATTTTCCATTTTCAAGTTACAGAGAATGTTCTTGTTAATAGAAGTTCCCATGTTGAGCAATAGATCCTTTGAACTTATGATGCTCTTGGTGTTTGGCTTTTTGGATATTTAGCTAGGAGTGTTTGAAACTCAGAGTTGAGTATCTTATAAAGCAAGCAGTTTGACTCATTCTTCTCAAAGTTTTTAGATGATTTGCAAATGACTGCCTCATATTTCCTCCAAATCTCTTTTATACATTTTCATCATGAAATCTAATAGCACAGATAATCAGTCATCAAACTATAGGATTTAGAATTCTTAAAATGCAAATATTCATATTTATGAAGCATGATTCCAAGCTCAATATTTTCTGACTAGTCTTCTTATTTTTATTATGTATTTATTTATTTGTGTGTAAAATATGTGCAGGATTGTGTGCATGTGTGTATGCACGTTCACATGCCTATGAGCATGCATATGTGTGTCCATATATTAGTTGCCACCAGGTACTTTCTTTGGTCCCTCTTCACTTTTATTATTAAGGCAGCTCCTCTCAGTTAAACCCAGAGATCACCAATTGGTTAGGCTAGCTGGCAGGTTTTCCCTGGGGATTCCCAAGTGCGGCAATTAAAGACTTTTAATGCTTACAGAAATCTGAACTTTTGCCTTCATGCTTGCAGGATAAATACCTTATCCACTGAACCAGCTCCTCAGCTTTAAACACTTCGTACACAAAAACAAATACTTATACAACAACTTTTATTCAATTGACCCATCTCATGAGTGTCTAGCAACAGAGAAAAACATCTATTTTTTCTCAGTCTGATGATCTCAGACCCTTTACCTGAGCCAACCTTTTTGTTAAATCCCTAGTGTCTAATAGAAACATATCTGAAGCTGCCATACATACAGTGAGGTTGCATTAAAATATTAAGAACTGTCTTAATCTGATGACTTGATATTGAAATCAATTGGAAAATCAAGTGAAGAGGCAGGATTTATTGGCAGTTATCACTCTGAGAAAGGAGAAATAGATATGGATATCATTAAGAATACAATTACCTGGGGCTGGAGAGGTGGCTCAGGGGTTAAGCCTCTGCCTTGCAGGCAGAAGGTCCTGAGTTTGGATCCTAGACCCCATGTATAGACGCCAGGCGGAAGCGTGGGAGGCCTGTGTTTCTGGTCCTGGTAGGGCGGAGCCTGTGAATCCCAGGGTAGAGTAAACAAGGAGGTGGTGGAGGGGGTCCATGGTGGTTCCCGAATTCATCCGTGGTTCTAAACATGCATATATACATACACACACATACATACACACACGCACACACACATACACACACAATTGAATAAATATTAATAAAAAAAGAATATAGTCACCTATCCGCATCACCACAAGTTCACATAAGGAGAGAGACCTACATAAGCTTAAACAATCCATCACAGAAGATTCAAGAAAAATAAGGTCACAACAACATAATAAATGATGGATTCTGTAATGAGAAAAGACTATCTAGCTGAGTGAGCGGCTTAGTGGAGAATATATAGAAAAAGCTACAAGTATAGACTATATATACATATATATCCTTTATTTTGTGATAGTTCTTACTGTTTTCCAGTAGTACTTATTCTTTCAATCAATACTTAATAAGTATTCTCTTTTTGCCAGGTACTAAGCTAAGCACATGAACATTCATTGGTGAATAAAAACAGGTGCATCAGGCTTGCCTCCCATTTGCTTTGCCATTAAACCTAGCCCTAATTCTTATCATCATGATGCCCACCTCTGCAAATAACCAAGGGCGGGCTACAAGATTAAATTAATCATACCAGCCATTGTTCTGTGCAAAAGGAACAGAGAAGAGCACTCTTTCCCTTCCCAGCACTTCCCAACCTGGGAGAGAGGCCTACAGCTGTCACTTCTGTAGGCCAAGATGGGAGCACTTGAGAAAGAAGGAAAAGGAAACATCCTGCTCCTCTTCTGTCCCTCCTTTATCTTTCCATCTTCCTGAAAATGATCTACTTACGATCTTGACTAAGGAACCTCTTGCACAAACAGAGCATTGGCTCATAGTGCTGCTTTCTGATCTGTAACTTAAGGAATGTCAGTGAATGCTTTTTATATAAATTTACTTTATGTATGTGAGTGTGTATGTGGAGGATAAAGAGTGACTTCTGAAATCATCCTAGATTTCCTCTATCTCCTTTTTGCTTGTGTCATAGTTAGGCACAGGTGTCAACTTGATGGTTGAGGGTTTGAGCTCTGGGCACATTTATGGAGAATTAGTGGTTGAGTTAAGCCCAGAGCAAACCTGCAGGAGATTGTCTAGCTGATGGGAAAGGCCCATCTTATGGTGGGTGGGACTAGGCCCTGAACAGGTGAATAAAATACTGAGAGCTGGTTGAGGAAGGCTGCATCCTTCTGTTCACTTGGCCAGACATACTGGAAAGTAAGGATTGTCCATCTCCCAGCTACTATGTGGTGATGGTGTGGCCAGTTCCCTTGGCCCTGGTGTTGGTGCGTGCTCTCCCGTCAAGCTGGACTGAGAACTGTAACCAGGAATCAGTAAGAAAGAATAAACCCTTGTTCCTTTAAGCCATTTGTTGGTCATTTATCAGCAAATATGCAGGTGAACTGCAATAGCTTGGCTCTGGGGTTTGCCAGACTCTGCCTACCATGGTGAAAAGTACAGACTGTCTCTATTTCTGACTGGTGTTTTTACATGGGACCTGGGATCTGAGCTCAGGACCTCCGGCTTTTGAGGCAGAGTCTTAACCCCTGAGCCATCTCTCCAGCCCCAGTGAATGTTTGTAATGACAGCCATAATCGCTTTCCATTGCTGTGGTGTTTAGTTATAGAATCCAACTTGACAGTCAAAGGTTGCGCCTTGCAGCACATCTATGAAGAGTTTTTAAGGCAAGCGCTGAGCAAGACTATGGGAGATTGTCTAACTGACATGGGAAGCACCAGTCTATAGTAACTGAGACTATTCCCTGAACAGGCAGATAAGCTGGAGAGAGCTGCCTTAGTTTCTCAGTCAACTGGCAAGCGAGAAAGTATGTTCTTCTCTCGGCTCTTTCTGAGGATATGGTGTGACCAGAGAGTCCTGGGCTCCTGTTATTGGCTTGAATGACTGTCCATGAATGCCATCCCTGAAGAACAAAGATGACAGCAACAACATGAGAGGAAAATATTCAGAGTCCTTTTGAGAAGGAAACCATTGCCAGCAAATTTCATGAACGCAGACATTTATAAACACTGGAGCTACAGCTCAGTGGTAGACTGCTTCCTTTGAATTGTCAAGGCCTTCAAGTGTAATACCCTGTGCTGATGAAAATAATGTAGATTTAAAATTTTTTACATGTGCTAGTATGTGTGATATGTTCATATGTACATGTTCACATGTATGTGTGCAGGTGCATATAAATGCATGTTTGAAGATTCAAATTTTATGCTGGACATCTTCCACTAACTTCCACTTTGATTATTAAGGAAGAGTCTTCCCCATTGAATCAGATCTCACCAATCAGTCTGGCTAGCCAACTTAGCCTGGGGATTCCCTATCTTTGCCTCCTAAGTACTGGGATTACACGAGGATGACATGCCTGGCTTTTATTAGGTTCAGAGATTGGAACTCTGGTCCTCAGATCTCATTTCGGATGCAAGTACTTTATCCACTGAGCCATCTGTCTAACCCAAGGAACCTTAACCTTTTTCATGAAAGAATATGGATTTTTGTCTCCTCTCATTGTTGAACTACTAGTGTTTATTTCTTCACTAGGCATTAGCGACAAGCCAAGAACCATATTGGGTTCTCCAGAAATGCCAGAAACTCTCCCCCCTCCCTCCCCCGCAACACTAGAAAGCTTCCTTAAGCTATCTTGCTGCTTCTTTTCAGAAAATCTGTTAGTCTGACCTGCATTTCAGTTCCTAGAATTGACTGTTTAATGGGTTTGATGCTCTTGGGAGTGATGCATGCTCAGAATTCCCAGAGATGGATAAATACTTTGAATCAAATTGCTAAGAATAAGAACAATTGCAGGGACTGGAGAGGTGGCTCAGAGGTTAAGCCTCCGCCTTGCAGCGGAAGGTCCTGAGTTCGGATCCCAGATCCCACATACAGACACCAGGCGAAAGCGGGGGCAGGCCTGCGCTTCTGGTCCTGGTAGGGCGGAGCCTGTGAATCCCGGGGCAGAAGGAGGTGGAGGCGTCCATGGTGGTTCGCAGGTTCATCCGTGGTTCTACAGACACACACACACAGAGACGCGCGCGCATATACACACGCACATGCGCACAGTTGAATTAATAATAGAACAAATTGCTGAGAATAAGAAAGAATTCACGTGGATCATATTTTAAAGTTTTGTTTATTTACTTGACAGGTGTGAGAGAGAGAGAAAGAAAAAGAGAAGGAAAGAGAAAGAAAGAGAGAGAGACAGAGAGCGAGAGAGAATGTGATACAGGTAGAGGACAGAGGATTACTTTTAAGGAGTGAATTTTGTATTTCTACCAGGGATCAAACTCAGATTGCCAGATTTATGAGCAACCTTACCCTTAAGCAACTTGACAGCTCCATGCACGAATCACTTGTTATTAAGTGTAAGAAAATAAAATTCATTATTTAGAGATGATTATGTAAATTTCTAGGTCCTAGCATGTCTACTAAAGGCCTTCCAGATGCACCTTTACAGGAAGAATAGTGCAGAGTAAAATCAGTCTCTCAAGCCTCTATGTCAGTGCCCTGATTCACACCTGATGTATCTCTGCCCTCAAGTCTCAGTCACCTCTCTAAAGCTCTGTCCCTTAATACTATTACAATGGCATCAAATCATAATATATGTTAGGGACCTTTCTTAGACCATGTCATAAGGGAATATATTACATATGGCTTGATTGATTTAAAAGGTACACACTAATTCCTTTTTAAAATTATTCACACGATTTTTATAATAGGGAAATCAGTTCTGTTAGCCCTCTGAAATACACTCAAGATGTAGTTACTTCCATTGTGCAAATGAAAAACCTAAAAAAGAAAATGACCAATGCTGCTTAGCCTTGCTGCTTCAAACATTCCCACAGTGATTAGAGGATAACGAGTTCAAATGAATGTGGCTTCTCTCATTATTTAGAAGAGCAAATCTTTGATTGACCCTGATTGTGAATAAAAAAAAAAGACAAGTCTTTCCCAACAAACAATATCGGCTTACCAAACTGATTTCTTAATGTTTCTCTCACCTCTCTGAGGATATGAAAATGGTTCCAAAGGTGATGCTAATTCACTGCAGAAAGCATGCGAGGGAGCAAAGCAGGGCCAATACAGTTCTCCACGAATGATCAGCACAGCATCCATCCACGCTGACCTCAGAAACTGGCTAGACAGGACTTTCTGATGTGTCCAATAGTTTGGTCTCATTAAAAACACAGGCATTGTGACTATAGTCAAATGAGATCAGAGACAAACAGTTGGAAACGTAACACTGCAGAGCGACTGTGCTTTCCAATTATTTCTAATGAGTGTTCTTTGTCAGGACAAAGAGTTAGGCAGCCCGGACTGTCATGAACAGTCATGAACAGAAGAGAGGCAAGACGCAGAAGGGAAGATTTTCTGTGAGACCCCTTGAGGCAGGGGGTGTTATGTGAGACTGTAGGCATCTTTTATCTCCTGAAAACTTCATATACTTTGCAATTCTTCTCTCCTCGGAATCTATTATAGCTTCTCATTAATGGCTATTCACATTAGACAATAAATCATGAGAAATACAATAACAATTGTATTTCTCCTCCCTGACAAGGCAGTTAGAGAGACCAGTCATGGCGATGCATATCTATAATCTAGCATGGAGAGGCGGAAGCAGGGGTTCAAGAGACATGCCAGCCTCAGCTATGCAGCTAATCGAAGCTCAGCCTGGACTACATGAGAGGCCAGCTCAAAAACAAACAAACAAAATTAATCAAAAGTAGAAATCCAAGAGTATATAAGTTTGAGAATATGGTTGGTAACAGCATGAATCACTGTAGTGCTTAGTTATAAGTATTTTAGATCTAATTTACAACACACTTGGTTTAATCTCTTACTTTCTCTGGAGCTGAGCTATAGAAGCTAAATAGGATTTTTGTGATTTTTAGCTGTCTTCTATTTAAAGAAATGTTAATTAACTGACACATCAAAATGATTCCTCAAGGGGCTGGAGAGGTGGCTCAGGAGTTAAGCCTCTGCCTTGCAGGCAGAAGGTCCTGAGTTTGGATCCTAGACCCCATGTATAGATGCCAGGCAGAAGCGGGGGTGGCCTGGGTTTCTGGTCCTGGTAGGGCGGAGCCTGTGAATCCTGGGGCAGAGTAAACAAGAGGAGGTGGAGGCGGTCCATGGTGGTTCCTGAATTTGTCCGTAGTTCTACACACACACACACACACACACACACACACACACATACATACACACACATACATGCACAATTGAATAAATAATAAATAATTAAAAAAATTTAAAAAATGATCCCTCAAAGAATTCCATTCTCTGGGAACTAAAAGCACATAAGCCTTCATTTTTACAACTGGGAAATTTGCCAAATCGGCAAAAGAAAAACTAAAAGAAAAAAACAAGAAAATGTATAAAAGAAAAATGAGGCCCAATATTTTTCAGCTTTATGAATTTATCCATGAGACTACTTCCTGCCTGGTGACTACAGACAGCACTCCAAGTTGTACACCCAACACCAGCCTTTTCCTGCTAAGAGAATGTCATTTCCATGGGAAGTGACATCATGCCCAGTATAATCTCTATTTCCCAGCAGCTGTTGGGGCCACTTTGAGCAATGAAATGCTGGCAGCGATCAGAACATGTTAGCATCTGCTTTTTTGCTCTTCCTGTCTTCTCTTCTCACCTGGAATGTGGATGTGGTAGCTGAGCAGCAGCCGTCCTGCATGGGCCAAATATGAGGCAGATGCCAAGAAGGGCAAGGCATCGGGCTAGGAGCCTGGGTGGTGATGAGATGGTACACTTTCAGGACAAGTCCTAATCTACTGCTACTACAAAACAGAAATCTGGAGTTATTTAAGATGCAAGTTATGCAGAATCCCACCAACTGAATGAATTCCTTACCAGGGGTGTGTGGGGGGGGTTGGGAGGAGAATAAGCCAATATAGTTACTTGGTAAGTCAGAAAGAGTGTGAAAACAGTATTTTCTATTAGTTATTTCCATTATACATATTGTGAAAGTTTGCTGTGCAGAAAAGAAAAGCACTTGCCCAGGCAGTCCTGGCTTCTCCATGTGGTGCCTGTCTGCCTCTGGTTTGCGGGTTTGTGCTGGGAGGTTTTCTGGATTGGTCCACACTGAGAAGTGAGTTGCTTTCATTTGTTTGCCACCACAGGCAAATTCTCCTCCAATAGCCTTAGAGTTCACATCTGTGTTGCAATGGTACAATTTCTTAAGCTCCTTCAAATTAGCATTAACACTCGGGACCCCAAAGTGTTTTGTTTTTATCATGTTGTGCTAAAACTAGAACATTCTGTGCTATCTTAAGTAAGCATCAGATTTTTATCTCACAAATAGCTCAAGACCTGTCCGAGACAAGGGATTTCTCTGCACTAAATTAGCAGCAATTGTCTTCAGTTGGTTAATTTGATACTGTACAACACTATGCTGTTCCCCTAGTTATAGGGATAGGTTCCCTTCCACGGAATTTTGCTAAGCACCTTCTGCTTTCCTCTATCCCACTAACTAGTTTTCAACTAAAAAGCATTGTAATAGACAGTTGTTCAATAAAGATGGCACTCAACAATGAGAATGGTAAGTTAATGGACTGAAAGGTTAATCATCATCTCTCTGTTTTCTATTTCTGCCCGTGAACCCAACACCAAACCCTCTTTCCTAAAAATTTTAATGAGATAAACAATTCCCTTGTAGAAAATAAAAGCTCTTAATTTCTGCTCTGATAGACATTTCCTATCTTTCATAAGGATATGTTAATCTATTCAATAATAATAATAATAATAATAGTAATGACAGGACAAAATACCAATACAGTCAATTTATTAAAAAAAGGAAATTTATTTTACCTTACTGGTTTTAGAACTTTCAGGTCATGGTTGATTGATGATGACGTTGCTTTGGGTCTATAGCTTGTTAGTACAACATAGTAGGAGTATGTGTTGGAGCAAACTCTCGGTTGTAGAAAAACAGAGAGAAAAGGAGGAAGGGCAGATTCTCAGTACCCCTTTTAGGGGCTCCTCCCTTACTTTCTCCCCACGGTGAGTCCTCACCTGTGAAAGAAGGCACTGCTTCTCAAAAGTCTACTCTGAGGACCAGGCATTTAACACGTGGACCTATGACATTCCAGATGTAAACAGTAACCAGGGTTATCAGTGAACTAAGAAGGGAAGAAAGGATTTTGGAAGCCTTCAGGGGAAGAGTTTTAACAAATGAGACAGGTAAGGAGTTATATATGCAATGAGTAGCTTGTAAAATTGGTGGGACTGCAGAAATTGGCAATGTGGCATCCCTAAGAAGGGAACTCCCTCAAGATAAAGATACTTGAGTCTCATTGGAAAATTCCAGCATCAAGTGTAGGAAAAACATTTGAATGCTTAGACCGGAAGGTAATATAAAAGTACTTAATAGTGGGTAGTATTTGAACTAACAATATGTCCATCAATACTCCTAGGGTTAAAAAGATACTGGAATCTTTGTACAATAGAGAAGGGCTCAAAGAAAAATAATCACTAAGATTACATTTCCTGTCTGTCCAAGGGTTGAAATCAAGGTTGAGTTAAAAATGTAGAGAGAAATGTGAGCATGCCTGCGTACCAGATGTCTTGAGCTGAAATCTTACCTACTACACTGTTTACAGATGAATTAAAGGATGTGTGAGCACAAATCTTGCAGTAATGATATATAGGTTCTCTAGGGCCCTGGTATATTTTTAGTTCTACTTGCTTTTCCTATTAGATGAATAGAGGGTCATTTTACCATAATCTAGAGTCGAGATTAATTGAAATTATCTGATCCTTTGTAAAAAAAGATCTTTAAAATATATCTAGTATAACTGAATGTGTATTGTACACTTGGAAGAAATGGTTATACTTGAACAAGATTATTCTTCACTGCTGGTGTTTTCTTGTTTTCTTAGGACTCAAAGTCCTGCATTCATTGTTTCTAGAATGGTCATTCTTAAAGTAAAACACTCCTGAGACTAACCATGCAGACTAACAAATGGGCAGTCATTGAAGTCGGCATATCAGAATATAGTATCCCATTCTGATAAAGCTGATTCTTAGGTAGCAAGATGCTGGAACTTATATGAGTTTTCTCGTTTGCTGGCAGGATTAGAAGCAAATACATTTATCATAAGATAGAATTAATCGTATAGTTGAGAAGTGAGTTTCGAGATGAAAGAAAAAGGGAAAATGAGAATAAAGTTGAGCCTGTTCTTGTTATTTTAAATTGGTTACACTAAATGAAGCAAAGTCAATTAATATAAAGCTGCTTTCGTTTGCATAAAGCAAGCTAATTGAATGAACAATGGGACAAGAGAGAGAAAAAAGGAAAATAATGTCCCCAAACTTAATTGACTCTGCAACACTATAACATATGTGTGTAAGTGCATAAATTGTTTCATTACAAGGAAGTCCTACTTAAGTATAACTCATTTTGGAGATAAAGTATTCTTATTAAGCTTCACTCCTAACAATTAGTAATTCACAAGTAATTCCATGGGAAATGAAATGAAATCTGATTTGGGACAAGCTCTCCCTGTTGACGTCCTAGAAAACATGCGTGTGGTGTATTTGCTCTGCGTTGGGGACACTGGCTTCTTTAGTCTCCAGACTGATATTCACCCCTCATCAGCCTCCCCCAGTCACTCCTTGGACACCACACTTTGCAGTGTCAAGGTGACATCTTTGAACTACAGAAACCAGTTTAACAACTGGAAAATCTGGGGGGAGGGAAGGAAACCATCAAAAACTCTTTCAGATATTTGCTTTCTACATTTTTGAGGCTTTCTAGTCCTTCTGGAATTTCCCTTGGCAATCTCTACAAACCATGACCAGCATTTCCTAGGTGAAAGTTCAAGCATGTGTGTGGCAAAAAGCCTAGTAAAATCATGTCATTCGAAACCAGTCTGTGAACACCTGGTACCTTAGAAACAAACCTGTTTCATCACTGAAATAATCTTATCACCATAGGTAAAATTAAAAGCTAAAAGCTGACAGAAATATTCTCGCAAGATCTGCAATGGATTTGTCCTATTGCATTTGTCCATGGGAAGGGGAAAGATTTCAAAAGACCCCATGTCTCCCAAAGAGACCCATGATAGTAAATGCTGATGAGGGAAAGGAAGATGGCTTCCCCAGTGGTGTGCCCACTGATGTATGATTCATGCTCCAGCGAGTACTCGGGCTCATGCCATCAAAGGCAACTCAGAGGAAACCTAGTGGGCCACACGTTTGAAAAGACATGAAAATAGGAGGGAGACTCATAGGAAAGAAAGGTTGCTAAAGGAAGAGGAGAGGGGATGAGATTGGGGATTAAGGTTTGAAAAATATCATGCATTCACTATATTCATGCATGAAACTCTAAAAGAATTTTTAAAAAGTTAAAAACTAGAGGAACTGGGGATGTAAGGGTCTGAGGTCAATCACTCCCCAATCCCCACCAGCAGTAAGAAAAAGAAAAAGAAAAGAAAAGAAAAGAAAAACGAGTTCTATAGCAGTCTTGTATTATAGTGTCTGACAAGAAAGTGAGGACAGAATATTAAACTTATTAGCACACAACCAACTACAGTTTTGGGAAATTATAAACTAAAGTCACACTAGAAGAAAATAATATGAAATATTTAACATGAAAGAAAGTCCTAAATGTTAAGCTAGAAGCTAGAGTATATTGAAATTTTCTTGAGTAAGTACATGAACTTCAGAAAGAATGCTCAGAAAATGTGGTAGGCAAATTTCACTGTATTAACCCTGTGAGGGTTTCATTTGCTTTGCTGTTTGTCATTATTTTTAAGAGAGAGAGAGAGAGAGAGAGAGAGAGAGAGTCAAAAATAGTTACTCCAGTGATTTCAGATTCCAGGTTTGTAGCTAGTTCTACCACATAAACGAAGAGGATTATTTTCCCTAAGGCTGAGTTAACTAGTGGGTTTTGGTGAGTGTGGTGTTAGTGTGTGTCTATGTATGGTGTGTGTGTGTGTGTGTGTGTGTGTGTGTGTGTGTGTGTGTGTGACAGAAACAACCCAAAAAAGCAGCAGGAATCCTGGAGTCATTCGGGACTGCCACATTCCTTGTGCCCATACAGAAGACTGGCCAGTGAGCTATGGTCACTGCCTCTCAATTTTCATCCTTTGAGTTGGAGGTTGATGATTAAGCTTACATGAATTATTCTCTTTGAAAAATGAAAAGGGCTCTAAATTATTCCATCTTGGCAACCACATCAAAGACAGAAAAATGCGGAACAGAAAGAAGCCCATGGTAATGTCTAAATCAAGTTTCTGTTTGGGGAGGTGGGAAAGACGCAGAGCAGGGCAGCAAGTCTCCTCCTATCTCAGTATACGCTTCCTCTTTTCTTAAGATATCATGTCTACTCCTAGCAAATTATTTTCATTTAATAACCATTAGTTTACTTGCCCATTCCTATATTCTAAATTCTTGAAATTCAGTTGATCAAGACAATCTAGAATAGGGGTAGCAATTTCAAAACTTCAAATGTTGCCCCACCTGAATTTTCTATTGGACAATTCTGTTTCAATCCTCTTTGTACAATAATTTGCAAATCCACATGTGAATGTACAACCATTGCAAATAGTAAACAGTATCATAAAAGGTAATTGGCATACGACCATTTTTTTAAGCTTCTGAGTGACCATTGGGGGTTTTATTTCTGGAACTTTAAATCTCTTTCTTTGAATTCAATGCTTACTTATAGGGGAATATTTAGTATTCAACGTAATATTCTTTTCCTCAAAAAGTTAGTTGAATGAGATTTTTGTTCCTCTCTGAAGTGTTCTTTCACCCTTCTGCTATAGCCTCCCCTCCTTTTTTAATAGCATATGAAAATAATGATCTCATCCTCTCAGGTTGATAACGCTACTGGTATACTTTTTATAACTTGAAAAGGCATCTGCTTATTGATATGGGAGTTAAAATTAACTGTAAGACAAGGGTTAGCAATTACATACCTCACCTTATCTTATGGAACAAAGTAGCAGATAGAAAGTACACAGAGCTGGTGACTGTTTTAGTCTCTGTCAGAGATCATCTGTGTTCCTTTGCCTTCTCTTTATATTTCACAGCTAAACAATAAAAAAAAACAAGTATTGCTGAATGAAGCCTTTCTAGATGGTACAAACGTCATTTAAATGGGGGAGAATATAAAAATCTTACAGTGAGGAGGCAATATTTAATTCACAGTCATAAAATGTAAAAATTACCAAGCTAATTCTCTTTGGGAGACAATGTATGTTTATCTCTTATATACACACTCCAACCATAATTTCTGTGGAGTTTAATTCTCTTTTAGAAATCACAAAAAAATGGTTAAACCGATTGGAGTTTCAGTTCTAAACAAGAATGATGATGAATTTGAGACCCTGCCATAATCTTAGTCAATTGCACTATTGCCTCTGAACTAATCTATAAAATAGCTTCTGTACAAATGAATAAGAAAGTAGTATATTTCATGTAGGGTCATCAACTTATGAATTACAGTTGCCAAGTGGCAGGTTACAGATAGTGATGAATTTTGTCATGAAATAAGGACAGTAGGATTTTGCCTCTTATTGTAATTGCTTATCTCTCTTCACCAACTGAATTATCATATCCCTAGAGGACCATACATTATTTTTAATCTCCATTTTTCAACCTCAGTATTGTTCATATTGCTGCACAGGCAGACTCTCTGGATTAGGGTTTATTGTTATCCAGATGATGCTCATTGCTGAAAGAAGGCAGATCTCATCATTTTTAGACTAAAAATGTTTACTATCACACTGCTCCTAATGTAAAAAATGCAGATGTTCTAGGGAGGGTTTGGGAATAGAGTCTAATCAGGATGGAACACATGGTGTTATCAGATACTAGCTACGAAGGAGCTCTTCATGGCCATGTCCCTGCAAGACCTCACCAGTGGCCTCTAGAGACTAGCACTGGCAGGAATATGAACAGATAAATGATATCAGCAAACCCTCAAGCAGGGTGGACTGCAAGAGTCTAAGGGATTCTAAAAAGAAAAGGTGGATGGATAATGGGACATAAATTTCATTAGATGATCAATTATGGTTTTGTCCAAGCTTCATCACCCGGCCTGAAAGAGTGTGTGTAGGATGCTGGCTTGATGCCCTTAGGGTAGAAGAAAGAAGAGCAGAACCTGAGTATAGGACAGAAGGAAGAAGAGATAACTTTTCCAAACCATCCCTGGTGCAAACGACCCCATAGCACAATTATTTGAGAAATACGTGTTTCTTGCACATTGTTGGAGTGACATTGAGCAAGGCTTTCTAAAGGCTCTTTAAAACTTAGATACACATGCTACCTTCAGTAACTAAAGATTTAGTAAAGGAGGCCAGGGCTGCCTTCAACGATCTGCTAAAAAGAGCCAGCTGTAATTACATTCTCCAGAGGGAGCTGGATTACTTCACGTTCAGAATGGAGACACCCCCCCCATAAGCTCTCCTGTCCTGGTGTTGAGCCTGCGTCCAACCTCATGATCCTCTAGCTCATGCTTTTCGCTGGAGTGAAGGACATGCAAAGTAGTTCCAAAGTTAAAAATATGCTGTCACTCTCATGCATAGCACCTACCAGGATCCATCCTGTATGGCTTTTCAGATAAGCCATCCTCTGTACTGTGGCCCAAGTGGCTAAAGCTCTGCACGATATGACCTTCCTTAAACACACATCTGTGCACATTCATGCTTGACCATATGCTCACAGACACACAAAGAATTTTCCATTTAATTCACATAGAATTTCTGGAAATGATGTTCCTTTCCACACTTTGCTGCATGATTTCAGTTTTTTCATGCCTGCTTCCAGGACCACTGTTAACTCTGTCATCCTTAATCCACACTATAGTCCTTGCTGCCCCACTTTTAGGATCAAGAATCAGCCACACAGCAGGCGAAACACGGCGCATCAAATACAAAGCATATCTATTTTCATTCCCTTACCTAAAATGCTCCGAGGGGGAAAAAAGCCAAATTCCTGCCTCTGACCTTTAAAACCGTGGTGCTTCTTTCTCCCTTCTTCTCCAGCCTCCTTTCGGGAATCCCTGCTTTCTTCTCTTCTGCACCCTACCCACTCTGGCATCCTTTGGGTTTCTTAGTTACTCAACTTGATGGGATATTGAGTACTCTGGTACATCCTAAATGTCCCAAATATTCTTTCTTCAGATGTGCTCACAATTCTTCCACTCACGAATGTCTCAGCAGAAATGCCAGCTCCTCGTTTAACCAGGCAAAGGAGACCAGTGCCTCAGCCTCTCTTAACCAACAGTATGGTTTGCTGTCTTCATGAGTATATTCACTAGTTGAAGTTATCAGTGACTAAAATTGATTGCTACCTTCTCCTGCTTTGCAAGCTTCTCAAGATGAGACACAGTAGCACACTTGTTCATCTGGTGCTTGGCTTAGTGTCTGGAACTGGCCGACTCAGCAACTGCTTCCACTATTCAGAAGTCAATTTTCCTCCTCTTGTTCTTCTCAGCATTCATTTGTTCATTGTGTGCCTGGATGATCCTATTTCATATTCAATGGACAGTTTCCCAGAATCTGAAACTGCTTATCCCATCATCATTGACCTTTCATGTATCTAGCACTTTCAGGCAATTTCCAAAGAAAAGAGGAAAGAAAATATGAAATAAATTATGAAAGGCTCTTTAGTATATGGCTAAAATTTTATAGACTCAGTGTCATTTTTCCCGCCATTCACCATTTTTACATGACTCGTGGGACTTGCTTCTTTGTTGGTTCATTATCTTTGGTCCTTGTTCCTAGAAATAATAGTTACCAGCACACCGAAATTGTGTTGAGTCCTCACATTCCTTATGCTTCAAGTCCTTATGTCTTCTGTCCTATGATTGCATTTGTTCCACTATCCTTTACAGACAGGCAAAGCAAAGTGTTCAGGAAGCTTGGGCAGCTAGAAAAGACCAATACGTAAACCTAGGTTTAGAATGTAAGTGTATATGGAAGGGGAATATAGACCTCCAACTAGAAAAGAGCAGTCAGGGAGAGAGAGAGAGAGAGAGAGAGAGACTGGCTAGGTAGAAGGTTTATGGGAGGAGGGGGATGAGATAAGGTCATATGGGATGAAATCAGCTAAAATTCATTATATATGTGGACAATGATGTTGAAGAATTAAAAAAAGAGAAAAAAGAATTTCATCTTAGAAAAGAAAATGGTTACTGAAGATGTTTATTTTACAGACTGTTTAGTCTAAAGATTTTCTCAAGAAACTATAGTCCACACACAAAACAAATCCTACTTTTTTCAGTCTTTCTGACTGAATTCAGTCCTATTGTGACCGATATTGTATGTTTTTAAAATCTTGCAAGAAACCTTCTTATGGACAATAAAAATAAGCCAGTTTGTAGTTTCATGAACATTTGCCTGTGATATGTACCATTTTCCTGTAGTCTTTTAGGTGCACCAAAACTCAATATACATATTACATACATATTACATAATATTATAATGTACATATGGACTATTCCAAGTAATCTAAAAAAAATTTAAAAGTCCTTCCTCATTACAAGTCATCATTGCAAACAACTGTAACATTCAGGGTCTTCATGAAGTTTTCAATCTTTGTTGGCTTTTATTATAAGAAATGGATGAACTTGTCACAAGGAAAGAAAATCAAAATATTCATAGTTTTTTAATACATTTTTATTATTATTTCAGCTCATACAAACTTATTAGATACAGCAGTTCCCTCCCTCCCTCCTCCTCCCCCCGTACTCCCTGCTCCCCCTCCCCACCCCCTCCCTCCCCATCCCCCAGTGCCTCCCGCCCCAATTCCCAGAGAGTCCTTTCTTGTGCATGTCTGATTTTCCTCTGGGCCCTCCTCTCCGATGACGTACAAGGACCCAGTGGCCTTTCCCTGAATCCCGTCCCGTGTTCCCCTTAGGTATAGGAACACTGCTGTGGCTGCCAATCCTTTGCCTCCAAGGATCTTGGTGCCTTTAGCAGATGCTAGACTTTGTGAGGTCAACAGTGTGTTGGACAATGCGCAGGGCATGCAAAGTCCAATTATGATTGCTTCAGCCCTAACTAGTAGGGAGTATCTTACATATCATTACTCCTGCCATCCTTTTGCTCTTACACTCTTACCGCCCCCTCTTCCGCAAATTTCCCTGAGCTTCAAGATGGGGAGAGATTAAGCTGGCCTAGTTCTAGGTGGTTGATATAGAGTCTCTGAAGTTCTGGATTGTGGTTTGTTGATTTTCTTTTGCAGTTTTGCTGCTCCTGCAATGCCCTTCACTCCATCCTGGTGGGCATTGTATGTTACCCCATGGCCAGAGACAAAAAGCTGTTAAACTAGAATCTTGTGATAAAAGCACATTCAAAGGTAGATGTAATAAAAGTGGGAAACCACAGTGAGGGAGGGGTCTATCATCCATTTGCAAAATGGTTACTTTTTATCTGCCAGACTATATGCCCTCCTCTTCTGGTGAGATCATACCCCTTCAGTAGTAAATGATCAGGAACAAAAGTCTGTGAACTTAATCAGATGTCTCATTACTTATTTGGGTCCTTGGTGGAGGCCTATTTTCCCTGCTGTAACATGGTCCCTTCTCTCCTTGTTTCTGGTGTGGCCCTCCTACCCCATCCCTCCTGTTCATAATCCTTGCAATTACTGTCTCTAGGTGGGCTGGGTGGGTTTGGTACTAGGAGCCACCTATTAGGGAGTACATACGGCGCTTAATTTTCTGGGTCTGGGATACTTCACTTAATATAATTGTTTCTAATGACATCCATTTCCTGGCAAATTCCAGTAATTCATCATTTTTGATGGCTGAGTAGTACTCCATTGTATAGATGTACCACAGTTTCCTTATCCACTCGTCAACTGTTGGACATTTGGGCTGATTCCATGACTTTCCTATTGTAAACAGTGCTGCTATGAACATGGTAAGTGCTTGTGCTATCAAGGTGAATCTCTGCTGTATGGGGGGTTATTCCCAAAAGTGGAATAGCAGGGTCATATGGCATTTCAATCTTTAATTTCTTTAAGAATCTCCAGACGGCTCGCCAGAGTGGCTGTATGAGCCTGCATTGCCACCAGAACATGTAGGAGAGTTCCCCTCTCTCCACATCCTCTCCAGCATTTGTCGTTGTTTGTATTGTGGATTTTTGCCATCCTGACCGGGGTGAGATGATATCTCTGGGAAGTTTTGATTTGCATTTCCCTGATGGCTAAGGAAGTGGAGCATTTTTTTCAGATATTTGTTAGACATTTTAATTTCATCCCTGGTAAAGTTTCTTTGAAGTTCCAGGGCCCATTTTTTAATTGGGCCATTGGTTTCCTTGGTGTTTAGTTTTCTAAGTTCTTTGTGTACTCTGGACAGCAGAGTTCTATCAGATGTGTGATTAGTGAATATTTTCTCCCATTCTGTGGGTTGCCTTTGAGCTCGTGTTACAATCTCTTTATCTGAACAGAAGCTCTTTAATTTCACAAGATCTCAACTGTTGAGAGTTGGTAGCAGTGACTGTGCCATTGGATGTCTGTTTAGGAACTGTTGGCCTAGCCCAATCAGCTCGAGGGACTTACCTATCCTTTCAACTATGGTTTTTTTAGTCTCTGGCCTGATATCAAGGTCCTTGAGCCATTTGGAATTAAGTCTTGTACATGGTGACAAGTACGGGTCCAGCTTTAATCTTCTGCATGTGGAGATCCAGTTTTGCCAGCACCATTTGTTGAAGATGCTGCTCTTTTTCCATTGGATTCTTTGGGCCCTTTTGTCAAAGACCAAATGGCTGTAACTTTGTGGGCTTATATCTGGGTCTTCAATCCTTATCCATTGATCTGTGTGTCTATTTTGGAGCCAGTACCAGGCTGTCTTTATAACTATGGATTTGTAGCATAGACTAAGGTTTGGTATGGCAATACCTCCTAGCTGTGTTTTTGTTACTCAGGATTGTTTTTGCTATCCTGGGTCTTTTGTGCCTCCATATGAACTTTGAAGATTGTTTGGTCAACTTCTTTGAAGAATTGCTTTGGGATTTTGATTGGTATAGCATTGAATCTGTATATTGCCTTTGGTAGGATGGTCATTTTTACGATGTTGATTCTGCCAATCCAGGAACAAGGGAGGTCTTTCCACCTTCTGGTGTCTTCTGCAATTTCTTTCTTTAGGGTTTTAAAGTTTTCGTTGTAAAGGTCTTTTACCTCCTTAGTTAGGTTTATACCAAGGTATTTCATTTTTTTAGGGGCTATAGTAAATGGGATTGTTTCTCTCAAGGCTTTTTCACTTCTTTCATTCTGGGCATATAGGAAGGCCTCTGATTTTTGCACATTTATTTTGTATCCTGCCACCCTGCTGAACTTCTCAATTAGTTCCAGGAGCTTCCTGGTGGAGTTTTCGGGATCACTCAGGTATAAGATCATGTCATCTGCAAATAGGGATAGCTTGACTTCTTCCTTGCCGATTTGAATCCCTCTTATGTCCCTTTCTTGTCTTATGGCATTGGCTAAGACTTAAAGTCCAATATTGAATAGAAGTGGTGAAAGTGGACAGCCTTGTCTAGTTCCTGATCGAAGTGGGAATGCTTCCAATTGTTCCCCATTGAGCATAATCCTTGCTGTGGGCTTGTTGTATACAGCTTTTATTATATTGATAAAGGTTCCTTCCATTCCTACTGTCTCTAGCGTTTTGATCATAAAAGGCTGTTGGATCTTGTCAAAAGCTTTTTCTGCATCTATCGAGAGTATCATGTGGTCTTGGACTTGAGACTGGTTTACATGATGAATTACATTTATTGATTTGCATATGTTGAACCAACCTTGTGTGCCGGGGATGAAGCCTACTTGGTACCTGTGAATGATCTTTTTAATATGTTTTTTAATCCGATTTGCTAAGACTTTGTTGAGAATCTTTGTGTCTGTGTTCATCAGAGAGATCGGCCTATAGTTTTCTTTTTTAAGTGAATCTTTATTAGGTTTTGGTATTAGAACGATATTAGCTTCATAGAAGGAATTTGGTAGTGTTCCTTCCTTTGCTATTTGATGGAACAGTTTAAGGAGTATTGGTGTTATTAACTCCTTAAATGTCTGGTAGAACTCTGTGCTGAATCCATCTGGTCCAGGACATTTTTTGGTGGGAAGATTTAAGATTACTTCTTCAATTTCCTTATATGTTATAGGACTATTTAAATAATTCACAACTTCCTGATTCAATTTAGGTAAGTTGTGTTTACTTAGAAATTCATCCATCTCTTTTGTGTTGTCAAACTTCACAGAGTATAAGTTTTTGAAATATGATGTTATAATTCTCTGGATTTCTTGGGTATCAGTAGTGATAACTCCATGTTCATTTCTGATTTTGTTAATTTGGGTTTTCTCTCTCTTGCTTCTTGGTTAATTTAGCTAGGGGTGTATCAATCTTATTGATTCTTTCAAAGAACCAGCTTTTTGACTGGTTGATTTTTTCTATCGTTTTCTTAATCTCGATTTCAGATATTTCTCCCCTTATTTTGCTAATCTCCTCTCTTCTACTACTTTTGGGATCAGATTGCTCTAGTTTCTCTAAAGCTTTAAGCTGCATTGTTAAGTTGTTTATTTCTGATGTTTCCATTTTTTTGATGTAGGCATTACGAGCTATGAACTTACCTCTTAGAACAGCTTTCATTGTGTCCCAGAGATTTTGGTAAGTTGTATTTTCGTTATCATTCACTTTCAGGAAATCTTAAATTTCCTGTTTGATTTCTTCCTGAATCCAGTTCTCATTCAGCATCATATTGTTAAGTTTCCAGGAGTTAGTGTATTTTCTCTTGTTTGATGTGTTGTGGATGTCCAGCTTTAGGCCGTGGTGGTCTGATAGGGCACAGGTTAGAATTTCAACTTTCTTGTATATGTGTAGATTCATTTTGTGGCCCAATATGTGATCTATTTTGGAGAAAGTTCCTTGTGCTGCTGAGAAAAATGTGCATTCTTTGGTGCGTGGGTGAAAAGTTTGATAGAGATCTCTGTAAGTTCCATTTCTTTCAGGGTTTGATTAAGTTTCAAAGTGTCTCTGTTAAGCTTTTGACCTGTTGATCTATCCCATGTTGAGAGGGCGGTGTTGAAGTCTCCAAGAATTATCATTCGGGGGTTGATTTCTTGCTTTAGACGCTGTAGGGTTTTCTTAATAAATGTGGAGGGGCCCGTATTGGGTGCATATATGTTCAGTATTGTGAAGTCTTCCTGGTGAATTGTACCTGTGACTAAAATGTAGTATCCATCCGTGTCTCTTATAGTTTTCTTTGGTTTGAAGTCCACTTTGTCTGATAGCGTAATGGCTACCCCTGCCTGTTTTCTGTTTCCATTTACTTGTAGAAATTTTGACCAGCCTTTTATTTTTAGAGCGTGCCTATCTTTTGTGGTGAGATGGGTTTCCTACAGGCAGCAGATTGATGGATTGTGATTTTTAATTCAAGTTTGCAATCTGTGTCTCTTGATCGGTGAATTAATTCCATTAACATTTAGTGTTATAATGATGAAACTATTTTTGATTCCAAACATTTATTATGTTTAGTAGTTTTTATAAGTATATTGCTTCGCTTTAATGGTGTTATATTTGCCTTCTGCTCTCCTGGATATGCCTGTTTTTTTCTTCACACTTGAGTATCATTTCTAGCATTTTTTGAAGGCCTGGTTTGTTGGACATGTATCCCTTCAAGTTGTCTTTGTGCTGGAAAATTTTTCTGTCTCCCTCGATCATGACTGATAGTTTTGCAGGGTAAATCAGCCTGGGTTGACATTTTTGCTCATTCAATACTTGAAGTATGTCTCTCCAAGCTCTTCTTGCTTTTACTGTCTCGACTGAGAAGTCATTTGTTATTTTAATAGGTTTACCTTTAAAAGTGACTTGTTTTTTCTCCCTTGAAGCTCTCAGCACCAGTTCTTTATCTTGAATGTGGAGTGTTTTAACTATTATTTGCCGTGGCGTGCTTCTATTTTGGTCGTATCTGTGTGGGGTGCGGAATGCCTCTTGTATATGGATGGGCCTCTCTTTTTTTAGATGAGGAAAGTTTTCCTTGATGATCATTTGAAAAATTTCTTCAGGGGTGATATTTTGAGATTCTTGCTCTGGTATTCCATAAATACGCATGCTGGCTTCTTCAGGGTGTCCCATATCTCTTGGATATTTCTCTCAAGTATCTTTTTGGCTTTAACAACCTCTTCCATTGAGCTGGTTAGTACTCTCACTTTATCTTCAAGATCTGAAATTCTGTTTTCTGCTTTGTTAGTTCTGCTGATAAGACTCTCTGTGGCGTTCTGGGTTGAAGATAACTTGTTTTGTAGCTCAGTTTTAAACTCTGCTTGAGTTTGTTTTAACTGCTCTATGCCAGTTTTTGTTTCTTGCACTGTTTCTCTCAACTCCTCCAAATGTCTGTTGTGTTCCTCTTCAAAGCGATTGATTCGATTATGTAATTCCTCCCGGATTTCCTCTTTCATAGTATTGAACATGGTAATGATCATATTTTGAAAGTCTTTATCCTGGGTGAGGCTTTCTTGGCCATTTTCCGTGGGTTTGTTCTGGTTGGAGTCTAACATTATGGGATTAATTTCTTCAGTGGGAAATTCGTTTACTTGAGTGTTGCTTCTCATGGATTTGCACTTAGACTTTGGCATTGTCGTTTTAACTCTTAAGATCTTTCAGTTTCACTAAACTGAATTATTTGGCCTGGGGTCCTGGTGAGCGGGCGCGGGCGGAGACTTACCTAGGTTGCGGGGTGAGGCCCAGCTGGACCGCGAGCGCGTCCCGACCGGCGGAGCGGGGTGGGGTGAAAGGGAGGATGGGGGCATTGGTGTGGAGCTATTTAACCTGAGGGCACCTGGGACGGGGCCCGGGCGCAGGGGGAGGTCCTCCTCGTCCCTCGGCCCGGCGCGCGGGTCCGGCTGGATGGTGGGAGTCGGAGCCAGGTCCCTTTGGGCTGACCAGGGGTCCTGGTGGGCGGTGCTCGGCGGAGACTTACCTAGGGCGCGGGGTGAAGCCAGGCTGGACCTCGAGGGTTCGTCCCGACAGGCGGAGCGGGGTGGGGTGAAAGGGCAATATTCATAGTTTTTTACCATACCTTTGGATGATTTTGCAATTATTGTATGAAGCTAATTAACTCTTTGAGTAAGTGGATAAAAATGTGACCAAATTCCTGTTGAATATGGTACACTCTGAGCTTGTTCATCTAGATTCCTCTTAGAGGCTCTTTCCTAAAGGCATGCTCAAGCTGCAGGCTCACTTAGAGCACACAAATACTCATGCTGACCCCAGCTAAAAAGTAATTTATACAGAGGAAAGGAGATGCATTAAATGGCAGCTGGTTGTGCCCCGCAAATATGAAGCACTTTATTATACCATAGTGTTTCTGCCACATAAAGGAGAAAATGAGAGCAGCAAACATGAAAGTACATACCACCATAAGCATTCTAACCTGTGATGCTCAGAAGGAAAAGAACAATGGCCTGAGAGCTGTCAAAATCCAAATCCAAAAGTGTTAGCTATGGACAGGACAAGGGTGACAAGAAGAGCATCAAAATGAAGAAGCAAGTTCTTGGGCCGTGTATATTCAACAAGTCAGATAACAGCCTCGGCATATGAATGCATAATCTGGTCTCTATTTTATCACAATTTTGGATGGTATTATTGGGATTTCACCTTGAAGGAAAAAAAGCTCTTGGATTCAGCCAAATCCTCCTTAGTGGTTTTGGGACTGGGATCTTCTCTTGGAACCTGTTGTGGTCACTACTAGATACATTAACCCTTCCTCTCTACTCTCAAATCCAGTATACAAAAAAAAAAATAACAAAAAGACTTGAATATGCAAGGAAGGATAGATGGAAGGGAGGAAGGGGAGAATGAGAACAGAGTGGAGAATAAATGGAAGGCTTTGTATATATTTATGTATTTATGCCACAGAGCAAAAATCGTCAATAAAAACAATAAATAAAAACTAATGGGTCCTTGTACGTCATCGGAGAGGAGGGCCCAGAGGAAAATCAGGCATGCACAAGAAAGGACTCTCTGGAAATTGGGGCGGGAGGCACTGGGGGATGGGGAGGGAGGGGGGTGAGGAGGGGGAGCAGGGGATACGGGGGGAGGAGGAGGGAGGGAGGGAACTGGTGTACCTATTAAATTTGTATGAGCTGAAATAATAATAAAAAATGTATTAAAAAAAACTAATAGCTTAGGTAAGTCAAGACTTGTAGCTGGTTTTCAGATGATATTATTTGGATCCTGCTTAGAAGGATGCTAAAATGCAACGGACTAATGCTTAGTTAGATCATGTAACTGTCTGGGAGGAAATAGATCATGAACTCTATGATTTTTTTCTAGTACACGGTGCTTTCTTTTATTGTAAACTAGGAACATCTCAGTTGAGAAGCATGATTTTTACTGGATAGTGTATTAAAAAGGAGTCACTGAAAGGAAAGCAGGGCATGCACTGATTTGTATCTTAGTTTCTATTTAACTCTGTGTTTTTAAAGAAAGAGCTAAATTTGAGTCAAAATTGTGATGTTGTGTATTCTAGGCTCATGTTTCCCTTACACTTCTCAAGTACTGACTGCCTAGAATTGCAAAAATCATACTGTGGGTTGATGTCCATTCTCCAGGGCAAACAATCCAAAGCAGTGCCTTGTCATGCTCTGGTGTTCTTTCATAGTTTACTTCAGGGAACGAAAAGAAATTGGCATTGTTAACATTAAGGTGACATCCAGATAGAAATCACTGCACAAACCTCATAGATACATTGTAGTTAAGGAGGACTTAGATGGTCAGGAAGTGCTCTGAAGACTTTGGTGTGAGTATCAACATCTTATCAGAGAAAAGACAGCAGCTTTTCATTCTGCTTACATTCTCTAGTGATTTTTACAATGTTTATATTTACCAAAGAAAAACATACTTTGCTAAGTATGCTTTTAGAAGGTGCTCTCCTGAATGGTTTGTTTTTCAGAGAAGGAAAGTGTTACCAGATCAATATGCTTAAGGAAATGGAAAGCCCTTGATTAGCAGCCAAGAGGCCTCCTAACTAAATGACATTTCTCTCCAGGGATTTCAAGTGGTTAATGGAACCTAGTGCTCTCTACAAACAAAGTGCTTATATTCGTTTTGTGTTGCTGTTAAGCTGCACTGGATAAACATCAGTACAACATGAAAAACCATCTTCCCAATAGATAAATTTGCACATCCAAACCTGTCACATCCAAAACCTGTGTCTGTATTGCACACCTGAGTTGTGTAATGAATTTGCCATGCAAGCAGCCCTAAAACATAAGGCTTCAGAGAGAGACAGTTGTGGTTATTAACCTAACAACATAAACAACTTCTGAAGTCCCAGAGATAACATGAAAGGCTGAGACCAAAAATTGCACCCTGGATTAATTCTTGGAAAGTTAATTCTTAGAAAAACTGGTAACTGCTGATGACTTTTGCTGAAGCAAGTAAACAGATTATGGACCTTATTATGGCATGATTTCAATGCATATATTGATATAATTAGACATCAATGGTGTTCATATGCTATCCATAAAGTGCCTAAAGTCTTAGAAACTCACTCTTCTACAGACTTGCTAAGGACCTGTCTTACCTAAATAATTACTCATTTGTGTACCTAACAACTCATTCTCAAGTGTCAAGCTGACATCTGAAAATAACTAAAACAACAGGCTTTCTGAGTTTAACAGCATCAATATTAAAGGCAAAATGCTATTTATATTAACTCTAAATGGTTTTTGAGACTTTTCCTTATGTTTAACAGGATTCACAAAGAAACAGAACACTGTGCATATACACATTTGTATACACACACACACATTTTTTTTAATTGCTTCCTGTGATTATGGAAGTCCAGAAATCTCTACATCTGCTGTCCACTAACCAGAAGCCCAGGAAAGCCGATGGTACAATGAGGATCTATGTCTGAAGGCAAAAAAAAGCCAAACAGAATGTCATAGTTAGGCACAAGTGTCAACTAGATAGTTGAGGGTTTGAGCTCTGGGCACATTTGTAGAGAATTAATGGTTGAATTAAGCCCAGAGCAAACCTGCAAGAGATTGTCTAGCTGATGGGGAAGGTCCAACCCATGGTGGGTGGGACTAGGCCCTGAAATAAAATACCTAGAGCTGATTAAGAAAGTTTGTATCCTTGTGTACCCTTGGTCAGACATGCTGGTCTGGAAAGTAAGGATTGTCTCTCTCTCAGATATTATGTAGAGATAGTATGGCCAGTTCTCTCGGCCCTGATGTTGGTGCATGCTCTCCCATAAAAATAGACTGCACACTGTAACCTGACTATTGTAAGAGAATAAACTTCTTGTTCCTTTAAGCCATTTGATAGTCATTTATCAGCAACCATGCAGGCGAACTGCAACACAGAAGCACTGATGCTTGGAGGAAGAAGACAGATGTAAGAGATATGGAAAAAGGGTGACTCAAGCCTTCTGCTCTTCCTTGGTTCTATATGGACGTTAGCAGATTGAATGATGCCCACTCACATTGGGAAGGGCAGATCTTCTCTTGGCCTACTGAATCAAATGTTAATCTCTTTGAAAGAGATTTTTTTTTTTTTTTAGAAACACCCTCATTAGCATACCCCAAAATGTTTCAGCAGCCATCTGGGAATCTTTTAGTCCAATAGAGTCCACCTCTAAAATTAGTTGTCACATGTTCTAAGTGTATTCTGACCCCAACTGATAAAACTTGTGACCTATGTATGACATAGAACACAATGGTTTTCCATACAGGTAACACTACTGAAAGTAAACATGTTTAGGAATCAAAGTCATGAAGTTTCCCTCTCTCTCTCTCTCTCTCTCTTTTCCTGAGAGTCTCTGACATTCATGAAGAAACTGTCTTCTTCCCTCAAGCAACTCTGTAAATCTATTAGACTCTAAACATGCGTTATAAGTGCACAGCCTCAGTCTGCTTTGAGAACTGACAGAATGCCGACTGGGTCCTCCCCAATTGTACATCCCACAGGAAAGCCACGTTTAGCCTCCCTCCCTCCAGATTTTAAGAGGAAATGGTGAGTCACTCGGAGAGCGAGGCAGGCTGTCAAGAAAGGTCTCACGGGCATCTTCAAATCAGGATCGCCTCCGCTCCGCATTTATGTCATGAAAGAACTTCATTTCATAACAAACCAGAGGCCGAGTCTAAATTAGTATCCACACAATCATAAAGAATTGAAGGCTTACACAACCACCAGCGCTGAGGTGGGTGTGGATCAAGAAGCCACGCAGAAGCCCTTGTGCCATTTAAAGCAGATCATCTTCTTCATCCCAGTTGTTCCTGTAATTTTAACCACCATATGCTTTGCCTTCTGTTTTCTGGCAATGTAGCTTTGCTCTTTTATCTCCCTTTTAGTCTCGAAAGAAATGAAGAGGTCTGGCCATCAACATTCCAGCCTGTCTTCTTCCAGTCTCCCATGAAGATGGCCAGACGGAATAAGGTCTTTTATAGTTACACACTCAGGGGAATTGAATTGAAGAGCCACTAATTTCCCACTTTTAGCAGAGTCCCAGGCCTTCCCCCATGAGAGTGTGGCATGCTGGGTTATAATCTTATTCTACAAGGAATGAAGCATCAAAGACTGCTTCAAAAGGAGTAATTATAGAGGCATGACAGGGCCTATTTGGAGCAAGAATTTTTGAGTCCATGAATGAATTATTCTTGTACTGCATTGATATTACTTTATTTTAGACTCTCAAATATGTGTATTGGATGGAAAGGGGCAAGTGATGATCTAACCCAACCAGTCTGAGCAGTTGATTCAGAATGTCATTTTGAACTCATAAATTATTTCCTTGTCAACTGAATGGAAATAAAGGAGAAAGACTTTTCCATTAGGGAAAATCCTACTTCAAATATACAGTGAGCTGAGACTTACCTAATCTCACGCTAGAATTCACAGCAGATTTGGACACCATCCAACATACCACTGTATTGTTCCTGCTCTTTGGAATGGCAACAGAGTCAACAGGAGTGTGCCAAGACCCAAGGACTTACCAGACCCTTGGTGACAAGGAAAGATGCTGTAACAATCTGACAGGCTCTTCATTTGACAAGGTCTTGAGATAGAAGTGCTTATTCTTGAAGACCAGCCATTCAGGAGATCAGTTTCACTTCCATCATGGCGAGGGAAGGCCTATTTTCTCAAAAACCTTTCTCAAACTTTTTCGAGGATCAGCTACCCATTTGTTGCTATGTGACATAAATAGTGCTAAAATCATATTCTTTTGTGTAAATAAAATGTTGCCAAATATTCTAGTCCATGTAGGGTCATCTCAGACTCTCAAACAACTTGAAAATGATTATTATGTTTTATATATACAAACGAAGCTTAGAGCCACGCCCAGCAGACTCACTCCTCTGATGAGGCACTCAAGCACCATGTCAGAAATGCCCTTATATAAAAGATTTTCTGGCCTGGAGAGATGGCTCAGAGGTCAAGACTCAGCCTTGAAAGCAGAAGGTCCTGAGTTCAGATCCAAAGTCCCACGTAAAAATGCCAGATGGAAACCGGTAGTGGCCTACACTTCCACCCCTGGTGGACAGAGCCTGGAAAATCTCAGAACCAAGCAGAAAGGAGGTAGAAGTGATCCAAGATGATTCCCAAAGTCACTCTTGGTCCTCCACGGTGACACACAGTGCCCTCTGATACACACACACACACACACACACACACACACACACACACACACACGCATGCACACACAGGCATGCAAAACTAAATAAAGTTAAAAAAGAAGACTTTCTGAACAATGAAAATCTTCACTCACATGACAATTTGTCTAGTGTTTCTACTGGTTCTCTAAGGTTCACTCAAGTTTGTGTCCCTTTGAATTTCCCTTTGGATTCAAAACTGCAGAGTCACAGCAGTTACTGACATGAAAAAAAATTGTCAACACAAAATTTTAGATAACATGTCACAATAGGGTTTTATGAGGTTAAGAATCACCATATCTTAGCTAACCACTTCCGTTTTTCTTCTTATTATGGTATTAAGGGCTTTGTGGTTAAAGGCATTCAGAAATTCTTATAACTTAACTGTTACCCACATGCCACAAAGTCTTCCCATAATGTCCTTACATGCCTGAATCACCATGGGGACCATTGCATATTTCATCTGGAGCCTAGGCAGTTTATAAAAAATTCTCCTACATCCTTGTCTCTCTTTCATGATTCTGTACACTTTAAAAATAAAAAGTCTGGTGTTTAAAGTGTGATTCTTAGGGAGCCTCTCAATTCGATCAATTTTGCAGACCATCAAAATCCCAAGTTATGACTTGGGGATTCTTAAATGTTCTGGAGAGTTGAGACCCCGGAGCACCTGCCAAGCCGCACTTGGCATGAACGTAAGTAGTAGGATGCCAAGAACCAACTAGTTCTCTTGTGAAAGGGTCATTGGCTCTGTGATGAGACTCTCCATCAGAAGTGATAGCAGAGGGCTGGAGGTGTGGCTCAAGGACGAGTGACTGTCTAGCATGTGTGAGACCCTGGGTTTGATTCCTAGAACTGAAAAAGATGAAGATAATTGAGAAAGTTTACTCATTGCTTATGAAGCCAGTTTCATGAACACATCTCCTTAGATGGGAATCCAGTGCTTCCACAATTTAGTGGTCATTCCAGGGCCCTAGGGTGCAAGTTACTGCTCTGGAAAGGCTCCTTGCTAAGTAATCTTGGGGATTTAAACTGTCACATTCCTTCTGGAGTTAAGGTTACTATAATTGTTGCTGCCATCTACAGCAGCCTGGGAAGGGCAAAGGGGTGAAGGGGAATTTCACACCTGCCAGTATGTCACTGACTCATCCTGCAAGCTCTGGATGGGCCTTGGCGCAGCGCAGGAGGTGGAAGATCTGCTTGGATGATGTAGACCCAGAGACCACAGAGCCTTTGAGGATGGATTCTGAGCTAAAATTGTCCACCATGACGCATGTGTGTGGCTTGATTTTATAGTACCAGCATTTCAGCACTTAGCAGTCACCTCCACACCAGGCAATGTGTAGCACTGGTACATCCATCCAAAAGATACATGAAGGTGTTTTCTAAGGAAAATCGTTTCCCCCTGCAACAACAACCAAAAGTCTCACCTCACCTTTATGTAGCTAACAAAATTTGAGGGTTTTCTTATCTTACAACAAATTGTTCATTAAGTTTAAAATAGAGAGTAAAAAGAATTAAAATATCAGCATTGCATCTATTATTAAACACAAGTATGAGTTCATAGGGTAGGATTTATGTAATTGTTTTAGATCACACACCATTTAGTTATTTACCAAAAAAGGAAATGTCTTTCCCTGGTCACTCTTATCACACCCAAGCTTGACCTTCCAGGAACCACATTTCTTTTTGTCCTGAAGTCCTTATCATACCAGAAATTTTTGCCAAGCTTGGCTGTCCATAGTTTTCATCTGACAAATTATTTTTTCCTCAACAAATTAAATATCATAAAAAAATTGTCATGCGCTAATGACAATTGGGATTCTGAATCACTATCACTGTTTCCTTTCTGTGCCCCATTTACTTCAAATGTTCCTAGGTTTGAATTACAAACCTGTAGGGAAAGATGTATGGCTTTGAACTTAATCAACTGGAGACCAGCAGAGGCCACCGTATGCTATGTGCCATCTTGCTCTCTGCCTTAGTGAAGAAATAGTGTGCTCTTTTCTCCCTCTTTCTTTAAGTTTTAGCAGGAAAAGAGCTCTCCACAGGATTGCCAATGCCGTCACATGTGGCTGACCTATTAGTAACCTTAGTTATATTTGGGACTGGGTTGGTAGAGTGGTTGTCTAACATGCATGAAACTCTGGGTAGGATCCCAGACTGCCTATACCAGGCATGGTTTTCCTTTCATGTCTCTGCTTCCTTGTTACACCCTCTACTCTTGCAGTTTAAAATGTTACTTTTGTACAGGCATTTCTTTGCCTATCAAATCTCAGAAGATTTATTTATCCAGTCACGTGCCACCTGCATGTCCTAGCAGCATGTCAAATTATATACATAACCTCCCAACACTCTTAGTAAATTATTCTGTCTCTGCACAGACCTCCGCCATTCATTGTTCTTGGAACACCCAAACTTGTTCTCTCGCTTCATAACAAAATAGATTATTAGCATATGAATGTCACTTTTGTATAAGTCATTTGGGTTCAAGTGTGCCCTCCTTCTTCAGCTCCTTTCCCACCTGTTCAGTGTAAATTAGCTCCATGACCCCTGTCATACTTTCTTTCAAATGTGCTGTTTTCTTCCTGACTTTGCTCTCTGAAATGACAGTGTATCATGATGGGTTTCTTATATTCTTCTATTTCTCTCTCTCTCGAAGGTAAGCTTCTGCGGCGAGTAATTGCAACATTGTGATAGTAGTCCGTATATCTCAGTTCTGTTTTAAAGCTCAGACACATGATAGATGCTTAATAACTTACAAGTGAATGAAATCTCTAATTTTACATGACTGCTGTCACTGGACCATGAAACACTGATATCAAGCTAGTTCTAGTAGTGTTGTGTCAATAAAATAGAAACCACTTTAGATGTGTGTGTGTGTGTGTGTGTGTGTGTGTGTGTGTACTGTTACTGTTGTTGCTATTGTTGTGCTGAGGATTAGTTCCAAGTCCTCACAAATGTTAGGCTACCATTATACCACTAGTCACACACCCGACCCAAATTATAGATTTCCTGGTGCTTCTCTTGGAGATGTTGGTTTCATAGGCCTGGAATGGAGCCCAAACTGAATATTTTTAACAAATCCAGGGGTTTCTTCGTTTTTCTTTTCCTTCCTTTCCTCCTCCTCTTTCTCTTCCACTCTCCTCCTTATTTCTCTCTCTCTCTCTCCCTCTCTCTCCTTTCTTCCCTTCCTCTCTCTCTCTCCTCTTTCCATCTGCTGCTTCTCTGATGGTGGTCAAGACACTGCAGATGCTAGGCAAGCACTGAGCTACGTATTATGTTTTTAAAATCAGGAAATGGTTTGATACAGAGAATTAGGAAATTGTGGAATCAATTAAAGCACTGAAGAAGCAAAGATCAGGGACATCACTGCTAGCAATTAGGGAAACAAATTTCAGGCATTTAAAGGAACGTCTGCCAAAGATCTCAGCTGTCTACAGCACCAGAGATTCTCAGGGGCTTATGCAGCAGCTCTTGGCAAAAACTCTTCTTCCATCTGCCAATACCCATATACTTACTCATTACTACTGAATAATTACAGGATTCTTTTCTCTTGTCTTCCAGACTTTCATGAGTACCTTGAGGGGAGAATCTGACATGAGAATCTGTTGGCAAGTAAGAATGGAAAATATAGATTAAGTATTTCAACCACCACTGAGAAATGAAAGGAGTATAGGAAGAAAGGAAATGAGGAAGGAAGAAAGGAAAGAAGGAAGGAGGGAAGGAGGGAAGGAGACAAGAAGAGGAGAAGAAGAAAGGCAAAGAAAAGAAGGGAAAGGAAGAGAATGGCAGCTAACATTAGTAATTTAACTCATTAGTTCATCTATGACCAGATGATTTGTATTTTATTCCTGTTTCCCTCAGATATGTCCAGTTTCTCTTCCATTAATCCTTCCACCTCTGCCTTGTTTTCTTAAAATAATCTACCTAAAATATAAGTGTATTATCCCTCTGCTTAGGAGGTCTCAATGCTTTTTAATCACCTGCAAGGTTAAGTGTAAGTTCCATGGCTTGGGAAGACAGCCTTGGTGTTTTTGACCTTTGTTCTTTGACAGCACGTGGCACCCCACACATTTTCTCACCTCTGCCTTGCCTCATCTCACCCCCTCTCCCTACTTAGCCTCCTCCACCTCTCCACCTGATGCATGACACAATCTGCATGCCCCTTGCTGAGGAAGCCCTATTCTGTTCCTCTTCCTTCCCTTCCCCTTATTCCTCTCTAACAGATGTGCACATCCAAACTGAGTTAAGAGCATCCTCATACCCTTCATACCATGAGTCAATCTGTGGATCACATCAGCTTCTAGAAATGGATCCTCACCATCTTGGTACCAAGTAGCTGCAAATACTGAGCACGTTGCTAGCATTTGACAAATGATTGAATGGGTGAGTGCTACAGTTACTTTTCTTTTTGCTGTGAGACAATATTCTGACCCAATCAGCTTAGGGGAGACAGTATTATTTGGTGTATAGTTTTGCAAGGGACATAATCCATCACTTCAGCAAGCAAGGTGAAGCAAGACCAGGCCATCAAATCTCAAGGATCATACCCCCCATCCTCTCTCATCCCCCATGACAAGCCTTCCTGCAACAAGGCTGTACCTCTTAAAAGTATACTACTTTCCAAGGCATTAACAGCAGCTAATGATTCAAGCATTGAACTTGTTGGGAGTAGAAGGAGATAGCTCACATTCACACTATGACAATGAGTAAGAGCATGTGCATACAGGCACTGCATGCCCTTGATCTCTTTAGTTTGTTTTTAGGAACTAAGTGTTTATGAAGGAAGATATCCAGAGAAATCAGGGGAATTATATATAAGAAAGAGGCCAGTACTTGATAATGCTAAGAGACCATGTATTTAGTTTTTCACACATTTTCTTTTCTCCTGCTTAGTTGGATCTGGAAATAAAAGAAGATTGTAATGGAACCAAAAGTTTTTTGTACCATTCAGGTGTCCCACAGACAAATTTAGAACAGAGTAATAGCAGGCAAAACAAATCAGATATGAAAGACACCAGAATTGTTACCTTGTAAATACAAACATTTGTCCACTGCACCCAGATCCACCCAGATTCCATCTAGCATGAATGAAAGATACTTTGGGTCTGTGAATAGATAAGTGATAATCCTCTGGCATTCTTTTTGAATCATTTGTATGAAAATGACTTTTTCTGAGACTTTTTTCATGAAAAAGATGTGATTTGTATTTTCTTAATAAATTTATACAAACCTTGTATATGTATCGGAAGCACACAAGTCCTTTTTAATCCACAAACAGCTCTGTCTGCCCCAATGAGCTAAAGAGAATGGAATTTCCCTCTCACTCTTTGCTAGGAGTTGCCCGACCCTGTGCTTCTCACCAACAAGCTCTAATTCTCAGCTTCAAGCTGTCATTCATTGTTCATCACTCTTTCCATTGTTTCCATAGAAACATAAGTGAAGCCCCCAAATTACTCCCTAGTAGTACATTCATGATGCTTTATTCTATGCTATGTTCAATGGCAGCCCTCTTGATTCTCTTTGGGAACAAAAGCCTTTTTCTATGACAGGAACTTGTGAGGGTCTTTTTTTTGAAATAGGTGAAAGTATATAATGTTCCTAGTCAGTAACTTAAGATTTTTTTTATTCTACTTCATTCATACCTAAAATATGCCACATCTTGATGTGTACAAATTGCCTTTTATTTTTATGATGGCATGACTTTTCATTTGCTTTTTAGAGTTTTATGCACACATTCTTTGTTGAAAAATACTTCAAAGATGATTCCATTTGTCAGAAATTGCAGGCCAGCCAGAATTAAAATACAGAGGAAGAGAAAAGGTCCCATTGCTCTCCTTACTTCTCATACTGTTCCCTAGGGGACACTCAGCAAACTTTTAACTTCTTCTTGAAAAGGTGACTGCAGGTTAGATACATGTTACAAATGTGTCAAGAAAGATCTCTTGAAGCCTTCCTGCTGTATAGACCCCTGGGACCAATGTCATACATCTAAAACTACTTAATCCTTGTTACAAAAGCCCCAGGAATCAGTACTATCTGTGACAGTCCTGCCTAAAGACTCATTAGAAATTCTTAGGAACTTATTCATCCTCTATATGCTTTCTCTTTCTCTGCTTTGAGCCAGTGGCATATTAAATCAGAGGGCTGCATCTGAATTAATCAGTTGGCCATTTAGATTTGTCTTCAGATTCCATTCTCTTTCTGATAGTTTTAAAGTTCTTTCTTTTACAAGGGAGCATGGATCTCTCTAGAGACAGACTCCCCAATGTCATAAGGAATGATCTCACCTACCTTATAAAATAGTATCCCACAACATTAGAACCTTGAAGATGCAGTTTCTTAAAGACTGTGAAAGAGCGATACCTGGTTGTTACCTTGTGAAATGTTGAGTTACCTGCTGAAAGGACAATAAACATCGTGTAAATAATGACTACTCAGGACATGTGATAGTTGAGGAGACAAATTTATTGGTACATTTGAGATTTTGCCTAGTGATTCTGATCTGTTGATGAGCTATTGGATTTGAAGATTCTATGCTATTACTGAAGGTGAAATCTATATTATTACTGTCTTTCGGGCTTGACCATTTTCCCTAAGGCAGGCAGGAAAAGTTTGCATACTAATGCTTTAGCAGGGCATACAATCCCAGGTTGCAGACTCAAGGGAAAATTGAAAGCGCATCAGCAAAGCGCAAGGTGATGATTTATAGAGCTGGTCAGAGTGTCTTACTTAACAAAGAAAGAGTGTTTGTCAGGTGATATGGATGTCCCACCACAGGGAACAGCTTCTCAAATCTTTTCTCTCTTTCTTCTGTCTAGTGATCAGTATTAGCTCCACACCTTCTAGGTTCTTGTATGTAAGCCTTCCAGAGAGCTCTGGGGAAGCCAAGACCTCTATGATAGGTCCAGATGAGAGTGGTACACTATCATGTCTCCAACATGGGCATGATGGTGCTCTTGCTAGATGCCCAGTGGAAATGAAGGCAACCTGTGGAGTAGAGCAAGGAGCTTTGGAAATGGAGGCACTACTTTGGTTTTACAACACAGAAAAGAAATAAATGATAGCTAAGGCCACTGCAGTTGGGGACTGAAGATTATACAGAGAGCTGACCCAAACAGACCCAAACAGCAGTCTGAGTCTACGACATGCTCTACTGTGCCTGGAGCTAGAGAAATCTAAGGAACTTCTGCCTATCTCTAGGCTTTATAAGCTGTACGGGATACAATCCCCATAGAATTAATTTCAAAAAGGAAATATCATAGAGGAAATTGTAGAATTTCAATAAGAATACACATTTGTAGACAAATAAATTAAACCATTTTAAAAGTAAAGGAGAGCAAACACTTTGAATGGAAGAGTGAATTGGGGTGACTTGCTTAAACAGAGCCTCAAAAGAATCTAGAATGCATTTTATTGATTCAGTCAGTAGCATTTTATTTCATTATTAAAGTTATACCATGGTCACACATGGTGACCCACACCTATAATCCCAGCATTCAGGAGGCTGGTCAGGAAGACCCCTGTAAACAAAAAAGAAAGCAGCAGCAGCTATTCCTTTGGGAATAGCCTGTATCTAAATAATTTCTTTACTCAGATCCTTTCATGTTTGTGATTTTTATATTTCAATGCTTTTATGTTAATTAACTGCCTAGGGATTTATAGGCTTTTCCAAAGAAGTATTTCCATAAGCCTGAAAGTTTTACATTTGTATGAACACTGATGGCAGGGACGCTCACATTTCATGTGTTAGGGATTGTGTTCTAAGTCTGAAGGCACATGGTCTACCTCAATCCATTTAATTAGCATGCAAGCCACCTCAGCATGGTAAAAAGGATTTTTATTTGGTTTTTAATAAATTTATTAATTAAACTTACATTATATAAATTGCTCCTTGCCTGCCTCATTCCTCCCTCCCTCCCTTTCTCCTTTCCTCTCCCTTCCATCCCCCCTTCCTCCCATCCTTACATGGGCCCAGTCCCTCCTATTCTCCTGTCCTTTGGTTCTGTGGGTCCTGGGGTTCCCTCTCTATGTTCTGTTCTTAGGGAGATTCAGGTTTCTGTGGCAGACACAGAGGTCCTTCCGTGGACTGCCCACTGATATGGCCTCTGTCTAACCCCTTGTCTCTAAGGATCCTACTGCCTGAAACTATTTCTCCTGAGATCTGCACCAGTCTATGGGGCATGCTGACATGTCTACCACTGTAGAGGTCTGATGAGATCAAGTCCCATTGCCATGAGTAAGGTTATTTTAAAAAGATCTGTTTGCATTTTAATTAAGAATTGCATAAAGTTTTTCTCCTATTTGTCTTCATTTGAAGATTTAGAAATTATTAAATAAAACTATTTAATAAAAGAGCTTTGAACCCAGTTGCTTTCCTATTTCTGAAAAATGGAAAACATTAGAATCCTCCAAATCAACAATTTCAAAAATATCATCTAGATCTTGCATATGTAAACACAGCTTCAGTGAGATCATGGAAGAAGGGAAATACCTCTCCTGACCTGGAAAACAGGACACTAAAGCTTCCTGAGGGCTACAGTAGTACTTTCTCCAGTGGTATAGCAACCACACCCCAGCAAATGTCCAGGCGTATGAAAATGTAGTACCTCCAATGAAACTCCATGAACCACACACACACAAAGACATGAAAGTAGGAGGGAGACTGGTTGGAAAGAAGAGTGTTTGATGGGAAGAGGTAGGAATGGGACTAGGAAATGTGGAGTAAACACATGACTTAAATTCATTATATAAAACTTTCAAAGCACAAAAATAAATAAAAATAAGTATATAAATAAATAAAAACCCATAGCATAAGTTTAGATTCCTTGGCCCAGCAATACTGCTTGCATAGGAAGAAATGGAATTGCACCTCATGGGCGGTACTTTGGCTTTCCATTTGGGTTTGGATTTATTTCTCTGGAACTAAATAGTCAATGGTCTGTGTTAAATTTAAAAATCTATTAGGGGCTGGTGAGAAAGCTCAGTGGGAACCAAGTCACCTGAGTTCAAATTCCAGAAGGTCACATGGTAGAAAGACTTGACTTCAGAACGTTGTCCTCTGACTCGTATGCGTGTGTCGCGGTATGCATGAGTATCTGCCTCTCTCTCAAACATAAAATTAGTTAAATATTTTTAAAATGTGTTCAATTTAATAATTTTCCAAAACATTTCTGATAGAGGTGAGTTTAGTTAGACTTATATAATTTTGGCTTTTGGCACATTAATTTTTCAAAATCATGAAAATTGGCTCCAGTACTTTCAATGCCTTGTGATGGTTGCTGGGAGAAGAAAGGGGCCCACGCTTATCCCTTTTCTGTTATCCTTTGACAAAACTCTATTGGAAAAAAAAATTATTTTCAGAAAAGGAAAAAACTCAAACAACAAAAATTAAAATCTTTTCTGCTCTTGCCATTTCTTTCCAAGCAAGACTCAAATACATTTTTGTTTGAATTTTCACTTATATAAGCCCATTTTCATAATCTGTTATCAACTTGTTTCCTTTGTAGATTGGATTCCTCAGGGGAAAATGTCAGAATTTAACCTAAACTTGAGAACAATGTCTTTGTTTCTCTTCCTACTAAATAGTTCAATACATTTTGAGCACTATTACAGTTGAAGTGTTTTTTTTTCATCTTTCTGTAGCTAAGCAACATTTTAATATTTAACTGAATGTCATTTAACTGAATGTCATTCCCTATTTCTCATAAAATGACTGAAAATGAAGTTTTGAAAGCATTCTACAGTTCTTCATGTTAAGTGTACTTCATGACTTAGTAAATGTCTGACTTTGAAAATATGCCTAGAAAAAACAGTATGTGGGATATAGGAAAAAATATTTGTTTTATACTATGTGCAAAGAAAATCAAATACATATGGATATTCTATAAAATAAATTTATAAAAAATCTTTTTTATATCAATTTATAAAGCCTAAATATAAAGCCTTGTATTATATTACTCTACATAGAAATATTTCTGTTGAGTATTATGGAAACATGAGAGTAGCTCTTGTTTTAGGACCTAGGAGCATATGGCTAGTAGATATTCAGTATTGTTCACCTTCTGCTGATGTGAGACAAATATATGTGTATTTTCTTTTTTATGTAAATAGAAACTTCAAGAGTAGGGGGTATATTTTATACTTAAGCACATGATAGAATGTAAATATGCTAAAATACATCATGAAATCTGCTTAATTTAACTGGTGTATCATGCATAAAGATGTTTTACCTTTTGTGTATATTTACAAAGCTATAAACTCTGCTTAGCCATTATCTTATTATCTAAGTAGCTATTTATTGTTCGCACCAGTATCATAACTTATATTCTTCCTATTCGTGGATTAACTCTAGAGCCATTAGTTGAACATATGCTATATGCCAGGAACTGCATGACTTGCTACAAATTTACATTCCCCAAGCTGTCAATCTGAAAGAGACAGGTACTGGTTATGTGATGCAAAGTGTCATGTAACTTCTGAATCCAAAGTTGCAGTGAATTTCTACTGTAATTAGAGAGTTGCATCCTATTAGATCTTAGTTCTTTATACACTAAAATAAGTATTGCTTAGAATTAATAAATATTTTTATTAAATGTTAAGTACAAAATGAAATATTACTTACATTAAATGCTCTGTGTACAAACTGCCAAAAACCTGTGATTTAGACACTAAAATTTTTGTTTTGTATATGCAGAAATAGTAAAATATTTTCTATACTCATAAAAATTGATGATCCATTTACATTTTGTAGATATTCATAATCTGTTCCCCCTAACTATTTCTCTTCCAAATCATTCTATTTTAAAAGGCTGTAAAAGGTGTGAATATTCATTGTACGGTTCAGCTGCACTAATTGCTTAACTTCTTGCATTTGGAGAGGATTTAATTAGGCAAGCAGAAGTAACAGCATTACAAAATGATAATCCCAGGGCTCAGGTACATGATGCCACTGAATTCATTTGAAGCGGCAGCCTCTGGAATGCTTTAAGCATTGTTAGGCCTTAAAGAACGCAGGGGACTGTGACCTCGCATGAAAAGAATGTTGTGGCTAAACTAATCTGTGACTTATCAGCCTGCTATTGTAGCTGAGCCAAAGGGACGTGTTTGCAGCGCTTGGACATGGTGTGACTGGTGGTTACAATTCAGACAGGGGGTGATAAAGATAAAGTTATGACTTCATTTTCCAGGGATAACTTACCTTTTGTTCTTGGGAATTAGTCACTTTAAGATCACATATGAGGAAAGGACAATGCAAAATAAAATATTCCACCTATGTATAGTAGTACTTTTACATATGCTATAACAGATAGATTGGAAAGAACTAGAACTATTCAGTCCGTTAAACTCTTTTACTAAAAGAACAGAATTTTATCAAAGATGAGAAGACAAATTTTAAAGCAATATTATCCCTCATAAAGGCTCTTCCATTCAACCAATGATTATTTCTTCAGAAATGGTCATTGTGTTAATATTTTCTTGAAATCCTTTATAGGGAAGATGTATGCTACTTTCTGGAGAAAGCTTGAAATAAATTATACTATTAAACATCTCTATTGAATGGTTTCAATGGAAGCCATGTTAAAAATGTTTTAGGATAAATCTTCAGGGAACAAAGTCCCAGCTGGATAAACTAGACCAAACATAACTTTGGGACAGATAAGGTTAAGATGTAGACGTAAGCAAAGATTAAGAAAGGGATACTTCTATGCCTGCAAACTATAGCTGGACCAGTGTGATAACCCTCTTCTCATTTGCCGCATATTCACTTTTTTAACCTTTAAAACAAAATTGTGGGGTCCACTTCATCCTCAAACAACCAAGATGGATAGACATGAAGAGGGTAAACATAATTTTATGACAGTTTTATTAGATATGATCAGAGTAGATTGTTGCTCTAAGTCTATGTATATCTGGAGTCTCTTAAGCGAAGAGTCTTAAATTTTAAGAAAATAATGCAGCTACATTTATATATATACATATATGTATGTATGTATACATATATGATAGTTATTACACTGAGTTTACATGTAGGACTTAGATGATGCTTGCTGGTTTTAAATGTCACTACCTCCTTAGAAAAGATAATAAGTGAATGAGTAGCTACATGAAAAATGGATGATCTTACTAAGAGAATCTACAAAAATTGAAAGCAGATGCTTTTGCAAAGTGTTAATCTGCAATAAATGTTCCTGAGTTTTGACTGTATGAAATTTCTAATTTTTCACAATAAAGTTGTCTCTATCTATAAGAAAAGAACATCAGTAATAATTACAGTAGCTAACATGCATGAACCAGTAGTACATGCTACACGTAACGATAAGTGCTTCTCTTCCAAGGAATTATTTCCTCTCATCCTTCATCCTCCTCTTAAGGTGCCATTGTTGATGACAATGATCAAATGAAAGAATTGTGGTTTTGCTGAGTTCAGTGCTGCATCAATTCAGCTGTATTTCTTTGAGACAGAGTCTCACTGGGCAGCCAGGACTGTCCTTGAATTCACAATCCTCGTGGCTCAGTCTCCAGAGTGCTGACAGGTGTAACCCACAACGTCCAGCCCAGGAAGTGCATTTTTTAAAGCACTAATTACGTCACCAAGAGCAGTGGAAAGAGCAGAACTTGGGGACTCAAGAGACCTGTGGTAGTAGTCTAGACACCATTCTGTATAATGTAGAATGGTAACCACTCTGTACAATGTCTGTCTTAATACTTATGACATCATAAATATTTAATAAACTCATTTATGAAATGATTGACTCACTGTATAAAGAAAGGAACTTCCATTTCAATATGTGGTATCAGTCAAGCTATTTCAGCCCTATGGGTCAAATCCTTTTTTTTCCCCCTTTATTTTCTTTTCGATATCCAACATCTTCCTTCCTTCCACAAAAATGTTCTGAAATACCCTTGCAGAAGAGAGACTGCACGAGACCTTTAAAGATAAAAGGTTGAGAGTGATGTGCTCTAAGAAAAGAGGATTAAAAATAGCTGGTTCCTCAGCTTGGAATTCAGACTGCAAGTTTATGCAGAAACAGAGCAGCTGCTAGGCTGACTCCGCCCCACCTACCCTCTTTTCTCCTGCCGCATTTGGCCAGAGCAATCTGCTTCTGTAGGAGTCTTGGAGAAAAGAGAAAAGCCCCAAAATACCAGCTTTACTGTCTAATTATTTTTAATTTATTAAATCATTCTAGCTCTAGATGACTGTGTTGGGACCATTTCAGAGCCGATGATCAAACAGCAGAAAATCTTGGGAACAAAAATGACAAAAACAAAACAAAATAAAAGCCTGGCTTCATCAGAAGGAATCTGAACGACACTGTGGAATATAGCATCAGAAAAACTCTGAAAATATCTAAAGTACCAAACAGAAGCATGTCTCAATAAACCACAAACACCCACACAGTAGCACCCGTGATCCTTGACCCTCTCTCTCCTGGTTCCTGGGAACAAAAAAGACATGAGAGAGAGAATAGAAAAATGTTCAACCAATGGCATAGAAACCCGGCTTAATGCAAATACTGACTGCCCCCCAGGAGGCTGTTTGTTTTGGGTTCAGACACAAGGATTTGATAAGCAAAGAATCTGAGGTGATTGCTGAGAAGGGTAAATAATTAACCATGCAACTCCTAGAACAGCTGCAAACTGAGATACCCCAGTTAGACCTTCAAAGCTGAAACCTTAGCAGCAGCAGGGCTCTGTCCTGAGACATTCATCTTTGTCCTTCAGGCTCTTGCTTTCACCTGGGAAGTCAGGCCCTAAGTGAGACCAGGTTACAGCTTGGAGATCAAAAAGGAGACCTTTTCCAGTGCAGTAAAGATCATACTCATCATTATGATGTTTGCGCACCTGCTTCCGCCCATAACTGCTTTTGTTTGCAGACTTAAAATCAGTTGTTTGGTAATGCATAGAGCTATTTAGTAAAACAGCCTGGTTTATTTTTCTGGGTATGATGACACTCACGCCATCAGAGCCCAGGGAGGTCGAGGCAAAAGGATGGCAAGTTTGAAGTCGGTCTGTCCTATATGAAAGAGAGAAGGAAAGAGAGAGAGAGAGACAGACAGACAGACAGACAGACAGAGAGAGGGAAAGAGGGACAGGGAGACAGAGACAGAAAAAGAGGAGAGAAAGAGAAATAAAGAGTAAAAGAGAGAAAAAGGGGAGAAAGAAAAAAGAAAGAAAGAAAGAAAGAAGAAGAAAGAAAGAAGAAAGAAGAGAAAGAGAAGAGAGAAAGAAGACAAGAGAGAGAGAAGAGAGAGAAAGAAGGAAGGAAGGAAGGAAGGAAGGAAGGAAGAAGGAAGGAAGGAAGGAAGGAAGGAAAGGAAGGAAGGAGAAGGAAAGAGAAAGAGAGAGAGAAAGAGAAAGAGAGAGAGATAGAGAAAGAAAGAAAGAAAAAGAGAAAGAAAGAAAGAAAGAAAAGAAAGAAAGAAAGAAAGAAAAAGAAAGAAAGAAAGAAAGAAAGAAAGAAAGAAAGAAAGAAAGAAAGAAAGAAGAAACACATACCTCAGTGATAGAGCACTTACCTAACAGGAAAAAAAGTACTTTATCACACTGGGGTATCACCTATATGTTCTTGTTCTGGATATCTTACCTCTACATAGTTACCTTACACATTTCCTCATTGGGAAATTTCCGATAACTAAATGGTCCATGCTCCATACTTGACCCTAGAGCATTTAGCATTTAGATGACTGAACAGAATGTGCTTTTCTCACTGCTATCCTAAGACCCTTCATGTTCTACATAGTGAATATCTGAGTGATCAATCAGAAATAAAGAACATGAAGACAGGAAAAGGTAAAGTTTAAGTTGGAAAAACTACCAGTATGAATGCAACCAATGACTTGCAATTACCATTGGGCTTCTTAAAGCTGTATTTGTAGCTATATTTATATATAAAATACATATTTATATATAAATAATATGGAAATATTTATATATCATTTATAATATATACATTATTTTTATATAAATATATACTTATATAATTATAAATCTATAATATAGCTATAATTCCTATGTATTAGAAGCCTTTGAAAAGTTAAAGTAGAGATCTAATATCTTAATTTGAAAGTGAAGACAATGTAGGGATGTTAGACATGCTCCTCATTCTCTTCTTTAGTCCAGCTCAGTGAAGTCATTTCAACTGAAGATTTAAATTAGAAAATCAACTTGTTGTTTGGCTTGTGCACATGAGTTGATGTACACATAGGCATACGGGCCCAGATGCCAAAAGAGGACATAAAGTGTCTTGCTCCATCACTCTCTGCCTTATTTCTTTTGAGACACCATTTCTCATTGAACCTGGAGCAAGACTAGAATCCAGCAAGATCTATCCAGAGATCCTCCTGTCTCCAGTCCATTGCAATACTGGGGTTAAGGACTAGGATATTAAGATATTGGTAGCCCAGCCCTGTTTCTGGTTTTTTATGTGGTGTTGAGATCTGAACTCAGGTCCACATGCTTGTGCAGCAACCATTCTTTCTCACCACATCATCTCTCTCCAGTCCCAAATTATTTTTGTTGCTCTATGTTTAGAAGCTGAATAGAATAGCTAGCTGTTGTGGATTGTGCATAGCAATGGAGTCTTTGGAGCTCATAATGAATGCACACACCCATTCTCCTGACATTCTTCATGAAATAGCTTCTATAGCTATTGTATTTCAGCATTCAAGTTTAGAGTACATGTGTTCATGTTTTATAAATGAAGAGTGTGTGACAAAAATCAAGAGTAAAACTTAGAAGCTAAGCTTAACTTTCGGTAAGTAAGATATACCATGTGCTTCATCCAATCCTTCTAAGTTATCTCTTAGTCTCATATTTGCATGAATAGTGGGAGTGAGTGTGGGATGGGAGCAGGAACTCTGGCTCTTAGGACGATCATTCTTTCTCTTTTCCTAAAACTTTTATACTATTCTGTCTGTCATATTTTCAAAGTGAATTGTCCTCCATAAGGTCTCATATTTGAAAACTTAGTTGATGTTGATGTTTGAAAAGGTAGTAGCACCTTTATGAGGCCCCACCTTGCTAGAGGAAGGACAGGGGCACCTCTTGAAGTTTGGTAGCCCAGCCCCATTTCCTCTAGCAGATTGTCTTCTGCTTCCTGTGTGCCTCCACGATGGCTGCTGTGACCTGAATCTCCTCCAACTGCTGCAGCTGCCATACCTTTTCCTTCCTAATTAACTCTATCTCCCCTCTGAAATTGTAAGCCAAATAAATCTCCTTTTCTCCCTCAAGTTGTGTGTAAATAATAACATAACAGAGAAGAGTAATTACGACACTGCTTAATATTTTGTTCACTGTGTGTGTGTGTGTGTGTGTGTGTGTGTGTGTGTGTGTGTGTCTGTGTGTACAATCTCCTTTAGTAGGAATTTCTTTAGCTGAGGAGGGGGGTTGCCCACTGTGGGCCCTCCATGCCCCAGCAGGTGCTCAGGCACCTGCCAATGTAGAGGTCACAGATGGGGTCCAATGGATCATTTATTCAGGGAGACATGGGAGTAGGAGGGAATTGACTGGAAAGAAAAATGTATTTGGAAGGTGAGAGCTGAGATGGGGGTGAGTAATAAGGGGAAGAAAACACATAAATTCATTGTATTTGCATATGTATTTGCTTCAAATAATAAAAAGAAATAAATAAATGAGTACCCACCAAGATCTCAAGAGCTGGAATAAGAGACAAATTGAATTTTGCAGAAATCCACTTAGAATCCATCACTAGCATTCACAAGAAGCCATTTGCATCAGTAAAAGATTAGGGCGACTTGGCTTAATGCTTGATCTGTCAACCATATCACTCAATTCACACATGGAGATTAGAGTTTAGTATTTAATTATTAAACCTTCTAGACAGGAAAGCCCAATAGCAAGAATGAAGAGGACTGTCGGATCCTTTCTCATATGGATTAGGAAACAACTTAGAATGAGATGAGTCTTACCCTTTAGGAGGAAAAGTAACGCAACCAAAAAATGGAGGTCATGTGCTGACTTTAAATATTACAAATTAGGAATAAGTTTGGGGAACTGAGCACATTTCAAAAAAAAAAAAACAAGATTCAGAATGGGTATGTTGTTGATGGAAGATAGATCAGTTCCTCTCTGCAGTGGGAACAATGGTAAAAGCAACCGGTGGGAAAGCAGATTCCAAACATGCAGGAAGTCACGGACCACAGAGTAAGCAGGGGAGGGCAGTGCTTCTTCATCACCAAGTTTGGGATACCCAGCAGTGACTGTATAGTGTTCAGCAGGATTGCTGCAGAAAGTTCAATACAGGGTAGCACTTTCACCATTTGGTCCGCATAGCTGTTCTTTACCCTAAGAATCTCTCCTTTAATGAATGAAATGGAAGCCGAAGTCCAATTAATATGGTGAGAGCTACTGAGCATCAGTGTTTACCTTTCTCTGTTTTCTGATCGTGGACTCAGTCTGACCAGATGCCTCATGATCCTGCCACTCTGTTGTTATTATGGCCATATCCTTTGTAGATCATACAGCTTCTTTGGGCTGTTTCCTGAGAAAAGTAACCAGGACAAAGCTTTATGAACCTTTTCTTCCATCTTCATCCCATTTTCCCAATCGTATCCCTTGGTAGGTACAAACCTGCTTCAGTAGAGCCTTACTTTATGTGTTTCTAGAAAGCCAATCTAAGACAGTAGAAATGCTGGTGGTGGTGGTGGTGGTGATGATGATGATTATGATAATGATGATGATGATGTGGAGGTATCCATAGGGTGATAGTAGTGGGATGGGAACAAGAAAATTCATATGCATTGTTCTTTGTGCTGGCAACTTTACTAGATGGACAGGTTCCTAACTCATGCCGTTTTCAGATACGAGCACTGGGAAACGTGAAGTAGTTTTTTCACGAGCCCATAACTAGGGACTCGTGAAAGTATTTCATAATACTTCATGGCATTGTTCCCCAGGCTAATGCTATCTCATCTGATTCCATTGTCTAACACGTCAGAGAACTCATGGATCACACTTGCATAATAAATTAGCATGATTCGTTTGGTCTTCTCTTTATCCAATGACCCTGAAAATCAGATAAAAAGGGGAAATAATATATCAGCCCTGATGTATGAGATAATCATAATGTCAAAAATGCTTACTTACTCTATTCAACAAATTTACTTACACTCACTAGCTCTCCAGAATAACTTCTTTTATTTCGAAAATACGAAAGCTTGTGTATAAGTAATGTGCAGGAAAAAGAGAAAGCAAATATTTAAAACAATGCTCAGGGAAGAGGTCTATGAGCTGCTGGCATGTTGTGCTATGCTTCTGGATTTGTGTTTATCAAAGACCAGCAGAACTTGAATAACAGGTATTAATGGTCAGTGAGTGAACTACTTCAGCTAGGCAAATACTCCTAATGAGCCACTGGAAGTCAAAAGCATTTCCAACAAGTCTTCAAGGCGAAGGAGCCCTTCAGAGAAAGCCCCCTTGCTTGGCAGAGCATGGGAACATGAAGAGGTGTTTTCCGTGATCATAGACTGATGCAATGAACGAATATAAAAGAATTTTACCATAGTCCACATTTAAGGAGGTGTCTGATTAAAACACCACTGCCTAATATTTGCTTCCCTACTTAGATTTTACTTGAATGAAGTTCTTGTTCAGTTGTGAAGCCAGGAACACTAAAGGCTTGAGGACCAGCTTGCTCCATTAACTTCAAGAAGACTCCCTGTGGTGACCTGAGATTGTTCATCCATAGGAGTGTTCCAAGAAACAGTCCACAGTAGAGGGAGGGACTAGAGTGAGGGAGGCAGGCACTGCAGTTAGACAGTGTTAAGAACAGAGGTAGACACTGCTTCTTTCACATCAGGAACAACTCGGTATTTTGATTTTCAAGGAATGATTGTTACTAGTAAGAAATATAGGGGCCAGTAAGATATTTCAGTAAGGAAGAAAGATGATTGTTTGCTAACCAGATGACTGAATTCCATGCCAGAAAATCCACATAGTCAAAGGAGAGAAAATATTTCTAAAAGTTGTCCTCTGACCGCCACTTGTAAACCATGCACATCTCTCGCTCTCTCTCTGTCTCTCTCTCTGTCTCTCTCTCTCTCTCTCTCTCACACACACACACACACACACACACACACACACGCTCTCTTTTTCTCATGCTCCATGGCATGAGTTTACTTTTTTCTTTCTCTTTCCCTCTCTCCGAAAGAAAGAAAGAAAGAAAGAAAGAAAGAAAGAAAGAAAGAAAGAAAGAAAGAAAGAAAGAAAGAAAGAAAGAAAGAAAGAAAGAAAGAAAGAAAGAAAGAAAGAAAGAAAGAAAGAAAGAAAGAAAGAAAGAAAGAAAGAAAGAAAGAAAGAAAAGAAAAGAAAGACTTTAAAAAAGGAAACAGTGTTTAAATTGAGATGGAGATTCCTCTATGTGGTCTTCTGCATGTCCTCACCTAGCATAAAGTCTCTTGTGCAGCAAAGACAGGAGATTGAGAGTGAGGCATATGGAATGCGTTTCTCTACTGATCTACCTCCGTCCCCATGCCTGTGCTTCAGACCACCTGCCGCCAGGGCAATGTGCCTATGTGGATAGAGGGTGTTTCCCTGGACGGTTCTTCTAAGGGAAGCAGCAATCTGTCTCTCTTGTTGCTGATTCTTCAGCTTCATAATAGGAGATGAATCTAAATCTAGAAATTTTCTCATCAATTTAAAGAGAAAAGTCCAGGCAAGCAGACTCATATTTTTCTCCAGTGTTCTGAGAATTCATTCGTTCATTCATTCATTCATTCATTCAATTTGGTGGAGTTGCTCATACTAAGTGATAGCAACAGTCTTTTCCTCTACAGAATGATAACTGTTAACACTGTAATTAACTACTGTGGGTTGAGTTGTGTCCTCACAAAAGACAAATGGAAGTCTGGACCTATGTCCATGCAACCTGGATCATGTAACCTTATTTGGAAATAGGATATTCACAGATAATGTGAAAGTAAACTGAAGTCCTAACTGGTTAGAAAACCGTTTCAGTCAATGTCATCTGTCCTTCAGAGAGAAAGCTGGACACACATGAGGAAGATACGTGTGGAAGGTGCAGATACAGACTGGCGTTTTACTGTGCAATCACTAACAAATCAAGGACCACTTGGGGCATTCAGAAGCAGGAGAGTCGTTAGAGCCAATGTGGCATCATGCACACCTAGACCCAGGGCCTCCACCTCCAGCACTGTGAGGCAAATTGTAATTTGCAATTCACTGTTTTTGCAGGAGTTTCTCAGGGCAGATGCAGGAAGTGAAGATAACAGCTGTCATATATTCAGGGCAAAAGCGAGGACTGTGATGGTTAATCAGTCATAGCCAATCACGCACTAGTATGTGGTTCTTTAACTGTAGCTATAGTATAAGCTGCAGACTGTCAAATTTAAGGTCCTTTTCAATGGCTGGACAAATGTTTGAGATTACACTTGCTGAACTCTTTGCATGGCTTTCCCATCAAACTACAGACATTCATTCAACATTCTCTTTTTCATAAATAAGTGATTTTGAAAAAGATCAAATAAAGATTGAGACTGAAAGCACTTCTTTCTAGTCTCAGTTGACAAAGTCTCATAAAAGAGACCTACATCCCCAGACCTACATCCTCACATTGAAGATGATTTTACACCAAACAGTTTCATGGATTTACACTCATTAATGCTTCCTCTGCAGAGCACAGCAACAAAACTCAAATCTTTCATTGGCTTGTTTATGTAAGTCAGTGTACTATCAATATTGTGATAACCATTTCTTCGAGGAAATATGTCATTTCACTGAAGCATATAAATCCAAGTGAAAGGAAATTCACATACAACCCATTCATTCTCTATATGACTTCATGCTGATGTAACTCTTTCCTGCCTTTCTTCAAAGATCATACCGCCAAATTTTTACATAAGAAAATGGAATTGTGCTACTATGCAGTTTTATGGATTTATCACTGCTATTCATTTAAACATAATAAGGGCATCTTTGTACCATAAATTTGGAAAACCCAGATTAAAAATTCAAGTAGAGTTTTTATGCTTTTGGTCTTCTCAAAGCTTTCTACAAGCTGAAGTACACTGTAAAACTCTTAAGCATAGGATATGGTTAGCAGAGTCCTTAATCCTGTGGCATGTGGAATCCTTTTTTAGCAGCCTACTCCAGAACATGCTTTGGAAAAACATTTTGTATATTGACTTTGTGTGTGTGTGTCTATGCACATGTGCATGCAATTGTGTGTACATTTTACTGACTGACCACTTCCCCATGCTCAGTTCATAAATACATGGGGTTTGTTTTGTTTTGTTTTTATTGCCTATGTTTGTGGGGATATATAAGTGTATATACATATGGTCATATGTGTGTGAGAGCATACACATGTGGGACGTGCTTAGATGCACATTTGTTTTGCAGTCTGAAGTTGAAACTGAGTGTTGTTTAACCTATGCATTGGGTCTCTATGTATTGAGATAAGGTCTGTCCATCGAATCAAAACACACCGAATCAATAGTCTAGCTTTTCCAAAGATCCCCATCTCTGTCTCCCAAGTGTTGGAATTACAAGCAGCTACAATGCCTGTTGAGTTTTTAACGTAGTTTTGAGCATCCAAATTCTGGTCCTCACATTTGCATAGCAAAACCTCATCCACGGACCCATCTCCTCAGCCCCATAATGACTTTTTAACTTTTTTAACTTTTTTCCATGTTATGGAAAACCCTTTTTGCAGAAGTCTTCGCCAAACATTTTATAGATGAACAAATTTCTCAGCTAATTTTTCTTAACTCTCAAAAGATTACCATGCTTCCATGACGCTGAGATATACATTTCTGCAGTTTAATTTCCTAGCAAATGAGATATGCTTAGCCCAGCCACGGTCTTACAGTCTTGTCCTGTTCCTCCAGGAAAACTCGTCAAGCACAAACAATCACAGAAATAAAGATAACACACTCACTTCAGTACCAGATCCTCAGTTTGGGGAGGACCATCTTTGAATCTTCCAATATACCTCTAATGAATATAAAGGCACAGGCTTTTTGAAATGGAGTCTGAACCTCTTTGTGAAGAACTTTAGGGACAGCTTACAGTATGTGAAGAGCTTGAAGACTATCTTAACCAACCAATCTCATACCTTTCTTTTCTGTACACACAGCATGATAGATGATGAAGTTCAATCTAAATACACTTGTAAAAGCTTTTCCAACAAATGGCAATAAAAATTCCAATATATAAAAGAACATCATTGGCAGTAGGTTTTCTTTTTTTTCATTTCGGTAGAACATAAAATACTGGTATGTCTCATCATTTATGAGTCCTTCATCTTGCTGGAACCTCTTTTGGCATCTAAAATAACTACCTTACATAGAAAAAGGTGTTCAGCAAATGTCTGTGAAAAATGACAAGCAATAAAAGCAGACAAAACATAAAAATGTGTGAGTCTCTCCATTAAAATATATTGCCTGAGTCAAAGTGTTCTGGGACTATCTTTCTAAAACATAAATATGGACCAGGTATGAAGGCAAAGACCACGAATCCGGCTCTTGGGAGGTACAGGAAAGAGGATCAGAAGTTCCAGGTCATTCTCTGTTACATAGCACAGTTGAGGTCAGCTTGGGCATGTGAGACCCTGTCTCAACAATAATGACACATGTATGGTTGCGTTTCTATTTTTTAAAACTCTGTGGTGCATGATGGTTTCCTGTTTCTGGAGAGAGAAAGTCTAAAATCGCTAGCAATGTGGAACAAGCTGTTTGTATACAGTTATACACTATTAACCTCCTATCTCCTCACCCCTGCCTCAGCCAAAGTTCTAGTCACATTCAACTTCCTGGGGTCCTCCTGTTTCTATACTCTCCTACCTGTCAATTCCACAGCGAGGAACCACCTTGCTGCCTGTATAGCATGACCAGCTCTCTTGGTATACTTGGCTCAGTACAAAGACAGTGCTTCATAAAACTCAGGGACTAATCATTGTCCTCTTCGTTCAGAGAAATCACATTGTAATGCCACCAGGGAGGGAGTGACTTTCATTGCTCCCCACCAAAAGATAAGAGTTGGTTTAGGATCTGGCCCCTGAAATGGAATGAGTTAAAGAAACACTAGACTGAAAGGAGTCCAGATTGGTTTGGGGGGGAGGATGTAATTCAGTAACTACTTCTATCAACTCTCCTCTGGTTTGCTCATTACTATCTCACCCTATGCATCAGAAATAACATGAATAAAAAGCAGAAATGAGCCCTGCCTTCATGAGCTCCATATCTAGCAGGGCAGAGATTAAATAACTATGTACAAACACATCAGATGACAGCGACTGTGACTATGAGCAGGCCTGGAAATCCAATTACACATTTACAGAAAAAAAAAAGAGTTCAAACATGGTAACACACACCTATAATCCTAGCCCTGGGGAGGTGGGTGCCAGAAGGATCGTGAGTTCAAGGCTATGCTAGGGAACAAAGAGCGGAGGAGTGGTCCTCAGGCACATCCCCTGTCTTTGGCTGTGTGTTTTCATTATTGCACTGCTCCATCCACTCAGACCTCCTGTCCTTGCTTCTCAGGGAAATGTCGTTCCAGAAGTGAGCCCTCCTCAGAGGCAGCCTTGCCCCCAGGAGTATTCATGAAAGGAGTTAAAGAAGGGAAGGAGCAAGACCTGGGATCCTGAATGAGCTATTTGCATTTATTTAGATTGGAGGACAGGGACAGCCTCCTTCAAGGGAAGGGCAGGAGAAGGAAGTGAACTAGACTCAAACAGCTGTTCACTGAGATCTGCAGGCTCCACATTAAGTCTCAGGCACCCTGCGATTTCCATTACTGATCAGGGGCCATTGATTCTTTGCTGGTTTCCATTGTCCCTTAGTGTCTGTGATGAGTAATCCATATTATCAGTTTGAGGAGAGTTAGAATCACCATGGAGACACAATTCTGGGTTTGTCTTGGGCGTGTTTTCAGAAAGGCTTAACTCAGAAACCAGGTGATAGCTGTTCAGGATGCTAACCATCCTGAGAAGTAGGGAGTGCCTTCCCATTGACTGGGGATCTAGACCGAATTTTAAAATAAAGAAAGAAATGAGATGGTTTGATAAGTAAAACCACCTGTATGCAAGCCTGGTGACCTGGGGACCCCACACATACATGGTAGAAGGAGATAACAGACTTCTGCAAGTTTTCTCTGACCTTCCACTTGTGTGCCATGTTACACATGTATCCTCCTCCCTCACTCAGATAAATTAAGTTAAAGTATTTTTTAAAGGGTGAAAGCCAGCTGGGCACCAACATTCTTTCCTCTCCTGCTTCTTGACTTTGGACGTGATGAGACTAGCTCCTCAGGCTCCTGCTACCCTGTTGTTCCTGCTGTAATGGACTGTACCTTCAAACTGTAAGCCTAAATAGAACCTTCTCTTAAAGTACTTTTGCTGAGGTACTTTGTCATATCCATGAGACAGATAATTAGTGTATCTCACCATTTTCTTGAACAGTAGAAGGATTAGCACTGTTTTTTACCTCCCTGTTTTATGTCCATCTCATCTTTTCAACTATGTTGGAAGGTTCCAGAAGCATATTTACCACAACGCTTGGCAGTATAATACATGTAAGAAAATTAAAGTACAAAATAATATCTAATGACATTTTGTATAATTTCTTTTTTAAAAATTTCCCCTAGTTTTACAAGTATATTGGCTATCCCTGCCTCCTTTCTTCCCCCCCTTCCTTCCCATCTTCATGTTATATAATTTCTATAAACCACTTGGTTTTAGTTGCCACAACAACAATTGTCTGAGTTAGACAAGATCATCTTCTGAGGCACAAAGAAGTTAAATAGTTTGTATAAGATCACACAGCTAGCTGAATCCCTGCAATTCATTCAATTGTCCAATAAATGAATTTGCAACATAGACTGAGTTTGTAAACCAGAATAAGAAGTGAGTTGGGCTAAGCGATGCTTGACTGTTCCATGATCAAATCATTAGTATCCACACGAAGAGCTGGGAGTGGTGGCACATGCTGGTAACTCCGGTGTTAGGGACAGAATCAGGCATATCCTAGGTGCTCCTAATCATCTGCACGGACAAAGAGTATGAAGCTCAGTGAAAGATGCAGCCTCAAGGGAATAAGACAGAACAAATCAAGGAAGACATGCAACATCCTTCACTAACTCCAGAATGTGCACACACACATACACACTCCACAACAAATTCATGCACATTCAACTCCCCCCCCACACACAAAGACTGTCAATCCTAATTATCAGCTCACAGTAACTGTCTAAGAGACTGCCAATCCTAATTATCAGCTCACAGTAACTGTCTAACAGAATGTCAGAGACTTACTTTGGAAAGAATAGGAAATGTATTCTGATTTAGATACACTTCCTGGATCATAGTCCTAATCCAATAATCTGCCTAATACTCTGCAGGACATGTAATTTATTTTTCCTAGGTATATGTGCTATCACCAGCCTTTCCCAGAGTATCTACTGATTGCAGTGTGGTCTACAACTACTTTTCTCTTGTGGCATTGCACCATTGCATCCTAAGCATGAATGACAAATTCATTGCTTCAGTCCCACCTTGTTTTTTTTTTTTTTTGACAAATGAATCCCATGGAGCATTTACATCAGAAGTGTTTCTGAAGGACAAACTGTGACACCTCTTATTTTCATTTCTCTGGACTTTGTGCATTTGGCTGCTGCGGGGTTTAGCTTTGGCCTCCTGGGTGCTGAAGAACCTGCCAAGTTTCACCCTGCGCCTCCCAGTTTGTTTCAGTGGCTCAGGTGAAACCAATAGCATTTGTTTAAAACATTCCTTGCCATGCTTTGTTGGCTTTGGCTGATGTCTTGTTACTGATTCAGCACCATGGTGACGACAGAGCCCAGGGCCTCTTCTGTGTGGCTGAGTATGTGGCACATGGCCTGCAGGTACCTGAGACTGACTATTTCCACATGGCACAATGTTAAGTGCAAAAGGTCGCCACAGATACACCCTGGTAATGTGGCAGGAGTGTGTCCCCCGAACAGGTGAGGGACAAGAGCTGACTTCTTCTGTTCTGGTCACTTTTCCAGATTATCAACAGGCAGCAGAAGCAGTCTCATTCCTTCATCTCAGGGGCCGCTTCCACTTAGCTACTTGCAGACTCTCACACTGAGGGCTTAACCCAGATCTCCAGCAATCCTGAGCTGGGCTAGCAAGATGCATCGGTGTTTGGGGTTGGATCAAGGGCTTGGAAGGGGTGAGTGGATAGTCTAATTGTGGGTTAGTTTTTGTTATTGCTATTGGATAATACTCCTCTTCCCCTACCAGCTTGTCCAGACACATATAAACACATACTTTAAGGTGACGCCGTCCTCTGTGCTACGGCAATCATAGTCATTCTTAACCCCAGAGCGAGGTAAGCCTGGAATATCTGAACGAATGCTGTTATTATGGGGCACGCAAGAGCATGTTGCCCAGGTTTGAGCCTTGATAAATATTCTTCCCCGCCTGGCCCCTCATGACTATATAGAACTTCAAGAGGGTTCTGGTTGCTTCTGGTGAAATACTCTCCTATGGTACATGCATCAGTAGTTTTATGTTCATAGTTTTGCTTTTATATCAAGTTCTTTTTTTAAAGCATTTTGTACTGCTTACAATTATAGTCTCATCATTAGTTCTGTGGCAAGCTTTTCTAGAATTATTGCCTTCATTTTGATTTATTCAACAAGTAGATTTCCATGAAGCCATCATTGAACTGGTTTGTGCTAGTAGATTTCAAATTTGTGCTGCCCTCATTTAAGAGAAATGTAGATGAGATGAAAGATGATAGATGATAGAGATGGATGACAATAGGTGATAGATAAATAATAGAAAGATTTTAGATATTCTATTATTTGCATATTTTATATATTATTTCCAATAAATATTGCATTTGCTTAAAAAATCATATCCTATTGTTGTATGTATGCTTTCATACAGAAAATAACTCACAAATGGAAAACTGTAATTCTTAATATAAATGAATAATTAGTGAATGAATTTTTAATATGTTAGTGATGGATAGTATTTTTTTTAACTTTTGATTATGTAACAGATCTAATTATATTTTTAGATATATAAATTAGAAAATACTTTATGGCCATTTTGCTTAAAATTCAAAGACAATCCTTCAACAGAGGAAACAGGCAAAATATGTGCGCATGTAGTTGACAGAGAAGTGAACCGAAATACCTCATATAAGGAGATTTTTGATTCTGTCAATTAGTGGAGAAATGCAAATGAAATCCATAATAAACAATAACTTTTCACCTGCTTATTCTGGAAAAAAATGAAAATTAGATAATGCCAAGTATTTATGTCACAGCTGATGAGACCAAGACATAAGGTGTCCCAGGTACACAGGTCTCAATGACTTAAAAATGATCTCATCAGGCAAACAAAAATGAAGTAGAAAAACTGCTTTGTTTCTTGGAAGTCTGTATTTATCATTTTTAATGAAAATTTTCACAAGAAGAAAAAAATGATAGAGATTTAGAGTGGATGCAGGTAGCCAGAGACATAGAGATAAACCGTGGTAGTGGGCTGAGTTCAAGGAGTGGATCTGCGGAAAGAGAAGCAAAGAGCCATAAGAAGGAATCCTTGTACTAGACCTCAGCCTTCTGCATCCTCGGATTCAGAATCTTCACGCTGAAATGACTACCAGTGAAAATATTTACCATATCTGAACTATGAATGATGGCACACACCTGTAATTCTCTGCTTTGGCAGCAGAATCAGGAGGCAAGAGTTCAAGGCGAGTTTGGGCTAGATGAACCCTGTCTCAAAAAAAAAAATTATCATACCTGTGTTTAACATGTACACATTTCTCAAAATTATTCTCCAAACTATACAATAGAGTACAAATGCATGTTATTTTCATTATTGCCATGAATTAAAAATCAGAATCTACAGATGATTTGAATTATATACAAAAATGTGTACAGTTTATATGCAAATACCATGTTTTATATAAAGGACTTGAATATCTGAGTACTATAGTGTCCTTGGTGAGAGGAAAGGTTTTCTGGAACCAATTCTCAGTAATTAACCAGGAACAACTAATTGCCAATGAATAGAGATGCCATGAAAGATATTGTGGAGTCACAGAGAGGAAAAGAATTATTTCATTTCCTACCAGCTTTTTAATTCTTTCTCCTGTGAGTGTGTGGGCGGGTGGGTAGTGGGCTTCAGTTCTCTTCCTTAGAAACAGGAGCTAGAAGAAGATAAAGGAAGAAGGTCTTTTGAATTGCAAAAGAGAACAAAGCCAAAGACGTCTGTTCCCAACTAAATAATCACTCAGTAGGTAGAATAAAGATATTTTGGGGGACATAATGAAGTGAAAAGCCATACCCAAAATAACGCAAAATAACTTTAGCATATTTACATCCTTTTGTGATGCCACAGTTAGTCAAAATCAGGCCAGTTTTGGAGCTGGAGAGGTGGCTTAGGGGTTAAGCCTCTGCCTTGCAGGCAGAAGGTCCTAAGTTTGGATCCTGGACTCCACGTATAAACGCTGGGCATTAGCGGGGGCGGCCTGTGTTTCTTCTGGTCCTGGTAGGGCGGAGCCTGTGAATCCCTGGGCAGAGTAAACAAGGAGGAGGTGGAGGCAGTCCATGGTGGTTCCGGATTTGTCCATGGTTCTACATAGTGGTTCCGGATTTGTCCATGGTTCTACATACACACATGCACACACACATACATGCACAATTGAATAAATAAAAAAAATCAGGCCAGTTTTTTTTGAAATGATAACAAGTTAATAAATGTCCTATCTAAAATGATTTTAAACACAGGAATCTATTCAGCATAAATTCTTGCAGTGTTGTAGCCTGTCCCTCAATATTAAAGAAGCCAGGCATGATGGCACATGGCTGTATTCAAAATAAAATAGAAGATTGACACAGAAGGTCCACGCCTTCATTTCAGAAACAGGAGACCAGTTTGGTCAACATAATGAGATCTCATCTCAAATTTTTGAAAAAAATGAGTCAGAAAATTACAATATTCCAAACATGAGAGACAAATGAAACATGACCAAGATTGGCTTTTAGATAGCAGACGAAGCAGTCTGGGAACCAAGTATCAAAATAAAATTTCTGATAACTCAACAGAGCATTTTGAGTGTCCTGTAGTAACAGCCATAGGTCCCAGGCACAAAGGGAGCAGAAGCAGAAGCAGTGAACTGCACATGAAAGTGGCCCTAGTGGAGAGATCTGCTTAAGCACATGTTGAAGGATATTGTAAAAAGCATCTTGGAATGATGATGGTTAAAGATGCTGGACAGGATTCAGTGGAAAACATTTCAGGTAGCAGAAATATCTGTAAGTCAAGGAAACATGGAGTAGCGTATATTTCAGGATTTTGACACTTGAGACCTGAGGAGTAGACTTTGAACTCAAGACAAAGGTAGAAGCATATTTAGGAGCAAACTCCATCCCTGCAGTGAAGAACAGCAAACAGCAAACACACATGAATGGTGAGGACTCTACTGAGCAGGAATGTCCACTCCCTCCCATCCTGAGCTAGCCAAAATGTGAATCTACTTGAACAGGGAAGGAAGAGGGTTCCCCCAAATCCACAAGAATCCCATGTATCCTAGATTCTGAGAGTTATTACAGGAGATAGGAATGTTAACTTGGAAAGGGATATGCAATACTTGCAAAATGTAAATCAATGTCTACTAGCAAACAGAACTCTATTTACAAGTCCAAAGTGTTAACATGCTATTTCAAACAGAATGCTAGAAGCAAAAAAAAAAAAAAAAAAAAAATTGGGGCACAGCTTTGAAAGTATATCAAGTAGAGTATGACTGCTGACAGTATTTAAAGGGAAGAAAAGCTTAGGGGATTGTAGAAGATTTAAATTTTTAATGACATTAATCATGGGAGATTCCCTGAGGAGATGAAATTTTAAGGAAGTGTGGAATGTGACCCTCTTATTGTGGGAGGAAAACTATTCCTGTCTGGCAGGCAATGTTTGAATTCAAAGGATTTTTCATTTGGTTTGACTTGCCTTTTTTGCACTTTCAAATTAAAGATAAATTATAATAGAAGAATCATTTCCACAGCAAAAACAATAGAACTTTTGAAAGTTCTTTTTTAAATAGATGAATAAATTCTATAAATAAATGAACATTCCATCTGAGTAGATTGTTATTTTGTCCCTATATAACAAATAGCATAATTCAGGGGGTTTGTTTGAATTAAGTTGGCTGTAGGATTGATGAGCCATTAAAAAACAAAAAGCATCTCCCAATCTCCTTACAGCTCATTCTGTGACTTCAAGGTAGAACCTGTTTGTACAATAGCTCCAATTAGTGCCTAGCAGGGTGATTTGCATAGTATTAACCTGGATAGATGTGAATACAGCTTCACTTCCTTGGCTTCACATGGAGTTCCACCTCCTACAACAGAAAGTTCCTCTAGAAAGTCAAAACATCAGTGCATTTGCAGTATGGGTACAACATTTCGAAAGATAGCCGCAGCTCCCCTCTGAAAAGGAGATGAGTTCGATGAAAAGAAATTAACAAGCTGTGCGGTGCGCTGCACATGATCAGCCATGCTTGCTAAGTCTGTCTGTTGGTTGTTGCTATGGCTACGTAAAGCCAGTGGAACCCAATGAGCTGTCTGCAGCAGCCCGAGAGGACCAGCCATTTTACTTATGGAAAACAGGGTGACATAGTCTGCTGGGCTTCACCCCGGAAGAAGCATTTTTAAATATATATATATATATATATATATATATATCCTTTTCGTGGAGGAGAGATGCTACCATATGCTAATGCACCGTTCTCACGGCCACGCATGCCTGCAAGCTGCCGGCTCCACAAGCAGCTGACTGACTGCTGTTGCAATTAGCTGATTGGAGAACGTGGAATGCAGAGTGATAATGCTGTGTATCTGCTCGCAGGCAGCAGGGAAGGGTTTTGTCTGGGGAAGGCAAGCCTTCTCTGCAATATTATCTCGGCAGCTCCCTAGCTGCTTATCCTGAGAGCAAGTGATCTACAGGGAGGTGTCGCCCTCGGGTCCTGTGTGTGACTGTTGCCTGTGAGCCGCAGGTCTGGGAAAGCAGGTGTGTGCTCGGATGGGCACTGGCCTGGAACGCAGGCGATCGCTCGCGTTCACCTGCTTCCTGTTAACAGACTGTCGACTCAGGGAGCATCTGCTTGTGCACACTGAAGCTGAGGCCGAGAAGGGGGTTCCCCGCATCCCCCTGGACTGACAGAGGTAAGATTCATTTATTATTATTATGAAAGCACAGCTTTTAAAAAACAACTGCGGAGCGAAATTTAACTTGAAAATTTGTATTGAACATATGATTTGAATTTACTGAGGAAAGACACACCATTTCCAAAAAATAGTGCCAAAGACACTATTGATTTAGTGAATTGAGGTTCTAGAAATTTTTTGTACGATGAAAAGGACTACTGGTTCGTTAAGATTTAAAGTAAATATTGACTGTTTTTGCAAACTGTGATGGCTCGGTTGTTCCGGATAGTCTTGATAGCCAATAACCTTTCTCTCCTACAGACAATGGATGCTTTTGTGATCTGCACTTTGACACAATAAGGGCCAACCAGCAGCATATAAATTGGGAGGCGTTGATTTTTAAGCCTTGTAAAGTGATTTAACTCTTCACACACCTAGGTAAACCTTTAAAGTAAGGAATTCTGTTTCCTATGTAGGTCATAATGGCCAGTGGGTTTTACACTTGCTTACACTGGATGGAATGGCTCCGTGAGCTGTTTGGTTTAGTTTGAGGCTGTCCTAGAGCAAACACTGTAGGTACTGCAAACTGCTCACACCTCCTGTTCCAGTATCCTGCAAGGCTGGCTAGCCCAGAGCACAACACCTCCATTGTGCTCCTCCAGCTGGAGATCCAAGCAGAGAAAGGAAGTGCAGTCTCTGAATCGAACTCCAGTATAGCCATAGGATACGGCAGGAAAACTCCTTTCATCGCACAATTTTTCTCACAAGCAGATAGATTTCGGAGAAGAACGAAAGTAGAATCACTATCCACATCATACAAACATACACTAATAATTGCAGCGATGTTTGCTGTGGAGACACTACATGAAAGTAGCAGACTTTGAACTGTGCTAGGAATTGCCCCTTAGTGAGTATTTCGCTGATTTATCGTCTGGAGAACAAAGCTGTTACTGTGGATTGAAATTGGTCAGTCAAATCAAAATTGCTGCCAAGGAAATGACCAAGAAACTATTAAATTCTGTTTGAGCATCAGTGCAGCCTTTTCTAAATCAATTCTGTTGTCAGGATGCCAGAAGTGTCAGATTATTACCACTGCTATTGAAAGCATTTAATAAGAATATTTGCTTGGAAACTTTCGAAAAAAACCTCTGTCACCTAAAGATGAACTTTATCATGAAATTTCAAATGAATCACTGAGATCTACTTCAAAGGAAAAATAGATATTGTGCTGCCCCCCCAAGAATGGATGGTCTAAGAAGTATTCTTATCACGCTCACGCTACCTGTAATATTTTCATGGAGACATGTGAACACGAATCACCTCTCATGTGTTTACATAGCCTCAGATGAGAGAATTGTAAAACACAGGGGAAAAATTTTATAAACTTTTCTTCTGTCACCAATATTCAAAGTACAAAGACACAGACTATAAATTCTCACAGTAGAAAACCCAGGTATAAATGCTTAATAAACACAACTAGTGACTGTGGCTGTGTTTGCGTTGGAAACATTGCGTAGGTTAGCGTGGTGACAGTTGAGACTGTACTTTGCTCAGATTTTGTTTTCAAAGGAAGATTAAATGATCAGACTTAGTATTGAGTCAAATTCTATGAATAAATATCACCCGGGTACCTGACTGTATCAGACAGAGGAAAGGAATGGGAGAAAAAGTCTACTTCCAATTTCATTTTCTTCAAATAGCCAAGGGCAATCTTAGAGTTAGCACTGTATTTAGACTTGAGGCAAGAAATGATTTCATATTGGTCTTTCTTGGGGAGAACCTTTAGAGGAATCGATGGTAGCCAGGCCTCATGTACACCTGACAGCTGTCTCTGGTCGCCTTGGTGATAATTTTTCAGATGGGACAAAAGAGTGAGGTCACAAGTAAACAGAGGTGCATGCTTGGTCTCCATACCTCATCTGCCCACATTGCTTATCTTTTAAGGTGGCAGCTGTAAAAGATGGACCCTCAAATCCATCTCATTTATCCAACAATCTTAAGAACAAAATTCAGAGATTTCTCATCTTTCTATTCTTTGCACATTGTTTTTTTAAAAACTAGTTTTGAACTCATTATTTACCAAGTTCTAACTCTCTAAAACACCATTAAACACTAGCACATATGGTACCCTCTGTTATTGATTTTTCCCTTTAGATCTCTCCCATCAGCAGCAGTCAGTTTCTGTGCATCCTACAAAACCAGGTAGGATTTTCCCAAGACTAATCTGGCTACAGCTCTGACTTGTATTTGTCTCTGCTCCCAGGCTATCATACATTCACTGACTTCCAATTCTAAAATACTTTGTCCAGTGTTTAGAACTTGGCTTTCAGACATTGGACTGGTAAGCTCAAGCTTCACTCTGAGTCACTTTCAATATATTCTTGACCTCACAGACAGAAGTCCTGATACTGCCTTTCTTCAGAGAAACTCAATACAGTTCAAACACAATTAAGAAACATTAACTTCTCTGACATAAAAAATGTAACTTCAGGATCACAATTTAATAAAAGCAGCAAATGTTTTGAAATAAGAATTTTAAGAGGAAAAAATCTTGATACAAATAAAAAAATTAAATGTTTCCTTTTTAAATATATTGATTTGCCGTTGTGTGTATTTGCATACAGGAGTGTTTGTGTACATACAAACGTGTCCATCCATGAGCCATGGTGTGAATGTAGAAGTCAGAGAACACCTCGTAGGATAGTTCTCTCCCTTTGCCATGTGAATTCTTAAGGTTGAACTCAGGTCACCGGGTTTGGCAGCAAGCACCTTTACCCATTGAGCCATTTCACTGTCCCAAAATATGAATTAACAACTTGAAAACTTTAATACAGAGTTCAGTATTTTCAGGGGAATTAGAGTAAATATTGGAGTTGGCTAGAAAAATCAAACTGTTTACAACACATGTTAGCGTAACAACTGGAAGCAGAGAATAATGTAAGAGTCCTATGCAAATGTTTTTCATATCGAAGCCCCCAAAAGTATAAGTCATGTGCTACAAAGAGCTCAAGAATGTAAAAGAAAGACTTCAGCAGCATGATATCTTTTCATGGACAAACCTGAAAGATCTGTTGTCCCCAAATCCTCTATAACTTGAATTTCTAGGTGAGAGAGAAGTGTCATTTTTGTTTATAGGTGTGATTTTCATTGTAGAGATTTTATCCTTTCCCTACATGAGATGTCATTGCTCTTATTTTTAACTACCTTAATTTTAATATTTTTATGGAAAAATTGCTATAATGCTATCAGTAAGAGTAATATTGCATCAGGAGGAATTCATATACAGTATCTCTTCTCTAAGATAGCCATGTTGAAAGCAAAAACTGTAATTAGTAGAGCATAAATGCTTTATGCATAAAGTAATTCAGATTGGAAAGTTTAAAATACTCAGATTTTTGTGCTGTTAGAAAGCAAGGAATTACTTAAATTCGTATTAACAGGCACTTTCACAATATATTTCAACGTTGGGTTTTTCTCATTGAAAATAAGATAAGTTGCAAGTTTGAATAATCATGTTGTCTTTTAGAAGTTTCTTTTGGCCATCTTCCACTTGACTTTAATGTACAGCATTTAAAATAAGCTTGAAATTTGTTTTACAGATTAAAGATGCTTAGTCAATTATCTTAAATCATATACAGCAATTTATTTTAGAAATCAAATCCCATGGATCATTCTCAGTATTCTATATTTTAAGTACCATTTTGAAGGTGTAAATTATCCATAACTATTTTTGATAACACAAAGCACAAAATTAAAGTGACAATGAAGAATTGCAAGTGAGACATTTGATTGCCACTTGCATTTTATAATGAGGAATTATAATATATGATGGTATTTGATAATTTTCTAACAGTTAAATGAAAGAATGACTTCACTTAGACCTCTAAACTATCCTTGTCAATAATTATATTGAGGGTTTAAAATGAGTTTTCATCATTCTGAAATTAGGATACACATGCTCAACTCTAGAAAAACACTTTTTCAACTATTGAGCTCTAAATTTGTCTAGCAGTACTCCTTCCAGCTCATTCCAGTCCTACCAGCTCAGCTAAGATATTAGTTTTGGAGCCAGAGAGATAGATGAATAGGTCAGCTACCTGCTTTCAACCCTTTTGAGGTGATTCCTGGAAGTTCATATGTGAAAGGAGAGAAATAATTTCTGAAAGTTTGTCCTCTGACCTTCATTTATGTGCTAGAACATGAGCACTTTCTCTCTCTGTCTCTCCTTCTCTCTCTTCCCCCCTTTTTCTTCCTCTCCCCTTCTGTCTTTCTCCCTCTCCTCCCATTCTCCCTCTCTCTTAATTAATAAATACAATATTTTTAAAATGATATTAATTGAATGAAAGACAGAAAGCAAGATATGACGGGGCTTCCAGTGTGACATACTTATACCGACCAACATCACACTTTACTATTTTCAGCATAATAGATTATTAAAAAGGACTTTTGGCTTAAAAAAATCAAAGTCTGCCTCTTCCTGGATAGGTCAGGTATATATAGATCCAACACTATTTTTGCACTTTTAAAAAATTTTGAGAAAAATCCAGAACGTTTTTACTTTTCCTCAATCTAAAATAATCTTCTCATAGAAAATATTGTTCTCCTTAAAATATCTTAGTAATATTCTGATTATATTTCCTAATTTCTTTCTGTAAATGTTATGAATTAGGAGAATTTAATAAAAGCTTACTTGAGAGAAGACTTTCAGAGACCGTCCCAGCATAGTTGCTCTAAACCTGCTTTAGTTGCAGCAAACTCAGTAGCTGGAGGCTGTGCAAGAAGGGAAAAATATCAATCTCTTGCAAAAACAAAACAAAACAAAACAAAATGAAACAAAAAACAAACTTACTTGAAAACTACATAGAGTTTTTTTAAAAAAAAATACCTATTTGCCTATTTTCTTAGTTTGGGGTGTTTCTATCCAATATACTAGTTTTCATTATTTTCTTTGACATAGATTCCCAATGGTTGACAAATATTAAAAGTACTTTCTTATCATGAATACAGTTCTCTGTCTTGAATAGGGTATACATTTTATACTATTAAAAAATGAAAAGTTTAAGAAAGCAGCACTTGACTGTTGACTGAGCTAGCACTTAGTAAATCACCAAGGTGACTTCAAACGTGGATACAAGTCTTCTTGTCACATCCCTTTTCTTGTTACTTTTTTTTTTTACTGGTATAGTTGAATTCAAAACCAAGGAATACATAAATGACTCAGGTTTCAAATGCTTGATGTTCTTGTGGTTTGACACCCCTTAGAGACCAGGAAAGTTGGAAGCATTAGCCATAAAAGCACCAACAAACTACAGAAAAATAGGCTTTAGGCCAAGAGTGGTAGCCTTTGTATTCTCTTGAACAGGAAATACATAAGTACCAACAAGGCATGAAGAAAGGGGATGTTTTCAAGTGCACAGAAAAGACACAGCTTATATTCTGGCCACACTGGAGAAAATGCATTTGTTTAAATGTTCCCATTTGTCCACCTCTTAAAAGAATCCCTTCTGTCTACTTTCAGCCCAAGATATCTAGCTTCTCAAGGGCTGTTTGGTTCTCCGGGAAGTAGCTGCCACAGAAACATCAAGCCATGTAAGCACAAATATGTTTGGTTTTGACCCCTGTGAAGACTCTTTCTCTACCTACTAGCAAAGGTCAGCAACTTCTGTCTCCTTAGTGATCAGACACCTCTTAATATTTTCTAGCATCTGCCTACTCTTTGTAGAACTGAAAGACAACAGCTTATGACTCCACAGGGGATGTTTAAAGGTGAAGCTGGCTTTTTGTCACTTATCAAGATGCCTTCATACCTTATCCCTTTGGTTTTCTGTGTAAAAGTTAGAAAGGGAAACAAGATTAGATAGCAGTAACTCCAGCTATTCTAGGGCTCACTGTGTCACCTGAGGGAAGATTCTGCACTTTCTGAAGCAAGGTATTTAATCTGCCAGATATGTCATTGCACAGTAAATATCATGTGTTTTACATTGTGAGGAAAAACAATCTTCTTCTTCTTCTTCTTCTTCTTCTTCTTCTTCTTCTTCTTCTTCTTCTTCTTGTTCTTCTTCTTCTTCTTCTTCTTCTTCTTCTTCTTCTTCTCCTTCTTCTTCTTCTCCTTCTTCTTGTGTGTGTGTGTGTGTGTGTGTGTGTGTGTGTGTGTGTGTGTGTGTGGGTGCGTGTGTAAGATGGCACTCAAGTATATGTGGGTGCCTGTGGAGACCTAAGAGTGATTTCAGGAATCATACTAGATTGCGTTCCTTCCTTATTGTTTCACTCTGGGGTTTCTCGGGCTCTGCTTTCCAGGACTGAAAGTGCAGGCCACCATCATTTCCATCAATGGTTTTAAGTGGTATCCATGATCCACATTCAGGTCCCTCTTGAGAAGCAGAAAAATTAACTCCTGAACCATCTCTTAAGTCCAGTAAACAACTTTTGAAGGTACTCGTCTCTTAATATTTAGATCTGTAAATATCATTTTAATAGTTATTATTGTAGTTGTGTTTTTTGTTTGTCTGTTTTTGACTATGCAGCCCAGGCTGTCCTTGAATTCACAATCTTCTAGTTTCTGCCTCCTGAGTGTTGGGATTATAGGCAAGTGTTGTCACAACAGCTTGATATGGAAATTTATGCAATATCATAGTTAAGATGAAAATGTTATAACCACTCAGGCATTCTGTTAGCATTGTGAATAGTCTCATGTTGTTTGCTGTACCTAGAGTACTATTACAGTTTACACAACTTTAAGCAAAGAGAGTCTGAAGAATATCTAGTGGTAATGAAAAAGGTACCAGTTGCTTGGGAAAAGCTTAAAGTTAGAGCCAAGTTCAGTCTGTTTCAGAATGACAGCCGGGGCATGAAAGGTATTTAGAAAATTGGACTCTAAAAACTCAGCCAGTGTTCATTGCATTAAATGGCTCATAGGAATTAGATATCTTACTTCTACCCTGTACCAATGCTGACAAGTAACATTGAAAAATGTCATTTGCATCAAAAGACATAAAAAGTCAATATAGACACAAAATATTTTGAAATCATAAAATGAAAGAAAAAGTTAAAATTTTGGAAAATTCTAGCTATTTTTCTTTTTTAAAAACTTTCATGTGCTTGGTACATACATATGCATGTGTGTTTGTATGCATATGATAGTATGTGTGTGTGGGGTGCAAATGTGTGTACATGTGTGGAAACTCAAGGCTCATATCAAGAATCATCCTTGATCATTCTTCCACCTTATTCTTTTGAAACTGAAACTCTACTCAAACTTGAAGCATGTGGAACAAGCCTGTGTGGCTAGCCAGCTTGCTCTGGGAATACCCATTCTCAACCTTCTGAGTCTGGAATTACAATCAGGCTACCACATGCGTCTGGCATTTTATGTGGGATCTGGAGATCTGACTTTTGGGCTTCTTGCTTATGCATTAAGTGCTTTAACCACCAAAGTATCTCCCCAGCTACAAAATATGCTATTTTTCAAAGCAAAATACAGTCTTCCTAAAGAAAAACAGTATCTTCCAGTAATTTCATAACACAGGACTATTATCAGACTCTTGGATTAAAGCTCAAATTCATGTCTTAAGACATGAATTATTCAAATAAAAATCTACCTTCTACTCCTTCTTCAAGTGGTTATATTCATACTCATCAAGAAACATCAACATTTAGCAAGTTGACATTTTCCTTTGATTTAAAATAGCATAAGGGAGAAAATTTAAATATAGAATCACAAAATTTAAGATATTTAAGTTTTGGAATATAGTTTAATGAGAGTTCAAGACAGAAAAAGGTATCAATTTGAGGAAATCTTTTCAAGTTGCAAATTGTAAAAGCTGGGAGTCTTTAGATGATTAGTCAAAATAATTGATTCTGTGGAAACTCAAGCAAATGGAAACTTGCACCGGTTGTTGTTTTATAAATTACAGGAAAGTTTACTCAAAAATCCCTGCAAATTGATCATTCCAAATGGTATTGATAGTAATAATAAATTAGCCTTTACTTTGAGCTACTCAAGGGCATTATACATGTGTTAACTTTCAATGAAAGATCAGGGAAGGCATAAAACTTATGAGTAGTTATAAAGGATATGAAAATGGGCAATTTCAAGGATATTTTAATCACTTTTTTTTCAGAAGATCTTAAGTTACTTACTAAACAAATATTTAACAAATGTGATATTTAGTTGTTTTTTTCTTAAATGATCTCATATAACTTCACACACTATGGTATTTTTTGAGACTTAAGAAATAGGAGTTTATGTAGAACTCAGGGCTTGGTAGCCAAGGGAGCCATAGTTTAGTCTTAAGGTGGGAAAACATTAGAAAAGGAAAGATAGGTTAAGGTCAGAGAGGACAGAGAAAGAGTCTCCATCGTGGCATGGCAAGTGGAGGAATAATAAGGGGACTAGTGAAGAGATGTAAGGGCTTGGAAAGCAAGAGAGCACACATTGTGGTTTTTAAGTCATTTTGATTTAGCTTTTTCTATAAGCTAAAGCTGTGGGAATAAATTCCATTAGAAAGGAGTAGTATTTTATTATGTGCATACTTTGCCAAGTGATGGATGAGTCGTAAACCAAGGAGATTATCACATCTAATGTCTACAAGTGCAATCTGTAGGAAGGAATGCATGTAGATCTAATCAAAGTAATGAAATCACCACATACAATCTTCTTCATGAGAAAATTTATTTGGGCCCTATATCCTTACAAATTTTTTCATTATGTTTTGGGCTTTTTGTTTGTGCGGGGTTGGTATACTGTACCAAAAACAGTAAGTCAAATGTCCAAGCAATCCTTTTAAGTCTTCAAGACATCTTTAACCAAGAAAATTGTGACAATAAAAAAAATAACTTGGTTCATTTGAGCCACTACTAATCCCCCCATTTAATCTCTTGAACTGACTAACTATATGGTAAACACATCTGACAAGATAAAAAGCGACTATAAGGTAGAATATCGTCATCTGCTTCCCCAAAGGAACAGCTTTCATTTCTTGAAAATACAGCTGTTTTGAGAACAGGGTTTTCTTAGGTCAGACGATTGATAATATATCTTGGATTCTTTGAATGGCTTCACTTAGAAACATGGCTTTTATATGATATATGGTAAGAAATCTGATTATCCCATTGACTTCCTTTCCACCAGAGCTATAATTTTATAAAACTAACATAACCAATGACTTTCTCCCTTAAATTAACAAAAGACTTCCCTCCAAAGTGTTTTAAGTATTTTGAGTACATCTTAAAATAATTTGAGATTTATTGGCAGGACAAAGACGTACCATCATCCTTATTTAATAAAAACACATGGTAATAAAAGTCATAAATAATCTAGTTTAATTTTAAATGTCACCTTCTTCTTGACCCAAAGTTTCAAATGTTCTTTCTGTGCCTTTTAATGATAGTTATCTGGCAAACTAATTCTACTTGAATTATAGATTGTGATGTGCTATAATAACATATCATAATCTCCTTGAACCCTAACCTTTCCCTCCTTTGTAAGGATTTAGGGAAACACAAAACTCTGATTCTCCCAATTTAGGCACTGATATCTATTTTACATAGCTGATAGGAATGAAAAGATTATGAACATAAATTTGTCCGTTAAAAGAGTCGGGGGTGGTGGGAGAAGGAGGAGGTGGCGAATCACTTATAAATGGCGCCCAAGCAAGACCTGAAACCTAAATTTCAGGAGGGTGAGCGAGTGCTGTGCTTTCATGGGCCTCTGCTTTATGAAGCGAAGTGTGTAAAAGTTGCCATAAAGGACAAACCAGTGAAATACTTCATACATTACAATGGTTGGAATAAAAATTGGGATGAATGGGTTCCAGAAAGCAGAATGCTCAAATACGTGGACATCAATCTGCAGAAGCAGCGAGAACTTCAGAAGGCCAATCAGGAGCAGTATGCAGAGGACAGGATGAGAGGGGCGGCTCCAGGAAAGAAGACTTCTGGTCTGCAGCAGAAAAATGTTGAAGTGAAAACAAAGAAGAACAAGCAGAAAACGCCTGGAAATGGAGACGGTGGCAGCACCAGTGAGACACCTCAGCCTCCTCAGAAGAAAAGGGCCCCGGGTGGATCTCACAGTTGAAAATGAAGAAACATTTATGAACAGAGTTGAAGTTAAAGAAAAAATCCCCGAAGAGCTGAAGCCATGGCTTGTTGATGACTGGGACTTGATTACCAGATAAAAGCAGCTGTTTTATCTTCCTGCCAAAAAGAATGTGGATTCCATTCTGGAGGATTATGCAAATTATAAGAAATCTCGAGGAAACACAGATAATAAGAAGTATGCTGTTAATAAAGTTGTGATGGGGATCAAAGAGTACTTCACTGTGATGCTGGGCACTCAGCTACTCTACAAATTTGAGAGAACACAGTATGCGGAGATTCTTGCAGATCACCCTGATGCGCCCATGTCCCAGGTGTATGGAGCGCCACATTTACTGAGGTTATTTGTACGAATTGGAGCGATGCTGGCCTATACACCTCTGGATGAAAAAAGCCTTGCTTTGTTACTGGATTATCTTCACGACTTCCTCAAGTACCTGGCAAAGAATTCCGCAACTCTGTTTAGTGCCAGCGATTATGAAGTGCCCCCCTCCCCAGTATCATCGGAAAGCCGTGTGAGGGCTGCTTCCGTTCACCCGTGTTTGGATCCCTGTAAACTCACTTCGGTTTCTAGTCCTTCTCTTGTACAACTGATGTATTTTGAAGATGTTAGTGTATAACAGAATTGATGTTTGTTTTCTGTTTGATTTAAACAGAGAAAATTAAAGGAGTCTGCTCCTTTTTTCTTTTTCCTTTTTTTTTCATTTCAAAGTTTCTGCCAGTTTATTCAATGATGGACAGCAGAGAGACATGCTGTAGAGTGTTTTATTGCCTAGTTGACAAAGCTGCTTTTGAATGCTGATGGTTCTATTCCTTTGACACTACGCACTTTTATATGTGTTAATGCTATATGACAAAATGCTCTGATTCCTAGTGCCAAAGGTTCAATTCAGTGTATATAAGTGAACACTCACCCATTGTGCTCTTCTTTTTTTTTAAATGGTGCTTAAAGAGCCCATCCTTTGCAAGTCATCCATGTTGTTCCTTAGGCATTTTATCTTTGCTTACATTGTTGAAGAATGGTGACTCATTTCATGGTTTTTGTATTTGTGTCTAATGCACGTTTTTAACATGATAGACGCAATGCATTGTGTAGCTACAATTTTATGGAAAAGTCAATCTTGTAGGAGTTGTTTTTCAGATCTTCAATAAATTTTTTTCTTTAAATTTCAAAAAAAAATTTTGTCCCTTAAGAGAGTTTGATTTAAGTACAGGCTTGTTGCCAGAGTCCTTGGTTTTTTGTGTACTCTGCTTCTAACCCTGTCTGTGAGAAGAAGGTGTGGAAATCTTCAAGGAGGGAAGAGCAGGAGCTCAATGACCAGGACCCAGACGGGATTCAATCCCTGTTGTGTTTGTCAGTGTGGAGTCACTTAGCCAAAAGAGCTTTCAAGTTTGGAAATAATTAAGAAAAGTGTTGATCTGAAATTCAATATTTCCATTTCTAACCAAAAGTAAATCATCGCCAAGGAATCTGTGTGCACTGTAGCTAAAACATATCAGAACAGGGCAAAGGACTTTATCTGCTTGGTGAGATAGAAAGGCTCCATGGGTGATTGACACTGGGAAATTCCACTTCCTAATAGTCAGTATTTGTTGGTCAGTTTATCTCTTGGGGAATAAAATCATAGTTTCCCCTAGCAAATATAGCAAAATGTTCTTAAGACCATGATCAATATATTTGTTCAAAGAAACCATCACTACAATGAGTGTACACTTTTAAGTAAACCAGAATATCTGTGATTGCCTCATCTGGTAGATGGGTTTGACCTTATAAGGACAGGCTCTTTCTTTGTCCTTTTTGAGGCTTTTAAAGATGGTGCATTAGTTGCTGGTGGGTTGATCTATGTTAATTGCTCATGGCCTTTTTAAATTTATATGGTATTGATAAGGTAAAACAGAAGATGAGAAATATTTTCAGTACAATATAAGGAAATATCAGACTCAACTATAAATGTTGAAGTTGTGATTCTATTTTAAGTATAATATTTTATACTTTATTATTTATGTATTTATTTGTTTATTTATTGAACAGGAATAGCTAACAAAGGCCTACACCTTGTATTTGTGGCAGAGGAAAAGATAAGAAAAGGAGCTAGGAAGTCCTTAAAGAAGCTTACAAGAAAGAAAAAAAATGAATCATTTCAACCGAATAGAGAAGATGATAAAGTGCTATCTGGGAGATACAACTTGTTCATTTATTTATTCATTAATGCTCTGTAGGATATGACAATACATGTCTCAGAAAAGGAGATTTCTAGAGGATCAGGGAAGTTGTCTTGGAGAAAATGGAGATGACAGTGAATATGTCACAGAGCTAAGTCCCAGAGCTGAACTGCGGAACCATGTATACGAAAAACATGCAAGAATACAGCATAAATGTTGGCTGCAGCAAAGTATATTGTCCCAAATGAATGCTAACTCTTCAGCTCAGTAAACACTATTTAAATATACTGTGAACATAAACAGGTAAAACTGTGGGGAAGACATTATGATATTTCCATAACAAGTTAAATCTCTGACTTTCATATAATTCAACACTTCCACCTTTAGGATGTGTACAAAGTAAATAGAAACCTCGATGTCCATCCATGGATAAAAAGATTTTTGTGCTTATACTCAATGGAATTCTGCTTAGCTTTTTAAAAGAAGGAAATTCAGGCATTAACAATAACATGGAGGAACCTTGTGAAGACTATGCTAAGTGAAGCAAGTCAGATAAATTGTGTATGGTAGTGCACATCTGTTATTCACACATCTGTGTTCAACACTCAAGAGGTTGAGGCAGGAGGATTATGAATTCAAGATCAGATTTGGCTACATAAGGAAACTCTGTTCCAAGAATAAACTTTAAGAAAAATAAGTGGAAAAGGAAAAGAACAAATGGTCTCACATGTGGAACATAAAAATATTGAATTCACATAAATAGTGCAATGGGGACAGGAGGGAGGAGAAATGGGAATATGTAAACCATAGGGCATAAATATTCAGTTATCGGATCAACATGCTCTGGGAAATCTAATGATGTAAAGCATGGAGAGTATATTTAATATGATATTATACGCTTGATCTTAAATTTTCTCAACATGCACCAAAGATAAACTATGTAAAATGATACATCAGCTAACCTAATTCTAGTAATCATTTCATGATGTATACATATATCAAAATACTTTAAATATATACAGCATATGTAAGATCCCAATTTCAATGTACTGCCAAAAAAATAAATAAAGTATAAAATATTATACTTAAAATAGAATCACAACTTCAACATTTATAGTTGTGTCTGGTATATATTCTAATGTAAGACCCCAGAGGAGGCAACAAAGAGAAAACACCCTAGACAAAGAGACAGAGGATACCCAGACTCGAAGAGTTGTGGACCTTGGGAGCACTAGCATGAACTGAGCAAGGACAGTCTGCTCTTGAGAGTTGCATGAGAGTAAGGGATTTCCCAGTGGATAGTCTTCTCACACTGAGATATGAGATGAGGCCTAGTGGTGTGTGTGAGATGTAGCAGTGGTGAGAAAACACAGAGACCTAGTCTGTCCTTAGTACTAAACCATCAGATGGCATCACAGATGGAATCATTCCTGGGAAATTACGCCCATGCAACCGTGCTCATTGGAAAGGGCTGCACTGAAGTTTGGAGGCTAGTGATAAAAAACAGCATAAGTGTTTTTAGGTTTTTTTTTTTCCAAACTGAGCAAGACTATGGTACTGATCATTCATAATACACATACTATATGTTATTCATGGAAAATCATCTGACATGAGGAAAGGTTCTATAAATATCAAGTGGGTTGTCATAGATAGCTGTTCAGGAAGTGTATAAGAAGACTGGGAAGAACTGCATGGAACTGCATGGTAACTGATCTTATAGCAAACATCTCACCAGGAAAAGGAAAAGATCTCAAGAAGCACTTGGCTTCAAATTCCTGTACTCAGGTACCTCTAGTCCTATAAAACCAAGCATATGGTATAAAGGGGCTGTTACTGTCCTCAGAGATACTGATTGACACTCTCATGCATGTAAGAATCCCAGAAGGACCACATGATGGCCATCCAGCAATATGTCATCAGGGTATGAAACGAGAAGATACACAAGGCAATCAGGTGCCAAGGGTGGTGCCATTAACCAATGTAAAGAGAGTGAAGAGCTTGTTTGCTTTGCCTATTATAATGAGGGAGTGAATGTTCAGACACACAGGACATGACATGTTTGCCAGAAACATCTCCATGAAAATCCCAGTGAGCAGCTAGGAAGACTTTTCCAGCTATCGGAAAGAGGGAAGCAAATTCTGAGGGCAAATCAGGACTCAGTGTTGCCTAAGAGAAGATAACAGGTATGGACAGATAGCTGCATGTAATTCAATAGGTACCTCCTCTATGAGAGTCAGTTTCCCCAAGGGATATATGCTCAATCAATGAAAAGACCATAAAGATGCAATTTTGTTTTTTTCTTCTGAAAAAGATTCCCACTTTTTAAAAATATAAAATGTTAAGTTAGTAAGTATAGTTGCTAAGATAACTTAGGGTAGATGTTTGGGTTCACTCTACTAGTTTTTATTTCACACACCTAATTAAAAAAATATATAATTCTTCGTTTATTTTTTTTAGAAAGAATCTAAAGTTTGACTGATTAATGTGGTCTCTGGAAAGAAAGGCTGAATATTAACCAAATCCAGCTTAGTTTTAGATATTTTATAGTTAGATATTAAACATAAGTTTTAATTGCATAAGTTTTAGGTTTTCTGAAAAAAATAGGATTAAAATGACAAATTATCTCAGTCCTACCTGGATCATTTCATTACAAGACCCAGAGTTTTGATGGAGAGGACCCAATACATAAGTGAGTACATGGGAGGTTTGCCTGATGAGGCTGTATGTAGCAACACTAAGACAACCGGGCCCTGTGTATTGTGGCAGTGACCAGGAGGTCTTTGCAGTCATGTCAACTTGAGATTCCAGTCCAGTTCCACGACATTTACTCAGCATATGCCAACATGTTTCTGGGCTTCTCTAGAACTTTGTTCCTTACTTAAAGTTTTATCTTTGAGCATTGCCTCTCACTGAGATACCTGTAAAATGAATGTAAACTATAAAACGTCTGCTATGCAGTGCCTTGGAATGCAAGTACATAACATCATTGGCTTTCTTGGCTGTGTGAGTTCTGTGATGACCGGTTGGAGCTGCTTTGCAGTGACATACAATGCACAAAATGAGCAGTAGCCAAGGTGAGGATCGACACCATGCTAAGTAGTTCGACTAATTCTCTAGAACAAAAAAGAGCCATTTCATTTTTAAAGAAAAATAATAATTATTTTTAAAAGCTATTGATGACAGTAGATCAGATCAAATGGAGAGCACAAGAAATGGACACAGAATGATATTTTAAATATCTCAAGCAAGAGAAAAAGTCAGGTATGAGCTAGGCAGGAGAGGCAAGAGAGTTATAGTCAGTCAAAACCTGCTGTCAATGGGCCGCTTGCCTAAGGCTGTTCAGGATACTTAACACTGTGACTGCTCAACAGTCCTAGAAATTGGCAGTTCTGACTCGGTGCAGAGCAGTTTGGAGATACAGAATTGAGAGGTTTTAGGGTAATACAATCGGCTGGTGGGAGAGCTGCTGAGATGTCATCACTAGGGAGCCATCCAAAATGGAAACGGTTGAATGTGGGGGACGTGTTTGTCTCAGACTGTGCTTGACCAGCTTAATCTTGACCTTGGCTCCAGAACAGTCTGTGCTAAGAGAAACAAACAAAAGCAGAGATGGATATATGTTGAAGGCAGAAAGCCATTTGTTGAGGCTGGAAATGCAAAGTGCCTGACACAGACAGAGGCAGAAACCAAAGTTGGCCAAGCAGAGCAGAACTAGATATGCACAAGGACCTTACACCAAATTAGATAGGAAGACACTGACAGAGTTCAAGCAGAAAAATGGGATATTAAGGTTGCTGTTAAAAACAGCTACTTGACTTGAAGGTTGCCACTGTTTAAATAAGAATATATATTGTTTGTTAGTATCTCGGCATCTTATGATTTTTGCCCTCTAAGTACATCTTCTTAAGACAGATTTCCTCCAGTTGGACTCAAATCTCTCCAATATTATTAGAAAGTAGGATTGTGTGGAACTAGAAGTTAAAATCTAGACTTTAATTGGCCTTATCTGACATGTGACCTCATGCTTTTAGATCACAGAGCTGTGTTGAGAAGAAAGCATTTCTCCCTTTGCACGGCCGGCCTCCTGGTTAAGGCCCCATTGCAAGACAGACCAACATCAGAAAGCATGCAGATTTATTTAATACAAGTTCTCTGGGGACATGGGAGTTTTCAAAAGGTAATGAAGACCCTAAGAAACCAGGAAACCTGGTTTTATCACCTAAGTTGGGAAACTTGGCAAGCAAGGCTGTTGATTATGATGCTTTTGTGTCCCTTTATTTTCATAGTTAAAGATGGTGCTTCCCTTCAGATACAGGGCAGACGCCTCCCACATAAGGGGCTGTGGTTTGTTTCAGTTGCTTTTCTCTCAAATCAAATGCCTGACAAAAAACAATCGAAGGGAGGAAGACTTTATTCTAGATCGTACTTCAAGGGCATCTTTCTTTTTTTTTAATTTTTTAAAATTATTATTATTATTTATTCAACTGTGCGCATGTGCGTGTGTATGTGCGCGCGCGCGTGTGTGTCTGTGTGTGTGTGTGTCTGTGTATATGTAGAACCACGGACGAATTCGCGAACCACCATGGACGCCTTCACCTCCTTCTGCCCCGGGATTCACAGGCTCCGCCCTACCAGGACCAGAAGCGCAGGCCGCCCCCACTTCCGCCTGGCGTCTATACCCGTGGGATCTGGGATCTGGGATCCAAACTCAGGACCTTCCGCTTGCAAGGCGGAGGCTTAACCCCTGAGCCACCTCTCCAGCCCAGGGCATCTTTCTTTGGCAGCAATTTGAGAAGGTACAGTAGAGGAGAGTGTTGTCTTCTCAAACACCAGAGTACCATATTTTGAGGTGGTGTGGTCTGAACCTCATCATTTAGTCATGGAAGCATTCAATCATGTCTAGATCAATGAATCATTAATTTTATTAGATAAAGCAATTCATACAAAATATATGCTATCCTGCCATAGGACTAATTCTCCATAACTACTAGCTAGGTCACAAATGAAAATCCGAGGGTCATGAAGGACCAGGAATCTCCCAGAATCCTGACATAAAATAAAGTTTTTGGTCCAAAACAAAGCAAAGAAACAACTACAAAAATAAATTTAAACATTGTAACAATGGAGAAATATAAATATATTTATGCTAGCTATAAAACTCATCAGATTTCAATTTATTTATGTGTATGTGCATGTGCTGTGTGCGCGCGCTGTGCGTGTGTGTGTGTGTGTGTGTGTGTGTGTATGTGTGTACATACATGCCATGGTATGAAAATGGACATCAGAGGAGAACTTTCAGAAAACTGTCCCTACCCACCCCCACCAGTTCAACCTTTATCTGATAAGCTATATCTGCAGCATGATCACCTAATTCTTAGATTGTGACTGTCTAATAACCAAAAGAACTTTTCCAAGTATAGAACAGGATGTATCTGTAGCTCCTGCTCCTAATTGGATTATACTTTAGTAAGGCCAACCAATCTTTCAGTGCAAACAGGAAAGAAAGAAAAAGCATTATTGACATAGAATGCAGGAGAGCACACTAAAGAATTACCAACGCTATGCCAACAGAGACTAGAACCCTCCAAGTCCATAGAACTTGCCTAAGAGTGCGTGTGATTTCACAATAGATTTACCTGCTTCACCATGCTTTTCTTGGACAGATCTAAAATTAGTCTTCAGGTCACATAGTGCTAGAGCTTTGCGATCTGCATGGGCTAGTGAGGAATGTAACATAACAGTAAGTATTCTTATAAATAGTCATAATAGCTGCATTCATTCAATGCATACCGTGTCAGGCAGCATGCCAAATTCTTTAAACACCTCTCTTTGACTATTCACAAAAACTCGCTGATGAGGGCATTATTCTCATCTTGCAGAAGAGGAAATGGCCTGAGAGAAGTTAAACACACGCATAGGGTCGCACATGGGGGGATAGTAGAATTCATTTAGGATCGACGCATTCCAAACCCTGTGCACTCGATGTTTTTACAAGCTGTCTGTGTGTGGGAAGCACAGGTCAGCCCAAAGAAAATACTGCCATTTTCGTTTTGTTCTTCTCTCTGTAGTTTTGCTTATGTGCTACATGAAAATATTTTATTTATAAGCAAACAATAAATATGAAAAAAGAAACATTGAATTTCCTTTTTTCCCCTCAGATACCACATCAGCACAATAAAAAGAGGAAGGAGGGGAAAATCTAGGAAGTCAATAATTACTTTTATGTAGTGAGGTTAGTTTTTGTTGTTGTTGCTGTTGTTTTATTATTATTTTCCATTTTTATTTTTTTCTACTTTTACAAGCATATTGAGTATTCATCCCAGCTTCCTCCTTTCCCTCCTCCCTCCCTCTCATCCCCTCCTTTCTCTTCACCTCTCCCTCCCATTCTGTCACACCTTCTGCCTGCATGCTTCTATGGACTTCAGGGTTCACTTTGACTTGTCTATTTCTATGGGGGCTCAGGCCTCTGTCATATAACAAGTTACCTCTCTTCAGGCCACCCCACTGATTTCCTATACTCATCCAGTTTTAGCTCAAAGGTTCTCACTGTGAGTTCCCATTCTATGGGTATAATAACAGCTGCCTACAGAGCAGTTTGATGGACTGTCTTCCTCCCTATAGGTTTATTGACTGTCTTCCCTACTGATCTATTTCCTTCCTTCTTTTTAGGTTCTTGTTCTAGTTTATAGTAACAGAGATGTGTATTATCCTGACAAATGGGTCTTCAGTCCAAGCAGAAAGCTGTTGGTTGTCTCCTTGGTACTCATGCCACTCTTACACTGGTGGTCACCTGTTGCCATGGTGATCTATATTCCAACTTATGGATCTCATGCTGTTGATGGGGCTTGTGTTTATTTCTCTCCCCCAGCAGCTTCCACACTATTCCTTGGTACTGTGTAAGCTATCCAGCAAGGAAAAAGTCCTCACACCAGTTCCAGTTGATATATTTTGCCCATGTTCTATGATCCATTTGTGTTGCATCTTCAGTAATAGGGTCTTACAGTTTTTGGAGAGCAATCAAGAGCCATGACAAAAGCCTATAATGTTTTTGAGGCTTTTAAAACCTCTCTGACCAACATTTTATCAGGAAGTGCCTTTTTTTTTCTTTTTTAAGAGAGAGTCTCTAGGCTAGGCTGAGCTTCAACTGCCTATGTAGCCAAGAATGATGTTAATTAAGCTTCTAATCTTCCTGCTTCCACATTCTGAGCAGTGGGATTACACCTAGTTTTATCCCATGTCTATGCTTTCTAAGGCTGCCTAAAGTTCTGATGTGTCTCAATGATGACCACAGGAAATGACTAAGGTAGAAAGTCATGGTTAAATAATTACGATGTTACAAGGGCAGACAAACAAACAAAAATAAACCCCCAAATGTGAATATTTTGTCAATTCCCTTGTATCGTTAAAACTGGCTTCCACTGCCAGTTAAAAATAACGGGGCTGGAGAGGTGGCTCAGGGGTTAAGCCTCTGCCTTGCAGGCGGAAGGTCCTGAGTTTGGATCCTAGACCCCACGTATAGACGCCAGGCAGAAGCGGGGACGGCCTGCGCTTCTGGTCCTGGTAGGGCGGAGCCTGTGAATCCCCGGGCAGAAGGAGGTGGAGGCGGTCCATGGTGGTTCGCAAATTCGTCCGTCGTTCTACACATACACAGACACACGCACACACACACAGACACACACACACACACACACACGCACCCCGAATTCGCCTGTGGTTCTACACACACACACACACACACACACGCACGCACCCCGAATTCGCCTGTGGTTCTACACACACACACACACACACACACACACACACACACACACGCACGCACGTGCGCGCGCACACGCACAATTGAATAAATACAAAAATTAAAAAAAAACAAGTATACTGTTGGGAAACTGCTGTCAACTCAACATTCTATGTATGATGTTGGTGAGGCCCTATACTTGCTGGTTTAAGGATGGTTTAGCACTTCTGCTGAACCAGATGTGATTCAAACGCAATTCAGAAAAACCATCAGACTTGTGCCAGGCATGCCAGTTTTCCTTTGTTGACCATGGCAATGTAATGTAAAGAAGAAAACGATGCTTGGAAGGTGTGTGAATTTTGGAGAGAAAAAAAACCTCACTGTCTTAAAATTTTTAGATAGCATCTAGCATAGTAAATGGTGAGTTGAAGCATTGACTTACTATCAGGATAAATTACATTTTACAGTTAAATGCTAGCACACTGGATACAAGAGTTTCTCCAAACCTTTTCAAACAAGCAAAAGTACTGAGAGTATAGCAGCTAAAGTAAGAAAAACTACCTATGACCAGATGCCTGAAGAGAAACATCTATTCATTCACTGGGTTCTCATAAGGCATTCACAGTTCAGTTTATGTTGCATACTGGCTGTTTTTTTCTCATCTACTATCCTCTCCCCACACTCATGAGTTAATTTTTATCATGTATTAAGGAGTGGTCCTTGTCTTTATGCAGTTTATACACTGTTGAGGTCTATTTATTCTTTGTATCAGAGGCTCAATTGCCCAATTTGTGAATATACGGAGTAGGTATAGACAAAAGGCCATGATCATATACAATGTAAATTAGTTTTTGCAAAATATTTACTACATTAGTAAAGGTGTTTCCCACACTTTGGTCTCAATAGGTGTGGTATTTATGCACACCTTAGTAGATGAGGGATTTGGAAGATGATGAAGTGTAGTTTGTAACAAAAATATGCTTTTCTTAATTTAAAGAGATGTGTATTGCTTTATATTATATTAAAAATCAGCATCCTTTTAGAATTAATATTTAGAAAGGCAACTGTTAATACTATTCTAATAAGAATCATCATGTTATGCTTTTTAAAATATTTTGCTTATTTATTTGAGAGAGACAGAAAAGGTGAGAGGGGGAGATAAGGAAAGGGAGAGGGAGCAAGAGGAATAAATAGAGAGAGAGAGAGAAAGAGAGAGAGAGAGATGGCAGGTATGTGCATGCTACCGCAGCCATGTGGAGGTCATAGGACAATTTTCAGAAGTCAGTTCTCTCCTTTCACCACAGATACTTCTTGTGATCAAACTTAGATGGCCAGATTTCCACACAGGCCCCTTCTCCTGCAGGGCCAGAATATAAACAAATATTACAATGTGCTACATTGCCAAAAGCATGTTGGTTTTCTCTTGTTCCTTTTTTTATACTCATGGCCTTCCATTCAGTAGTTAAGTTTTTCAGATGCCAAACACTGTGAAGTATTCATAATTGTACAGCAAAGTCAGCACCTCTTGTGGTTTACATGATACAGAAGAGGAAAACCATTTCGATACTAAGTTATGAATGTATTTCAGGCAAGAATGAGCAGAAAAACTTTAGTGGAGTCTTAAGTGAATAAAGTCAGTTGTTAAGTCACCCACATATTTTCCAGTCTTTATGAGCTGAGAGACACTTTCTATCAGCCCACAGGACTGGTGTGGAAATAAGGATCTTAACAGCCTGAACGTTAAAAATGCTAGAACTCCTTTTACACGGAAAGAGCTTTGTAAGTGTAACTGGCTGTGCTTGTCACAAATACATGATGAGTCCAGAAATTTCTTGACTCTTTTCATGTGGAAACCACTACAGCTGTAGGGTCACCCAGCTACTCAGGTAACATGTAATAACCCCTGAAGTAGCTCTTATCCATTTGAGGGAAGCTGTTAGGATGCCTCCAGCAGATGAAATGACAGAGATACTTTTATTTTCCTTGTAAAGCCACAGCGGCTCTCCTGTAAGTGAGAGAACTGCGGACTTCCTAGTTGTAATTCGTCTTTGTGTGAGTGCAGACACTGATTGACATGTCGTAATAGTCTACTTCTTTTACCTCATTTTTGGGTAGTTTTACATTTTCCCCTGATGCTAACTTTTCTCAGGATGAGTTAATGTACCACTGAGGCAGGGAATGGAGATAAGCGTAATTAGAAATGTAACTCCCAACATTCTTGCTTCTTTAAAGCTGTGAAGTTAGAGGTATTGCCCAGCCTGGGAATTAGTGAGCAGCATTCATAAACCCTCCGGCTATGATAAGTGTGACGTTTTCAACAAAACACCAATAGCAAATGAAGCCACTTGTAGAATTGCACTTCGTGACTTAAAAGTAGTAAGAAGAAGAGGACAGAGGATGGGAGTTGGTATTAAAGGGTGAAAAATATATATTCACTATATCCATGTGTGCAATATTAAAAGAATAAAAATATTTTTTAAAAAAGTAGTTCCAGACTTCAATGTATTTAATATATGGGAAGAAAGTTCAGGTCTAAAGGGATTTCTAAATACACTGAGAAACACAGTGAAAAAATTGCCATGAAGCAAGGTTAGCAAAATTGCATAACAAGTTTCACGTTGTATGTTTTGTGAGCTTTAAATACCTAAAGGAGAAATTTGCAAAATATTACATTAATAATCAAGATGCTTTATTGTGGTTTTCTCTTGAATAATTTTATTATAAGAAATTGTAAAAGGACAATAAAATTTGCCCTTTTAAATGTAAAAGTAGAAGAGAATGAGAAATGAAATTATGACTGTGATACATTACATTTACAAAATTTCTTAGAAAGTGGTTTTTATTTGCTTTTTTATTTAAATTGTTCCTTCAGTGGGTCACTTCAATTAGTTTGCACCTATCTCCTAGTTATTTTCATTTAAGTCCAATTATTTGAAAATATAAACAATATTTAATAAGCAATGTATTTTGTTAACTGAAAGAGAGACAGCATTACAACAAAGATGACCTAACCTGGTCTTAATCAGCAAGTCGAACACCCTGAAGAATATTTGAAGCTCAGAGACTGGACACGTTCAGCAACCCCAGAATTCTATATATATATATATATCTGCTTAAGTTTGTAGGTCAAAGTATTTGTTACCAACTGAAATTTCCAGTACCTCTATGGTTACCCAAAATAGAATTCAGTACCTAGGATCATTTTAGAGACTCAAAGGTGTGTTCTAATGTGTGTAAGGCTTTAAAAAAAAAGGAGGCCAGGAGCATAGATCTTAATCAGTAACAGGACCAGAGGGTTCACATTACGCAATGATAGAGTTGCTGAAGTTTATAGCTCAGAATAGGCACAAATGATGAGCGCCATTTGCAATGGCCTTTCCAATTCCTTCTCTTACCTGAATTGTATATGCAAGTCCAAGGGCAGTCTGAACTTTTACCCTTTTACTTATACAACTAAATTTAACTGTAAATTTGTCAATAAGTGTACTCTAAAAGAATGATAAAAATTCAGTTGCAAGTTTGCTTTTTTGTTGCCAGAAGCATTTGACTGAACAATCCTCACACTAACAAAAATTATTACCTTTAAGAATCATCACATGTCTTCCTTATTTGTTCTACTTACACATAATGTTTTCTCTTTTGATAACTGATTGATTCTGGGATCATTTTCCTCCACTTAAGTTTCTGCTATGCCTTATTAAAATGTACCTAATCTTAAAGTTCCATGATCCAAGTTCCCTCTTTTTCTTGAAGAGACAATCTAATCATTTCTTTCCCAGCTAAATTCCTTCTCACTAAAATTATTGCAAATCTCATGTTCTCTGCTGTTTTTGTCTCTTTTCTTTTCATTGGAAAAGCCCTTTTTTTTTGTTCCATCGATGCTAACACTGGATACTTAAATGAGCTCACTATTGTGAGTAGCAAGTTCACCAGGGTTTGAATAGCAAGTCAAGGCCACTCCCAAGAAAATAAAGCAGCAGTTGGCCTGGGAGCAGCCCTGGTGTTCCTGGCACAGAACAACAGGACCCCTAGGAGATGCTTATTCCATTCCGAATGCCAAGAATCCCAATATGCTGCTGATGGTTTCGGTGACCTTTCACCCCCTTTCACCCCCTGGGGAACAATATCTCTCAGCCCTTCATTGATGGCTTTACTATAGCATCATCCTTTGTTCTCCATTTTCCAAATGTGAAAGTTGATTCACTTTTGAATGTTTCTTCAGGCTATTGTTCAAGGATACTTGAAAAGTAAGGAATGCAAGGAATCAAAATAGGTCCTGAAAGTCGCCTTACTGTGCCATGATCAAGAAGCACAGGGAGCTAGGATAGGAATTACACATAAAGCCTGTAGGCCAATATGTGTCACTAGAGTTCATCACAAGTCTCATGAGTTCCTGAGATGAATGTACTAACCCACGGCAGGGAAGAGAAAGAGTAAGGGACAGAGAACTGGATGGAAATCAGCAGCAAGTTTTAGCACTTCCAAATTTGAAGACATCAAGCAGAGTTCATAGAAATTAAGGACCTATAGTCATTACTGTCTTTCTACAAAACGGGAAAATACAGACCACATGTAAGACAGTCCCATTTAATGCTGGACATTTATGATCCCATCAAGGAATGAGACCAATTGGAAAATTTTCTCTGTCCTTTACATTTTGTTTCTTTTCTCTCTGTTCTGTGAAAAAATGGTTTTTGTTGACTTTTTATTTAAATCTCCTCTCTAGTGGATCAATTCAATTAACCAGCACCTATCTCTTAGTTATTTTCATGTAAGTAAACTTTTTATTCATTATGACTTTGATATCATTATTGTTTTCTTTTTTCTTTTTTTTAGGGTCTCCCTTTATTTGATTATGTTATAGTTCAATACATTCTAGCAACCAAAGAGTGAATAAGGAACTGGCCATAGTCAACTTGTTAAAAGATGCTTCTGGCCTCAATCACCTTACAGCCTAGCAGGAAAAAGACAGACCATCAGCTACCATGACTTACATTAGATCCCCTTTGGCAAAAGGCACTCACGGATTTTACAGTCCCACTTAATGTCCCAATAGATAGATGTTGTTCTCTGCATTCTATCAAGTAGCTGTCCCTAAATGGAATGATTTGCCACTGGGAAAGTTTAGCCTGAAGCACAGTACTGCCTAATTCCAAAGTCTCAGCTCTTCTCCCTTGCAATATAATCACCCCTCTGATAGAAGGATGCTTAGATCTCAGCTGTCATTACTTATAATTACAGTCAATCAAAGTAAGTTAGTGTCTGCTGGTTTGCAACAACATGCACAGAATTGAATTATGAATCTGTAAAGGGAAGATAAATTCTTCTGGGGCTGTGAAAAATCTATTTTTTTTTTTTGTTTTATCCAACTCATTGCTCTATTTTGCAGTGTAGGTCTTTATTTACTTAATTTTTGCATCTACTAAAGCATGAATTCTCAGGGAATAGTTTCTGCAGCCCAGTTCAGTTCTTACCAAGTGCTTCTCTGGGCAGAGCAGGCTGGAGCTCCAGTTGAACCCAGGTTACCTTATCTCTGGCTGCCTTCTTTTGCTGATCATTCTCCTTCACCTATTTCAGGAAACTATCTAGGCCCTTAGAGTGCTTAATATGGTTAACACTCACACTAATTCTCTTGGCAAGAATCTTGCCCTTAACTTGTTTGTTCACTACAATGCCAGCAGCATGCTGTCTGCCATTGTAGACCCTACCAGCTTTTTTGCCACGGTACCTATTCCCTTGATCACCCTTCTTGTAGATTTGCACATACATAGTCAAAGGAATAATTCCATGCTTCCTGAAAGGTCTACAAAGCATCTATTGGGTGCCTCTCCTATTTCCCTTTGTGTTTAACATTTAGGTGAATTACTGGAAAAAAGCAAAACTGGCTGAAAAGAAGGTCTCAACTCATTTCTCTTAAAACCATCATTGTTCCACTTTCAAGCTTCTTCATATCATCACTTTAAAAAAAAAAGATGGTTTAATCTAGCATCAAAGAAAATTATGAAGCAAGATGGGAATTTCTTACTCCAGTTGCTTGGCAAGTCCATGAATTTGTATTTAAATTTAAAATAAGAAAAATAAAAACAAACTTCAGAATGTGAGCACTCTGAAATAAATTGTAAGGAAGTTAAATTCAATATCCAGATGTGTCCAGTCCATTTTCTTTCCCCAATCAACAAAGTAAAGTAAAAGTGCATAAATGGTCAAAGCTCATTATGGCAAAGGATTTTTCTATTGATAACTTCTGAAAATCAGCAGCTAAGCAGCACTGTGCACCACCAGCTGTCTTCAATCCTCCAGAATTGTGACATGTTTCTGAGTTGAGGCTTAGGGATCATACCAAATCAAGGAGTTTAAAGAGACCGAATTTCACTTCAGAACTTCCAAAGAGTGTTAAACTATGCAATGCTGTGTGTATTGGCCACAACCAAAGCTGAGGGAGCACATGCCATGCATTCAGCATTGTTTGAACAGCTTTCTACATGTGAACTCATCCCATTGTCATAGCAATCATATATGTAAAGTATTACTGTGATTTCTAGTTCATCGTTAAATATCTAAAGGGGTCAGGGAAAAGACACAGTTATAAAGTGTTTTCCACACAATTGTGATGACCTGAGTTTGATCCCAAGCACCCACATCAAAAATCCAGGCACAAGAGCACAAATTTTTAATGAATCTGTAATCTCAGCACTGAAAAGAAGACTAGTTCGATTGATTTAATTTTCCTTTTCAGACTATTCTTTTAATTGATTACTTATTCAACTAGTTTAGCTGAATCAGTAACTTCAGTTTCAGTGAGACCCTGTCTAAAGTGGAGAAAATAAATAAATAGGTAGAGAGTGACTAAGGAACCCACCCAACATTACTCTGGCTTCTACACCCATGTGTTGCACACCTGCATACACACTTGTGCGTATACACAAATGTCCACACATACGCCCCCACATACCTCCCCATATGCATGCACACAAACACACATGTACACACACACAAACACACACACACACACACACACAAACACACGCACACAAACACCTGAAGCAAAGGAACAGTGAATTCTTCATGTCTGTTTTGATTTTAGCAGACAGAGTATCCAATGCATTTCTTGGCAAATATGGATAAAACACACACACACAAACACACACACATATACACCTGAAGCAAAGGAACAGTGAATTCTTCATGTCTGTTTTGATTTTAGCAGACAGAGTATCTAATGCATTTCTTGGCAAATATGGATAAAACACACACACACAAACACACACACATATACACCTGAAGCAAAGGAACAGTGAATTCTTCATGTCTGTTTTGATTTTAGCAGATAGAGTATCCAATGCATTTTTTGGCAAATATGGATAAAAAAGGACAAAATGCAGATAATGTAACTTTTTTGGTTATAAGATCAAATATGTTTTCATTTACATTCATTCCTTCAGTCAAGTTACTTAATCAGAAATCATGAAATAAGAATGCTTAAAATAGTTCCCATCTATATCTTCAAATTTATTTAGTTCTGGAAAATTATGGGCTTCCTCGCCCAACATACCTTTGTTTTAGTTATGACTGACAGCATGTGCTGTCAAAGAAAATCACAAATGGCAGTCTTACCTGATTTTCAATATGCAAAGTCACTATATTGCTAGCCTGGTGTAAGCTTTTGAGACTGCCTTTCTGTAACAAGGACAAATTCCACCTTCCAATTTAGATTTCAAAAGCTTAGTAAGCTGCAGGAGTGACCCCGTTCAAAGTTTTCTGAACAATGATCTGGCAGTGTCCACCGAGAACAGGATAAACATTGGGTTCCTGTTTTGTATTTCCTGTAGATTAATGTTAAGCTCTTATTTCTCTGCATATCGCTGATCATTAGATGGTGGTTTCACGAGAGCCAACTATATTGCTATATTTAGAAAAAGAAAAAAATCAAATTGTGCACCACCTAGAGATTCGGGTATATTAACAATTTTTCATGGCAACTTTTACTCTATTAGGGAATGACAATGAACCGAAACCTAACAGAACCACAATTGTCAGGTGATGTCTGCAAACTCTTTCAAAACTTCTGAAACTATTTTTACTTGTAATCTTGGTGGCAGGCCTAAGAGTCACTGCTATCTCTCAGCCAGTCTGATGTAGTGAAGTTGTTCTTAGATGAGTGTGTTCGCTGTCTCTGGCTTCAAGTGCCAAGCTACTTCAACGCAACTACAAAATCTGGTGAGAGGTTGGCTTTGTTTTAGACAAGAAGCCCAGAGAAAGGAAGTCTAGCTTGGGTTCACCTTTATGATGAGGCCCTTCGGGGGATCTCCAGGGAGGAAGGACACTCTTCTCAGTCCACGATAGAAGGAGCAGTACAGGACTGAAGGGAACAGGACCAAAAGCCTTGTCTTTGGGAGGGTTTGTGTAATTGACACCATGGAGTGTCTTGCCAATAGTTTATTAGGTTGAACTATCTATAAGGAAATAGGGTAAGTCGGTTTCCAATTACCTATATATCAAGACTAATTAAGAAGGAAGAACACAGGTGGATCCTCTGTCTGTCCAAGTTATTATTTATCTTAAAGAGTAATGAGAATACTGGCCTAAGATGTATCATGGGGAAACTTTAATGAAATCATCTTTAAGAAATCACAGCGAGGGCTGCATGATGACTCAGAAGTTAAAGGTGTCTATATGCAACCTGCTCGCCTGAGCCCACATGACGAAAGGAGAAGGGAGAACAGACTTCTGCAACATGTCCTCTGACCGCATCCAGGCTCCGTGGCACACATGAACTTGTTCTCTCCCTTCCCCTTTCCTCTCTCTTTACCTGCTTTCTCTTCCCTCTCTCAAAGAAACAAATAAAATTTAAAAACGGTGATGTGTAAAGGTGGGTACTGGCCAGAGGGGGAAAAATATGAACATTTTTTCTGACAAGATTGTTATCACTGAGGGTAAAGAGCTGGGAGACTTGCAATCTTGCTTTCAGAAAAAGTGGTTTTGGAAGCTTGTTACTTAGGCATGACTGATAAATCATTGGGCATGGGTGATCAACTCAGTCTTAACCCCATCTCCCTTCCATGGAGATTACTAATTCTGCCCCAGTCTTTCCAGTGATCAGTCCCTCTAAAGCTCCTTAAAAGGTAACTAGCCATCATTCAATTCTGTAGCATGCAAAACAATACTAATACTTCGAAGACGCCAAGGAGTTTAGGGATTATATGCCAGGAAATAGGGACTAAAGCCAATAGCATGTTTCATGCTATCATATCTTGCAAAATGAACTTTGGTCATTCTATCATAGTAATTACAGAAATGTGTTCATGGATTATTGGATTAATTTGTTCACTATTGCATGACATACCTTGGTGATTTTAGTGTGTTTTATACATTAACAAAGAACATGAGTAACACGGTACATTTTAAAGTGTTTCCAAACTATGCCAAGCATGCCTATATGTTCAGCAGCCCTTTCGAAATCCACACAACAAAGATCACTCTCCGTCTCCCAAGCCCCCAGTGCCTACTGCACATAATGCTCCTTTCCTCTTGGGTGGCATTAATTTGTCCTTTTACCTGAAAACAGGATCGCAAGTCACCCAATTCTTCAGTCACCAACAAGTAATTAACCGTGGGCTTCTAGCCAGTTGAGAAAAGTTCAAACCATAGGAAGAGTGTTTGTCTGACCATTGTTGCTAGCATTGTTGATACAATTTCACATGTGCCGGCTATCTGCTCCTAAACTGCCTAATAAACAAGTCCAAGAGTGATTTACAGAGAAAAAAATGGTGCAATCTTCTAATGGTGCAATACTTCTCTCAACAACCCTAATCAAAAGAAATATTTATTAGCCATGTCATCAGGGGGACTCATCCACCCCAAAGAAATATTGCATGACTTTGAAAGAGGTCTTAAGATATGATTTATTCAAGTAGAGAATGATTTATTTCAAATTAATATTAGGAAGTCAATGTAAATTATTAACATAATCTGATTTATTATATCCTGGGGGGAAACAAGTGGCTCCGGCTCATAAGAGTGTTTGAGTCAAATATGTAGCTACAAAGCAATATATTTCAGGGAGTCACTGTGGTTGGAAACAAATGCTTAACTTGAATATGTAGTGATATTTTTTCAAAAAATGATTTTTATAAGTTCTGATATATATATAAATGTAATTATGTTGCTTAATACCTTATGAAGAATTTATTTAATCACTTATTCATTCAACAAATCCATAATGGGAGTACCTATCTCAGGCCATGGAATTTTATATGGGGAAATTGCACTAAAAGAGGAATTGAGGGGCTAGCAGAATCTCTCAGTCATTGTGATAAATAACCATCCATCTGCACTACCAGGGAATGGAGAATGTGATTCTACAAGAGTTAAAAATGAGAACACTTAACCTAGCTGGGTGGATCAGGGAAGGCCTTCCTGAGGAAGGACGTGGTGACTTATGCATGACATTAGCTGCTGAGTGGGAAGGTGGGGTTCCAAATCCAAGGACGTCTCACAGTATGGAATGTTCCAGAAGCTGAAAGAGGCCAGAGGAGCTTGAAGAAATTGAGCTGCAAGGAGGGTAGGGGAAATGGAGGGTGAGGATGCTTGCTGCAAGATCATGCAGGGCCTTAAATAAGCCATCTTGATGTTTATAGTATTTTCAGAAACCATTGTAAAAGCTAAGTTCCAAATAGAATCCAAATACTGAGAACAGTTAAATCATAATTATGTAAACAGCAAGATAGTTTGTAAATACATAGGAAATTCAAGCAGTGATTTTAAAGAGTACAGGGGTCTGGGGAGATGGCTTAGGGTTTAAAGCCTCTGCCTGGCAAGCAAAAGGACCTGAGTTCAGATCCGCAGATCACACACTAAAATGCCAGACAGATAATGTTGGCAGCCTGAAATTTCGGCCTTGAAAGGCCAAGGAAACTCCAGAGCAAAGCAATAAGAAGGTAAAGCAATATAGGATTACCAATATCACCCTTGGTCCTCCACAGACACACATATTCAAGTGACCTCTTGTAAAACACACACATGTGCGCACACACACTCACATGCATGCACACATATACACACATGCCCATATCTGCAAAAAAAAGTAAAACAATAAAGTTTCAACTAGAAATTTGGCTTTTAGAAAATGTTTAAGTCGTTTCTATAAAACTTCTTGTGTCTGATAATAGTTCTCTAACCTTTCACTAAACATTTTAACCTTACTTGGAAAAATCCAGTCTCTGATGGTATAATGTTACATATGGGAACAAAATTACCTCAAAAAAATGGCTAACCATCAGCAACCAGGCATTTCTGGTAATTGGAAGTGTGTTTTGATAACTTTCAAATAATCACAGTGGCAGGGGGTTGTCAATTATAACTTTGCATCAACCCAGATGAAGTCTTCGGCTCTAAAGCTAGTCAGGGTTTGTAGCTCAGTTATGTCTGTGGCTGTCAGACATTGCTGAATATCCCAGGCTCTGATTTTCATCTTAGTGCATTTGGGTTTTGCACAAAAAGACACGAGCCTGACCTGCAGACACTTAGTATGCAATGCTGCTAAGCATCATTATTGTTCTCACACATGCTTCACATTACTGAGGATTCTTCACATAAACCAGTGTAAAGGTGTTACTTAATTTAACTTTGGCTTTATTTTGCATGCATGCCCTTGGCAGTCCACCCCTTCCTTTAATTCAGCATTATCTGATTTCTATAGTCTCCACAGTATGAGACTCTGACTGACTGCCTTTTCAATAGCATCATTGGAACTCGTGCTAATCGTATAAGGGGGGCTCTCCACTTCTTCCTAAACACTAAAGCATTCGCCTAAGAGAATGGCACATTGTTCTCTGAGATTAGACAATACTACCAGACTGACATGGGCCACAAAAGCCTTCAAACAGCGACAGTGTAATTCACTTTTCAAAGGACTTCAGGGAAAAAAATGTACTCTGGAAAACAATATTCATGGGAAAACTACATTCACTTCCTTCCTACTGAGATCCTCTCAAATCATAGGAAATGATGAGGAATCCATGGAGAATTCTGAGTTCTCTTGGGAAAAAATTTAAACAACAATATAAAAGGTTGTTCAAGCTATATGCATTCAAGAAATTGTACATTCTTAGATATCATCATACTATCTAAAAGATAATTACTAAATGTAAACTATGCTAGAAGATCTATACATTTATTCAAATACATTATGGCTATTTAACTAAGATGTGCAAACATTTTCAAATGATAATTTTAATCATCATAGTAAGATAGGTTCCATGATAGAGAAACTGAGCCATGGGGAAAGTTATTAGTCTAAAGTTATTCATAAGGGGCAGAACCAGGATTGAAACCTAAGTATCCTGCCACCAGACTCTACCTGGAGCCATAATATCTTTTTAAAAGTTTCCTAAACTAACAAACCAGAAAAGTTGAAAAAAATACCTACCACTGGTCTCCATATACAAAATTGGAAGGTGTTTCTTTTTTTTGTGGTTGCTGCTGGTTTTCCATGCTGTGGAATGGACTCGGAGCCCCCTGCGTGCTGGGCTGGGGCTCTGCCACTGAACTGCAACTGAATTAAAACCTTTCAATGCTGCCAGTGTGAGCCCATATGCCTTTTCCAGTAGGGATTTAGTTTTATGAAACTCACTGGAACACAAATACTCTGGGGTCACTTGAAATGCTGAGGAGTCATGTGACAAACTGATCTTTAAACTGTATTATTCATTTATTAGTTTGGTGTTATTTAGGGTGCAACAAAGATGTAGGAAAGAATAACAGAAGGGTTTTCAACTCTAAAATGTAGATTTTTTTTTTATCAGTCCTAATAAGAAGGTTAGTTGGATGAGCAAGACCCTCCCTTGGGACGTAAACATCCTCTCCATAGTTTGGTCTAAGCAAACTATGCCTTCTTATATATCTTTGTAATTAAACTAACACTGACCACAGAATCGCCTAAGTTCTTGTTGAATGTTGGAAGGGAGATAAGAAAATGCACAAGTGAGTTCTCTTTCAGCACTTGCATCCATACAGTTTTCCTCATCTCTGTCTGAAAGACTGGAAGTCAATCCTATCTGTGTAGAGAATTTCAGCCAGTTTAACCCAGTCAACTGGTCCCACTTCCAATTTACACCAGTATTCCCACATCTAGCTTACCCTTCAGCTTTTCAGTTCTCAGCTCCAAGGCCCCACCCTCATGTAAACTCAAAACAGAAGTAACCAGGCTCTCTTTCACAGACTTGGAAGAGCCAAGTGTCTCCCACCAAGCTCCCCACAACTGGCAGCAGCATCCAACTCGTTGTTGCTCTCTGATTTTTTTTTTTATTTCTACCATCTCCAATACAGGTCCTGTGTTCTCAGCATCTGATAGTCCCCAAGAATTCACACCTCAGTAGAAGGAGATACGGCTTCTAGATACTTCTGTGTCTATTCTTAGGAGCCACATATTAGGAAGTCAGTAGCCACATTTAGCCACCATGTGAAGACTGTTATCAATTTTTATCAAACTTCATTTCTTCGCTGTATAGCGGGTGTTACTATGGCATCTATGTAATCCCTATCACAGCTCAGGGATTTAGTGCTGCTGTTCCATTTTATACAAGGCCAGAGGTATGTCAAGATCCCTTCTAACATTTTGTCCACATAAGAAGTCTGCTTGAATATAACTAATATGTAATTAGTAATTAGTATAATTGCTAAGAAAAGCATCATAGCAATTGAGTGTTGGAAAAGACTGCTTTATCTTTTACCATTTTCAAATACGTTTGAAGTCTAACCCATGCTCTATGATGTAGAACTCATTGCAAAGTGCCTATGGGATGCTAACTACTAATATTAAATTCTCCACTGTATTCTTTCCACATGAATCCCACAGGAAGTTGACTGGCTCACTCTCTCCTGCACAGTCACATTCTGTCCAAGTCTATACTTGAACCAATTTCTTGCCTCTGCTCCCATTTAAAACAAGTACTGTTGTATACAGAATCTCACCAAGGTCTCCTTTGTTTCCAAGAATCTTGAGGGTCCAATTAGCTTAGTAGTTGAATAGGTAATCTTTGTTTCATTAATATTTATAGTTTCTCAAGGGGTCAATTTTTAAAGTGTAAACAAGCAAAACAAAAGTATTCTATTTTAAGTTGGTAAGCATATAACAAGGCAAAATGTAACTATTTAAAACAGAGAAAATGCATTTTTATAAAGTAACATTTTAAAATTGGTGCATGACTTTTAAGTAAAGATACTGAACTTAAATTCTGAGTAAATGTTTCATACACTGAAGATGTAGTTTTGTTTTTACTTAAACTATATGCATAGTATTAGTGTAAAGTGGAGGTTTCTGACAGATTTCTTCATTTTAACATCCTATTTGAAATTGTCAAGTGGAATTTTCCTTGTTATATATGACCTTCTGTGATCTTTAAAACCAGGCCCAGTTTCATTAATCGCAAAGAAATCATTGGATTTACTATTGAGCATCAGCAATTGATCCTTCTAATATGAATCATAAGATATGACACAGGATTTAATATAGGGTTAGGACTGGAGAATCAAGCCAGGATGTGGTGGTACACCCCTGTAGTTCTAATAAGAGGATCACATCTAAGATAAGCCTGGGCTATATAGTAAGTTCCAGTCTAGCCTGGGGTAGAGTGTAAGAACTTGTGTTGAAACACACACAAGCAAAGAGAAGCAAAAAAGGCTGAGGAATCTTCTTGCATCCCTTCAGCTTGAATGCTTAAGAACTGGCTATATTGTTGGATGAAGTTCAGGAATTTCATCTTCATGGACTCGAGCATTTGCTTGGTAGGAAACTACTTTTCCTCAGTGGCATGGAGTGTGGGGGGGGCACGTTGGCACTCCCATCCGTCTTGGCACAGAGAGCTTCAGTCATTAGCTGCTATGATTTCAATAGTTCCATCATATGAAGATGAGGCTGCCAATGCAGCAAATTCCATTTTTATTTTATTCTCACCGCATGGGTATGCTGACAGTCTTCAAAGGCACAGGTTGTTGATCTGCCCATCCTTGTCTTTCAAGGTGCCCAGCATGCAGTGGGCTCAGAAGTTCTGGCCAATGAATATCTGACGAACACACACATGAATATGACTTCTAGATCATGCTTGTGAACTATCCCAACCAAACAGAAATTCCAAGGTTGCCCATCAGTACTGACGACCCAGTCTGAATTATTTCTTTATTGGGCCATGGTGGGGCAGAAGCAGGGGATCAGCGTCTGCCTGCATCCCGTCACTTCAAGGTCCCGGATAAGAAATGTCAACAGCTTAACCCAATGACTTTCAAAAATAGCATAGTTGATGAAACTGGAAATTTAGGTGCGTGCTAGAAAGAAACCATTTGCCTCTCAGTCTTGAGAGCAGCCTGACAACAGACATCCCCTACATGAGAGATCTAAAATTACCACTTCGAGTAAGACTCACAAAAGAGCAAGTAACTAATGAGAATCAAAAAGTTTTCCTGGCCCATAAGCTATCAACGTTCTCTTTCCACGTTGCAGGTAAATCATTTAGAAAACCTGAAGACTGAGGCAAAGCACTGTGTTTCTTTAAGATTCCAGTCAAGTTTGTGCGCGTGTGTTTTCAATGGTGTTGGCAGGTTTCCTCGAAATTTAAATGAATATTTGCACAATGAACCGAGTTGTTGTGGGTTTCCTGGTTTGTGTTGGTTTCCCCCTCCCCCCAGGGTGGGGGTGGTGACTCCCGGCAAGGCATTTTCTCATCCCTTTGCACACAAGTCCGGCTGCTGGTAATGCCGAAAATAGCTCAAATGCCCAGTACAGTAGCTACACCCAGCAGCTGGGCTCTTTCCCTCGCTCATGTGCCTTCTCTCCCCGTCCCCCTCTTTTTGTCCCCTTCCAGACACTTGGATTGGACTTCATCTTAAACTTCTAGAGTTCAAGACCTTTTAAAAAGGGCTAAATAAACAATCTCCACACGTGGCGAAAGGCACCGAGTCTTCCTGTCACTGCCGGAGTCCTGGTGACGCGCAGACGCCTCCAGGTAAGAGTTTCCCTCTGAAATTACTTGCTTTCTGCTATGCTCATGACTAGTGGCTTCCAAGTAACTACTTTGTGTGAAAATGAAGGCTGTGAGCGTCTCCCAGGTAAACACTGCATGGGGCGGAGGAGAGGGAGATGCAGTTATCGCATGGGTGTATTTCTGGGGTTGCAATTGTACACTTTGCCCCACGCTGGCTATCCAGGGGGGCTGCCAGACAGTTGTGAGTGCTGGCTCACAACTCTAATTAAGCAGGGTGACCACGGCTGGGAGGGGACGGCTCAGACATCATAATTTGGCTATTTAGACTGCTCTCTTATTTTTAACATTCCAAGGTTTTATTTTTAGAGTGGAGGAAAGATGCAGGTACCTGAGTAAAAGATACATGTTCGTAATTGCTGTGTAAGGTCAGCCGGCGGCTCTCTAATGCCACATTGTTTCTTTACCTGTGTCTGTTCATTGCTGGTGTGGAGTGAGAAGTGGTTTTTAGAGGATTTGGTTATCTTTTTCCTTTTGGTATTCCTTGCACTGTGCCAGTGATGGATTTTGAGAATGCCTTATCCAAGCTACATGTTTGCTAAGCTAGTCTCTTGCTAGGTACATTTGCTAACAGGCTTTTCTCCACTGTAACGGGAAAGCATTTGGGATAGACTGCCAGCTCTCCCCTTAAACTTCCTTATGCTTGCACTTGACATTTTGCAAAGTACTTTGATCTGTGGACTTTAACTTCAAACATAGCATTTACTTTGATTGTGAGTATTTACTGTGTTCAGTAAAAAGCCTCCGCCCCTCCCCCCCTTTTTTTTTAACTTAATGCTTGGATAGCATTCCCTTCAAATGATTTATTGAGGCTTTGTTTTTTCTTGCTAGTATGCTTCAAATTTTATTTCTATATAAACCCAGAATTGAAAGAAAAGGGTTTTGTGGCAATATTCTTTTCGCTATGTATACTTTATGACAACTCACTGCTGGAGGTGTCTAAAACCAAGCAGCAAAGGCAGAGCACAAAACCCAGTTCTCTCAATCCCTGCTTGAGTGTCCAGCTTCCTTAAAATTACCATCTGCCTTAGGACCTAATTGTTGCTTAAACATAAGCATTGAAATCCTTGGCATTTGAAGATGGGTTTTTTTGCCCAAAGACTTTGTTGGTATCACAACCCACATTTCAAAAGGAAATGTCCCCTTCCAGACACTTGGACAACCCACATTTCAAAAGGAAACATGCACTTAAATGGCATGGTCGTCGTTTGACTGGCCAAAAGAAAGAAAGTAAAAAAAAGAGGCAAGAAGAAAAATTTAAAAAGAGAAAAATATAGAATAAATTAAAAAATCCTCAGTAACCAAAAGTCTTAGTGAAACATCTGTGATTTATAGAATAAGGGCTGAAAAAAATGTTTTTCCTAAAATGGGCAAAATGCTAACACTTGGCATTTGGCAATTTTAATTCTCTTTACTCTCAAAAGTTCATGTTTATTGTTGTATTTACTTGCTATCCATTTCTTCCCTCCTTCAAAAGCAGAATATTTGCAGAGTCCTGAGACACATCATCTCTTAGGGTTTGGCAATATATCCCTATATGCTCTGTGGCAGGTTAGGAATGGACTCATCCCAATCCTGTCAGGAGGCTGTGTCCACAGAGCCTTGCAAAGGCAGGAAGCAAGAGTCGCCTAGGGTTTCAACTGGGTGAAGCTGTAGAGGACGCCCTGGGAGAGGTCCTCCTAAATCAGGAGCACATGTGGTATCCACTCTAGAATTTGAATTAACAGTAAGGAAACCTAGAATTATTCAGCCTAAATTTTATTTCCAAAACCTTGACATTTCCTTGCTTCCTTGCCCTCTTCAAATCAATTATCCCATTTCTGTCAAGGGCGACTTTCTAAAGTCTCCCAGTTATTTTGAACTTGTGCTTTGCTGCTTCTGTGAATCTCTAAAAGGCAAGTGCAGCCCCTATTTCTGCAGTGGGAAGGTTGGGTCCAGCAAGGCTGGGTAAAGACATGCTGGAAGAGTTACTCTCAATCAGTTCAGGGATACGGGGGTGGGGAAGCAGAGAAGCAAAAGGCTGCAGAAAATAAGGGACTTTCTAAACTCCCCCATCCCTGTTTTAACTTTGAAGCATTGGATTGTTGGAGCGTGAAACTTAAGGAGAAACCCAGCCAAAGCCATTGAGTTTCACACAGGTTCCACATGAAAGAAGTATTCTACCCAGCCGTGCTCGAAACTTGGCCCATGTTTGCCAAAAGTTTCCTGAGTGTCAGTGAGCCTGGATTTGAAACATAATCCGAAGCCAGGTGACTTCTGGTCAGCCGAGGGGCTTTGTTGTAGAGTATGGAAGTTGTCAAACAAGGACCGTCCTTATTTCTATAATTTCTGCTATAATTTCATGTATAGAGGCATTGCATTCTTTTTACTTGATATTTTAAAGCCAATTTTAAGTCTTCTGTGAACTTTTGGAGCTGTGGTATTGGAGCATTGGGCAGTGGAAATCTGCATTTTTAAATTCCAGCACACTTTGGATCAGAGTGGTGTGAACATGTCAGTATAATTCAGCCAAAGGAAGGAAGTCCCAAGGGAGCTATGGAATGTCTTTCTTTGCTTAAATATACCTCTGTGCTTGCAAGGAACAAACAGTAACATTTTGTCCAGGTCTACCAGCTTGACAGTATGCCCTTTGTTCGCTTTCCAAAGGTGGTGTCAAATATATTGGTGGAAAAATAATAAACTTCCAGATTTTCTTTTTTTGCCTGCTCAACTGATATACTCCTAGGGAACACTGAAAAGTTTGCTACTATTACTTGCAATGTAAACGGAGAATAAAGGTACAGTCAGTACAGTCAACTTCTGTCAAAAGCTTGGCAACCTAGAGCTATGGTGTGTACAGTCAAAAGGGACCTGCCTGCTTGTGAAAGTGTGTGTGTGTGTGTGTGTGTGTGTGTGTGTGTGTGTGTGTGTAGGTGTGTGCTAGAAGGATAGGGATAGGGCAAGATAAACAGAAAGAAGAGATTTACAAGCTTTGTTCAGCAAATTGATCACCTCAGAAACAAAAATAATCAAGCCTAGTATCTGAAAACATTCTTTTGTTGATCATATAAATTTGTGTTGGATGAACACCGAAATACTTTTCACATTTTTTCTCATTAAAGACGTCAAGTGTCAGGATTACAGGCAGTAAATAATCTCAAATGAAAATATGACATTTAGGAGCATTGCCTAGCTGCAGAGGACTCTGCATGAGTCACTCTCAGAAAAAGTCTTCATGGTTCTGTCCTAAGACACAAAGCCTCCCAGAAAACAAAGATTTCACTTGACCCTTATTAACTGGAAGATCTGTGAATGCATTTGAAGAATTATTTTTTGGTTTTTTTTTACCTCAAGGAAGATTTAGTTATACTTAACTAAATGATGCTTATAGATGCAGAGTGATCATACACTTAAATTCCTATCAAACTTCATTTGGGAAATTTTATAATCACTTTTTCATTTAATACCATGTACTTTTATTAAAGATAAAGTTTGCATTTTGACAGAATGACTCCATAGAAGGTGAGACATTGTAAAGAAAGCAATAACAAAACCTGGAGTTCATGACATGGAGGAGTTACATTTTTAGCATAACTACTCCTACTGTAAGATTTATTGTCCATATGATTTACATAGCCCTAATTAGTACAATAAGAATAGGGCTATGCCCAAACTGAAGTCCTAGAGGAAATAATGAAAACAGTTAAGAACCATCTTGTAAAACAGAATGTCGCTAAACACATCAGCATTTTCATCTTTTAAGCATATCCATAGCATAATCTATAACATAATAAGAACAGGGAAGGGGCAACAGTTTCCATGTTGAAAATAAACAGAAAGGTTTTGTATATGCAAATATTTCTCTAAATTTTTTTATTTTTAATTTTTTTGGTCATTCATAAGTGCAAGATTCAGTGATTTAACAATCCTTTTGTATTTCCTATACAATTAGAAAGATGCAATTCATACAATGCTTCTATATGCCTCAAAGATATTATCACTGTAGTCTAAATTTATGTATAGAATACATTTGTTTTCTTTTAAATAAATTATCATGTATCTGATCAGGTCAATATCACAGAGTCACTCCCTGATAGGCTCAAGAAGATTATTTACTTAGAGAAGTCATATTTCTAAATAGAATTTTGGATATTGTTTTGTTCCATAACACAAGAAGCAATATAAAGGCCTGAGGGTATGATTCCATGTTTGAGTACTGGTTGGCAAGTGTGATAATATATTTAATAATTATGATGCTAAAACATCACAATGTCTTAGATTGCTCTTTTCTCTCCAAGAGAGCCTAGCAATCAGGTGAGCACGTTCCTCGCTGGAATACGGGGATCCATGTAGGGTAAGTCAGGTCTCCCTCCTGCCACTCCCATTGCTGGGGTTTATTCTGAGCAACATGGAGTAATAGAGCTTAAGGATCCTCTGACTCATTCCTGTGCCTGTGGAAAGTGTGTATCACTCGGTCCACCAGCTAGGGCTCAATAGAAAGAGAAAGAAAGGAGAAATCAGGAGACTGCTTTCATCTCTGAACTTGAGGGGCTGCCTTGAGTCTTCTGGTCCTATATCTTTTGTTTTTCTTTTCTCCCAGAACCCTCACTATCTTGTCTGATTTTCATTTCTCCCTTACCAGGAGAAACAAAGATCTCTCCTACAAACCCCACTATTTGAAATTCTGATGGTGAGAAATGTCTGAGATAGATAACTCTCTGGGCTGCAAGACTCACACACATTAGAAAACTAGCCCATGTCCCCTGGGCTAAGAGAAGTCACAAGAGACTTAAATTTAATGACTGTTGAATAATTCACACCAGAATACACATAGACGGAAATAGATTTCCATTTAGACTTTTTAACTAAGTTTTTAGCTTTAGAGCACATTTTATATTCACAGAAAAATCGCAAAGTGTTCTCTTGTGCTCTGCCCCCATGCTACTTATGTTATTATGGTACTTTGCTATAATTAATAAAGTTCATTGATGTTGACATATTATTTTCACTAAAGTGCACTGCTCCTGAGTTTCTGACTAATGTCCTTCCTCTGTCCTCAGATCTATCCAAGCTATCACGTTACATTTGGTCCTCATGTTTCCTTGGGCTCCTCTTCACTGTGACGGTTTCTTTCTTTGTTTTAAGGGCCTTGACAGTTGGGGACTATTTGTCTGGCATTGTGTAGAATGTCCTTCTGTTGAGATTTGTCAGATGTTTTTCCCATAACCAGACTGATGTTATGGACTTGGGAAAACCACAGAGAATCGAATGTCGTTCTCATAACATGCCAGTGGAGCATGTTCTCTGGTCACCTGACTGACACAGCATTTGATAGGTTTCTTTACTAAAGAGGAATCTGCCTTTGTCCTCTTAACATCGTACTATATTAACTACTTTTCTTATTGCTATGACAGAATACATAACAGAAAAAAAAAACTGAAAAGAAAGGTTTCTCTTGATTCACAACGTCAGGGGTACAGGCCGTCTTGGAGAAAGTGACGTTGGGAGTGTTTGTCTGGTATTATTCACGTGGCACCTAGACCAGGAAGCAGAGGATTAGACCTGGCCCTTCAAAGACCCACCATTAGTGGCCTATGTCAACTCCTTAAGCAGCATATCCCAAAATTTCACAATTTCCCAAAACAGCGCCACCACCTGGAGACGAAGCAATGAAAACATGAGCCCACAGAGGACACTCCAGTTTCGAAGTATTTCAGAACTTAGGAGGTCCATTCTTCCACTTTTAGGTGGCGTCTCTGCATAAATTATTTGGAATTCTTCTGCAAAGGAAATGTATCTGCACCCTTCCATCATTCAAATTCAACCACTTGTTCCTGTCGTCATGAACACATGGAGCTTTACTTTATACTTTTGGGTATAATCTATTTCTAGTTAACCTGTTTTCTCAGCTTGTTCCTTATGGGCCTTTCACTTGCCTGCAATGTTCCTTTGACATAGTCTCATCATTATGATATTTCCTTCTGGTTACAAAGTGCTCTGTGCTCATTTTGTACATTTCCTGATTTAAAAATTAGCTATTTGATTTTAATTTTTAAAATATTTATGTGTTTACTTGAGAGAGAGAGAGAGAGAGAGAAAGAGAGAGAGAGAGAGACAGACAGAGAGACAGAGAGAGAGAAAGAAGAGAAAGGAGAGAGAAAGTGAAATCAAGAGGAGTGCCGTGACATGCGCATGGAGGTGAGAGGACAACTTTTGGATGTCAGCTCTCTCCTTGCACCCTGTATGTCTGAGGATGGAACTTAGGTTGTCAGATTTGTACGCAGATCCCTTTACCTGCTAAATCATCTGACGTGAATCCAACTTGACTTCTTCAAAGAGCTCTGGTTACTTATATTAAAAGATAGTGTTAGTAAGCAAGGCCTGGGGTATCTCCTTTTCAGTTTTAAGTAAAGGGTTGTAGAGATGGCTCAGGAGTTAAGATTTTGCAAAAAGACTCAAGCAAAAAGAGACTCAAGCAAAAGGTCCTGAATTCAGATCCCAGGTCCCATATAAATATGTCAAGTAGAAATAGCAGAGGTCTGCATTTCCCACCCTGACGGGCAGAGCCTGTGAAATGCCAGAACAAAGCAAAAAGGAAGTAGAAGCAATCCAGGATGATTCCAGAAGTAACCTTTGGGCCTACACACACACACACACACACACACACACACACACACACCCAGAAAGCAAAAATAAAATTTGAGTGATACATGTGCCAATTATAATCAGTTTTCACCTTTTACATTTACATGAATGAAAACTATAAGCAAAAGATGGGCAAAGGCTACAAGAAAGGCAGGACTATGTCAGTTCTATCATGACTCAGAAGTTATGAACAGGCCAGTTGAAACAACCTGCCCATGTAACAGAAAAAGCTGAGTCACTAATGCCACAGAGATTAAATTAGATTTTCACTCTATGCAAAGCACACATAATACATAGAAGAGGTAAAGCAGAAACATCTATATCTAGTTTATTATAAGGAAACATTTGGATCTGAATTTTAAAAAAGAATTTGACTTAACAGGGAAGCATGTGCACATTAAAAGCAGCATGCATTTTTAAAGCTCTGATTTGTGGTTACTTTGACCCACTGAAAATGCTGGTCCAAATACAGCTTTGAATTGGTCTAATTCTAGTGGAGCCTTGCTCTTGGCATACATTCAGCTCAGTGGTACTCTTTTTTCAATTTTGCAAGCCTAAGAAATTTGGTTGGCTTAGGATTGTGCTGTGAATGGTGCTCAAGAGTTTTGTTTGTCTGAACTGACCTTTGAGATATTTTTAAACTATGTGATACTGAAGTTTTAGAACAAATTCTTAATTTTCAAAACACCTAAGAATTTTGAATTATACATGCATACATATTACATGACTTTGATGAACATAGAAACAAATATGGTTTCCAAATGCAGTTTTGATCTATATCATAAGAATATTAGCATTTCCTGCCCTATACTTATATTTATAGAAGCATTCTTTTATTTCTAGTGATGAGGGTTGAACTCATGGACTTCAATACTTAGCTTCTATGAGCTATAACCCCAGGTCTCACATTTTGCCAGAATGGTTTAAGGTCATATTTAAGTATGGGAAATTATCTAGAAGTTATCCAAATGAGCAGTTAGAATCCACATCCTTGTATACTATCAGGGCCTTCTCATGTATGCCTGTGAATAGACCAGAACCATGAGTTCCAGGTGAAGGATTTTACAAGGAAATGTTACAGACAATCGCAGGTGTTCATTCAAGAAAAATTTTATCTCTGAAGAAATGGTCTTTACCCACAGGACAGCAACATGCCAAGTGCTTTGGTTACCTTTAGCACTGCATTTATTACTCCACTTTTTCATCAGTGATAAGAATTATGTTATTCCCAAGCCAGAAAATAGTTTTGAAATATCAAAAGATAATTTTTTTTCTCATTTGCTAAGGCTAGTTACAACACCTACATACATGAAACACTTTTAAGTTAATCTATACTATGATTGTGTTACTCATCCTTTTATTGAGTCTAGATAAATCACAATACAGTAAATCTTGAGGGAAGAAAATAGTTTTCAGAATATCACCTCTTTATGGTACAACTTGCATTAAAAATTGTATTTCTGGTATGAAAACAAATGGCTGAAATTTTATTTCTGTACTTACTATTATTACTTTCATTCAAAGAAGAATCACGCCTAAATTAGGCCTGAAATACAATTTTTCAGACTATAGTCAGCTAACGAAGATCATAACTTATAAGAAACTCATAAAACAGCAGAAATTTGAGTGAAAATAAAATAATTGGACAGAACTTTGTGAAAGGAATAATGAAAACTACCTTAAAAAGTTTTTAAATGATTGTTAAAATTTCTGTATTCTGTATTCTGACTTTAAATAACCTCATGAATGTATCTCACATTGCAAATTGGACTTAAAATTGGCACACACACTTTGTCTTATATGCTGAGATTCATCACCTGATAACCACAACTTGTAACTTAGAATAAAGTGATAATTTTTATGCTGAGAGAAAAAAGTTGACTGCAGTGAGCTTTTCACTTTCCATGCAATATTTTATCTATTTTGATAATAAATTCCAAAATTTGAAGACTATCCATCATTTATGTCCACATAATGATTTACATATTCACACATATCATTTTTCTAATCAATATTCGAAAAGACTAGATAAGAGCATACATGATCAAGGAAATCACTTCACCAGCAACCATTTCATAATACGTACTGACCATTAGGACCTTCTGTAACCTGCTTATCAATCACAGAATAAATTTATGGTCAAAGAATTGAAACTAAACTAAGAAATAAGACAACAATGTTATGCATTACCACAAATAACTATTCTAGTGCCTAAGAAATTTTATATTCTCTGAATAGACTGTTGTCAAAAGTTTTATTTTTAGTCCTTCTATCATGTTATAAGAATCATATGCTGTTTGTGATTTAAAACTTTACACTTTGTTTGTAAGAGAATCTCAGTAAATACAGATGAAACAAATAGAACCTAACAGCAGTCTTTCAAGATGAAAACTTACAAGCAGGCATAGGAAAGAATTTGGACAAGAATAAGAGAGAAAAACCTACATCATAATAGCATTAAGAAACATGTGGGCTGATAATCACAAGTTTACAGACTGACTGCCTCAGGAGAGAAGTATATACTGGGCTTTAATCAAGTTAATAATATCCTGTATTTTGAAGTATATGTAAATACACGGACAGTTGTTATATTATAATTTTATCTGTTTGATGTTTGATAAAGATCTATATGAAAAATTAGTTTCCCTGTAAGTCTCAGTCCTTAGGATACATTCTCTGTGAAGGATGAATTGTAGATACACTTCTTAGTTGAGAGATGATATCATTTGTTTTAGCTTAAAACAACCCCAATGTTCTGAGAATTTACAAAGAAGAAATGACACACCAGCTGGCGTGAGGGTTAGCTTGCATTTCTATATTTTTATCTACAGTCCAGGACATTTATAAATAGTCAGTTTGAGGTTAAAATAAATTCAGTTCTTTAGCTGGCAAATGTCTTTTCTGAACTTACATTCAATTTTGTGACTTGTATCATTCATGATGGCATTTTTATCAATGTGCTATTTATTTTTTTAACTATCAAATAATTTGTCATTGTGTTTTGTGAGAACTTGTGATTAGATTTGATTCTGAGAGTGAATGGGCATGTATTATCTTAGCTTTTAAGCCTTTTGGGACTGACTAGAAAGGATTCTTGTTTTTATAATATGTATGCCATTAAATGTCTGAAAAGTGACCAAAACACATAGGCAGTCTTCTTATTTGCCACAAAAGTATGAAAATAATACAGTGGCTCCATATGCACAGGTGTGCCCAGATGTTTAACATAAAGACCACTTTGTAACTTATTGCATTTCTTTTCATTCATTCTGCAAAATTAATATAAACACAGCTGTTCGTTAATATTTACACTAAACACTTCTTTGCTAGCACAAGAGGGAAACACTAGTAACTATTCATTATGATTTGACAAGAATTGATGCTTAATTTTGAAAAAAATTATTCCTAATTTTTACACTACATTCCAGATAGTCATTTTCATGTGACAGGCATTAAAGTCTGTAGAAATTGCTGTCTTTTTAAGGAGAATTAGTAAATAACTCATAATTTTGAATGACTTTTTAATCTGTTTTTGTTAACAACTAATTCACATGTTATCTGAAAATTTAGCTCACCCCAAAAATCTTCCTAATTTTAGGTCAATAAATTGGAACCAAATCTTTTTTTTTATTCTCTGTTTCTGGATGTATAAAAGGTAAAATTTTAACTTTACTCTTAAGGAGTTAGATTTTTTGTTGCTTGGTTTCGTTTTAGTTTGATTTGGTTTGGTATTGATTAGGGAAGGACTGAATGTGAGAATTAAATAGGCAAGTCAGCAGGAAGAAAGAACACATTGTTGCTTTACTTGACATGAGAGCCTTCCTAATGTGAATGCCCAATGACATGGTATGATCACAATTAAGCACTTATACACTAAATTAGACCCAAATTAGACATTGCATAAATATGTCAAGACAAAGGAGCTTGGGTTAGGGCAGTCAGCTGGCTGAAGTGGCTAGGAAGGTAAGGATTACTCTCACAAGGCATTTTTGCATAGATTTCCCACATCCTAACCAACTTCCTGTCTTTGGCATGGATGGTCATCTCTTTCATGAGGATTCCATCTCGTGTTTTAAGAAACTGAAGGAGAAGGTCAGAGCGATCTTGCACTTACCATATTTTTTTCAAAGTGCTTTCAATTCAAAATTGTCAAAATGCCTGAGGGGCACATTTTGGGGTGATATGGTTTTAACCTTAATTCTTTTGTAGGCAAAGTCCACGAAAATGTACAAAAACATTTGCAAACAGAACAATAGAAACACGCACATGCAAAAAAGTCATGCAATTCTAGTAACACAAACAGTAACTTTGGATTTCCTCTGCTCATTGTTAGTAAAGAGAAGAGCCCACATATGACCTCATGAAAAAAGTTAATATTTGGAAATGTATCTGAGGAAAAGACATTTAGATGACTGGTGTTAAACACTGTTGACCTCTGACCTTTATGAGAATCTCTTGTCTATTGCTTTCTGTGAGGCTCTTGGTTTGCCTTCAGTATCTGTCTACATCCTTCAAGTTCCACTTTTTGCTGTCTCTTTCCTTGCCTAAATTTACAGGAATTCCCCCGAAAGTCCTGTCCCTGTTGTCTCCATCCCTGAAACCTTTCCTGAGTTCACCTGCTTTTTTCCTTCTCAGGATGATCCCCAACCTTATGCCTCCGTCCCTGATCTCACCCACTGGGGTCCAGGCCCACTCTTCTGAGAAGTATGTAATGTCTTCTGAATTCCTCAAACTCAACATTTCTAAGACCAACTGTTTTTTAGTGGCTTTCCTGCTCTCGCTTTCCCAGAGTTCTGTCTTTTTAACGAGACCACCCAGTTATACAGGAATAGAATCTTACACAAGCCTGAAAATTTTTCTTCGCTTCCACTCAGTCACTATTCATTGATTATTCAAGTTTTTATTTTTTTTCCATTGCCCTAGTTACAAGGATCTTGCAACACTCCTGGCTAGAATTTCTCGGTAGTGTACTCACCATTCTTTGCCTTCATTCTCAATGCCTTCCAGTCTAAGCCTAGGTAGCCAAAATTATCTTGCCAAAACAAATAAGCTTTGGGTATATAGGTCTCATTTACCAAATTTCAGATCATATAGCAGTTCTCCAAAAATGATCCTGTCAACCCACAGAGGTAAATTCAGTACCTTGTGTTTTCAGCATCAATAGTTCTGTGTTTTCCAAGAGCAAAGGCAAAGCTGGCAACATTTCCCAACTCGGTAGCCAGGGCAGGGTGTGGCTCACTGTGTTTTGTATGGATTCAGTGCCCGCCCTGCTACTTACCTCAGGGAACCCCTTTCTTAGACTCTCTTGAAACAGAATTAGCAATCTTCTCAAATCATTTGCTTTGTTGCCAATTATTATGGACCAATTATTATGGGCTAATGTAATGGGTCTTGGGGATAAATTTTGATGATGGCACTTTTGTTATAAAAATATTGGTCTATTGAAGCTACACACTCCATATGGCTCTACATAATAATAGTTAATATCCACGTTCAATATTAAAAATAAATCACTGAAGCATTATGAAAATGCCCTTATGGCCAATATTTCATTCAATAAAGATATTACTTAAAATACTAGAGAAGTTACGTGTGGTCACATGTAGCACTACTTCATTTTACTACTAAACTAATTTTCTTTCATTTTGCTTGACATATAAGACAATTATTGTGTGTATATATGTGCATATACATATGTGTGTAAGTATATACAGGTGAATATGAGCATGTGTGTATAGAGGCAGAGATCACCCCCAATGTCTTCTCTCAGGCATCTTTACCTTGTTTTTGACATAAGGTTTCTCACTAGCCTGGATTTTGGTTACTAGGCTAATCTGACTGTCCAGTGAATTCTAGATCCTTCTCTTTTCATTTCTCTAGCACTCAGATTTCAAGTGCATGCCACCCTGTCCAGTTTTTTTTAAATAATGGTTCTAGGGATCAAACTTAAGTTCTCATGCTTACTAGGTAAGTACTTTACCCACTCAGTTATCTCTTCAACACAAAAAAAAAGTCATTCTTATCAAATATGCAAGAATAACACTGTATAAAATATATTAAGCTATACAATTAAGTAAAAATAAATAAAGTAAAATACAAAGCAATAAGCCAATATATTTGAAATCAAACTGGGCTAGACTTCAACAGTCTCTCAAAAAAAACCCAGAAATATGAAACTATGTTTTAAAATAGCATAAAACTTCTAGTCAATTATTACCACAATTAAAGTATATATAATTTGTTTCATTAGCATGATGTATGTGAATGATAAAATCCTAAATATCAAATTTCTAGATCTTTCATATTTATTAAATCATTGGTATTTATGCCATTTAATTTGCAACCACCTGTGGAAGGTCAAGTGAGTTCATGCATTGGCCTTTGTGACAAATACTTTCCATTGTACTGGAGCTCATGCTTTAGAGATAGACTAGTTATCACCTTGCAATTATCCAAGTAAGCATGAAATTAAAAGTGTAACAACTGCCGTGAAAAAAAGACACAGGAAATTTTGAGAACAGACTCCATCATTTAAAAACCAACAGTTAATGACCAAAGGACTTCAATATTTAAGCTTAGCAGCAGGATTAGGAAGGTCGACCACTCAGTTTAGAACCAATGGAGTAACTGGAGATGTGGCTCAGTTGGCATAGTTGCTATAAAGGACTATGTAGCATGCATGATGCCCTGGATTCAGTCCGCAGCAACACAGAAAACTGGCACGACAGCACATGCTTGTAATCTTAGCACTCAAGAGGTGAAGGCAGGAGGATCAGAAATTCAAGTCTATCCTCAGTTTATAGTGAGTTTGAAGCCAAACTGGAGCACATGAAACCGGTCTCAATTCCCTTTTCCAAAGAAAGAACCAATGAAGCCATTGCAGTTTGCCTAGAACTAGAGTGAAATTCCTTCTATCAGTAGCTGAGATGAAAGACAAAAGAAACAAAGGTGTGATTGTTCTAAACACAGATCAGATGGCTCTGTGATCATTCAAGCTTCTACTCTAAACCTAGGTGAATGTATGTGGTGGTCTTGGCTATTTGGGAAGAATGTCTTAGAAATGATAGCTCTGTGTTAGTATATGTGGGTCATCTGTGGATTGTACAGACACTGCTGTATTTGCTCTGATTCGAATATTAGGAAACCATCACTCTGAAATGATCTGTGAGAGATAAACATGACTTTGGAGAAAGGGCAATTTAAACCTTTAATATGAATTTTCAATATAAACACCGAAAAGTTATTTAACAGGGACACTGAAACAAGATTTCTCAATAAATAAAGACATTACTGATGTAGGTATGAATGTGAACATTTTGACATGTGTTCTAGTGTTTATTTTGGGTCCTGTAAGGAGTTAAAAGTGAAAGTTTTCTGTTTGAAGATTTGAAGTTTGAAGTTTTCTTGAAGTTTCTGTTTGAACTATATTTCAAAGAAATGCACAGTTGTAACATAGAAATATTTTTCTCCATAGGCAAACACAAAACAGTGTGTGTGTATATATGCATACACAAGCTAATCCTGTGTTTACAGTTATATCTATTAATGTCTATTACGTATTCAAAAACAGCAGTCATTTGAAATGAAATCTTTTCTGCTTTACCGTACACTGACAGATTGTTCAGAATATAAGAGTAAATGGAAGGTTATATATACACATATGATAATATCAAAGAAAAAAACCCGTCATTAAATAGAAGAGGACAATTCTTCTGCTCTTACGCTTATTCACATTCCTGAAGTTGGCAATGTGGCTGGTTCGTTCATTTTAATGATTTCATGCTTTGAAATAAAAATATCTGCAAGCACAGATATTGGATCCGTTCATGGGTGCTTATGTGAAAAGTACCTGAGCTCTTTTAATGGCATTTCTTTTCCAGAGATTAACATCGTTCTAGAAAATGCTACTAAGATCACAAAAGCTTTATAGATGCATTCTATTGATAAGATACCTGCATGTACAGATATTTTGCTAATTTTCCAGAATATTTCACCAAACCATAGAGAGAAAAAATATGAGCTATTTCTAATTCAATGGAAATACATGATTGTTGTTCTTCATTTGAGAGTTGAACCTGAGGTATGGAATCTGACCATGTATTGGGAGAAGAAATATGTTGAATAAAGTAGTAATCAAAATTGCAGATGGAATATGGTGATACATATGTTATCTTTTGAGTATGTAATACTTTAATGAACTAGTCAGAAGTGAAAAAAAACAGAAATTTTCTACAAAGGAATATCCAAGTACATAGAGAATTTTCAAAAACTTGAAAATATGACCTTTATTGATTTCAAAATGTGCTAATATTTTAAATAAGTAAGATAGTAGTAACATTAGACTGTGGAAGTAATTAGTAGGATTGTAGCAATGGTTTTTTCTATTCTGTTGACTTCTTATATCATGCTTGATCTTTGAATACTTACTACTGAAGCTAAATTTTTAGAACCTTCTGCAATACAGCCAGATCTAACTGATTTAGTGTGTTTGCCAGATATTTTTAAATCGTGGGGCAAAACCCCTTAGAGCCTACAGGAAACACTCTATTCCAGACTTTTGTTGTTCATTATGATGAGGCTTTCATGGTTAATCATTGCATTAGTTTCTCACTAGCCTCGTCTATGAGCATCATGTAGTCTGTTATCCAGCTCAGTCCTTAAACAACAACAGATTTTTTTTCCTCCATCGAGTACACAAATTTAGTTCTTTTTTCTCCATGCACTAAACAGAGCACCTTATCCTCATGTATATAAAGAGGATATTGCTGGTAAAACTGTGAGAAATACAGAGGAAAAAGCAGTCATCTCTTAGAAGCTGACATATAAATCATCTCTTAGAAATCCCTTCTTGCGTTAGGCAGACAAAGGTCTGTTCAGTGTACTTTAGTGTATCCTTAAGAAAGAAGCTGTTATCTTCCTGGCAGGCTTTTCATGTATCACAGGATGTATTTTACTCCTAAACTTAGGAAGAATGACGTCATCACCAGGACAGGGCATAACCAGTTCCTTATGCACATCCAGCTAGAGGAATGTCCAAGAGTCAAGCACTATTCGAGAACATGGGGCACATTAATGAGTAGCTCCAACTGAAAAAGCAATATTGGTGCTGGAGATAAGGCTCAGCGATTAAAGTCTTTGCCTCTATAATAAAAGAACTTGAGTTTGGATCCCTGATCCCATGTGAAAACGCCTACTGGGAATGGGCAATGGAATGCACTTCTGGCCTGGGAGGCAGAGCCAGGGAAACACCATAGCAGAGCAAGAAGGAGGTAGTGCAATCCATAGTGCCTCCCATAGTCATCCTTGGGTCTCCATAGGCACAACAGTCAAGTGCTCACTTTTGCACACACACACACATACCTGCATGCATAACAAAAAAGCAGTATTTATAAGGTTTCTGAAAGCCAGTGGAGTTAACAATGAAAAAAATACAATTCTCTAGAAGTTAAAATGTACTAAGGCTAAGAATTAAAGATGAGACTTCATTGTATATTTCTCACACATGTGTCTTGAAGGAACTTTGAACCATCTGACCATCTTAGATCAAAATGTAAGCCCCTTAGTTAAAAAAAAATTAGCCTCGATAATATCTTAAATTATCTTTGAGTAAATCCAGCCTTCCTGAGCAGTGTGTGTCCTGATTTTTCATGAACTTCAACAAGCAAATCAATGTCAAAGAAGAAAAGCTAAAACCAGTCCCAAGTGTGACCTAAACAGATCATAAGCCCATATATCAGAAACACTTTCACAGGCTGATCATACACAGTTTTGCACCATTCCAGCCATAATCAACAAGGAGCAGTTAAGATTTTGTGTGGCTTAAATATGCATATTTTTGAGTTGGAAAGATAGCTCAGGGTTAAGCTTCACAAGCAGAAGGTACTGAGTTCAAATCCTGGAACATAAAATGCCACGCAGAAATGGCAGTGGCCTGCACTTCTGGCCCTGGAAGGCAGAGCCTGGGAAACTCCAGAGCAAAACAAAAGAAGAAGTAGAACAATTCAGGATGATTCCCAATGTCAGGCCTCCACAGGCACATGGTGCCCTCTGATTCACACACACACACACACGCGCACACACACACACACACACACACACACACAGATAAATAAGTAAGCAAGCATGTTCTGTGGAATGATGGATATGATTTCTGTCTGACAAATGAGTTGCTCAGAATCTTGATCCTAGAACCACAGAGCAAAACTTGAAATATTCTACTGACGAGCTTGGAAATACACAAATAATTAAAAGATCATTTGAAGTAAGCAGTCAACTTATTGCTATACTAAAAGAAAATTTTCATTTGGTTTGGAATAATCTTAAATTTTACAGAGCTACATGTTCTCATGTGAATAATGGCTGTGACAAAAGAAAGAAAATAATCTCATGTTGGAGAGGGAAGCTTCTGTCGAGCATCTGTTATTTGATATTCTTGGAACGACCTCTTTTTAAGATGCTTTAAATGAAGAGTTCTATTGATTTAATATCTATTCTGTCAGCCAGTGATCCAAATAATCCGTACACTATTAAAATTTTTACGTGTCTTCATTTGTTTTCAATCAAACTGCTTCAATTTCATGGCTCCTTTGTCATGACAGTCATACAAATCCAGGACTTTTTCATTTTCACTCTGTTTTGCATCTTAATTGATGTTTATTTCAGATAAGTTTCCTTTCACTCCAAGTAAAATTTACTAAGCAGCCTAAGTAGATATGTGACTAAGATAAGTGAGATGAACAAAAATTTATACCAATGGAAAGGTGAGGAAAACACAGACACAGACACAAACACAGATACAGACACACACACACACACACACACACACACACACACACACACACGTATAAATGCTAGAAAAGCATCTTCCCCGGCCAAATCCTCACATTTTTTTATGCATTTTGTATTTTGGGTGTCAGTTATGTTCCTGGGACTTTTCCTTCCAGTAATTTAAAGGACCATAATTCTGATATGTTAAAGGATTATAGAATCCATGGTCTCGTCCCAGGTCACAAGATGATGTCCAGGTGACATTAATCAAATCTCATCCAAGATTGTAGTGGGGAGCAAGACTGTCAACCACCAATGGAAACACTGAACATTATGACGAGGAAAGACAGAATGCCTGTCCATGCAGCTCAACTGATTGACTAGCTCTGGGGTTCACTACAGACACGTGTTGATCATTCTTCACGCCATCCTTATATGGGGATGAGAGCTGAACATTGACAATGGATTTGTCAAACATACAGAAAAATGACATTTTCCCCTCATGATGTAATTGCCAGAGGTGACTCTATGAATTTAAATGATCCCAATTTTACTTCCTCCTGGGCACACACCCAGGTCACATTCTGTAGTCTCTACTGTTTGGAGGAGACCTATGTGTGATTTCTAGGCAATGAAAGAGATCCACTCCCCTTCCAAATCTCTTTCCTGAATTCCATAGTCCATCTTCCAAATTTCCTCTTTTCTCATCTGTCACCTAGGTTCAGGCAATGTGCGTGCATGCAGAACTCTGAGCTCTTAGAATCTGGTAGAGCGATGCATGAGAGAAGTCTTGCTTTTGAAGGACTGCTAGGGCAAAGGCCTCAGGCATCCCAACCTGCCCTGGGATTTTTTTCTAAAAAACTAAAGGAGGAGAGGCATACACATGCTTGCCATGGGTCACTGGTGAAAGAAGGTCAAAGAACAACTTTCTGAAGTCAATTCTCTCCTTCCAACATGTAGGCTTCGGGAGATCAAACTCAGGTCTCCGCATTTGTGAATAGGCACCTAAACTGCTAAGCTGTCTTGCCAACCCTGAGTTATAGCTATGTCTCTAAAATTTGAGAATTGTGGGTTACAGAAGTTGACCAGTCTTACACAGATGGTGAAACTATAGAGTTACATGGATTCTAATATAATATGTGAATGTCTCTTAATGGATTTTTCATGCATATATATGGATATACATCCATATAAGTGTTAAATCTTATTTATTTGTTTTTTATGCATGTGTATGAGAAAGAGAGGTTTTCATGTGTATACATTATAGGACATACATGCAAGTGGAGGTCAGAAGGCACGTTTCTAGAGTCCATTGTTTATTTCTACCTCTGTGGAGAGTCTGGGGATCAAATTCACTTCATGAAGTTTATGCAACAGACATGTCTAATCACCAATCCAAAAAATAAACCTTTAAAAGACAGATGAATAATGATTTTTTAAAACCTCTAAGGTATTAGTGCTATGACTATAAAAATAAATTAGGAAAAACAGAAGAAATACAATAATATCAGAAGACTTGACTTTACTTTTATGAATGAAGACATTTTAATTACATGGATGCAGTTTGTGTTTTGGTATATGCTGCTGTGAAAAGGATGAATTAGTCTATTAAAGTTGGAGGACTGATAGAATCATCATTGGTTTCACTCAGGGGACTTTTATAAATAGAATATAAAAGTGGATGTGAACCAATTTAATCAAATTTCAAATCAGTACCCCAGTTAGAATTTACTTTACCATGAACATCCCAAGGGCATAAAATATATTAATAAGAGGGGATTAAAATTTCTTATTTGATGCAAAATAAATTGTACCAAATCCTAATGAAATTTAGAATTTTCCTAATGAGATTTTAAAAACATATCTGCCTTTTAGAAAAGATTTCCAGGCAATTCTTCATCCCCATTAATTGACTTAGAAATAAAAATTGTTAGAAATGGTATTAAAATGACACAATTGTAAACCACTCCCCATCCCAATCTTTCTTTTTCATGGTTATGAGTCAGTGTCCTGAAAAGAATGGCAAATACACAATTAAAATTCATTCATTAGGTCTAATTAGGATCAAATATTCATTATGCATCAGTAAGTACATTAAATGTACTTCCTAGGATGGAAATTGTTTGTAACTAATGTGCTGTTCAACCCTTAAACCCTAATGGCTGCCTCACTGAGTTTAAGTTAAGTTCTCCCCCTCCCCCAGTGAAGAATGTCTTTCAGTTTAGTGGCTGCTTTAATATATTTGGCAGGAGGATGGGGGCAGATGTGAGCTTACCCCTAATATCCTCATTGTGGCATATTGATGCCAATTTAAATTTCAAGTATTTTAACTAGAAGACATGCGACATTTTCTTATATCATATACATCCTTGAGGTACATCAAAAGGAATCAATATTCTTTAGGATATACATTTGGTTATAACACAATGGGTGAACAGTCATTAGAAGTTTGGAAAGACAAATATAAAATGAAACCAATAGCTGGGTTTAATTAAATGACTTCCCTCAGTCTTCTTTATAAAGTAATTTCCTACTCACTGAATTTGAATTCTTTGTGAGAAGATATGTTTCATCACCATGATTTTGATACATGTTCCTTCAGCTTACTAAAGAACTCTAGGGAAGAGGAGATGGCTCAGGGTTTAAAGCCTTTGCTTCAAAACAGGACCCAACTTCAGATCCCCAGATCCACATAAAATGTTTGAAATACCTGGAAGATATGGCTGTGGCTTGTAATTCCAGTCCTAGAAGATGGAGTCTGGGAAACCCAAGCAAAGCAGTAAGGAGACAGAGATATGTAGGATGATTCCCAATGTCATACTTGGGCCTCCACAGGCACACACACTCAAGTGTCTACTTACACACACTCAAGTGTCTTCTTACACACACACACACATACACACACACACATACACACATGAGAACTCAAAGTACAATACTTGTTACGCTTATTTTTAATAAATGCACAGTGTTTTTTAGATCTGGGACCCTTTGAATTACGTTTCTCAGGGTTGGCACTGTTGATATTTTACCAGATGATAATCTGTCATGGTAGATCATCTGACATGCTATTGAACATTTAGAAGTATCTTGCCCTTTATCCACGAGATTCCAGTTAGCCTCTCTCCTCAACCTAGTAATGACAATTAAAAATGTCTTCAAGTTGATAGGTGCTTGAAATGCCTGGCTGAACATCAATATCCACACAATGAGATATATTCCTAAATTTCACTTTAATGTAAAAGTGATTTTGCTTTTGTTAAGTTAGTAAAAAAAAAAGCTTTCGCTGATAGATCTTGAAGTTATTAGCCCAGTTTCTCCTGTGCTTGGCAGAAAAATTTGACTTCCTTTTGCTTTATATTTCTTTCCTCTCAAAAACCCTTTCTTACATTTGTGTGCTTGTGTATACACACACATATCTTTTATCTATTGTGATAGATACTCATCTACTTTATTCAGAGTGGCTTAGTCACCTGTAGGACCAGATTCTCCCTTTAATGTAGAACCAGTCCTACCTAGTTCTTGCCCCTTTACTACCTAATTTAACAAAATGTCCAAGATGGTAACCCGAATTTGCTCATCATGGTTTTTGTTCCATTCTCCTTTGTTTCCCTTATCGCTTGATCCTCAGTGCTAGGATTGAGATCCAAACTGATAGAGCCACATTGTTTATCAATGGATCATTTTTTTTTTCCTGTCCTTTACCTCAATTCTGGATGCGCTGTTCCTGGTTTTCTCTCTTCTCAGATTTTGTATAAAGCTGATAGTATGATATCTAACAGGCTATACTTATGTAATATCATAATTCTTCTATTATTTGTTTGAGCCTTTACTTATTATGTCACAACTCTTTATGTGGCATGTTCTCTCTTCCCAGACAAGGTCTTCCCATACAAGGCCACAAAATGTTGAGACAGAAAGTATATTTTGAAAGCTTTTTTTTTGCATTCTCTGAAGTGCCTTGCGCAAAACAGAAATTTGGTTGCTATTGCTCATGCAACTTGAATTCAAATACTTACATAAGATCAGAAAAAATAAAAAGAAATTATATAAAAAGAAAAAATAATAAAGAAGAAGAAATAAGTGCTCTTGAGCATTTTGTACCTTACCCTTAAGTTTCAAAGTATGAACGACAGCCAAATAAAACAATATGAAGAGGCTGATTTTTCATTCAAATTCTTAACATTATTGAGTACTACTCATGGCACCAAAAGATAGTATTTCACTTTCAACAGAGTATTAATAAATGTGGTTAAGAGTGGTATTTGTTTGCTTTGGGCCTCATTTGTTTTCAGTCTGGTACCAGACTGTGTAAAGCATGTACCATCTTATCCAATAAACTTCAGTAAATTCAAAGTGGGAGGACTCTACAGCAGCAATTGGTTAATTCTTGGATTTTCTGATTTGCAATGTGACTGAGACAGACTAACAGAGCAGGCTAATCATCTTATCTATTATAGTGTTATACTAAATGGAACACTGTGACATGATATTCTATTTTACGAGATGATAATAGGGGATGCTACCGAACTTAGGAGAGTCTCTTCAATTGTATGATTTGAGCAGTGTGGATTCTCTATGGAGATGTTCAGTTCTGAGCATTTTCTAGTTGGAAAGAAATTGTCATTGGGCTAATGACCAAATTTAAACCCACTGGTTGGAGATGGTGAAATTAAGAAGGTAATTTTTAGCTTGTATACTGTTAGCACCATCCTTTTCCTTTTATTCTTGGGGGATAGCCTCACAAGGATTAAAGAAAAAAATAGTTTTACTCTGAGTCATGAGCCTTGCGAAGGAAAAGTAGGGATTCTGACCTGGATTGGATTCACATGCTCCGCCCTACCAGGACCAGAAGCGCAGGCCGCCCCCGCTTCCGCCTGGCGTCTATACGTGGGATCTGGGATCCGAACTCAGGACCTTCTGCCTGCAAGACGGAGGCTTAACCCCTGAGCCACCTCGCCAGCCCCTGACCTGGATTTTTAGAACACTCTAGTTCTAGCATCAGTCTACTACAACTCGGTAGCCTTCATCAATACATTGATGAGAGGAGGGTGATATTTGCATACATTCACATGGATAGTGAACTATCTCCCCAATAGGTCCACCCCACAACCAGCTTGACCCATGTGTATAGACAGGAAATGAAATTGTAGCACCCGGCAAGTAAACAATAATTCTTGAAGAGTAATTTCTTTTGTGTGTGTTTCTTTACAAGGAGCTTAGTGGATAATTTCTTCCTCTCCCACTTAGCTGCATTATGACCATGATCTCTATTTGTATAAGTATTTGTTTGTCTAATGGACAACTAAAATTCTGCTGTAGATCTGGTCAAACTAGTCTACTTGGAACCTCTGCCATTGCTGCTCCTGCAATCACCAAATGTACTTCCTCATACATTCATGCATGCGCAGAACTAATTTATCTCTAGTTTCTTTCATAAAACACTACTAGCAACGAGTCCTTGTACTCCAAGGTCACACAATTTAGCACACTGCTCTCTGTCATTCACAGATTGGGCAGGAATCAAAGGTCTCTGTACTTGATGAACTGATTTCCAATCCATCAAGATTCAGAAAAAAAAATTTTTTTTCCTTTCTTCTTGTTACTCAATACAAAATGAGGACTCCCATCATCTGTATCCCTCAAGGCTGGTTCTCTGTGGGATGTCAGGGAGGCAGGAAGGTCAAAGCAATTAAATCTTCCCTGGCTGTCCCTGTCGTTGCCAGAGGTGGTTCAGGGCAGGCACAATTCCTAGGCCTGCTGGTGGCAACAGGGCTACCTCAGATGTTTAGCTGTGGCGATTACATGCCCGTCTGTGGCAGCAGTTTATGATGAGTGTTTCTGTGATTCTCTTTTCAGTCTTCTGGGGCAACTTTTGTATCCACAAAGTCTAGATGGTTCAATACTGTCCTAGGCTTCCAACTCCAAAGATTAAGCAATGGCAGTGTACACACTTGCATGCACTGATTCCTACAAATATGGAATTTCATGGCTTTATCAAGGAAACTTTTTTTAATGAAAAAGAGGATCTTGTTCAGAGTTCCTTAAAGTTGGGGGGAGGGGAAGCAAGTCATTTTTATAGCATGCAGAGGCATACTTCTTTTTTTAATTTTTTTTAAATTTTTTAACATTTTTTATTATTTCCGCTCATACAAACTTAATAGGTAGACCAGTTCCCTCTCCCCTCCTCCTCCCCCTGAACCTCCTGCTCCCTTTCCCTCCCTTCCCGTCTCCTAGTGCCTCCCCCCCAATTCCCAGAGAGTCCTTTATTGTGTATGCCTAACTCTCCTCTGGGTCCTCCTCTCCGATGACATACAAGGACCCAGTGGCATTTCCCTGAACCCTTTCTCGTGTTCCCCTTAAGCATAGGAACACTACTGTGGCCGTCAATCCCTTGCCTCCAAGGATCTTGGTGCTAGACTTTGTGAGGTCAATAGTGTGTTGGACATTGCGCAAGGCATGCAAAGTCCTATTATGATTGCTTCAGCCCTAACTAGTGTGGAGAATCTTCAGATCATTGCTCCTCCCATCCTTTTGCTCTTACAATCTTACCGCCCCCTCTTCCGCAAATGTCCCTGAGCTTCAGGATGGGAGGAGATTAGTCTGGCCTAGTTCTAGGTGGTTGATTTAGAGTCTCTGAAGTTCTGGATTGTGGTTTGTTGATTTTCTTTTGTAGTTTTGCTGCTCCTGCAATGCCCTTCACTCCATCCTGATGGGCACTGTATGTCACCCCCTGGTCAGAGACAACAGAGGCATACTTCTACACACCTACTCCTTTCTCTTTTTTAAAAATTGTTATTGTTCTAGTTTTTTAGGCATATTGAGTACTTATCCCTGCTTCCCTTCATCCTCCTTCCCTCCCATCCTTTTCCCTTCCCTTCGTTAATCTATCCCATTGTCTCCCACCCTCTTGCCTGTCTGCTTCTATGGACTCCAGGGTGGGGGCTCAGGCCTCTGTGGCATACCATCTTCAGGCCACCCCCACTGAGAGGGGCATTTTCTTTCAATAAACTTGGTCTCTAAGGTTTCCACTGTATGTTCCATCTCTCTTGAGTTCCTTGATAGTCTATGGGGACATGTTGGTATGTCACTCATTATGCAGGTCTGGTAAGGACAAGTCTAGCTGCAGTGAGTTCTTAGATGCATCAGTCCTGCCTTGAATGGAATGTCTTGTCTAATGGTGAAGCTACCTCTTTAGGTTCTTACAATCTCACAGCCCTTTTCCACGCCACTCCTCTTTCTTATCTTCTCAAAACAGAACATCATGTTAAACAGGTTAACCAGGGGGTCCTGCATTCCTCCTGGGGTTTTCTTCTGATGCTGTCACAGTTACAACTTCTTGTTCTCATCTTGCCTGCTGCTTGCAGGAGGGCTAGGAGCCTTTTCAGTAAACTATCTTCCAGAAGTAGCCCGAGAACATTGTACAGCTATCAGATATAGCACTTATTTGCCAGACCTGGTTATTATTTTTCAGTAGATTACCTGGATTACCAAAATTGATCAATAAGTTCACTAATAAGAACTAATTATATGGGAGAATTATTTTGACACAATTTAGTTAAAATGGTATTAGTCACAAAATTGCAGATATACATTCTGTACTAAAGCAACTCTCACCATCAGTGATAGACTTCTTAGGATTTCCCATGGGCCCTGCCTGGATAGCCATGTCTGGAAGTGAAGCGTGTACTCACTTTAACATTCAGGAAGGTTTATGTGATCCTTGAAAGATTTTAAGGTTCTCTGTATTTCAAATCCCAGAACAGATATAAATATGGAAAAGATGAGAATGATGGAGAATAAACTCTGAAAAATATTTTCAAAATCATAATGCACGAGCCAAAGCTGACACAATCATAAAGTTTTCCTGGTGAATATATGAGGTTCCTGGTCAGGGAGCTTGCTAAGCTGCAGGTCCCTTTATTAAAACCTGGCACTAGCTGATGAAATAAAGGCTATGTGTCAGGATAGCCAATGGCTCAATGATTTCCTAAGTCCAATGAGAGTGGCCTTCTCTACCTGCGAATGAGCCACCCAAAGCTCATTAAGTGGGCTGTAAGTAAAAGCCAGCTTTGTTACTAGCTCTTGCCACATTTTACACAGAACTGGGGGGAGGAGGGAATAATCTGAGGATCCTTAATCCAAGAGAGAACAAAGACCAAGTTTTCACATGCCAGGTACAGCACAGTACATCCTGGGGATAGGGGGATACCATTGACCCAACACCTGTAGGCCAAACTCATTTCCTTGGTGTGTGATGGTACCAGTAATGGCATCATTCTGGTAATGTGCCCATGTATCTACATGCTTCACATACAGCGTAAAGGAAGACTTTAGGCGGCTTCTTCAAATACTGCCCACCCTATTTTTTGAGACAAGTTCTCGTACTTGAACCTGGAATCCAATCATTCAGCTAGATTGGCTTGCTAACATATTCCAGTGAATTTTTCCTTTCTCCACATTACCAGCCCTGAGATTACATGTGTATGCCACCAAACCTGGCTTTTTTATGTGCGTTCTGGGGATTTTAAGTTAGATCATCTTACTTTCATGGGAGGTGCTTTATTGGCTAAGCCTTTATCTCAGCTCTTGGAATTCTGAGAGAACATGATTCAGTCCTCAACGAGATTCCAGCTAGCGGCGATTACTGAAAGCAGTTAGCTTTTCACAGCATAGACACCCCTTCCTGGGAATTCCTAAACATGCTTCAATCCCAGAAGGGATAGCTGAGCTTGTCATAGCTTATCCCAGCTTCTAACCACAAACTCCATTTCTACTTAAGAAACTCTAACCAGATAACGAAGACAATGGAAGTCTACAGAAACCTATCATACTTCTGTATGAATGCCTGAAAGAACACCTCAGGATGATGCTGAGCATAAGCAAATGTGTCTGAGACACATCATTAAGCAATCATTCTGAAACTTTGCATGCACTTATGCCTTGAGAAACCATTCTGTATTATAAATCTCACCGAGAGTCCACCCTCATGAGAAAACACTTGCTGTGTTCCCCTCCACTTCGGTTAACTTGTTATGTCTTCTATGATTTCTCTTCTGCTTCGTTTTCATAGTTCAGAGTGTAGAAGATATCGTCAAGGTTCTGCTGATACGTGGAAAGATCAAAAGCAGACCAGAAAGACATGTTTCTGAGAGTTGACTTTCTCCCAACTTTTCAAGAAGGCTAAAATGGCAATAAAGGTTATGGTCAAATGATAGTAATTATGGAGACCAATAGAATAGACTTTGATCAGGACTTTCTTAAATTTTTTTTTTTATTATTATTATTTATTCAACTGTGTGTATGTGCGCGCGCGTGTGTGTCTGTGTGTGTCTGTGTGTGTGTGTGTAGAACCACGGACGAATTCGCGAACCACCATGGACACCTCCACCTCCTTCTGCCCTGGGATTCACAGGCTCCGCCCTACCAGGACCAGAAGCGCAGGCCGCCCCTGCCTCCGCCTGGCGTCTATACGTGGGATCTGGGATCCGAACTCGGGACCTTCCGCCTGCAAGGCGGAGGCTTAACCCCTGAGCCACCTCTCCAGCCCCTGATCAGGACTTTCTTTAAGCAGCCTGAACTGATGTTTTCAAATTTAACTAAAATGAACATTTTAAGTAAACATTTAAATGTTCGCTTAACATTAACTTTAAACATTTAAATGTAAGTAAATGTTCATTTAAAATGAACATTTTAAGTAAAATAAAAAAATGCTATTTGTCTGTTCTTAGTCTTCACTTTTATCTATGATAGCATCTTACTGTATATTCTCTTCAAGTGTGAAGCTAAATATGAAACAAGATTTGGCCATTAAACATGGTGTGACTTCTTGCAATATAAGGAAATTTGGAATATCTTGTTATAGTTATTATAAGTCAGAATGTGCTTTTCTGAATATCAAGATCCATTATACCATTCCACAGGGTAATAAGGAGTAAACGAAACCTAATATGGCTCTTGGTCCTTTTTGTCCATCTGAACATAAGTTTGAATATTTTTCAAAATATCTGTCTAAAAGATACGATGGGAAAATCAGAAGGTTAAGCTTTCCAAGGTTCCCTTTTTGCTTCAGGAATATTCCACTCTGACATATTTTCTTCTTTGCTACATTGAGAACCATCTGCCTTGAGATATTGGCACCACTCACTTGGTCAGTTTTGAAGTAGTCCCTTCTTCCTTCATGTCCAATTCTTCCTCACCAACTCCTGAGCTATAATGAAAAAAAATACATCTCATATGTCCACTGACCTTCTGCACATGGAGAATTACACCTGACTTTCTCTGCCTAGACTTAACCTGCAAGTGTTTACCTATTTCTTTCTCATCTCCTTAACTGGATCTCTGCGTAACGAGTGTCATCTAAGAGTTAGGCCAAAGAAGTAAAATGTCTCTTCTTCTTGAGTCCTCCCTAAAGGAGACTCATCAAAGCATACTGCTAAAAATTAAGAGGAAAATCTTGTTTCACCATGTAAGGAAGTCTTAAATGGACATTAGCAAGTCAATCTTTAATACACAATGGCCATTCATTATGGCATTAGATTGTTTTTATTTTCTTTTTTATGTGTGTATATGTGTATCTGTCAGAGGCCACTATGTGTGTGTGTGTGTGTGTGTGTGTGTGTGTGTGTGTTGTGGAGGCTAAGGGTGACTTCAAGAATCATCCCCAATTGCTTCTGCCTCTTTCTTGCTTTGCTCTGTGGTTTCCCAAGCTCTGCCTTCCAAAGCCCAAAGTACAGGCTGTAGCCATTTCTGCCTGGCATTTTTACTTGGGATCCGGGATCTGAATTCAAGTCCTGTTTACAAGGCAGTCTTCACACTTGAGCCATTTCTCCAGCCCCTTTAGACTCTTTATGTCATGCTATATTTTTATCTGTGACAGGTTCATGTTGTCAGTGCCAAACGTTGAATTTGTAAAACGTTTTCACTTTGAGATTTGGCAAATTCAAGCATTAACTCAACATGGCAGACATATTGTATATGTTCGTATAGCTCAGTATGGCAGTATGTATATGTTTGTATAGCTTGCAAGATGAAATCACTTCATTAATTGATCTGAGCTAATGAAAACAGGACCTGAGCAACAATTATATCAATTGTCTCCCATCTCACTCCATCAAAACCACAGGTTTCCTTATTAGAAAACAGTGCTCTATTTCTCTCCCAGTAATACACTGTTGACTAAATGATCTGTTAATGAAAAAGATAACTGAATTCAAAGCCAACCAGTGACTTTTATGAAACTTGGAATTGGCCAGCTACATTTGGCTTCCTGCGGCTCCTGGTCCCACATGAATGCAGTAACTTATACTGTGCTTCTAACTATATATTGCTTGAAACCACCAGTTCTCACACAGTCACAGTTTAACTGGACAATTATGACAGCATCCAACTAACTACATGAATTTTTAGGAAGCAAAAGTTGGAAATGTTATAACAAAAATAAGAAGGGAAGAAAGGAGAAGAGGAAGAAAGAGAAAAAAAAATCATCATCTCAACCAGTCAGGACACCTGAACTTTCTCCATCATAATGTCTTGGGATGCAGGACAAGAGTGCAGAGTAAGTACAGGAAGCTGAAAACAGAGTTCCAAAATACCAAGATAGTATACTAAGAGGAAGTAATTCATCATTGCTTATAGTGATTTTTAACTACTTGCCTTGATATTCATCACTGAGGGAAAACATGAACTAGAAAATAATAAGACCACCTTTGCTCTATATTTTCTGTGGGGAGATTGTCTGCTCTTTATCATCCTCATTAATCAACTTGGGGAGCAAGTTGGGAAATCTTTTCAAAACCAAAATGAAGACTGAAACTTCGTTGAGCTATGGAGAATGATCTTTGCAAAAGGGAAACCGTTGAAAACATCCTATGCTTTGTGCTATGCCAGAATTTAGCGAGGTCAAATTACTTAGCAATAGCGATTTCCTCAAAGCTGTGCATTGTAAAACTAGCCCTCCTCATGAGCATGCTATGGAAAACAACCTGTGGCATGGTGGGTTTGGAACGGCTGAACCTAATAAAGAGGAATGCAGTGAGCCTCCATCCTGCCTCTTTCGGGTTTTAAAATCTGAAGTTCAGATCTAGGTTGCTTTCGCAGATGGGTGTAAACAAGAAGGCGCTTCAGGAAACCGAAGCTGGGACCAGCAGGGAGGCCAAAGGGCTGGGAGCTGCAGGTGGCCACACTCTGTGGGGTTTATCGGTTGAGGAAGTGCTAACCCACGCTGGGAGCTGTGTCGTGTCAGGAAGTGGGCAGTCAGATTTGAACTCTGTAAAAACATGTTCCTGGTTGTGTGACTCTATAAAGTTTAGCACAGGTTAAATTTTAGAACCTTCTTAGTGTCTGATTCATTCACAAGTTTTAGCAAATAAATCCTTTACCCTTTCATCATATATCTGTTTTTCTCTCTATTTTATTAGAGCATGCTAAATCTTGACTGTGCTTGTGTGTGTGTGTTGTGAAAGTGTGTGCATGGGTGAGCGGGGTGTCTTCCTCTATAGCTCTCTGACCTATTTTTTAGACAAGATTTCTCATAGAGAGACCTGAGAGCTCACTTATTAGCTGGATTGACTGACCAGTGAGTCTTGGGATTACAAGAACACTGGGCTTTTAACATGGACGCTGGGCATCCAAACTCTGGTCTTTTTTTTTTTATTATTCAATTGAGTATATGTGTGTGTGTATGTGTAGAATCACAGGCGAATTCACGAACCACCATGGACCGCCTCCACCTCCTCCTTGTTTACTCTACCCCGAGATTCTCAGGCTCCTGCCCTACCAGGACCAGAAACGCAGGCTGCCCCCACTTCTGCCTGGCGTCTATACGAGGGGTCTAAGATCCGAACTCAGGACCTTCTGCCTGCAAGGCAGAGGCTTAACCCCTGAGCCACCTCTCCAGCCCCCAAACTCTGTTTTTTTATGTTGACACAGCAATGGAGTCACCTCCACAATCCAGTCTTTCTTGTTTTAGTCTCATCCACTTAAAACTTTTGCTAAACATTGATTTTTTTCATGGCTGCAATAAGAACTTGTCTTCCATGTCTAAGACACAGTGACACAAAGGCCAAATGAATTATCTTATTTGACTCCAAAGTGAATTGACCTGAAATGTCAGCTTCATGAGGGGCTTAGATTTTTGTCTTCTCTGGACACTTCTCCCTTTTACCTGGAAAGTAGCAGGCACTAATGAGCAATTAGTGAATGAGTGGAAGAACAATATATAAAATCTGTCCTCTCATTATGCCCATTTTGCAATGTGCAAAGTTCATCCCATGAATATATGAATGGCAGCTGCAAAGTTCAAAGCCAGGGCAGATCCACAGTCATGACAATGGTGTGTCTCTTCTCTTCATTACTGTCACAACAGTTTTTTTTAACTGCCATTATTGTTTTATGTGTGCTCACTGTCTGCCTTGGGAATTGAGTCTCCCTAAAGTGCTAGAAGACAGGCTTGAAAAGTCTGATCCTTAGGCTTATTTTAATGTTGTGCCCGAACTCATTGGCACAGGACTAGCCCCAGAGAAGTAGACATTATTGTCTTCACCAAAAATTAGCAGGAAAAAAATAAGCCACTGGGATCAGTTAAACCAGAAACCAAGCAAGTGAACTGAGACACATAGGTCAGAGAAAGGTCAGTCATGACATTGGAACAGGTCTCCATTTTTTAAGGACTGAAGTTTACCCTAAACATGAATGGGTCTGAATGTAGGAGATAAGATAGAGTGAGCGAGAACAGGATTAAGTGCAGCACATGGTAGGCTGGGAAGAGATGGGTGTACTAATAATTACCTCAAAGGCCAGACTTCATTTGCTGCTGTTAACTGACCAGGGTATGATTTGTGGTTGGGTTTGTTCAGTTTAATGGGATGAATGCAAAGCAGATAATGCAAACAGATGAGTATTTTCAGTTTACGACATGCAGTATCCAAACAGGATCTGACGAAGGGGAAGACTGGAAGGCGAGGAGAAAGAGGGATCTCTGGCTTGGCCTTAAGTGAGGATAGGAGGGAAGGAACAAATCACATTTGTTCCCATATTTTCTGAGCATTCTCTCTGCCATTATCTATCTTGATGCCTCTTGCTCTCCTTTCGCAGTGTTAAAGGTTTCTAATGATTGTGTGTGTGCGCACGCATGCTTGAATACACCCATGCATTCACATACATGCACAGATGTGCCAGCAAGAAGTTTCCATCAAGTGTCTTCCTGTCTTCCTCAATCAATTCTCTGCATCATTCTTTGAGACGGGGTCTCTCATTGAACCAGAACTTCACCAGTTAGGCCAGACTGCCTGGCCAACAAAACCCGAAATCTTCCTTTCCACCTCCTGAGTGTGTTTGATTATAGATGCCTCACCACTGCATGTAGCTTTTTGCAGGAGTGTGGAGGATCTGAACTCAGGTCCTCAGGAGTCGGTGGCAAGCGCTGAATCATCTCTAACACCTCAAATGATGTTTCTCTTTAGTGAGCCTACGTCACATTCTACATACTTATATTTGCAGACATTGTTTTCTTTAGGCAAATCACAGGGTAGACATCTCAATTTTTCAATTTTCAGACTTTCTCTAAGCATCTTTCAGTTCTGAGTATAAACCAAAGCTCCAGTCCATGTGCTTGGCTCTGGCCTAGGATGCTTACTCTGTATTAGGGCTTCTTAGCATCTCTCCTTCTTGTGGCATAGATTGGGCTTTCTTTCACTGACTTCTGCCTTCCTTTTGCTCCAGCCATGGGACATTCTGGGGTTGAAAATTATCTTTTTTTTTTTCAAAAGTAGTAAGTGGAAACTCAAGCACCATAAAAAGCTTGGCCTTCCCTCTGCACAGTTATATTCCATAGGCTCATGTTTCTATGTCAGTGGAATTCTAGCAGGACCGCATATGTTTAGTTTCCTGCCATTTATGCAAATTGAATGAGACAGGCCCTGCGCCCCCAGTGATAAATGTCCTGACAGCCTGTGGACGCGGCATGTGCTGCCACTTGTCAGCGTAGCCGAGCTCAAGTTTGATGAATAGACAAGACCACCACTTCTTTCTGCTCCTTCCTGTATGAAACTCACACAGAGCGGACTTGTGTTTCTGTCCAGAGCTCTGGTTTTCCGTCATGTATTTTTTATAGTGCTGATACTAAACCTATTGCAGCAAATGAAGGGTATTATTTCTTCAGACTTGGGTGCACCGGGACGCTGATTTGCTGTTCCTAGGACGCACTTTCACCCTGTTGTTGTTTTTTTTTTTTTTTTAATCATTTTGCCATGGGAGACCTGGTTCAACAAAACGTAAGTATTTTGAGATGTTTGATATTTCCAAAATATAAATGCCTAATTTCCCATGCACAAGGGGGAAATGAATATGTAAAAGTTAAGATAAGAGATGGGGGAAACGGTTATTCTTTAGGATGTCTAGCAGGATAATAGTGATGTGAAGACAAGAAAGTAATTCGTCAAAACTTCTCAATACTCAATATATCATTAATCCCTGAAAAAATTTTGCCTTACTTGGAGCACTTGTGGTATTTCAACATCATATTGTCATGCATAATAAGCCTGTGTTTTTAGACTTTAAACAGGGAAAGGGGAGACTTTTTTTAATCTGCTTTGCATGTTCATTTTATTTTAATCAACAGATTAAAGACAACAAAATGAATACAATATACAATAATTCATGTATCCAGCATATCAAATAACAAATGACATATACAAGATTTTCATTATCATATTTTCTAGGGAAATGTAAGAATGCCTATTAATTATATATTGCTTTGTTTAATATCAAAAAAAAATCTCTGTTCAATAGAGTCTTCTGTTATTTACATCCCAATTTCATCATTCGGGATGGCTTTTGGGATCTGTACCAAAACTAGCTTCCTTACTATACTAGATCAATTTTTAGTAAGCAAATTACAGTTTTTCTAAAATGTATTTTCTTCTTTTACACCTTGCTCATTTCACATAACAGCAGTGTGGAAGCTCACCATGTATTCATTCATTAGATAGTTTTTAATTTGATCCTGATGGAAAGAGGAGACGTTTAAAGCAAGAATTTTTAAGTTACAAAGAACCAGAAAAAAGCTCATTTCCCTGATCCTTGAACACACACATACCCATTCACACACAACCCTCAGGGACTTTTAAAATTAACCTGCTAACCCACAATATATAACAACTTTTGAGACTTTTCACTTGCAGTGGTTTACTGACAACTGTTAGCTAATTTTCAGTAATCAATGATCATATTTTTAATTTGCACCAAGATAAACTTTAAGTGTGCAATGAATTTTATATATCTCATCCTGAGTACTTTAAAGAAAGTTAATCTTTTTAATGAACATTTATCCTCCTTCAGATATATAGCTAGTATTGCTTTTTCAAGCATTTTCTGTTTTGCCCTGTATTTCCAACTCTTAAGACTACTTATTCAGCTTTTGGACTTGGGGGATATGAATTTCATTTTCACTGATAGAAAGAAAATAGCAAAGCTCCCCCTACAAATTGCCGCTTCTCATTATTCTGTGCCTTACGTCACAGAAAGATCAATGAGATACCAGAGTGGAAGCACGTCAGAAGCCTGCATTATTCACTTTCTATTAAACCTGACAGCCAGTGTGCGAGTTCACACTTTTTAATGCTGGATTTCCTGAAATCCTGAAGCTGAACCCTTCTAACTGCACAGAAGGAGCCTGGAGCCCCGAGTGCCTTTGCACTGGGTCCTTCCCAAAACATTAATTTGGTCAAAAGCAGAAAATAATGTTTATTTAATGCCTTCTAGTAAAGCATGAAGACAATGAAAGAAAAAGTTAAAAACATGATTTTAAAGGCCTGGGAACTGGTGTCATAAGTGGAATTTAAAAAATTTAATTTCATCAAAATTAACACAATTCTAAGCAAGAATTCTTCCTTAGATGCCCTTGTGGGATATTTCAGATTTTTTTCTATATAAAGATGTATTTAATCTGATAGAACAAGTGGCATTTTTATAACCCAGAAAAAATTATTTATTCTTAGATGGGAAAAAAAATCTTGGATATGTAGCCAGATATGGGAAAAATGTTTAGGGGGGTGACATTTTTTTGGCACAAAATAGAAAGAAAACAGAAACTTAGAACTATTTCTAAACTCGCCCAGTTGCAAAACCACATGGCCTGTTTTGCTTTCTCTATCTTGAAGAACGGCTAACACTCAGCTGGGCTGGCCTTCCCGAGCCCCCTCAATTCTCCTGGCAGGAATTAGTTAAATTAATTAAACTCCTGTCGGAATGCCCAGCCTGTCATCTGCTCCGCACAGAAAGGAAACACATGGCATTCTGAGAAGGAATCCCAAGCAGCCAATTTCTCAGAAAATATTTGAATAACCCGTGAAGGTTACAGCACAATCCTTTATCCCAAGATCGCCTTGCATGTGGAGAATGTGATCTCGTAAGTCAGCAGAGTATTCATGTGCTGAAAGCCACATGTGACAGCCCCCCCCCTTACACCTCAATGAAATGACAAGTATGTGCAGAGGTTGGAGAAGGGGCAACCTGGGAATCACAAAAGGACACTGTCAATTTTCCTTCTCACGCCTGTAACCTTGCTCTTGAATGTCTTCCCTTAGCACGTGCTGTAATTGGTCATCACGCCAAATGCATTCAGGAGCTAGCGAACTTGTTCTTCTACACTAGTGAAGTATTGTGCTTCTATCTTCCATGCAGAGTCAACAAAGTCTGTCTCTCTATGCTGAGTGAGGGTGTTTTTCTATTTCACCTTGGAGCCAAGCACAAGGTATTTCAGATTGAGGATAGAATTTTGTTTGGTACAGATTTTGCTCTGTCGATGAGGAGAGCCTTAAAATTTCTCACGCCTACCCTTCCATCCATGGAAATCCTTGCAAAGGCACCAGGGTTTCTCCAATGAGGGGCTGCCACACTTCAGATTTGGATCCGCGGGCAAATAAGATGACTCAATGCTAAAGCTCTTTCATCCCAAGAAAAAGCCCTTGTGTTGAGATGCCCAGATCCCATATAAAAATGCCAGGCAGATATGACCTATAATTCTAGCCCTGGAAGGCAGAGCCTGGAAATCCCCAGAGCAAGTTGGCCAGTCAAACTAGCCCTAATGGTGTGCTCTGGATTTAATTAGAGACGCAGGCTCACAACAGTAATGTGGAAGTTCAATTGAGGATAGTTCTTGAGATTATCCTTAAGCTATCACAGGCACGCACATTCAAGTACTTTCTTGTATATACACCACACACATACATGCACCCATCCACATGTAAACATGCACACAGCCTGTATGCACATACATATGAAAATCCAACTGCAACACACACACACACACACACACACACACACACACACACACAGACACACACACACACAGACACACACATACACACACACACGACATCTGCCCTCTCAAGGGGGTCTTAAAGTTTTTTTTTTTTAAGGTAAACTTCTCCTCTTCTCCCTAATACCCACTGATTTTTTAAATTTATTTTTTCTCTGAACTGCCTCTCCGTGTTACCATAGATCGCTCTAAACAGTTCAGACCATCTGAAGGCAAAACAGCAAATTCTTGACAGTGACCAAAGAAGTGACTCCCCTCACCATCTTCCTTGACCCCCACACCACTTCTGGGGCAGTGGGCAAGAGTCAGGGCTGGGACACTGGAGGTTCTTCTGTCCCAAGTTGCTTTGAGCCCCAAACCTGAAACCTGAAAGCAACGGAAATTTTAGGTGCAATTGCCAGTTAGAACAATCACTGGAAAATCTACTTGCCCTTCTACCTTCTTCTCTTAACCAATAGGAAAGAAACACAGCTCTTCAGGCACTTCAGTACTTGTAAAAAAGGGAGAAATTGTGGAGAGACTCAAAGCTTGGTTCTTACCTTTGTTTTTATTCTACAGTATAGAAGGTTAGAAGCTCAAATCAAAAGCAAACCGGAACCTGGAAATGTAATCGTGCTTTGCTTTATAGGGTGACTTGGAGTAATAGCAATGGGACAAGAGGAGAAATTATACCAATAAGTATGTGATTGTTTCGTGAAATGGACCAGACCTGCCTGTTGGGGAACACTTCAATTTACCCTCACTTGGTCTGTCTATTTTTCATTATCTAAGTCTCTGTCAAGAATATGTATGAGGGACATGGTCTTATTCACAGTGACTTTATAACTTCAAACGAATGAAGCTTGAGCATAAGCTTGGATCGCTCTGGTGTCAGCTAATGGGCATGTAAGACGACCTCAAGAATGGCTCTGAAATAGTGCCAGGGGTTGGGGTCAATCCCACTTCATATCACACACCTGTGCTTAGCAAGATGTGGCCCATTTAGAAAAGATGTTTGAACCTCACTTACGGTGACTGTTTAATGTGGTCATTAGGTGACCTTGATTTTTTTACCCTGTGGGTTTTTCTTTAAACCTTGCCTTCTCTACCTACATCTCCTTTGTCTTAAATTCCCTGCTGAGTAACCTCCAGCCAGCTCTTTAATAAACAGAACCCCTAGAGGTCTGAAGACACAGATCAGGAAAGACTTTCAAAGGAGAATATTGGTTGACTATTTGTTGTGCTCTTAGGTGCCTTGGATGCAACCATAAACACATTTTTTTTTAGCTTAGTGCAAAGTCAGACTTGTATCACGGTATCTTTGTGTTTAGTCATTTTCAAGGATGACAAAACTATAATTCAAAGTTTTTTGAGACTACTTCTTCATTGGCTCAGAATCTAATCTCTTAAAGAAGCAATGCTGAAGAAAAGTACTTAGTACTATTCCACTGAATCAAAGAGTGCGTCTGAGCACTGATTTCAGAATCAGGTTGGCTGCCTGGGAGACTCACATCTCCACTGAGACCTGAATAACTTGGCATCAGCCTGTGGTTCCATTTCTCATCCATAAATGGGAGGAAAAAAAACCCCAGCAGGCTCAACCTTGTCTAGTATTGGAAGGATAACCTGTTTTAATTTAAGAGCTTGGAAAAGAGCTTACCACATTGTAATCACAATAAGTGTTGACTGCAATGAATACTGTAATTGTCTTGCTTGGAGCACAACACTAGAATTATATTAGAACGTTAAATTCTAAACGTTTTCCTGGATTATTTGTTAATTACAGCTGGGAATTGAGTTGAATTTCATCAAGGCACATGTGTAGAATTTCAGTTATCTGTTAGTAAACTACTTAATTTTACTCATTATATGTTGAAGAAACAAAGTCAGAGAGAGAGAGAGACAGAGACAGAGACAGAGACAAAGAGATTTCAATGATGTAGTCCAGAGGTTAACAAAAGTATAATAGAGAGGGAGATACATCCTTAGTGAGAGCATGATCCAACATTATTTATAAACAATTTAAACAAAATGAGGACTTGGTGGGAGAGTTACATATGTGTGTCTGCACATTCCGTTTGCCCTTTTCCTTTGTCATAACAGCTGCATTTAGGAAAAAATGGTTTCTTTCCAATTTTTCAGGTATCTGCAAATACTATTGTGCCCAGAAGGGAAAAAATAATTTGCAGTGATTTATTTGAAGCCAGTCTCCTAGGATGTCAAAATGAAGTATGCTGCATACTGCTATTAGGAGGGATTGATTTATCTACAGACATATTCATTTCTTTTTACCATAAAATCAGGGGGACCCCTTATAACCTACTGATACAGAACAGTGAGGATTCCAGAGAACTTCCCTCTAGCTCCCTAAAATTCGCCCCATTTCTCATGACTTTCTTTGCTACTTCGTCTCAAATTCCTATCCTGTGTTAGGAAATCCAAACACTCATTCAAAGTATCTTATAATTTGCCTGAAAGAGGTGAGCTTGCTCAGCTTTTTGTGAGCACATTTTAAGAGACTGACCCAGTCAGGTAAATACTGTGCCCTTGTAAGTTCTAAAGATATGTCCCTAAGAGACAAAAATTTCAGTGATAGAGAAAGAAGCTTGTTAGAAAGCTAATGTCACGATCAAGAGAGGGCACAGAAAGTGGTCTTTGGCTGTAGGTAGCTCTCGTGGGGTGAGCAGAGAGAACTCTTTGGGAAGGCTGACTTCGCAGTGCAGGACATAAATTGTCACCTTCTTCTCACCTCGTGTATTTCTCTCTCTTCTCCTACTCCACTCTGTACAGATTAGGAAAGGACTGGAAAACAGAAGAGGAGTCAGGAGTGGCAGGTGTGGAGAGCATGAACAGCCTAGTCAACACACCAGCCAGCGGTTGCACGTGAATCTTTGTTAGAAGAATTTTGTATTAAATAAGAACCAAGCAGAGAGAGAATGAATTGGCAAAACATGCCAGAGACAAAGACAGTTACAGGGTTTGCTTCGTGCCCATCTAACATGGCCCAGGGTACCACTGCCCTGGTTTGTTCACTTTCATTTAATTATGAAATAGTAACTAATCGTTGTAAGAAACACACTAAAAAATGTGCTTGTAGAGTTTCCCTTTCCGATTTTTCTTTCTGAGATGTAGGTATAGAATTTTGTAAAGAAAAAAAAAAGTATCATGACAAAGTTAAGTTTTACTCCATTAGATCTTACTGCCATTTTAATCTCTCTCTTTTTGTAATCGAGATTCCACCCACCTATTTATTGTAACATTTCTCTTCTAGAGCCAGAATAGGACAGACTCATACACCATTCTGATCTGGGTGCATTTCTACAGAAGGTACGCTGTCCGCATGGGGAACCTTGGTGGCTTGGGCTTGGAATTCCCAGGATCAGGAAGAGATCACACATGTGCCCTAACAGAATGATGTCTCGGTGAAGTTAAGAAAATAAGACAATGGGCAGCAAAGACCATGACCTCTGCTTGACGCGCATCTCTGGATCGCTCTCTGCAGGATTTCAGTATTGAAATTCAGCATAGAAACCCATAATTTAAGCCGATTTAAAAGAATCCCAGGAGTCAGCCAAGGGAGGAAGACTAGGCAAAGGCAAAGATATTCCCATAACCTGTGTTTTTCTTAGAGTGATGGCTTTTTATTCGTTGCATCGTGGACCTTGTACATGCCGGACAGTACTGCCACTCAACCCCAGCCTCAGCACACACCGTGGAACTTCCTGTGCGGGTCTCAGAAACACTGGGAGGAAAGGGTGACTAAGTCCCCGCCCTTGCTCCAAAATGTCTTCCTTCTTGCTGTTTCTCCCTGGCTCCAGAAATAGATGCTCCTTCAGGATGTCGCACCATCTCCTACCTCTAGACAGTTAGATGGCTTGATCTGCTTCTTGAACAATTCTCAGGCTTCTTGACTCTTTCTGCCTCTGAAATCACCCCAGCCAATTACATCTGGATGCCATTCAACCATATACTGCTCATCTAACTCGCCATAGATAACTCTTCCCAAGTCTCCCACTCACATCCAATGCAAAGCCTCCTAATTCTCCTACTCCTTCAACTCACATCATTTCAGTCCTTGCATTGAAAAGAGGACAAGTGTGGAGACCATATTTTAGCCACTGAACTAGTTTCCTAGATCTGTTTAAAGTATAGTTCACTGGTGATTCTGCTTTCTCACAACTTTAGTGTCTAAAATTCTGAAACTAAGGAGCTGGAAGGGCTACGCTGGCTCAGAAGTTCGGTGGGGAATTTTTTCTTGCTAATTCCTGTCTTTTGCTGGTTCCTGGAAATCCCTGGCATCCCCTGGCCGTAGAGGCATCACTGACTTTATTGTCACGTGCTCTTCCTATGAGCTTTCTCCAAGGCTCGCTCTTTCTATAAGGATGCTAGTTGCTGGGTGCAAAGTCCACTCTACTCTTTGTTTGCAATGAACTTTTACATCTGCAAAGATACTACTTCCAATCAAGGCCGCTTCCAACGACCCTGAGGGTTAGGAATTCAGTGTGTCTTTGGGAAGACACATTTTGCCGTAGCAGCCTTATTAGACATTGAGTAATCTCCAAGGATGAAGCTACTGCAAAGGATGGACTGCAAGTTCAAAGTATACCTTCAGCCCCCAAACTCAGCACTTGCCCTTGTCCACATCTATGGGGATGACCCCCTTTGCAGGAACCAAGGAAAAACTAGACCATCTGCCAAGCTCAGTCTGAGGGAAGTCAAGACACAGAGGACTATCAGTACCCCTTACTATAACACAGGTGTTTTGTTTCTAACATAGTGGACCCCTAAGATATTTGCGTGAATGTCTACATAAGCTCTCAACTTAGTGTCCTGATTTACTGTGCCCTCCTTGTAATAGATCTCTCTCTCTCTATTTTTCTCTCTCTCTCTTTCATATTATTTCTATCACACTTTGATGCCCTTCCAATTCCACTCAATATTGAGATAATCTTCCAAAAGGATGGTTTTTTTTTTAAAACAGGTTAAGTGCATCTTTATTATTGTGTCTTTAAAGAACTAGTAATTACCCTAGCGCTACTTCCATGCAAACAATTCAGTCACCATCTCCAATGAACTTTCCACTTTCCCTAATTTATTACATTCAAATGGAAAAGTTTGCTTTTTCTTCATTGTAAGTCAAGATTTTTTATATGTGTATCTTTTTCAAGAGAGTTCAGAAAGCAGGGCACAGATAGCAGATTATGGGACTTGTTACCCATTATTATCAACTATGATAACATGTATGATGGTCTTTTGTATGTAAATTTGTTTTTTTTTTGCAGAGTGTGTGTGTGTGTGTGTGTGTGTGTGTGTATCACCTATCCATAGCTATAGAGAAGGATGGCAACTATGTAGAAACTAGTCCTTGGTTATTGCATCAGATTTTATGTAAGGACAAAGAGGATTTTTCTGAAAAAATAAATAAATACCCAGGAGCTTAGCAAGGTATGACACTGCAAAGACATTTATAAATATCGTGCTTAGTAGCTGCAAGAGAAAGTGATTTGTGAGGTGGTTATTTTGCGCAGGTGCATTCAGAGCCAGCAAAGATTCCTCATTTGCATTCACCATCTGAGCTCTTTTCCACTTGGAGGAATGTGCTATTATAAGTTGTAGCTCTTCCTAGTTATACTGGGCAGGTTTAATGTCTCTGCATTAGAATGTGTACTCAAGCGAACTGGGCAAATCATTGATAAAAGGATTTGAATTAGCTATTTGGAATTTTCTTTTTCAAAAGCCTTTTATAGTCATTCAGAGTGTGAATGTTTGACCATGAGAAACCCTACAAAATAAAGGGGACCACGAGGCACTTGCTCCCCAAGAGAATAAAATCACCCTGGTTAGTAGCCTCCATGGGAATAGGCAGGAAATACACATCACCAATTTTTTAAATCAACATTTCATTTTGTCAGGAAGAATGGAATTTGAGTAGAATATTTGTCTTCAGCAGGACCATGGAAGAGCCTATTTCTGGCTTCATGATGGCTGATACCTGTTTACCTGAGCATAGGCAGGGCAGGTGCTTCAGAAGCAAAGTTGCGTGTAAACCCTGGATCTAAAGTAGAGGATGAGTTAAGCTATTTTCTTTTACCCACTCTGAGATGGTCTAGTATAAACTGCTACCATCCGAATCCACTCTCAATGCCTGTGGCAGTCTCTTGAGGGCTTTCTGACCATCTCCTCTGAGAAGGTCTAAAAAGGACATTTGCTTAAGACTTCCTGTTAGCAACAGCACTGCTCAGTCAACAATATTCTGGACCAACTCGTTGAATGTATATGCTGCCTGTATTGAAAATTCCCAAATGCTAAAACACACGACTCAGCAAATTTTCCCTGTTGTCCTGAGGATGCCTTGGATTTTTCAGGTTTTTATCACTATATAAAAAAAGTCTCAGCTAGTCAACTTATGTTGCAGCTACTTTTCATTGCTACTATGAGACAATATACATATACAACCAGCTTAGAGGATAAATGGATATTTACTTGGCTTATGATTCCAGAGGGAATAGAGTCTTATTTCTGTCAGGATTTGCATAGCAGTAGGCATGACTGCAGACAGAAGCAGGAGGCCAATTTGGGTCACTGCAGTGAGCAGGAGGAGGCAGAGAGCCAGAACAAACAAGAGGAAGCAGGATTGGGCCACCAAACCTGAAAACCCATCCCTTTTGACACGTTCAGCAAAGCAAAGCCACTTAAAGGTGCCAAGACCTTCCCAAACATTTATCCCAGCTAAAGATCAGACATATGCATCTATTCTGGGGACAACTCACATTGCAATCATGACTACTTACAGGGAAGAAAGTTTATTTGGGCTCACAATTTCACAGGTTGCCATTGGGCCTTGCTGCTTTGGGACCTATATTGAAGCAAATATCATGGTGGGAAGCTTGTAGTGCAGGTAGGTGATTTCCTCACCTCATGGAAACCAAGAAACAGAAAGAATAAAGAAAAGGGAGGCAGGGGAGAGGAGAGAGAGAAGGAGAAAGAGAGAAAGAGCGAGAGAGAAAGAGAGAAGTTGGATATCTCACTCTTCCCTCCTGGGTCTCATACACAGCGACCTAACTTCCTCTCATGCGGTAGCGCCTCTCCAAGGTCCACCACTGCGGTAGCACCACAAACCAGTGGTAATCCTTTATGCCATGGACCTTTGAAAAATGTGTAAAATCCAGACCACAATGGTGCCCATGTGAGTAGGAGAGGACATATTTTACAAAGAGCTAAAAAGGTGACCTGTCCTTTCTGACATTGAGTGACAGTGATGGGGCCAGATCCACACAGTGAGGGCTCCAGTCCCAATGAATGACACCAAAGAAAAGCCTCTTTAATGACATATACTGTATGTAAAGAAATTAAGTACTACATTTCAACCTTAACATTCTGACAAAGTGTACTTTTGGGGCTATTTCTCCCCTTTAACAAAATTCATATTGACCAAAAACAAGTCTAAATCATACTGTCTGAATTGGTTTATGGACTGTGCTTGGCAATTTATTGTTTTGCAAAAACATTTCCATATCATGAAAATATTCTCTAAAAATGAAAATTCTTTAGCTCCCAAGAAACAAGCTGGCAAATACATAAATCACAGCCACTCTGAGACAGGAAACTGGAAGTCGACAGCTTCCAATGTTAAAGGAACCATAAATTTTGCTACATTCAGTGACATATTTTTCCCAGCTCCCTGGAAAAAAGATTGCGTAAGTTGTACTGTACATGAAATACTGGGTTTCCCCTTACACAGAGAGAAAAAGTAGATCATGATAATTCTCAAATTGAACAGAACCATCTGGAACGTGAATCATTAGATTAAGGAAAAAGAGAAACATGAAGTGCTCTCCTAACAAGTGCCTCATGCCCTGTGTGGGACTGAACACGGGAAAGCTGGATGCTGAGAACTTACCAATGCCAAGGTGGTAGAACTGTGGTCATCTACTGATGGATGTTAAGTTGACTGTGCTCCCCAGACCAATTTAACACGAGGACGAGTCAGACATAGGCCCCGTGCATCTATTCCTGCTCTTTGCTAATTCAGAAAATTGAATGTATAAGGAAATCCCATCATAGCCCTTTACAAGGGAGTCATGTAAGTGAGTGGAAATTATCTCACCGTAAGCCCAGAGGCAGTTGGCTAGACAGTCAATGAGAAAACCAACCCCCTTTAGGCGAGACTAGGGTTCAAACTTTGGATCTTACACACTGTCTACTACTGAGCATTACACTTGGCTTTCTTTATTACTTTTTATTCTGAGGCAGGGTTTTAGTGAGCTTGCTCAGACAGATTTAAACTTGAAATCTTCCTGCCTTACTACCTATTCCCCAGGACAGTAGAAATTACAGGGCTACATCACCTAGCCTGACTTCCCATTCTGCTCCAGCAATGCAGATTTAGCAGTATTTAATAGCCATACCCTAAGCTAGATGTTTTTAATCTATTTAATACTGGACAGAACAAACCTCTTATTTTACCACATAAGAAAATAAAGGAGAATAGGAAATAAGAAACTATGTTTATGAATCAGAAATGTGGCCTTCCTGAAGGAAGACAGATGATAATCATTGACAGATGTCTTTTGCTTTACTTAGTCTTTATTTGTTTGATCCATTTATTTATGTGTTAGACTTAATATTTACTTACTCACTTATCTGAGATAGGGGTTTGCTCTTTTGCCTGGCCTGGAACTCATTGTATATCCAAGGTTGACCTCAAGATCACTACAATACTCCAACTTCTGCTTCTTGAGCTCTGGGATTAGAGACAGCCACCACACCCATCTTCCATTTGTAGATTTTTTACTATATGCTATTCTCTATGATAAATAATTTGCATGTATTATTTAATCCCCACCGAAACTACTGGCAAATAGGCATCATCATCCTATTTCACAGTGGAGGTAGGAAATCTGTGAAGGGCTGACTCCCTGGCGTCTTTTCCTCCACAATGCATAAGTGTGGTTCCTGAGGTTGGTTGGTCCCTTCAGCGCTGAAGATGCCGTTAGGAACCTGACCATTGTCAGCTTCCTCGAGCAGCAGGAAAACACTTCACTGAAGTTTATATCTAGACTGCCTGTCTCCCAGACACCGAAACCCAACACAAACAGCGTGGCTTAATGAACTGTTTGATTAAGTGTTTAAGAAATCTGGGAGGTCTCAGAGGAGAATAGTAAATGGCATTGCATCTTAATTTATGTTCTTTCTGATCCTAGAATCAGCATGAATTAAGTTTAGAATTAGGACTAACTCTCTGATTGAAACAACTGGTGTTACTGAACTTTCCTTTGTTATGATCCAATGATTACAGGAGGCATTTGGCCAACAGATTTAGGAACGAAGCCCTATAGTCTTACTGTTTGAACAAAATTAATCTTACCAATCACAATTCAATAGTGACACTGAAAGAACTATAACCATAACTATATGGAATACAAGATAAGATTTTTCAAAATTAAATACACTGGTGGATGGAACCTTAGCAAAATATTCTCAAGACTTTCCCATCCACAAATTCAGGTACTTCTATTTTGGTTTATTTTATTTTGGCAAATCAAGGTCCTCTATCTACCTGACAAGCAGGTGAAACCATTTGCCTTTTTGAGAAATGGAAGACACCAAGCTGGAAAGCTTCAACTTCTGATAAGTTTCTCTCAATACACAGTGGTTCCAGTGAGTTAGACATTAAGGCAAGTACCACACATTACAGAAAGCAGGTTCAAGAAGAAACACTAGCTAATAATTCAAAATGGTGGTGGAGCTATGTTTGCTGGAGGTTAAGCTATTTTTCTTGAGGAACCCATTCTTCTTATTTTAATGTTATAACATGAAGCAAACATGATTTTATCAAAAATATAATATGACTAATCATGAGGTATTTTGAGATATCATGTGTTGTTGTTACATAATAGCCTTTAATAGCCTTTAATAGCCTTTAATAGCCTTGATAAACAAAGCTTGTTTCCTAATGAAAACATGCTTATTGAAAGACGCTCTTTGAAATGAAGTTAATCTCATTGGTCTTTTCTTTGTTTTCTTGTACTCTTGACCTAGCAAAAGGCTTAATTTGGTAATCTGACAACAAGGTGGCTAATATCTCATTAATTTCAAAATAACAGAAAAGCATTGATAGAAAAGCATTCATATGGCTTTGTGAGATCTGCTCATTGTAAATACCTTACCCAGAGTACAATAAAACACCAATGGTGAATTTACTGAAAGTCTTCTGACCCCTACTTCATGAACATTGCTACTGCAGTAGCAAATCACTAGCAAAGTTAATTGAGTCTGCACCTATCTGGCTAGCTGTCATTATGAGTCCATAGGCTATGGGAACATTAATAAAAACTGTGCACTTCCCATAACAGTCTGTCCATTTAGAAGACAGGGTAAGAACTTGCTTTGCCAATGCTATTTACCTCACATCAGTACTGACTGAAGGGATTCCTTTAGTAACCATGGAACCAACGCCAGGCAGTGGTAAGGGATGAGCACGTACACAACTTGCACATTCTACTTCTGTGAAATCAACTCTGGTCTTATAATCTGTCGGAAACATAACTAACATTTCTAAAACTAGCATTCATGTTTGCTCTCCCTGGACATTTTTGTTGATTCTCTGTCATAGTCCCAGTAAATATAAAACTAAGCAACTTAATCCTTTACCCACAGGACCCTATGTTCTTTCCATATTTAAAGATGCATGGCCAAATGTCCTAAAAACAGACTCTCCTCCCAGACACATTTCTCTTCTATTTCCAAAGTCCTGGTCTACAGCCAGGCTCCCATACTATATTTATGCTTTTGCGTTTTTCCTTTGTCTCTTCCATAGAACAAGAAGTATAAAAAGAAAGCTCAGGAAATTAGCAAATACTCTCCTGATTCATTCAAAATAATTAGGATGTATCTCTTTATGACTCTTTCAAATGTGTTTTTCAAGACTGTCATGTACTCTGTTGAGATAGCACAGAGTTCATATCAAGTAACCTTTGTATTTAAGTGTCTCTGAGGAACAGTCCTCTTAGAAAGTGGCCCTGAAAACTTTGAGTAGTTTTATATTTAAAGTCAAATTCTACCATTATGTTCCTTTGCTATTAAGCACTTATAGAAAGCCTCTTCTGAATAAAATATAATGAAAAATAAGAATAAACAGAGAAAACATGGCCCTGTGCTTAAAAATACAGGATTATAAATTAAGACAAGATGAAGTAGTGGACATGAAGAACTGTGTTAGTTTGTATCATGACATCAGTTATGAACTCCCTGTAACTTGGATACACTGAAATTCCCTGTGACTCAAAGCAATATCTAGCACAAGGTAGGCACCCAGCTGAGGTGTGCTGATTAGACACATGTGAAGATTAAAAGATACAATGTCTATTGAAAAGGTATAAAAGTTCTTAAGATCATAATAGGAGAAAGGAGATAGAGGAAAATGTCTTGAAATTCAGTTTGGCATCTTATGGTATTAGGTTTAGTTTGTAGATAATAGGAAGTCACACCTCCTTTTCTTAATCTTGCAGGTGTAGCATAGAAGAAAAAGAAGGTGCAAGAGAGGGTTAAGGACAGAAAAACAATCAAAAGGCTATTGTGATTATTAGATAAGGTGAAGTTAAGAATATCAAAATGGTTAATCTGAGAGCAGCAGCAGCAGTAATAAGTACGACATGTACAATATCTGTAATAGCTAGTATTTGTAATCAGTATAAAGTTAGAATTCAGTTTAATTACCTGTTAGGCCTCTTCACAGATAAAGCTGTTATTTCCAAGTTTATAGGTTTTGAACATTAAGACTTAAGAAATTGGCTTCCTCAAGGAAACTCTGTTAGAAGCTATTGTTTTTTTTTTTTTTTGAGTTTCTGTTAGATGACATGTATATTTGACCTTTTGGCATGGTGTTCCATTGTAGGTGCCCAAAGCCAAAAGCTTTGACAAATTTAGCCTGCCCATCAGCATAAATGAGTAGCTAGAATATTCATCACCACATTCAATATTTACAAACTTAAGAGTCTACATCACGGTGCTGGTTAATTCTCATCCTTTTGTAACTACCGGATTATAGTTGGGTAGGGTAGTTCATATTGACTCTAGACCGAAGTTTGATGTAAACATTAACAGAAGAAATGCTCTAAAATAGATCTATTCCTTTTATAGAACTAGTTAAAGATTCACAATACTGCTTCTAAAAGGCTTTATGTTAAAATATAAACTGACAACACAACAATTTAGCATATCTGGATGTGCATGGTGCTAACATAGAAGCAATGAGAGCTACACTGTAAGAAAGTATCCTTAACTTCACCAAACATTGTAAAGGAGCAGAGACTTGGTTCACCAACCAAGTGAACACCATAATGTTGGTCAGTGGATGTGTTTCTGAGGACAAAGAAATAAAACTTAATAAATCTATGGAAAGAGAAACCTTGAAAAATGGTGGGAGCACGAAATGGTTCTGTAATCCCAACACTCAGGAAACTGAGTCGGGATGATTGAGAGTTTAAGGTAGGTGAAAGAAAGGAGAACAGGGGGCTGGAGAGGTGGTTCAAGGGTTAAGCCTCTGCCTTGCAGGCGGAAGGTCCTGAGTTCGGATCCTAGACCCCACGTATAGACGCCAGGCAGAAGTGGGAGCGGCCTGCGTTTCTGATCCTGGTAGGGTGGAGCCTGTGAATCCTGGGGCAGAGTAAACAAGGAGGAGGTGGAGGCGGTCTATGCTTCCCGAATTTGTCCGTGGTTCTACACACACACGCACACGCGCATATACACACAGTTGAATAAATTAAAAAAAAAAAGAAAGGAGAACAGTCAGGAGTTTACGATGATTTTCAAAAAGGGCAGACAGTAGTGGTTTAGTAGGGTGAAGTAGTGGCAATGGAACTGAAAAAAGGAAAATGAAGTGAATCAGACCATAAGATGTTTATGAGGTCATGGTAAGTGATTAGAAGTTGAAAGCAGAGAATCACTATAGTGGAGGTGAGTGCAGATGAGTAAAGAGAGGCAGGAAAATCAGTTCTCACTCACTCACTCACTCACTCACTCACTCACTCACTCACTCACTCACAATAGACTCACTTGAGATCTCAAAAGCAAACTCAAGCTGATCATTGGTTGGCTTACCAGGGTAGTTTTGGGGAATCATTTTCAAAATGTTACAGCACTCTAAGAAGTAATTGATGTTGAAGAATAGGTAACTCCTTGTTGGTGACTAAGAAAACTGTTAAGGGTATTTCTTTTGTTTCGTTTCATTGTGTATTCCAAGCATTCAGTAAAATATGCAAAATTGTCTCACCATAGATGAAGATCTAAATTTATTGAATTTTGTCTCAGAACAACTGAACATCATCAAAAAAAAAAAAAAGGTAAAAACCAGGACTGGAAAGATACTCAAAAATTAACAAGTTTGCCAACCAAGCAAGAGTCCTGATTTCAGACCTTCAAAATGTCAGAGGAGTGTGGCAGCCAGTCTTTAATTCCAGCCTCAGCAGACCTAGATGGGCAATCCCCAGAACAAATTGACTAGCCATTCTAGGTTAATTGGTGAACTCCATTTGATTAGCAACACCATCTTAAAGAGAAGAGCAATAGAAGGTGATTCCCAATACCAGCTTAGGGCCTTCACCGTACACATACACCTACACCTACACACACACCACTAAAAATGGAAGAGAGGAGGAATCCAAACCCTGAAATAATAGGAGACGTTATCAGAAGTTAAGAACTGATTTTTCTCTTCAGCAATTTAGTACTACTTTGAGTAGCATAAAAGGGTTCCAAGCAAAGCTTGTGAGCATCCTACTAGTGAACATTTGCTCAATATCAACAGTATGGCTAATCCTCCTACCTACAGTCAAAGGAAAAGGGGAGAATTTGGAGATAAAATGTCAGAATGAAGGAGGAGCATCCTTATGGTCTCTCTGATCCCTACTCTTTCAACAAGCTTTCCCAGAATTCTGTCCGAGACTAACCAAGGACCCACTGCTGATCATTTCTTAGCACCAATCAGATACTAGACACAGATTCATTGTAGAATTCCATTCTGCAAAACCCAAAGACTTTTCACTCCTCTAAAAATATCCCCAAAATGCGGCACAGCTGCTTCATGCTAAACTTTCAGAATGAATTGCAGAAACCATTCTCAAATAATACCACTTTTAAATTAAATACACACACAACATCACATAAGCACAATTACTTATGGTTAATATGAATAAAGAATAAATTTGAGATCCATAGAATTATGAACTCTCTAGTCTTAAGGTTTCATGGTTGTTTTTCATTTCTTGAAAGATAAAATTTATATAGTAACACGTATCCATTGGGCAGCTTATTCCTGACCATGGCAATTGTGTGTTCAGCATAACATGATGACCAAATTTTCACTAATATTTGTGGGTTATCTTGAAGTTGTTTTGACATCTCACAATCGTTTTGGAGTATCTGTGATGTTTATGTATGCAGTGACTTTGAACTTTATTGTCTTCATTGGTATCTAAAATTGCCATTGTTTCTACATTTTGCTACCGATTGCACCAACGTTGGTTTTGGAGAAAAATATAATCTCACATGCTAATTTTGCTAAGTTATTTGGCAGTTGAGCAACTTAGGGCCTAATTACAAGGACCAAATATCTGTGATTTTTACAAGGACAACCTCAGTTGTCTAGCACAGTACCATTCTTCAAGTGATTTATTTAGTCTCCAAAAATAACTTTTGTTTTCCCCTTCTGTCTAGTACATGTTCAAACAGAAGTCATTCTACCATGCAGAAAGGTCTGGGCAGTTTCTACTTCTATTCACAACAAAATATTTATTCCTCTTGTATTTTCACATCTGGATCAAAATTCCAGTCCAAAGTGACAAAAAAAGGAGGGGGCAGGTGAGGTTCTTACTGATGAACCAGAAGGTTTGCATATCTCAGCTTTTAAGACTTCCTTGCTTCCTGTTCAGCTGTCCTTCCAGACAGCTAGGGCCAAGATGCGTCTAATCACTATGGTGACCTTCTCGGATAGATAGAAAAGCAGTATTCATATCCATTCCAAATTAAAGAGTAGAGGAAACAAATCAAGTATTCATATCCACCACGGATTAAAGAATAAGGGAAATAGAAAAAATTAGGTTTGCTTTTGCCTCAATCTACTTTCTGTTCACATTTGTGTCTTGTCTCCTGTCTTCCGGACAATCCCATGAGGCAGACAGATCAAGGCTTTAGGATCACTTGCACTGCAAAGGTGAGAAGCCTGAAGTCCAAGGAGAAAAATGACATGTTTAAAGGTCAAGTAAATCTGTGTTTACACCATCTAAACATTCAAACACCCATTTCAATGTGGTTAAGTCCACAGTTCTTCTCTTCAAAAGATGGATTATCAAGACATAGGTCTTCTCCGGGAATTTATAGTCTATCTAACAAATAAATTAAAGCAAGGGAGGAAAGATAAGAAAGGAGGAAGGAAGGAAGGAAGGAAGGAAGGAAGGAAGGAAGGAAGGAAGGAAGGAAGGAAGGAAGGAAGGAAATCAGATCTCTGAATGAGGTGCAGATAACATAACCTAGAAATACAGCAGAAATACAACTTCATGGGCATCATCCATTATAGTACTACAGGAATATATGTAATAGTAAATCTTTCAATGAACCCATGAAGATTGAAAGAAAACAGGATTTAATATGAAATTTGGGAATATTACCTTATAGTGAGTTATAAATATAAATTTAATAGTATCCTTGCAATTTTCAAAAATTTTAACTGTGGTACTTGGGGGGTAAAAGCTCATCCTCTTTTATAGAGGAAAAGCTAGTGATTTATTTTTCACAATAATATAAATATCTTTTTGGAACTACTTAACTTCATTCTAAAATTCAAAAAATAGAAAAGCACTAGGTATAGTTTTTGCATATGAAAGAGTAATAGAGTTGAATGCAGGGAGAAGATATTTTATGTATTTTTTTATTCTGGGGTATTTTCTACTGTCTTTTTTAGAAGAGTATAAATGCTCACACAGTCCATATTTCTCCATTGTCAAGGACAACACATTACATACAGAAAGGGCACTATGAAGAGGGGAATCACTACCTCTTCCATTACTTGGTTGTTGTATTAGTTATTCTTTATGCAGATGTGAGACACCCTCAAAGTCAAGCAACTTAAGGAAGAAAAGGAGATTTATTCAGCTTAGGGTTTCAGAGAGGAGATATAGTCTACTGTGCTGGAAAGGTATGCTGGCTGGAAGAAGCAGGAGGCAGTCCAAGTCACATCCTCGTGGAGGCTGAGAGCTGCTGCAAGCTCAAGAGCAGACTCACTCACTCAAGCAAGTCAGGGCTAACTAACCTGAAGGCCCACCCCCTGTGACTGCCTTCTTCCAACAAGCTCCACCTCCTAAAGATGCCAAGACTTTCCCAAACAATTAAAGATTCAAACACATGAGCCTCTGGGGGACAGCTTACATTTCAACTATACAGTGCTAAGGAACTGTTGTAAGGAACATTTACATCACATGACTAAACAGGATTTATTGCTGTTGACATGCAAACAAAGAATTAATGAAAATGAGAATTTTAAGGCCCCTCATCTCATCTTCTAAAACTCAGACTCATCATCTGTGCTTCCTGTAGGACATCCAGAAATACTGTATCTCTCTAATCCTTCAGAAGTTTTAGACCTCTAATCACCAGATATGTTTTGGCAGAAATAGTTAATAAAGAAATAAATACTGGATTCGAAGTGTTTTATACTTACTGGCTTATGGATCCTGAACTTCCATATTATTAAATATATGTGGTTATTTTGTTTTTACAACCAAGACTATTTCCTAGGGACTACATGTTTCAAAATTTTTCTGTCATCTCTTGCTTAATGAATTGTTGCCTCATGGAACTGATATCTGTATGGGAACTTAGATATTGAGTTTTGTGTTTAATTTTTGCCAACTGTTTTCAATTATTTATTTCAGGCATTCAGTTAATGCAAGGTAATGTTAAAATCGGTAAAACCCAAGCCTGAGTGAGTCTTTCAAATACTTTTTTTTTAACAAAAGCTAGCTTAGCATTTGATATGTGCACAATATTGTGTTAAGTTTATGGAGCAGGAAGGAATATAATAAAGGTTTTCTCAATGAATGTGCCATCTTCTAGTGGTTAGAGTAATGTGAAGAAGCAGGAAGGGATAGAGGGGGAGAGAAGGAAAAGAAGAGAAGATGGGAGAGAGTGAAGAAGAGAAAGGAGAGAGGAGGAAGAAGACAAAAATCTAGGAAGAAAAAGATCCTCGTAGATACATGTAATGTAACCTAAAACCAGGGCAGAGAAAACAATGGATACTCATCCTCTTTTATATTGTAATACCACCAGGAATATGTCTAATAGCAAATATTCCAATCAACCTTAATGAATTGTTGCCTCATGGAATTGATATCTGTATGGGAACTTAGATATTGCATAAAATTGGGGCTTTTCCCTTATAATGGAGGAATAAATATAAATACAATGGAATCCAGCTCTGGTAGTAATTTTCTTGGGGTTCACCACTCAGCTGCTGGTGTGGAGATGCAGCATAACAGACGTAAGCAGGAGATATCTTTACTGACCACCTACCTGTATGCAAGTAGACATTGGAAAGTAGACAGGACGAGTAAGGCAGTGCTGCATGACTTTCCCAGGGTAATGTAAAAAAGTGTCTTTTCGCCCCAGGTAGAAAGGACAGTGGCAGACCAGAGAACAGATCCTGTTAGTGTTAGATCCTGATGTGTTAGTAAGGTCATTTTCAGGAGTGTGGGCAACTGAACTACTCGAAAGTCCTACCCTGGTCAACTGTTTATCTCTCATATACTCTGAAGGAAGGTGAGGGGCCTCATAAAGACTGTTGACGATTCATGAAAGCTCCCGAGCTTTGTAAGTCTCCTCCTCCTTCCATGGCAGAATGCTAATGGGCCAGATCTTATGGGAGTCACATGTAAGCAATCACACAGCTTTGCTTCAAGACAGGGATGGTCTCATTCAAGATAGACACATTAGAGGCATCTGAGCAGTTGACAGAACCGTTGCTTCCTCCACTTAATTGCTCTGCCTTCTTCAACACTTTGTGGTCACAGTCCCATGCAGATCTGAACATCAGGGCTTCATATCAGCTAGAAGAAAAGAGCAAAGAGAAAGGGACAGACAATGGTTTCCTTTAGGACAATGGTTTCTTGAAAGAAAAAAATGCCTCCACCATTTCCTTTCAAGTCCAGTGGCAAACATTTAATCATGAGGTAAGAGAACATGAAAACTTGAAATCTTAGCCCTGGTGAAGAAATGTGCTCAATTAAAATGTCTATAAATAAAACAAGGAGAAGTCTGGGTATCAGAGGACAATTAGCTCTCTCTGCAGCAGAACCTAACTATATATGAGAAAAGAATCTGTATGGCATGTGATTAGAGATTTTGTGTGTTGGATGATTTCAACAATCGAGGGGAGATTTCTCGCCTCGTCAAGTGCTACCCATTTGTAACTAAATCTAACACCTTATGCTAATCTAGTCAGAGCCAAATATCGTTACTTTGATTAAGCTTGTCACTAAAATATCAAGACAAATGTTCTTGAATCATGGCGCTTTATTCCTTTCCTCCCCCACCCTACTCTTTCGGTTTATTTACAATAAAAAAGTAGGTCGAGGGATGAAGTTGCCGAAACTGATCCTTGTAACTGTTACTCTATATGTCCATAACTGGAAAGAGATAACCACATACTGGAAAGAAAAAAACCCATGTCAGCATTGAATTAGTATAGGCTACCTAGACTGGTCATATTCAATTATTAATTGCCGTGTACGGCTCACACTAATGTGTGAGAGAAATAATACCTATAGCCTATTTACTTCACCCTTCGAGGAGTTTTCTTACTACAGTTCAGAACTTCAACTCACACATGCTGCTTCTTTGACCAGAGCATTTGCTAGATTACTTAGGTATGCAATTTTAATGATATTATTCCATATCTTTAACACTCCACAGACGGGTTGAATTGTTGAAAGCCATATTCTACTTGAAAGTGTCATTGGCACACTTGCTGTTCAGTGGAATCTGCTAATTGCTTTGTAAAGAAGGTGACTCACTTGCAGAGCAAAGTGAATCACCCAACGGTTTGTGGTTTATAACTGAGTTTACACATCCTTGGTCAGTTGAGAGCTGAGCTGCAAAGAGAGACTCACAGCCTGCACCTGCCTTGTAAAAGTGGATTATAAAGAGAAGAAACATTGTTTAAATGTTGACTCTTATTTTGCAAATGAGGAAACAGAAGTTCTCAAAGGCAGAAAGAAACCTGAAGGTGTACAGTGAACCATGTGAGTCAGGAACTCCAACTCCCAAAAAAGACCACTTTCTGATTTTGACACAGAAGACTTTTAGGTGGAATTAGCAGAAGTATCTCTGTGCACAGCATTTTTTAAGGAGATACATATATTTCAGACAAGATAAAGTATGCAATTATTGAGTGCAATTTTAATTAACAATGAACAAGAAGATGTAAGATGCAGAAAATCCTTTCCAGTTTCCCCTTTAATTCCTTGATATTTTCTTCTTTCAGCCAACTCATTCTATTTATCAAGACTTAAAAAACCAGAGGTTTTCTAAGCTCTTGGGTGCTGTTAAGTTGTATTCAGAGTTATGATAAAACAATACTAGTTATACTGACAATCTTAGTGAAAATAACAACTATGTTCCTTTAATCACTTTTTATGCCAGGTACTTTTCTATTATATATATTTCACCATTCCACCTCTGTGTTGATTCTGTTCTTTTTATAACTGTAGAAGCAGACATCAAGCATGCTCCAAGTCTTACAGCTAGCAAGGTTGAGGTTAAAAGTTGTCACTTTTCATCATTATACTATATTAACTCATCAACACACTATATTAGATTTATGTACTTCACCATTACTTTTAAGAAATGGTATGAAGTAATAAATTGAGCTCCGGTCATTTTTTCTTTACTATTTTCTTTCCCTCTCTGTTTTTAACTTTGTCCAAAAAATTTGGGCAAGTACTTTATCTTTTTGCATCCTTGCAAACACGTATGTGTGAGCTTTTTAAAAATTTTTTTTCTCAGATCCATTTTTATTTTGTGTGTGCTTGTGTGTGTGTGTGTGTGTGTGTGTGTGTGTGTGTGTGTGTGTGTATCAGAAAGCACTTTGTGTGCCTGTGGAAGACCAAGGATGACTTCAGCAATCATCCTGGATTGTTTCTGCCTCCTTCTTGCTTTGCTCTGTGATTCCCTAGGCTCCACCCACCAGGGTCAGAAGTGCAGGTCACCACTCTTTCTGCCTAGTGTTTTTATGTGGAACCTGGGATCAGCACTCAGGTCTTTCTGCTTGTGAGAGAGAATCTTTACCCCAGAGCCATCTCTCCATGTCCTTTAAAAAAAAATCTTAAGTCACCCATCATACCATGCTATATCACACTAATATTTTTAAAAATTACTGAATATGTGATTAATGTGACTAGACAGGTAAAATGCATTAAATGTTGAAAAACTATCAGAGGATAATGGCCTTGCTCTAATAACAGGGATATTCTTGTTTCTCTTAGTTTCCTCCCTTTGTACAAAACAATCTGAGTTTTCATATCTTCCTGAAAGTAACAGGAAAAAAAACTATGTTATGTGATCACTGGTTTTTTTTTTTCCTATTGGCATTTTGACAGTAGTGGTTATGCCCTACAATCAAAGGAAAATACAAACCGGTCATCTCCTAGCAACACACTGCAGATTACTCCCAGGGAATAATTTATGGAGCTGAGTATGAGTGTGTATAACATCTAAGTTCAAAGTCAGCGGAGCTCCTGCACTTGCTCATTAACTCTTTTAACTATCTTGCAAATACAGTGAACCTGTCTGAAATGATGTGCAAAGACTGAGTACTAAAATGGACCAAATAAAGGTGATTAAATCTGAAAGAAACTTAAGAGTTTTACTATCTTTTTGTTGTTGTTGAAAAATCGTATTGCAATTAGAAATCGCTAGTGATCAAAATCGTTTTCCAACTCAGCTATTCTCTTGCTAAAGCCTGTTTTCCACTTCTTTCATATAAAGGGACATCTGTCACATATGGGTGGGCTGTGTCATAGCAACCTTGCTTTATGCAACACCTTCTCCCAGCGGGCTGCTTCTCTGCCGCACAGTCTGGTGTGATGGTGAGAACAGTCAATCAAACAAGCTCCTACAGGGACCCAGGAATCTGCAGCACTTGGAGTCTTAATGAACCAAATGAAGGTGCAATCAGCACAGACTTCATTCAGCCATCTGTGCTCTAGAATAATTCATTCCATCTCTTCAATCCATGACTTTTTAAATGTTTATGAAAAGAGAAATTCTGATTAGAGAATTCATTTGAATGAACAACCAAGACAAGGAGGGATCTCATACCAGAAATAATTTAACTAATACTCAACACATTTCAACACCAGAAGACATTCACTTTTTAATAGCAGTAAACATAACATGTGTGTGGGTGGGTGGGGGTGTCAGATCCTCTTCTAAGTATCCTGTGCATTTGAATCTACTGAGTCCCTCAAGACATCAGCACCACTGTCTTCTTTATAAGTAAAGAAGGAAATTTAAATCAGACGCAGAGACCATATGGATAACGTTTTAAAGTTACCCATCTACAAATGGTGAAATGGGCTTTTGACAAAGCCATCTTGGCTCCAGTTTCAATGTTCTTGCTCCTAGCAGCATTAGCCTAGCCCAGCAGGAGGCATCGTGGTCGCCCCTTCTTGCTGCTTTTCAGAAACCAAGGGCAGCTGGCGATGCTGCCATTCCTCAAAGTGGCTCGGATCTGTACCATAAACCCTCCCTCAGACATGCTTTTTCTCTGCCATCTGTATCTCTCATGACACAGAAAATATGTCTATTTCTACTCATTATGAAAGGGACAGGACTGCTTTCTTTTGGATCTCTTACTGTGTAGTCCCCGTTCTGAACCGTCCAAAAAATGTTAGACTTTATCTTGCTTGGTGCAATCAGCAGTAGCCTCATGAGACAGTGAACAAGCACCAATAATAAGAGCTGTCTTCGTTTGAAGTTATGCTGCTCCATGCTCCAGTGAAATTTATGCTAGCACCTGTTATTTATACATCGATCGTTTACTATTTTTTCATTCTTTCTTATTTCTGTCTTTAAGCCATTTCTACTCGAAGGAAGAAACATGAATGGAGCTGTTACTCATGCATACTCCTAAAGAATTTACATTTTGTTCACATTTTCAGTGGACTACTTTTCATATTATTGAACTTTGGAAATGTTCTGCTTGAGATTTTAAGCTCCATGCTTAAAGCACTTGCCATGAGAACGTGAAGACTGAGTTCAGATCCTCAAAACTCATGCAAGTGCAGCTTACCTGTAATTCCAGCCTCAGAAGTCAGCAACAGAGGATACCCATAGCAAACTGGCTAGTAAATAAATCTTTATGGACAAGCTGTTGCTTTAATAGCGAGACCGTGCTTCAAGGAATAGGGTAGAAGAGCTATTGGGTATAATTCCAGACATCAGATTTCATGGGTCTCCACATGTACACACAACAAGTGCATATGTACCCATACACAGACACACACACACACACACACACACACACACACACAAGGTGTTTATACATCAGAAAGAGCCACAACATTTCTACTTACTACATAAAACATTTTAAGTCTTCTTTTCCTAAGGTATTTCTTAACATGTAATAGGGTGTCTTGTGATCCTTGTAAGCCTGTGTCTAGAAATAGTTAATTTTATCAGTGCTTTTTTTTCCTGATTCTAAACCTTCATTGTTTATTTCTTTAGCCCAAATTTTTCTAGACTACATTAAAATTTTTCTTTAAACCAAAATGTTTCTATTTTTATTTTCTTTTGTCTCATTGACCTTGTTATATGTTTTTCTCCAATTTGTTGTGCTTTTCCTAAAATGCTTTTCTTAGTATTTCTTGGAGAGAAAAGCCACAAATTGCAGAAAACCAAAACATTGAAACATAAGGAATTTTCTTAAATTATTCTTTTCATTTACTTGGATGACACCATCTTATTGTATCAAAATAAAAATTAATGACATGTGATTTTATCATTTATATCACCTCTATAATCATACTCTCTCTAACATTACTCATGATTAAGTAAAATATTTTGGAAGCATTCATATAAATTTGCTAGAAAATTTCAATATCCTGTCCTAAGAAATTCTTCTATCAGGTTGATTTATTTTAAACAAAATTATTTCAAGCCCTTAACTTAGAGTCTCATAACATGATTCCTTGTTTTTCCATATGTCCTGACATTGTCTTCAGGTGAAACTTTAAAATGCAGCTAGAAACTCACAGCAAGGAGACTTGATCTCATCAGACCTGCACAGTTGTGAACATGTCAGCCTGCCCCCATGGACTGGCACAGATCTCAGGAGAAATAGTTTCAGGCAGTAGGATCCTTAGGGGCAAGGGATCACATAGAGGATGAGGAGTGCACATATCAGTGACTTCAATAGATTTGTTTTAAAACGAAATAAAATGATCTGAGGTGTTCTGTAGCAAGATTGTATTGCATTTTTGCTGTGACAACAGATACTTTGGTGGAAATTTTAGATAACAAATTGTGGATATTGATGATGTATAAACACCTAAAAGATGTTAACATACGATCAGAAAAGATGAAGTTTGTAGGTCAGTCATTATGCTATAGATGCCAGCTTCACATAGTCACGAAGTTCAAACATAATCTTGACACAGACCAAGCCTGCAGTCAGAAAGCCAGAGAAGGACCAGTGACACATGTCCTGTGTGTCCACAACAAGGGTGCTCATGAGTACCCTGCTTTCCAACCTTATGGTCTTGCTCATTATTTGAGGTACCCCTCTTGAAATAACTTGCAGAAAGCCTATTAAAATGTAAATGTGTTGTTTGATAGAGGAATACCTCATCACTTATAATTTTAATAAAACTCCAAGGAAATTGCATGTAAGATAGAACATTACCCTCATAACCAATTGAATAATGAAGAGTGTTATAACTGTGAAAGCGTATGTTTATAGGTTAATGGTAGCTATCCCATAACAAGCATTCAAGTTCACAAAGGATGGTGGTGATTCCAAATCTCAATGACTTGCTTCAGTACTGTTTGGAATTTTGCCAGTGATCAGGAGTCCATTGTCTAAATTTATGGACTAGAATGACAGTGTTTTGTGTCAGCATGTGCCAAAACTAATGTACGCAATGCTACATTGTAATGAGGGTAGAGCAGCTTTAAAATAATGATAATGAATCATTTTCAGGGTTTTTTCTTTTGTGTGCACATTTTTTGAGACAGAGCCTCACATAACGCAGGCTAGCTTATTGGTCTTGAATTTCTAGTCCTCTTGCCTACTCCTGCCAAGGGCTGGGATCACAGTTGTGTGTCACCAGGACCCAGCTATGCCCAGCTGATGTCGAGGATCTCTCTTTTACTGTGGAGCACAGACTTGTTTTGTCCTCTTTGACTCGGAGTTTCATGTCCATCACAGCAATACCCTACAGTTGCCAAAATGGCAAAGTTGACTACTTCATTGCATTTCCTAAAGGAAAAAGAAATCTTGATTTTTTTTTAGCAATCTGTCACAGTCACAGTCATTCCTTCTCCCCAGACTACCCTGTGGGGAGCCACACAGTGCTAGAATGAGGCTTCTCCCTGTGGATCCGCCCCATGACTGGATTTCCTGCCTCAGAATCATATTCTCCTTGCTGAAGGATTGTGCTGTCTTGGTGCAAAGGAGATAATAAAAACATGTCAGATTCAAGGCAGCATAAGTACTCTGAAGAACATATTTCAAGGAATAAAGAAGAAGGCATTTGATAATGGAGTGTTGAGGAACGATGTCTCTGTGAGGGCAGAGTCTGAAAATTAACTGAAGGACTAAAGGGCAAGAAGACTGAACAGAGAGAAGCAGAAGGCTGCAAGTGTAGACACAGATTGTGGGATAGTGGTAGGTCCAGCATGTGTATAGAGCATTGGAGGGAACCAGTGTCCTGGAGGAGAATGAAGAGATGAGGCACAATGAGCTGGATAAGGAGATTATCCAGGATGAGCAGGTTCCATGTAGCTCATTTCTGGGAGGGGAGATGGGAGGAGAGGAGGATTTTCAAAAGGGGAGTTCTCTCTCAGATATCAGAGTCACTCTGAGGATTCTGGGGTCTGATATATACATGCAGGTGCTATATGTGGCTGGAGGGATACCAATGAGGAGACTTCTGGAATAGTCAAGACAAAGCCTAAAGTGTATCAGCCCCACAGAGAATTTATCCTCCACATTCTGGACCCTGGAAACATTTTTTAAAAAGTTGACACGTGAAGTTAACTGTCACACACCTAAAACATTAGCTAGACTCACAGATTTCTTCACACGACACTCATTGAACTTGAAACAGTATATATCTACATGAGAAAGTTGTCTAGATCTGTTACACATCATGTATGGAATTGGTTTTAAAATTTCGCCAAATAGCTATTAGAATTGGTGTTGTCCTTTGATATATCCATTTGCAATTTACCATACACACTCCATTTTTCATCTGAGAAAGTATAGCAATATTTACTCAAAAAGCCAGGTTTCTCTAAGCTCCATTAGGCAGTATGACTTCCCCCTCTCATATCTGCTAGCAGCAGACCACCGAACATCAGCAGCAGACTGGCTCATGCTCATTAACCATGAGTAGCTACCACCAATACACAGCTCTTACCTTTAAAGCTAATATCACATGATATTAACTGTGTAACTCATATAGAAGTCAAGGTGCAAATCCATTTCAGTGCTAGAATGAAATGACCATACTACAATGTAAGTATCACATGAGAAGGAAAAAACATCTTATATGTTAAATAGAGGGGGAATACAATTCATTTTTAAATTTGGAGTAAACATAGATCTATTTAAAGAAATAAGATTGTGGAGACACTTAACTCCTAACAGAACAATTCACTCTTAAATTTTTAAGCAATAAAAAAGTTTAAGCACTGTAACCTTCAGTATGTTTAGATGCCTCCTTATTTTTGTTGACCATGTGCTATCATTTTATGTCCCAGCAAGGAGGCATCCATAGCTAGCAATTCTGAAGACTAAGGGGCAGGAACACCATATCTTCTAATTTTATTTTAAGGTCTCTGTGTTAGGCAAAGCTTAGTGAAGGAGAGCTAAACTATTACTGATGTCTTTTAGTAGTGAGGACAAAATACCAAAACACTAGAATTAGCAAAATATAGAGGTCTAATTCCTTCACCCTGTTTAACGGACAAGGGAGGAAAGTGGGTTTAAAAACAGTAACAGCTAAAATGGTCACAGGTATACAAAGTGCTCTGGAAAGGTAGGCATTGGGCTTGCCCTGAGAGCTTGTGATTCAGTGCTCGAAGAGGGACCATGTGTTAATTCTACAGTAATGAAAAGGAACAAATGAACAGGGAAGATGTCAACAGCTTGAGCTGACTTTGGAAAATAAAGCAGTTTGGTTTACATAAGAGAAGATGGAAATTTGAAAATCATCCCAGAGACTAAAGGCAGCCAGAAGGTTTAATCAATTTTCTGCTTTATCGCATGGATATATCCTTTCATACATGTATGTATGTGCTTATTTGTACATATATGTGTGTATGAATACTCATGTTACAGTTTACTTCTATACTAATTTCACTTAAAAAACTAATAAAATGCATTAAAATTAACAGAATATTGGGGCTGGAGAATATGGCCCAGTGGTTAAAGTGCTTTGTCCAACAAGCAAAAGGACCAGAGTTTCAATTCCCAGATCCTACTAAAATGCTGACAGATGTGGCAGCCCACATCTAGTTCCAATTTTGGAAGATAGAGCCTGAAAATTCTCATAGCAAGTAGGTTAGCTTTAATTAGAGATTCAGCCTTGAAAGAATAAGGTGGAAGCTCAATGAGTGGTGATTTCTCCTCAACCTCAGTCTCTCTCTCTCTCTCTCTCTCTTACACACACATACACATTCATGCGTGCATGCACCAGCACACAAACACAGTCAAATTTGTAATCACACATCCGTGCCCCCCATATACACATACATGTGGCAATAGATAAAATAACAAAATGAATTTTTGGAAAACTGAATGAGAAAAAAAATCACCAAAAATTAACAGAAAATAATTAATAGAAATTAATAGAAAAAAATTGATCTACCAAACCTGCTATTTCATATCAAGAAATTGTAAGCTCCTTTATTATAAATTCAGTTTCTGGATTTTTTTTAATGACAAAAAATTTGAAAGCCTTGTTAGTTCACAAGGACTGAATTGAAACTTGCATTTATTTTTATTCATTGACAGTTTCATACACAAATGTAATGAATTTATCTCATTTTTCCTCTTTATTACGTGATACCCTCCTCCCCAGCCCTTTTCCTATTATAGGCCTTTTCCTTCCCAGTCAATCTTCCTCTTATTTTCATGTCTTTTTACGTATGTGGTCTACTAAGTTTTATCTGAGGTGCCTGTATCCGCATGTGCCTGAGCACTTGCTGGAATACGTATGATGGATCAGTGGGTGTACCATTAAGGAAAGTAGCTACTCTTTACCCATCTAGCATTAACCCCCTATAGTCACTCAGGGATATGTTGTACCTCTCAAGATCTTCCCCCTTCTGTGGTGAAATGTTAATAGACCAAATCTCACTCAGATCTTATGGAAGTAAACAGAGCTATAGAGTGTTCATGAGTGAAGCAGCCTTGTCATATCCGAAAGATACTGTCTGGCAGCGTGCTCCTCACGCTCTGGCTCTTGTATTCTTTACACACCTTCTTTCACAGTGTTCCCTGAACCTTCCAGACAATCAAGATGTCCTGTTTAGGTCCAAGTGGTCCATAGTCACTTAGTCTCTGCATTTTGACCAGTTGTGTCAATTGAAACTTTAGAGGAAAAAGTAAGAGGGTTTCAAGTACAAAAACACATCTCTGGCTTGTATGCTAACTATTGATACATACTGAAAGTATGAACAGAGAAAGATATTTATATATGTATATTTCTTTTTTTAAATTTTTTTTATTATTTCAACTGTGTGCATGTGCGTGTGTATGTGCGCGCGCGCGCGTGTGTGTCTGTGTGTGTGTGTGTGTCTGTGTATGTGTAGAACCACGGACGAATTCGCAAACCACCATGGACTCCTCCACCTCCTTCTGCCGGGGGATTCACAGGCTCCGCCCTACCAGGACCAGAAGCGCAGGCCACCCCCGCTTCTGCCTGACGTCTATACGTGGGATCTGGGATCCGAACTCAGGACCTTCCGCCTGCAAGGCGGAGGCTTAACCCCTGAGCCACCTCTCCAGCCCCTATATATGTATATTTCTTAATAAATATAGAGATAGATATAAGAATAGCTAAGTATTAGAAACTAGAAATAATATTCCAGCTCAAATCTTAAAAGATAGAGCACTATGAAAGTAATGATGAAAGTTAACATTATACTGTCTTGAACTCACTTAGCATAACACAAAGACACTCATTATTACTCCTCTTCCTCTGTTTTAATGACTTGAAACTCTCCAACACCACACATTTCTCCCTCTTTTCCTTTTCATTATCAGAACCAGTAAAGCAATGAGAAGGGAGATGGACACATGCGTAATACAGTGTGGAAAGAATGGGTGGGATGATTCCAGGGAAATCCCAAAATAGCTAATTAGACTCATGTCAAATGTACAAGAAGTGATTTACTTTTTATAGTGTTGCTTCAGTGGAATAAAATTACTTCATCCTCCAGTGTTCCCGTGATTATAGCTAAAATGTGAGTCACTCATCCAAGGGTTTGAAACAGTCAGAGCTGGGATGAACAAAAACATTAATAAAGCAAGATGGGGAGTTCCAGTGATGGTGTTGGTCTTTGCCAACTGAAGACACGTCATGTGTGTTTCCTGGTTTTGTAGTTTCCATGTATCTGTGATAATAAACTTATAGTTTGAACACTATATGTCACTAGGCAGCAATATATGGAAACGTAAGGAAAGTCATGATTGTGAGTATGTCATACTGTTTTTAGGATGCTGCCACATTGATTCAGGAGGGATCTTACAGTTTCTTCTCCAGAGCATGAAAATTCAAGACAACTTGACCTTAATATTATGATTTGATTTTCTGAGGGCGATTCAGAATCCAGTTTGTGTTTTTGGCACAGAACCACTGAAGGCTTCTGTGCTGCTTAAAGTAGAATCAATGTGGGCCTGCATGGAACAACCTGAGGTGAGTGATCAAGAATCAGAGGCTGGGCTGGAGAGATGGCTCAGGAGTTAAGCCTTTGCCTTAGCAAAGAACCAGAGTTCAGGTCCCAGATCTCAGGCAAAATTGCTAGGTGGAAATGATCCTCAGCCTCACCTCCAGCCTGGAAGACAAAGCCTGAGAAAACCCAGAGCAAAGTTAATAAGGAGATAGAGCAATCCAGGATGATTTCCAAACTCACCCGTGGGCCTCCACAAGCATTCATATTGCCTTCTTCTACACACCCCTCCCACCCCACACACATGTACACACCCACACCTACACAAGTAAAAAAAAGGGGCTAACTCTCTATGTACCATGCACCCCCCCACTCATATGCCACCCAGAGATCATCTGTTGGGTGTTTATCACTATCATGGGACTATCTGCAACAGTATGAACCCCAAATCACCATTAACTTATAGGAAACTCCCACATCCTCTCTTCATGTGCTCAGTTGTGCTTAATCTGCATTTGACTCATGGAAGGTTAAAAAACAACTGGACATGCTTATCCCCTCCTATTCAAAGCCTTGACCAAGTGAACCATGCAGCTGAGGTGGAAGAATATGTTCTTTCCATAGCAAAATGTTCTTTGTCTTATACCTCAAGACACATATAGTTGAGGGAGAAGGTTGTGCCAAGAAGAAAACTCAGCTTCTGGCTTGCACATCACCTAAAACAAAATAAGGTCTCAAAATGTTTGTTTAATTAATTAAATGATGAATGAATGACACCATCCTCTGAAGCTAAGGATTGGAAAATGAGAAATAAATATGAATTATAGTTCAATTGAAATTAGACATAGCAATATGGAAATTGAAGTCATTCAGTGAGGATCTAAGAGGTCTTTACATCTGATAATTGTAAAAGCTAGGTTCTCATGCAAAAATACCTCAATAAGTACTTATATGGAAATTTTTAAAGACCTTTAACTACCTGTAAGTTGATATTTAATGCACTGATTATTTTTATATAGTCATTTATATAGTCATTAAGACTATCAAGATTCATCTATAATTTAAAAGGAAAATGAATTTTTTCATAACTTTTTATAATTCATGCCTCTCTTATTTTGCTATTTCTCAGTGATAAATTTATCACATTAAAAATAGCCAAGTATATTACTCATAGCTTATATAAAGCAAAAAACTCTAATTCCAATATTTTCCTTTTTATTAGTTAAACTTGTTCTTTGACAATATCACATATGTACATAATACATAACTATTTCAAGTATTTTGAAAAGCAGAACAGACTGGTTTTTCTGTGAGCCACAGTTTGGTAATAGTTTGGAATCCTTACCAGCTGTAACCAAAGCACAAGAACAGCAGTTGTCCACATGAAAAAATAGCTTCAAATGGCACTGTACTCCCCATGCTGTTGTAATTTGGCAAGTGATGACAAGACTGAGTCTGCTAGTAAGGAAACGTGATGAAAATATTGGTCAGAAATACAATGTGCTCAGATGTTCTAGCCTTGTTTCCTCAAAGTCAAAGACTTTGCTCTTTGAATATGAGTTGTCCAAAAGAATGTGGCATTTGGTGCACTTGCAGTTTCTCTGTTTCAGTGGGCTTGCTCTGCTGTCAGCTCTAATAGAATATAGGAAAACCAGCAATTCTTATTAACCCTCAATATTTCTACCACTTTTAAAAGGTGATGATAATTTGGGGACTCAAGTTTAATGTGTTTTATTCTTTCCTTTGTTTTGATACATATTCATAATAATAGACGCTATCTTGCACACAAATCCCAAAACTGACTCCTGATTGTGACTCCTTTTAGCTGTCAATGTATGCATATTACATTTCTGAGGTTGCCACTCTTACAAGAAAAAGAATTGCTTTCTTTTTGAGAAGGGCATATGTTTGCTTCTCCTTCAAGTAAGTAACATTTCTACTTACCCTTATCCATTATACAATCACTACTACCAAACAGCATCCTATTAGTAATAGTGTTTATTAGAAATTTCCTAGGTACTACTGAAATGTGATTGCTCTCCTCAAACACATTGGGATTGAATTAGAATAACCATTCAGGAGCTTCATACGATTTCTGCATTTGCACAGGCAAAATCAATCATTATCAAATTTCAGATAGGTTCCGTCTCTTCCTATAAACCTGCAGTAGCATCGTCTCTGGATGCTGTAGATAGACTCCATACATCCATGAATCCCAGACAGAGTCTATAAGGAAACTTCGGAGAACTCCCCTGGATATGAAACCAAATTACCTTAGGATAATTCATGTCCTCCCGCCTTTGGCCAGTTAAGAATCTTGAGATTTTTGCTGCTTTTCCAAAAGTTGTAAATGTCAAGGATAAAGGAAAAAGTGAAGAGTATGAATAGATGAAAGGGGAAAAATGAGTAATAAAGATAAGACCAAATAAGACTTTGTTATGTATATTAAAATATGCCAAAAACTAAGTGTTCCAAACATTACTAGATTTAGCAAACATTTTAAAATAGATATTGGTTTACAAAATAACAAATCTTTGTTCAAGTAAGTCTCACTCTCTTTGGTATATAATTTAAGGAGAAATTTGTATGTTGTTTTCCTTGCCTATTTTTGGTAGACTGAGTGACAGCTTTAGCTTTAAATAGTGGTAGGGTATGAAGGACTATATTAGGTATAAAAACTGAAGAATGTCAGGAACTCATGAGCTGGGTAAAAGTTAGAAGTGAGGTCATTTTGGTTGGCATTTTGCTGAACAAAAGGGCAATCCCTGTAAAATCCCATTTTGTTTCACTACACAGGAAACTTAAAGCACATAGTTATAGGGTAGACCTGTTTCCATTCTTTCTGGAATGATGAGAGTTATAACCAGACTGCTAAGAACTCAGCATTAGAAAACAGTCTTAGTTGTTGTATTTTTTAAATTCAGATATATCCTTAAAGGGAATATTGAAGTTTCTAGTTGAAATTATTATTTGTGCATCTTCTTGTCAGTTCAAAACCCAAATGGAGGTTGTTTGAGATTATAAACCTAAAGGATCACTGGAATGAATTCTCTGAAGTTAAAAAGTAATCTGAGTGTATGTCAATCATTCTGACCACTGGTTTCTCACCATAGTGTGTCCACCATATTGTTCTGTGACCTCACCTTCTTCCCTTTAACATTAAGTGAAAGCTTTCAAATCCTTCCTAGAGTTGCTTCCTGTCAGACTGGTGCGCGGATGAATAAGGCACTTTTAGCATAGGACAGTTGATCCCAACACACCAAAATGTGATCCTAATTTCTTCCTTAATTTATAACACCACTGTTGATTTAGTTATATACTTTTTTCCACTTTTTTAGTCACTAAAAGGAGTGGGGAGAGAAAGCACACACATGTGAAGATCATATGCCAACTTTTAGAAATTGGTTCTCTCCTTCCACTATGCGAAGGCCAAGGACCTAATTCAGGACACCAGGTTTGTATCGACAGAGTCCTTCATCCACTGAGTCATCTTGATGACCCTAATTGACATATTTTCAATAATTATATTTCTGCAAGCTCACAGTCTCCTGAATCGCCTGAACTTACTTCATACAAGTGTTGTGAAGATGATCTCTTCAATCAAATCATCAAATTTGTTTTAACCACATTAAAGGATTTTTGTCTTTTTCCTTGCTAAAGGTTAATATTGTTATGGTAATAGATCTTTTCACATATGGTTTATTTTCTCTTATATGTATGCCCTCCTAAGAACCAATAAACATTCCACTTTATTTTTCCCAAAAATAAAAATGTAGAAGACACACATATTCAGAAAAAAATGAATGCCCTAAGATGATTTTTTTCATTCACCTATGATTCCATCTAACATTACATTTCTGATATAGTAGGTAAATGACTTTACTGTGAAAATAGATGTTATCTGTCTTTGTTGCCTATTTTTAGAAAATCCAAAAGAATTTACTATCACCCAACAAAATGTCAGAAATATCAAAATTTAGTAAATTTCATATCTCTTACGGCAGTGCTTTCTCTACTTTGGACCAATCATTTTCCTCCATAGATTTTCCACAATGAGTGAAATTACTCTAAAATATAGATGAAGTGACCTCATAAAGAGTTTCATTCTGCACAAACTTGGTAAGAAATATATTTAAATATTAAGGCCAGTAGACAAAACTTGAGCAATGTTCTACTACCTATCCCTCAAAATTCAAATTCCACAAGACTAGTGAGGAGATTTCACCATTCCATCTCTGAGACACATATAAATATACCTTTATAATAATACTGACAGCAGATAGTGAGCTTTGGCATTGTCAAGTTATGTAGCTATTTTTTCAGACACTGAGGAAACAGATGTATTAAATTTGAAGTCAAATGGAACTATGTCTTTAACAGTTAATTAGAAGGACATGGAACTATTTAAATGTCGTGATTTCATAAAATAGCATTGTCATATAAGTACTTTCAAAATGCATAGTTATTAAAATCTGGAGTTTTTCAGAAAAAAAAATTGCAACAGCGATTACTATGAACTTAGAAGAGCAGACCAGAGATTTCTATGTGGATTCCCTGAGTAGGTGGGCAGAAGGAGTTATTGTCACCAGCAACCATGACCTGTTATTCTTGGAGGAACAATCATATGGTCCAATATTAAATGTCCCTCTTTTATTCATCAACCAGTTTAGGTTTCCACCACACTTTCTTTTGTTGTTTTTTTCCCATCCCTTACCTCACTCAATATCTCAGTGCACTCATCCCTCTGATCCCCAAATATCTAACCTCAGCAATGCTGATCTAAGGCTCTTCATAGAAATGGAATTTAAAAAAGCAAACACATGCCAAATCATCTCTCTCTATGTCTGCTTCCATTTCTGTTCTGAGTGCAAAATCTGCAATACTAAAGTACATTAAATATCTTTATATCAGATGACTTAGGACATCAATATGTAAAAATCAAAAGGGAAGATTTAAAAGCAGAGGGAAGCTTAAAAAGCACATAATTTTAAAAAAATGATTCTTTCAAAATATCAAAGATGTTTTTCTTAAGACAGGAACTGATGCTTTTCTGCACACCGATGGGAGGAGAAAAATGCCAAGTCTCTGTGAAGTAAACAGCAAGGGCAACCCCAGAAGGCTACACTCTGTAATTGGTTATGCAATTTATTCTGTGACATTTATGGAACTAGCTTTCCCTTTGGTCACCTCTTAGAATTACAAGCTGTCAAACATCACGAGGAAGATTCTCTGAAGGCTAGGGCTTGTCATTGCCTTTTATTGTCACTTTTTGCTCTTATTTCAGTGGCCCTGACTAGACCTAGGCTAGGAGGACACGTGTTTTCTCCCGCTGTTTCTCAAAACCTGTCTCCTCACGTTCATGGCAATGTGAAAAAAAAAAAATCTCAGAAAGATAAAAGATCAGTTCAAGAAAGAAAGAAAACCTTCTTGGAAAGCAGAAGTTACTGATGGGGAAAGACAATCCGGAGATAGGAGAGTGCATATACATCAATATAATAAGCCAGATAACTTGGCTTGTTCTGAAATAGCAATACAAGGATGCATATATTTTCAGGAAAACCCAGACTGTTTCTAGTACAACATAGTCAAGGGTAAAAGTCTGCTTTAAAATATTTGAAATATTGGTGAATGAAAATTATGTCATTCACTTGCTGGTAGAGGCAGAGTAGATAGATCTGATCCTGCTGTGGCTGTTGAAGATTTTTAACAAGTTACATTAGTGTAACTTGTTAGAAAGAAATCTTGAAATAGGAGTAAAACTCAGATGCCATCCTACTTGACTCCTTAACTGTGTGAGTGCATCTTCAGAGACTAGAAATAGTACTTCAGAATGGATGTATTGAGAAGAACAGCACTTATTTTGGCTTATAAGTTCTAGGGGGCACATCTACTGACAGATGTCCTGTTGGCAGTGTCCTGAGCATCTCAGAGTAAGAGCTTATGTCGTATTTTTGTAGAAGACTAGTCCTCATCTTAGAAAATCACCAAGATCAATCATGAGGACTCAGTTCTGATAACCTTATCCAATCCTAATCATCTCCAGAGGCCTCATCTCTACGCAATGTAGTTAAGTTTCCACCTTCTTTTCTCTCTCTCTCTCTCTCTCTTTCTCTGTGTGTGTGTGTGTGTGTGTGTGTGTGTGTGTGTGTGTGTGTGTGTGTGTGTGTATGTTAGGTCTGCAAAGGTCGAAGGAGAGCATCCTATTTCATATTGGATTGCTCTGCCTCCAGGGCAGGCTGCTGCCATTTCTACCCTCCATTTTTACATAGGTCATGGGATCCAAATTCAGGTCCTTCTGCATGCGAGGCAGAGGCTTTTAACCCCTAAATTATCTCTCTAACAGCAAGTTTCTACCTTCTTAATACCTCACAATGACGATTACATCTCAGTATACCGTAGGACACACACACAAGCACAGTGTCATCCTTCCAATACTGCTCAGCTCACTACAGCAGTGCTATGGAAATACCCTAATTAATTGTGTACAAATCTCTTTCCTAATGTGGAGAACCTCCTTGGGCATCTTGTTTATTTTCATGAGGAATCCATTTGGAGTTCAATTTATATAACATAACCCCATGGAATTTTCCTAGTAAGCACTATCAAGTTAAACAAATATCAGTCTTACAAAAATGCACTTTCATAATTATTTAAGAATATTCTTGAATTATATGTAAAAATAACAAATACCATGAAAGTAGGATCTGGTTCAATATCATTTCACTTAAAGATGAGCTAATATTTTTGCATAGTTAGATATTATCGATGATGATGATGATGTACATGTGTTTGTGTGTATGCATACATGGAGGCATAAAAACCAGATGTCAACATCATATGTCTTTCTCAGTCACCTTCTACTTTGTCTTTTAAGACAGGTTCTGTTACTAAACCTAGAGCTCTCCAATTTATCAGACCAGCTGGAAACTGAGCCCTAAGAATCTCCTTGTCCCACCTTCTCAAGAACTATAGTTCCAGACATGTGTTAGTCCAGCAGGCTTCCATGTGTTTTGGGGAATTCAACTCATCATGCTTGCTAAACAGGCACTTTACCAACTGAGCCATTCCCATCCCTATTTCTGACTTCGAACCTCTGAAATAATACCAAAAAGGCGGAATCCTCTACCAGATTAATAATTTCTTTCTTCAATATATGTTTAGGGAAAAATCCATGCTTTGAGTAGTTTGCATTGTAACATCTAAAAAGGAAAATTGTAAAATTCCTTGAAACCATGCTTTTTTTCAGAAATTTTTTTCAGGTATCAGATGATTCAAGTGTAATTTAAAAGAACACTTTATGTCCCTCCCTGTAAAAGCCATCAGTGGCCCTTTGATTTTTTTCCTTAATAATTTAAATTAATTCTCCTTATTCCTAGAAATGATGTTGTGTTCTGACCTTAACTGATGTGGGAAATTTGGTTTCTCAAGCTCAGGAAGGGAGACATGCCCTTACTTTGACTATGTTGAGTTCTGTACAAACGGCTCAGAGGTGTCTCTAAGTGGGTGTCACACACAAAGGATTGATTCAGAGAAAATATCTGCAAAGATTATTGAGGTGGATTCTTGTATTTTCCAAAACTCAAGAATTGTAAAGGACAAAAATGAACTCCTTGCAAATGTCCTGTAAATATTTCAAGCAGTATGCTACCATGTTTGGACAGAAAATGTGTGCATCATTGTGGAATGTCAGGTCGTACAGAGATGCATGCTAAAATTCAGGATAAAAATGTGTCTCAATTTAAGGTTCTACAGTAGATTCTAACCTGAATTATATATATCCTTTGAAACAAGATCATTTGTACCACATTTTCTGGTTAAAATGCCCTAAGTGATTAGCATTTCCCTTCCTCTCTCTGACTGTGGTAAGATAAGAAGTATTTATAATTGCTAAATGAGCTCACCTCTCAATTATAGCCAAATGACTTCATTCAGGTTGACATTTAGCATTGCTTTATCTGTCCAAACATGGTAGCATACTCCTGCCATACTAAGAGCTAAACCTTCTCTCTTCCCTAAGTAAAGCAAATCCATTGCCATGCATGTGTCAGGATTCTGATATAAAGTTGCATTTCATGTGAAAACTTTGTCAAAAGCTAATTTAAGTAAATATGGTCCCATATAACCTATGAAAACACAATTTAATGCCCTGATATAGAAATTCCTTGTTCCATGGACTGCCTTTTTTGGTCCTTGTCATAGTCTTGACACTGGTTCAATTCCAATTAAAAAAATACTTGAAGTTCTGTCTTCTAGTAGCATGCAAACACTCTAGGAATTGGATGCCTTCTACAATAAGCTTTGCTTGTTACGTAAATACTATCAAAGACCCTTTTTCAGAACAGAACAAAAGAGATTAGATTTGTTTCAGTTTAAATTGTCTAAAGAATCCTCAGTGGTGAATTTGTTAATGGCTTTTGTATAAATAAGGACTAGATTCGTGCATTTTTATTAGTCACCCAAGAAGCCCGTGGGTTTCGGGTTCTTCTTGAGAGCTCAATAACTAAGACTCTTCTTTGAGCACCTGGGAAGTGCCTCCCTGATTAGGAAGTTAGTCGCTTCACATTTTGACAACTAAAACAATGAGAAGTTTAAAAGACCTCACAAATTACCCTGGCAAGTAACAGAACCCATCATGCTAAGGATGAAAAGCTCCAGGATTTGTGGCGCCTTTCTTTGTTCTACTTAACCCAACTTTGCCTTTTTCTAGCATCAAATGTTTTGTAAGCATTTCCACTTAAATTCTAACAACAAATGTTGATATTGCTTCCCTAACTTGGCACAAAAACATTATTCAAGATAATAGCTTTTATGCTCTGAGACTTGACCTTTCTTCTGTGTTTGATGTTTCCTTTATCAGGAAGTATTATTGAAGGCAAATCCTCCCTTATTCTGTTTTCAAACCTAAATTATTTGTAAGCATTAAATGCTGCCTAACTCCAAAAAGAAATGACGAAGCAGAATTTGGGCAATGTCCTTACAACCCTAGTTTTTTGGGGATTATTTACCCCTTCCTGTTTTAGAAGTTGCCTCTGGCCTTGCTCATACACATTCCCTGAGGCATTTTTTTCCATTTATTTTGTCCATTTAAGGTTGACGTATTAGGAGTTTTGCTATGAGAGATTAAAATAAATACATCTCAAGAAACTTTCTCAAAGCTCCGGTACTGCCCACTGCCTGTTCCCTTGGGTTCATGACATTCCTGCCATCCAGGCCCTAAGGCTACCAAGTTGAGTGTTTAGGAACATACCACAGGCTGGCAAAAGTCAAAAATACACTCAGAAAAGAAAAGTACCTCTTCATGTGCATACTTTGATAAATATGAGGTGAAATTTTCCCCTCTAACTTTCTTAAGGTGAATATGAAAATCCATCCACATATGTATGCTAATAATTTCAAGATACCAGCATATATTCTTTTAATACTGGAAAAGGATATTTAACCGTGAATGACCTTTCCATGTTTAGCCAAAAAAAATTGCACAAATATTTGTAAAAGTTTTTTCCTTTATGATGAAGGGAAATTTTAGTTTTTGTAAATTTTCACAATTTTATGAATTGCTTTGATTGTATTCACCATCAAATTACCTTCTATTTCCTTACACTCCTGCCAAACCGTTTCTTCTTCCCAACAAATTTCTTTCCTTCTATCATGTTGTGTGTGTGTGTGAGAGAGAGACAAAGAGAGAGACAGAGAGACAGAGAGAGAGAGTTAGACATAGTGTTAGGCATGTTAAACACAAAATTGCTCAAGCTGCCCCTCCCTCCCTCCCTCCCATGTACATGTTCAGATAAAGGACTCTCCACAGTTCCCAGCTCACCTAGATAAGTCAGCTCCATCCTCCCCAGGACTTCTTCATAGCCCCCAACTTGTCTGTAGCTAAGATTAAACCTACACACTCTCCCAAGGACCTTTTTTCACCCGCCCCAGGGTAAACCCCTCTTCTCATCCCACGTGCTGGTGGTCTAGAGACACATCACCCTGCCCTACAAGAGACCTCCAGAGCTGGATGTCCTTGCGGCCTCTCTGTCTGTTTCAGAGACAGCCATGTGGCCTGATTGCCTATGTGCCTTCCTGTTCTGTTGACAATAAATCTCCTTTATATATTATGTGCTGGTTTTAGTGTGACTTTGGGGGGTCAGTCAGAGGTAGGGGGCTTTCCCAAGAGCCCCCACAGAGAGAACACACACATTTAATTAGAGTTGGTTGCATTAATGTGGGTGGTTTGTTTTGTTATGTGTTGTTTCGTTGTTGTTTCTTTCTTTCTTTTTTTACCGGACTAAAGTCAACTTATCAGTAGCCACACCACTGAGGAATTTGACTTCTTACTCTCCAGAAACCATTAATGCCTTTAGTTCCTAAGGGGTGGGTGGGGCCACGAGCTCTTCCTCTGTATATGATGGACTATGCTCAAGCGGTCCTATGCAGGTAACCACAGCTTCTTTAACATTCATGAGAGTAAAGATGTGTCATGTCCAGAAGACTGTGACTCACCACACTCCCATCCTTCAATTTCTACATTCTTTGCATGTCCTCTTCTGTAATGTTCGCTGAACCTTGGAGAGGGTGATATAAATGTCCCATTTAGAGCTGGCACTCACCAATCCTTTACTCTCATCACTATGACCTGTCATGAGCATCTGCATTCACCGCTGCTCACTATGAAAAGGAGCATCTCTGACAAACACAGAACTAATCTAACAGTGTAAATGGTATATTTAGAAAGCAATTTGTAGCATGTGCCTTTGATAAGATGACAATGGTAAGTCCCCCCTCTGCCTCCACGCCTATGACCTCCCAAGCCACCATTATTTGAGCAGGTTTGCAGTGTCAGGTATGAATTTTTCAAATCCGATTGGAAAGTGATTGGTCACCTCCACAAGAATCATGCCACTCTTGCACCAGTAGGGACAGCTTGCCTAGCAGGTCAGGATCGTAGCTCAGAGGCTCATAGTTGGGTGGAACTATTACTGTTTTCTCCCAGCAAGCTTGATTGGACCATCTGGCACTATAAAAGCCAGCCAGTAGGAAAGAAGCTTCCAAATGAATTTCTCCGTGTTCCAAAATAGAAGTGTTGGTGCCTTAAGCAATCGAGTCTTACCTTTTAGTACTTATGGGCAACCCAAACCAGTGGTAATACCCTGGGTTGTTTTGAAAGCCTCAAACTTCCCTGATCAACAGTTCATGGGGAGTTTTCCAGCCATAGTCTTTGCAAATGTTTGCTTTCCTTTTTAGTTTTTTGTATTTTTAATTAGCTTACAATGTTTCCTTGGGTTAGAAAGAATGTGGGGTTAAGACTCACAAGCAGAAGGTCCTGAGTTTGGATCCCAGGCTCCACTTAAAAACTCCAGGCAGAAACAGCAGTAGGGGCCTGAACTTCCGGCCCTGGTGGGTGGAGCTTGGGAAATCCCAGGGTGAAGCAAGAAGGAGGTAGAAGCAACCAGGATGACTCTGAAGTCACCCTTGATCCTCACAGGGACAAGGGACACACAGTACCCTCTGACATGCACACATACATATACACACAGTAAGTAAGAAAATAAGTAAATAAGTAAATAAATAAATAAATAAAATGTAGTAGGTTTCCATAGGACTTTTTCATACATCCTTAATCCTTAATGTTAGTTAGCCCTCCCATTCTCTCCTTTCCTCTCCTCTATCCTCCTCCCCCAATCCCATCTTAGCCTTTCCACCCTATTATCCTCTCCCTTTACTTTCATATCACATGGGTTCCATTATCCTGACTCTTAACACCTCCTCCCCTAATGACTCCTTCCTAAATTCCTTGCATCTGCAGATATTCATGTGAACTAATTATACAAACCTAAAATTGGGATCTACGTGAGACAGAAAATATGTCTTTCTGATCCTGAATTACCTCACTAAGTAGAATCATGTCCAGTTTCAGAAAACATGTGTTTCTGATACTGGGTCACCTCACTAAGTATAATCATGTCCAGTTTCATCCATTTTCCTACAAATTTTTCAGAATTCCTTATTTTTTTACAGTTCAACAAAATCCCTTTGCACATATGTACCACAGTTTCATTATCATTCATCCATTGATGGAGAGCTAGAAGAATTCTGTAGCTCAGTGATAGTCACTATTTGGCATGTATGAGGCTTCAACCCACAGCAAAGAAGAGAAAGATCTAGAAAAAGGAGAAGGAAAAGAAGGAAAAGAAGAAGATCTCCATTTTTAATCTTTAGAAGTCAATTTTTAGTCAGACTTGGAGGTCGGATTGGGCATGCTGCCGTGATCACAGAAGAGATGGCTAAGGGTTTAGTGGAGGGCAATAGTGTGCATAGTTGGTTGAGGGGTATCACCTACAGTGTGGGAAGATCTGTGTGTGGTGATGTGGTTCTCATAGTCAGTGACTGTGGATTTGGTTGAGTATTTGGATGGTGTGAGTTCCTCTTGTATTTTTGTCTCTGTGTGTTATGGAATGCTCTGTTGTATTGCATTTCCATTTATGTTTTGGGAATTTCGTTGACTACACAACTTTTGGTGACGTGTCTTCCTATTTTAAATTTTGAAGCAAAAAAGTCATTAAAATATGTTTATTATCAAAGGATCAAGATAATTAAATTTTAAGTGGACTGGAATTATATATTTTGCTCTCTTATTAATACTTGGTTTCAGTAAGATTAATGAGAGTGTGATATTTACTTACAGGTATATCAATAAACAAAAACAAACTTTCTTTTCTAATTTATTTATTTTTACTTTTTTCAAGTGTTTTATATATGAATATAGTAAATTTATACTATTTTAAAAGAATTCACTTCAAATTGTTTTGCCCCAAATGCAGTAAATGAATTCTGCATCATTTTTTTCTTTACAGGAAAACTGAAGATTTTAATAGCGAACCCTTCAAGGTAAAAATGAACACAGGTATGCTATCTACATTAATTTTACCTCTTTAGCTTTGCTCTCTAAAATTTTTCCTTGTCCTGAATCATTAGTTTAGAATCCTACTGACCCTAAATGTGATAAGGAGTATCTTGTTTATTTTCTTTGTCTTCGTGATCCAATTGCATAGCCATCAAAAGAAAAGTTTTCTGTATTGTTACCTATACTTATTCTCTTTTTTCTCTGATATCATCACCAAATCTGGTTTATTTCTTTTAATGTGGGTTCTGGGAATTCAACTTGTGTCCTCATGCTTGCGTGGCAAGCACTTTACTGGCTGAGTCATCACATTGACCCTCTCTGATTAGATTTCTAACTGAACTCTTATAGCTGCATGTAATCATATTTACACATTTGAAATCTCTTTCTTAGTGCATGTTAAATTGAAAAGAAATTGCTCATATGAAAAATATTTAAACGTTTCCATTCTACAGACTTTTTTCATTTCCATGTTTGTTTGTTTTTGTGGGGTGTGTATTATGAATGTATGTGCACTCATGTCTGTAGACCCATGGGTGTGTATGGGATGTGTGGAAAACCAATACTGATACTGAGAATCATTCCTAATGTGCTCTTCCACTTTATTCTTTTTGAGACAGGGTCTTTAATCAAACCCAGACCTTGTCAACCTTTTCAACAAAGCTGATCTGGCTAGCCAATTTGCTCGGGGAATTCCAAGTCTGTCTTTAGTGGCTAGAAATACAGATGGGCTGCCACAAATTGTCAAAATTGCCCATCCAGCCTTTTCACATAGGATTCAGTCATCTTCAGTCCAGTTATTTCTAATGCTCAGCAAGCACTTCAACTACTGAACCATCTTCCTGCCCACTGTTCTATAAAGTCTCTATATTGATAAAGTCAGTAAACAGAATTACAAAGCTTTAAATAAAACCAGCTCAATAAATTCATAATCGTCATATACACAAAGCCATGAACATGTTATTTCCAGATTTACAAACAATATCTCTAAATACTTAATGCAGCTGAACTGTGGATTGTATGCAAAAAGTTTGTAATACATACTAAGTACATACAAAATATAACTTTTCTGTAGTGTACCTGTTTTGGCTGTAACTTTACTTTTGCTCCCTTTGCCTCAGCATTCTTATACATAATATTTTTATATATGATAATTGAAGAAAATAATTTTCTCTTTGAAATTTTGTCACACATCACAAGTAACTGCTCAAAAGTTATTTTAACCAGCCACCCATGACAAAGCAAAAAGGATACCCAAGATATTCTTTCTCATCAAGTTACATGTATCAGTGTCTAGAATAGGATAAACAACCAGCTGGAGTGAACCAGTATTTAATCCCTAGATCAAGTGTACAGACTTGTGTCAAGTCTCTCTGTGGTGGCAGCCCGGTAGCTGAAACCTGCTTTCACAGGCCTCAGAGACTAGTGTTGACTCTTTGGGGATGTAGAGGGTGTTAGACACTCTCAAAAATGTAGGTGGAAGACTGAGAAATCAGGAGACTAATAACCACAGAACCAAGTAAAGTCATTTTGACAATTGTAGGTGTCAGAATTGTACTTGGAAAATAAGAAATATCATTAGACAAAGGAGATTGAAAAAAGCCAACAGAATTTAGAGCCCACTGCTGGACCAAAATAAGCCACATTGCATAACTGAAAAATAACTCCAGCAGACTACCTACAAGAACAAGTGGTTTACTCATTGATCTAAGGTATCTTTCTAAAAATTTGAGTACAACTTCCCATGCCCCTCATTTTGTAGAGGGCTCGTTTTCCTATTTATTATAAACCCATTGTGATAAATATGCATACATAATTATACTAAGTATTCAGCAATTGACATTTCCATTAATTCGAAATTATATATTATAACATATTATATAATTAATATTAACACTATATAATTATTTCTCATATAATATATTATTGTATATTGCATATTTGAAAATATATGATAGACATTGCTTTCAGAAGTTGCAATTGTTGACACTGTATTTACAAAATCACATTGGAATTAGTTCCTAAATAATAAATGAAATTAGCCCATACATATCATCATTGAGGAGATACAGTACTACTTAAAATCTGTGTAACAGGGCTGGGAAGATGGCTCAGAAGTTATGTTTACTGCTTAAGCAAGAAGACTTCAGTTCAGATCTCCAACACCCACACAGAAATCTGGGCATAGAAGCTCATGTTTGCTGCAATCCCAGCACTTGGAGGTGGAAACTAAAGGCTCTGGGCTTGAATAGTCAGCTAGTCTAACCAATCACTGAGCTCTGTCTCAAAAACAAAAACAAAAAACAAGAAAAAAATGTGGAAAGCAATAGAGAAGACACTTAGCATCAATCTCTATTTACGCACACACACACAAACACACACACTCTGTCCCAGCCTCTAAAGTTGAAAATTCTTTTAAAACTAATCATTGCTTTTAATCAAATACATAATAAACTATCCACAGAGAAAAAGGTTCATGTTTTTATTTTAAAAGATCTAGAAAAAGAGAAAAAATATACAAAATATGGCATATTTCCACTCACAGCATTAGGACCCATTATTGTCTAAGGCACAAGAATTAGCTGCTAAAAATAGAAAAGAAGAATAATTGGATAGTTTATAGAATCTGATTTGCCCATCTAAGGTTTTCTAGTTGTAGAAACAAGCTCAATGGTAGTTTCTAGCCAGGGTTCAGGTCATGGATGAAATCAAGTCCTGCACTAGACTCTGTTAGGATGAGCTAAGTATCAGACACAACATCCTCATCTTGAGTCTTTAAAAACACCTTCGAAGAATATCAGAAAGTATCAGCACATAAATAGAAAAGCAGTGATTTTTCTGCTTTGTCAATGTCAGGTATGTTCAACTACTTGAAATGAGCTCTTTACTAAATGTCAATAAAAAGAGATTCTCATTTAGTTTATCTAGATGTGAAAGTGTGTAAAATAAGTTGTTTAGCTCAAAAGTTCCCAGGCTTTTTTATCCTACAGTAACAATGTCTGAATGTTTTTTATGGTCCTTTGGGTCAAGTGAAATGCCCAATAATTCTATTTATTAAGTGATTAGGTGCAAATGATTTATTATATTTAATAAGTATTTATGTCATAAGAATTTAGAAGTTCATTTGACATGTGAATTAAAGAAAATTAGTTATTTCATTGTAATCACTGTTAGTTACTAATAGCATCATGCATTGCCTCTTGTGCACTGAAGACTTCACAGACTGTGAAGTGAAATCATGCACAGTCATCTCACTTACTAGTCTGAAACAGCTTTTTAGAATACTTGCTTTTAAATGTAGATATTCTTCAAATTCCACTATTTAATTCATGGAGATGACTAGGGACTTTCAATCCACACATGGAACACCATGAGACTGAATAATGACCTTGGATCTTCTCTTTCTGAGATTCTCTTTTTATCTCCATTTGTTATCAGACAGAATTAAAAGTACAACACCCAACCCTGTTAGCCAGTCAGTAGTGACTACATATATTTAGTGGTATATATATATTTGGGCATATATATATATGGATATATATATATATATATATCCATTTACCAGGCATATTTGACTCTCATAGCTTTTTATAGTTTGCTAAAATTCTGCTGGTGCTGTTGAAGATATTGTTGGTTGTAATTTTCTACCATTTGTATCTTTTTCTTTTGATTCTTAACTATAGTTTTTCATTCATTTAGTTTGTTCTCATTAAATATTTCATATCAGATTTCTAGTTTATTCATTTTTCTATATTAAGAAATTATAATCTGAGGTTGGAGGTTGGTCAGGGGTTAAGACTCTGCCTCACAAGCAGAAGATCCTGAGTTCAGATCCCAGGTTCTACATAAAAATGCCAGGAGGAAGTAGCAGCATCCTACACTTCTCGCCCTGGTGGATAGATCCTGAGAAATCCCAGAGCAAAGCCAAAAAGAAATAGAAGCAATCCAGGATGATTCCCAAAGTCACCCTTGGTCCTCCACAGGGACACACAGTGCCCTTGGACAGACAGACAGACAGACAGACAGACAGACAGATACATACATATACACACACAAATAAATGAATAAATAAATATTTGAATAATTATAATTTTAAAGACTACCTTTGCTACATTTTTATGTAAGAAGTCTCACCAATTTGGTGGTCTACTACCCTTATTATTATAAAGACTTGTACCTATAATCAACTGAAATCATAATTCCAAGTATCTTTACTAATCTCAATTCTCTCATGCCTAATTAATAAACTAGATATTTTCACTATAAAATAAAGAGTTAAGATCAGCATGTGACAAATAAAATGATTATGCTATCATACTGATGATCAATCATGTGATATTTGATGTGCATGTTCACTTAGGTTGTTTTTATTTAATGAGCAAAATGAGGGGAATGAAGAAAACTATTTATTACATTAGTTATAATACCAAGGAATGTAGGAATGGAATTGGAATCTACTCATAAATAGAACAGTAACCTTTTAATATTGGAGACTTGTCTTCCAAATTTAGAAGACTAAATTTGTGAAAGGTCTATCTATGCATGTGAACTTAATTTACTTCACATTCTTTTATTTTCATAAGTATAAGCATAGGTATGTTATACATATTATTCAAAAGCATAAAAGTAATACATTATTTTTAAAACATGGTCATTTAACACTATGTGTATTAGTGCTGCCCTCTGCTTCAATTAGAATGACAATTTACATAACAATGGGTATACTTGGAAATGTCAAAGCACTATGTGTTTCTTTATATCCATAAAGACATATGAATATCCAATAAGTTATGTCTGTGTCACCCAATAACTTTACTTCAAGACTCAATTATGATATCTCATCCTTAATTATCTTTAGGAATCATAAGTAGAATAAAATTAGTCAATATAGGGATAGCTCTTAAGGCTAAAATACAGATAATTCAACTCCCAAAGTTAACTATGCTATTTTTATGCATTGAATTTAAACTATAACCAAAGTCAAACTCTGTCTGGGATTTCATTAAAGAGAAAATATGGAATATTCAACATAGAAACTTTTGCCCCTCAGCATTGTCATGCACTTCTCAGGCAACCCTGGTTGATTTTTTTTTTTTTTTTGGTTTGTTTAGTTGTTTGTTTGTGTTTTGCCTTGTCTGTTTCAGTTTGAGGACCTTGTGAAGTGTGCTAATGCTGACTTTCATCTTCCTTGCAAGTGTCAAACACATTTCACTTAAAACGCATGATATTGCATGTGCTTTTTTTTTTTGTTGCCTTGGCCTCTGCTATATCATTTTTTTGCTTCCAGATAGCGGTGGGTGTGCTCGCAAACGTGCCGCCATGTCTGTTACGTTAACATCTGTGAAGAGAGTTCAAAGTTCTCCAAACCTATTGGCTGCAGGTATAACATCACTAACTCACGAAATATGGCACTCAAATGGCTTTTCCTCATCGCTTCCTCTTTCCAGAATTATCTTGTTTGGATGGATATAGAAGCTGTAAATACCTTTCAAATGGTCCACGAGGTCTTATTTTTCTAATACCAAGAATAGCTTCTGTCCTTTCTGGTTTTGTTCTTAAAATATAAAACCAAAGGAAACTGATACCTTGTAAAAAAATTAAAATATAAATAAAAGCAACTGTCACTTCCCAAAAATATGATAACTACAAATGTTAATAAACTCAGTTTTCATTATCTCTTGAACTTAGGTGGCATAGTATTTACTAAGGGAACATGTGTCTCTTTGAGAATGCAAAGGATCAGGAAGAGAGAGACTTGCTCAAAGTGTATATTTATTAATTTGCTTCTTCAACGAATATTACAAACAGAATGCTAGCCTTCAAAATTGCAAAGATCCCTCTGATGCATATTTATAAACATATCAAAATCTTAACCAACTTATATTAGTATGCATGTAACCAGATTTAAAAGCAATGAAAGGTATAACATTTCAACATCCATTTGAGATGTTCCCTTTATTAATACATGTCTGCAATGGCTTATCTACATTTATAGGCATAAAACACATCAGGGGACTCTGCAGGTCTGGTGGAAGCTGAAATCAAGTCCAGTAAAACCATTATCTCATGACCTTGAACAGAAATCTCTTGGTGACTGGTGGGTTACTTGGGTGTCTTTATTGTTGGTTTTTAGTCGCACTTTAGGAATTCCTTGGTTTTTAGCAAAAAGACTAATGGATTTTAGAGCAGAAGTAAGAAAGTAGTAGAAAGTTTCACATGGAGCATTCTACTTCAAACTAGTACTCCCAAACCACAAATGGACTTTAATATTCAAGTTTAAATTCCATATCAGGAGTTCCCATATTATACCGCTTAAAAATGAAAGCTGCACTGGTTGAACATAAATCAACTTTGAATATATTTGTACATATTTTTCATGTGTATAAGAATATAAAAAGATGTCACATCAAGTACTCTAGAAAAATTAAAACAAAGAGAAATAAAATAAAGGGTCTGAGTGTCAAGTAGTCAAAATGCCTGTACTATGAATTTCACTGACATTTCAACCAAGTACAATCTCGGATGTGACCATTGATACATGTTAGAGAATGACTCATCACATGAACAATACCAGTTTGTTATTACTTACAAAAGTAACTGCCAAAGATAGTATTGGAGTAAACTAGACACTACATTTGACAGAACCAAAACTGTAAAATAAGCGGTTTCCATTCTATTTATTAAGAAGAGATTTAATGTTTCACAATTAAAATTTAAAGAAAAAAAGCCAAACTAATCGTGGCTATGTAGGAAACTGAATCAGAAGAAGTACAAATTTAAGGCCTATAAAGTAAGTAAAGAGAGGGTTGGGGATGTAGCTTTATGATAGAGCATTTGCCTTGCATATGCCAAGCCCTAGGTTCAGTCTCTAGTATGAGAACAGGGGAAAGAAGGAAAATAAAGAAAAAGAAGGAAAGGAAGGAGGGAGGGAGACTTCAGGGATATGGAATAATCTTTACTAATAAAAGCAACTACTATTTTTTTGGCTACTTCAAATTTTATATCATTATGGGGGCTGGAGAGGTGGCTCAGGGATTAAGCCTTGCAGGCAGAAGGTCTTGAGTTCGGATCCCAGATCCCATGTATAGACGCTGGGCGGAAGCGGGGACGGCCTGGTAGGGCGGAGCCTGTGAATCCCCAGAGTAAACAAGGAGGAGGTGGAGGCGTCCATGGTGGTTCCCGAATTCGCCTGTGGTTCTACACACACACACACACACACACACACACACACACACACACACATACACACACATACATACACACATGCACACACACACATGCACAATTGAATAAAAAAAATTTATATCATTATGGTGGCTCAGAGGCAGAGTACCTTCCTAAAATCCTTCAGGGAGGAGCTGGGGGTATATGAGATTTCTAGAGAATGAGATCCCCTCTGAATTTTAGATTTAACTTTAAAAGTGGACTTATTTGTATATTAGACAGGTAAATTTTTCAAAGAAATTTTACTTATATTTTAAAGAAAGGAATCAGCTCTTTGATTTGACAAAAAAATGTGTGGCACAATATTCTTAAGGAATCGCTCACATGAAAGATGATTTAAATTGTCAACATATGCTTTACTAGAACTTTGCCTTGTCCTGAAATTTTCATTCTTGGTCATTTTTCTCTTGATGCTTCACACCTTTGTCTGCTCTTCTGACAAACTTTTCTAGTGGAGCTCAGCATTATCACAGTCCCATGTTTTCTGCAGTATATATGCATGGGCACAACTGAGCCTGCAATGACAGTCTCTGCCTGTCAACACTTAATATTTCTTGGGGTTCCCTGATCCCCATTGTGATCACTAATGTGAGAATACAGAGTGAGCTGTATTCCAAGTATCCTTCAAATCAGCTAAACACACCCTCTTCTCCCCTACCAAATGTATACTTCTGGGCTTTCCACAAATCTGGCTTCTGTTCAGCATTAACTTCATGCACTTTTTTTTCTATCTCAGTCTTATGAAACCAAGAGTAAATAACCCTTCTTTTCTCAAGGAAAAAGTTACCATATAAATAATTGTTGCCAATGCTGCATCCCCTTTCATTGCTCTTTCCCCAAATCTCAAATTTATTCTTTGTTCACCTTAGTGATCACACAGCAGCACTTTAGTGACTAGTACATCTCTTTCCTTAAGTGCCCCAAAGCAAAGTTCACAGATGGCTCTGTATTGCAGAACTTGATTTTTTTTGGAAGAGTGTCATCACCATTTTAACTGAATCAAATCAGCTTTGATTAAATCCTAGATATAGCGTCCAGTGAGCATTTCATTAAAAACTAGTATTTATTGGAGATAAAAGTCTACACTGGATTGAGAATTTAAAATCATATAAAGTATGTTGAACATATTTGGAGCCTTTCCAAAGTATTCTGTGCTAATCCACATCTAGCCTCTTTTCTTTCTTTGGAAACACACACACACACACACACACACACACACACACACACACACACACACATCTTAAATGTTTTCTCTGAAAACCAAGCACTTGTATTTCTCAACCTATTTTTATCATCACAAATTCTATGTTTCAATTGAAAAAATAATGCTCCTGAAGTATTAGAAAGACAGCAAGGATTCTTTGAATGATAGAATTTAGTAATGGTCCTTGAGAACTTAGAAACCTGTACAGCAGGTCAAGCAAAAGGATTCTTTCCAAGGTCAAGTCCTTTATGGACCTATGTGAGGTTTTCCCTGTTGTAACATAGAGCCAAGCAATAAAAATTGGTTACCTCAAATGTGTACGTAGAAGATTCTCGAATGTCTAGTTTTGAGGAAATTGATAATTAAAATATGATTGAACCAATTTTCAACTATATTATCAAGGGCAATTTAATCATACCAAGATTTATTTCTCACAGGTTATGAACTGAAAGACAAGGAAACATGCTATGAGACCTTATCATATTTAAAATGAAATGGCTTTCAAATGACAATAGGAAGCAAGCCTTAAGTCTAGAAAGTAATATGAAATCACCTGTTTTCACAGTGGACACATTTGCTGTTTGTGAAAGTTTTCTTTTTTTTGTTTTGTTTTTTTTTTTTGAAATTTTTCTTAAAAAGTATTAGTCATTATCTTATGCAGCAGTTAAATACAGTCAGGTACAACAGGGTTTTGGCCAGCTAAGGATCTGGATATTTAAATTAATGTTCTGAAAAACACCCATTGTCTATGAGCCAGATTCCTTCAGCCTTTTAATTTTATATTGGAAAACTCACATACCTAATCTTGGGCAACAGTAAGCTTAAAATAACATGGGTGCAACATTATTAAAGTGAAAAATTAGTGTTTGATACACGTGTGAGCTATATATTATAGATGTTTAACAAATGATAGTCCCCTTGAAGTTGAAAGTTATGCACAAACCTCTCATTAGTACATTCAGTGAACCAAGTTTTAGAACTGAGATAATGTCTGCAAAAGTAATGAACATAGTTCTCTGCCAAATATTTTTACTGAAGTGTTCATTTATTCAACCTAGCATTAATGTCAACACTTTTTTCTTTCAGGGCGTGATTCTCATTCACCAGACTCAGGTACAGAAAACTATTCTAAATAACTATTGCATTCCTTCTGAGGACTTTTCTTTTGGACATACACAAATGTTAAATTAATTTTTGTACACAGTTATGAATAAAATTAGAATTCCAAAAAAATCTTTGATTTTAGAAAGAAAAAAATATTTCCAGAAGAAAAACATGTTCAAGTGAACATAGATATTTTTGTATCCAATTTGTTTTTCCTTAATGAAAGCTTGGAGATCTTACAATGATCGAAATCAAGAGACACTGAATGGAGATGCTACATATTCCTCTCTTGCAGCAAAAGGCTTTAGAAGCGTTCGACCAAACCTACAAGAAAAAAAATCACCAAGCCAGGTAATCCTGCTCACTCTGACTGCTGTGCTTTTGTACATACAGTGTAGCATCTGACCACTGCTTACTTATCCTTTCTCAGAGATCTGTTTCCTATGTTTTATCTCCAATCTGTTTTTGCTTTCGTACTTGCATTGCTTGCCAGCCTTACATGTGCGACATGCAGTGTGAGTTCTAAGTTCAAAACAGATGTTTGCTTGTTGTTGATTTCATCTCTTTCTTCTGATGGAGGTTAGAAAGAAGGTTAACTTCCACACGGTGGTGGAGAAGTTCTAATTCTTAGAACTGTGATCGTGTTTTATATCTCAGTGTGTTATTCAATGGTACATCATGCATTGAACGATATTAGCTAGACAACTTTATTATATTAACTGGAAGGTCTCTCAGTTTGACATATTAGTAAAATTGTGCCGTAGCATGAAAGTTGCTATTAAAACAATGTGAGTAAATAAGTTGTAGAATTTTAGATCTAGAACATACCAAGAGAACATCTATTCATTTTTAACATATTTTCCCAAAATGTAGATGGAGGCAAGTCTTTGTGATATATTGCAAAATAAAACAATGCTACACTCCTTTGCCACTTTATGAACAACTATTAATAACAAATTAAAATGCATTATTGTGGAAATGCAAATGAGCATTCAGTTGAGTTTACATAATGTATAATGTTGGCTGAAGTTAAAACATTTCCTCACTTTTAAGGGCACAGTCAATGATGTTTCTTTCGTGACTAATTTTGATTTTTTCTCTATTTTTCCTTCAACATTATTTCTGTTTCTGAACCCTTTGGGCCATAGGCACCCCCTCCACCAGCCAGAAAAGAGAGCTTTTGTCACTCTGTGATAACCAATCCTACAAAGGGTGACATGTCAGAATCCTTGGCAGCTAGCACACAAACTCCTCCTTCTACAGAGTACTTTACTAGCCCAGAACCTCTGCAGGGAACTATATATTCTAATAAAGACTCTTGCCAGACAATCATGTATTCAGAGGAATCCAACACAACTGTGTCATATACACAAAAGTTTACTAATCCACTCCCAGTAGTTTCCAGTTCAGATCTTACACCATTTGTTGACGACAGCACTCCATTTCTGCAAGAAGATTACAAGCAAGATTCTCAGACTCGGAGAATTTCCACTTTGAAACTAACACACAAGCGAGATCTAGGAAGCAGCTTCCCTATTACTGCTGCAGAGTTTTCCCAACCCGCCCAAGTGCCGTCATTTCCCAAAAGGACTTGCTCTCCCCCTCCTCACCCAGGCCCTGAGACACACAAAGCATCTCTTTCCATTCAGATAGCCCCCCATTCAGGACAAGATCCTGAAAGCCACAAACACCTGCCCGAGCTTCCTCCAGAGCCTGCAAAGATACCGCTTCAGCAAGACAGTCAAAAATCTTCAGATGCTGCGACCTGTCAGTCCTCCGTGGTACATTCTACTTTCCAATCTCTTCTTACATGTGCATCATAAAAACCCTAACTCCTGGACTTTGAGTTTCTTGTTTAACCTAACGGTTGGTTTCTAAGCAGACAGGGGAAGGAGAAAGAAACAATTTAAAACCTGACTGACTAAACCCACCAGTAAATTTCTAGACATCTTTAAACAACATACACAAAAACAGGTCTTTTATCCAAAGAAAATGTTCTAAAAATTTTTTCCTTCCAAATAGTTATGAAAAATCAGTGGTAGAGTAGGCATCGGGACACTGCAAACCACTCAAAACTTACAGTACTTACAGGTGTCAATGTCCTGTTTCTCAAATCAGGCCTTTGGCCCCCTGGATTTGCTCTATTCTAAATGTATAAGATCTAAGATAATTAATTGTAATATGCTGTATCTTATTTTCATGTTCATTCCTTTCTAATTGAATACTCTTTTTCACTAAAATTTGACCATTTTAACACTTCAGAAAATGTTAACCAAATTTTACTGCTTACGCTTCAGGGACAGAAGCATTTTCATATAGGTAAAATTCTATTCCAGCATCATTCTGCTGACTTTGCCTCTTTTGAGGAGACATGTATTCCTCTCCTTGGCTTCTCCACAGAAGGATGTAGAGTCAGAAGCATGAGTGTTGAGAGTAAACTATTGGTTTTCCTCTCAACCATCACCAGCTGTATGATGAAGAATGTATATACCAACATCTGCATGAGTTTGAAAAAGGACATGAATGAATCCTTAATTCATAAGTTGTTCAAGAGTAGAGACATATGAGAGTAAAGCAAGCATCCAACAAATTATAACCATCAATAAGGGACAAAATACCAGCCCATCATCAGTAGTAATGCACTGAAAACAGGTGTCTAAGTAGTTGTTGTGGTAGCTGAGTTACTGAACATCCAAAGAGATTCTGAATGCAAACATTTTTTAACTATGGAAAACCTATACTAGATAACGTGGCATCATGATCTCTTTTCATTCACAATTTAGAATCTTAAAAACAGATGATTTAAAAGATAAGTGTATGCTTAAGACATCTCTTAAAATATATCCTTCCTCATTAATCAAGATATACAAAATTCACTCAGTAGAATAATTGACTTACACATATCTTCTAATATTCTGATTTTTTGATAGTCATGCTAAAGAATTAAACTTATGCAGATCCCATCATTAAAAGGAAGAAACAGTGAGTCACATTGACATCATTGTCTCCAAAGGGAGTGGAAAATCCAGGAAAAATATGACATGTTCAAACCCAAAAGAGGAAAGCATAGATGATAGTAATTGCAACTATGAAAATCCTGCTGACAGGGCAAGTGTAGGATGAGATCTGGAAGCATGAGAGAGACAGGAGGACAGAGGCTTTCTTAGGATGAGGTTAGGACAAACAGGGAGTACAGCCATGTTCATCTCTTTCTTGATGCTTTGCTTGTCTCCCGAATTTCACTTTCTGCATCTATAATATCTCCGTTCCTGTGAGGCTTGATTGGTGTGATACTGAACTGGCATAGTGCCTGACACAAAGTTGCTGTCATTTAAAAATATTGTTTTCCAAATTATGCACCTGTGTGAAAAAAATGCATTATTTTCAGCAACAAACTTTTACTGGTTTATAAGACATTGTATTTTCAAGGGCAGTATATGCATTAATTTTCCTATTGCAATAAGATAAAGGCAACTAAAGGGAAGAAGCTTTATTTGAGTTTACAGTTTGAGGATACACTCTATCATAGTGGGGAAGACATGGAAGCAGGGACCTGAGGCAGTTTAGTACATCACATCCACTCCAAGAGGCAGAGAATAATGAATGCTAGTAGTCAACAAGCTGTCTTCTTTTTATGCAGTCTGGATCCTCAGCCAATGGAAAGATACACATACATAAGAGGTTGGATCTTTCCACTTCAATTCATCTAATGTAGATAATTCCTCAAAGCCATACCTAGAGGCTTATATATTGTGGTGATTCTAGATCCTGTCTATTTAACAATATTAACAATCACAGGTAGCAGAAAGTCGTTGAAGTTTTTTAAACTTCATGAACATATAGCATGAAATCTGTCTGCCTTACTTGCAAATTTCAAGTATATTCTATGATATTATTGACTCGGCATAATATTATGTACCAAATCACTAAAATGTATTCATCTTCCATGAAGTCTGAATAACTGCTTCATCTGCTTCCTCATGTTGACTATTTCAGATGCCTCATATAAGTGGGATCTTGAAGTGTTTGTCCTTCTAGGACTGGATTTTTCACTCATAAAATGTCATGTTGGTTTTCCATATCATAAAATACAAAAAAATTTGCCATTTTTCTAAGGTTGAAGACTATTCCATTATATATGTGCATGTGAATGTGTGTGTGTGAGTGTGTGTGTATATCTATGTATTATATATATTCTTCTTTCATTCATCCATCTGTGGGCATTTAATTTCTATCCATTTGCTATTATAAGGTACTTCAATTTTTAGTCTCATTTTCTACTTAATGGTCTTTTACAATGACAATCTTTCCATTTTAAATACTTACATTCCACATTCTGGCAAGAGGATATAATAAATGTCAAGAGCTGTAAACTATACTCTATGAATCAGCCAAGTATGTGTGATTATAAAGAATTAGTTTGCCAAAAGTTAACAGCTCCAAGAAATAAAAATACTCTATGCTAAGAAATGACAAGCAAATTTTAATGCTTTAAACATTTCATTTAAATATAATTGTTATGACTTCAGTCAGATTGTTACTTTTAGGAATATCTCCCTTATCTAACAAATTTGTTATACAGTTCGATACACTCTATGTTCTAAAAAAGGCCTTCTATAAGTTTATGTATAGAGAAACCACACCATGAGGTATGCCGTGTTGTGAACAGACATGATGTTGCTAAAAATATCATCAGAAAAAAATGTAAGCCAGATACATAGAAAAGACACTAAACAGCTACACCCTGGTTCTGCAGCTTTTGTGAGTGCTGTGCCCTTCTGTTTCTGAAGGTTAAACTTAGCCCTTCCTCTGTAGAGCAACAGAATCAATCACCTGTCAAAACCATCCTTCCACAGCTGCTGCTGTACAGACTTGAAGGAGCGTTTATCTGACTGCTGTGTAAAAGGAGAAAACTCATTTCTTTGCTCCACCAATATGTAGGGACTAGGGAAGGCACGTATATGCATAAATGTCAGCCTCCTGAGATGGTAAAAACGGTACAGAACTGTAGAATCTTTCTGAACCCCCGCCAGCCCAATCATTGAAGGGTCCATTATCCTCTACCAACCGATATCCTATAATGTTACACTTTTAGTTGATCAGGTTTTTGTTATCTTCAGTTGGCACATCTATATGTGTGTACATGTGCATGCATGTATGTGTATGTGGAAATAATTGAACATTACAGTCTATTGACAGAACAATATGAATTTAGAAATCACATAGGCTTCCCCCAAACTGTATATCATGATAGATGGGCAATGAACCCCTTCCTATATACACGTAACAGAGAGCTTCATTAGATTATGTCAGTGCTTGGGTAATTCTGAGATCTAATTATTACAAGTATTTCCTACACTGATTAATAATCTGCCTTCTTTAAAGTCTACTTATTCATCCCGTGGGGCAAAAAGACATGACATTTTCTTCTCCCACTGCATGAAAATTTCACAGTATTGCTTCCCTCCCTGCTAGTGGCTTTGTTCAAAGCATTCCTATGCCTTATAAATATTTTCATCTTCAATCCATGATCCTAGTTTCTGACAACCACAGGACCACAGAGGTCAAGGGAAACTGTAAAACTTACCTTCATCTTACTGCAGATCCACAGCCAGTGAGTTCTCCATCCTCTTCTTTCCTCTCATTGCTACTCTTACATCTCATCTGTGGCAGCATTCCTAGACTATAACAGCTTTCCAGATGTAAAATCATACCACGGAGTACAGTTGAAATATTTGCTTCCCTCGTTCAGATTTCTGTAAGAATGATCAAATCTACATATGTCAAACACATATGGCCCAAGTCTTGCTCTTTGGTGGTCACTATGTAGCTGTGACAACCTCTCATTGAAAGGGTTTTAATCTTTTCTAAAGTACTAAAATGCTCTTTAATTTTATCTGACCAATAAACGTGGCTAAAGCCGAGATGTCCACAGTGTTCCTCCCAGTGAATCAGTACAACTTTTCTGCTTGCAGACTTTGAGCACAGCATACAAATGCTGAAAAAGTTTGAGTGATTTTTAAGACAGTCTTTGTCAATTTTTCTTTAATTCTTTTTTATTTGATGTTGCATACATGAATATAGCGAATTTAAAATATTTTCAACCCTCAGTCTCAAATCTGAATGGGCTTTAATTTTGGGACTGTAATCAATCAATGTCATATCACTGAAACACAAGCATATTAAGAGGAACCGCAAAATGACTTGTCACTACTCTCTCTTAATCTCTCAGTATCAAATGTTAGTTACTTATTTCTCCACTTTAATTTCTTCCCAGTCATCCATCTTTAAGTTACCCATAGACTTACATGGTACGCTCTGGCTCTTTGCATTTGGGTACTTCACAACTCTATAACTTGCATTTAAGATCACAGAAGTTGAGGGAGACCGAGCCCAAATGACCAATTTAATTTGGGTCTTCTTCCTCCTATACAGTCAACTATAATCAGACACTAAGCATCTCTTCAAAGCCCACAGAAAAGTCTATCAGAAAGAAAAGCAGAGAATCACAGAATGGTCTGAAGATAGGAAGAAAGTCTGATTTTTCTACAAACTCACTCTAGATATTCAAATATATTATGTCACATCTATTGAAAAACAGGGAACAAAACCTGCCAGCTTCCTATTTTTTCATTCAATACTTATCCCTTATGTCCTTTGACAAATAGGTCCAGAAATTCACATGCTAGACCATAGTACCCCATCATGTTTAGTCAAGTCTGAGCTCAGAAAGAAAGTATGCCTCTGTATATATGTTTTTCTGTGTTTATATTGAGTTTACTTCTGGAATAGTCAAAATCTTTTCAAAGAAATTATCAGGAGCCAGAGTCAGGAGGATTTCAAATTTAAGACCAGCCTGGGTTACCTGCTGATTAATACCCAACTCAACTAACACATTCTGGATGCCTTCCTGCTCTAGGCAGGCACTTGGGTTAGCATTGCTTACATCTATCACAGATTTTTCCACCAGTTTCCTGTTCCTCAGTGCCTCAGAGAACCTCAACTTTGCTGTTCTTATCTTATGTCCTTGAGTTCTCCTTAATTTTCTGTGCTGAACTCACTTGGACCAAGAAGCTCAGTATATTATAAATAACCAGTATCTCCATGCTGATGTATTTAGTAGGTTAAGGTTTAAGCACTCCTTTCCATTTTGAAGTAAACCTGAGTTTCTAACTTCTACCTCACTAATTACAGAAAATAAATAGCTATTAGGTTCATAGAAAGTTAGTTACTTTAGAATCATATCCAAGCATGTCAACTTTACATGTTTTGAAAACAAAGAGGCACAAAACTATCAGATGACTCTTGAGTAGTCACCTGTCACTAAATATAGTAGGTAGAACTAATTTGATCTTGTTTGTAGTTAATTTTTCCTATTGCAAGTAATCCAGAGTGGAAAAATCCCTTCCTTTAAAATTAGAAAGATTTTGACTTTTGTGGAACTGATTTACTCATATCTTTCAAGTAGAAGCATCAAAAGCTAAGGCATGTTTTGACTATAAGAATCATAGTCAAATCCCTTCCATCTTTCTTTTCTCACCAATTTTTGTTTCTCTCCACATATTTGCCTCTGGGGAAATATGTTAAAATGTGTCTCTCTATATTCTCTCTCTCTCTCTCTCTCTCTCTCTCTCTCTCTCTCTCTCTCTCTCTCTCTCTCTCTCTCTCTCTCTCTGTAGGGACCATTTCATTACCATAGAGATGAAGATCATATGAAAGGATTTCAAGTACATAGTTTAAGATGTAATTGAGATCATTTCATGAAAGCATCTCAAAGCTGTCTGTGGGTAACCAAGTGTTGAATTTTGTACTTTTAGTTTCAGAAATCACAGTGTGATGTGACTCATTGACAGGTATATGTTTCAAGTGCATTTCATGTCACACACACACACATTCATGTTTGTGTATAGACAGAGACACCTTGAAAGAATCAAGTATGAGTATTATATTATATAAGGCAGTGAAAGAAATTCAAAAGTTGAAATAGTTCTGTTTTCTGCAGTCATTCTCTTAGGAAGAGTAAACTAATGAAGGACATTCACTGACACTGTACAAAACACTAAGCTGTACAAAACATTAAGGAGCACATTGCCCATGACTATGATGATTATAGTCAAAACATGCTTTAGCTTTGATGCTTCTACTTGAAAGATATGAGTAAATCAGTTCCACAAAAGTCAAAATCTTTCTAATTTTAAAGAAATATATATCACTTGAGTAGATACCTCAAATCCCTTTTTGGGATTTACTTCTAATAAAACCTATATTTATTATAAACATTTTGCTAATATTTAAAAAGAAGGCATTACTACTAAATTTTTTTGAGTTGAGGTAACTTTCTATCAGTTGAATCTAGACATTTTGAAACCATAAACAATAAAAAGTATCTCACTTAAAATAATATTCTTTAACTATAATCATAAAGTTTATTAAGTAAAACTGGGCCAAGGAAATACATCTTCTCTTCATTGGTTGAATTTTTCATAGCCTTTTTTACACTAGAAATGTACTTTAGAGGGTCTCTGAATGCCCAGATTCCATACACAACTGAGTGTATTTTCCCATAAGAAGAACCACAATTTTCAGAAGATTTCCAATATGATCCAGGGAGACCTTTCAATATGGTAAACTTTTAAGTGCTTAATTAAAAGCAAGGAAAAAAAATTATAGCTTTTATGAGGCCAACAGCCTACATGACATCAACTATTATGAAAATTAGGGTGGGCCAAGAACAACAACTGGTGCCACTTAGGTCCTTATTCGGCAGTTTTTAGAAGTTTATAAGGCTCTACTTATTCCTCCCTCTTTGTACTACAATCACATCGTATTTTTAGCCATCTTTTAACTGGCAACACCTTACACATTCCTAAAGTGAAAAGAAAGGAAGAAGAGCAAAAGGTCTGCTTGATGGGGAGGAAAATGATTCAGTTTCAGACATTTGTTCATTTTGATGCTTATTGTGACACAATCAATGGTATAGCAGATGACAACCTTGTAATCCTCTCTCCTTCTGCACACAGTCCCTCCATCGAGCTCAGCCTCTTGGTTCTATTTCTCTTTCAGTTTCTTTCTCCTTCACCTGAGATTTAATACCCATGGGAGTTCTCACTAACGAACGTCTGTTCTAACCTTTATCATGAATGGCCTTTCCTCTCACTCATGTCGCTTCTGGCATTGGTAGCTTATTTAAAATTTTATTTTAGTTTTTGTAGTGAAATGAAAAAACAGATTCACTGAGTGGGAAGTGACAAAAAAAAAAGCCTTGTCTTTTTTGATCAATGCTTAAATCTATGAGTCAGGAAAAAATTAGGCAAATGGCTTTATATTTGAGGGATATTTTGGCAGAGAGGAAATACTAGGAAGAGCTAAGCTGTAAGATTTCTCTTGTGGGAGTCAAACTATTTCTGCCAACCAACAGACAACTTGATATCATTTTGCTATCACCAGAACAAAAACTAAAACTTCTGAGGAAGAAATTCCACCATGCCAATGTGTTCTCATCCCTACCCAAACTTGCATCACAGTGTTGTGTGAAAACTGATCTTTTCTTTTTTTTCTTTCTTTTTCTTTTTATTTTGAAAGCATACTAACTGGATTCATTTTCTTCTGCATTCATGCTTCCTTATACTGTGTGGTTGGCACCTAATCCATCTGAATGTATTTTCCTAAAGTGCTTGCAAATAAAATGGATGCGTTGCCACATTGGAAAAGAGAAAGAGAGAAAGCCGTTCTTGTTAATTGGATAATTTATATCTCTTATTATTTTTTCCTCAAACTCAGCTTGGAAGTCAGCACTTAACTGCCAATGTGTTGGAGGCAAACTCTTCACAGACATGCAGACAGCCCACAGCAGAAGCCTCTTCTTCACGCTCTTCTCCCAGGATTCCTTTCTACCAGCCTGCTTTCCCACCAGGCAGTGACTGCAGCCCAGCATCTCTACCACATGATCTAGGGTCTTCCTGCCTGAGCACACCCCAGGGCCCCTCAGGTCATTCATATAAACATCCTCTCCTAGCTCCTGACAGCTCTATGCAGAGCCATGTCACGGGCTCTCTCAGGGCAGAGTCGTCCCTGGGTGAGCCCTCCTCCCGCTCTGAGAGCGAGTCCTCCACAGCCATTCTGGCTGAGCTGCAGCTGGGTAACTCTGACATCACTGACTGCTCTGGGACACCTTCCCCCACCTGGGGTCAGAGATCTGCTGTGACAGATGGTTCCACCCTACCCACCCCTGCTGCCACTCATGTAATTATTCTTCCATCTTTTGCTTCCACCATTTAAAAAAAAAAAAAAAAAGGACTGCTATTTGTTTGCCATCTGGTTTTGCTGCCGAACAATTTTTATTTGCATAGTTGTTGATTAGTAAACCAACTTGATACCATCTGTCAGGGAAATCCATTACAGTCATCTTAATGAAGCCCGATTCATGCTAAAAATTTTACTGATATTCTCTTCCTTCATATTGAGTTGTGTATGGTCGTTCTAAAATGGTCCACTTAGAGTTAACTTTATTTCTTTGGCTAATAAGTTGTGTAGTGATTTACCATAATTAGCTAAGAAATATAAACAAGTAGACATCATAATATTGCTATGTTCAGATTATATAAAGAGTCCATGATGCTTCAAAAATTGTAACCTTGTATTAATTTATGTTCCTTGCATGATGTTTTCCTCTAAGACACATATCAACGCATCCCATGCAAACAGTTTGTATAGCCTTCTTTCTCCCAAGAGTGATTCTGACTATACAATACTAATTCTTACTCTTCTTTCAGTAACAGCCACCTCTGATGACATCATCTGTCACGTAGGAGTGACTGATGTGAAGAGTATTAAATCCATATTGCAATGATTTAGTCTGTGAGTTTTTTGGAATTATTTTTCATTTTGGAAATTTATGGATATTTTTATTACCTTATATGCTGGTAGTTTGCTTTTCATCTATGCAATATATACATGTTTTTCACATGTGATATTATTGGAATATTCCTGTTCTTCCATCAATCACGAATAAATGGTTAGTGAATGACAAAAATGATTCAGACATTTTTGATGAATATTCTCAACCACTTACAGCTAAAATTAATTCCATTAAAATACACATAACTTTAGGGAAAAATAAATGGTGGCTCTTTTTTCTAAAACTGGCATCATAAGAAACTCCCAAATGGCTCTGTCATAGAAAAAGCTTGTTTGTGCTATTCAGTTTCCGTGCTCTGTAAAGGTGATAAGTCTTTAAGTTCTACACATAGAGAAATTATATAACAAGTCACAGTTTTAAATGCTGCAATTACAGAAAATAGGCAATACCTGCTTTTAGTTTTGTTTTTGGATGATATAAATGGATATTCGGATGTAGGTATAAAACATTTTCTGCAAATAACCCTGCCAAACCTCTGACCCTTGTCACGAGTGATCAGGGTCACTTAACACTGGTTCCAAGTGCTCAGCTTCCTACTGTGTTTTAAGTGCTTCTTGACCTTTCAGTAACTTTAAGGAATCTTACCAGAGCCTCTAATTTAAAAAATGAAGCAATAAGAACATATGAATTTATTCACTAGCCTTTTATGTTTCTAAGAATGTTTCAGATTCTCAGCTGTGTGTATGATCTTGAACATACCATCAGAGGTGCCTGGAACTGAAATTCTTCCCAGCTAATAGCATATTACACAAGAATTCTCCATAATTTATCTGTCAGTTTCTATCCTAATTTCTAACTCCCTGTTCTGATAAATCAATTTCTAAAATACTAATAGTGTTACTTAGTAAAAGTCTGATTGGTTTAGCATGATAAAAGAGTAAATCTACTTTTGATGCTTATTTTGAATCCCTAATTGGTACTATTGAAACCTACAGTTAGTGACATACAGGTTGGGTATCCCTAATCCAATATCCAAATTCTAAAATACTTCAAAATTTTAAATGTTTTGATCACTGAAATAATGCCGCAAGTTGGGAATTCCAAATCCAACCTCATGTGACAGGTGCAGCCAAAAAAAAAAAAAAAGAACACTGAAGAACATTTTTAAAAAGTTCGTGGATCTCCATTCATTCCATATTTATAAAGCATATACTAAACGTAAAGCAATTTCATGTTTAGCCACCCTCAATATATGTCATATATTACAAATATCCAAAATCCAAAGATATATTGAATCTGGAAATATTTCTGGTCCTAAGCATTTAGGATAAGGGATATTCAGCCTGTAATAATCTGATGGTTTTAGTGAAAATTATTCTCCTATCTTTGACATTCATTCTTTTACCACACTATAATAACTTTAAGTATATACGTTACAAAAATCCACCAGAGTTGATGTGGACAAGGAGGCACAAATATTTGCAAATTGTTCACTAGAGGTGCACAAAGTTCTGAAGTATTTCATCAATTCTGTGCCTCACATTTGTTTGAATATGCAGTTCTCTGCAGGCAGAAGTTCTTCCACGTATGGCTGGATATAAGAGCTATTCTTCTAACAATCTAAAAAAGTATTTAATAAGTATAGTCTGTATATTGAAATGTTTATTGATTTTAGGACACATATGGTACGACTATAAAGTAAATTAGATTTAGTCTAGGTCATTTGAAAGTGAGTCTATCTTAAAGTGAAATCATAGAAATATGGAATCACTTGTGTGCTTGTATGCTCTAATTATTTTCATGCCTGGATAGTAAAAGTTTATTTTAAGTAGAAAAAGCTCACAATTTATGAGTCATATATTGGGGTGTGTGTGTGTGTGTGTGTGTGTGTGTGTGTGTGTGTGTGTGTGTATTCACCTGTAATGGAATTTTAACTAAATGTTCTTCCTAATGTCTTGTCTCATTTGCATGCATTATGTAATCTTCATAATACTCAACATTGTCCTGTGCAAAGTCTTTCCTGCTCTCCACTGCTGTGAACTAAGCTGATCCAATTAAATTAGAATATATACATACTGAATATCTACTATCTCATTAGCACCAGGCTGCAGGATACTAAAAAAAAACACAAAGGAGCATATATTTGCTTGAGATACTAATAGAATAGAAAATATTCATATCTAAAGCATTTAATTCAATCTATTAAGACATCAGAGCGGTGAGATTGAATTAGGGAGCCTGTGTTTTAACATGTCTTTGTGATGATTCCTCAGACACATAACTACTGGAACAGTCACTTGTGACAAATAAGTTCAAACACACATGTTCCTTAGTCACTTCACCTTGGAAACACTGATTTGTTAGAGGATATCTCTGGCTAACTAAGTGTATGAAGCCAACCTTTCACTGTTGTCCAAGAACGTTCATTTCAAACCCTGCAGACAGAACAGCGTGAGAGCATGCAGACTGTTTAAGCCATGACTGTGAGAGCACATTTGCCCTCCATATTTACTTGGCAATGACTCATGTTGATAGCATTGGGCACCTCTGTTGGTAGCACAGTGTGCCTGTGAGATGAATGTTCCCGCTTTTCAGAACTATCTCCTGGTGCTCTCCGATATCTAAGAAAGAGATGTTCAGAAATAAAGAAAGGAAATGAGAAGATGCAAGGGGAAAAACAGCTGCCCCTCTGACATCAGGCTTCAAAATAAATTAAAACTGGGCAGTCGATTGCCGTCAGGTGATTGGAAATCTCGTATTGTCGGCTGAAAGAGTAATGTTTGCAGAGAACCACGTGATATAATAGGATCCTTTCACTTTTCTCAGAGCCAGATAACAGTGAATGGCAGCTCGGGCGGTGCTGTGAGTCCATTGAGTTACTATCAAAGGCCATTTTCCCCTTCAGCTTACTCTCTCCCTGCCTCGCTCAACTCAAGTATCATCATGCAGCATGGCAGATCCCTCGGTAAGTACTGTGATCAGCCCAGTTTCCTTGATGACTTAATCTGACAGCTGTAAACCACATGAGAACGATACTTAGCATCAAAGCTAGGCAGGAGAGATCACCACTCCAAGATGTTATGACCCTAAATTAGGGAGGGATTGGAGGAGAGGGTTCTCATTGGAAGATTAGGCTCCTGGCCGTATGGATGGCTGCATCTACAGCTGAGCCTGCTGAAGGCTTGAACCATGGGGTGGAAAGAAAGGGAAGACGTCTAATTAAACAGAGCAGTTCGGGTGGTGCTGCAGTGTTTTCCTACGTGGAAAGGGCTTTGTGGAAGGGCTTGCATTCCTTAGGTGAATTTATAGGAAAGAATTATTTTAACAACGAAAATAGTATAAGGAAAGGACAGGCTGTCCCACGACAAAGTAAAGCTGTGAAGTCACAGGTCAACTGATATTTAAACTGAAGTTCAAAAGTCATCACTCAGGGTTGAGGTAGTGGAAAATCAAATGAAAGAGACTTGAGGGCGCCCTCCAATGATGACTCTACATTTTATACAAAGATGGTCCTTCTCCCTTTGTGGATGAAGAAAGATGAAAATATGGGCCACTCCTAGGAAAATAATGAATGTATGAAAGTTCATGTGAAAAATTTATGCTTAGGATTTTGTAGGTGTCACAAATTCTTCAGAGTTGCCTAGAAAAAGTGTGGTGTAAAGTTTCATGGTTTGAAATATTAACAAAGTTTTAGAATAATTCAACAAATGTCTTAGTTTTTTTTAAATCAATTTATAGTAAAACCCCAGAATGGAAGAAAGATGAAAGAAAAGACAAAAGGAAGGAGGAAAGGGAGAGATGGAGGGAGGGAAGGAGGGAAAGAGGGAGGGAAGGAGGAAGGGAAGGAAGGAGAGAGGAAAGAAAGAGACAGAGAGAGAGAGAGAAAGAAAGAAAGAAAGAAAGAAAGAAAGAAAGAAAGAAAGAGAAAGAGAAAGAAAGAGAGAGAGGGAAAGAGAAAAAAGGGAAAGAGAGAAAGAGAAAGAAAGGGAAAGAGAGAGAGAGAAAGAAAGGGAAAGAGAGAGAGAAAAAGAGAAAGAAAGGCAAAGAGAGAGAGAGAAAGTAAGAGAAAGAGAAAGAAAGAAAAAACAAAAACATACCAAATTGAAGCATGAATTCAGACTGATGTTGAGAAACTAGAGCACTCTGAATAACAGAAGACAGAATGGAAAAGGACTAATAGAGAGCAAGCACATGTATACTCATCTCTCCCAAAAGGAGAGGATGCATTCTGTGGGCAGTACAAATCAGCAAAAGAGCCCTTCCCAGCACTGATTCTGTTTAGAAAGAATACGATGACCCTAGTCTACTAAAGAACACTTCATAGCAATTTCTAACACACTTCTGGCAGAATTTGGCATCTATGGTCAACAAAATTTCTGCAAGACTTTAAATACAGGCATGGGACTCATTAAAGAAAAGTCTAAATATACTTGTCCCTTCTCTAATGCTGCTCCTGGGACCTATCAGTGAATCTTATAATGATCTCCTTTTACACTATAAGAAAGTAGAGCTTACTTGTGCCAATTTTTTTTCTTTTAACAAGCAGTCCACAGTTTGGCTATTATAGCAGGAGTCATTACAACTAGAATTTTGTGATGGAATTATAAGGATCACATTAAAAATGAAATGATGAAATGTGGGGGGGGTATATATTTTCTCAAATAATGATTACCAAATTGTGACTCTTTGTCTTAGTGAATGCAGTTTTCTTCCACCCTACCAAACAAAAAAATATAAACAGCTAAATATATACAAGCTTTGATTTTAGACCATTATTAATAAGAAGATTTTATCCATAAATTATATGTGGAAAGAAATTCCCTGTGCAAATACTGAATGGATTCCAATAGACCAAGACATCAATAGGGATAGAATTTACAAGTCTATTCTGTCCTAGGTAAATTCACATTTCATTGAAGACTAAAATATATAAGATGATAAGATAAAAAAACAAAGATAAAAAGTTAAAGTGCCATTCTTAGCCTCATCCATTCTTTTAAAAATTCATTAAATACTTTTTTGTTGCAATTTGTTGAATGGAAAAAAAATGAAAATAATTACTATGATAGTTTAATAGATATCACCTTATCCAGACAGACCTTAACCATAAATACCCTTACAGAGATGAGTCTAGTATTTTACAATGTTTACTTATTAATCTTTATACAAATTTTTATGAAAATAATTTATATATCTTATCTTGAAACAGGAAAACTTTTAGTTTCTTTGTAAAAGGACTTTCTAAGTGAAGACCTGCTAAATCATAATATAAATAGATGACACAAAGTGCTGTTCTTGGTCACCAAAAGCTTTGAAACTCCCAAATGATATGGAATCTTATTTCTATGTACTACAGGAATAGTAATAATCTTTTTCACACTACATTTTAAACTCAGAATAAATGGAATATAAAGTATACATATATTCTCTTCATTATTTCTGAAAATATACTGAAAGTAAAGCTAAGAAGAAAATAAAAATCTGAAAACTGTTTCTAATTTAATATTTAGAGCAACCCTTAGTCATAAAGAATTAAAAAAAAACATTTAAAAGCAAAACCACAGATGCTAAATACATTACAATAACTAGGAATCACTGAAAAACACACACCTGGACTGGAGAGATGGCTCAGGGGTTAAGACTGTCTTGCAAGCAGAAGGTCCTGAGTTCAGATCCCAGAACCTATGTAAAAACACCAGGCCTGCACTTCCAGCCCTGGTGGGCAGAGCCTGGGAAATCCTAGAGAGAAGCAAGAAGGAGATAGACGCAATCCAGGATGATTCCCAAAGTCACCCTTCGTCCTCTACAGGGACACACGTACACACACACACACACACACACACACACACACACATAAAAGTTTTATATTTATAAAAATAAAAGTACACACATCCAAATACCATCACATCCAAGTATGTTTGGATGTAAACGTTTTCCATTGACCATTATTTTCATTTTTATGAAAGTGCCATCCTTGGATCAATAATTTAAATATTATTATCTAAAGATGCATGTTATTTCTTTTGCATAGTGGTAGTCAGCATTATCACGAGAACCATATTTGTGTAAATTGTGACCTGAGTGAAATTAACTTGCTACTACCTCTATTTTCTCATTCATAAAGTTGGTTATAAATTATAAATTCACCCTCTGGAACTTACCCTCTATGATTTCTGGAAGGGAAAGGCTATGTGATACATATAGTGCTCTATTACCCCACGTTACTTCCACACAGTCTTTGGGCATATGATATTCCTACTTCTCCCCTTACTTTTTGTACGGTGAGGTCTTTACTCTTTCATGCATATCTACACTCTATCCACGACTCACAGGGTGACTCAGACACAGGGTATATAGTTCAAAGGCACTTTTGTGGAAACACAGATTGTCCCAGTGGGCATCAACGTGCAATTCATTCCCGAACCTGTGCATCCCAAGCATTCTCGTCCTGTATCCTCCGCACAGATTCTGCAGATACATATTCCCAGCATGCGCAGTCTCTGGATGGCACCATGGGCAGCTCCATTCCGCTGTACCGGTCCTCGGAAGAGGAGAAGAGAGTGACTGTCATCAAAGCCCCGCATTACCCAGGGATCGGGCCTGTAGATGAATCTGGAATCCCCACAGCCATTCGAACGGTAAGCCAAGCCCGCATACAAATCTCAAGGGTCTCTGCAGGGACTCCACAAAGACTGGATTGTGCGTGGTTTTGAACGTTTCTGGGGTCTTGTATATACGGAGAATTGTCCTCAGAGCCATCTGAGCTCTTGTGGGTATCACACTGTGGAGCAGAGAAAGAGAACTGTCCAAGAAGAGAATTAATTACACAATCTTGTTTTTTTTCGTTTGAATTCAAAATCATGACAATTGTGATTTTTGTTGACTAGTAATAACACTTCACTTTTAGCCTTTTATCCAGAAGAAGTTCAGAGAAAAAAGAGGAGAGGGGAAAGTGAATTTATTCCCAGTGCTGAATTCCCACATGCATTGTAAAAAAAAAAAAAAAAAAAAAAAAAAAAGTGACTTGTTTCTTGAAATGGATGTGTGTTAACACCAGAGATGGGAGCTGTGAATTGAGATCCGGGAGGTGAGATAATTGGAGTGAAGGGAGTTAATGTCATGGGAAGTAAAACTATCCGAAGAAAAGGAACATTTTAGTGTCCCTCTTAGCTGGGCCTGCTGAGCGATCTCCCCAGGGATGATAAATGAAAGTGTCGAGATTTTTTTTTAGTCTTTAAACTCTGCCAAAGCATTGCTCAGTGTGTCGGGGCAGCCCCTTCTGGCAAAGCTCAGCGAAGAGCAGACTTGGGAAGGCAGCTGTGAGCTGACCACATCCATAAGGCAGAGCGGATCCTAGTAGCAGAGAAGAAGACTGGAAGCCGGGATGCGGGCCACGGCATCTTTGCAGGTGAAACTCGGGGGAGGTGGGAATAGCTGCTGCAGCTGCCAGTGCTTGGCCAGGGTTACCTCAGAAAGGGTTGAGGTCTTTGCCAAGAGCGGCTTTCCTGGAGGGCGATCCCTCCTGGTAGCCAGAGACAGAAAACAGACAGAAACAGAAAGGGAACCTTATCTGGACAGAAGCACTGGTAAGACTGGAAGTATTTTCAAGGAATGAAAGCTAAACTGTGAGGTTTTCCTTCTCTCAAGTTTGTATTTATTAAGTGAAGATCACATGTTTTATATACAAAGAGAAGAGTGAAAAGTGGTTATTCTAAACACCAAAAAAAAGGAAACCAAGGTTGCATGTGTTGGGAATTTAGATTCGTTAGACTGTGAGACTGTGGAATGTGACAAATCCCAGCATCCTAAAAATCTGTGTTAGAACTGATGATTGTCATATTTCAGTGACATTAAAGGTTCAAAGACTATGACTAATATGTTCATTTTTCTGCTGGTGGTGCTTTGACATTATGTTACCTTTTAAGATTTCTGACTCAAAAAAAAAAGGCTAAATTGGACTCCCCTCCCCCCCCCCACCCCGTAATATAGAGATATCCAGTCAGAAAGAGATGTTGTCATGGATTTTCCTACTTGAGGCATAGGGTCTAAACAATCTTAGAAATCTTTGCTTCCTGTGCAGTTACATATTTAGTTGGAAAAGATTTAACCTGAAACTTCTGGGTGTATTTTTAAGTTAAGTACCAATACATAAAACAGGAATGTTAATGTAATCCATCCTTTTTTAATCTACATTTTTTTTTCCTTTCCTGGCGAGTCTTTCTTTGTTTTTCAAAATAAGAACTCAAGATGTTCGAGATTAGTTAATAAAACTCAGGTAATATTAGGATTTTTTATGTCATTCATCTGTGTGAGCGACCACATACACTAAACATGCAACATGCTAATTTCCCTTTTAGATGAGAGGATAAACTATAAACAACCCCAGAAGTGCCTTATAAGGAACCCTGGTTTATATTCAGCACTGTGCTCTTGCTCAGACTTTTAAAACTTTACAAAGGTTAGGTAGAGATGGTGTAAGTTCACATTTACTATTTTGCAAGCTTACAGAGCACATCGCCAAGTATAGTCGTGTTTATAGATGTTGAATCCGGCCAATTCTGGGTCCCAGCCAGCTAAGTATCTCCAAGGTTGTTTTCTTCCCTCATTCGTATAGAAAGTAGTGATTATCAAGCTCACAGTGCTTTATTTTTTTCTCAGTGGATACACCAAAGGTGTCTGAATACACCAGGCATCTCCTCACATGACTGGCATGTACCATGGCAACAGAATGTCATAAAGTAGTCAGAAACTACAGAAAAGAATTGGGAGTTCTTTTGATAAAGAGAGGCTGCCCTGCAGACTGACTGGCCCCTCTCCTGTGACCCCGGATGTCTATGTGAGCCTTTTACTGCCATTCTTAAAAACAGCAACAGAAATCCCCAGGGCTTTGCGTCCATGATTAAACCCAGCTCATTAAATGACGGGCAGGTTTCCTTTCTTCTAATTCAAATATAATATTCGTTCCAAACCTTTTAAAGCTAACAAGGTATGAAAAAGTGGAATAGTATTACTGTATGTTGATATGTAGAAAGTGTGAACATTTTTTAAAATCTCTGCATGTTAAATCACCGTGGAGCTCTCATACTTCATAAACTGTAGGAATATGAAAACTGAAGGCAATTCAGCCAAGGCTGTAGATTACAGTTGTGCAGAGAAGCCCTAGACATTTTGGGTCCATGTAAAATAATTTTTGAAGGACACATCCCAAAGTTAATTTCCTCAACTGTAAGTAGATTTCACCTTTCATTATCCCCACACTAAATGGACGCAGGAAGTTCCAAAATGGTATTGACTGAAGGAACTTGAAGCACTCGCAATACTTCTTTTAGAAAGGAACACTGAGTATGCATAGCCCTGTTTAGCCAGCTTCAGTCTCTCCTGCCAGCTGACTGGGCATTTCCTGGCATCTCATTGCTCACCATATAAAGCTAGCAAATGGCATAAGTGTGTGATCCTGCCTGATATAGGCCCTCCAGCAAGTGTAGACAACAATCCTGTCTGTCAAGATGCATTGCCATATAGAGTGATATCACTTGTGAGGCTTCCTTGTGCCCACTAGCTGCATTCAGGAATAGTTAGAAACCATTTTTGAAATAGTCATGCCTTACATGTTTTGTTATTGCTCTAATTCTGTGAAAGAAGTGAAACTTAAGAAAGATAATTCATCTTTTTGGAAAATAAGTGTTTCTTAAAGATAATTGTACAAATATTTTTCAGGTGCATGTGCAGATGTACAAGTTTGTGTGTGGGGAGGTGTGTCCCTAGAAGCCAATGTCAAGGATTTGTTTCAACTACTTTTGAGACAGGGTGTCTGGGTCTCATCTCACACTGTACCTGGAACTGACCGATTCAAGTAGACTAGCAGCAAACCCCAGGGATCATCCTGCCTCTACCTCGCCAGCACTGTACTATAGCACTTGCTTCCATGACCAGTTTTTTACTTACACATTAGGGATCCAAACTCGGATCCTCGTGTTTTTTCAGGAAGCATTTTGCCCACTGAGTGAAGTTCTGGTGTTTTGCTTGAACCAGCAAGGAAGAGACTCCTACTTCTTTGCTGGATTCCATTTCACCAGCTCCAACCTTTCAACTTTAAATTCAGTCAACAGTCCCCTTGCACTTCCATTGTAGAGAAAGCTTCAATGCAGATATAATTCACAACAGCATCAAGTAACTCTTAGTGTTTAATTAACATTTGTGGCAACTGACAGAACCACCTCTTTTACTCTCAGAGGTCAAAATAAACTTACACACAACACAGCACCTTGACTTTCCAGATGAAAAAATGAAACAACTACATAGATGAAAGAAAAGATAGGATATAAAATCTAAATCAATTCTCAGTCCCATAAGTACGAGAATATGTTTAGAGCAGAAATTACCAATGTTTTAAATTCAGAAAATTATCTTAGAAAATCTTAAATGTTTAACTGTCATAGGATGGTCAAACTTCTTGTCTGGCAAGCTCTGAAAAAGTGGGGATATAGAACTTGCAGAGGGCTAAAGAGATGGCTCAGAAATTAAAGCCTTTGCCTCACAAACAAAAGGACCTGAGTTTGAATCCCCAGATCCCTTATATAGAATGCCAGGCAGAAATGGCAACAGCCTCATATTCTGGCCTTAAAAGACAGAGACTGGGAATCTCTAGAGTAAACAATAAGTGGAAGAGCAATCCAGGATGATCCTGATATCTCCCTTGGGCCTCCACATGTGTACACACTCAATACATTATTATACACATGCTCACACACACATGAACACCCACCCACATGCAACACACACACATGCATGCATGCACACACATACATGGAACAAAAAAAATCTTGCCAAGTAAAATGATTCATTCTGATTATAAAGGTAGATCCCAACATTCACAGACAAATTATAATTTATAATTTGTAATTATTTATAATTATAATATTTTATAATTTATAATATATTATATATTATTATATAATAATAATTTATAATTATTATATCCAGTAAGCTGAGTTCACTCTTTACTCTATTTCATTCTACAGAATTTGAGTTTCCCAGCTGTTTGCTGTTTATTGAACACTTACTATTTTTTAGAACTGTCTAGATCCCTTAGTATACATTGTCTCATTGAATTTCCATCACAACAATGTGATATAGAGGAGAAACTGGGTCTCAAAAGGTTATATAACTTGCTCAAGAGCATATTTCTAGAAAGCATTCAATAGTAGCTAAAGGCACCCAGATCTGAATTTTGGTTCACAACTGAACATTAATTTCATCTTGCACCTAAATCCTTCTGTTTCCTCTCATATCCTTAAGGGTGGCTGGCATGTGCAAGGAAACTCCACCTACCAGAGAATGTAAAATTTGCCAAGGCAAAAGTTGGCTACACTCTGCTGAAAGAAATTTAGGAACAATATTTACACTCCCAGATTTGTTCAAAGACTTTACATTATCAATTACTTTCAGTATTTTAGTAAGGTAGACTGGCAAATGCTAATTTCCTCCCAATTGAAACTAATAGGAATTCCACCTGAGTCAAAAAGTATTCTCTAGTTAATTTAAAAAATGTTTCAACAGAACACTCAGTGAAAGTTTTCTTTTAAAGCATAATGATAAGGATTGTGATGATGGCTTGGTGGTTAAGTGCTTGCCATGCAAGCATGGAGACCTGAGTTCAAGCCCCAGTACCCAAGTAAAAAAATTGAGCATGATGATACACACCTGCAATCCCAGCACTGGGGAGGCAGAGACAGGAGGATTCCCGGAGCTTGCTGGCCAGTGCACCCTAGTTTAATCAGTGACACCCATGTCTCAGCGGAAGACCCTGCCTCAAAACACAAGGCAGACAGTTCTTGAAGCATGACAGCTGAGGTTGACTTGATTCCTTCATGTGCACAAACACACAGGGCGTGTGGCACATGGCTGTAATTCTAGCACTTGAGAGGCTGAGATAGGAAGATCATGAGTTCAAAGCCAGGTTGGGCTACATAAAATAATAATAATAATAATAATAATAATAATAATATACATAAAGTTGAGAAGCAATCCAGGATGATACCTAAAGTCAACCTCATTCCTCCACAGGGACACACAGTACCCCCCTCTCTCACTCACACACACACACACACACACACACACACACACACATACACACTCATGCAAAAAAATTAAAAAATAAGTAAAAATAGTGTACATAAAGTTAATAATAATTGTTATTATCATTATTATCAAAAAGCGGTTAAGCAAATTATTGCAGCAATACCTTTCATCAGTGACTTTCACTTAAATATATGTGGATCAACAGTCACTCTCCAGTACTGGCCACAACTGATTTGAATAAATGAAACTGTAGCATGGAATGTTCCAATCCAGCCTAAACTTGGATGGAGGGCAACCTTTACCAAATGCTCATGCAATGCTGAGATTGTAATCAAGTCATTGTAAAGAGGCAGAAAATTTTACCAACAAACAGAAACCTGCTGTCTAAAAGATCAAATGCGAACAATAAAAACATCACCCAGCCATGCAGACTTGAAAAGTCTTCTGAATCTTGGATATTCTCTTACAGACAGTTGACCGGCCGAAGGATTGGTACAAGACAATGTTTAAGCAGATTCACATGGTCCACAAGCCGGGTATGTATATTTCTCTGTTTTCTAATCACTTCCTTATGAGCTGAAGAATGGCTACTAATTTTTCCAATAAATTTTGTTGACATGAAAAATGTCAAGACCCTAAGAAGCTTCATTTCAGTGTTCCTCCTATTCTCCCTTTATCACTCTTAAGACCCAAATCTGTGCCTCTGCCTGAACCCCAACCTTCCCAGAAGTCTCCTAGGAGGTATCCTTAGGTCACTAGGTATATGCTCTCATCTCTCGCTGTCCCTGTCCACATCTACAATGGGGAACTGTTTGCTTCTGCAGACTGGCTGCTCCTCCTGTCCACCCCATCCTCTCCTTACCACGAGAGCGAGGGTATGTCTGCCTGAGCCTGCTCAGTGCAGTTGAACAACCAACAGATCAATATTTCAAGCACATACTGAAGGAAAGTCACGACCCAGGAGGCAAAGCTGCCTGGGGACCAGTTGTGCATGTGTGACTCAGATGGTATAATGTATGTGTTAGTGACAAGAAGGTCACACTGTATGGACCCAGAAGAAAGCAGGGTCGGCATATACAAAGTGGTATGATGAGCGAGGAAAAATGCATTGATTTGTTCTCTCGTTTCCAGACCTTCTGCTATCTTATGTCAGAATGGCAGAATCTGCATTACTGTATTTATGTTTCATTTTCTAGATGATGACACAGACATGTATAATACTCCTTATACATACAATGCAGGTAGGACGGTTTTCCTTGCTTGCAATGAAGGTTCACATTCCACCATGCCGGGAAGCGTTCCAGGCCTTTACCATCTGGCCACATGTTGTCACTTCCTGTAATTAAGAGAATGCTTGATTTCTTTCCTTGGAGCATGCCTAACAAAAGATTGATCTTTTCTCGTGGAAATGAAAGCTAATACTCTTCTATTTCATACATTCCCATTGTCAGTTTGCTCTTAGTTTCAGGAATTAACTAAAGTGTGAAAGAACAGACTGTGACCTGGGTTACAAAATAAAATAAAAATCTTTTTATCAGCCAAGTGATTACAATTGCATAAGATCTTTCAGATAAAGTTCCCAAAAAACAAGTCAAGCAAAGTGTTCCCTGACCTTGTCCAGGCCTTTGCTCCAAAACAGAGCCCTTCATTGAAAGATTATTTAAAAAAAAAAAATCTTTCTTGGCTAGACCACTTTTCTGACTCAGAGTTGCCAATGAGCATAATAGAATAGCTTCAACTCTGGGCATTCCCACTTGTATTTGAATGTGTTGGCTTCTTGTGAAGTGGTCTTCATGTTGGTATGAGAAATCCCTAAAGAATGTTTCCCTTCATCAATTTTTCCTAAATGTTGCATTGGGGAATTCCAAATAGCCCAGCTGTGTGACCAGAATTTTTGCTAGCCTCCAGTCAGCAGGCTGTGCCCACTGCCAAGGTCCTCTTTTCCCCATACCAGAAAACTCCATGACACTTACACACACACACACACACACACACACACACACACACACACACACACACACTAGCGCCCATACCTAATGAATAAGATCTACCAATTAGAGATTTGGGGACCAGTCTCTGAAAATGAACAGAGGTAAAATGAGCAAACTGTAGGCCTCCTGTGTTAAGCTCTTGATCCCCAAATTACAGGGGAAAATCCATTAAAATACTTATCTCCACCTTTAAGCCTAGACCTGGGTACATCAAATCCACCTCAAAAGCTGTAGTCAAAGTGTGGAATGGCTACAGCATGGCTAAAAGCATGTGTCCTGCAATGTCACTTTTCATGAGTCTTGATTATGAACCTATAGGCAAAGCTGATGATGTAGATGAGGCTGTGAGGCATTTGAAAGTTTTGTGTATTTTTGATATTGAACTTTGTGTCCCGTTAGCAATTAGGCAGTCTTAGTCCCCTATGAAGCCTTAAAAGTTTGAGCTTTCAGTATCAGGCAAGAGAGCAGCTTCCAACTTGTCTCCACTTTCTACTAACCCAGTGCTTTGCCTGCCGATCATGCCTGCTGTCTGCCACCCTCCTCTGTCCATCCAAGCCAATCATCCAAAGCCAACTCTTGTCCCTTCAGATCCATAATACTCTTTGTCCAGATCATCCACTTCTAATACTTGTTGGACTGATATGAACTATTTTCAACCACTTGTATCTCCTATTCCCAGATGTTTGTCTGCTTACTGAGGACTTATGGCATGCAGGTTTTTCAGTGTTTGCATGATGTCAACTAATATATCAATTGTCAAATGCATATCAATGTCTCCACATATTAGTAGATATTTGAAACCAGATTTAAATATTCATAATCTCAAACCTCATCTTTGGTGTTAGTTTATATGATGGAGGACAAAACTTCCTGAGTGCCTACAAGTTTATTTGACTAAGTAGTCTGTATTATCATGAATTATCATGAATGCTACAATAATTGATGGAAATTTACTGTAATCAGTGTTTATCTACAAAACAAATTAATCAATAATCAATAAGCAATGATCAATAATATGGATAAACTAATAAACAATGTGCCACCAAATGTATGTGTTATGAATACAATTGGTGTTATGATAATTTGGTGAAAATCACTGGATATTTATGCAGGGCACAAAAAACTTCAACAAATTTGTTCATTTCCCTGTGTTTGTTTCATTGTCTGTGGTAGGTCTGTACAATCCGTCCTACAGTGCTCAATCACACCCTGCTGCGAAGACTCAGACCTACAGACCTCTGTCCAAAAGCCACTCAGACAATGGCACCGATGCTTTTAAGGAAGCCTCCTCGCCACTGCCTCCTCCACATGTTCCACCTCGACCAAGAGATCGGTCTTCCTCAGAAAAGTAAGGTCCTTCCTCCAGAATGGCGTATCTTAGCATACAACCACGCCACAGTAGCTTTTGACGGAAGAATTCATGTGTGCCTGATGGAGAAAGCATGCTTGGACTTGTCAGTCCCTACTGAGTCCTTCTATTAAGATCCTGGGAACATTTCAGAAATGTCTTGAGTTGTGCTATAGTAATACCTTAAGTACTGAAGTATTATGTGAACAACCTCTATTTTTTTCCTATTAAGCATATATAATGAATGGTTAGGCTGTAGCTGAATAGTAGAGCATGTATTTGGACACTGCAAGCAACAACATAAAACTATACATGCATATCAATGCTTACCATGTATACACCAGTCTCTGGGTCCAATTCCAGAATTTAGAGAGGGAGGAGAAGAGAAAGAAAATGAGGTGGCTGAGGGAATTCAAGGCTGCCTTGAGCTATAAAATGTATTCCAAGTCAAACTAGGCTATGTAGTGATACTTTATTTCAAAATAAATAAAAAATAAAATGGAAATAATTGACATGGACTCCCTTTACTCTAGCATGTTGGAGACTAGGCAGGTAATTTTCCATTTCCTCAGATTTGAAATTTCAAGTCTACTAAAATATCTTTATGAAACCACAGGAAATTATTCATAAATCATAACTAAGGCATTAATTAACAAGGGCCTATGACTCATTTGTGCCTGTGTTTTGGGTTGATTCTAATTCTCATCTGTCCATTGACATATTTTTGAATAAGTCATTCACACTCAAATAAAGATTTATGAAGTTATTTCTATTATGTTAGTTTAATAGGATTGTGGCTAATATGCCTAGTTTTAGGTAGTCTTCACTGAGAGTTGTGTATGAACAACTCTATGAACTAGAGTCTACTTTTCTACAGAGTAAGAAACAAGTATGGAAACATGCACTGCCTTGATCAGCTCGTACAGATATTCTGTTCAAACCATGATTCAAACTCTGCTTCCTAAATCTAAGATATATTATATCTCCACTGGCAATTAATAAGTAAGGACAGAAGAGATAGTCTTTACTGTAATGATTTTCAAAGATCATCTGTCATATACATCCCAGAAAAATATATTCAACATTAAAAATTGTGTCATTAGAAAAACTGATAATCATGACACAATCATGATATTATCTTCCACAAAAGTAGATACATACCATATGTAAAGAATTTTCATTTTAATACCTCATTCCTTATGAGGAATTATGTGTGTAGGAAATATACTGTTTTAAAATGAGAAATAATTATCTATACAAAAATATTATTTTTGCTCTCAAAAAGAGCCAAAATTAACTCAGATTTAAATGTATTATTTATCCCATATATTACATAAAATAAATCCTTCATAAAAGAGTTTGACATTCCCTTTAAAAATTCCAGATGGCTTTTGTATACATTTTCTTAATGCTCAGATGCCTCTGCTAGGGGAGAGAACACCATTTTACACAGATGAGAAAACTGCTATGAAGAAAGCATCAGCGATCTACTGACTATTACTCTCAATTCGCTAGCAAGCGAAGACATGGTCCTCATCCTCTCTCTTACAGCATTTCTATTTATAACATTCTATGGAGTGGGAATTTCATCCCATTCATGAACTCAGAATTTCTCCACTCAAAAGTCAAAAATGCCTTTTCTTCAAAGAAAACAAATCTACACTGAATAATCCTTCCTCCTCCAAAGAAACTTTCCTGCTTTAATTCTGGCTGCTCAGAGAAAGCTGCTCAGAGAAGCTTGACCTTCTAAGTCCTTCTTTGAAAATGTCTGGCTATATCCTTCTTTGATACACTCTCAGCGACATCAGTTGTAGGAAAAGAGCAGAATCCAATAGGATAGAAGGGCCCCAGTGCCACCTTGTGTGTCTCTGGTAAAGTAGTACTTCTGGCAGATAACGCTCTGACGCTACCAGCAAGAAATATCATGAAGCACGATGTGTGCATTGCTCCTTGTCACTTTGGATCAAGGAAGCCAGGTCTCAAGGTGATTAAACTCACAGAGCTTTACAGAGCATACTGCCACTTATTTTAAACCAAATACACACAGCTGTCACTGGGATTCAAGTTTAAGCAACAAGCCACAGTCTTCAGGTCTACAAACCCTTCCTGTGAGTGTGGAAACCAACACACACACACACACACACACACACACACACACAAATAGAAGAAAGTACACTAACTATAAGAATAGCTTTCTTTCAATCATTCATATAAAACCTACACATGTTTTTCATAAGTTAACTTTTTATCCTGAGAGGTGCTTTCTAAAAATCTATGCTGCAATTAACCTTGAAAACTGATAGTTAGTGGCATTTCATAAACACTTTTAAAGCACAGATTATTTTAATGTGTGGTTTTCTGCTTATTTTTAGGCATGACTGGGATCCTCCAGACAGAAAAGTGGACACCCGAAAATTTCGGTCTGAGCCAAGGAGTATTTTTGAATATGAACCTGGGAAGTCATCAATTCTGCAGCATGAAAGACCAGTAAGCACTTATTAATCAGAAAGCCAGTTCATTAGGCCACCATGGCTCCCAAATAAAACTGAATTTCATAGCGTTTAGCAATTTTGTTCATAAAGTTTTTTTATTTAATATTATTGAGAAATCATGTTTAATTTGAATCATGGCTTATGCATTTTTGTCTCTAAATTGAAACATGCACTTTAACAGTATATATGTACATCTTTACATATGTGTGGGCTTATTGGGATATATCTTGCTGTGCCTGATCGTGGGCCCCATAAATGTAGCACTTAATTAATGTTCCAGATTGCCAATGAGAAAAATTATTAATTAATCTCCCCTATATACACAGACCCTGGCAGATGCATCCACTGACTTCTACGTTGCCTTCTAAATAATCTTTTCACTTAAGCTTAATTGTCCCAGGCATACTTTTTATAGCAAGTTGTTTAATTGATTTTTATTAAATCTCTCTCAGGTTACCAAGGCTCAAGCTTCCTGATGGGTTGCCATTCTAATGGATCAAGATCATATTTCTCTTGGCAGCATTTTTATCTTAATTCTTTGCAATGGAAACAATGTATAAACTTGAGAGCCATCTGCCTCCTCTAAAGCTAAGGGACAGGTTCTCCCTTGGCCTCTTGACTGTTGGTCTTCTCTGTCCTCCTTTCAAGTTGCTTTGTGTCCCTCTCGGAAATCAGTGTCCCCAAGACCTCTTTAAAACTCTACAATTCCGCTACATCTCCAGACTTACTTCCAGATAGGCATTGAAGGCTAATAGCGATTTACTTTTGTTCTTCTCTTAAAAGAATTGGAAGATCAGTAAGCAGTTTTTACGATTATGTTCTTGAGACATATCAAACATATGCCTTATAAAACGCATAATTCATACACAACTATGTTTTATCTCTTCAAATAATTCATGTCTCTTAGAGTAACAGGACTTTAATGAAAAAGCTAAACAAATAAAAAGAATCACTGATTTTCAGCCTATAGTTCATTTACTAAATTATCTGATGGAGTAACAAGAATGTCTTAAATTTCTAATATGGAAATTGAGTGAAACCCATGACATAAAATTAAAAACCAAAAAAACAAGGAATCAATCTCATGTTCAACTATAAAGATCCAAGCTTTAGTGATCATTCTAATAATTCTTGAGATAAGGATAAAGATAAGACCAAGAATAAGAAAACTCTTTGATGGCCAAAGTGGAAGCATACCTAAAGCTTCCTCCCTAAGACCCTCCAAACATCATTCACAGGTCTCATCAATGTCCCTGACATTCCTACATTACCCAAACCTTTGGGTTAAAGCTTTGACAGTCCCTTGTTTTAAAGTAACAATAATGATAGTAAGAATAACAGTAGCTGCACATATTTCCTAAATTCATACTATATGCCAGGCTCTGTAATTCATTCATTTGCCTTCCTTCTATAATGTTCCCAACACAAAGCAGATGCATTGTGTAACAGTTAGCCTTCATGGTTGCTGATAAATCACCATCAACAGTTTAAGGGAACAAGGGGTTTATTTCCCCTTATGATTGTCCAGTTACAGTTCTCAATCCAGTTTGACAGGAGAGCTCACACCAATATCAAGGCTGAGGGACCTGGCCACACCATCTCCACATAACAGCTAAGAGAGGGCCAATCCTTACTTGCCAGATCAGTATGTCTGGCCAAGTGTATACCAGAATGCCAATTTTCTCAATCAGCCGTGGTCCACAACAATCTCCACTTTGCACCCTTTCCACACCCAACTATTGCCACCTGCTCATTTGTCTAAGTTCCTCACTAAACTTGAATTGAAGCTTTTTGAAAGCAATAGACATGCCCCATGTTTCACAGGGTATTGTATCCTCCAGACTTAGCATAATCTCGGTATGTGGCAGTGAATTTTCACTGAGTTACCAAGTGAATGAGTGATCACAGATATTAGTAAAGTTGATGGTAAAATTGGTGAGAGACTTAATCTTTGTCCTGTCACTTATCTGTGAAGTCTATGCATACCAGTGACAAAAGGTCCTTCAAGATATGCAAATGGGATTTAGCTCTCTGCTATTAATAATACTCTCTCAGTTTCCATGATTCCCTAGGCAGAGGGTCCAACATTGCTTGACACGAGATCCCTAGACCAGGCAGACCACTTTCCACCACAAGAATCAGTGCATATGTATTATGTTCTATAGTGGGAAAGCAAAAGTAAATGCAGTTATTTGAAGTTCATGAATATTTATTTGATACTGACCAAATGGCCTTAATGTTTGATGCATTCTCCAGGGATTTATTATTAACTTACTTGATCCATAGATCAGGAACACATTCTATAATTTCCTGATTCCACAAGACAATCCACCAATACTAGTAGGTTTTCATGTTAATGAAAAACATCCAGTGATATCATCAAAATTGGATATACTTGTAGAGAAACCATGATAATTGTTTCAACTTTAAGAAAACAATTATGTAAAGCCTAGCTAGGTTTGATAATAAATTTAACAAAATTGCAAAGAAGTTACCTTCCCCTACAATAAATAAGCCTACATATAATAGTAGGATTCAGAAGGAATGCATATTAAAGCTCTTTGTAGGGTGGAAATGTCATCCAAATCATCAGTGAAGGAATCTGCTCTATCAACTAAAATTACTCTCAGAGTTAAAGCTATAAAATTTGGGGGAGTTTTGTCAAATGGTTTGAACTATGCACAGTTATTCAGCTTTACAGCTGAATACTATTTATTACAAGAGCAATAAACACAAAGCAAAGCATTAAGCTTCAATTTCTTGAAGCTTAAAAACTAAAGTACATATTGTTCTAAGAACAAATACATAAGAATTCCCTGTGAAAAGCAAATGTCTCCAGGAGAAAACTGAGAATGGTAAATTTCTAAAACTACAGGAGACTAAATGTTTTACACAGTACTAGAAAGCTAAGGTTATAAAATCAAGAATCCATAGTCACTAACTATGTAGCACTACAAGCCATGGAGTTTGCAGTAACCAGAGATTAAAAAATAGTGTCCTTCCTGTAAGAAATAGTATTCTTCCAGACAGAACAAAAAATGTTGACAATTTCTCTCATGGTAATTATCTTCAAAATAGTGCAACAAAAACAAATACAAATGTAATCTTATTGTCGACTAATTATGTACCACAACTATAATTATCTAAATAATTGTAAAACAATACTTAACCAATAACGGACTCTTAATATTTTACAACTATTGGATCAAATGTCTAAGTTCAATGGAAAATAGTTGTCAATTCATTTTTCAATTCAATTGAATTATTAGGGAAATTTCTAAAAATTATACTGTTAATGCTAAAGTAGAAATGAAAAATCATACTGACATAAATTTGGGTAAATATCTCAGGATCTCTGCAACCCTCTTCCACAATTGATAAAAAAAACTCTCCATTTTTTTGTTTATTACAACAAATAACATTGCAACATTATAACAATCTAATACTAAAAAGAGGTTGAAGACTAGCAGTTTCCACACCAGAACAACACTGTAGTCTTCAGTGTGTATCTGCATTTCTTCTTATGCTCATCCAAACATTAATTTTAGAATTCCATCACTGCCACTATTACAAGTATCTTGATATACTGTTTTAATCATTTGATATCCAATCACAAACACTCTCCAGGCAGCTATACCATCTTTGTAAACACAAACCTTACATGTACTGCATTAGCTAGGTCTTTCACTGTTTTGTTGGAATGCTTCATACTTTAACTATTGTGTTTAGTTACTCTTACCATCTTTATAAAATATTGACCATAAAATATTGAAATAAAAGTATCAGTACATTCCTGGGAGCATTTTAAGTATAATGTAGCATTCAATTTAGACTGTCTTGACATCACTGGCAAAAATGTGATAGATATGACAACTGTAAACACTAAAAGAAGTTCATGGCAGAATAGTGGTCTTGTTGTAAGATGGAATATTTCAGGTCTCCCAGGACCATAAAACTGTAGAGCTCGCATGTGGGAATTGAGCTGTGACCCCTGGGTAGAGGGCTTGTGTCTCATAAAGAATCACAAGAAAACAGATATGAGATCCAAACAGTGATGTCCAACAGCCCTCCTGAGAATTACAGCTTTTTTCACCTGACTGGAGTGAACAGATTTTCATGAATCATAATTTTTCTTAGAATTTTTTCATGATTTAATATGGTATATGGCACAACTCTGCACAGTGACAGTGCACAGTAGCAAGCAAAGCACTTCGATTACCTTGTTTTATATAAAATAAGTGATTTGAATCTCTCTACTGAGAAATGCATTGCTAGAAACTTTAAGGATACTGCTAGGTTAAGTAAATGTGGTGTCTGTTTTCTATTGCTAAAGTACTTGTATTTTGCCCAAACTGCTTTTCTTAACATCCCCAGGTTTTTGTGTCTTAAAAAAGCACTGGAAAGGTGCGAGACAATTATTGACAGTTGACTTTTTTCTAAATTAGAATGTCAAGGAATTAGGTGGGATTGAACCCACGCAGCAGTCCCTGCCTCCAGCCACAAACGCATCTATGAGCCAACCTATATATACCTCTCACGTGCCTTCTTCTAGCTCCTAGTAGGCAGAAGGAAAGTGAGTCAGGAGTGTCTCACAAAATGCAGTAGCTTTTTCCTTTGGGATAGACTCTGGAGGGTCAGATCATCCTTGGAGGGTTGTGTCCCCACCTCCACCCAATCCCCTACTTATTCCCCAAGCCATTTCCTCCCTGATAGACTAATGCAGGGTACGCGGCAGCGCCAGCTGGTGACCTCTGGGTTCCATCAGGAGCGCCTGGCTAACGAATCAGTGTCTCCTTCGCCCCTCTCTCTTACAGCCCCCTCTCCCAACTACTCCGTCACCTGCTCCGGGGGAACCTGGCCGGAAGCCTCTGCCCGCTCCGCCATTGGCAGAAGCGTCGCGTAGCCCTTCCCCTCCGCCCAGGAGCCGCATTCCAGCGCCTTGCTTCTCGCGAGCCCCGGCGCTCTCTCCCATCCGGGTGAGCTCCTTCCTTCGTCACCTTCCCCTGTGCAAGGGGAAGCGCAAGGGCAGTTTTTGCTCCTCGCAGGCTTAAGGAGGTGTGACCTGAGACTGGCAACTCACTCCCCACCCCGACTGCCCCTTGTAGCCCGAGTTCTTCCAGCCAGCTGGCCCTAAATTCTCCCCAGCACCCACCCTTTCCTGGTCTCCTAGCCTGCACACCCACCGTGCACGCTATGCATACACTGCAGGCTGTGTCCAGTGAGGGCAGGGCCAGTGGCATGACCAGTCCTAGCTCAGGGTGCCTCTATTGGACCTGTTTTCATACCCATAGCCAAGGATGCTGTCAAAGCAAGTTTTCCCTAGCTCAAGCATCAGGCTTCAGAGATGCCTTAGCCACTGGGATGGGGGGCCTCAGGGACACCATCGCAGCTCATCTTTGTGTCCTCATGTCACTCATTTTACTTTACTCCTCGGTCCTCTTCTGCTGAGTTTGGTGGATGAGTCCGGTGCATGTTTGCGTGTGAATGCGCGCGTGTTTTCATGCCACACAGCCTGTCCCTCACTTCGCTCAGTGTGCCTTTTCCTTCCTTTTTCCTTCACATCCGCTCTAGACTGATCGCATAAATCCAGATGACATAGATTTAGAAAATGAGCCCTGGTATAAATTCTTTTCAGAACTGGAGTTTGGACGCCCGGTAAGTGAGGGTAGACAATTACTCTAAACCCAATTGGATAATACTGTTTGATTTATAAAACAAATGCTTCTCAGAAAAGAGAGATCTCATAGAGCAGAGTAAAAGCTGGATGCATAAAATAAGTGCAAACATGCTATAACCTCCTGCATGGTTTCTTTTGCACCAATCACCGAAATGTGCTCATATCTTTGCCAGATACTTTTTCAAAACCCTGCGCTGAAATTATGTTATATCTAATTAATTGCAAATTTAACGTGTGAAGTAGTTTTGGCCTTAGAATAAATACTCAAGCCATTGTTGCAGCTTTATAGGTAGTTGGATTTGTTTGCAGCTCATCTTGGTCTAGTTCTACACTCACAAGCAACTTCCTATTTATAAGAATTACTGCTACCATAGTTGCTTTCTGCTGGGGAAATCACCAAGTCCCTGGGGAGTGCAGAGTTCTCTCCTTAGTGATTCAAAGAATCCTCCTGATGCTGCGAAAAGAAGAAAATGAACCAGAAAGGACAAGGACTTTGCCCAAAATAGTGAGAAATGAAGCCAAGGCCTGTCAAACAATGAGAAATACTTCGAGCAGTTCCAACTATAAAATATTACCAGAATATTCCCACTGTAAAACGTAACCTGTCAGAGGATTATAGGAAAGGCGAGAATTGAGAACTGCTATAGACCTGCAAAATCCAGTTTTGCTCAGGAACCTTTATCAGGTATGAGACCTTCAGTCTCTCCTGAGAGGAAGCTCCTTGTGGGAACTAATTATTCTGTTGGGAACAAAGTATCAAATATTTCTTTAATAATCTGGGGTATTAGGGAAGTATATGTACCAACAGCTGTAAATTTCATGTGTTTGTCATATGCATTTTAGAAATCTTAAGCTGTTAAATAACAAACTCATTGCATTGCACAGCAATTTACCTAGAAATCGGTCTGGCATTTCTCTTATCATATTATATATTTACCTATGTATCTGTATGCTGATTACATATTCCTTACTGGATGGTTTTGGTGCTCCTCTTATGCATCCAAAGGCAGAGTAAATTTTGTTAGTTTCATGATATATTTTATCAAACTGACTTACATGTGATTGTAAATGAATATTAAACCCTCAAGATCCTAGAATTTCTATTATTTGATAAAATAATGTTTTCTCCACTTTTTTAATACAACCTAGTATCACAAATGCATTCTGTTCAAGAGGAGAAATACTCTCTAATTTTATTTTATATATTTCTTATTATTGATTAGAGTCTCTAGTCTCTGCATTGATTTCTGTGTTGAGCCTAAATTATCTGCATTTTCTGTAGTCATTTTCCACCACATGAGGAACATTCACCGGCATGCTCTCTACTTGCTCCTTGAATGCTCCTTAAAATAACTTGCACTCTGCTGTGGTCAAAGACTACGAGTATTAATGATGACTTGACAAATTGGGTTTACAACTATGCTAATTGGACACTAGCCATTTTGCCCAGTGCTTGAGATATACTTACAGATTTGCACTCTTCCTCCCAGACTACCATTTGCTCTGTTCATGTCACTCTTTATGTGTATCTGATGCTATCAACACTCAGTTTCTAACTTGTCACCTTTTTCACATGTCCATTACTTGCTGCCATTGATTCTCCTCCATTCCATCTCTACGCTTCTGCTTATGTGGTGCATCTACACCCAGCCTCCTAAAAAGGCTCTGGACTATGTTCAAGATCATTCCTCTGCTGTTTCCAATGAGGTAAAAACAAATTATTCTCTCTTTTCCAGATTTCTGCCTTAGACCCTGTTGCTGTGAATCTGAATGTCTATGTTTTCACAGTTTACTGTCATATTAAATCTGGTTTTGAAAGTCTGCCTTTTTATTACTGTGTTGTTTTCAGTTGCCTTTGTCTAGTCAGTCATTACAAAGGAGTGGGATAGTTCTGAACTCTGGGTCACCCATCTTTTCAACTGTAACTTTCAGTTAAATTCTTCCACACCATGAAAATAACAAGTCAAAGCATTGAACCTAGAGCATATACTAAGTATCTGTTTTATTAGTCTGAGGAAAATTCTACTGAAAGGATTCTAGAAGCTACTTTTTCATTTTGCTTCAAAGTAGAAATTAAGAATTTAGATCGTTGCATCATTAGCAGCATGTATCTCCCACTTTCTAAAGTTTATTTTTATTCTTTCATTTTCTTAAATGCTTATAACTTGTGGACCTATCATCAGTGAAGAATGGGAAAAACAAACATGTGGCTTTGTGTTCTGACTTCCCAGGCCTCACCTTTGCCAGGCTTCACTAGTCTTTCATGCCACGATACTACACAGACAGCCACTCTAGCAGATAACTAGGAAACAAAACTCACTTGACATCTGTTTCCAAATGCTTATGGAAATTAGCTAGGTGAAGAATGTATGGTCATAGGAATTTTCATGGGAATTTTATTTGGAGCAGGTAAAGAAGGTATGAAAAAAGGAAGAATCTGAATTCAATTCTCCGCACTAAAAAGAAAAAGAAAAAAGAAAAAATGGCATTGCTTTGCTGTCGGATTCATGCAAGTCTCTTTGTGAGAAGTCGTGGAAGCAAACAGAATAAACTGATTTTCTCAGTAGTTGCTCTGTGGTCTAAAGTGAGCATAACACTTAATAAATAGATCTTTCCTTTTTTTTTTTTTTTTTGAGGAAAGTTTTCACTCAAATGTACAAGACAAAAACTGAAAATTTATGCTACAGGTAGTACTCTGACACCTAGTGGTAATTACTGTAATTGCAGGGATAGTGTCTCATGGAAGTTAAAATTTTGAGATTTTTTTTTTTCCACATCCCCAAGTTTTACATCTTGTAATAGGCATCAGACTGTGTCTTAAACTAGAGAAGTGAAACTATTTGTCTACCAAAAAAAGTAAAATGTAACTTTTGGGTCATTGAATTGAGTAGTTTCCAAAGCTTATAGCTTGCATCCAGGCCTGCTCTCTGAAGAAAATAAAAAGCAATTATATTTCTATATATTATGTTATTACCCTTGTGTATGAGGAAAAGTTATCATTTCAACATATGAACAACCTAGGAACTTAAAGATTCAATTCAGTTTAATATTTTTCCTAGACTTTTTGATTAGCTATTTTGGGGATATTTTTCAAGATACCTTGTTCAATAAAAATTGAAACTGAATTTACCAAACATCACATCTATAAGTGAATCATTTTATAGTTAAGAGCAATAGAATAGAATGATTTTAAGAAATGTGCCTAAAATCTCCTAGCTCTTTTTTGGAAAAATTTACACTTTATGACAAGTATCATATTATACTAGATGAAGGCTTGTTTTAGCTTTATTACACATTGCTGCGGAAAAGCTCTTGGCCTGAGGAGTTGAGTGGGAAAAGGGATTCAATTGGCTCACAGTGCCAAGTTACAGTTCATCTTTTCAGGGACTTTACAGTGCCAGGAGCTTGAAGTAACTGGTCACATTTCATCCCAAGCAAGAGCACAGAGCAATGAAGCAATGTGTACGTTGATCTCTTCCTTGCTAATGCTCCGCCCATTTTCTCCCTCCAGCTTTATGGTCTTGGACTACCTGCCCAGGAAAAGGCTCCACCCACTATGAACTGGTTTTTCCCATGTTAATTAATGGGAATACAATCCATTACAGAGGCTAACCTTAATCTACAGAATACCTCTCAAGTATTCTCAGAAATCTGCCTTCTTGGTATCAGGTTAATTATTAAAAATAGCCACAAGAGTTTTCACTTAATTATTATTTAACATGTTTTACTGTGAACTTATAGTTTATTATTAAATGTTTTCTGTGGGTACATAAAATCAGAAAATAAACAGCATGGGGAAGAATGACTACATTCTCTTGACTTAACTTGGAAACGTCAAGCTCATCATAACTGGAAGTGCAATTTTTCTATTTCTCCACAGACATTCTGAGATATACACACACACACACACACACACACATTCTGGATTTGACCTTTTCTGGTGATCAACTGTCTTGGGTGTTCCATAAAACCTGTGATCACCACATATTCAATGTTCAGAAATCCTGGTATTGTTCTTCTTCAAGCATGTAGAGTTAATTGGTTTTTATTATTTTACACCTTTTCTTTCTTATTTTGGCGTCTGTTTTTCTTCCTTTCTAGTGTCTAATTCAAAATTCAGTCATGTGAATTTATCAGACTAACAGAACATATTTTTACACTCTTATATGTTAAGAAAAAAGGAATGAGGATTTCCTAAAAATACTGAGAATATGCATCTTCTGTTTAAAAGAGGGAAGAATATCTCATGCCAAGAGACATTTTTGTCCCCTCCCCTGATAAAATTCCATTCTCAATTAGTAAAACATAGAATAAATTACAGTATTAGCTAATATAAATAATTGTTGAAGGCATACACTAAGGGAACTTGTCAAACAGAGCTGCATAAAGAATCATAGAGCTGTACACTATGTTTTAATTAGGTAACTGATAGTAATGTTCCAGTTAATAGAAGTGAGTAAAAGAAATCATTCTTAAAAGGAAATTTAATATCCTCTAAGTAGATTTTTAACATGCTGATAAAATTTTTCTCATAATAGGGTTTTAAGGTAAAATTATTCAAATCTTACCTTTCTGGTTGAAAGTTTTAAGCTTTAATATAAACATTTTCAAACTAGAATTTTAGTTCATCAGCAAATCAACATTTGTCTCTAGTGATGAATTAAACATCAAATATAACCAAAGTCAAAATTGTGCTTACTTGGATACTTTTTGCATCTGCAGCTCCTTTAACCTTGTCATGTCACCTTCAATATTTATGTGCTCAGCATGGATATTCTGGCTGTAATTTAGATAATCCATCCTAGTGAACAGCTATCGACACCGAAGTTCATGTCTATCATTTTTTGTTTAGTATCATTTGATTCTATGGTTCCAAATAAGAAAAATAATTAAAATGTTATATTTGAATTTATTAGATGATTTATTTTGAATCCTGATTTCAAATTACCTAAAATTTATAAATCTGCCTGAATGAAGTCCCAAGAAGTTTATTTCATTTCAAGACACATTCTTTGGATTTCACTGGAATAGTATACCAAGTTCTGCTGATATGTTATATTTTAAAGATAACATTTGGTAACAGCAAGACAATTTTAAAGAAATTCGTGTTTATTGGTATCTAAGTATTATCCTAAATGTTTCCTTAAAAGATCCTTTATATAGGAAATTTACTTTGTCAGTAGACAAGAGTCTAAAATTAGTTTATAGAATAACTTTGTCTCTTTATTCAATTCAATATTCCCGGAAAAGAAAGGTACTGACTTTTCTTTCCTTTCCCGTGAAGTAAATGTTTGGGTTGTATATTGTTTGATTTGTACCACAGAATGTAATACAGTTCTTTAAACAGAAGCAAAATAAAAAGAAAGCCAAAAATCAAACCACATGGTTTCTTTACAGGAAGACATAATCACAATAAATAATTTTTATCTCATTATTTATACTATTGTTTGTAGAATTAAAATTCAGTTTTGACAGACCAGTGAAATCTGTCATGGTAATAATTTTCATGAACTATTCTTCTATCCTGACAGGCTTCCATATATCAGTCATCTATAGACAGAAGCCTGGAAAGACCCAGTAGGTAAGAGTCTCATTACATTCCATAACAGAATATTCTATGCCGGTGGTTTTATTCTCGATAGCAATGATGCTGGATGAAACAGCAATGAAAGTTATGTGTCTCTCATTCTTATTGTAAGTACTAACCCTCATGAAGTTGATTTATATGTCTTCTGTATGATTTTATATGATCATATTCAAGAAATTATCAAAATTAGGTGATATCATTGTGGATTTCTTCACAGAGATAAATTCTTCTCTTTGCTGATTCAGCTACCCTTTAGTTTTCTTTCCTTCAAATGAAGGTTGTAAATAACTGACTCACAATACAGTTTTATAAATAATGATGTTTATAGAACTTTTGAGATTAAAACTTATTAGTGAATATTTGCTCATTATGCTCTGACTGACCACACACATCCAAAATTAATATCAATATGGTACCAAAAATCTATCAATACATAAAAGCTTACTGAATCCTGGGTGTTCTAAGTACATAAGCAAATTCAGTCAACAAGTAACACTGTGCCTTAAGTAGTTCATTATTTTATCTTGAAAAAACAACACTTAGGCATAATAACTTACAGAGTTTGGAAAGGAGAAAGAAAAGACATAATTGAAGTAAGATCTGACCAAAATAGTTTCTGTTGGTAGAGCATTTAGCATATTTAATTTAAAATATTGCCAATCAATTCAGACATAGAAAAGCAGCAATGTTGAATATTTGCAAATCCCAGTTTTTATTTGACAAATGCTTTTTGTACTTTAAATTTTCTTTTTTTTTACTAAAGTAAACATTTTATTAATGAAAGTCTTAACATCATGTGCACCAAAAAAGTAACAATATTAAATCAAAAGCCTACAAAGAATATGTATCATATAACTTGATTATTTTAAACTTTATATAAAACTGGTTTTATAAATGCAAAGTAAACTATTAACACTAACAACACTGCTCATTCAAAGAAACTTAGCAATAGTAAAATACAAATAGATGATGTTTCTAGAAAATAGACCTAGGATGGCTTCTTTTTTAAGTGATTCCAGGAACAAATACAGACCAAAGAGGGAAGCTGCAATGGTTCTGATGTTTATCCTTACAAATCCTTCCTTATATGTCACCAGTCATAATAGCAATGAATTCTTCTTGATTTATTTCTCCATCACCGTCTTTATCAAATTCTTATATCATGGCCCGAAGCTCTTCATCACTCATATTTTCTCCCAATTCTCTGGCTACACGTCGCAAATTCCTCAAGCTTGTTTTACCTGAGTCGTCATCATCAAATAGCTTAAATGCTTTCAATATTTCCTTGTGTGGGTCTCGTTCCAATATCCAATCTGTCACGACTTCATTAAAATCTTCAAAGGTGATTTTTCCCTGTGGCCTCTCTGTCATAATCTTTAAGAATCTTCAGTACGTCTGCTTTTTTAACATGGAACCCCAAGGCTCTCATTGCCACCTTTACATGATAATCTATCACTCCGTCTTTGTCTGTATCAAATAGCTCAAAAGCATCTTTAATTTCTTGTTTCTGTTCATCAGATAATTCTCTCCCTTTTTTCCTCTTTGTTTTGTCTACCACAAGCTCACTCCTCAGGGCTAAATTCATTTTCTCTTCGGACACAGTTGCCCCCAACCACCCGCTCTGAGGCCCACCCCGCATGGCTCGCACACCCTGCTACTTTAAATTTTCTATCTATTAATTTCTATCAGTTTAAATAGAAAGCTTTGTGAACTGGGTTCTTATAATCACTAAGAAAGGTGTTCGCTCCACCCTTGAATTTTTATGTTTTGCACCTGTATGTGCATTCTCAATCTCAAAGATTGCGATAAAGACACAGAGCCTCCCACAGCAGGATAGTTGTAGGAAAACAGGTCTGGGCAGTAGAGCATCCTCTTTAGAATACAGATACATTCCGCAGACTGAGTCCACTTCTGTATTTCCAGATAGGCATGCCCAGTTTGAGCATTCAGAAGCATGACCCATGACACCTCAGAGGTGGTTATGTGAAATAAGGAATACAAAATGTAAATAAGGCAGACAGCACAGTACGAGGCTCCGTAAGAGCTGTGCCCAGCATTGCCATTGCTGCTTACATGGTTTCTTTCACCTTGTGATTTGGCAAACAATATGTTGCATGTGCAAGTTACTCATTAATGTTTATCCTTTTGATTATTTTAGAGTTTTATGCACTAACACAGTGAATTTATACTATTTACACCTTTTATTCTCCAATCCCATCCCCTTCCCCCTTTTCCTATTGCAACCTTTCTTCTTCCTTACTGTAACTTCTCTTTCCTACTTTCATATCTTTCGTATGCATTACCCACTAAATTTCATCTGTGTTACTTTCAATGTCGTGTGCTTGGGCACTTGCTGGAACAGGAATCACATATCATTGCATAATATTTGTCGTCTATGACATCACACTCAAGCTTCAAATTACTATTTAAAAAAAACTCACCGTCAAATTATGACGATGGCATTCAACTGGGTAAAAAGAATCTTTAATAGTTTACTTGCTGACTAGATTTTTAAATTATTTATTACTTAAATAGAAAACATTGAAATTCTTGTCTAAGGCCCTGCAACATTAAGAATATTAGAATGGGAAAGGATAATCCTTGAGGTAAGGAAAGCTTGATCTGCCAAATGTTTTCCTTTTTATCAATCCTTTCCTCTATTTTGACATGCCTTTCTGGTTATATTCTTGTTGTCAGAACTCCTTACAGAGAAAAGGTATATGAGAAAAATCATAATCATACAATATGCTCACTGCAAGATAATTTTATTTCAAAATGGGATTCTAAATAACACACACACACACACACACACACACACACACACACCTTCCTGCATGTAAATATTTACAGCAGCTTTATGCAAAATCCCGAAGTCCATGAAGATGTCCGGCAGTAGGTAAATGGTCAAGTGAACCATGATCCATAGAATATTATTCGGCAATAAAAATAAAGGTTACAGGGCTGGAGAGGTGGCTCAGGGGTTAAGCCTCCGCCTTGCAGGCGGAAGGTCCTGAGTTCGGATCCCAGATCCCACGTATAGACGCCAGGCGGAAGCGGGGGCGGCCTGCGCTTCTGGTCCTGGTAGGGCGGAGCCTGTGAATCCCGGGGCAGAAGGAGGTGGAGGCGTCCATGGTGGTTCGTGAATTCGTCCGTGGTTCTACACATACACAGACACACACACACACACACACACACACACACACACACGCGAGCGCGCGCACACATATGCACATGCGCACAGTTGAATAAATAATAAAAAATTTAAAAAAAAATAAAATAAAATAAAGGTTACATAGTGACAAAACAGCATAGACAGAGTTGGGGATGTAGCTCAGTTAGTGTGTGAAGTTCTGGGTTCAATCCCCAGCACCACGTAAAAACTGGGCATGGTGGTTCAGATCTGTGATCCAGCACTTGAGAAGTAGAGGCATTATGATCAAAGTTCAAGGTCCTCCTTGACTATAAAGCAAGTTCAAGTCCAGCCTAAGTTATATGAAACCATCACAAAATAAATTTTTAAATGTAGAAAAACAGGATATTATTAAATTTAATAAGCCAAGCTGGAAAGACCACATTCTGTCTGATTCCAACACTGTGATATTCTGGAGAAGGAAAATCACAGATATAATGAAACTATCAATGGTTCTTAGGGAGTAAGAAGAGGAAGAAATGGATTAAAAAAAAAGTAGTTCATGGGGGCTTTCATGAAAGTAAAAGTATTATGTTTGAGACATCCTTGGTGAACACATTTTTAAGACCCTTAGAATATATAGCACACATTTCAGACTCTGAAAGAAGCTATAGACTTTGAGTGATGGCATGAAGTTCATAAGTTGTAACAACTTAACATGTGCAGAACAGGGCTGGAGAGGTGGCTCAGGGGTTAAGCCTCCGCCTTGCAGGCGAAAGGTCCCGAGTTCGGATCCCAGATCCCACGTATAGACGCCAGGCGGAAGCGGGGGCGGCCTGCGCTTCTGGTCCTGGTAGGGCGGAGTCTGTGAATCCCAGGGCAGAAGGAGGTGGAGGCATCCATGGTGGTTCGCAAATTCGTCCGTGGTTCTACACATACACAGACACACACAGACACACGCGCACGCGCACATACACACAGTTGAATAAATAATAATAATAATAATAAAAATTAAAAAAAAACGTGCAGAACAGGGAATAAAAGATGTGAGGAACAGGGAAAACATGTCCAAGAAGAAAGGGAGCATGTGCAGAAGAGTCTGCACAAATGTCTTTTCATCCTTGCAGAGCATTGGTTACAAGATGCCCAAGGATACAAAGATGCTGAAGCTCTTGAATAAATGACATAGTATTCATATATAACCCACTCACAGACTCCAGTCTACTTTGAATTATAGGTAGAATAGACTAATTCCTAATATGACATAGATGCTATAAAATAGTAGTCACACTGCATTAATAAGGGAATAATAAGAGACAGATCTCTACATATCCAGAATCAATATAGTTTTTAATATTTTCAATCCACAGTTGATTGAATTCAGAACCCATGAGTAAAGAGAGTCTACATATTCTAGTCAATTTTTCTATAAGCCTGAAATTTCACTTTTTTATATAAAAGATCCATGGAATTTTTTTTGAAAGATTATTCTAAAATGATTCTGAATGAGAAGGAAAGGGTTCTTCATAATACAACTTTGAGGGTTGAGGTGTGTTTTAACATGATCTCATATAATCTGCCTGTCTTTCTGGTATGTGCACTAACTTGATCCAATACCAACCAAAAAAATACCAATTCCCTCTTTCAGCTCTGCCAGCATGGCCAGTGACTTCAGGAAGCGGAGGAAGAGCGAGCCCGCAGTTGGTCCACCCAGAGGATTGGGGGATCACAGTGCTAGCAGGACCAGTCCCAGTCGGGCAGACCTCCCAAGATCAAGCACCACCCTCTCCAAGTCCTTCATCAGCTCTTCTCCTTCCTCTCCCTCAAGAGCAAAAGGTGAGCAATGGCAAATGAACACAGCTTGCTCATCCCTCTTTTAGTCTAGAATTCACCAGACAGTGACAATACTGCCTTTATCTATGGTGTCCTGAATCAAATGTAATTTCTAAACCCTTATTTTATTCCTACCCAAACTGACTCAAAATAGAAAATCACTTGTGTATCTTAAGGAATTGAAAATAACTTCCATTTCCATTTTCCCTCTAAATCAATTTTTTATATCTTAAAATACCCAAGTTCTTAAATAGAACATTGTCATATTTATAGATGGAATTTACCAATTTTTACATGTAGTCAAAACTTTCTAATGCTACTATATCTTCCAATTTTATAAACTAAGCATTACAAAGAACAAGAGAAACTTCACTTGGAGCATGCAGTCTTTGATTCCAGATTAGAAAATTGTCTAATCTATATAAATCACTTATTTAATAATTTACCCTACATTTTTATCAAGCTTCGTGTGTGTGGTAGAGCAGCCACATTCTTCCATGTAACACAATGGTCAACTCACAACAGTCTACAATAACAGCCACAAATATAAAATTCAGAAATGACCAAGCTACTTTTCCTGATGCCCTGTCTCCTCATCAGAAATCCTGTTAAGGCAAAGTATTGAAAGGGACCAAGTTGTCCCATTGGGTCTATGGAAGATTATTCATGCACTTTAGCCTTGACCATGGGAACATTGCATAGACAATAAGTAGAGATTGAATCAAGGTCTGTATAGACTGAGGAGCATACCAAATTTGAGGCCTTCCTTCAATCTCTTGGAACTGAAAGAGAAGGATTTTAAATTACGTGAAGAAAAATGAGTTCTAACATGAAGTAGGGCAAAGTTGGTACAGTTTTTATCCTGAGTTCTGAAACTTATTAGGCAGTGGTTTTAAGTTAAGGAGTAGTTGATTTCTGTTCAGAAGACAGACTGGTCATGATGATTAGCCTTAAAGTAGGCAATAGGCCCAGGCCTTCCAAGGATGAGCTGACATTCAGAGGTGTAAATCTCAGCCATCCCTCAGTTGATAAGCATGCCTTGATCAGATTCTCTCATCTACCCAAGCAAATAACCTAAAGTCAATAAGTGGATCCAGGAATTCGGTTGATTCATTATTCTTGGATACTCTCCAAAACTGAGAAAAATTCTGGTGCATTTAAATATTTGCTTTATCATAGGAAGTGTTAAATCAACTTCCTTTCCCAAATATTATGTGGCCACTTAATGTGTTTATCTGCTTTTGGAGAATTCAGAGAAGATCATAACTCATGAGTTGCTGATAGAGATAGTTTCCTCCACTACATTTATTTCTAGAAATATCCTATTACATTTTTTAGCAAACTCAGCAAAGCAAAATAAAATAGAATTTCACAGACATTTCATAATAAAGTCAAGTTTGAATTTCAAATGGCAAATTATTGTTTAAAAACAGTCTCCAGGAAAAGAAAAAAAGCATAAATACAATAACCTCTAATGAACTCATTATATGCAGCCATCCTTACGAGAACATGTATCCCTATGAAACCAAAGGTGAGCAATCAAGGAAATAGTCTGAGCCAAGCTTGCAAATCTCAGCACACAGGATACTGAGATAAGAGAACTGTTGTAAGTTCAAGGCCAGTCTGGAATATGTCGTGAGTTCTGAATCAGCTTGGATTACAGAATAAAGCTGTGTCTCCAAAAAAAAAGAGGCTCTTAGTATTGTTTTGTTTGTAGGAAAATATTGGCAGATGGTTCACAGCATTTTGATTTTGCAGTTTTGGAAAATTCTTTATCCTGCATATTTTTCTATCCAATATTGATGAAAAATATTCAGTTTAGCTATAAAAGTATAAGCTAAATGTAAATTTATAATTTCTTTTTATCTGCCTATTATTATAAATTAACAAACCTTATCCTTCTCTATTAAGATGGTTAAGTCTCTTAACGCTTGGGACGTTCATTGTTAAACCTTGAAATGACTACAAGGTAATGCCGCTAGTTCAAGTGATGCAATTGTGGTTCTGGCATTCTGTGTCTGGAGAAAGATGCTTGAATTATGCGATAGAAATAGGTATTAGTTTGCATGATTTTGTAAATTGTGATATCTGCAAAGTTACATTTATTGAAAAATCACCTTGCTTTAGCCTTTTTCTCTGACGCTGAAGTTTCGTGTTTCGATTAAACCATACTAACTGCCTTCTCCTCGCTATGCTGTCTAATACTGACATGCTGTCCTCTCTTTTGAACCTTTTAACTTCTCCAAATGTCTCTCTCTTGCCACGCTGCTCTGGATGCAAAGGTGGGGATGGTAGCTCAATGTGTCCATCCCTGTGCAGTTACTCAGGGCTCAACGGCGCCCCCTCCGGTGAGGTAGAGTACTGTAACAATTACAGACAGCATTTGGACGTCCCGCGGGACTCTCAAAGGGCCATCACTTTCAAGAATGGCTGGCAGATGGCCAGGCAAAATGCAGAAATCTGGAGCAGCACTGAAGAGACAGTATCCCCCAAAATCAAATCCCGTAGCTGTGACGATCTCTTAAATGATGACTGTGATAGCTTCCCAGACCCCCAAACCAAGTCAGAAAGTATGGGTTCCCTGTTATGTGAGGAAGACTCCAAAGAGAACTGCCCAATGACGTGGACTACCCCCTACATCCAGGAGGTGCGTAGTAATGGTAGGTCTAGGACCCGGCACAGGTCAGCCCACAACGCCCCGGGCTTCCTCAAAATGTACAAGAAAATGCATCGCATCAACCGCAAAGATTTGATGAATTCGGAGGTGATTTGCTCTGTGAAATCTAGGATAATGCAGTATGAAAAGGAGCAGGAGCACAGGGGTTTGCTCCACGGATGGAGCCAGTCATCCACCGAAGAGGTGCCCAGGGACATGGTACCCACGCGCATTTCAGAATTTGAAAAACTGATTCAGAAATCAAAATCCATGCCCAATCTGGGAGATGAGATGTTATCCCCTGTGACCCTAGAGCCCCAGCAAAACGGCTTGTGTGCCAAGAGACGGTTTTCCATCGAGTCGTTGCTGGAGGAAGAAACCCAAAGTAGACACCCTCCTCAGGTCCCGCGTAACTACAACTCGAAAACGCTCGTGCCGATCCACATTGCAGTCACCAGCGAAGAGCATCCCAGAGCGCAGCTGGAGTTTCCAGACAGCGACCAGGATGGAGTTGTGTCTGACCACAGCGACTACATTCACGTGGAAGGCTCATCCTTTTGCAGCGAAAGCGATTTCGATCACTTTTCTTTTACATCCTCTGAAAGTTTCTATGGATCCAGTCACCACCACCACCACCACCACCACCACCATCACAAGCATCTTATCAGCTCCTGCAAAGGCCGATGCCCCGCCTCCTATACTCGATTCACCACAATGTTAAAACATGAAAGAGCTAAGCATGAAAACCTTGACCAGCCCAGAAGACATGAAATGGACCCTGGCCTGTCTAAACTTGCATTTCTAGTCAGCCCTGTGCCTTTCCGGAGAAAAAAGAATTTGACTCCCCAAAAGCAGACTGAAAAGACAAAATGCAAAGCCTCTGTGGTTGAGGCTCTGGACTCCGCCCTGAAAGACATCTGTGACCAAATTAAGGCAGAAAAGAGAAGAGGAAGTCTGCCGGACAATAGTATATTACACAGGCTTATCAGTGAACTGCTGCCAGATATTCCTGAAAGGAATTCATCTCTTCACGCTCTGAAAAGGAGCCCTCTGCACCAGCCTTTCCACCCGCTGCCTCAAGATGGTGCTATTCATTGTCCACTGTACCAAACCGATTGCTGGAGAATGCCTCCCAGTGCCTCTTTCCAAGACGTGGACACATCCAACAACAACTGCCACCCCCAGGACTATGATAGTGCACTGAACCTCCCAGGTGGATGAACTTTTTTTCTTTTCCTTGTGCTAGACATACCCATCCTCCAGCTCGTTCATTCTTCATCCGTACATTTCATCGTTCCCCAGCTGTGAGACCACGTGGCGTCCTCAAGGTCCTAGGAAGCAAATCTGTGTTGTACAAACATGTCCTTCTGAATAGTCTTCATTTTCCTGTGTAACATCTGAACTTTATGTGTCAGCATACAGTAATCGTCAATTCCCCAAAGCTTACTCACGCCAAAGTAAAAGGAATACCATTGTTTTATCTAATATTGGTATTCAATACAGCTAATACAGTGAGAAAATAATGATAAAATGAAATGATACTAAATTCACCTCATTACATTATCTTTGCATTCATTTATCTTTGCATTCATTTGTACTATGTAGCACGCTTTAAAAATAATAGCCTAGAATTTGTGAAGTCAGTTTTTTAAATTGGAAATTTTCATGTCAGAACAATTTTGAACAAAATAGCTACCTTCTTCAGTTTTCTGTATCCTGAGATAATCACCTCTCAAATTAAAAAAGAATACTTCCAGGTAGAAACTGTAGTCAAATATCAGCTCCCTAAAGCTCATTCTATAAAATGAATCAAAGTCAATGTTTGAACAGATGTCTATTAACAATAATATATACATTGACATTAAAACATCATAGCTATTCACTCAAAGAAGTTTGTTCACAGGCTATTTAGAAGATGATACATCAAAGCCTCCACCGAGCAAAACTGAATGTATGATTAACAATTAATGAATAACTAAAGAGATTAGTATCTATGTCACAACTTTCTCCACTTAAAGGACACAATTCAGATAAAACTTGAGTATATATTTAAGATACACACAAACATATGTATTTATACACCATATAAATACCATTGTACATTCTTCAAGGTATTCATTTTCTATTTTCTTTGACTTAATATACTTACTTTGCATTTCTCTTAAGATACTCTTATATTCAAATTTGACTTACCCTAGAATGAAAGAGACTCGTGATCACATTTTCATGGATAACTTTGGCAACCCAAGGACAAATAGCAATTCAAATGAAGAAACATTTGTTTGAAGTTTCATAACTTAAAGATGAAGTTTTTTCAATTTATTTATTCAGTTCTTTTCATGGAAAACGTAGTGCATCTGTTTACAATGTCAACATTAAGAGGCTAGGATGAATATTTCATGTTCACATAGGTTGCCAATAGAACTTTCATTCACTCGTATTACAGAGAGTTTTGGATTAGTAATTAAAACTGACAAGAATTAATGGCATGGGCATCACTATATTGTTGTTTTACAGCTGAGAAATTGGGGGCCCAAAAGGATAAGAAATTTACATGAGGTCACACAGGAGATTCAATGTCCTACTAATTCATAATTGGTAGATAAAATACAATTTCTAAGGACAAAAATTAGCTAATTGAAATTTTATGTGAGTGTAATATTTATGTCAAATTTGCTAGCAACTATTGGATAGCTACTTATTTATTTAATTAATCTTGCTTTTATTTATACTACACAGCATACTGAAAAACAATGTTAGGATTTTTATGTCAACATCTGTAATTGTAACTTTACAGACTAAGACAAATAAGAACAAATTTAAAAATATTAGTTGCCCTTCTCAGTTTTCTAATATCCTGAGATCTCTTGCAGATAATTACATTATTAAAACACTATTTCAAAGATCTTTGAGATGTACTGGAAAAAGATTTTGTCCTTAATAAGATTTTTATTTTCCAATTTAATCAATTTAAATCATGAAAAAATAGCCTATATTCCATAGAGCAATAAGAATAATTTAGAGTTTATGTTCATTGTGGAAATTTTATACTCATGAGAGCATATTGACATAGATTGAAATAATTGATACAATCCTGCAGTTTATATAGGACTAATTGGTTAAACTTTACTTGAAATATTTCTGTCCATATCACCTTCCTAAACACATAGATTTTGAAATTTACAACTCACAGAAATTTAAGACATCTCTCTTTACATTCATACAACTGGTATCTTACTTGTAAACATGTAGTATTATGTATCTACATGTTGTTTTCTATTTATGGATCCAACATTTTAAATTCCTTTCCCAAATGGACAAAGCAAACATTTTCTTAGTAATTCATTCTGTTTAATGAAACTAAATTTATTTTAAAAGATATTTTTTAAAAGAAGTTAAAAAATATCTGTCCCAGTTAAGCTTATAAAAATCTATAGCAGACTAAAAGCATAGTTCTACCAACTAGTTACATTTACACATAGAAGTAACATAAATGTCTAAGGTATTAGATTGATACTATTGAGCACACTTGCACACATCAATGTCATAAACTATTTGGCAAATTCATATGAGGCCATTTATCCCTTTTTTGAAGTAAATATCTGCTTTACAATTAGTTAATCACCTGAATACAAGGGAATATTGTAAAGGAAATGACATCTTAAGACTCATTAAATATGGGAGAGAAATATAGACAAAGAAAGATAGACACAGATAGATAGATAGATGATAGATAGATAGATAGATAGATAGATAGATAGATAGATAGATAGATAATCACAATCTTATCCTTGCCATGCTTTCATATCACCTTTGATTTGTCTTTTTTTATCCATACTCTACAAAACATTTCTGTTTCTATGAATTGTTATTCTCCATCCTCTATAGATCCTATATAGCAGAAGCAAAAAACAATTAGAAATATTAAGATTAGTAAACTTTTGGTTATGGAAAAATCTCTACAACTCTGAATTATCTACACCAGGGATTTCATTGTAATTAATTAACAATATGACAATTATATTTATATATGAGTATAATTCTTGTTATTTTGATATTTTTCCTTTTTTAAATGTTCTCATTTTTATGTGTCTTGTATCAAAGATTCAGTTTCCTGTGAGTTTTACACCCATGTTCTCATTAGTATTATCTGTCCAAGTCTGGGAGGAAATATTTTCTGCCAGGGGAAATGACTGAGGCACTTCCTGCTAAATAAAATGAGTACTCACTCTGTTAACACCTTATCTTTTCAACAGAATATGAGTCTCCTACAAGTTACTCATCTACTTTGACTGATGTGGGAAGAAATGCACCAAGGGAACGAAGAGGAACTCCAGAAAAGGAGGTAAAGTGACAATATTGGAGTGTTCTTTAATATCTGGCTTATGGAAGTACTTGCTAGCTAAAATTATATCCTAAATCAGTAAAGATCTCATGCAGGATTACGATGGACAACTGCAAGTCTTTAAAATTTTTCTACTTGGTTCCTGAACTCAGAATCTGTGCTGCAGTCATTCCCCACTTGTAATCCATTTAGGCATAAGGTATTTTCTACTATTGACCAGATACCCATGAATTAACATTTGTGATTCAGAGTCCTGAATTGACTGAGAGAACAAGTTTCTCCTGTAGACCTTACAGCTCATTGGTTTAGAAGGAAGTCCTTGATCAGTTGTGCTGCCAATCAAAACAAATTGTATATGAATATTTTTTTGTTTGTTTGGCTTACTTTGGTTGGAAAAGAACCCCTAAAAACAGGTTCTATGCATCCAGTCCTTGAAGCATTGCTCCCTGAGAATTACATACCTCTGATTGCTGGCCCATGACCCTGAACCAAGGCTGGAGCACCTGTTCCTAACTGGTTCAGAAGTCCTGAGAACTTTATGGAAACTGAAAGTTACGTTGTGACTAATAGACACTCCAAGAAGACCTTACAGGTACTGAGATTGTCCAGTGCCTGTGGAGCCCCCATGAAGTTTCCTGAAGCAACTAGAATGACAAGGGAAATAAACAGAGTGAAGAGAGTCAGTGGGAGAAGGAAAAGCTAGTGCCGCTAGCACACATGGTGACTCGGGTAGATTTGCAGACCCCAGGGTTTGAGGCTGGAAGGAATCTTGACTCCTCCAGAGGTTGCAAGGTGACCATGCCTACATTATTGACCACTTACTAGCTGCCCAGTGATGAATGGACCAATCTTTCTTGAATAATAAGCTAATAGGAATTTAGCAAAGGGTATGCTGACTTCCTTTATGACAGTTGGTTCTGGTTTGGTTCTTGGTATGATTTAGAGTTACGTCAAGCCACAGAGCATAGAGCAACTGGTCCTCAACAGTTGTGTTCATTTTGTGGTAGTCAAATCCTTTGCAGTATTGTGGTATTAATCTCCCTTTGGTTCCAAAATGAAATATGATGACGTCAGCTATCATGTCCACATTGTAATTTATAAATCTAAACATAGATCTAATAGATATGTTTGCAAATTGGATATAGGATTTACATGACATGTGTCTGAACACTTCCTGAAGTTTTATTTTTCCGTGATGCATGGGAAGCTGCTTTCTTATAGGAGATCCAAAATGTTTATGTGACTACTGAACAATTATCTTTCTTTTCAGAAGTTGCCTGCAAAAGCTGTCTATGACTTCAAAGCCCAGACATCTAAGTAAGTAGAATAAAATTCATCATATGATTGAAGTCAACTTGGCTTTGTCTATGCTAATGATGCCAAGAACTAAATGTTGCAGTGGAATGTGTTGCAAATAAAACTCAGTGTCCAATTCTGTAACCTACTATGATCTGCTAATTCATTCAGAACTATTCACTGGGAGAGGATAATTTCTTTTCATTTTGAGTCTAATTGAGAAACAGAGTTTTCAATTGCATTAGATATGTCAAAACAATGGGGAAAATAAATAATCTAGAATTTTTGTGCTAAGAATTTATTAAAGATAAGATTAATAATAATCAACCCTAGCTGATAGAACTTGATGGAATTTATTGGTCATGAGTGTGACTGTGTACAAATATTCCCATATCAAAATCTCCATTTTACAACACTCAACACTTAGAGAATCTAAGCAAATTCCCCTCTTATAGTCCTGTCACAATTATTCTGTTAACAAAATAGCTTAAGGGAACCAGGAGTTTTATTCTCTCTTATCGTCTACTTGCAATTCTTGTCCAGCTTGGCAGGAGAGCCCACACCAATACAAAAGGCCAAGGGAACTGTCCACACCGAATCCACATAACAACTAAGAGAGGGACAATCCTTATTCAAAAGGCTGCCAACTTCCTCAACCATCTCTCTGTACTGTGTTTATCTGGCCAGGGTCCGGTCCCACCCACCATGGGATGGGTCCTCCGCCTCAACTACATAATATCCTGCAGACCCACTCTGGGATTAATTCAACCACTACTAACTCTCTACAACTGTGCCCAGAGCTCGAACCCTCAACTGTCAAGTTGACACCTATATCTAACTATGATAGATCCTTTAGTGTTTGTGGATCTTTTACTCTTGTGTTACATTCTTTTAACTTATTCCTTTAGGAAATTGTTCATTCAAAGTTCAAATAGATGAACAAATTAGATAGACTTAAATAGGGGTAGTTGTCTAGACCTTCCATGTCCCATGGAAACTTATTGAAAAACTTTGGTCACAACTAGAATTTGATATTCCGAATTCATTAGCAAATGCTACTGTGTTATACTGTTGCTTAAGATGAATATATATTAACCAAAATATTTCATTCAAAAAATGCACAAAACATCAGTAACTAGTTCCAGAATCTGCCTCTAACAGAAGACATATAAAATAAAAATTTACTCAGCATTTGATAATGTTGGTGAGCTAGAGAATGAACTAAGTAAGAAAATCCCAGGAATAAACATCAGTTAAGTCTGGTGTTAAGATTGAAATCCTGGGGCTGGAGAGGTGGCTCAGGGGTTAAGCCTCTACCCCCTCCCCACACACAATTGAATAAAAAAAAAAAAAGATTGAAATCCTAAGGAAAGTTCACATTGCTTTTATTAACTACATAACCTGGGTTGCTTCTCCTTACTAAAAAATATACCTCGGGTCACCAACTTATAGAAAAAGACAGTGTGTTTGGTGTCACAGTTTTAGAGTTATTCAGCTCATGATTGGCAAGCTCATTGTATTAGACTTCAAGTTAGTTGAGCATCATATCATCTCAGAGCATGTGTAGTATCCAAGAATTGTTCTCCTGGTAGCCTGGGTGCAGAAGAAGAAAGGAGGAAAAGCCAGAGTTCCGCTGTCTTCTTGGAAAACATACTCCCAGTGACCAGAAGACTGCCCATTAGGCCCACTTCAAGCCACCCAATACAACTTCTCCAGAATGCCGTGCTGGGAAGGAAGCCTGTAACATAGATACAGAATAACCTTTATTTGTTTCTACTATGTGCTGGTCCTAGTGTTCTTAGAGCACAGTGTGGCAATTTGTCTGATGGATGTTATGAAATAATGACATAAGATGTATTGATTTTACTTCCTGTGACAATCCATCAAATACTCCCTAAAGTATGTACTGCCCTGAACAACCACAGAGCATATAAAATGGGAAGGTGTCTGTCCAGGTATGAAGGGGTTTTTGAAGTCCTAATGAAAAGTAAGCTTCCAAGAGGAAGACAGTGAGCAGAAGAGAGGACAGGGTCTGGGGCATCAGTGATACCTGCCTTTGATTTGCCCTAAGTTCCAGCTCTGCACCCATGCCACTAACCCCGCCCTCATCTCATAAGTCTCGACTGAGTAAGGGTCAGGAAGTCAGGGACCCTGGCTCTCCCACATGCTGCTAAGGGGAAGAAAACTGCTTAACCTGTGCCACCGTCAATCTGTACCATCCCTGCCTGTCACCATGGGCATGGCCAGGCCTCTCTGTACTAGTAAATCTAATTCTGTAAATCTTTAGTCAAGTGTTTTCACCTACTACCCATAGAAACCATCTTATAATTTTTAGTTAAGAAAAACACTGTTCTTCTCATCCTAAAAGTAGGGTGATCTTATTACAGCTTAATAATATTCCCTTGTTCTACTCTCAGAAGATTAAAAATGAAGTTCATCTATTATTCTCCGTGCAGTTCATATTTAAAAGAAAAAAGCTGCTAGTAATGTCCATATATCCTCAAAACTTTTTATAAAAAAATTGTCTTGAGGGGCTGGAGAGGTGGCTCAGGGGTAAAGCCTCTGACTTGCAGGCAGAAGGTCCCGAGTTCGGATCCTAGACCCCACGTTTAGAAGCCAGGCGGAAGCAGGGGCGGCCTGCGTTTCCGGTCCTGGTAGGGTGGAACCTGTGAATCCCCGGGCAGAGTAAACAAGGAGGAGGTGGAGGCGTCCATGGTGGTTCCCGAATTCGTCGGTGGTTCTACACACACACATACATACACACGCGCGCACACACATACACACACAATTGAATAAATAATAAAAATTTGTCTTGCTATGAAATGCAAACAAAATTATTGACTTAAAAACATTGTATGTTGTATTTTCTGATTTTTTTTGTATAAAGTATTTGTAGACTGAGACAAATTCTGTATTTAAGTGTAGAGCTAAGTGAATCTTCTTTGATTTTAGAGTCTCTAAAAAGTTAATGGAGCTTTAACATGAAGATTTTACCAGTTCTAAATGTGTCATTGGTCTTTCAATATGTAATTTTTTCAATTATCTTTTTTTTACCAATTAAAAGCATTCTGCAAATTAAAAAACCTCTTAATCATATGTTCAATCAACTTCGATACTAATAAATGAGCTAAATAAGGTATCAGTTTAGGAAGTGAAAAGTCACGTGTGAGAAAGTGGAGCTTTTGGGAAAATATGAAAAATAACCATCCTCCAGTAAGGTGTAATTATAGAGGCAAGATCATGAACCAACAGTTTACCTGAGTGACAAAACAGAAGAAACTGACATAGTGAGTGTGATAAATTCACTCACAAATTATTCAAGATGAATAATGTCTTTAACACATTTAATAGTTAATGTATTAAATGCTTAAAAATAATTGAAATGAAAATGGACTTATTATCCTTAAATATTTTTATTTTAAAAAAACAAGATATAAAGAAAACAGGAAGCATTTTTGCAGTCATTGCATTTCAAAGATAAGTATCTTTGTAACCTATCAGAAAATAAGTGTTTTTTCTGCTATGACAGATTCCTTGTCAAAATTCCCATCAATTTCAAAAATCACAAATATGTTGGCACTTCTGTTCTTCCTTGCTGTAAGCTTTAATACTTTGAAGACTGAAGGGGAGCAAACCAGTCTCAGGACAAAAAAAATCAGTGTGTACTGATCCATCATTTTACAAGTTTCGCCAAGCCTCAACTAGGAACTAGTACGGTAATAATAGCCTGCCCCCTTCCTCAAATTCCACACAATAATGCTGAAGTACTTCTTTTCAAAATTCTTTCCAAAAATTGCATTGTAAGTAAATTCTAGGAATTTTCAAATAAAATTCTTTCTAACTGAGCTCGACTGATATTTACATGTAGAAAGTTTGTTTCCCAGAGAAATACAGACCTACGCAGTATATTGATATTCAGAGTAATAATTGCTTTGCATCCAGAAAAGGCCCACTTAAGTATGTCTCTTCCAGAGAACTGTCGTTTAAGAAAGGAGACACTGTCTACATCATCAGGAAAATTGATCAAAACTGGTATGAAGGAGAGCATCATGGAAGAGTGGGAATCTTTCCGATCTCATACGTTGAGGTGCGTTCTTTTCCCCCTACCTCTTGAAGGATGTTCTTCCAAAAGTCATCACAAGTTTGCAAATCAATGACTGCTTTCCTTTGCAGAAACTAACCCCTCCTGAAAAAGCACAACCTGCAAGACCACCTCCCCCAGCTCAGCCTGGAGAGATCGGAGAAGCGATAGCTAAATACAATTTCAATGCAGACACAAATGTGGAGCTCTCCCTGAGGAAGGTAACCCAGCTGTGCTCCTCCTCTGTGCATCTGCAGTGATTGTCAATTTCTGAACCCAATATAGATTACCCCCTTCCTATATAGATGGCCGGCCTCCATGCCGGCCGCCCTTCCGGAAGGCCTCCTGCAGGCTCGATGCACGCCCTCACCTCCCTTCCCACCCTCCTCATTGTATTCCCTTCCTTCCTTCCTTCATTACCTTCCTTCTTCTTCTTCTTCTTCCTTCCTTCTCCTTCCGTCTTCCTTCTCTTCCTCCTTCATTCCTCCTTCCTTTTTTCTTTCCTTCCTCCTTCCTTCCTCCCTCCCTTCCTCCCTCCCTCCCTTCCTTCCTCCCTTCTTTCCTTCCTTCCTTTTTTTCGGAAGGTTTTCTCTATTTTCTCCAAAGACTCCCAGGATCACATCACCCAGAACCACTGCTATATCTAGTTCCCACGTCCCTCCAGAGGAAGCTCCTTGTAGGACACGAAGCTCTGAGCATTGCTCTGCAGCAGCCAGGGAAGCAGGGCCCGAATGAATCCTCTTCAAGAGGTGCCTTCATCTGAATGTCAAGAAACACAAAAGCAAGCACTCCTGCACACAACACAGAAAGAATAAATTAGCTAAAGTAGTCTGAGACACCCTATACCTACTGATGAAATCTTTATTCATTGTGGTGAAAGGCACTTTTGCAGAACCGATCTCATTCTCTTCCTTCAGTCCAAATTTTACATCCTCAGCTGATTCTTTTACCCTCTATGTTGCACCTCTTAAAACAGATAAACACCATGCAATGCATGAGCTGGAACACCCTTTGTTCTAGACTTGAAAGGAAGGCATCTCACACAACATAGTTAGCTATTGCCTGTTCTTGGTATATCAGAATATCAGTCCAATTCTGAGGTTTGAAGAAATTCTTTTATTTTTTGAATTGTGCTCTGTTCAATAGTGCCATCACTCTAAAAAGAAGTGTCCAGCACTTTAAGGAAAAGAGAACCTTCTGTTGATGTGAACTCAGAAGGACTCCCTATTGTGCTTGACTAAAGAGTGGACACCATCTCCAGCACTCTCTCAGGCCCAGTTCCACCCAAGCCCTGTATCTCCTTCTACATCACTCTTCACATTTTGTTGAGTTACTTCTGGGCCACATGTGGTTTCAGCTAAGCATTAGTCAAGTTATCTATCATTGACATGGTCTTGACAGGACACATAATAATGATTATAGAAAGCTGTAAAAACCAAAGGGTCTATCCAAATACCAATGACAGGAATGGGACAGCTGTCCACCAATCAGAATAGATGCTGGTGTGACACTGTCCTGATCAGAGCAGAGGGATGGCAGTCCTGGCCACAGCTATGGGTATCCCAAGATGCCATCTTTGCCCCCATCTCCTTCATTCACACTTGATCACTTCTCAGGGCAGGTAGACTATAGAAAGGAGGGCAACGTTTTTTCCAAAGATTGATTTCTGTGACCAATTTTTTTAGACACACTTCCCTCTTTGTGCACGTCATTCCCATGAATCTGACAGAGATAGAATGATGCTGAGTCATTGAGATGGTGCATTATAGACCAATCTACATTTTAAAAATAACTTCTATAAGTCACTATACATAGTACCAGTAAGAAGCATGAACAAGGCCATTCATATTAACCAAGACTACTTAGAGAAAATGCTAATGTGGCTAATGTGCTAATAATGGGTGGCTTAGTTGTAGAGAGTTAATAATTGCTTTTTTTCCTAATAGTAGTGCTAGAACTTTATGCACTTTACATCTGTAGGTGTAAAATTCCCTAAAAAGAAAACTGTTGTTTATCAGATACATGACAAATGTACTTTTTATATTATTGCATCTCCACTTACACAATGCATTTCTGAATTCTCATTACAGGGTGATAGACTTATTCTTCTTAAAAGAGTGGATCAAAACTGGTATGAAGGTAAAGTTCCAGGAACCAACAGGCAAGGCATCTTCCCTGTTTCCTATGTAGAAGTCATCAAGAAGAACACAAAAGGTGCTGAGGATTATCCTGACCCTCCCATACCCCACAGCTACTCTAGTGATAGAATCCACAGCCTAAGTTCCAACAAGGTAAGAAGCTATTCTATCATACTAGTGCTGTATTTGGGATCTTGGAGTAAGATAATCAGCGTGCAATGGACCATCCCATTTATTGCAACGAAAGGCATTTAAATATAACAACCTGCATATGTGAGCTCCATGTCACTAAATACAAATTAATTTTCCTCAGAGAGGTGCTGGCATAAAGGATTAATGATTATTTTTGATAGTTTCACTTTCAAATTAAGATATTGAATGAGAAAGAGAAAACAGTATCATAAGCCACTATATAATACATATGTGAATTTCTTGTGTGTACATGTTTTCTGAAACATTTTTCTGCAGTCTGCTTTTTATGCATGTAAATTATATTCATTACATAAAATTATGTGAAAAATGTTCTATATGTACATATAGTAACAACCAATGTAGACATATGCATTAGCAGATATAACAAAATTATATGAATGCATGTATACATCTCAAAATTGTGTATCTAAAAAAACAAATGACCACATGATAATTAGGTTGGCAAAATTCTATAAATGTCTTGAGACATTTCCTTTGTAGAAGGAGAACTAAAGCATTATTCTTAAATTAGACCCTGTAATTCCCTTTGATTATTAGTTAGGATGAAAATGTAGATATTACTGTTTCAATTGAAATAGTAGCTAAAGATGATTATCTTTCTCAATATGTAATGTATAAAGGACTTTTTTTCTTGAATGGACAAAGCTATTTTCCTATACCCTTTATTCAAAATGTGACTCCTTTCTCATTTTTTTCTGTTGGATTTTATTTTATCGATAGTGCTTCTTTCCCCATTTCAGTAATTTCAAAATACAGAATTTCTAATCAGTAATGAGGTTTTTTTTCAAAATATTGTTAAATAGCTCCCTAAACCTAAAACAATGTATTGAGGTATATAATATTGTCCTTGTTTTAAATGAAATGAAGGCTAGGATATGGAAAAATAGTCAATTAACATTATGAAAGTGTGAAGTCACTTAATGCTCCAATTCAAGATCATTTTCAAATAACGTTCCCAGGAACATAAACCACTCCTGGAAAATGAGTCCTAGAAGGATTTTACCTAAGTAAATAACTGCAAATGTATCTTAAGAGAGCTCTTTTCCTTCGAAAGGGCTAAGGTTTGCCATTTTAATAATTTTAATCTTCTTTAAAAACTAATTTTCATTTGTGGGTAAAGACTCCCTCAAAATCCTCCATCTATGGAAAAAGGGAGAAATTGGTTCTACTGAATTTATGTGATTAATTATGAAGTCTTCCAGAATCTTTTAAGTCCATATACTTTATTACCAGGATTAGACATCAGCATCCTCCTTCAATAGTTCCTTCTGATAAGGAAAAAAATAAGAATTTTCATCCATATGTACATTTTATCCACCATCCATTGATCTTGAAAGAACTGCTGGATAAGCTTCAGTAGACTGAATCTTTAAGTAAAATGATATGTTAGAAATGCACATACTGAAAATGCATATTTAGCATTGAAGAACTTTCATATGTCTTAATTTACAATGACAGTGTATACTATTTTAAATAGCAATTATTTTCACCTTTGCTATGAATATGATTAAAATGTATTTTGAATCCTTTTTCCTATAGTACTAAGTTTTAAATAGAGAAATATACAAATTTCACTTGTCACCAAAGAACATATCATTCTTACTGCTGAAAAAAAAAATTTAAAAGCTTAAATTTCTCATTTAAAAGAAATGCAACTTTGTTTTAACTGGATAAACATTGTTGCTGTCATCTGTTAATTGAAGAAAAGTTCTCAGTAGTTTTCCACCAAATCATTTTTCAGAAAAAAATTCATTTTTCAATGGGGGAGATCCAAAATAAGCTAATGCTATATCTCCTATCTTCTAACTTATATTTGCAAATAGAAAAAGGAATTTAATAATGATTTTTAATCACTCTCAAAAAATTCTAATCACTTTTTTGATATATTTTTATTTTAAGATAGCCTCAAATGTAAGATGACATTATTTCTCCATTTAGCACCATTGAATTCTAATGCTTTTGAAAGTCAAAATAATTTTAATTTAATATTATAGGTATATCTTGTGATGTAGGCTTCCCTTAATCATAAGTAATACTTAACTGACCTTCAGTGTAATCAAGTCAGTTGTGAAGTCTGCAGTTTTTCCTGTTATCATTGGCATGAAGAGTGGATTCCATGGCAACAAATGGCAGTATCATAAGTAATAGAAGATAAGAGTAGTGATATTGATTGTAATACGTATGGTAGAATGTAAAAATCTTTCTCATGTGTATAATATTCCTGCCCACATAAGAGAAAGTAAAGTATTTATTTTTAGGTAGTACTAATTTGTGGACTTTTAAATTTCAGTTGCTAAGGCCAAGTGCAATGCTTCTGTGTCCCATAACAAGGAGCATAAAATTAACTTATGGTCAATAGGAACTTCTGTAAGCCAACAAATGAGACTTTGATCATATGTCTCTCATTAAAAATTCAGCATCTCCAGAACTGGAATGTTGTTAATCCAGCCTCAAAGCACACGTACAGTTTCTCTTTACATCAGAGCTAAGCATCCCTGAGTCCTACATCTGGTAATAAGATGTGCATGTGGGTTTTTGGACACTCCGTGTCATCTATGACACCCATGTTGAGACCACATCATATTTTCCATTAAACTCTAAGTAAATTCAACTAATGCTCCTTTGCTGTCATAGGAAAGACATCGCACGTAGGCATATGGAGTCCCAAATGCTGGTTGCATGTGAAAGCAATTATCCTAAGCAATCAAGTAGAAAGTACATCTCCAGACTGCTTTTCCTAAAACCTCTGCTCCTCACAAACCAGTCAACTGCCTAGAAAGCATTAAAGAAGGTCATCCACTGGCCTCTTTCAAGAATTTTATATACATAACATCTAACATCTTTTTTTGTCCTTATCCATGAAAAGTAGGTCTTCTATTACCTATGATACTGCCATTTGTTCCCATGCAACTCACTCTTCATGCCAATGATAACAGGCAAAAACTGCAGACTTCACAATTGACTTGATTACACTGAAGGTCAATTAAGTATTACTTATGCTTAATGGATGCCTACATCACAAAATATACCTATAATACTAAATTAAAATTATTTTGACTTTCAAAAGCATTAGAATTCAATGGTACTAAATGGAAAAATAATGTCATCTTACATTTGAGGCTATCTTAAGATAGAAATATATCAAAAAAGTGACAGAATTTTTGATAAAAATCATTATTAAATTCCTTTTTCTATTTGCAAATATCAGTTAGAAGATAGGAGATATATAGCATTAGCTTATTTTAGATCTCCCCCATTGAAACTTTTTAGAAATTACTAAGATCACCTCCAGAAGTACTTTTTGTAGGTTTATAGGAAATTTTAACTTTATTGTCTTACATAAAATATTCAATATTAGTCCATAATATTAAACTATGAAGAATTATATTTGTAGTTCAGAAGCTTTATAAATTGTAGTCTTTAGGTTTACATAAACTGTCAAACTTTTAAGAGGGAATGAGAGATGTAGTCAAAGCTTCTCCCTCTGTCAGCATTGTATAAACACACGCTTCAGATTATTTCAAGTGTTGAAGTTCTAGTCGTGCCAGATCAATTTCAATCTGCTTCTACACTTAAAACTTATTTTTCAGAATTATTCCCCTTTGTGTGTATTCTGGGACAATGGTCTAAAATATTTTATGTTACGTATACAATGGGGATTGTATAAAATTTTGAAAGTTCAGAAGACTGGGCCTTGCTGAAAGAAGGAAGAGCAGTAAGTCAATTCAGAGACCAAAAGACAGTTTTCCTATTGCTTTTCAATCTATATTAACTACCTTCAGAGATATTTTAAGTATAGATGGAGGAGCAAACATGGCATAAAAGAGATAGATTATTAAATCTCTGAAGATTTCACTGTCTACCCTCATGATCCCTACAATAACTTTATCTTATCACTGGTCGCTTAAGATCTCTTCCAAAACTAGTAGTGTCTCATTGTTCAAATAAATTCTTCAATTAGCTTAAGTTATCTTATCTATTTTAATCTCAAGAAAGTATATTCCAATCTAGATATCTTCCAAATATTTTTAAACTGTCTGCATATATACAATATAAAATATTTTATATGTTACCATACCTTTTTCTGCTTGTCTCTGCCTCTGTGTTTTCATGCCTTATCATTATTTTCTTTGTTTATTTTTTAACTTCATAATGCCTGCTTATTTCTAAGTTGGCTGCCAGCGAATCAGCCCCTCTTTCTACACACAAAGCTGCACCTGACTCAGACAGAGGAGCTCCCCAGGGAGCTGCCCAGGAGTGGCTATTCCTCACAGACTGCTATCCACCAGCAAACCTGTTGCCCCCAACACCATTTTCTTTTCTGGACAACTTCTTGGATGAATTACAAAAGTTCAGTACTTTAGTCTTACCAGCTGACCAAGCCAACCCAGATAGTCTGGATGAGGTCATCCTTGAAATTAAAGAGGAGCCCTCTGCTCTCCTCTCGCTGCCTCCAGCCGAATCTTCTCTCTGTCTGTTGCCTTTCCCTCCCTCAACTATGACCTCAGCCATAGCCCAGACTTATGACAAAGTGTCACTTCAACATCCTCTTCAGGCCACTCGAAGCAAGGCTGCAGATTTGAATAACAGGAGCAGGGGCTTGTCAGACCCCACAAAGATCCCGGAAGTCCTGGGTGATAAATATGTGGCCTCTGCATGTACCAATGTGGGTACCTTGCCTATAATGCTCCCTGTAATTGGAGAGGAAGATGAGGAAATCTATGAGGTGGGGGCACACCAAAGATGGCTGCCAGGATCTCAAGAACAAGATGTCACGTGGAGTGGCCACGACAGTACAGAGTGGGAAGCAAAGTTGCACATCAAAGAGGAAGAAGAAGAAGAGGATACTGACAGCTTAAAATTTTCAGTAGACAGCCCCACACATCCCAGGATCCCCAAGGAATACAACAATACAGCAAAAACCAGTCATGAGGTATTTTAATTTTGCCTAACGAGTGAAGAACTAACCAGTCTGCAGTTATCTAGGGAAGTTAGTCGTATTAATAAACATCTATTTTGACATTGGCTTAAAAGATCAATTTACAAAGAACATCAACATTGTGAAAGTCATGTGATACAATCCTATTACTCCTTTATGACTACAAACTCAAATTCAAGAGACTTTTTTTAACCTTATAGTATCTAATTTTCTAACATTAATAAACATGACTAATCATTAACTCTTGACTTCAAGCACAATTCCAAAAGCTCTACATCTTCAATTTTCAAAATTCAGAGATACAGGAAACATTATTCTCTCCACTTCAGTCAATAGGATACTGATTGGATAGACAGAATGCTCCAACTCCAGAATGAGATAAACAATACAGCTTTGTATTTTGTAAATGTACTTTATAAAGAAGGACAAAGGACGCATGTAAGGTAAAAGGTAAAGCAAACAGCCCTTCAGTCTCTGTTGACTGCTACCTTCAGGCTGGTAACTACTTAAGACCTTGGTCCTACACCTTCATGTTACCAAGGCCCTTGGACCATGGTTTTAATCATCCAAGAGACAGAATACTCTGAAACACTAGCTTATACACTTTTCCTTTTTAAAAATAATCCAATTGAGCTTTCAAGCATGTATTCTGTGAATTCAAGGGACAAGTATAAATGCTAGTAAATGCTGAAACTATAAAATAAAGAGTTCCCGTGACCCCAAGTCATTTCCTCCACAATTTCTCTATTTCCAAACAACCAGCCATGCCTTCGTATAAAACAAATGCAGAGTCCGCTGCAGTAAGGCAAACATGCCATTAAGTCTGTTATTTAAATAATAAATTTTCCTTTTGATATAATTACCTTGGAGATGTGATTTGATAAATGGCTAGATTCACAAAAGATGCTATCTACCTGTTTTAAACAGTTCCATAGGCCTGGCATCTGCCCTATTGGGGTGATCCCAATAGCTTATTCTCATTATGTACAAAGAATAAAGAATTTCTCTCACTGTCCATGTGACCGTCTACACTTCGTAACCTACTCTCCAAGCCAGTTGCAGAGCACCATTGTAGGGACTTCGTTATTCACACCTTTGCATTTAGAAGGAGCGCTCGCATATCACAGAATGCAGGTACTCTTCTCTTGAACTACCCCTATCACCCAAATCCTACTGATGATACCCATGGAGACACTCCAGTAAAATCCAAATGAAATGTTAGTCCTCAAAGCAAGAATGCATCAGAAACATCGCTTCTGCTGGGGAAGTTTAGAGTTACTTAGGTTTGGAAGGAACTCTGTAGAGACCATATGGACAAAAGCATAATCACACCTTGTCTTTCCTCAATATTTAAGCCCCTTCATTTTTCCCGGGGAGATGGAACTATCACACCTTTTCCTGGCTGTCGGTCTCCCTCACCTCCATTTTATTCTCCTATGGCCTGTGTTTCTGATCCATTCTGTGAGTTTTCTCAGCCCACCCAGGCCCCCTCATCTCCTCTCCTCTCTAAGTTGTCTTATCAACAGGAGATAAATTCACCAAAATCTAAGGTAATTGCATCTTAGTGTGGCTTACTGCATGTCTTCAAATGGTCTTCAGTAGATGTGTGCATTTAGGCTCATGCCATCTCACAGGATCTAAAAGTTATGTAACTCGTGACTGCTAACTTTTAACATTAGCATGGCCTCTGTCCAAACATCAAAAAGATATCGCTGCATAGCAACCACACCAGATGGATGAGAAAAGCAAACTAAAACTTACATTAGGTTTATCTGAGAGTCAGCTGGGGAGGTCGAAGGCACCAGCTTCATGCCCCCCATCCTCAAAACCTCACTCCCTTCTGAGTGGACTGTTGCCTCCTATCACGTCACCCATTATAGGTTCAGCAGAGCCTGAAGTCAGGATGGTCCTGGGTCTTGAGTCTAGAAAATGAGGATATAGGAAGAATGATTCTCTTTTGGAAGCTGGTAAAGTGTGTCCATCATCTCTGTCATCTGCAGTTGTACTAGCATTTAGTGGCCATTAGGCCAAATTTTCTCCATCTCACTTGGCATCTATTCAGTAAGCACAAAGAAAACAGGTCAGATTTGAGGGTGTTGTGAACCAAGTCTTTGAGGAGAGCCCGTTTCAGATACATTTTAGATACATTTCAGATACATTCCAGAACTCTCTCCTGCAGCCTTCTCTCTGTGCATTTTCCTTTGCTGTGCCTGAGAGTCCCATCTCAGAGCAGCCACTGATCCCCGCAGGATGCAGGCTCTTTGAAGCAGCCAAGGAAGCTGTGACACTGTCCACCCTTCCTGCTCTGTGTGACTCTAGCCTGGCATGATTTGTGTGCATGGAAACCAGCAATCCAGGAAAATCCTTCCTGGAGGCTTCGTAATGAAGGACTAACCCCCTTCTTGTGACTTTTCTAGGCTGATCTGAAAAGCAAGATATTTGTCCTGGGTAAGCCACCTCGTAGTCCAGTGATGTCTAAGAAATCCTGCAGCTCACCTGTCAACGGTTCCCACAGGGTAGGGTCAGATGTCCCCACCTGTGGCAGTCATGCTGGCCACCCTGGCTCTTCCTTAAGTGCCTTGGCTGTGACCTAGCAGTCAAGTGAGGCTGGCATGTCCATTGATTGATGAGCTGTGAAAGCAAGATCCTAAGTCCTGGGGCTTTTTCCCTCTTACATATGTCAAGTTCCCCAAATCTAAACACGACAGAACTGAATGCTTCACTATACAAACAGCATAGTGGGTGTACATGTGTGTGTATGCGTGTCATTTTCTGCATCTGTCTCGCATTTCTATATTAAATCGCTGCTTTCTAGTCACCATTGTTAGTGCAGAGAACAAAGCTGTTGGCCATCACGCAGTGATCCTACATGCTTCCCTTAATAGATTAGCTTCTGTGTCATTCCGCTTCTTTGGGATTATTTTAATCCCTGATCCCTGCCTTCAAATACTTGGTTGCTCTGGGATACATGCTGCAATTACTCCGCCTCCTTTTCCTAGTACTTCTGGGAGTCTGTGAGCACCTAAAGGTCCATAGCTCTCCCTTTAATCTTCCATGCTTGAGAGTGGGCGAGTGCTATCAGTTCAAGGAATGCAGCCAAGGAGTTTCAAGATTCTCTTCTATGCATTCCCCAGTATTCCTTTCCCCTTGTCTGCATCAGTGGGACCTGACTTAGCTTTCACTGTTCAGTCCCATGGCCATGCTCTGCATTTAATGCTCTGGAGACTTGATTTCTAAATTTTCCCTTGTCATTTCATAAATGTGAACTCTGTTCTGTATTTTTACCATTTTTTTGTTTTTTGTCCAGTCAGTCTTCCTTTGTTGCCAAAGTCCCCTTGCCATAGAGAGGGACTGTTGGTATGTAAAGATTCTTAAACTCCACTTAACAGCCTTCCAGTGTGTACACAGACACCTTCATGTGTGTCTCCTCCAGCTCTCCACACACACACATGTTTTTTTCAAAATTAGTAGAACTCCTCTATAGGTCCCAATGGATTTGTTTTACTCACCTTAACTTTTCTTTTCATCATGTTTATGAGTTTTTAATGTTACATTATATGTTTGTAGACCATAAAGATTTATTTTCTTTTGATTTATACAGTGCTAGCTTTCTTATAATTTTAGGGGAGGAAATGAGCCTATAAGCATAACTACAGTATTGTTATGAGGAGACTGGCATCTGATTTTGCTTGGCACGTGCTACAGTATTTTCTGGAAAAGGACCGCTCTAAGAGCCCAAGAGCTACTGGCAGCACAATCAATGACTTTCCACATTGGCTTTTAAAGTAGTAGTCTACCATCATTCGAGAATTGTCTACTACAGGCTGGAGAAGTGGCTCAGAGGTAAAAGCCTCTACTGTCACAAACACAAGGTCCCAAGTTCAGATCCCAGGTCCCACAGCAGAATGGGCTGACCTGCACTTTTGGCCCTAATGGGCGTGGCCTGGGAAATCCCAGAACAAAGCAAAAAGGAGGTAGATGCTATCCAGGATGATTACTGAAGTTACCCTTGGTCCTCCACAAGGAATACCTTCTGAGACACATGCACACACACACACACACACACACACACACACACACACACATACATACATACACACGCATGCACGTACACACGCACAAAATAAAATTAAAAAATAAAAAGCAATATATAAAATAAAATTTTAAAAAAAGAATTGTCTACTGCAAGGCACAGCCACTCCTTCAGGGCCACAGTAAGGAGAAGCCTAAACAATTACCTGGCTTAATTTCCTCTGAGACAGGAAGTATGCAGTCTACCAATAGCAGGTTCAAAGGTACCTCAATCAGCTTCCTCATAAATCCCGCTTTGAAAACTACCACGTGTTAAAACATTTTTGAATCATATATGAAAACATCATGATGAACCCATTATTTTGTACAGTTACTATATGTTAGCTGAAAATTAGTGAGACTAAAAGAGAAAAATCTAAAAAATATGAAATAATAAAATAAAAAGGAGAAAGAAAAAATAAATTATTTAGCATGCCATGAAAGTGGGTGGATGGACACTAGGCTTTGCAAGTGTTTCTGTACCCTTGAGATTCTTCAAGGATATACACACACGAAACTATCTCTGCTCAACATTCCCAGCAAAGTGACCACAAGAAGACTCTAGAATCATCTTCTTAAGCTCGCGGTTCATGTGAGCCTCCTCCCTAAATGCCACAGACATATATTGTTCTATATTTACTTCAGCACAGCTAAGAAGTTGTAATAGGAATTCCTGAGCAGAACATTAAAATAGAAGTGAGCACAGACAAAACATTGCTGGCTATCTCAAGAATTCAGCACGCAGAACAGGAAGTGCATGGCCAGAGAAACAGATCGCTATCTATTCCATATCCTTCTGTGGTCTTTAAAATAGCCTTTCAAAATTAATCCAGTTTGCAGGAACTTAGCCTGAGCGAACCAAAAGGCACAAACAGCTTTCTGTATGTTGCTACTGCCTCCAGCCACTAGGTAGCAATAGAGTGCAGATACGGTGCCAGGCCAGGGGACTGTGCCTATTGAATCTGCATGATGGGACAAAAAGCAAACCGTGTCCGCAGCAAATGAATATTCATTTGGAACATTAAACATCTCTCACAAGGACAAATAAAGACGCACATTTTAGCCACACTAATTCATCATATTTCATTCAATAGAGCATTAGTCAAATTTATCACTCAGTGGCTTTTTTTTTTTTAAATCTATTTCTTTGTCACAGAAAAAGTATCCAGTAGCTCTGGATTAGGGGCTTTCCCATCTGAAAAATGAAGCTGAATTATTACCACTGTGACTTTTAACTGACTGAGACATGTTGTCTTAGCTCTCTGACTACTGAATGTGTAAGACTGGGGAAAAGCACCTTTAAAATATCAGAGGAAATATGAAATTCCATCATGGTTTCCTAGGGTTGGGCAGATGGACGTTTGCTGTCTAACTCTCCATGACCAAGATGAGAGGCGTAAACGATGCCCAAAACAGAAACAAATACACCTTCAAAAGTAACTATTGACACTACCATTCCTCTGTTGACCAAGAACTGTAATATAAATACTAGAATTAGTTAATTTGATTCTCTGAAGTAGAAATGTAGTAATAGTAGCCAAGGGGGACATATAGTCCTCAAAAGCAGATTGCTTTTTCTATGGATTAACAAGTGGATTTCTATGGTGATAGTCAACTTTTAACTTAAGGGAAGAAAGAATTCCAAAAACCAGAAAGAGTAGGAAAAAGTGTAATATATATGTTATGAATGACTTATACTTGTTTCTTTCAGTATCTAAATTGGCTTAGTAATATCTTGAATTAAATAATCACAAAAATGTCAGAAGATAGTCCTTAATTACCCTTAAAATACAGTAAGTTTTATATTTTACATTTTAGTAATATCATGCTATCATTGTGAGTAATCATATGGAAATTTATAGGAGTAAAAACCATTTAGTTATTAATGTGGCCAGTAATTCCATATATTCTAGCTTTAAGTTATTATATATCATGCACAGATGCTGAGAAAAAATTCTAGGAATCCTGTCAATAAATTCTTCCAAATTAATGGATTTAAAGATTGAACTTTTAACATGAAAAATGCTTAGTCTAAATATGTATTACAGATTGAAAGGTGATGGATAAAGAAATTTAGGAAAATGGCTAATCACAGAGCCATGCTGAAGGGATACAGTCTTCCTATCCAAGCTCACCCAGTAGAAAAATCTTTCCAACTAATGAATAATGCATTCATAGTTAAGAAAAATCCAAACGCTGGTCTTAATGTCTGAAGGCATGGATCTATTGACTAACCTGGTACAGCAGCAGTGTCCAAGCTGTGGTTCTGTCATGTTGTTAGGTAGCTATCATTAGAAGGGACTGCTTTGAAATGTGTTCTGAATGGGTTGCATGCATATCTTTCCCTAAAAGGTAACACATGAATTTTTAATATAAGTTGCACTGCGTGTACCTATTCAACAAATATGTTAAATTTCATTCACTGAAGTATTTATATGGCTATGTGGGATACTAAGGCTTGTCATTTCCAATATTATAAGTATCTATTACAGATACTGGTCTTGATGCTTAGTTTAAAAAGAAAGGAAACTCTTTTGAGAGTTCAGTGCACTGGGGATTTCTACCAATATTTCTCTTCTAAGGTAAAATATTATATGTTACCTGGATATTGTTTGTTTCATTTTACTTAAAGTTCTCTGTCTTCTCTTTTTAAACATGCATGTGCTTCCTCCACTTTGAGAAGAGAGACTGTTAATTCAATTGTAGCATGGGATGTCTGGCTATTTGGTATTTTCATCTGTACCATGCGTGGAAATGTTGTCTGTGAAGGAAAAACTCAGAGCGAATGTGGTTCTTTGCTGTTCCCTTATATGTGGCTTACTTTCCGCTTGTTTGAGAAAATGCTGGGGAATAAGGCTGAATGAAGGTGCCCCTCCTCTTATCCCATGGTTTGGTGTCCTCCTTCTTGCCATATTCCTGACCTTTGAAAAATCAATAGGACTGAACCTCGACTTTTCCTGAAAACTTGACGACACTAGATTGTGGATGCATCCAAATGTTTAAACCTCGGGTATTCCAATTTGATTTGAAGCACTCTTCAAAATAGTTTCATCACTAGTCCTGCAGAAACCCTCTATTTGATGGACTTTTTTATTCTTCCTCTTGGTTTTTTACAACAAGAAATACTAAATGTCAAGAAATGTACCATTGCCATTACCCAAATTATCTTTTAATTTGTGTCAGATTAAACATTGATTACATTGAAAATCATTTCATTTCAGCCACAGCGTCCTGTGTTCACTCATGAAAACATTCAAGGTGGGGGGGAACCGTAAGTATTCTTTTTTATTTTCTAAATTTGAGACTAACCTTGACCACAAAATGCCAATGGATGTACTAAAAAGAGGGCGATGTGACTCTGCAAGTGAAAGAGGTCAAAGTAATCAACAGGAAAAGAAATGTAAAAGAAAATGCAATGTTCTGCACCTCTTATTGCCAAGATCGAAGCTAGCATTTAAGAAAAATGGAGATTTTAACTTTGCACCTAGAAGACCTGCAATGCTGCAGTGATTCTCACAACTTATAAAATTGTCTCTTTCTGTGCTCTGCTGATAATGTAATCGCAGCTTTAAAGATGGGCAAAACATGTCCTAACATTGTTTGAAGGTAGGCCCGAAGTCTACCTTAATAATATAACTTCAAAGTTATGCGCTTGAAGATGTCTTTTGAAAATGGCAGTATTTAAGCTCTCACTTCCATTTAGTTACATGATGCAACTTCCACAACACCTTTTCAAATGCTCCTTCCAATACACTCTCCTTTCTGTATGTAAGTCCAGTCAACTTGCAGGTATTGCGCATTGTCTTTAGGATTCTCATTTGTCTTTCTTTGGCCTATTTTGCTGCAAGAGTTGCTCTGACGTTTTTTCTGTCTTCCTGAGTCAGGAGGGAAATCCAGGAAGAGTATCTGTGCCCATAAGCCTTGGCCTGCAACCGGAGTACTGGAGTAAACGTCCCACTCAGGACATTATAAAACATTCTCCACTGAATTTCTCTTTGATTATTGCCTTAATTGGGGGATTATGGGGTGTTGTTTAAACCCATTCATTAAAAAAAAATAGATTTAGAAGCAAAAGAGGAGATACTGGCTATACTGCTACAAGTCAGTTTGGAGACATTATGACAAGGAAAAAGTATAAGTTAGAGTTTCCGTCCTAGCCCAGTTTTTCCTACTTGAGTGATAAATGGCTCTTTGAGACATGTTGATTCCCACCACCATCATTCATCTCACCAATACATCTTTCAAAGTAGCATTTCTTAAATTATAATGTGACTGTTTTTCCTGTCGTGCAATACTGATTTCGAAAGCCAACAGAGGTAAAAGGATTTCAAGGAAAGTTTATGTTTCTATCAGACTCTTTTTTTTTTTTTTTTTGTGGTCTAATTAAACCAGCATGGTAAACAAAGTTTGACAAGCCTGCTGGCTTTCCTCATAAAAACCAAGCTGGAATCCATGCCAATTTTGGTTTGGTCGCTCTGGGGACCTTGAGATTCTTCAAGCAGCTGGGCTTTGTGGCCTTAAATAGGCCTGTCTCCTTAAGTGTTTGGATACATGCCTGGGGAAGGCTATGGTCTGAGAGGTTCATTGGAGGAAAATCGGAGAATAGGTTTTCTCAAAGTGAAAGAAAAGTCTACCCATTAAATAAGAGACTGGAATGTTCCTCAAACAGGAGACTTGAAAAGGAGCCAGGGAGAAATCAGCTTTCCCCATGAATATGCAAAAGATAGCATTCCATTGCCTGACAAAGGCACAAAGAATTACACCACTTTGCTGCCTTGCTAAGGCTGAATCCAGGCAAACATCCTCCAAGGGAACGTTTGTGTTCAGCACCTGCTAATCATAGTCCCTGAAACTCCAGATTCAGTTTCCTCCCAATAAAGCACCTCAGAAGAATATAAATATCTCAAGGGAATATAAATGGTTAAAATAGTTGACTAGAAGGGCAAAATACTAACAAAGGGGAAAATCTCTGAATGTTGACATCTCAGCCCTGGGTACCAGGCCAGGAAGATGATGTTTTTAGGGAAAGATGTTACGTACTATATCTTACAAACTCTTACCTAGATCTATGGAGGCTAGTTTCAGCCACATCTCCTTACCCTACCCCTGCTGCCCCATCTGAAAAAAATTCAGGAACAGAGAGAGAGCCAGTGGGTCAGGGTTTCGTATTTATCGCATGATATCTAAATGCAAGTGATAGAACAGTATAATTCACCAATATGTGGGTGTTCTGACTCTAAAGTAATTAAAAATGAATCATTCTTGTTCCAAAGCAGAATTCAATATTGCCAGCTTTTCAAGGATCGCCTAAAACAAATCCAAAGTTGACTTAGTGTTGTATTTTCTTATATTAGAACAATTATATGACAGCATCAAACATGACATGTAGAGAACAAATTGCCATTCTTTTATAAAAATCCTCCCATTTTGACAATAGTAGTAATAGTCAGTAAAATGAAATTTTCTTGTTAACCGCATGACCAATTTTCCTTGTTTAGCTTCTGTAATTTCTGTCTTTACATTCCAAAATGCCACTCAATGTCAACAATCACAAAATTCAATGTCAAATTGAGTCATTGTCTGGCTGTCTTACTGATCCATGCCACCATAATATCTTTTTCAAAACATTCAGATAGAAAAAAGGAAATTAAGAGTATTCCATTGGTAATTCTTCCTTGTGTAAAATTATTTAAAAGACATATTTTACAAAACATGCTATCCATAATCTATTTGAGACTGGATCAGAGCTGACCAAGCGTAGACTCTGTCCACTATGTCAGATAAAAATCGCATTGAATCTTCAATTTTTTAACCCTCAGAAAACTCGGATTCAAATTATAAAATGATTTTGCTTTAAAGGTTTTCCTTTGATAACTATATAAACTTCTTTGTATAGTATTTAGAAGACATGTATCTGAGAAATTTTGTATATCTTTAGACTCATTGGAAAATTCTATTTGTATGGTTGTTATTTGCTTATGACTACGGATGGTTAAAAACCATGATTCTCACATTTTAATATGACTGGATAATGCAAATGTCATTTATTTTTGCATTCTATACCATTACATAGTATCTAGTTAATAGAGATTAGCTGTATGGACATTTAAATGTGGATCTGACCTATAAGAGGTTAAAATGTTTTAACAAAATTTGTGAACATTATTATCTTTCAAAAGCAGTCTTATTTGTGGGCTTTTAAATGCATTATAAATATTATAAATATTTCCATTTACATGTTTACCAAAATCTTATACTACTTAATATGGTTTGTTAATAAGAATAGAATTGTCAAAAGTAAAATAAGTATTTTTCTGTCTTCTATAATCTCACAAAGATGTAAAAAAAATTAAACCTACCCATTATCCTGTTTAAGGTTTCAGGCTCTGTATAACTATACCCCTAGGAATGAAGATGAGCTGGAACTCAGAGAAAGTGATGTCGTAGATGTGATGGAGAAGTGTGATGATGGATGGTTTGTGGGTATGTGCATATTTCTTTTTAGACACATTTGCCTAGTTCATTTGCTTAAGCTTGCTTGCTTGCATGGTTCACTGATAATCAAGCTTTCTTTGAGTTCATGAAACCTTTGACCTTTCATGAGTTCACATGCACTTGTATTCCCAAGGCCCCTGCATTGTTAATCAAGCCTAGTACTTACTGTTTCAGGTACATGTAATTTTTTTTGCCAGTTTTATTTTAACTCAATTAAGAAAAGAAGTTTTCTTTAAATAGCAGCAACTAGGAAAGACTGAGGCTTGACAATAACAAAATAAAAACAACAAATATCCCCAGATAAGGAATACTGTTGCTCTGTTCAGTGGGAAATGTTAGCTGTTAAACAGTAAAAATATCATCCCTGAGAGGGAGGGAGATGAAGGCAAAACTGGCCCACTTCCTAGCATTGATGGAGCCGCCCCAAAAATCTAATGATTCTCCTCAGCTTTAAAGGCAATCCCATTTTTACAGTCTTTAATAAAAAGACTGCACAGGTCTGGGTGTGCAGTTCAGAAGTAGAGCACATGCTTAACATGTAATACCATCCCCTGTTATTCAATTGCTCATTCCCTGAGAGAGAAGGGGGAATCAGGATGAGGATGAGGAGGCAACTCAAGATTATCCAAGAAAGCATTTTGTAGACAAAGGTATACGCCAAGACACAAAGGATCTACAGACAGATCCAGCAGCCACAAGACAATGAAAGATCTGCGGCCACGTGCACAAACACAAGCCTCGGATTCTGTTAACATCGACTCCCATCTGAAAGGGAAGGGAAATGGCTTACTTACATGCTGGGCAGAGGCAGTAAACCAGTCAGAAAGTTCTTGAGTGTTAAGGAGAAATGACCTTATACAATTCAAAATACTAGAAATACTAAAGAATTTAGTGTATAGACTTACGCAAAAGAAAAATATCCAGCGAATTTTAGAATCTGAAACTATTAGTATTTGATGCTTTTCCAGTCACCTGTCCCACTGCCAGACTCGCATTTATTCCTTGCTCCTTGTCTGGGGCTGTTTTGACTTGAGTCTCTCATTAGGCCCCTCTGCAGGACTGTCTTTCCTTTAGATTAAGAAAGCCGTTCCATGTGATGAAAACACGTCACTATGCTCATGGAGCAATGACATCACGAAAGACAATTACAGCTGCTAGCATCTCTTTCTGATTGTCTTCACGTGGTTTCTCTTTCTTCCTTTCTGATTACTTGGGTGCCTGCTTTCCTAGTGAGCAGAAAACTTGGGTGCCTGCTTTCCTAGTGAGCAGAAAACTCTCCAAACCAACAGATATGACCATGTGTCCTTTGCTGTGCTATCTTTTCATGTACTGCTTCTGTTTTCAGGAACCTCGAGAAGAACCAAATTCTTTGGTACTTTTCCTGGAAACTATGTGAAGAGGCTGTGACCCACCTCCCCCCCATGCTTAGGCCGCATTCCAGCAACACATCTGCGTCCACTTGCCTCAACCATCCCGCAGGCCTGGCCTGGTCATGCCTTAAGGTTCCCAAAGCACCATCACCATCTCCACCTGCTGCCGCCAGATGCCCGGCAGAGTGACTGCCACTGTGAGCCTTAGGGAGACATGGCAGACCCACGGCCAAACAGATCCACCACTTCCCGGTTGCTGCCCTAAGCTTTGGAGTGTCCGTATGTGCAATCAGAATGAAAAATCGTCATATTTCAAACAAGTGAAATAGTTGAGGCAAAAAAAAAAAAAAAAAAGAAAAGAAAAGGAAGTGTCTCCAGAAGGCCGTCTCTTCTCATGGTTGTGTTTCCATCTCTCGGGGAATGCTGTCTCCGGAGGCAAGCGGGACATTGTGGATTCTTACATTGCTGTGGTTTTGTTCTTTCACATTCTCTGCCCAGCAGTCTCTTTTCCTTTCACGAGTTTGCTCAGCATCCTGGTTTACACTCTGTATCAACTACACTTCCGCTATGGTTTGTCTACACTCATCACATGCTGCAAGATGCACGGTGGCTCTAAAATCTAAAGTGAGAGTAAGAGAGTCAGTTCTGACCGGTGTGATTCTGGTGAATGAATGTAAGTTTTTAGATAAGAGTCTTTTCCTGCCATTTTCTTTGTACTTAATAGAAGTGCAAACAGTGAGTGAATAAGAACCGTTGATAACTATCACGAGAATACAAGAGGTTTAGTGACACTACAAAAAAATTACACTATTGTGTTGTAAAGTTGCATTGTTATTTTATATTAAAATATAATCATCAGCATCATGAACAATGAGCTCTTAGTGTTTATTTATCTGATAAAACTTAAATAAAGCAGTGTTAGTGAGACGTGCAAAGAACTATTCTAACATAGACACTTGAAAGTATCTGTAAGCAATATTAGTAAGTTTCACTGCGTGTCCACGTACACATTCGAGATTGTCTGAGAACATATAAGCCGCGTGATATGTTGTACATTTTGTGGAAATGTAAAGGAATCCCACAGATTATTTTATAGAGATAGAATACTTCAGAAGCATCTCAAGTGTTAAGGCTGGTTTTAACAAGGGTTATGATCAATACAGTTATTTTTACAATGATAATTATTTTTTTTCTATGGGCCCCCACAATCCTGGCTACAACTGCAGACAGGAAGACATTGAGCCTGATTTTCTTGGTGTGTGTAAACTATTTCCTAGGAATAAATCAGGCAGAGACAATATTCAATTATTCAGGTTATATTTCCTGCCCCCCAAACAGATCTTTACAAAGTGACATGTAACCTGGAAGATTTAGTAGTGTTTATAGTGCCTGAATTACACATACCCGGAGAACTAGCTTTGTATTTCTTACGACTTTGCATAAGAACTGTTCATCTTTGGATCTTGAGCACCTTCAGATAAAACTTTTTATGACTTTTCTTCCGTGGACAGTGACTGATTCTTTCACAACACATAGACTCCAGGGTTTTGTACATATGTTTGTTCTCCTTTTTGTACAGATGATTGACTTGTTCAGAAAACAGGGAGATTTCCTAATCTGATCTTTACCCATACTTAAACTAAACAAAAATTTTCAGCAGATTACCTACTTTTGTAACCTTTGCAGATCACCAGCGCCCCCTTGCTAGTGTGATTCTGCAAAAACAGCGTTTATGCTGAATGTTATCAATTCAAAATATATTATGTTATCAGTTCAAAATATATTAGCAGCCAAACCAAAATGTACATCAATATGATTACAGAGGAACTTCATTAGGAAAAAAAAAGGTAAAGATACATCCTTGAGTTCCCACTTTGATGATTACCAGCTTTATATAATAAAAAGAAAAGCTTTGGATTTGAATTAAGTCAACTGCATGTGGCTTTGCTGATAAATGAAGACTTCTCTTTGATGCCATTTATGAATCAAAATTGCAATCTCTGTCGCCTGTTGTATTTAAGAAAACCTGCTGTTTCTACTCTCTGTATCTGATTTTAAAAAGGAAAACTATTCATGCCTGGCTTGCAGGTAGCTGATTGAATTCTTTTGAGCAAAGATCTTTGTGTCTTCTTCAGTAGATATCAAATAAATTTTGCTTGAAAATTAGACTTGGATTTTTTTTATTTTTTACTTTTTATCACAATGTAAATGATGTGTTTTATTCTAAGTTATTAGCAAAAATAAGAAAAATGCAATTGCTTTCCATTCTGTTGACGCCTACATGGAGAAAAATGTGTGTCTGCATCCATAAACTCTTTTGATTTTTAAAAATCCTTTTCAGCTCAAAACTGCTCTTAACCTGCAGCAATGCGTTTAAAATATCTCTGCCTCAATAACTGGCCACTTTTCAAGAAGGTGTTCGTTGCAAGCTGTTGTAAGCACTTTTCCACTTCAAGTATCTTGAAAATTTTAAATCCTTGTCCTAAAGATTTTTAACATTATTAGCTCATCAGCCCGTGTTAATCGCCATTATTTTTCTTCATTCCTGTGTGTGTGCGCATGTGAGAATTAGTGTACTACATACTACAACATGTGTGGAGGTCAGAGAGTAACTATGGGAATGAATCCTTATCCTCCACTTTGTTAGAAGCAAAACTCTCTGTTGTTTGCCTCTGCACTGCATACCAGACTAACTGACCTGGAGCCTCCAAGGATTCTGTTGTCACCTCCTCTGTCACTCAGTAGGAACACTGGGATTACAAGTACGTGATACTGTACCTGTCTTTACATAAATTCTGAGGACTCACGTCCCCCACTTTTAGAGCCACCTCTCCAATCCCTAGATGCTGTCTTTCAGAGAGTATCAAATACCTGTTGCCATGGGATCTTTCTTTTCTGTCACACAAACGACAAAAAGTTAGCATTCATTCTTGAGTCCTTCCTCTACTACACCTTAATCCCCCTTTGATCCGACTGATTCAACCCTTGTCCTTATCTCTCAAATACTCAGAAGCACAGATACTCCTTCTCATTTGCTAAAGACATGGCTTAACTTTAATAGCTACCCAGCTCTCCTCTACTCCACTGGTATAATAATTCCACTGCATTTAACTCTCCACTAAATTGTGCTCCCTGTCCATGAAAATTTTGCTTCATAACGTTCTTATGGTCCTGTTTGCACCCAAGTATCAGTTGCTTACCTGAGTCTATTCATCATGGACATCAGAAGGGCAGCAGGAAGTTACTCTGGTATTTATGACTAATGTTAATTCTTTAGCTCCAATAACAGTGAAAACAGGTGTGTCCATTTCTTCCTTGATTCTAAGCAGGAGGAATCTGTTTGAGTAGCGGTCTGTTTTCATAACTATTTACTCCTTGATCTCTCTTTGTAGGTGGTCAGTTTGTGTGGCCTGATAATTTCCTCCTTACTGTTTCCTCATTGCAGACACAAGGAGAGATGTTCTTCAAAGAATCATTTGATTGAAAAATAGCTTCCAGGAGCCCGATTGTTTGAAGATTTAATTTATTTCGCCTTGACTCCAGCCCTTTAAACATTGTTCATCTATCTAATATGTTGTATCTAGTATGGTTTCAAATTATTTACCCATTGTTAGTTATGAGGGCCACAACACAGGCAGACATTGATGTTGCTCATAAATGTGCTACAGCAGGGCTGTGGCTATAAAGCAAATTCAATCTACTACCCATTTTGTGTGCTCTGCAGCTTAAAAATGACTCATAGATAGAACACTGGATCAGTGTGATGCTAGGAATCCAAACTTCAAAAGTGAATTAAGTGAAATATTAACTCTTTCTCCGCAAAAAGGAATTGCTTTCTTGCCATTAGTAGGTTAACATTAGGGGAATGTTATAAACCATTTCATTCATTATATTCTTATCATAATCACATATTCATCAATTAAAATGAGTAGAAATCTTTTCTTTCTACGATGTAAGTATGTACAGAATAGCCTCAGTTTTGCCTCCTAGCCCACAAAACCTGAAAACTTGCTATCTATTCCTTTACAAAAAAACAGTTTGTGAATTCCTGATTGATGCTAATTGTCATCAACAAACCAGGAAATGAACCAGAGAGAATGTAAATTAACCATTTACGATATATCAGGCTATTATTTTTTCTCTGGGTTTTATCTTCATGGTAAATCTAGAAAGAAACCTATGCTGTGATTAATCCATGGATGAGGAAACTCAAGCTTCAAGAGATAAAATAGCTAACTCATGCCTTGGGAAATATGATGACACATGATGGGAAACGGATTCTTAATCTGAGTTGTTATCTCCCAAGCCTGTATCCTGCCTTCTGGGTTTCCCAAACTGGCTCCCAACATGCTGTTGACAGACTGTGCACTGAGAATCACAGCTACATGTTCCACGCTTCCTCCACCATCCTCACACATTCAAGAAAGAGCCTGCTCTTCACAGCATCTCACTATGCACAATGAGAGAAAGGCCATGGGCCCACCTCCCTGTGGAACGCTAACTTCGGTTTCTAAAGATGCACATCAACCATACGAATCCAGTTGTATTCTGAGCAAATGCCCCTGAGCTGCAATCACTAAGGCTCTGGAGGACCTTATCAGTGAGCCGGCTCAACAGCTGCCGTACCCTGGGGAAGGGCCTTGTACTGCTGGGTCAACATGGAAACAAGCAAGCACAAAGTAGTCTAGGAACACAGTGTGCTCACTGGACAGCTTTTTAATTTACACCCTGAGTGCTCTAGCCATTCACTGCTGGGTGAGTCACTAAGTGGCTCAGGGCCTTAGCTCACTGCTAAATTCAGCCACTCCGAAGCTCGGGAAACTTCTTCTGAGCTCATACACATGCATATATCTTGACCCCAAAACCTTTGAGTGCAAGACAGAAATCTGCCTACAAATCCTCACCTGTTCCTTTGAGGTTTTTTGTTGCATGCCTTTCTCTAAGATTCGATGGGTGACTCAGAAATCCGTCTTCCAAAAATAAGCGTCATTTCAAACAAAATCCTGGTTACTATTAACAGCCTAGTGGACAGGTGCCAATCTTGCACTGACTGATACTTCAATAGCTTGAGAATTACTTTTGAAAGCATGCTTATTTTTTCTAATTTAACAAGTAATTGATACTTTTTGACAAAAATAGAAAATATAAACGAGCGAAAAGAGGAAACACTAAAAAGTCCCATTTGAATAAGAGTGAGACTTTAAAGCATACCCTACCCCTCCAGAGTATTTTCTTATATGAGAATGTGTGTGTGTGTGTGTGTGTGTGTGTGTGTGTGTGTGTGTGTGAAATACACTCATGTAGTACATTAGCTGAGATCATAATTGACACATTGCTTTATAGTCAGCATCTACTCTTGAATAGATCTCTGAAATAAAACAATTAAGTTAATTTGGCATTACCAAAGTCTATAAAGAGAATGAGGAAAAGTCAACATCGATCCCCAGGATTCATTAAACTGCAAGTCAACTTAAATACCCCAAACAAGAGTGTACCCAAGTCAACTTCGTGTCAACCTATGTTCTCAATCAGTTGCTTTACAAAAAGCAATCCCAGACTCATTCACAACGGCCATTAGGGGAAGCATTCACACTCTGGCTTCCATTTCCAAGGGACACAGAATGACACTGAAACATTGAACCAACCATGAATGATCCCATTCATGACAGCTTCTCTGAGCTTACAAACATTGATACTGTGTATATTGTATGTGAGGTGTCAGAAAAAAAAAAGAAATAAAGATACAAATATCAGAAGCTGTTACATCAACATTCCTCACCAGGAAAAAATTTAGACAAAGTCATGATGAAGTATATACTAAAGAATTTATAGATAAAATTCATCCCAGAAAAAAGTCCCCTTGGAAAAATAAAAATACCCTCTCCTATACATTATTTGATGACTTCCTAACTACTTTTAATTGCAACAGGTAAAAACTATGTCAAGATTTCACTGGTAAGGGAGATATCTAAAATGTAATACCAACTAGAAAATAACTCTTTACAGCCATTATTCAAAAATATTTGACTAGATTTGCAACATTGATTGCCTTCAGATGAGCTTTAAGGCCCAAATTCCACTCAGACTTGGCACTCGAGACATTCCATCTGAAATTTCTGACTGAATATCACCAATGTCCCAACTAAGAGCTGAGACTCAGGAGTATTGACACAGTAAAACATAACTCTTTTTTTCATAATTTCTACTGATAATACTCATCTTGATGATTCCATATTAGAAACAGCATATTTCTAATTCAAAATGAAATAAAACACACATAGATATCATGCTATTCAGAATCTAGATCATTGTAAGTCAGACTGGTGACAAGAAACTGTCTCTTGTACAAGCTAACTCATGAGAAAGTTTATCAGAGATGCTAATAACATGGGCTTCCCCTACGCTTACTGGCATTTTCCCCTAATGTTTCAGCACAGAAATCTAGCAGCTGGCACATAGAAATGAGTGGGAACTAGCAAGCTTATCTTTTTGCTGTTCTCTAGAAAAAGCAATAGCTACTATTTGGTCAATGTATCTATAATCAAGTACCTACAGCATTATCTTCTCTCAGCATTGCTCTTGCTTTTTTTCTCTTTACTAGTGGGTAAGTTTCAGAATAGTTATGAACTTAAAGATTAGTATTATCCAGACTTCCTCTTACCTGTCCAACACAAAACAACAACAACAACAATGACACACACACACACCTGTGATCAGTTGTCAGATGATATGACATCTGCTCATGTATTCGTGGTATAGTATTTCCTTCACTATCAAAGATAAGTTGCTAGAAAGCTGTGCTGAAACAGCAGCATATTTCTCAATGCTGATGATGTATAGAAGACATGATCTATTTTCTAAATGGAGTCATGAATGATCTTCCTACTTCATGAGCCACTTTTATTTCCACAAAAAGTGGTTTAAAGCAATAGCAAGGATTCCTGAATAAACTTCAAATCCTGAAGTAGCCAAGCTTCCTCTTTCACTGTGCATAAGGACAGTTTACAAAAAGAAAGAGTAGAGGTGGATATCAATATAACTCCTCTAAGCAGGATGAAGAGCATATTTTTCCAATCTCAGATTCACATTTCTGAGGAAGAAGCTCTGAACTGACAGTAGCTTCTAGTTAGTTTGTATAACAGAAAGAATAAAAAGAACATCACATAATGTTCATCTGAGGGATAAACGAGATACAATACAAAAACAAGAACAGTCTAACACATAGTTGGCACTGAAAGACTAGTTTCCCCGACCTTCTCCCTTTGAAGTTATCATGTGGGCTGATCCTAATTACCATCAATACTTTGACCTGACTTGTTATATCCTCCTGGCTGCACACTGTCAACTTTAATCAGGCCAGAAGTTTGAAGAACAGCATTAGAATGCAGCTTGTAAGATGTCTCAAAGCCATTAAGAGGTTTTTAAAGCACTGATGGTAGAAAACAGGTATTGAAAAATGGTCACAATGTTATCAATAAGCCAAGATGTACTTTGATGGTTTCTCCACAAAGACCTAGTGCATGAAAAGATATGGAAACCCTGTGAGAATTGAGTATTAAAGATATGCCCAGACTACAATTGTAAGCCAAGCGTGCTGAATACATATGACCATGAGAAAATTGCTACTCTGACCAGAATGCCAATATCTTCCTTTGTTAACAGAAAAAAAAATCAACTAAATTACCAAGATGTTTCCACTCCTTTTAAATTGTCCACAAGAACTTTATTGGAAATATTTCAGCATTTTAAAAAAAACAAGCAAGTTCAAAGAAATTTGCAGCTAGTTTGAGACTAGAAATCCTGAGTTAGAATCAATGCAAAGGAGCTGGGGAGAATGTTCAACAGTTAAGGCCTTTGCCTCTCAAAAAAAAAAAAAAAAAGAAAAAAGAAAATAAATTGAATCTCACAATCCTGTGTAAAAATGCCAGACGAAATAGCAGGTGGCTTGCCTGCAACTCTAGCCCTGGAAGGAGTCTGGAAAACCCCAGAGCAAAGGAGTAAGGAGGTAGAGCAATCGGAATGATTCCTGATGCCACTCTTGGGCTTCCACAGACACACACACACAAGTGTCCTCGTGTACACACACCTGCACACACACACACACACACACACACACAATCAGTGAAAAGAACTTGGTGTCTTGGCATTCAGGTAGATGTGGAAAGATTTAACTTTGAGGCCAGTCTGAGCAACATAGTGAGTCTTGTCTTAAAATGATAAATTTATTTTCGTGATCTCTTTGGTCTCTGTTTGGCGCCATCGCCGGCTTTTCGAGCCTCTCTCTGAGCCATGCAGCTCACGCAGAAGAAGAGGGGGACAAGGGACTGTTGGACCTGGTGTCATTCAGAAAGGACCTGCTGGCCGGCAGCATCGTGGCCGCCGGGTCCAAGACGGCGGTGGAGCCCATAGAGCGGGCGAAGCTGCTTCAGGTGCAGGCGTGGTCCAAGCTCATCAGCACCAAGGGCGCTGCAGGGCACGGTGGGCTGCCTGGTGCTGCAGTGCACGGTGGGCTGCCTGATGCAGAATCCTCCCAGCAGGGCTTCTTGAGTTATGGACGTGGCAATCTGGCAAATGTTATTCAGTATTTTCTGACACAAACTTGAAACTTAGCCTTCATGGAGAAATACAAACAACTGTTCATGACCAGAGTTAACAAAGAAAAGCAGTTCTGGTTTTAGGCAAACCTGGCTTCCGGTAGAGCCGCTGCAGCGACATCCTTCTGTATTAGATCCACTAGATTTTGCCAGAACTTGATTAGGAGTTGATATTGGGAAAGGATCCCGAAGAGTGGCAATCCAAGGGCTCAGGCGAGTGTATCATGAAAATAACAAAATGCAACGGAATTATTGGCCTGTACCAAGGCTTGGATGTGTCCGTGCGGGACATCACTGTTTATAGAGCATCTTGCTTTGGAGCTTACGACACTGTTAAGGGCTTGTTGTCAAAACCGAAAGAAACCCATTGCTCAAGTTGTGACTAGATCCTCTGGAATACTTTCCTATCCCTTTGGCGCAATGAAAAGATGTAGGATGATGCAGAGTGGAGACTCTGACAGGCAGTGCAAAGGAACCATAGACTGCTTTTTGGAAATCTACCAGCATGAAGGAATTGCTGTGTTTTTTCGTGGTGCATTCTCCAATATTCTTCATGGTACAGAGATGCTTTCCTGTTAGTGTTGTATGACAACATTAAATGGTTCCTTAATATAGCTATTGGAGGCAGTTCCTCTGGAGATTAAAGTAGAAGTGCATGCCTTTAGTTTGGAAACATAAAAAGTACATAGCTGTCATCTGTACATATTTTGATAGTGTGTTACCACTGTCAGTTTCTTAAAGTGCTAATTCTATAACAAAGTAAAGGCTTTTGTCAGGGATCCACATACGAAGCACTTAAATAAATGTGGGTTTTCTTCCCACTTGCACTCAGAATCATTTAACAAGACTTTTTTTTTATAGGTAGTTTTTGCAGTTCGCCTGCATGGTTGCTGATAAATGACCATCAAACGGTTTAAGGAACAAGGGATTTATTTTCTCTTACAATTTTCTGGTTACAGTGCTTAGTCCAGCTTGACAGGAGAGCATGCACCAACACCAGGGTGAGGAAACTGGCCATACCATCACCACATGACTGCTTAGAGAGAGACGAACCTTACTTGTCAGATCAGCATGTCTGGCCAAGTGTACATAAGGATGCCGATTTTCTTTTTTTTTTTTTAAGTGTAAATTTTTTTATTAGTTTTAATATAAGCTCATACAAACTTATTAGGTACACCAGTTCCCTCCCTCGCTCCTCCTCCACCCGTACCCCCTGCTTCCCCTCCCCACCCCTCTCCCTCCCCATCCTCCAGTGCCTCCCGCCCCAATTCCCAGAGAGTCCTTTCTTGTGCATGTCTGATTTTCCTCTGGGCCCTCCTCTCCGATGACGTACAAGGACCCAGTGGCCTTTCCCGAACCCTTTCCCGTGTTCCCCTTAGGTATAGGAACACTGCTGTGGCTGCCAATCCCTTGCCTCCAAGGATCTTGGTGCCTTTAGCAGATGCTAGACTTTTTGAGGTCAACAGAGTGTTGGACAATGCGCAGGGCATGCAAAGTCCAATTATGATTGCTTCAGCCCTAACTTGTATAGAGTATCTTACATATCATTGCTCCTCCCATCCATTTGCTCTTACACTCTTACCGCCCCCTCTTCCGCAAATTTCCCTGAGCTTCAAGATGGGGAGAGACTAAGCTGGCCTAGTTCTAGGTGGTTGATATAGAGTCTCTGAAGTTCTGGATTGTGGTTTGTTGATTTTCTTTAGCAGTTTTGCTGCTCCTGCAATGCCCTTCACTCCATCATGGTGGGCATTGTATGTTACCCCCTGGCCAGAGACAAAAAGCTGTTAGAGTCTTGTGATAAAAGCACATTCAAAGATAGATGTAATAAAAGTGGGAAACCACAGTAAGGGAGGGGTCTATCCCCCATTTGCACAATGGTTACTTTTTATCTGCCAGACTATATGCCCTCCTCTTCTGGTGAGATCACACCCCCTCAGTAGTAAATGATCAGGAACAAAAGTCTGTGAACTTAATCAGATGTCTCATTACTTATTTGGGTCCTTGGTGGAGGCCTATTTTCCCTGCTGTAACATGGTCCCTTCTCTCCTTGTTTCTGGTGTGGCCCTCCTACCCCATCCCACCTGTTCATAATCCTTGGAATTACTGTCTCTAGGTGGGCTGGGTGGGTTTGGTACTAGGAGCCACCTATTCGGGAGTACATACGGCGCTTAATTTTCTGGGTCTGGGATACTTCACTTAATATAATTGTTTCCAATGACATCCATTTCCCGGCAAATTCCAGTAATTCATCATTTTTGATGGCTGAGTAGTACTCCATTGTATAGATGTTCCACAGTTTCCTTATCCACTCGTCAACTGTTGGACATTTGGGCTGATTCCATGACTTTGCTATTGTAAACAGTGCTGCTATGAACATGGTCGTGCTTGTGCTATCGAGGTGAACCTCTGCTGTATGGGGGGTTATTCCCAAAAGTGGAATAGCAGGGTCATATGGCATTTCAATCTTTAATTTCTTTAAGAATCTCCAGACGGCTCGCCAGAGTGGCTGTATGAGCCTGCATTCCCACCAGCAATGTAAGAGAGTTCCCCTCTCTCCACATCTTCTCCAGCATTTGTCATTGTTAGTATTGTGGATTTTTGCCATCCTGACCGGGGTGAGATGATATCTCAGGGAAGTTTTGATTTGCATTTCCCTGATGGCTAAAGAAGTGGAGCATTTTTTCAGATATTTGTTAGACATTGTAATTTCATCCCTGGTAAAGTTTCTTTTAAGTTCCAGGGCCCATTTTTTAATTGGGCCATTGGTTTCCTTGGTGTTTAGTTTTCTAAGTTCTTTGTACACTCTGGACAGTATAGCTCTATCAGATATGTGGTTAGTGAAGATTTTCTCCCCTTCTGTGGATTGCCTTTGAGCTCGCGTTACAATCTCTTTATCTGAACAGAAGCTCTTTAATTTCACAAGATCCCAACTGTTGAGAGTTGGTAGCAGTGACTGTGCCATTGGATGTCTGTTTAGGAACGGTTGGCCTAGCCCAATCAGCTCGAGGGAGTTCCCTATCCTTTCAACTGTGGTTTTTATAGTCTCTGGCCTGATATCTAGGTCCTTGATCGATTTGGAATTAAGTCTTGTACATGGTGACAAGTACGGGTCCAGCTTTAATCTTCTGCATGTGGAGATCCAGTTTTGCCAGCACCATTTGTTGAAGATGCTGTTCTTTTTCCATTGGATTCTTTGGGCCCCTTTGTCAAAGACCAAATGGCTGTAACTTTGTGGGCTTATATCTGGGTCTTCAATCCTTATCCATTGATCTGTGTGTCTATTTTGGAGCCAGTACCAGGCTGTCTTTACAACTATGGATTTGTAGTATAGACTAAGGTTTGGTATGGCAATACCTCCAGCTGTGTTTTTGTTACTCAGGATTGTTTTTGCTATCCTGGGTTTTTTGTGCCTCCATATGAACTTTGAGATTGTTTGGTCAACTTCTTTGAAGAATTGCTTTGGGATTTTGATTGGTATAGCATTGAATCTGTATATTGCCTTTGGTAGGATGGTCATTTTTACGATGTTGATTCTGCCAATCCAGGAACAAGGGAGGTCTTTCCACCTTCTAGTGTCTTCTGCTATTTCTTTCTTTAGGGTTTTAAAGTTTTCATTGTAAAGGTCTTTTACCTCCTTAGTTAGGTTTATACCAAGGTATTTCATTTTTTTAGGGGCTATAGTAAATGGGATTGTTTCTCTCAAGGCTTTTTCACTTCTTTCATTCTGGGCATATAGGAAGGCCTCTGATTTTTGCACATTTATTTTGTATCCTGCCACCCTGCTGAACTTCTCAATTAGTTCCAGGAGCTTCCTGGTGGACTTTTTGGGATCACTCAGGTATAAGATCATGTCATCTACAAATAGGGATAGCTTGACTTCTTCCTTGCTGATTTGAATCCCTCTTATGTCCCTTTCTTGTCTTATGGCTTCAGCTAAGACTTCAAGTACAATATTGAATAGAAGTGGTGAGAGTGGACAGCCTTGTCTAGTTCCTGATTGAAGTGGGAATGCTTCCAATTGTTCCCCATTGAGCATAATCCTTGCTGTGGGCTTGTTGTATATAGTTTTTATTATATTGATAAAGGTTCCTTCCATTCCCACTGTCTCTAGCGTTTTGATCATAAAAGGCTGTTAGATCTTGTCAAAAGCTTTTTCTGCATCTATCGAGAGTATCATGTGGTCTTGGACTTTGGACTGGTTTACATGATGAATTACATTTATTGATTTGCGTATGTTGAACCAACCTTGTGTGCCGGGGATGAAGCCTACTTGGTCCCCATGAATGATCTTTTTAATATGTTTTTGAATCCGATTTGCTAAGACTTTGTTGAGAATCTTTGCGTCTGTGTTCATCAGGGAGATCGGCCTATAGTTTTCTTTTTTAAGCGAATATTTATTAGGTTTTGGGATTAAAACGATATTAGCTTCATAGAAGGAATTTGGTAGTGTTCCTTCCTTTGCTATTTGATGGAACAGTTTAAGGAGTATTGGTGTTATTAACTCCTTAAATGTCTGGTAGAATTCTGTGCTGAATCCATCTGGTCCAGGACATTTTTTGGTGGGAAGATTCGAGATTACTTCCTCAATTTCCTTATATGTTATAGGACTATTTAAATAATTCACAACTTCCTGATTCAATTTAGGTAAGTTGTGTTTACTTAGAAATTCATCCATCTCTTTTGTGTTGTCAAACTTCACAGAGTATAAGTTTTTGAAATATGATGTTATAATTCTCTGGATTTCTTGGGTATCAGTAGTGATAACTCCATGTTCATTTCTAATTTTGTTAATTTGGGTTTTCTCTCTCTTGCTTTTGGTTAATTTAGCTAGGGGTTATCAATCTTATTGATTTTTTCAAAGAACCAGCTTTTTGACTGGTTGATTTTTTCTATCGTTTTCTTAATCTCGATTTCAGATATTTCTCCCCTTATTTTGCTAATCTCCTCTCTTCTACTACTTTTGGGATCAGATTGCTCTAGTTTCTCTAAAGCTTTAAGCTGCATTGTTAAGTTATTTATTTCTGATGTTTCCATTTTTTTGATGTAGGCATTAAGAGCTATGAACTTACCTCTTAGAACAGCTTTCATTGTGTCCCAGAGATTTTGGTAAGTTGTATTTTCGTTATCATTCACTTTCAGGAAATCTTGAATTTCCTTTTTAATTTCTTCCTGAATCCAGTTCTCATTCAGCATCATAGTGTTAAGTTTCCAGGAGTTAGTGTATTTTCTCTTGTTTGATGTGTTGTGGATGTCCAGCTTTAGACCGTGGTGGTCTGATAGGGCACAGGTTAGAATTTCAACTTTCTTGTATATGTGTAGATTCATTTTGTGGCCCAATATGTGATCTATTTTGGAGAAAGTTCCGTGTGCTGCTGAGAAAAATGTGTATTCTTTGGTGCGTGGGTGAAAAGTTCGATAGAGATCTGTAAGATCCATTTCTTTCAGGGTTTAAGTTCCAAAGTGTCTCTGTTAAGCTTTTGACCTGTTGATCTATCCCATGTTGAGAGGGCAGTGTTGAAGTCCCCAAGAATTATCGTTTGGGGGTTGATTTCTTGCTTTAGACGCTGTAGGGTTTTCTTAATGAATGTGGAGGGGCCCGTATTGGGTGCATATATGTTCAGCATTGTGAAGTCTTCTTGGTGAATTGTACCTTGACTAAAATGTAGTATCCATCCATGTCTCTTATAATTTTCTTTGGTTTGAAGTCCACTTTGTCTGATAGCATAATGGCTACCCCTGCCTGTTTTCTGCTTCCATTTGCTTGTAGAATTGTTGACCAGCCTTTTATTTTTAGAGCGTGCCTATCTTTTGTGGTGAGATGGGTTTCCTGCAGGCAGCAGATTGATGGATTGTGATTTTTAATCCAAGTTTGTAATCTGTGTCTCTTGATTGGTGAATTAATTCCATTAACATTTAGTGTTATAATGGAGAAACTATTGTTAATTCCAGACATTTATTATGTTTAGTAGCTTTTATAAGTATATTGCTTCGTTTTTAATGATGTTATACTTGCCTTCTGTTCTCCTGGATATGCCTGTTTTTTTCTTCACGCTTGAGTATCATTTCTAGCATTTTTTGAAGGCCTGGTTTGGTGGACATGTATCCCTTAAAGTTATCTTTGTGCTGGAAAATTTTTCTTTCTCCCTCGATCATGACTGATAGTTTTGCAGGGTAAATCAGCCTGGGTTGACATTTTTGCTCATTCAATACTTGAAGTATGTCTCTCCAAGCTCTTCTTGCTTTTACTGTTTCGACTGAGAAGTCATTTGTTATTTTAATGGGTTTACCTTTAAAAGTGACTTGTTTTTTCTCCCTTGAAGCTCTCAGCACCAGTTCTTTATCTTGAATGTGGAGTGTTTTAACTATTATTTGCCGTGGGGTGCTTCTATTTTGGTCGTATCTGTTTGGGGTGCGGAATGCCTCTTGTATATGGATGGGCCTCTCTTTTTTTAGATGAGGAAAGTTTTCCTTGATGATCGTTTGAAAAATTTCCTCAGGGGTGGTATTTTGAGATTCTTGCTCTGGTATTCCATGAATACGCATGTTAGGCTTCTTCAGGATGTCCCATATCTCTTGGATATTTCTCTCAAGTATCTTTTTGGCTTTAACAACCTCTTCCATTGAGCTGGTTAGTACTCCCACTTTATCTTCAAGGTCTGAAATTCTGTTTTCTGCTTCGTTAGTTCTGTTGATAAGACTCTCTGTGGCGTTCTGGGTTGAAGATAACTTGTCTTTTAACTCAGTTTTAAACTCTGCTTGAGTTTGTTTTAACTGCTCTATGCCACTTCTTGTTTCTTGCACTGTTTTTCTCATCTCCTCCAGATGTCTGTTGTGTTCCTCTTCACAGCGATTGATTCGATTATGTAATTCCTCTCTGATTTCCTCTTTCATAGTATTGAACATGGTAATGATCATATTTTGAAAGTCTTTATCCTGGGTGGGGCTTTCTTGGCCTTTTTCCATGGATTTGTTCTTGTTGGAGTCTAACATTATGGGATTAATTTCTTCAGTGGGAAATTTGTTTACTAGATTGTTGCTTCTCATGAATTTGCACTTTGACTTTGGCGTTGTCATTTTAACTCTTAAGATCTCTCAATTTCACTAAACTGAATTATTTGGCCTGGGGTCCTGGTGGGCAGGCGCAGGCGGAGACTTACCTAGGTCGTGGGGTGGGGCCCGGCTGGACTGCGCCGACCCGCGGAGCGGGGTGGGGTGCAAAGGGGGGATGGGGGCGAAGGCGGGGAGCTATTTAACCCGAGGGCAGCTGGGCGGGCCTGGGCGCAGGGGGAGGTCCTCCTCGTCCCTCCGCCTGCGCTCGGCTCCGGCTGGATGGTGGGAGTCGGAGCCGGGTCCCTGTGGGCTGACCTGGGGTCCTGGTGGGCGGTGCGCGGGGCGGAGACTTACCCCCTAGGGCGCGGGATGAGGCCGGCTGGACCGCGCGCGACCCCACCGGAGGAGCGGAGGAGCGGAGGAGCGGCGTGGGGTGCAAAGGGGGAATGGATCTATTTAACCCGAGGGCTAGCTGGGGCGGGGCCTGGGCGCAGGTTGAGGTCCTCCTCCTCCCTCGAGAATGCCGATTTTCTTAACCAGTTGTCTGTATTTTATTCCAGGGCCTAATCTCATCTGCCATGGGCTAGGCCTTCCCCATCACCCGGACAATCTCCTGCAGGTTTGCTCTGGGCTTAACTCAACCACTAATTCTCCATAAATGTGCCCAGAGTTCAAACCCTCAATGGTCAAGTTGACACCTGTGCTGAACTATAACAATAGTATATGTTAATGAATGTGCATACATAAATACGCATTATATATTTAACCAGATTTTTAATTGTTTTATTATTATTCATTTAATTGTACGTGTGTGTGTGTGTGTGTGTGTATGTGTGTGTAGAACCACGGGCAAATTCGGGAACCACCATGGACCGTCTCCACCTCCTCCTTTTTCCTCTGCCCTGGGATTCACAGGCTCCGCCCTACCAGACCAGAAGCGCAGGACCCCGGCTTCTGCCTGGCGTCTATACGTGGGGTCTAGTCTCCGAACTCAGGACCTTCTGCCTGCAAGGCAGAGGCTTAACCCCTGAGCCACCTCTCCAGTCCCGTTAACCAGATTTTTAACATAACCCATTCCAAAGATTTTAACACTCACATTAAAAAAGAATTTCTCATCAGGATAAAAATGCTTGATCTTTCATAGACAGAGTATTTCCCTTCTATGATTTCTCCCAAGATAGTTCCAAATGAGTCTTTTTAGCGGAGAGTAACATCTGGGCTCCTGGCCATGATGTTCTCTACCTCTTCGATCTCCAGGGCTGGGTGTCTTGACTCCTGGGTGTCCCCTGACCCTCAAGGCTGAAAGGCGAGAAGGGTGGAGCTGGTGATCTGTCCTCCTGTGACTAGGACGGGATTATCACTTCCTGCTGACTAAGCCTCATTCTAGCTTCTTCAGACTGAAGAGTCCTGGACATCCTCCACAGCCCTCCTCCCATCCTGGCTGGCAGTGCTGCCAGCTCTACTGCACAGTGACCTTACTTTGTCATCGTATGTTGTATCTCAGACCCACCTTGTACTCAATTCTGCATCATTATCATGTGAAGAACTCCAGTGTGTCTGCCTGACCACACTATTGTGCCCAGCTCGCTGATGTGACTGATGTATGTATATTTCTTGAAGCGAATTACCTTAAGGAGACTCCCCAGAGATGCACCTCTCTCATTCTTCCTCCCTTTTCCCTTCCTCCCTCCCTCCCCTGTACTTAAGTTCATTTCCTTCACGTGATAGACTAGAAATGAAATATGGGCATTGGAGTGACTTTCCATCTTGTTCCAGAAAGAATCTAGGTAGCACACAAGAATTATGAGCAGCACATCATTAAAAAGTTTCCCCAAAATCCCCCCAAAAAAATCTGTTTAAGGAGGCATTTTCAAGTTCACTCAGGTGCAGGACCGAAGCAGTGATTCAGCCTCATCAGCAAGGTGAGAGGCTTGACGGGAGGACAGTGACTGGACAATTCCTGAGCTGTGGGAGGAAGAGATGGTGACAGGCAAACCGGCAGCCACCACAGTGTGTCTGAACCAGGGCAGTGGTCAAGGAAGCTAATGAAAGGTGATAGAAGCATAAACTGAGCAGTCAGGGATTGGAGGGAATGGCGTACCGGTAGTGACTATGAGACTTCGGCCAGGTCATCTTCGGGAATGAGGAAAACAGTTCAAGAGATGGCAACTTTTCTCTTGTAAAGATCTATCCCTAAAGGAAGCTGTTTCTTAATTCAAAAAATTTAACCACTTCATATTTTTGATGATATTAAAAGAGGTATGCTTTATCCCAAGGCTCGGGGAACATCACAGAAGAGGAAATGGTGCATTGTAAGGGCCTGAAGTGGAGCAAGGACGCTTATTCCTGGACACGATGGGGCTGTTGTGTCCGTGATTTTATGACAACTGTGTACCTTTCCACAAAACCTGCATAGAAATTGTCCCATCAACGTCTCTCCATGAAAGAGGACAGATTTCAAGAGACACCACACCTCTCTAGGAGACTGCTGAGAGCTAATGCTGTTGTGGAAGAAAGGGAGGATGCTTTCCTCAAGGATATACCCACTGGTATATGATTCATGTGCTAGCAAGTACTCAGACACATATCATCAAAGGCAAACTAGATGAAACCAGAGGGCCACACATGCAAAAAGACTTGAAAATAGAAGGGAATCTGGCAAGGTAGAAGAACAGCTATTAGGAGAAGAGGAAAGAAGATGGGGTAGAGGATTAAAGAGTAAAAATATCATAAATTCACTGTATTCATGTATGCAACATTAAAAGAATAAAAACAGAAAAAGAAGTATGTTTTTAACAAGTGATGCATTTAGAATATAAAGTTTATCAATAATTGTATTCAAAGCATGAAAAGGATCAAAAGGTAGAATACCAACTTAAAGTATTTGGGTTTACATGTGACCCCATGTTGACTTTCCACATCTTGTGCACTACTTCATTTTCACACAAGAACTTGTTGATGGTAAGTGGAAGCTGAATTGAATTCTGATGCCAGTTTATAGTTTCAGCAGAAATACTGTAAGCTGATAGGTGGTCTTTTATCCAGCATGCTTAAGTTTACTTGGAAAATCACTGCCTGATTAACAGCTATCAAGCATAGTGCACTTGGTTCATATTAGTGTTCTATGTGTGAAGGAAATCATAGTTTCTCTTTCTTTTTGAACCAATTGTGTAGAATTGAGTATACAGTTGAAAACATTTTAGTATTTCACAAAAGTTGTGCAACCATCACCATTACCTAATTCCAGAATTCAGCCTACTCTCAAAATAAACTTGCAAACCCATTATCAAATCCCAGCCACTCCTACTTTCCTTTCCACAAAGCCTCTGACAAGCACTAATCTTTCTGTGAATATTGTGGCTTTGAATAGCTCATGCAAATGTATGAATGAGCTGTGTATTGTCACTTAAGTGAGGAATGTCCCCCGTGGGTTCTTATGTTTGACTACTTGGTCTCCAGATAGTGCCACTGTATGAGAAGGTACAACCTTATGAGAAGAAATACATCGCTGAAGGAAAGCTTGGAAGGTTCGTAACCCAGCCCTATTTCTTACCCCTCCCCCCGTCTCTCTCTCTCTCCTTTCTGAATATGGATGTAATGTGAGTCAGCTGCCGTCTTATCTGCCATGATGAATACTATCCCTCTAGAGCTGTAAGCCAAAGTAAACCCTTTTAAAGTCATGTCTCTTTTGTCTGAGTAGTGTATCGCAACAAAAGATTAAAACACCCTGTAACCCATTAAGTTACCTTTATGAGCTTCTACCCAACTGGATAGCCGTCAAAATTCTACTTAAATTAAGCAGCTAATATAATTTCAGAGTTGTCCAGCTTAAGATGTTCTGATCTTGGTAAATGTTCATTAAGCTTAAAGTCATCCACCAACGGACTGTTTTTTCCATTCCTTCTTCCTTCCATTGTTGATCTGGGAATAAAAGAAACCCAAGGTGTCCTCGTAACAATGGTGGAGGAGCAGGCTGGCATCTGTGCTAGTCTGAGTGAAGTGGGTTAACAAATCTGACCTCTGCACCGGTGCCCCTCAGGTACGACTGGCCCTAACTGGACTTTTGGCAACTGATAGTGTCTCCTAAGGTAGACACCTAAAACTGATGCTGCCTCCAGCTATCAAGAACATGGCTAAACAATGTGATTGGACCTTGCCTGACCTGCACAATGGCTGACATGTCAACAACACCCCGAAGTGTTGAAAAACATAGATCTGGACATTTTTTCCACCACTACATAGCCCACATTTGTTCTGGTGTCTGGATTCAGTGTGCACTCGATGGTGTCTTGGAATAAGTGAATGTGTCCTTCAAAATTCAACTCTAATACTATCTGCTCTGCAAACCATTTCCCAGCCTTCCCTCCATGACCTCCTGTGTGATCCAAGTCAGGGTAATCTGGCTGCTAAATGGAGCATTTGGGGGTTTGTGTTATACTACACCAGGCATATTCATCTTCCGAGTGCTACGAGTCCCACCTTTCTCTCATTGCCACGTAAAGAACTTCTCAAGCCTGCCCAGATCTCTGTTACGTACCATGATACACTTAAAATATTCTCATGTGTACTAATGTGTGTGGGCAGGAGTGTGGGGGGGTCAATGTCAGATGTCGTCTTCTATCACTCTCTGCTTACTCTCTTGAGAGATCTCTTGCTGAACTTGGAGCTGGTTGATTGGCTAGACTGACTGTCCAACAAGTCCCGGGGATCCTCCCGCCTCCACCTCTCCAGCAGGGAGATCATAGCCATGACCCTCTCCTCCAACCCCCTCACCAGCTTTTACTTGTTTTTTTTTTTTTTTTACCAGTTTTACCGATTCTGGGCATCAGACTGGGGTCCTCATGCTTGTGAAATAAGCACTTTTACTGACTGAACCATCTCTCCAGCATCCTCCCCAATAAATGTTTTTAATATTTATGGGTCTGAAGGTTTGGTATGCAAAATTAACTAGAGTTCTATTTTTAAATAGTAATATGCACATGTTATAATAATTATAATAAGAATGCACATGTTTAAATAATAATGGCCCAAGTACGAACTACATGAAAAATAAGTTCATAGTCGATCTCAGTTTTAAATAGTCTTGTGTAAATGGACATTTATGTTACTCCCAGAATTCTACTCTGCCAGCTTCTTTATGAATAGTGTTTAAGGCATTGTTCATCCTGTGTGTTGGTGGGATGTTTAGTCTCAACTGTCAGCTTCACACTTGGGAAGCAACCTCTGGGCATGCTTGGAGGAGACTGTCTTGACTGTGTTAATTGATGCTTTAAGAACTGTCCAACGTGGGTGGTACCATCCCGTAGGCAGGCGCCATGCAGAAAGACAGGACTGAATAGAGATGCAAAGAGCAAGCGAGCAAGCATGCTGGCATGGCTCCTTGCCCTCTGCTCTTGCTGTGGCTGTGATGTGACCAGGTTTCTTGCTCCTAATGCTACAAATGTCCTGCCACCATGGACTAGAACCTTGAGCTGTCAGTCGGAATAAAAACTCTTTTCTTTCCTAGTTTGCCTTTGTTCTGCATTTGTCGCAGCCATGAGATAACTGATGGAGACAACTGGTAAACAGAAAAATGTATGCTAGTAGTTTCTAGGAGAAGAAGATCATGAAAGAAATACAGGCAGATAACCACATTGGTAAAAATCTCCAGGTGGAGCAAAAAAAGGCAAGTCCGTGTCTTCTCATGAAGGAGAATGAATCCTATTCTCAGGACTGTGAATTTTCTTTTGGAGCCAATGGCAGTGACCCCTGCTTAGCCAAAACTCTCCTGACATGCGTGCATCTCAGGACCAAAACTGCCTGCCAATGCTCAGAACAGTCTGATCCCCTGACCACCACCCTTGTCTTATGGCTGGTTTCTGACCTAACTACAGAAACCATAACTAGTCCTGGTACTTCTCTACTTGCTCCATCTGCAGTAGTGGTACTAAATTGAAAAGCTTTGGCTTTGCACTGTGAGTTGTGTTAAAAAAAATTAACATTAAACTTCTACATGATTTTTATATCAAAGTTCCATGATGGTCTTTTTAATAAGGCTTACAGGAAAAGAAGCGAATCGATCAAGTCTTCTCTACTACTATGTGTCAGTGCAAATGTATTTACAGGAGCATGCAGTCTCCCTGGAATTGAAAGTATTGTTGATAAACACTGGAGAACAACTGAGATGGCTAGTTGACAAAGTGCTTGTCTTTCAAGGACTTAAATTTAATCTGCAGAAGACATGTGGGAGGAAAATACTGAGCTTTGTGGCACACACTCATAATCCCAGTGTTAGGAGGCAGAGATGAGCAGATCCCTGGAGTTTTCTAGTCGGCCAGCCTAATTTAACTGGCAAACTCCAAGCCCACTAGAGACACTGCTCAAAAGAAGTTAAAGTAGTTGTCCCATGAGCAATAGGACCAGAGTTCAAATTCCCAGACCTCACATAAAATATCAAGTATGTTTGGTGGCCCACCTGTAATTCCAGCTTCATAAAGACAGAGGCTGGTAATACTCAGATCAAGATGGCCACCCAGTCTAGCCCTATCAGTGCGCTCTGGACTTGATTAGAGATCCTGTTTTCAAAGCAAAAGATGGAAAAGCGATGGAGCATGATTTTCAATATCAAGCAGCCTCGGGCCACCAATATGTACACATGGTCACAAACACATATGCACGTGTGTGCAAGTACACACATATGCATGGATATCCCTCAAACATACACACATACACATACAAAGGGTAAAATAAAGGTGGATGGCACTCTAAGTTGTCTTCTGACCGTAATAAGCATGTACCCACATGGGACATGTAGCCACACATACTAATGTAATCCCCAACACTCACGCATAACATACACAGGTGCACAAAGAGAAAGAGAGAGAGAGAGATACTGCAGGAGCACATGTGCAGATGCACTAGTAATTCCAGTATTCAGGAGATAGGTAAGAACATTTCAAATTCAAGGCCAACCTGAGCTACACAGCAAAACAAAAACCAAAAAGGAGAAAAATCTCTCTCTCTCTCTCTCTCTCTCTCTCTCTCTCTCTCTCTCTCTCTCTCACACACACACCCACACACACACACACACACATACACATATACGTGTACACATATACACACAATAGGGAGAGAGAAAGAGAGAGAAAAAGAGAGAGAGAGTCTTACCAAAAAAAGAAGATAAAGAGAGAAAATGTTGCACTTTGGGCAGCACTGAGAAATTCAAAGATGCAGCCTAGTACAGTGCTTATAGCCACACGGTTCTTAACGAAAGTGTTGAAATTTACACCATACAGAACTATGTGCTTCAGACAAGTTATGCATACCTTCAATTTCCTTGTGACTCTAGCCAATCACAGTAGCTACCTGCAAGGTCTACATGGATTTCTGAGTGAAAGTTTATTCATTGTAAGAGTGCCTGGCATGTCCACGACAGTGTGATTACCACCCTTTCTCTCTCTCAACCACCGCCCCTAGGTACTCCGGTTTTCTTCTGCTGACCATGGCTGAAGACATCTGGACATCTCCAATAACCACCATTGCTTTACAGAGCAATCGTGGGATGAAGAACTCTGATCCTTACCACCCTGGTCCACTTTGTGCTACTAGAATTTTAGACAGAGTGGTTTATAAAGACCAGAGACTTCTTTCCTACAGGTCTAGAGGCTGAGAAGCCAAGACCAAGAGCTATGTCTGGTGAGGGGCCTGCTTTCTGCGTCATCCCCTGGTAGAAATTGGAAGTGAGAAAGAAAGAGGGTAAACTTGTCCATTTACCAGGAACCTGTTCCTGGTTACCTCACCCATTCCCGAGGATCCAAGGATGGCCTTAATCTACTTCAAGAGCAGACTCCTCGTGGCCTGATCCCTTCTTAGAAGTTCCACCTAAGTTCTAACACATGCTGATACCATGGCACTCACTTATATGTTGGGATTGAACAGAGATGCCAATATCCTCTTTCCTGTGCACAAAACTTTTCTAAACTCTGATGCAGTGACCACAGTTCTGCCCTAAGACAAACAAAAAGTTTGTAATGAACTGTTGCAGTTTGTCTGCATGATTGTTGATAAATGACCATCAGCGGCTTAAGAGGCAAGGGTTTATTCTCTCTTACGATTCCTGGTTACAGTTCTTAGTCTAACTTGAAGGGACAGCACGCACCAACACCAGGGCCGAGGGGACTGGCCACACAATCACCACGTAACAGCTGAGAGATGGACAATCCTTACTTGCCAGACCAGCATGTCTGGCCAAGTGAACAGAAGGATGCCAACTCTCTCAACCAGCTCTCTGTGATTTATTCCAGGGCCTAATCCCACCTACCATGGGCTGGGCTTTCCCCAGCAGCTAGACAATCTCCTTCAGGTTCACTGTGGGCTTAACTCAACTAATTATCTACAAATGTGCCCAGAGCTCAAATCCTCAACAGTCAAGTTGACACCTGTGCCTAACCATGACATGACCCCCCCCCAAAAAAAGGGATAGAAAGGACATGAGGACACCTCTCTGTGTTAGCCTGTGTCGTCCAGTCTCTGTCCCAAAAATCAAAGAGCCATGTTTTAAAAAGAATGGGTACTAATCAGAGCTGTGGTTCCTGTGAAGCAAAAATTCTTTGAAACAAAGAGAGAGAGAGAAAGAGAGAGAGAGAGAGCCTATAGTGCTTTACAGTCCCGTGAAGTTATACAACCCTGGCTGATTCCCTGAAATAAATTAGAGCATGAGGCCAAGGCGTCTTTGAATTGTATCAAGCCATCTGTGGAGACATAGTGCCAGCCAACCTCTCAAAGGCTCCTTGTGGGCCTTTGCACCGCAGGCTGCTAATTGCTGGCCTCCTTCCACCCCGTCCTGCAAGCACAGCACCTTATTTGTCTTTCAGCTGCCAGTATTTGTTAGGAGCCTATAAACAAAGAAGATTCTTTCTTAGCAACCATGGAAAGCATAGCGCTTCCCCCCACACCCGAAAGAGAAACCCCAAACCTGAGAAAGAAAGGGAAAGGAACTTCACAAAGTAACTCTCCCGAAAGTCGAAATGACAATCCAACATGCTGGATGACTTTGACTTAAGGAGGGGGATGTGGGGGGAGGAGAAGGGTTCTCAAGATGCTTTCAAAAGCCATCAGCTAACAGATTAAAAGGCGACTAGAAATGATCTCACCGCCATTTGTAGATGTCTGGTCACATGGATATCTCTGTAAGATAACCAAGAATAATCTTGTTACGTTATTCAATTTTAGCTCCTGGAAGCGGGCTCTGGGCTTCATCCTGCTATTTTTAGTCTGGAGCGTCAAAGGCCACGGGAAACCTCCTCAAGGGAGTTCAAAGATTGTGTGTTAATGAGAGAAGGTAAAGGTTCTGGAACTCAGAATTGCCCATAAAGCAGCTGGAGATTATGCATTGGAGCAGGGGGCGGAGGAGAAGTAGACTTTCTCTTGGAAGATGCAGAACAACTTTGGAGGGATGTCAAAATTGGGACAGAGAATTGCCAAAAAAAATCACATTTATATGATGGAATTATCCTATCACATAACTATCAGGTTCAAGAACACTTGAACTGGACCTTAACAACAGCACTGAGGAAGTCTGTGGTAGTACTTGTGTCCATTTCATCCTTCAGGATGTTTAAATATTTCTGGAGTTAAGTCAGCTCCCTCTTGCCAGCCTGAGAACAGCCAGTTGAGAAAACAGGGCTGGTAGGCATGGAAACCCCGGGGACCTTGGTAACAAAACTCCTCACAGGGTTTACTGGAAAAAAAATGTGAAGAATCTTCAAGAAGGAAGACTAAAGACAATGTTTGGTGCAATTCTGTGCAGCCAGCTACCATGAAATCTAAAATTAGGAGAGCTATAGTGCTACGTCTTTGTGACTCAGTGGAAGGAATTCATCTTTTGTGAGTCGCGATCTTTTCTCCTTCAAGATGTCTGCATATAAGCATCAGGACTTCTCATAATTGCAGTATAAGAGAAAGATACCCAGTAGGACCTTTTCCATCTTCTTTTCCCCTCGTGCCCTTGAAGACATATGACAAGAGAATGTTCAGAATGGAACTCTGATGAAGATTGTGTTTTTAAATTAGGAAATCTGTGAACAAAAAGCTTAGTTTCATAGAGTGCCAACTCTCATCTCATCTTGGTCTTCAGAGTATCATCTGTAGCAAAGGATCTACAGTCCAGGGAAACTGAGGTCAGGACACAGTGAAGCCAGACCCTTTCTCCCCTTCGCCAGTCTCCACAGCTCAGAGACTGAGACTTAGGTGAATATGCATCATGGATGATACTAGCGCACCAGGTACTTCTGACTACTCCCCACCCATTCGCCACTGCAGAGACACACAGAAGTCATCAGCTAGTAAACGTATAAAATGGGAAGGCTTATTTTGGCTCACAGTTTTAGAGGCTCTAATCCACAATCAGTTGTCCCATTGCTTTTGGGGCTGCAACAAAGTGATACATCATGGCCAAGCAAATGTCCCCTCAGGGCCAAGACATGAAAGAGAGAATGAAGGGAAGGTTGGGCTTTCACCATCCTACATGGCCCTGAGAACATGACATTTCCCAGAAGACCCTGTTTCTTTCAGGTTCCACTAGCTTCCACAGGCATCAGATTGGGGACCATGGCTATACCACATGGGCTTGGTGGGGCGGGGGACATTAAGATACAAGTAATAGTGATTGGGACATTAAAATACAAGTAATAGTTATTCGTGTATTTCTTTTTTGCTGTAGAAATAGTAAGTTTTTGAAAAGGGGAGATTTGGGGTTCGTATTTTTAGGAAGTTCTTTTGATTATCATGAAAATTTCTCAGGGTCAGGGAGATGGGTCAGTAGACAGGGCGCTGTCCTCACGAGAACCCCTGTGACTTCAGCAATCGGTAGGCAAAGACAGGGTATCTCCAGGGCAAAGCTGGCTAACTAGCTTAGTCGATGGCAAGCTTTAGTTCAAATGACAGATTCTGCCTTAACAATAAGGGTGGAAAACTATCAAAGAAGGACCCCAATACTACTCAGCCTCTACATGCACACACACATATGTTCAAACATATCTGCATACACATGTGAACCTGCATGCACATGTATCACATATACACATACCAAAAAGTGTCTCTCTTCTCTCTCTCTGTCACTCTCTCTGTTTTTCTCACCCTCTCTTTCCTCTTTCACACAGTCTTTCCTGTCTCTTTCTCTCCCTCTCCATTTCTGTCTCCTCCCATTTATGTGAGTCACCTCACACTGAACTCACACAGCATTTGCGGTGACTAGCTGGTGCTTTGGTTGCCACCCCAACCATGTCTTCCTGCTCACTTGGGAGTCTTAGCACTTCACCTGAGCATTTCGTGCAGGTAATAATAAGCAGCAACACGTCCAAAAGGCAAACTAGAGAATTAATTATAGCTATTGCTACTTCTCAGGACCTTGTTCTCCTACAAGACCTTTATGGCCAGAGTAAGGCGGAAACATAACAAGAACTAGTGAGGGTGGCATGACCTCAACTCAGCTCCCAGTCTTTGAAACCTGCAAGTGGAGTTGCAGTTTGATGATAGTAGTATGAGTATGCATCATTAACATTATTGCAGAAATTGTCACATGGCAGCTTAGCACCTCCCCCCATGTCATTTTAATCACTTTACCCCCTTTCATCTCTACCTAGTTGTAACTCAGATTTTTAAGAAAGTTTTTTTTTTTTCTGGTCAGATACTAAATGTTGGGGCCATTTGTTGAGCATAACTACAAAGGGTTCAAAGGTCCGAAAAGGAGCTGAAGGAATATTAATTTTCCTTCATAATGTCTGATTTAATATAGCACAGCAGAAGAAAAGAGAAGAGGTAGATCTGAAAACATCTTCAATCATTAAAAGCCAAAAATTCTCCAGGTTTATTAGTATCAGACATCATTATGTATACTTTCTGTACTCAATCTACATTAATTTATAGTTTAAGAAAAACCAATGCTAAATACTATGTGCATGAAGATGTCATAATGAAACCCATTATTCTATATGCTAAATATTAACACAGGAAAGGAAAGAAACGAGAAGGAAGAAGAGAAGGAAAGGAAGAAGGGAAGGATAAAGGAAAGAAATCAAAATTCCTAATACTGGTGATGGATCTTAGAGTCATTCTATTTGTCAATTTTCTCATTGTTGTGACCAAATTCTTGAGAAGCAGCAACTCAAGGAAGGTAGGTCTGTTTGGCTCATGGCTTAAGGAGGGAATATCCATGTTGGCAGAGGGTGGGGAGCAGCTTAGGAAATGGCAGCGGTAGAGATGGGGTACGGCAGATGAAGGCATCTCATTAGCAGTCAGGAGGCAAAGAGATGAGAGCGCTAGAACTCATCAGACTTTCTCCCCTTTCCCTTGTATTCAGACTGTGCTCTCAGCCCACGGGATGATCCCGCCCACATTCAGGGTCCGTCTTCCTCCTCAGGCACACCTCACTGGAAACACTCTTACAGACGTTCCCAGAGGTATGTCTCCTGGGGGATTCTAAACCCAGTCTCATTGAAAATGATGATTAAGCTATCACAGTTGTTATACAGAGTGCAAGAAGCCAGGCATGAGCACGTCCATCCTACAGGAGATACGATTTGGATAAAATTCCAGAAAACGCAAATCACGTCCAGAATGACACAAAGCAGATGTCTGCTCGCCAGAGTCTAGGAAGAGGAGGAGAGAACTTCAAAGGGACAGAAGGAAATGTTCTGGACAATGAAAATATTCTCCCTCTTAACCACAGCACTGATTTCCTGGGTTAAGTACTCATGTGAAAACACAGCTAAATGGACGCTTTAGATGAATGGAATTGGTACCGTTTAAGTAGATGCCTTTGACTGTAAACTATACCTCACAAAAGTTGACTGCAAGATATCAGTTAATAAATGAGAAGTGAGTATTTACATTGGGTCAACTTTCTTTCAACATGAAAGGATTCCCCCACAGAATCTCTTTAGGTCTCTGAAACATTTAAAATATGGTGTTCCTTGCAGGCTTCAAGCAAAGGATTTCAGCAGTCCTTCACCACAGCATTTACTTGCACATGAAGGAAGACCTCCATTAGGGTATGCTTTAAGACTCAGCACTGCACTCCCACTTACAGATCTGTTACTAGTATGCCTGTCTTGGTACACATTATTGATCGGCATTCACTTTGACTTCAAATGATGTGTGTGTGTGTGTGTGTGTGTGTGTGTGTGTGTGTGTGTGTGTTCAGGCATGTGTACAAGAGGGCACTCAAGTGTGTGCATCTATGGAGGCCCAAGGGTGACATTGCAAATCATCCAGGACTGCTCTACCTAACTATGGCTTTTGCTCTAGAGATTCCTGGACTCCATCCACCATGACTAGAATTGCAGGCAGCCACCATATATCTTCCCAGCATTTTTACATGGGGTCCCAGGTTCTGAACTCAAGTTCTTTTGCGTTAATGACTGAGCCAATTCCCCAGCCCCAATGCTCTTTGTTTAATTAGTTTTATGTAGTGTTTTATACATGATCGTAGTGAGTCTATTATGTTTTCACACTTTAATCCTCAATCTTATCCCTTTTCCTCTTCCCATTACAACTCTTTTTCTTCCCCACCAGTGTTCCTCCTATTTTCTTGTGTTTTTGCATAAGCAGCCGACTGAATTTCATCTGGGTTACCTTTGATGCCATGTGTCTAGCACTTACTGGAGCATGAATCATGTATCCCATTAAGGAAAGCATCTTACCTTCCCCTCACAATTAGATTAAACCAGCTGAGAAAAAAAAGAGCATTAAGTTTATAAGTTATAACCAGATAGAAACCTCGTATGTTTATTAGTATATTAAAAAACATTTTTGTTTAAAAAAAGAATGAGGCTAAACATACTCTATATAGGGGAAATAGAGAGAAGAAGTTGATGTGCAATGCAGAGAACCACAACTGGTTAAAGTGCAAAGAAAAAAATGTCTGTGGACAGCTCAGCCCTAAACAGGACATCTGAATCATCCCCCGCCCCATGGCCCTGAGAACATTGTGGAAAAGGAGACAGTAAGAAAACAAGAGTCTGAGGATAGTGATGGGAATTGCAGACAATGACCTCCCTTCATATCAGGTCTGCTGTACCCAAGATCTCAATGCATCGATGTCTGCTTCCACTAGACCTCCACCATAGGAGGATCTCAAGAGATACGACTGTCTGTACTAGTGCCAAGCAGGAGACGGAGAGCTTCTTAACTGGATGGTCTGTTCATTGGTGGGCTGTTCATACCTCAGCAGGTGTCTGGACACTCACCAATGCAGATGGAGCTTAGTAGACTACAGAAGCAAGGAGTGTGGCAGTGGAAGTTTCCAGAAAGGTTGCCTGGAAAACAGAACATGTGGGGCAGGATGGGAGGAGTTGGGTGGGTAATAGAGGATTAAAACATGAAAATTCATTTTATTTGTATATAAAAGTTTCAAAGAAAAAAAAAGTTTCAAAGAAAATAAAATAGTTTCTAATGAAAATAAAGAAAATTTGTACTTTACTATCAATAGTGCTGATGGGCTAATATTGTTTTAACTTTGTTGGGTATTGTTTTCCTTCCCAAAGCTGTCTGACAACTTTCTGGGTCAGTTCCTCTCCTGTTAGGAAACGCTCTGGCTACAAAGCTCCAGCAAACACCGCCTATGAATCCAGGGGAGGGGTGTGTTACCTGGGAAGACTTAGATCCAGAATGGGTTCTGCCTCAGACGCACAGCACAGAAACACTCAACAAGATGGTCGATGCTCAAGATCAGGAAACTGGAATTTGATTCTCAGAGCAGCAGAATCACACCTAAGGAGCCAATCTGTGGCTGTTTCAGGACTATCGCTTGGCCCTGGAGTTAGAAGCAAGATAGAATACAGCTGTCATAGTAATATTTTATAGTAAAACCCTTTAACCTGACACCACTTAGTTAGCAAGACCTCATGGATATTATAGAAGTTTTCAAGAGAACTAAGTGGAATCCAGTTAGAGGAATAAGAGCAGAAAGCTTCCCAAAAGCAAATGGCAGCATATTGGCATCCAGTAGTCATAATGTAGAACAAATTTCCATGCTATCGTTGTTCTCAGATTACATAGGACATAGAAAGATTCTGAGTGTCAGACACCATTGGAGGATTGACGTATGCCACACTCCATCAACATATTTGTCTGTCTTTTTCCAATGAAGCTTCTGGGTACTGCCTTTTCCCCATGTGTTATTTTACATCCATAAACTTACAAACAGTTGAAGGACCTCAAAGAAAAGGGATTTAGGCTTGACCCTTTTCACTAATGGATCAGTGAACCCAAGGCATGCCTGATGAACTATGATAACCCTAGGAGAACACGTTTACAAAAAGGCAGCGGGCACATCGGTCACAAAGATGGGAAGGGACATCAGCAGCAAGACAAAGTAGCTAGAAGACTGACATTCCTGGGGCCATTGTGAACAGTAGCTGACACACCTCTGTCCCAGATACTTTGCCACACTAAAAATGTTAAAAGAATAATGGTTGCAAAGCAAAATGGCAAGGATTTGTCATCGAGACACTATGTCACCAAGAGATGTGTCACCAAAGCTTGGAGCACAGACAGCTTTGTGGAATGTTGTTGGCTGGACATGAACATGAGGAAGTACCAGAGTAGAAGATTCACTCAATGTCCTTGGCTGTCACAGATGATCAAGATGCTGTAACCTCGGAGACCTGACAATGCCTACCTAGCTCAGCCTCATATGACTGCAAGTGCTGACATTAGCTGATGCTTCATCTGCTTGGAGATGCTGAGATCTTACCTCCTAAGCTACTACCATTGTCGACTTCTCCAGCAAAATGTTGACACAAAGAGTAGTAGAAGATGGTTCGTGCATATGTGGCTATTAGGGCCGAAAGGAAAACTAAGCCAAATCAGCACTAGTGTATGAAGAGTTAGTGCCTGGGGATGGGGCAGTGCCCTCAAGGGACCAGGCAGAGCTGCTGAACCTCTGCCAGGTCTGCTTAGGGTCCTCAGTGCTTTCGTCATTTTACGACTATCTAAACTTCCTAAGTTTGAGAACTTCAGTTGAAAGTTTGAGTTGAAGTTACCAGCCGTCCTGACACATCCTTGCAGGTTCTCTAAGAAAACAAATGATGCTGGTCATCCAGCTTTGGCATCTCCCAGGTATTTATGCTTGGCTCTCTGCTGATCTCTATTCCAAGGCTTTGCCCCCCCCCAATCTGTTGCTGTCCTGTATATGATCTGGTCAGAGTAATTAATGCTTTTCTCCCCCATCCTACTCACCACTATGAAATTCAAGTTTTATTGTTGCCATAAAAGTGCTTTATACTGGCTTTTCTCAAACCAAATAATAATAATAATCATAACAATGATGATGAATGCTTAAGGACTACAGACTTGGTCCTTATATGTGAAAATATTAGAAAATCAAAGCTTGTCCTTCCCCAGATCACACAACTACAAAGGCCTGCAGATCCATCTTCCCTGACAACTGCACCAGCTGCTATTGCTAACAGACGAGGAGGGGTAGTTAGGACATCCTAACCAGGGGAGAGAGACAGCCATTACCATCATGGTAGTGCACTTACCATCAACATTGATTTTCTAAGGGAAAATCCTAATGATAAATTAATTTTCAACATTGCATTGTTGAAGTTTATGGTTTTACTCTTGACTTATTCTCAAGTAAAGTCTGTGCTTAGTTGGCTAAGTTGTAAGGGTTAAGGGGAGGAATGTACGTCCTTTCCAAATGGGAAATGAATGTGTGCTTTGTACACATTACTCTTACTTATCATGTTTGCTCAGTTCAGAGTCTTGTGCTCAGGAGCCACAAGATGTATTTAAACAAAGCACAAAGGAAATTGGATTCCATCAATCAATGAACTATAACACAACCAAAATTACATGTCCTAAGATTGTAATATTTCATCACTTACAATTAATATTGTCTGTGCATGCCCATTCTGAGATAATATTTATAGAATGTTCCATTTCCTACAGAGAAATTCATCTTCTGGTTTCTCTACAAATTGAATAATTACACAGTGAGCTAAGCAAAAAAGAAAGAAAGAAAACTATTATAATCTTAGGGTTTAATTTTAAAGTAAAATTTATTTTAGGAAAATATTCCTCCATATAAATAAAAGATGACCTTGAAGCTTCGTCTTGTTTTCTTTAAAAAGTACCTTTCAAGTAACATGAACTGTAGTTTTAGTTCATGAACTCATTCTTTTGCTCAAACCAAGTCCCAGCACTAATATTTAAATCAGAAGTGATTAAAAGTTCTGTAACACAGATTTTTTTTCTTTTTCATGAGAAATGTTCATTTCTGAGATCAAGAAAAAAGTTTTTCTGTTTTGTTCTCAAAAACACAGTTACTAAATGTACACAGATAGTGAAGAAGAAGGTACTAGGAGCTGAGTTTCTGTACTTCCTTCATGAGACAAGCCATTATGGAACTATTTTCTTTTTCTTGCAATACATTGTTCTTGTTTCTTCAAGTAGGATTTGAGTCAGGCAACATATCTTTCTGTGTGACCTCCTACAAATTAGCTAACGCTGTGACTCCAGATCTCCTGTCAGCACAATGGAGCTATAGCAGGATTTGGTTGAGATATAACCGACAGCAACCTCCCCCCCTACTCTGGCAGTCTGAACTATCAAGAGTGAACTCTGAGATTTGAAACCGCCCTCCAGGACTCTCACTCTAGGAGCAAAGGAGGACTGGGGCCAGCCAAGGGATTTGTCTAGCAGAGAATTGGGAGACAATAGTGGGAGGAACCATACCTTAAATAGTACTGCATATGCAGGAAAAGCAAAACTGAACACAACAAACCATAATTCAGAACACCAAAGACCCTACATTATGCACCTGAAACCAGACCAGCCAAATCTCTCTCCATCCTAAAGCTCAGGGAACCTTGCAGAAGAGGGGAAGACAAGATTGTAAGAGCCTTAAGATGGGGAGGACCAACAATATGCAAGATACTCCACACAAGTTAGGACTGCAGCAGCCAGGATTGGACTTTGCCTGACCTGCATAATGGCTGACATGTCAACGACCTCCCAAAGTCTAGTGTGGATCACAGGGGAGAAGGCTCCAGGCAGAGGGATCCTTAGAGGTAAGAGATTAAACAGTCATAATAGAATTCCTATACTAATGGGGAACCCAAGAAGGGGCTCTGGGCTATGCCACTGAGTCCTGAACCCTCACTAGGGTGGAGGACTCAGAGGGAAGTTTGGTGTTCACACAAAAGGATGTTCCAGGGGATGGGAGGGAGGAAGGGGGAGGCACCGGGAGAGATGGAGGGGGAGAGGGGGTAAAAGAAATGAGGGAAGGGGGAGAGTACAGTGGGGGATGACTGGGGAGGGGAGGAGGGAGGGAGAGGAAGGGAGTTCCTATTTGCTCATATGATTAGAAAAAAAAAATAAAATGTGGGAGAAAAAAATAGTACTGCATAACTCTTACTCTTATAAAAGGCAGATCCCACAACAAAATCCCAGAGAGAGATGGACACAGACACTGGACACTCTCTCTCTCCAATATGATCACATTGAAGAAATTTCCTCTTTCTGCTTTTCACTATCAATCTGAATTCTTATTCATTTATTGAGAGTGACCAAATAAGAAAGTCACAGACAAAGCCAGGGTCTTCTAATGTGTAGATTTGCCACACAGAACCCGAGTAAGTAATAGCTGGTAGAAGTGGAGGAATTAGGAGTCAAGGGTGGATATATACCTTGTCATTCCAGAATGGGACACCAATCAAGCAAACTATGAACAAACCTCAGGCCACTGCTGCTTTGTCAACTCACAGACTCATCTAAATGGATGTTAGTACTAGTGTATGAATAGCCAGGACAGGATTGACTCTTTTCTGTTATGGGAAATAATATCTTGTAATAATTTAAGAATGACTCAGAAGTCCATACAAGGAATGAGTTTATACAACAGATAAATCAGCCTTTTTAGAGCTCTTTGAATGGACTGGACCAGCAGTTTTGGCAAGAAAATTCCAGAAGATTCCACATCATCTATAAACTCTGTAAAATGTACCAGCAGAATTATGGTTTTGATGGTTACTATTGATAGAATTTAGGATCACCCAGGAGATAAACCCCCTCCAGGTATGCCTGAGAGGAATTATCTAAATTAGATTATTTTATGTCTATGAGAGATTGCTTTGATTAGGTTAAATGAGGCAGGAATCCCAACCCTGAAGCAGATCAGACCATTCCTTGGGCTTCGATTCTGGATATAACAAAAGGAGGAAGAGGATTGGAGACATGACTCAGGTGTTAAGATCTCTGCCTCACAAGCAGAAGAACCTGAGTTCAGATCTCAGGTCCCACATAAAAATACCAGGCAGAAATCACAGCAGCCTGGGAAGTCCTAGAGGGAACCAAAAAGGAAATTGAAGTAATCCAGGATGATTCCTGAAGTCACCCTTGGTCCTCCACAGGAACACACTAGCCTCTGATATGCAAGCACATACACGCGTGTGTGTGCACACACACACACACAAATAAGTTTTTTTTTTTAAAAAAGGAGGAAGCTACCTGAATACCAGCAGCCATAGTTCTTTGCTTCCCAACTGTAGATGTAACTTGACCAGCTGCCGATAGGAGTTCCTGACCATGATGGATTGTACTTCAAACTGTGATGCAAATAACTTTTCTACCTTAAGTTGCTTATATTAGGACGTTTTGTCAAAGCAACAGGAAAATTAACCAAGACTGGGTCAAAATAAAAGCGCAGACTTCAGAGTTACATCTAACTGGAATTAACTCTTGCTTCAACCATTTATTCACTAGGCCATCATCAGCAAATGCCTTTTTTACATTAGTTCCTCATATATGAAATGGACATATTAATAAGACATCCCCACAGTGTTAGAGAGACCGTTAAATGAGTTACTATATCCTTCAGAGTTTAGAAACATCCTTGGAATGTAAGTTTTAACATTTATGAGTTCAGCTAAAGTTTATTGACTTCCTACTACATATTAGATCCTATACTGAACACCATAAATACAAAAGTTAAGAAAAAAATAATTTGTGTCTTTCTATGAATCTCTATAATTTGTGCTTGACATAAATAATTGAATTAATTTTCATCAAATATTTTATTAGATACTTGGTTAAATATTATTTGTTCCATTTTTATAAGTGAAGAATGTTGGATTCTGGAGTGTATTAAAAGGAGGAAAATATCTGAGTATCAGCAACCATAGTTCTCTGTAGATGTAACTTGATCAGGACACCACCAGGACAAAGACTTTAATTATGTTTGTTGACATCTCCCAGCAAATAAGCAGTTAAACATGGATTCCAGCCAGTATGACTTTCATTTCTTGCATGTGCCATATTTTACCAGATCGCCTGCCCTTAAAGAATGGCAATTCTAGGATAATCTGGAAAGACAGAGCTGTATATAAATACCTACACATAATAGATTATTCAGTTATACATAATTAGAAATACTTTCCTGGAGGATAAATAAACTGTTTTGGAAGTTAGGCAAAAAAAAAATTGAAGGAGGTGAAAGATTTATATTAACAAGTAAGTTCCTTAAGAGGTGAAAAAGAAGGTTGAAATTCAGAGACATCAGAGGTCAGAAGTGACATGGAGACACAACACTGTCACCACGAAGTGTGCTGAGTGAGATGCCTGCAGCCCTTGTGCCTCAAGTTGCGTAGAAAATCTAGAAAATAACCAAGAATCCTGTGTCTGTGAAGGAAAACCTGTCTAAAAGCAAAACCTTTCCCAGAAAGCGTGACTATTCCCAGCGATACCAAGGACTCGCCCCTACTTATAATCACAGCAGTTTCTAATTGCAAGCTCTCTGGCCATTGCCATCTTTCAGACCAAGCCTAGGTCTACTGTACACCTAAGTATTGCCGAGCTTCAAAGTCTTTTCCCTATAGCTAATGTTATGGTAACTACTCCACTTATATATAGTTGCTCCACAATAACTATGATGACCCTGCTTCATCAGTTCCATCTGCTTATGAACGTGTTATTCTCTTCCCTCAACTCCAGGCAAAATGAATCTTCCTGATTAAATTAAATTAATCTCTGTTACTACTCTACAGACACTTCATTATGTTATAACAGAATATGTAGTCTCTCTCTCTCTTCTCTCTCTCTCTCTTTCTCTCTCAAAATGAATTCCTTGGAGCAAGCACTATTCTTGTCTATTTCTAATGTCTAATCCAATGCCTAGCACCTCAGTATGTGATATATAAATGATATATAAATAAATGGATGTATGATATCTAAAATAAAAACATTGCGAAATCTGTAACCTACAGAAGTCTCCAGTTGGAGCCTCGGTATTTTAGGCAACACTTATTGTCATTATATATTGGGACATCACAAATGATACAAAGTGTGTTTGGTATGTGTTCAGAACTAAGGCTGCGGTAAAGTCACACAATGTAAAATGGGCAAGCACCTCAGATTCATTATGCCCTCGGTTTTGAATTAATTGTTGGTCAATGAATGTTCAGAAGACTTTTACTGTTGTGACATTCTTCCCAACTTCCACATTCAGTTCCAAGACTTCATATGGGATCACAATCCACAATGTAGAAGACTATGCTTTGGCATACGGGGTCCAGAGTCTACAGCCTGCATCGTACTTACTGAGGGTCAGTCTCTCAGGATACATGGCATGCTGGCCTTTCTTCTGATCCCTGCCGCTCTGCCAGACTTCCAGAGTTTCAGTCCAAATCATCCTTTTGGCACAAGCAGCACCATCTTCTTTGCCAGGATAAGTCTTATCCATAAGCTAAACTGTCCAGCTGTTCGCCAAATTCAGAGGTGAAGTTTGATGTTAGTGATCAACATGGAGTTCAGCCACTGGGAGGAAATGACAGAATGGAAAGTAATGATGCTCCATTTTCCACAGTAACCAGAATAATGTATTTTAAAGGTTCTATCTAGTTAGCTCTGGCCTATAGGACATCAATAAAGTTTATCCTCGCTTGTGATCCTTTTACATTTATGGAAAGAATGTTAATGAAATACTTATGAAAGACTCAATACAAAATGAATTTGGAGATCTTGAAATTAAGCACATTTTAAACTTCATTATAATTAATAGATGGAATGATGAAATAAAAGAGAGAAGAATGCTTTATAGATTCTTTAATCTGCAATCTATAGACAGATTCTTCCTCATTTTATTTTATTTTTGAGACATGGTCTTGCTATATAACCACAGTCACCTCAAACATGTGATTCATCTCCCTAAGCTTCCAAAGTTCTGGGGTTAACTTCCTCTAAATGCCTGCATCATCAAACTATCAAAATTCTCTCTGATCCACACTGATCAAATATCATTTTCAGATAGTTCTAACTTAAGATAAAAGAGGCCGCAATTAAAAGTAGAAGACGGAAATGCTATTTTACAGTTTTGTAGGACTGTTAATGCCCTTTGAATTCTTCCCTAATTCTTTACTTCCCAGGAGTATCTCATGTTTTGTACAGAGAACGATGTCCCTAAAAGCTCCTACACTACCAGTGGAAGTTATACTAATGAATCTAGATGATTACTCATGATTCTCCAGAGAAACAAGATCAACAGAATATATATATCCTATATGTCTATGAATATGCAGATGAGTATATCAATAGATGATTGATTGATAGATATAGATGAAATGATGAAAATAGATAAATAAGATGATTAATGACATATGATAGAAGAGAAATAAATAATAGACAACTGATAGGCAGAATATACATAAAAATGATAGATGATAGGCAGACAGAAATGGATGACAGAAAAGATGATTGATGACAGATAATAAATAGATGGAAGATTAAAGATGATAGATAGATGGATGGATAGATGGATAAATAGATTAGATAGAAATCTTAACAGGAATGTAAGGACAGGGGGAGATCCTTGTTCATGTCCAAGCAGTACAGGCAGAATGCAATCACTATTCTTTCAACTTTCTGTTGCATTCGGCTCCTTAACTGATTGAATGATGTCCATTCACATTGGAAAAAAACACCAAAATTGCCTGCTCATTTGTTTGAAAACTAATTTCTTCCAAACACTTTCAGAGACACCCTCCAGAGATAATGAGAGATAATGTTCAATCAGCTATCTGGATAATCCCATGGCTTAGGGTGCCAAGTAGATTCCCTACTACTGCTGAATGACAGAGGCCCCTGAGCAGGATAATTCTGCATCACCCGTTTTAAACTGGGTTGTAAAATGAACTTGGAGATGCCTACAATTCCAGGAATGTCTGCTAAGCTTCCCACCAACCACTCTAGTCAATCACCATCCCATTCATCTTCAAAAAACAGTCAGCTGAAGGATATCTTGATTCCAATAAAGCCCTGCATTACTATGCACAGTAAGCTAGAGTTAAATTTAATTCAGAAAAGAGAAGCGATGCAGCCTTCTCCCAGAACAAAGGAGCATATCCTCCCCCAATATGTAACTTCAGTGGCAGGCAGCCATTACAATTGCTTTTCTATGGCATCACAGATGTAAATTTCCTCTTTTTAAGTTTGGCTTCTTACAAGTTTCGTTCTGCCAAGAAAATACACAATTCATTATTTATATTTCATTTGCAGACTCACATAATGTTCAAACTATTTTGCTTATCTCTTTAAGCAGTGTGCTATCTTAAGGAATATGTAGTCAACTTCCACGCTTTCAACGATGTCTCACACAGCTCAGAATAGCTTTGGAAATATTTTACAGTTGAATTTATCAGGAAATTTGTCCATCTGTGGAAGGTTCATTTCTTATTCGGAAAACAGGCATTAAAGAACAAAAATCTATGGATTTGCATATTAACAAGCCCAGCGCCAACTTTCTCCACTACCCTTAGAACACAGACCTGTGCTCAGACAACTAGAGCATATGTAGATGAAATGTGAATACAGAGAGCAAAATCCAATGACTTCAGTCTAACAGTTCAATGATAGCAAGACTCTCAATGCAAACGTAACCTTATAATCTTGTAATTCTCCTACAAGAATACATCACTTTTATATGCTTTTTCTTGTTTTCAAAGCATATGGGTTCCTCTGTCCCCTATTTCAAGAATTTAAAGAACATACTAATGTGATATCCCATTGACTTCCAGGTAATTGACCGCAAGAAGGTATTACTCTGTGATTTTGGGAAGTCAGAAATCCCTCAAAGAAGACTACAGATTCCAATTGAATATCACAGTTGTGAGTTTATTAAAAACATGAGAGAACTTCGGATACCTCGTTGGGCATCATCTGTAAGTTAAGCATGTTTCTTTCATGATCCAAGCTAACTACTTAGTATAGGTTAGTATAATAGAAGACTTCTCAATGCTCTCAGAACTTTTCATAAAGAAAAGTGAACCAAGAACAAGGAGTTTCTTTTGAGGGCTATTAATTCAACAATTATTGGACAACTACTGTCCAACAAGCATTGCAGTGAATAGAGAAATAAAAGATTAATACTGGCAATATTGTTATGGTTTAATATAGATAGGCATGGTAGCTCACACCTGTAATCCCAGAATCAGAGACATGAGGACCATGACAAGTTTGAAATCGGCCTGGTCTATATAGTAAGATATTGTTCAGAAAGAAGAGAAAAGAAAGAGAGAGGGATAGAAAATGAAGAGCGGGAGGAAGGAGGAAGATAAAAGAGTAGAAGGAAGAGAGGAAAGGGGAAGTAAAAGTGGAAGGAAGGAAGGAAGGAAGGAAGGAAGGAAGGAAGGAAGGAAGGAAGGAAGGAAGGAAGGAAGGAAGGAAGGAAGGAAGGAAGGAAGGAAGAAAGAGGGAAGGAGAAGGGAGGGAAGGAAAGAAGGAACAGAGGGACGAAGGGACAGAAGGAGGGACGGAGGGACCTGTCTCTTCTCTAGTCCTCTTACTTTCACCGTGGTTATGCATCCCACAACAGTCAAACAATTAGTATTATTAATGCAAAATATACATTATGCTATAGACTGAATTGTCTAAAAATCTGTAGACTAAACTCTGATCTCGATGTGACTATAGTTGGAATGCAGAAGTAATTAAGGCTAAATGGGATCACATGTTTGGAGCCCTATTCAAGAGGGTTAATAACCTTAACATGAAACACTATATAACACTATATTCTCTCTCTCTCTTTCTCTCTCTCTCTCTCTCTCTCTCTCTCTCTCCCTCTCTCCCTCTCTCCCTTCCTCCCTTCCTTCTTCTCTTTCCTCATGTACACACACTGAGAAAATGCCTTGGAGCACACCCCATCTACTACTCAGGAGAAGCCTTTGCCAGACATCAACCCTCATGGAACCACCTTCACTTTGGGCTTCCCAGAGCTAGGAGATAATACATTTCTGTTGTTCGAGCCTCCTACTCTATGTTAATTTTTCTCTGGCAGATCAAAACATACAGCATAGAATTTACCACTCTTGCCATTTTCCAGAACGCAACTCAGTGGCATTGCCACTTAGCGTTTGTACAGCTATCAGCACTATCTAGTGCAGAACCATTTTATCACCCTAGAAGAAGAATGCCTATCCCCACCCGGTGGTCATTCTCCGTCTTCCACACCTTCCAGCCCCTGGTAACTACTAATGATTTTGATTTCTAAGGATGTGACTGCTCTGTATAGTCATATAAATATGATCATTCTAGTCCGTGTCCTTTGGGAGTCTCATTTGGTTGTTTTGTTTATTTATCTTTTGACACAGGGTGGGCTAAGTCTAGGAGGCTGCTGGTGAAGAGGCCAAGGAAACCTAGGATTCTCTGAAGGATCCTTGGCTGGACGATTCATGCTAGCCTTGTGCTCACGATCTTCCCGCCACAACTCCCAAGTGCTAGAACCAGAGGAGGCTGCCACCCTGTCTGGCATCACATTTCACTGAGCATCACATTTTCAAGGATCATCTGATGGTAACTCAGCACAGTGCTTTTATGCTGTAAGGACCTACCAAAACTATTTTCCACAGTGGCTGCACCACATTATATCCTTACTAGCAATATATGACGGTCTCTACAACCTGACAACACTTAGTATTTCAGAACGGTCTTTTGAAAAATACAAATCTGATCACTTCCCTCAGTCTAAATTAAAAATTGATTATGTTCCCTTGGTTTTCAAGGTCTAATGCTCTTTAGTCTGCTCCGCCTCCTGCCCCTCTCTCTCTCTCGTTCTCAAAACAGCAACCTGGAGAATCTTCTTGTAAATCCCTCTTGTAAAAGATCAAGGTCATTGTGAACACACAGACACAATGCCTGCCATTACCAGGTACTCTTCGCTTGCTTCATACCATGTTAAAGAAGACCTGCTCAGGATAATCTTCCAGAGAATCCTGTGGGAAAAATTACCAGCAAGTTCACACATATATTTTACTCTCTCATCTCCCTAGTTCATTGCCTGCATAACCTATCGAAATCTATTGTCTACTTGTGTGCTATCCTCGTCTTCTAGAATGTGAGCTTTTTGAGAGAGGGACCTTTGTCATGTTTGTATTCTCTACTGTGTCCCCAGTCACTAGAAAGAGGCCTGGGAGGATAAACACTCTACAAAACATTCTTCATTCGCTTATCTGTTACTTCATAAATGAATAAACAATTTCTTGACCAAAGAAGCATTGTACAGTCAAGGATATAAACACTAAGCAATTCCGTGAGATCTGTTAAGCACCACAAGAGTTTGCTTTGCTTTGCTTTGTTTTGCTTTGCTTTGTTTTGCTTTGCTTTGTTTTGTTTTTTTATCTTATCTTGTCTTGTGACAGTGTCTCATTTAGAATTCACCATGGAGCCTCAAACTCTTGGCGAGCATCCTTCCTACTTCAGCCTCCCCTCCCGAGTACTAGAATTACAGATGTGAAGCACAAGGCATTTGAGATGGCTGGAGAAGAGTTGCTTAGGAGTACTGGAAGTTGAACATGGAAAACTAGTCTGAGATCTTCAAGGTCTTGTGGAATATGTTAAGGCAATTTTCTGTTTATTCTGAATGCTACTGCTAGTGTCCTAAGCTCCTGAGGAATTTTAAACAAGTAAGATAAGATATTAAAAAACATTATAGTGATGATCATATGCACAGTGAAGCCAAAATCAGAGAAAGAGATATAAAGAACTTTCTAGTAGTCCCAGGAAGAGCCGGTGAAGGCTTGATAAGAGGCAAGGGATTAAACACAGAGCTGGTAATGTGTCAAAGTTGGCTCTTGGTGCCCCATCTCACACATTCCAGGTAAGATAAGACTTCACTCAGGTCTGAGCTTTGAGTGACACTTCCAGTATACTTCCACTAGAAGAAAGGGAAGGCAAAGGGAGGAGAGGAGAAGATTTAGATCCTGGAAAAGCTTATTTTGAGTTCTTTTAAGATTACAAAGATTTTAAGATTGCAAAGTGGATATTTCAATACATGAGTCACAAATAAAGCAAAAGGAGGGTGAGAGGAGGGTGAGAAGGAAGAAGGGAAGGGAACGAAGAGGAAGGAAAGGAGGAGAGGGGAGGGAAAGGGAGGAGAGGGGAGGGAAGGGGAGGGAAGGAAGAGAAGTGGAGGGAAGCAATTCTTCTGATTGTTCTGATTGTTTTCCGGGGTCACTAAACACACAGGAAGGTACCTAGAGAGAATATTCGAGGCCAATTATCTACAAGTGAAATAATACTATTTAATAAAAGAAAAAGACGAAAGAGCAGGAGAGGAGGACAGGAGGGGATGGAGATGAGGTGTGAGGGAAAAAAGAAAAGAAGAAGAGCAAAGAAGAGGAGAGAAAATGACCAGAGAAGAGAGGGCTGAGCAAGGGAGGAGAGGAGGACTTGATTGGAGAAGATAGGCTTTATTTACAAGTAGAAAAGTCCATGGATTTTAAAACCACCCAGTGAGATTCCAAAACATGATATGAAAAAAATCTCAGATTGGTTGCCATTCAAGAGGCAAGTATGCAAGGGAAGATCTCAAGGTTCTAAAAAGCATCTAGTGATATATAACAGAAGAAAAAAAATTTAGAATGCCCTGGTACGCCAGGATCTCAGAATTAGGAAAATACATACCTATCTACCTAAGTCCCAGAACCTTCACTGATCTTGACTTTCATTTGAATCATGAATCTATGGCCAAAACTCAGTGATGACCAGATCGTTTTCCCATGAGATAAGACTTTCTCTCCAGCCACGACCAGGACATAAAATGTAAAATGCTCATTTCCTGCCCAATGGTGCAAGAAAATGGGGTAATGTGTCTCCCTTGGAAGAGAAGTCTGAGAACATCATTCTAAAATATGACTGACTTTTTCCATGCACATTAAAGTTAGACTATATAAAGTAGTCATTAGTTATTATCACCATTTTTCAATTTTAGTTTAAAAACTTTACCAAAAAATGAGGGAGAAAATTAAATACTACTCTATGGGAAACAAAGTTCTCCCTTGACTTAGCTGATATGTTTAGCACAGAACACACACATTGGATTTTTTTTTTAAGAGACCCACATTGATCCCACTGGTAAAACAGGTGGAAATGCTCAGGGAGAAGGCCAAGGTCTGTGATAGATTAAATGCTAGCGAGCGTGCTTGCTTCCAACCTTCTGAGACACTCAACCAAGGCCAGGCATGCAGCCATCCAAACCAACAGCTCCCTGTACAATCCCCCAGGGTTTCTATCCACTCCATTCTCGTTTGAAATGTTTTTATAGCTGTGATAAATGGACTCCAAGTAGAAAGTCCAGAACACATGGACTCTGTTACAGAAGAATAGGTGCAGATGTGTGTCTGTTTTGAGGGTGCACCCCAATCCTTCTGATTGCTCTCCAGCATCATTAAACACACATGAAGGTACCTGGAGAGGGAGATTGGAGGTCAATTAACCTCAGAAAGTGAAATATTGTTCCATGGAAAGTCGGGTCTTTCCAATTATCTGAGACACATAGAGCAGGAATTTCTAGAATCTTGCTAACAGAAATCACAGGCCGTGCTAAGTGTGACACCATTAACTTTCAGAAAAAAAAAACACTTTCCTGGTGTTTTATAGTGAACAACACTTCAATATGGGTAGATCTGATGGATTGTCATGAATTCAAACCATTGCACTAATCAGCCAGCAGATGTAGTTAGAAGAGTTCTAAGCTCAATAATCCTTACATAATGCATTCTTGAGTTGCAGCATGTAAAAGTCTAAGACTCAGGATATGCCAGAAAGCAGAAAGACCAGGTTCTGCAACCTCCAGTTGCAGAAACCCCCTCTCTTCTCACATCCCCTGTACTCCCGCATAATACCTATTTTGAAGAACTGACCTGAGAGTTAGAAGCAGAGTTGAGGAAGTAGTCCAATGGTTAAAGTATCTGCCATACAAGCAAAAAGGCCTGGAATTCAGATCTCCAAAATCATGTAAAATATCAGGTGGGGTGTTACGGCCCGCCAGTAATTCCATCCTCAGAAATCAGAGACTGGGAATTCCCAAAGCAACCAGACTAGGCAAACCTGTTCTATAGGTGAGTTCAGGGTTTGATTAGACATCCTGTCTCAAAACAAGTCAAGTAGAGAAGGATGGCTCTAAATATCAACCTCAGGCCTCCACACATTTGCACACACACACATGTACCTATACACCTTCAAACCTCTATACACACATGCACACACAAAAGAAATGATAAAGATAATTAGAAACCACTAATATGTTAACTGCTTCACATATTATCTGATACTTCATTTAATCCAGTCCATTATCATGGAACCAAGAACAGATAATTAGTCGGCAAAGAAAGGAACATTTCTCAAACTGCAAGTGTCAGGAATCAATATACGCTCATTCATCTTGACCCTGACAATAACCCAGTAAAGGTGAAAGTCAAACTATCCCAGTTAATCTCCTTTAACTGGGAAACTAGGCTAAAAATCTCTCTTTCTCTCTCTCTCTCTCTCTCTCTCTCTCTCTCTCTCTCTCTCTCTCTCTCTCTTTCTCTCTCTCACACACACACACAAACACACACACATACACACACAGACAGAGGAACCCACTGTATTCATAACTAAGTCATCAACGGAAAGTACAGCGTGGGCAACAGGGTCTGAAGGCCAAACAAGTCCCTGCTTGCTGCTGTCGCCACGAGACCTTAGCCTGTGTTTCTAGCAGACCAATGACTCCCGTGATTGCCATTAGTGAACTCATAACAAACGTGGGAAAGCTCAATGGCATTTCAGGGGAGACTGCAAATGAACTTGAGCTGAACCATCCCATCATTCCAAGGAGTGTGACAGTGTGGGAAGGAAACAATAGGAGTTCCTGCCAGCACCCAGGGCAGACACAAAGCGTGGAATTCAGTGTAGCTAATTCCCCAGAAGGGATTTCACAAGGGCCCAAATCTTCCAAAGCATGAAAATCACATGGGTTTTTAACCAGAGAGGAAGTCAGATACAATGCGTGGAAGGGCTTGGAAGGATTGGCTGGCGGCCCAGGCTCTTAAATGTGTTGGTTTGTGCAACCAGAGCAATGAGTACCTGCAAATTCAGCAGCAATGGTGATGTGACCATGAGGGAGATGAGACCAAACAATAGGGGTATCCTAGATTCTCAAGGAAGGTGCTCCGTAGCAGTCTGTTACTGAAGGAGTTAGGAAGGAAGACTATGCAAATCTCAGACACAAGCCATTTCCACCCAACTACTAACAAGTAACTCAGTGTCTGACACCTGCTAAACAGGTGTGGTAGATTTCCTCCAATCCAGCCTAATGTCTGGTTTGGAATGTGAAAGTTGCCCTCAGGATAAAGTAAGTCATTGGACTGGGCACGTGCGCCATTCAAAGTTTAGGCCCATGCTTTGCTCATCCGCCAACCATCAGCTTCTATCTCGTTGCCAGGTATTTGGCTAAATGGATAGGAAGTTAAGTTCAAAATCATGAATTGACTAGATTTAAGACTTCAAGACTGAAGGAATACTTCAGCAGTACACAAGCCCCTGCTTTATGCACAAAAAAGAAAAAATAAGTGAAATTGTAAAATTAAATGAGGAGAAAGCTTGATATAGAAATAGATGGTCAGTGGAGTCCTCCGGGAAAATGCAGAAAGACAATAGCATGTGATAGACAAAGAAGAACATTCCAAAGAGAAGGGACAGCATGAGACATAATAGAAGAAATTAGAATCTCATGTGTTGATGTAAATCACTTTTTCCCAATGTGTGGTCCAGAGACCACCCACAATGAATTTTGACCACAGCAACTGAATTCAAATTTCTTGACTGTAGAGCCCACAAATTTGCATTTATAATCAGCACCTAAACTATTTTAATGCACATAATAATTGATTGTCTGAAGGAAAAGTCACATGGAAGCAAATCCATTCTCTTCCCTTAAAGGTAGTCAGAAAGAAAAGAAGGTAGGGAGAGAAGAAGGTAGGCACCTGCTAAGAAGAAAGAGGGGAGGGGAGGTGAAGGAAGGGAAGAGAGGGGAGAAGATGGAGGGGAGGAAGGGAGGGGAAAGGAAGGAAAAGAGGGGGAGAATAGGAGGGGAGAAAGGGATGGAGGGAAGAGGAGGGGAGGGAGGAAGGAAAGTTTACATGGTATATAGAAAATAAGTTGTAAAAAGGAATGAAAGCCACCCCACCTGCTGGTCTGTACATGAATGCTCTGTGGTATTGAGACCAACCAGGATATCAGAGCCACAGGCCGAACAACGCAGGGTCCCTTGAACCCTTTAGTAGCAGAGGTTTGCTGTCTCCAGGGCAGTGAAGCCCTAGTGTAGCTTCTGCTTCTGACCCAGAAAGTGACAGTGTCTCAACCCGGCAAATACTCCAAGAAGAAAAAGGATGACAAAGGAGTATTACAACGAAACGGCTCACAACACTTGATTCCAGCGGGAGGCAAAGCTTCTAATGACCCCCAGACAGGCAGGTAGAACTGAGAAGGAACTAAGGGAGCAGACCACCTAGCAGTGCGTTCTCAGTGCATGAGCCTGCCAAGCTTTCGCAGAAGAAACAGGATCTGTTCCCTTGAAACCTGTGCATCCGCCCACTGTCCCCTTCTCCTGTCACTCCTGACCTTGTTTCGCCTGCCTCTCTTGCTTTCTTCACGATCTTATTTCTCTTGACCCCAGCAAAGTCAGTAAACTTCTCCCACTTTAACGTTATTTCCTTTCACCCACACTCCATGTCAGGCTCTGCTGTCATTAGCAATGCTTTGAAAAGTTTTCCTGTACTCATACCTCATCTTCCTATTCTTCAAATCATAGCAGTCTGCCTCTGTCCTCCCCTTCTACATCACACACACCTCCAGTACTTCATAATCGCCATGTCTGACAGGTTCACTTTACTTCCTCCTCTCTCTGATACCCACCTTCTCTCCTTGAACTCCTCCCCACATTTTCTTCCATGTGACTCCTTTCATGAAAACTTTGTGTAAGAGGAAACTGATGCTCTCTGTGCTCCTCTTCTCCTGCGATTTAAATGCTTCTATTTCTATTGTTCCTCATTATTTACTCATTGACCATCTGGTCTGCCTCACATACATAATTTTCTTAAACAAGTTCATGAAGCATCTGTTACTGTTGCCTGGGTTTTAAAAAAATGCCCTAATATTTAGAAACTTGCAAATAACCATTTTATTGTGTTCCCAAATGTTGAGGGCCAAAAGTCTGGAAAGCGTACTATGAGGAGATTCCTCTTCTCCCACCACATCTGGAGCCTGAGCTCACAGGACTTAGGATGGAGTGACTCACAGGCTAGATGTGTGAAGAACTAAATGTTTGCTTCTCCCAAAATGTGTATTCTTATGGTATTTTTATGCAGGTAGTTAGGTTTGGATGTGGTCTGTGGTGTGAAGCCCTAATGAGATAAGTGTGTTTATAAGAAAAAGAGATTAGAGATTCGCTTATCAGGATGGAACAAGAAGGCCGCCTACAAACCAGGAGGGTTCTCATCAGATACCAGATCTACCAAAGCATTGCTGTTTTAGACCTCTTGGGCCTCAGAAGTGTGAGAAATAACTCTTTCGCTTAAACTTCTCAAGCTCTGGCATTTTCTCACTCCTGCCTGTTCCTGGCGTGGAGTTACCAACACTAGTTCCAACATGTGCTGGAATGTGACCTCTTCATATACCCGGGGCTTCCCCACAGCATGACAACTTGGGACTTCGGGCATGACTGTTATAATTAGCAGGTGAACAATTATGTCATATTTTCTGGCCTAATCTCATACATCACACAGTATCTTTTTCACCTGTAACATAACATCCATCTATGCAGAACCAAATGAAGAGACAGACACTCTTTGTCTTGAAGTGAAGACCGCCAATTACTATTGAACTGCTCTGTAAAAAGTAATATCCACAAGTTCTACATAATTTCAAAACATTTATCTCAAGCTCAGCTCTAGGTTTAGATATCCAACTGATTAGCATTATCCCTAATAATAATAATCATTAACTACAATAGCAAGTAATTATACATATTTGTTATATGCCAGTGTCATAGTTAGGTACAACTACACAGTTGGCAGTTGAGGGTTTGAGATCTGGGCACATTTGTAGAGAATTAGTGGTTGGGTTAAGCCCAGAGCAAACCTGCAGGAAATTGTCCAGCCAATGAGAAAGGCCCAGCCCATAGTGGGTGGGAGTAGGCCCTGGAATAAAATACAGGGAGCTGATTGAAAAAGTTGGCATCCTTGTGTGTCCTTGGCCAGACATGCTGGTGTGGCAAGTAAGGATCGTCCCTCTCTCAGCCATTATGTAGAAATGGTGTTGGTGTGAGCGCTCCTGTTAAGCTGGACTGAGAATTGTAACCTGTAACCAGATAATCATAAGAGAAAATAAACCCCTGCTCTCTTAAGCTGTTTGATGGTGATTTATCAGCAACCATGCAGGCTGACTGCTACAGCCAGACACCATTATAAGTGTCTGACACTCATGCACACCTCACAATAACTCCATAATGGAATATGAAATGTTGATACATGTAAACAACATATAGTGATCAAATCGGAGTAACTAACATCTGTCATTTCAATGCTTATCATTTGCTTTGGAAGTATTCAAAACTTTTTCCTCTGGCTATTTCAAAATACACACTCAGCTATTACTAAATATATTCACCCTACTTGTCATAGAATAGTAGAACATATTACCCTAACTGAATCATAGAACATGAGAACTTATTGCCTTACTTAACTTATTTTTATATCCAATCACCAATATCTAACCCATCCCCAAATTCTGGAAGCCATTGCCCTATTTGCTGCTTCTATAAGGTCAGTCTTTCAATTTCCACACGTGAATGAGAACATGTGGTACTTGTTTTTCTTTTTTTCTTTTTGTCCATTTTCAATGTATTTATGTGTGATGTATATGCATATGCATATCTTCCTCAATTGCTCATCCAACTTGTTCTTTAAGAAAGCACCCCTAACCCAACCCCAGAGCTCACCAAAGGAGGAGTCTAACTAACCAGCTTGTTCTGGGGATACCCTGTCCTCAGTTTCCACCTTCTGACACTGGACTTACAGGGAGATCACCACTTCTACACAGTATTTATGTGGGTGCTGGGGCCCAAATGCTAATTTTATTGCTTGCATAGCAAGTGCTGTAATCACTCATCCATCTCCTTAGCTCATCTTTCTTTGTCTATCATTACCATGCAGACAAAGATGTACACTTAGATCAACCAGAAAATTCAAAGAAACAATTCCATCACTTGTTCATCTGGCTCCAGATCTTACTTTTTTAACCAGGATATGGCACAGATGTTCTTCTAGCAGTTCAAAATTAGCGCAATCAAAAACATTGCTTTAATCCACCATTCCCCAATTAAAATAAGAAAAAAATTTGTTGTCATCATTCTTATATATTCTCTCCTTGTTCACAGCTTTACCATTCATGCAAAACACAATACAAAAGATTAACAGCCAACTAAATTTTCCAGTGTTTCCCTATAATGGTTATTCTTAACTATTGCTGTGAGAGAGCACCCAAAGTCAGGCAACTTAAGGGAGAAAGGGAGATTTATTTAGCTTATGGTTCCAGAGGGAAGAAACAGTTTCTCATGGCAGAGGCGGCATGGCTGGCTGGCCAAAGCTGGAGAAGGCTATGTCACTGCAGACATTTTGGAGGCTGAGAGCTGCAAGACTGCTTGCTTCTAAGGGAGACTTCTCCTGGAGGGACTAATCCGCCTCAAGGCCCACCCCTTGTGCCTGCCTTCCTCCAGCAAGTCTCCACCTCTCAAGGTGCCATGACCTTGCCAAACACATGAGAGTGTGGGGGACACATTTCAAACCATGTCACTGCCCCATTGTGATATTTGTCCCAGTATATCTATATAGGCCCTCTAAAGGATTCCCAAATACATTCTCATTGTCCCATGAACATCCCTGGACTATTTCATTAATTTTTTTCCACCCTCCTACCTCTAAGAATGATGTTTAGAAATGTAAAATAGATTAGATGTGTTGCTTTAAACTGTTCAAAGGTAGCCTGGGAATATTGAGGATAAAGTGCTTGCTTTGGAAGCATGAGGACTGGAATCAGATCCCTAGATCCCAAGTAAAAAGTGGTATGTACAATGCACACATATCTGCAACACCTTGGGTTCCTAAGAGAAAAAGAAGAAAAGATGCATGAATATCCAGAAACTCTAGAGCCAGTTAGTCTGACTTATGTAGCAGCAGTAAAAGGACAAGTCTCAAACAAGATGAAAAGCTGAGGGACCTCAAGCAAGGTGGGAAGACGATGAACACCACCAAAGGTTGTTCTCCACCTCTATGCAGAGAGAGGGCAGAGGGAGGAAGGCTTCTGATGGGATAAACTCAAAATGTTAGTGCACCAAACCAAATCCTCTCTGTTACAGTCTCTGGCTAGCATCAGGTTAGCCTCACCGTTGGTCCCTGTCTCTATGCAATGACTAATTACTAAATTTACCATCTGTTTCTTACCTCCCCATACATAGCCTGTGATAATTAATCCTGGGTGTCAACTTGACACACCTGGCATTAACTAAGATTAGCTGAGACCACCTGAAGAAGTTATCCAACTCAACACATTTACAATACAAAGACCAGTCCTAGATCTCATTGGAACCTCCCGATAGTGGACCAGATAAAAGGAATCACAGAACAGAAGACTGGGAAGAGAAGAGAGAGACTCTCTAGGAATCTTCTAGCCTTCAGTCATTACCTACTAGCCATGTGGATGGGAGTGACTTAGCCTACCAGCCTCAGCCACCAGTCATGCCACTTCTGCCATGAAAGATTGTTTCTCCCCTCTGGAACTGTAAATTAAATAAATCTCCCTTTAGTTATTTGACTTTGGGTGCTATCTCACAGCAATCGTTATGAGTAACTGTTACAGAGGCTATGCCATTGTTTCTAATTTGAAAGTTCTCCCTCCTTAGTCCTTTCCAAATTCTACCCAATTCTGACTGATAGACTAGAAAGTTGGATACATCAGCAGGAGAGAGGAAGGTGTCCTGTACACCGGCCCCTCTTGAAGCTGAGTACAATCTGATTGGGAAGGCAGAAGACAGATGTCAAACCAAGGAAATTATGCTCTGTCTTGGTAGCTTTGTCTCTTGATGGTTAAGATGAAGCTGAAGTTAGGTTCTTCCCATCATATCAGAAACTCGGGTACAGGGCACTTTCATACTGACTAACTCCCCACACTCACCAAAGAACATATAATAGGCATAGAAGGATAAAAACACATGCATATCTGGAGTCCATAACATGCCCTGTAAAGTGGGATGATGTTGGTACCCAAAGGGAAGAATTTAACATGTAAGTACCAGACCATCCAGGGCTTCTGAGCAAGACTCTGCCTCGAAAAGCAGAAAGAGCAAAAGAAGCAAGAAGAAATCTTCACTCAGGAACTTTACCCTGACAACTTTCCCAAAGACAATTGTTTATGCCATTCTTATCCCATTAATATGCAAAACATTGTCCTGCTGATTCTTTTAAAAGAGGAGATGGAAAAGAATGAAAGAGATATTCACAGCTATTCTCACTTCTAGCTTGGCCACCATCTCTGAACACTTTCTGGTTACCTAAGTGAACATGCTGCTCTCCTCTGACGCAGGAAAGCTGTCTCTTCCATGTCCCTCCTTTCCATGCTCTCCGAAAAGATTTAAGAATCCCTAGATATCTCATTCTCACTTCCCTTCCTGGTCACTTGCGACTGAACAGGTTGGATCTCACCAATCAGGGAGGGTATAGGAACTTACAGATAGATGGTAACTATCCTGCAAATGGGACACTGACACACACACACACTGCTATTCTTCCATCTACCTTTGCGTCTCCTCTTATATTAAGATCTTCATTTAAACAGTCTTTTATCTTTGATTAAGAGGTGACCTTCGATAGCAATCAGGATGCAGCCAAGGGCAGTGCAGGAAAAGCAAAACTGAAAACAACAACAAACCGTAATTCAGAACACCAAAGACCCTACATTATTCACCTGGAACCAGACCAGCCAAATCTCTCCCCAACATAAAAGCTCAGGGAACCTTGGTGAAGAGGAGGTAGTAAGATTGTAAGAGCCTAACGATGGGGAGGACTAACGAATGCAAGATATTTCACACAAATTAGGGCTCCAGCAGCCAGGATCAGCCTTTGCCGGACTTGCAATGGCTGACATGTAATTACTCCCCCCCAAAGTCTAGCATGGATCACAAGGGAGAAGGCTCCAGGCAGTGGGATGCTTAGAGGTAAGGGATTAAACAGTCAGAATAGAGTTCACATACTAATGGGGAACCCAAGAAGGGGCTCCGGGCTATGCCACTGAGTCCTGAACCCTCACTAGAGTGGAGGACTCAGAGGCAGGTTTGGTGTTAACATAATGGATGCTCCAGGGGATGGAGGGAGGAAGGGGGAGACACCAGGAGAAAGGGAGGGAGAGAGGGGGTGAAAGGAAGATGGGAAGGGGGCAAAGTGCAGTGGGGCACAACTGGGGAGGGGAGGATGTAGGGAGAGGACAGGGAGGTACCTATTGAGCTTGTATGATTAGGAAAAAAATAAAATGTGGGAGAAAAATTTTAAAAAAGAATTCATCCAACATTATATTCATGTTGTATCAATATTGCCTATATCCATATCACAGGTTCTTAAATGTGGAAATCACACCCAAAAAATGGCAACATAAAAGATTTCCGGATGCACAATGATCAAAATACAATTCAAAATCAGACATGCAATGACTCTGAAGTTTTCCTGGCAGCACTGACCCATCCTGCATCATATGACTTCATTCCAGCCTTGGTTCTGAGCACACATGTATACTTGGCACTGTGCCTGCCGTACGCCATGCAGCACCAGTGAGCACTGCCTGAAACACCTTGGCTCAGATTTGAAACTATTGCATGCTATAACTTGCAATATTTTTACGGCACAAAAGTTTTCTACAATACAGAAACACAATGGCTTAATTATAAAAAGCAAAGACTTTCAAGTGTTTCCCTAACATCATTTCTCAGCCTGCAAGCAACCAAGTAGTATATCTTGAGTTGTGTGGTGTTGGAATATTCGATTTTAAGTATTGCTGTTGAGTTGCTGACTTGAGTGTCATAAAAAATCATTAAATGAGTTTTGGCTTGGAGTTAGTATAGAATTTCCAACAATTCCTGAAATGGCCCTAAACATAGTTCTGCTGTTTCATACTTCATATTCATGAGAAGTGACATTCTTGGCACTGGTGGTTAGGAAATTAAAATCGATTCTGAAAAAACATTGAAGATATTCTGGTCCCATAATACCAACTATTCAGCCAAGACTTCATTCTTTATGTAACAACGAATAAGCATATCCATCTTAAATATAAAAGTAAAGAAGTATCATATAACCAACCTGTTGGAGAACATAGCTCATGAAATAGGTATATTTCAATATACTATATGTTAAGTAATTTTTCTTAACGTGTGTGTGTGTGTGTGTGTGTGTGTGTGTGTGTGTGTGTATGTGTTGTGCAGATATAACCAATGTCCAACAAAGGAAATATATCCTGCAGTAATGGGCAGCCCAAACAGGCAAAATCAGCAGAACACACTATGCTTATTTCCCTGATAATTCAACAGAGATGTGACACTGGAAAAACTCAAACTAAAATAACACCTGTCTCCTGAGACTTCGATAATCCACCCCAGGGAACAAAGTTATGACCATTCTGGGACTGCAGCTTGCACTTTCCCAGACTAGCCCACTTTGTTTACAGATTCCTGATTCTCCTTTCTCTTGTCTCCATCAGCCTTCCAAGTGCACCGAGTGCTCTGGTGCACTGAGTGCTCTGCTGTTCTGGACCTTATGGCTCTGTCTTACAGGATACGAAGTCGAATATCCTCATTCATTCATAGGTCTTTAAGCATTTAATGCTTACCTTCCCTTTTTTAAACATTTAAAAGCATCCCTGCTTCTCTTCTTTTAATCTAGATATTCAGACCTACAGTGCCAGAAATACTTGATTCCCCACTGAGGCTAAAACAAAACCCTACTCACACTCTCTGGACCTCTGCATCAGGCTAACCTGGATTATTTATTTATTTATTATTATTATTATTATTATTATTATTATTATTTCACTTCTACTACTCATTAGTTACATGATTTTTTCATGAAATGTAATTTTAATCATATATTTAAGAATGATACATATTAATTGCAAACAAACCCTCTTTTGAATTTCATTTTGTTCTTTGATATTTTCATACATGGATATAACAAATTTAAGTCATTTTCACCCCATATTACCCAGATCCATGCTCCTTCTTTCTAATTGGAAAATTCTTCCCAACCAACCCATCTTTTACTTTCATGTTAGAGAGAGAGAGAGAGAGAGAATGTGTACAACCCATCTCTAACTTTCATGTGTGTGTGTGTGAGAGAGAGTGTATATGTCTCCCACTGAGTTTCTTGGGGTTTATCTGCATTAGCATGTGCTTGAGTACTTGTTGGCGCACAGATAATAGATGCATCAGTGAGTAGACATTGAAGAAAGTAGTTCCCCTTCCCACAGCCAGCATTAACCTTCAATAGTTCTTCAGAGAGATGTGATCTTAAGGTCTTTCTCTTCCATGAGGAAATGTGGACTGGTCAAATCTTATGCAGGTCTTGTGGAAGTAAATACTAGATACATGTTCATAAAGTTATTCAGCTTCTAAGAGCTTCTAAGACATCGTTCTCTAGGGGAAAAAATTGAGAATGGTGAAGATGACTAAGACCATGTGTGAAAATATCAATACACAGAAATCAGTTTCTAGATCACAGAAACTTCCCTTCCTCCTCCTCCACATTTTCACCAATCAAGGATCTTTTTGCTCTTTTTTTATTTGCCATTCATTCTGGCGGAAACATTCAGACAAAGCAGCTTCAACTCATACATCACTGTCACACTCACCTCCACATGTCAAACACAGAGCAGAATACAGACATTTGTAAATGGGGGAAGGAGTGGAGGGGAAGGAGTGGATACAGCCCTTTATGAAATCCCAAATTTATTTAACATTATGAGTCTCTCTGCAGTTTTTCGGTAATTCAATCATGCAATTGCAGAGACTGGATTTTATAAATGACAAAGTACTTTTCCTGATGTCAAAAGGTTGGGTATGCTTGATTTGTGTTGCAGGAATACTTGATGTTTATTATTTATGTTGTGAACTGAGAAAGTTCATTTTTCCTATAAGTAAAATAAAACCCAAGACTTATGAAGGCTCTAACTTGACCAAACTCGTGTAGCTAGAAAGAAAACACTATCCTGCTTAAAACTGCTCAGTTACTAATTGCTTTGATGAGCCCGTATTTTATTTTAGTTGGAACAGCCGAGGCTGCGGTTTGACTGCTTTTAACTTCCAGCAAAGTGCATCGCGGATCTCCAAGCAGCCGGTAAACAGGACAGGTGTTACTTTAAGAGGATGACAGCAGCTGTAACCCGAAGCCTCAGCGCGCAGCCTTGGAAGAGGTCCGGGAGGCTGCACCCAGCCGGCTCGGGCAGCCTGTAGCTCTCACTTCCAAAGTTGGAGCTCTCCTAGGTGGGAGGGGGCGGGGACGAGGGGGACCAGTGACGTCACTGCGCAGCGGGGATAAAGCTCCTGGGCACTTCCAGCTGGGTCACTGCCCCAGGAGCAGGGTGGCTTGTCTGGATCACTGTGCAGTTACCCATCCATCGCGGCGACTAGAAGGCACCATGCCCCAGAACGTGGTCCTCCCGGGCCCTGCACCCTGGGGCTTCAGATTGTCGGGGGGCATAGACTTCAACCAGCCTTTGGTCATCACCAGGGTAGGTATTTTTCCTTTCTTGCTTGGGCTGCAGGGTCCCAGGCGTCCCAGTAAGTGGCCCTGGAGCAGAGACTGGCCAGAGAAACGGGGTGGGGGGTCCCCTGGAAGGATGACAGGATGCTACACTTGCTTCACTGCGAAGGCTCTGGCTTTCTGGCTTCCAGGCGCACTGCAGCAACAGGTTGAGGTTCCGAAGATGCAAACAAAGCTTTTGAGATTTAACCAAGTTGTACAAACTCTCAATGTCCTCTCATCCCCGGATAGTTTCTGAGAGATTAAATGAAAGATTCTGAAGGCAAAGATGCAAGTGAGGACTAGGGGTGCTTTTTTTTCTGGATTGAACTAAGGTGGGGCCCGGGAAAGAGGGAGGGGTCAAGAACCATCTCCGTTATTTTCTGGAGACAAACCAGCCTAGACAAGCATCTGAGCATTTTTCTTGTCGGACTGAAAACTTCAGCAGGGTGCTGTTCGCAGGGCACAACTTGAGTTGGCCAAATTGGAAAGGTTCATATCATCCCAGACCGGGAAAATATTACTAATATTGTATTCCTAGGTTTCCAGGCATTTTGAATAAATACTTTCCAAAACTGGGAACTTGGCTGAGGAAGTATTACCTATTATTCAAACTACAAAGCAAACCCCTCCCACAATTCACAGGTTGGAAAGCAACCACAATAAGACTTTGGTAACAAAGTCAAACTTTTCTTTAATTTTTTTCCCTCTAAAACAGTTTCCATAAAGAAAGAAAAAGAAAAAGTAAAAACGAAAGTTCAAGATTCCTTTCCTTCCCTGTCAGCCAAGTTCTAGAATTAATTGTCTAGTTGATTTTTTTCCTAGCAAAATTTTTCTGAAACAATTATTTCAATTTCCACATAGAAGCCATTTTAGACATGAAGGCATAATCTTTCAGAATGTTTTACTCCAATTTTCTCAATATTACATTTTTTCATTGCTCATACTATATTTTTTGTACATATGTTTTGCTGTACACTCATTCACAGAGTTTTGAACAAGGAAGAACCTGTGAGATTCTGTCCTCTGTACTTATGTCTGTCCCATTTGGGAACCAGTGTCTTCTTTTTTAAAATATCCCAATCATGTAGTATGCAGACGCCTATAGTGGATCCTTTCAACTTTGGCATACATTCTTCAAAAACATATAAACACATCTGACATGTGTTTCCATGTGAGACATGAAAACCTAACATACCCCCCAGAAATGTTCCTACGTAAATTAAGCAGAAAATGCTTCTGTGATCTGGGCCAAGCAATTCCTTTTATAGATTTACCAAAGAAAACAGTTTCCATTATCTCTACTAAGAAATATGTTTAGTTTATGGAGAACAGTTTTCACTTGCTTATGTTACATGAAGAAAACTTTTGAATCTTAACAAAGAATAAATCACATTTACATTAAATCCCAGAGAACTAATTATGTCATAAAGACCCTTGAAAGAATTTATAAAAGAAATGTTTTACCCTTGGCTCTGGAACATGTCAGTATAATGAATCACATGGTTTAAATTTTGCTTTGTTGACACTATAGGCAATGTTTACTTTACATTCACATTTGGAATACAGAAGCTATGGGTAAATATAATTGATATAGTGACAATGTTTATTATAAAGTCATTCTGTCTTGAATACACATCCATGTGAGCTTGTATGCTTCTGTGGATATTTCGTAAAGAATATTTCCATTGAAATCATAAGAACATGGAATATTATTTGGATAAAATCTAAAAGGCACTACTCAAAAATAACCAGTATTGTTATTGTGTACTAGAATTGCTCTATTTCATAATTTCTATATTATTTAGAAGGTAGTAAGCAAGGCTCTGGGTATACTGCTGTATTCCTTTGCTTGCCATCACGCTTCTAAGCCTTCTAGGTTCACTAACTCATCTAACACTCACAACAGTCCTATAGGAGCAGAAGCAGGTTTCAATTTCGTAGAGAAGAATGCGACTTTAATCGGTTCAGGAACCTGCCAGTGATGGAAAGCCAAAGAGCAGGATGTGACATCAGATCCACCTGCCTCCTGTGACTGCATGCTCAAATCCACACATGTGGAAAATGTTATTTAATGTTCCGATGCTTCTAAGTAGGTACTTTTTCACTGTCTAGGGCATTAGGGGTTCTACTTCTCTAAGATCAACCCTTTCCATTCTTTCAGCTGCTGTCTTTCTTCAAGGTGTCAGCTCACCTAGACATTTGTGTCCTCTCTACAGCTGAGCCTGAATATTCTTATCATCCACATTTGAGACACAAGGGGATGGTCACCCTCCCTAGTCTTTTTTTTTTTTAACCTGTGAATATCTATATGTATCAGAAAGCACTATGGGTATCTGTGGAGACACCCAACGCTAACTTTAGGAATCACCTTGGATTGTACTACTTCCTCTTTGCTTTGCCAGAGGAAGTTTGGAGTTTCCCAGATTTTGCCTTTCAGGACCAGAAGTGCAGGCCGCCACCATCTCTGCCTGGCATTTTTATGTGGCATCTGGGATCCGTACTCAGGGACTTCTGCTGGCAAAGCAAAGGCTTAACCCCTGAGGCATCTCTCTACCACCCTCCCTAGTTTTACACATCCTGCCATGACATTGCCAGCTTATAAAGACCAAAAGGTATGACCTTTGCAATAGCTTTTCTTGTCATCTATTGAGGCTTCTTTTCTTCTCCGTCTCTTCTTTCTCTCTCCTTTGCTCCTCTCGCTCCATACATGGGCAGCGCTGCTGTTGCACAAGGCTGCTTAGGAGTTCCCTAGCAGATCTGTGCTTCTGATTTAAATTGCACTCCCCCAGAATTCTTTTCTCCACTCCCACTTCCCTCTATGCCTATGGAACCTGGACAAATGTTCCTTCCCAAGCTTTCTTCTAACCATAATTGTTTAATCCATGTGATGGTCAGAGCTTTGAGCCTCTCATCTCTCTTTATCATAATGTCCATCCCACAGATGTCTAAACACAGTTCAGTCCCCATTAAGTGCTCCCTGAGGGCAGGAACTTTTTACATTGGGAACCAATCAGTGCACATCATATATGTGGCAGAATAAATATAGATATGACATGAATATCTAAATTACTTCTCTTTATACAACTTCATTGCCATATTACAGAGTGTGATCTCAAAATATTTTACACTAAAGATAAATGTAAATTGTTTTATTGGATGTCTATTTTAAAACACACAAAGAAAACTGAAGATATAACTCAGGGATTTAAAACTGCCTCCAAAGCATAAGGTCCTGGGTTCAGATCCCAGGTCCCACATAAAAACACCAGACAGAAACCAGTGGTAGCCTCACTTCCAGCTCTGCTGGGCAGAGCCTGGTAAATCCCACAGTGAAGCAAGGAGGTAGAAGCAACCCAGGATGATTCTCAAAGTCACCCTTGGACCTTCACAAGGACACATGTACCCACTGATACACACACACATACACACAGTAAATAAAATAAATTAAAATTTTTAAAAGTAAAATAAAGCACACAAAGAAGTGATATATCAGAGCCCATATTTAAAGTCCTGAGGCATTCCATGCATAAGAAGTGTTTCCCCAAGTCCATTCCATCAGTTTTTATTTTCCTATAAACTATACCTTTCCCTTCCTGATCTATGCTATATAAATGCAGACTGGAGAGGATCTTAGCTAATGAAGATGCTATTTTGCAACGGTGACTTTCAGTACAAACCACACTTAGATTTTAATTTCAGTCTTGCCTGACCTGGCAATAAGATACATGTTGCTCTGTCTTGATGCTGGGCAGTGGTAGTAAGATATAGCTATCAACAACCTCATGGTCAGGAGAAGAAGCAAAGCAACTTACAGTATATTTATTCTACTAGTATATCTTATGGTACTCAGCACAATAGGCTTATTAACTTTTTTATTACAGATATTTCAACCACATGAAGAAGCTACAATTTATCAGCATATAACTCCGTCTTAAGTCTTAAGTCAAGGACCGTATCCAACTAAAGTTTGTGGGAGGATGACAACTGTAACTTCCTCCATCCACTGAAATTACAAAATTAATATAAAGGGTCTATGTTCCATAATTATTCACAAACCCCATTCATCAGTGGGATGAGTTTTTGCATGTAAAGAAATACACACATCAAAAGGCAGGAAAATTAAAGACCAGACAACAGCAGTTTCTAGACAATAAATGTGTCATACTATGTGTAAATTAAAATTCAAATTCAGGATGCCTAGTGTAAGGGAAGTGCTGTGGCTTTGCATCTCAAATGTCCTCTATGGCTTCGTACCTTGAATGTCGATCATTAGCTCCTAGCAGAATTTCAGACTTTCACTGGATATAGGGTCCTAAACTCCCACCTTCTGAGCATCAATCTTCACATCTTAAAATACAATTAAATAGGACTGGGGAGATGGTTGAGCAATTGAAGAGTTGGCCATGCAAGAAAAGGACAGGAGTTCAGGTCCCTATAAGATTCCATGTAGAATGCCAGGCAGGCAAAGTGACCTGCCTGTAATTCCATCTCTAGCACCCGGAAATCCCAGCTCTGGGTCCAATTAGAGATCCAGCCTCAACAGAATGAAGTAAGGAAGTGGTCAAGCATGATTCCTGATAAAAACATTGGGCCTCTACACACATGAACCCAAATAAGAAATAATTCACTGAAAAAAATCATTTCCTCTCTCTTTTCCTAACTTTCAAAAACATTATAATAATTAATTGTGAGTAATAATAAAATGCCATAACTTAAGAATAATGTAATGTGGTAATACTATAAAGTAATTTGGGAAAATAGTAGATTCTTACGTTTAAACAACTGATTTAACTTACCAAAACCAGATGACCTTTTAATGACCTCCCAAGCTAAACTAGAACACTAGGAAAAAGAAGTAGAGGTATTGTATTTTCTCCTCTCTCAACCCTATCTACATCCTTTTTTATTTTCCTTCTTATCCATCTGTCTGCAGAGACTCAAAAATAGCAGTGAAATACCTCTCAAAGGCTAAGACGTAAGATGATCAGTTGTCTTCATCCAGATTCTGTCTACCGTCTCCACTGGGAAATCTTCATGATCGCTACAGAGAGTGCTCATTCCTTTTCAAAAATAAACATTGCAGTAATGACACTGGCGATCTAGTTTCTGTGAGAATTCAATATTTTAGTAACTATGTATTTATAGATGAATTCAAATCATCCTTGAAAACACACAATTAAATGGAACAGATAGCTAGGATAAGCAAACAATTTTCATGTGAATTAATGGCGTATCCTGAACTATAATACCAGGAACAATAAAGTTGGTTCCTGGAACAGTTTGAGGTTTAAATTGTTCATGCTCTAAATAGTGTAAATTTACAAACATAACAATCATAAGATCACATTAAGAACCCTAATATTTGGGTATTCAATCTCTTTTTATAACTACGCCTTAAATGTCTCTTCATTCCTTCTTCAACTTTTTTATTTATTAATGCTAAACACTGGAGTATACACTATGAGTGTTAGATACACGGTATACACTATACAGCGTTAGAAATATTGATTTTTCTTGACTTATGATGAGGTTACATACTGATAATAGTAGAGCAAATTTAAAATACATTTTGATGCACTCATGCTACCAAAATATCATAGCTTACCAACATAGTCCACTACATAATATTCATAGTTCATTCTTGCAACTACATGGCTGACTGGCAGCTGAAACTTGCTACCATAGTCTCTCTGCATCATGAGAGAGTATCATACTACAAATCACTAGATCAAGAAAAGATCCACTGTAAAATCCAAATCCAGATTTTTTTCTACTGAATGTGTATACACTTTGTAATAAGGCGATGTTGAGACAGACATTAAACATAAACACATAAATTTCCCATCTGATTGAGAAGACAGAGAATACACATGTAAATAAACAAAGAAAATATGGCAAATAATCTTCAAATAAACAGGGCATAAAATATAAGTAATTATTGAGAAAGGGACTTTCAAAAGCTACTTTAGAAGTTTGGGGAATTCTCTAAATTTGTAACATTTGTATCTAGACCTAAAAGATAAAAAGACTTCCAAAGGAAGCATTTGGGGCAGAAATGACCATACATATAACCTCCAAGATGATGTAAGATTTATCTAGTTGAGTAATTAAAAGGAAACCAGAATGGCTACTGCACCTTGGGCAAAAAAGAGCAGAACAGTGATATTAGACAATTAGACAGAAAGATCCGTGTGAGTACCAGGCAAGGGAAACAGCTGGAATTTGCCCAGAAAAAGTAAGAGTAGGAACAATAACCAAGACAATCATCAAATTGAATGTTCAACACAGTAATATTTCACATTTACTTTTAAACATTTAAAAAATTAGAAATAGTATTTTCTCTATATCCTTATTCCTTTTATTTCTTCCTTCAAAAAAATACCTTGAACATTTCTTATACAAAGTGAACCTTTGTTCTTTTTTTCCCCTGGTTTGAGAGTCTCTGTTTTTTAAGTGATGTGTTCATACCACTCACATTTAATGTATTACTGATCAGATTTAATTAAAATCTTACTATCCAGATAGAGATTTTCTACTTATCACATCTGATCTTCATCCATGGAGAAGACATCATGAGAGAGAACAGACTTTTCTTCTGTCATTGGTTTCCAGGGGTTTTGTCAATTTGTTATAACTCGCACTAAGTCTTTAGCAAAGTATTTTTTCCACTGAGTTTTTCTTAATACTTACATGGGTGGCCACTTCTTACTCCATGTTCTGTTACAGGTAAGCCACACTCATGCATGGTCCTTTCTTTGGAGGCACATGTCTTCCATTGAATTTCAGGTTTTCTGCCCTGAAACTTCAGTTTTTTGAAGAATCCAAGTCATATTTTTTCATATCATCAGGCTTCGTCTGGGCATTCAAGATGTTGGTGACTCTCTCCCTGGATTTCTATGCTCTAGATTCTTTGTCTTAGTTGTTCATCAAGTTGTTCAAACAGTACAGCAAATGGAAACTTATTTTGTACAGTTTGCAAGCTAGAAATCTGGAAATAGAGCAGCAGTGTAGCTGTCCTGGGAAGGGCCTCCTTCCAGGCTGCATATGATCAACGCCATATTGTGTTGCCACAGAAATAGTGGAAAAAAGGCAAGAGTAATTTCTGGGGATTTTTTTGTGTGTGCATGTGTGAATGTGTGTGTGCATCAAAAGACACTGTATGAGTAATTGCAAGGATTATGAACAAGAGAGATGGGTTAGGAGGGCCACACCAGAAACAAGGAGAGAGGAGACCATGTTACAGTAGAGAAAATAGGCCTCCATCAAGGTCTGCAAGTAAGTAATGAGAAACCTGGTTAAGTTCACAGACGTTCTTTCCTGATCTCACCAGAAGGGGAGGGCGTATAGTCTAGCAGATAAAAAGTAATCATTTTGCAAATGGGTGATGGACCCCTCCCTCACTGAGGTTTCCTACTCTTATTACATCTACCCTTGAATGTGCTATTACAACAAGACTCCAGTTTAACAGCTTTTTGTCTCTGGCCAGGGGGTGACATACAGTGCCCAGCAGAATGGAGTGAAGGGAATTGCAGGAGCAGCAAAACTGCAAAAGAAAATCAACAAACCACAATCCAGAACTTCAGAGACTCTATATCAATCACATAGAACTAGGCCAGCCTAATCTCTCCCCATCCTGGAGCTCAGGGACATTTGCGGAAGAGGGGCGGTAAGATTGTAAGAGCAAAAGGATGGGAGGAGCAACGATTTGCAAGATTCTCAACAATAGTTGGGGCCAAAGCAATCATAATGGGACTTTGCATGCCCTGCGCAATGTCCAGCGCACTGTTGCCCTCATAAAGTCTAGCATCTGTTAAGGGCACCGAGACCCCTGGAGGCAAGGGATTGACAGCCATAGTAGTGATCTTATGCTTAAGGGGAACAAGAGAAAGGGCTTATGGAAATGCCACTGGGTCCTTATATGTCATCGGAGAGGAGGACCCAGTGGAGAGTTAGGCGTACACAATAAAGGACTCTCTGGGAATTGGGGGGGAGGCACTGGGGGAAGGGGAGGGGGAGGAGGGGGGAGGGAGGGAACTGGTAAAAAATTTTTAAATGTATAATTAAATTTTTAATTGAAAAAAAAAAAAAAAGACACTGTATGTGCAGAGACCCAAGGGTGACTTTGGGAATCACAGTGGATTTCTTCTACCTTTTTTCTGCTTCATTCTGGGATTTTCCAGGCTCCACTTTCCAGAGCCAGAAATACAAGCTATTAGCATTTCTGCCTTGTGTTCTAGGTGAATTATAGGATCCAAACTCTGGTCCTTCCCCTTGCAAAGCAGAAACTTAACACCTGAACCATCTCTCCAGCCCTCAAAAGGCCTTGCCGCCAAATGTCATCACATTGAGAGAATTCCATCATAGGAATTTGAAAACCTAAACATTCCACAGTTGTACTCCATTTTAAAGATCATAAATTTTTGGAATGCTAAAGCAGTTTCAATGCAAAGGTCAATACTGTCTATTTCCAATAGACAGTTTCACACAGAACTTTCTATGTAACAGAAAAGCTTAAATATTACTGCTTTAAAAGAAGATATGGGGCTGGAGAGATGGCTTACAGTGTAAGACTCTGTCTCAAAAACAGAAGGTCCTGAGTTCAGATCCCAGATTCCACATAAAAATGCCAGGCAGAAATGGCTGCAGCCTGTACTTCTGGCCTTGGTAGACAGAACCTGGGAAATCCCAGAATGAAGCAAGAAGGAGGTAGAAGTAATCCAGGATGATTTCCAAAGTCACTCTTGGCTCTCTACAGAGACACATGTGCCCTCTGATACACACACACACACACACACACACACACACACACACACACGCATGCACGCACATTAAATGAATGAATGAATAAATAAAGATTAAAAATTTAAAAAGAAGATATGATTCAAAGAGGGAATAATGGAGAATATTTTAGAAGATAATAAGAGCCACAATGGTAGATAAAATATGGTCATTATGAAACAAAATTATTTAACATGATGATAAACTATACCTAGCACTTATGATCATCAAAGCTTTATTAGAATTTAGGCTTAGAATTTCCCACCTAGGGAAATGTTTAAAAAGTTCCCAGGCAACAATACAAATGTCAAGCGTGAATGTCATGATATTACTGGATATTGTGCTTTATGAATAAGCAGTGTCTTGATTTCTTGCAGATTACTCCAGGCAGCAAGGCGGCGGCTGCCAACCTGTGTCCTGGAGATGTTATCCTGGCTATTGATGGCTTCGGAACAGAGTCCATGACTCATGCGGATGCTCAGGACAGGATTAAGGCAGCAGCTCACCAGCTGTGCCTCAAGATCGACAGGTGCGCCTCTGCTAATGGTGTTAAAATTCAGTGTTTTGCAGCAGAACTTGAACCAGAGCTATAAATGGTCCCACCCTCATAATGAGGAGACACAGCACCTAGGATTTTGACTGGCTTTTTATGAATCGGCCACTTTATCCTGATCTTCACTCAAGTCAGCCAATCTAGTATTGTAGATGAACCATTTTTTAAAAGAATTCTCTAGAGATGGGATAGGAGGGCCACACCAGAAACAAGGAGAGAGGGGACCATGTTACAGCAGAGAAAATAGGCCTCCATCAAGGACTGCAAGGGGTGAAATACAATACCCATCAGGATGGGGTGAAGGGCATTGCAGGAGCAGCAAAACTGCAAAAGAAAATCAACGAACCATAATCCAGAACTTCAGAGACTCTATATCAACCACCTAGAAACTAGGTCAGCCTAATCTCTCCCCTTCCTGAAGCTCAGGGACATTTGCGGAAGAGGGGGCAGTAAGATTGTAAGAGCACAAGGATGGGAGGAGCAATGATATGCAAGATACTCCACACAAGTTAGGGCTGAAGCAATCATAATTGGACTTTGCATGCCCTGCGCAATGTCCCACACACTATTGACCCCACAAACTCTAGCATTTGCTAAAGGCACCAAGATCCTTGGAGGCAAGGGATTGACAGCCATAGTAGTGTTCCTATGCTTAAGGGGAACACAGGAAAGGGTTCAGGGAAATGCCACTGGGTCCTTGTACGTCATCGGAAAGGAGGGCACAGAGGAGAGTCTGGCATGCACATTAAAGGATTCTCCGGGGTTTGGGGGGAGGCACTGGCGGATGGGGAGGGAGGAGTGAGGGGAGGAGGAGCAGGGGGGTCGGGTGAGGAGGAGGGAGAGAGGGAACCAGTGTACCTATTAAGTTTGTATGAGCGGAAATAATAATAAAAAATGTTAAAAAAAAAAAAAGAATTCTCTAGAATGTCAAAATAATAAGACGGGGCAAATAAATGCTTTCTTCCTATAATAGCCCAGTTCATTGATTTTGAAAACAGTGGTTGGCCATGTAAACACTAAGCAGAAGGATCAGTTATTCTGTGTTTTCAGGTGTGACAGGAATGGAAAATACAGAGACTCCTCAGAGACTCTCTTGATCATGTCAAAATTTGTTGCTAACATCCAAGGAGCTGTTAGCTGTTTTATACAGAATTCAACTCAGAAAAAAAAATTATAAGGTATAAGAATACATGGACATATGGTGAATACCAAGGTATTTCTACCTCCCACTTCTGCAAAATAGGAACTTGATTTGAAGCTGAGCCATGGGATATAATGATGGCTTACAGTTGGTGGTTTATATGTGATTATTCTTTTGCTATCATAGTCACAGTTGTCTCCATTGGCACAGAAAGCCAATTAGTCAATCTGCCAGCTTCATGGAGTGAACTAGATTCTTTTTCTGTCTCTGAATAACCTGTGCTTCTACCAAGCGCACAGTCCTTTGGGAGTACCGGGGTCCCAGACTGACATTAACAGAGCAGAGTTTCATGATGCCAGTCGCACCTCCGTCTGGCCCATCTCTCCCTGATTCCTAGAGTGTTCCAAGTAGGAGAGAAAGGAAGAAGCAGGCCTTCCAGTTTCTCCAGGTGTGCCTCCAAATATCCCTCTCATATTGTTCCACACGTGTCCTGGAGTCTATTTTCTTCAGAAACCATATGCTGAGCTCCAGGTAGTCTTGATTTAGTCTGCATTCTTCAAAAGGACACAAAAATAATCAGACCAACTTTACAGGAAAATACATAATAATAAACAAAAATATTGCTCTTGCTTCTGTGAGTGAGCAAGCAATGGAAAATTAAAGTGCACTGAAGCCAGAAACCACATTCAAATTTGGGATTTGCTAATTTTTTTTTTTTTTTTTTGCAGAGCGGAAACTCGCTTATGGTCTCCACAGGTATGTGAAGATGGAAAAGCGCATCCTTTCAAAATCAACTTAGAAGCAGAACCACAGGTAAGACTCTCAGAGAAGATGGCATTCATAGTGTATTTTCCTTTTCAATGTGGGGACACTTCCAAAAGGAAGAAGTGACAAGTCTAAATATTGGAACATGTCACCTAATGAAGCAGGGGTCAGTGTCCGTGCCCTAGATTCATTTATATGATTCATGCTTTCTTATATCAGAAAAGGGGAGGAGAAGAGGTAGACAAATTTCCTGTTAGAAGACAAGTATTTTCCCTGCCAGGCATTTGCTTAAGTCTGTAATTCCAGTACCTTGGAAGCGGAGGCAGGAGGAATGTGAGACCAGTCTGGAATAGATAGAAAATCTCAGACTAGACAGGATCACATAGCAAAGCCATGATAGAAATACACACACACATACACACACACACACACACACACACAAGCATGCACATGCGCACAAATTACATTCTTATTGGGAAGAATTTGGCTAAATCCCTTACAATCCTTTTGTTTTTGTTTTGTTTTGTTTTTCTTTCTTCCCTTCTAATGAATTTTTGCCAAATAGCCATGAGGTAATCTAGGAAGTTTAAGTTGTTAAAATACATCAAAACAAAAAGAGGCTACACCATTTGAAACAGGTGTCTCTAATCCACTGGCCCTTAGAGTTAACCGTGAACTTCAGTCCTTCAAGGTCTGCAAGATCCTATTTAACATCCTTCTTTAATTCTCAATTCTAGCATTCCCTAATTAAATTTCCCTTTGAAAAAAAATGGAATTACATTATCATGGTGATATCTTGCCTCAGCAGCTGAATTAGAAAATGATAGTTTCCCCCTAGAGTCAGTCTGGTATGTCAACTTTCAGAAAGCCTCCCAAAAAACTGAAATTAAATCAAGCCTCAATATGATATCCTTAAAAAAAATCTAATTTAGAACAGGGTTTTATAGTCTCTGCTCAGAAGCTGCCTAGGTTTTTGAGATACAGAGATATAGGTTTAATATCCTCTTTGAAACAAGCTTTCCTATAAAGATCATAGATACTTCTAACATGACTTTATACATAATCATACATGACTATTCAGGATTGCCTACTCCTAAGTTTGTCCTTTGTGTCTTTCACTTATCCCATAAATCTCTATTTTCTTCTGGGGATAAAATGAATGTGGCATAACATAGATGCAAATATCTCAATGAATTCTCAGAGAAGTAAGCAAAATAAAGCAAAGAACTTGGCATGGTCATAAATTTCATCATATAAGTTCCCATGATTGATGAGGTCTCCTGTGACCCTAGGCTATGAAAAGAAGGCCCCTCCCAGTCTTTCTTGACAGTACATACCTGATTGCACAACAAGGCTTGCTTTCTCTCCTTATACCACTCTTACTATTGTGGAAACATCTTCCTAGTCACCATTCTTATTATTTCTTTGTCACTCTTGTAAAGGTCACTATAAGTCATGCTCCTTCAGAACTTTCACTCTTAAGTCAAATCTTCTCCCCAATCTTCTTCCCAACCTTCACACAGAGAAAAAAAAAAAAAACATAACATATACTTTTGAGAGGGAATGAGTTTATGAGGTTCTTGCCCTCACTTTTGTCTATAGGGAAATAGAGTCAGAATCTAAAAACCACAAGCAGCAAAACGAGGAGAACACAGAGTTCATGAGAAGCAAAGTGCCTTCCAGGCACAGCCCAGAGCAGGCAACCAGTTCACTGATGACCAATAAGTGGGAGGAACCGGGAGAGGAGGGCTGAGAGATAAACTGCATTTTCTAGCACTGAGCCAGTACTCAGAAGAGTTCTGCCAGCATCTCCAGCTGTGATTTGTGAAAGTGATCTTGGAAAGTGAGTGGGATGCTTAGGGGTCAGACAAGATTTTCTTCAGATTAAAGGAGCAAATGATAAAGTGTATAGAGGAGGGAACACAGATCCACTATCCCTTATTCGAAATGCTAAGTACCAGAAGTTTTAGATTATAAATGTTTTAAATGTCTGACATTTATATACACAAAGTAAAGTATGTTACCAAGTTGATCCATGCCTAAACACAAAATTCATCTTTAATATACACCTTGTACACATAGCCTAAAGGTACTTCTACACAGTTTAAAATACATACCTGTTTTGACTGGGGTCCATTGAATGATTTTAGCCTGGAATTTGCTACTTGTAGCATTACGTCATCGTTGTTCAAAAAGTTTCCGTTTTTGGAGCAGTTTGGACTTCTGATTTTTTTTTTAATTTTTTTAAATTATTATTATTTATTCAACTGTGTGCATATGCATGTGTATGTGCGTGTGTGTATGTGTGTGTGTCTGTGTATGTGTAGAACCACGGACGAATTCACAAACCACCATGGACGCTTCCACCTCCTTCTGCCCCGGGATTCACAGGCTCCGCCCTACCAGGACCAGAAGCGCAGGCCGCCCCCGCTTCTGCCTGGCGTCTATACGTGGGATCTGGGATCCGAACTCAGGACCTTCCGCCTACAAGGTGGAGGCTTAACCCCTGAGCCACCTCTCCAGCCCCCTGATTTTTTTTATTATGAATGCATAACCTATAAACAGAAAAGTATTTGGAAGTTAATGGTGGCTCACCTTGATATGTAAGAAGGAATAGGTAAATAGTAACGTTTCTAACCAGCGTTTTCTTTGACAGAAGAAATCATTGAAAAAAAAACAACAAAGATAAAGGTCTGGATATAAAACTATTATTGGTGTACAGCTTTTAGCAGTGTTGCCCTGCATACCTACTTCCTTGTAACCAGAAAGGAAGGAAGAAAGAAAAAAAAAGAAAAGAAAGAGGAAGGAAGGAAGGAAGGAAGGAAAGAAGGAAGGAAAGAAAGAAAGAAAGAAAGAAAGAAAGAAAGAAAGAAAGAAAGAAAGAAAGAAAGAAAGAAAGAAAGAAAGAAAGAAAGAAAAGAAAGAAAGAAAGAAAGAAAAAGAAAGAAAAGCTTATGATCCTTATTCATACACTTGTTGACTATCAAACTATTCAGTAGAACTCAGTGGATGGAATTCCTTACTTCTGTGTAATACACAAAACACATACAAAATTTTACTGCACTGTTTTTGCAAATTACTTCTCCGTGCAAATTGCTCCTGATTTCTATCTCTGACTCGCCAATATGAGATGTAAGGTCTGGAGTAACCAGACAGATTTGATCAAAGGACAGAATCCCTAGTGGTTTCTAATTACAATTGACTCTCCTACCCCAGCAAAAATTGATTAAGCCAAGACTTGCTTAGGCCACAGTGGGAGCCTTGCTTTGCTAACCTCTCTCCAGAACTAGAGGCTATGGTGATTCAGGAGTTGGAGCTATGAACGAGGTGTCTTTTACAATTTTGTGAGAATCACGCATAACTGTTGTTATTCTACAAATTGGATTTTAAGGCATAATCATAATTTTAAATGTTTTAGCCTCTTGTTAATATTTATTAGCGTAACTGTCCTGAATTTAAGGGATTCAAAAATACGAATATTTATGAAACTACAAATAAGGAAAAGGAAATGCGCTCTTGAAAAAAAAAAAGGTGAAGATTAGATTAAGAATTACTACAGCCATTCAGATGGAGCCTTTCAAAATTCCATTAGTCTGAGTCATGCCTAATTCTTACTGGCGTCCTGAGAGGCTAGTGTTTGACCAGCTCAGAGATAAGAACAATTTCAGTTATTTTCCTAATGGATCTGACACTCTTAGTTAGTCCAGATTGCTACATGACTAGTTCACAAAACTTGGTGCTCAAGCCCAGGCATTCTGTATTAGGAAGTAGCCAAGTTCAGTGCATCATCCCCTGCTGAGAATCCTGTAGTGTGAACTAGAATGAGATGTCCATTCTCAAAAGAACACAGAAGGATTTTTCTTTTGACAAATCAAATTCTACATTGGTGACCATTGCAATGTAACCCATTTGGAGAAAAACCAATTTTTTTTTCAAATAATACAAAAATATACAAAAAGTTTTGCTTGTCTTGTTGACAACTGTGCAAACGGAGCGATTTTTTTGGAAAGCAGAGATGTTTTGTTTGAAGAAATAGATGTTATTAACATACTTTAACATATCATTGTAGATAAATAGTAAAATTCCAATAAACAGTAAGTGCTTCTTTCTCAGCTCAAGTCACAGTGTTACTGTAAGCATTCTATTATTTGCTGTGGAATAACATATACTCTTTTTTACTTTAAAAATAGTATCTACTCACTAAAAGCAACTACAGCAAGTGCCTGTATGTAAGCCCAGATCCAAACATTAAAATAGACACGTATAATGGTGTTTCCATATGCACAGGTTTAATCAAAATTTTTATAGAATTATAATAAAATTTAATATAAAATTTTAATATTTAAAGAATTTTGTTTTTGTTTTTCCATGCTATTACTAAATTTTATTTTTGTAAATTCAGATTTGAATTTTAGGCTTCAAAAGAACGTTAGAAGTTGTTCAGATCGGGTGTGGAGAGGTGGCTCAGGGGTTAAGCCTCTGCCTTGCAGGCGGAAGGTCCTGTTTCCTCTGTTGAAGGATTGTCTTTGAATTTTAAGCAAAATGGCCATAAAGTATTTTCTAATTTTATATATCTAAAAATATAATTAGATCTGTTACATGATCAAAAAACTAACCACCACTAACATATAAAATAATCCATCCACGGGGCTGGAGAAGTGGCTCAGGGGTTAAGCCTCTCTGCCTTGCAGGCAGAAGGTCCTGAGTTCGGATCCTAGAACCCACGTATAGACACCGGGCGGAAGCGGAAGCGGGGGCGGCCTGCATTTCTGGTCCTGGTAGGGCGGAGCCTGTGAATCCCGGGGCAGAGTAAACAAGGAGGAAGTGGAGGCGTCCATGGTGGTTCCCAAATTCGACCGTGGTTCTACACACACACACACACACACACACACACACACACACACACACACACACGCACAATTGAATAAAAAAAAATTTTTTTAAAAAGAAGTTGTTCAGATCAACTCCCAGCAACTAATTAAATCTCTCCCACCGGATCCCAACAGTCTGTGAGCAGTTTCTGGCATTTTCTAAATAAAGCCTTGCTCTAGACTTGTATAATGTTAATCCTTCTTAAAGATTACTTTCTGGGGCTGGGGTAATAATAGCTCAGTGGATAAGGTACCATGAGGATCAGAGAAATCCCAAGAAATCATGTCCCAGGCAGACATGGCAATCACCTGTAGTCTTAGCACTGGGGGGGTGAGGTGGGAGGCAGAAATTGGAAACACCCAGGGCAAAGTAACTTTTTTTTCCACTCATACAAACTTAATAGGTACCCTGGTCCCCTCCCTCCCTCCACCCCTCTCCGGACCCCCTTGCTCCCTCCCCCATTTTCCCCTTCCTTTCACCCCCCTCCCTCCCTTTCTCCCAGTGCCCCCCCCCATCCCTGGAGCATCCTTTAGTGTGCATGTCAAACTTCCCTCTGGGTCCTCCTCTCCAATGAGGTGTAAGGACTCAGTATCATTGCCTAGAGCTCTTTCTTGTGTTTCCCTTTAGTATAAGAACACTATTGTGACTGTTAATCCCTTGCCTCTAAAGATCCTAGTACCTGTGATCCCTGCTAGACTTTGGGAGGGTCATTGATATGTCAGTCATTGCATGGGTCATGCAAAGTCCTACTATGGTTACTTCAGCCCTAACTTGTGTGGAGTATCTTGCAAATTGTCGCTCCTCCCCATTAGCCAGACTAACTTAAGGCTAAGTGGGATCAGTTGAAAGACCTTGCCACAACAAATTGAGAATGATCACCAAAGATGCCAAACATCAACACACACACACACACACACACACACACACACACACACACACACACGAACACACGAACACATACATGCACAGGCAAAAAAATAAATAAAATTTACTCTCTCATACTTAAGAGAGTACTTTCATTCTTATTTAATATCAACTGGATAACTCAAAAGTATGACGGGCTCTCACTGTTGTTTTCAGAAACAAAATAATTCTTCTCTAAGCAGGAAGCTCACTGTCTCCATCTCTATAAAGTACTGTCTCCTGGCCAAATATTTTATATTAAAGATAAATTTGCATGGGCAATCACAGTTGTTTTTTTTTAAATCACTTTTATCTTCAATGTTTTGATGACTAGAAGGTGGCCTAATTATAACAAGCTTTTGTGACCACCACTTACCTGAATTCTTCTCCAGTGAGATATCGGAGGTGCTCGAAGCTGGTCATTGAAGGAAAAAAACAATGATTTTAAGGATGGTTTTTTTTTTTTCATTTGAAGAGAGGGTATGAGGGGTGGGTGAAGTCAAACGATGAAATAGAGACACTGCTTCATTGTGACATGGTCAAATATTTGCTCACTTCATGTTTCTCTGGTATTTTCTAGTCCTATGAAATAACATTTATAAAACAGTAGAGAAAGCAAGTATATGGAGCAAACATAGTGCTTCAGATAAAGATGGCAATGAACTGTGTCTTCAAGTAAAAAAAAAAATCAAGAATGAAGTATTGGAGTGCTGTTCTTGCTGAGGGTTGGGGGGCACTGTCAAGAACCCCATTTTCCCAAGGGCACTGCATCAGATGATTTCACTCTCACCCTGGCTGCTCTAACATTTTATTCATTTAAAATATTATTCCTTAATATCTGCCCTTAAGATCTGAAAAGTATATTTTTAAACTAGCAATTCATTTGAGTGATTGGAATTTTTTGTAAGAATTGTTTAATGGTTTTGTCTGTGTAGAACAAACACAAGAGCTGGACTAATTGACTGCTGTAAAAATTTTGTATTGGCATTAAGTGCGGTAGTGAGCATTTGATTGGTTTGTCTTTTGGTTCCATGTGACTATCAACAATGATGTAAGAGTTGGATAGAATGCTGGCCTTTGGAGCCACAGTTGAATGTCGTGTTTACTTTTGGCATATACACTTCATTATGCTTTGGGAAATCACTCTACTAGTTAGTAAACTAATGCTTTGCGAAACCTAAACAAAAATGTTTTGAGGTTGTGCTAGAAAGACTTCCTCTTATGATCTGAGTAGAAAATAGAGGGATTTTTGCTTGTAACCAATTATATACTTATGACTCTTATAAGATAGAAATAGATAGCTATAGACATAACTAGTCAAACCTGAAATGATAAAGAAAAACTTGGAGCTGGTAATTTACAGGCTGCTCTTTAGAAATCCTACCCCAAATTATTAATGCACAAACATGACCAGAGAAGTTGCCTCATGCACACAATTGCCATACATGTTCATCCATCAATTTAGAACTAGGAGAAAAATGAGGTCAGAGTCTTTCTTCCAATCATTATGTTAACTAAGCACTTTAAATATAATTCAATTTTCCAAGATTTTTTAAACATTTCACATTTTATTCTAAAATGTCAACTTGATTCTACAGTTTGATTGGTTTGGTCCTCCCTGGTTCACTCTGTAATTAACCTGGAAGATTTATAATCCATCAAAGCTGAGTCAGGCAATTAACCTCTGTCTTTTTCATATCAAGAAAAATTGAAATGGTTCAAATCATGATCACTGCCATTATCTACCATTATTCCAGTGCACTTTTTCATGTGATAATAATGTTTAATTAAAGAAGTTACTCTCAAAACACAGCCAATCCAAAGTCCTTTTAAAATCGCTGAACAAGCAGATTACACCTCCATGTAAATGTGAGACTCCACACATTTTCACGTGTCCTAGGATTCAAACTGTGTGCCATTCGCAAGTTACATTTATTCATTTCAGTCATTCTTCTACCTGGTATAAGCAACAGCAATCCTGCCTCCAATCCCTCAACAGTGAGCCATTCGGTGGAAGAAAAAAAAAATGAGCAAAGTTATCAGTCCATCCCTATCACATTCTAGAATTGTAGGTTTCATTGTATTCGATTCAAACCTTTTGAATTTCAGGATTGTTAGCACATGTACCCCAGGTCGAGAATATTAAGGCCGTTCTATCCTCACCGACTCTCAAATGTCAGGACATTGGGGGCAAATGTAAGGATAACTCCATAGGCCAGTAGTTGAGACTGTATCCTTTTACCCTGTCATAATTATTCCTTGATGTGCTCAATAAAACTAGATGGGGAAAGGAACAATGTGTATGAAGTCGGTATGCTCAGGAGAACAAAATGAAAGCATTTTGCGACATGCGTCTCTGCAGAAAGTCGTTCACGTTCTTAGGCACAAATCCTTCTCCTCTTCCTCTTCTTTCTTTTTCTCCTCCTCCTACCTTCTCTTTTTCTTCCTCCCCCTCCTCTTCCTTCTCACTTTCCTCCTCCTCTTCCTCCTTCTCCTCTTCATTATCCTTTTCTTCACTCCTTTCCCCATTTCTTCTTCTTCCTGCTGCTCCTGTTCCACACTCCCTCTTTCTTCTGCTGCTTCTTTATCCCCTTCTTTGTTTGCTTTTTCTTTTCTCACTTCTTTTTCCTTCTCTCCTCCTCTGTCTTCTTCTGCTTCTCCCTGTCTGCTTCACAGTCTCCTCTCTCACAGAAATGCACCATTCTCCAACGTATTCATGTGTAATGATCTGAAGACAACCTCTGAACACACAAATATTACAGGCATGTTCACTTTTTCCTTAAAATTGTCTCTTCCCAGTAAGGAAGTAATCATATATGTCTATGCTATTTCAAATCTGTGTGCAACACTGACGGTACATTCATGATGTAAAGGAAGTTGATGTAAATGTGGGTGGAAAATATTGCTATGAACTTTTATTTTACCAAATAGAAATGTCTACAAACAGAATTAATTCATAAGTATTTTAGCACCCCCTACAAGTTTATTCTGTTGCTTAGACAGAAATAATAATGTACAATAATAATAACAGTTTTGTAAAATTACATATATGCATTCAGAATTAGAAATCGCTACCTCTACAGTAAAATAACAGCAATGTAGGTTTCAATCACCCAGACATACTTCAAATTTGGGACTCTGCTGTATGTTCCTGTTCCCCAGGCAGCAAAATAGAACTCTTTTTTGAGTCATGTACACTGTTTGTCTCAGACTTCCTTACATCTGTCCTCTAGTACCCAGAGGAAAATACATGAAGAGTATGCTAAGCACACATATAAAGTCATCACAGAAAAGAAGCAGCATTAGCTATGCTGCTCTTGCTTTCACAAGTCTTTTTTCATTCTTATTATTTTTCAAAAATATAGCCGGGTTCCAAACTAATGATTTAGGGTCCCCCTCCCCCCCATGGATATTTTTAAATTGAACTTTTACCTAGATTAGTTAAAATATTCAGCCTAATTATTCATAAAAGTTCATTTTCCTTCTGACCCTTTTATTCCTCCATTCTTAAAATGTGGGAAACCTATATAGTATGGTGATGACTTGCTTGCCTGGTTTGTATAGTTCCTGGATTTAGTCCCTAATACCACAGAAAGAGAAAGATCTCAACAGAACAGAAAGCACATGCAAACTCTTCTTGAGGAAATGTCTAATTTTTTTCTAAATCCAAAATTTCATTATTTTAGAATTTCTTGTAAGTAGATTAAGAAATTACTAGAAAGGCAGGTAATTTATGAAACTTTAAGTAAGATCAATTCCATTGCAATGTAATATTTCTTGGCAGAAATATGTATCCCTGGCTCCTACCATAACCTTTCTGCTAACGCTGTAACAGGTAAAGATGCCTTTATTAACAACAGTGATGCTGTTAGTTTTGCTCATTAATGGCTTTGTTGTGCGTTCTGTGGCTCTGTGTATTTTGTCTGCCATGTACAGGAATTCAAACCCATTGGTACCGGGCACAACAGAAGGGCCCAGCCTTTCGTTGCAGCGGCAAACATTGATGACAAAAGGCAGGTAGTGAGCGCTTCCTATAACTCACCAATTGGGCTCTATTCAACTAGCAATATCCAAGATGCACTCCACGGACAGCTTCGGGGTCTCATCCCCAGCTCACCTCAAAGGTAAGTATGGTTTGATTCTCAGTTGTGACCACAATATTCTTCATAGTATGTTTTTTTTTCCTTTCAAAAGTCCAGCTCTTGTTGCTTTCTGTTTACTTTCCTGAAGACACTATCAGATTTTTATTTCTAAAGACAAGTTTCTAGAACATAGTTCCTATTGCTCTGGAGCCTGATCAGCCAGTGGTGAAAAAGAAGAAATCTCTGCTTCCATCACCACCCTTGTTAGTATGTTAATATTGGGGGTAAATAATCTCTGTACAACTCTCATCCGTTTAATCTAATACTCCCCAAGATTATGTTTCCACTGAGTTATCTTTTTAATCCTTTGTTTTTTACAGGATGTGAACTACTTTGAACACAAGCACAATATTCGGCCCAAACCTTTCATAATTCCTGGCCGAAGCAGGTCATACACTCTGAGATTGTGACGCTTGAAGTGCATGCTTCTTTAATCCATCTTACTAATCACCAGGAAAAGCACTTGGGGGTGTCTTGAGTGACTTTTCTCATTGTGAAGCTTATTTCAAAGAGCAAAAAGAGACACCCATTCATCAGTGAACCGTAGCCAAACAGCATCCATTTCTGAGAGTAAATACTGACAAGATGACAGAGCTGTGAAATCTTGTGTGATCACCGTGTGTATTTATAACTACTGCTCTGGGAATCCCATCCAGAATGATGACCTTTGAGTCAGACAGGTGGACACTGTCCCAGGTCAGCAAACCAGTCCCAGGCAGCACCAGGGAGAAAGCTAAGGTTGCATTAAATCTGACAGATCAGGGCCATCCCATCTTCGTAACTGCTTCTCTTTGCACCATCAAATACTTACCTCTTGCATTTAAGATTCACCTTCAAACTTTAGCTCCTACATAAGATTCAGTTTTATATGTATGGATCATTAGAAAAGTAGAGTGGCCTTTGGGCTTGTGGGAGAGGGTAGAGCCCTTTTCTACAGAGGATGAAAATAGCTAAAACATGAGCATGGGAAAGACGGTTCCTGGGGTATTGCTGATTCTCATAGACAATGCTGCATAAATCAGAATGATAATGAACTAAATTCTTACTTAACTAAATTCTTATCCATCGATCAGAGAAACTGAGCAAGTCTACATGGACCTTTTCAAAGATCTCTTGTAGACACTGAAACTCTGCTAAAAGTAATGTCCAGCTAGCAACCTCATGAAACCTCACATCTATCACTCTGACCTCTGACCATTAGTTCAAGGAACCTGAGTTGATTGTACCAGTTTAAGAACATAGCCTAAAAATTTGCATCATGTGTCCCAAATTGGAAGCCCATAGGTGAAATCAGTCTATGATTTATTTGCTTCTTCTACTGTTTACTTTTATTTTATTTTTTTAATTATTTTATTTTATTTTGTGTGTGTGTGTGTGTGTGAGCGCACATGAGTCCCCATGGAGGACCAAGGGTGCTTCTACCTCCTTGCTTCACTCTGGGATTTCCCAGGCTCCGCCCACCAGGGCCAGAAGTACAAGTTGCTGCCATTTTCGCCTGGTGTTTTTACATGGGACCTGGGATCTGAACTCAGGACCTTCTGCTTGTAAGACAGAGTCTTAACCCCTGAGCCATCTCTCCAGCCCTTACTGTTTATTTTTAGAGAGAGACAGACAGAGAGACAGAGAGAGACAGAGAAAAGAAAGAAAGGAAGGAAGGAAGAAGGGAGGGAGGGAGGGGGGAAGGAAGGAAGGAAGGAAAAGGAAGGAAGGAAGGAAGGAAGGAAGGAAGGAAGGAAGGAAGGAGGAAGGAAGGAAGGAAGGAAGGAAGGAAGGAACGGAAGGAGGAAGGAAGGAGGAAGGAAGGGAAGGAGGGAGAAAGGAGGGAGGAAGGGGAGGAGGGAGAGAAAGTGAGGAGGAGAGAGGGAGGGGGAGGAAGGGAGGAAGGAAGGAAAGGAGGAAGGAAGGAAGGAAGGAAGGGAAGGAAGGAAGGAAGGAAGGAGGACGGAGGAAGAAGGAAGGAAGGAAGGAAGGAAGGAAGGAGAGGAAGGACGGAGGGGGGAGGAAGTGAGGAGAAGGGAGGGAGGGAGAAGGAAGGAAGGAGGGAGGGAGGAAGTGAGGGAGGAAGTGAGGGAGGAGGAAGGAAGGAAGGCAGGGAGGAAGGAGGAAGGAAGGAAGGAAGGAAGAAGGAAGGAAGGAAGGAAGAAGGAAGGAAGAGGAAGGAAGGAAGGAGAGGGAGGGAGGGAGGAAGTAAGGGAGGAAGTGAGGGAGGGAGAAGGAAGGAAGGAAGGAAGGACGGAAGGAAGGAAGGAAGGAAGGAAGGAAGGAAGGAAGGAAGGAAAGAAGGAAGGGAGGAAGGAAGGGAGGGAGAAAGGAGAGGGAGGAAGGAGAGGGAGGGAGGCAGGGAGAGAGGGAGGGAGGGAGGGAGGGAGGCAGGGAAAGAGGGAGGGAGGGAGGAGGGAAAAGGAGAGAGGGAGGGAGGGAGAGAGGAGAAAGCGAGAGAGCAAAACAGTTGGAAATTTTTATTTAAATGTTTTTAAGTGGGACATCTCACAGCTTGTCAAAATTCCCATCACTGTTAAATATATGCTCTCAGGAAAACGTCATATATATGCTATTCTCCAGAGCCCTGTAGATTCCTAACTCCTGTTATGGGGATAAATCATCACTTCATCAATGATTTCCAAGTAAAGACCTTTCAGTAAGGTATAATCAGGTCAAGAAGATTATCTTAAAATAAACCGCACATTTTTTGTGACACAAGATACAGGAGGGAAGAGTGGAAGGCTAAGACAATCAGATACACCTTCCCTCCCTAGAATGTTGACCCTGAATCTGCAGGGGCTTTGTCTGAGTGGCTCCATGTTGTAGACCAGCATTTAGAAGAGTGCCTGATATTCCCTGAGTGTGTGGCAGGAAGGTGAAGTTACCATATTGTCTTCAGATATTCCACTCAACATCATTCTCCAGTTACTTCTCTTCCCCTTGATCCTATTTCTCTTTCCTCCTTTTTTCCGTTTTTCCACTTTCAATAATATCACTGCAACATCCTACCTTCAATGGCATAATAATGTCTTAAAAGCTAAATGCTATTTTACTGTTGAGTAAATACAGATACGGCTTTGCAAAGGAGCACAGTAAAATCAATATATCATTTTGAGGTTTGTATGAGCACAAGTCCACTCATTCACTCGGCTGTGGGACAGGACAGGAAAAAGTAAAACGACATGTTAGAGTCATACCTCTCCTGCCATGGCTAAAGACGTTGGACACATTTAATCTTCTAAAATTTTAGAGGAAATCAGAGAAACCTGGGTATGTAATCCTTTTTAAATATATTTTCAGTGTAATTTTAACAGTGATAAGAACAAGTCGTGCACAAGTTTGTCATTTGAACGTACCTTTTAATAAAACAGAGTTGGGCTGTAGAGATGACTCGAGGGTTAAGACTCTACCCCACAAGCAGAAGGTCCTGAGTTTGGATCCCAGGTGTCACATAAAAACTCTAGGTGGTGGCTGCCTGCACTTCTGGCCCTGGTGGGTGGAGCCTGGGAAATCCTAGGGTGAAGCAAAAAGGAGGTAGAAGCAATCTAGGATGAGTCTTCAAAGTCATCCTTGGTGGAGGACACACACACACACGTGCGCACACACGAAAAAATTTAAATTAAATTAAATAAATAATAATACAGAATTTAGAAGAGGAGAGAACAGGAACAAGAATGATATTTTCTTAAAAACAAAAACAAGAAAACCAGGAGCCAAGATACAAATCCTAAAGGGTTGTGAAGATGCCTCTCCCATCTTCCTTTTTTCTTGACCCCCCTCAGCATTTGCTATGGCCTTCTGATATTTTAGCTTTCTCCCAGTGATGTTTCTTCTTCAAAGTGGAAGCTTGAAAGGCTACATTCCAAGGCACTAATACATGACAAATTATTTAATCATGAATAAAAATACATAATACATGAATAATACATAAATACAAATACATGAATAAATTATTTAATCAGGGATAACTTGGATGTAGTAAATTGTAATGTTAATATCTCTGGTGTTTTACTGTTAGTTCTGGTTCATATTATTATTAATTATTGTTATTATTATTGAATCATAGTTGAAGCATTTTGAAACACCAGTGTTTCAAATGTTAATTTTTAAAATCAAAGTTATAACTAAAAGTAGATACACAGTCTTTTGTACATCTGAATGTTAAAATTAAATTTCTGTGAACAGCTTTTAGCAAGTTTCATGCAGAAATACACTCCCCCCAAAGTCTGTATACACACCCAGTGAGGTTAGTTAGCTCTTTACTGAATGACTCCTCTAGTTGTGGAGTAAACACCTGTACAGGTGATCTTGCCATATCATAAGGCAGCCTCAGGAAGTCTCATTGGCACCTATATTCCAGGAAATCAGGAATAACTCATGGGACCCATGGTGATAACCACAGTGCATAGAATCTATGAAGACTAATTCATTTATAGTGTTTACTCAAGAAACTTTCAAAATCGTCTCAGAAATTCATAAGAGGCCATTCTTCATGGCTACCGGTTTCTTTCACATCCATTTAGTAGACAAAGATGCTTACCTAAGTAGAATATAAAGGAAGAAGGAAACAAGATATGATCTTTATCTAGCTAAAATCATATGTACATATAAGCCAATATACAGTACTAGTCATGAAAAGATTACTAAGTACAAGTACAAAATAATTATCCAACCTCCAGCATCATCCCACACATTTTCTAAATGGTCCAAAGTTCTCGAGTTTTAACTTACTCCAAATCTCTACACTACAAATTCATCAACATCATTAACCCAAGTCAAACCAACACCATTCTGACCTACTTGCTCTACAAAAGAGAATTACCTCTTTTCTTTTACCAGCTAAAGCCAATTTCAGGGATCAATGTCAAGCCTATGAAAACATTGAATAAACCACTTGATGTTTCGGTGTGTGATCTAACCAGTGTACCAACTGAGTTTTAAACAGCTCTCTACTGGCAGGAAGTGAAAGAGCAAGACCTTTATTCAGGCTGTATGTATAATTTGTATTTGGTATTGGGTACTGTATAACACAAAACCAAATGAATTTTTTGGCTTATTTGAGTGGCAGGATTATCCAAACTAACTAGGTATAACTCTGATGAAATTTAAAAAAATAGATATATCAATGCCCAATACCTTTCGGATCTTGCTGTCTGCATAGGAAGACTACATCAGTAGTCTTCAAGAGTAAATGCAAAGATGGAGCCCCATACCTGGCTATTACTGATTTGGAGATAATCACATCACATAACTCCGTTCTATGACTTAAGGTTACAGTATGACAGACAATTACATTTAATATTAATACTTCTTTTTGCTTTATTCTAAATAGTTGTGCGTTTTTAAGGAATCTGATATATTCCATATTCTCAAATAATGCATCTCTCTTGCTCACTTAAACTACATGTGGATGGCTGGGGATGAGCTCAGTGGGAGTTCATACTCAGCATGCATGAAGCTCTAGTGACAAATAAATTAACAGAATGCATGTTCAGTTGTGACTAACCTCCTTCCCAATTTCTTAAAGAATGTTTAATAACTCAATAAATTTAAATGTGCATGACTGGTCTTCGTGATAGTTTAATAAGTCCTTATACCTTGTCTTTAAAAGGAAATAAGAAATATGCATGAAATACATGTGTGATTCCAAAATTTTATAGGGAACATCTATGTATAAAGGAAAATAACTATGTATAAAGATGTATTAAAAACATTTATGTATATATAAAACATCTTAATCTTACAATAGCACCCAGATAGTTTAAGATAACCTGTTTATCCTCTAGTCATTAATCTCAAGGTGAAAAGCATTTCTTGACTACTTGTAGCTATCAGGCTATAGAACAGTCCTTAAAAGTGTACTGTATTTTGAAATAAATAAAAGTATAATATATTGAAACAATAACAATGCAGTATATTACATGCCTACAAGTTGTCTATTACCATTCATTTAGGGATCAATTCTGTTAAAGCATATTTTGTATTTTGAGATGTTTAGCCCAATCATTTAATTAAATATACATACTGCGTATTATTGTCATTCATTAATATTTAAATCATAAATCTTATACTCCAGAAATATAAAGGGATCACCAGCCAATTTAATTTTCTTCCATTATTTACCTATGAGCTACAAAACTATTTGGCCTACTTTTAAAAAATGAGGAGAACCATGTTTTCTTTCTCCTGTGTACACAACTCTGCATGCAATCTTCATCTTTAGGATAAAGCCAACAAATAAGTGTATTACCACCTGCATCTTATAATTTCCCTCAATGTTTTTTCACGCATGGGTTTTTAAACTGTCACTTTTCAGAACAAATTGTAGTTAGTGTTTTAGCTTGATGGAATTCACCTCTTACTCTTTTGTCTTCTGTTTCTTGTAACCTGTCTGTACTTGTTCTCTGTGTTCTTCTGTTCCTTCGGGTCATCTCTGTGTGACATGGTCATTAACACAGTGGATGCAGCACTCCCTCCGGTTTTGACTGTGGCAGTGGACGTAGCACCCCTTCTTCTGTCAGTACTGTTAGTTCGATTTGCCCAGGTGACTTGAAAGTTGCTGCTAAGATGGCCCCTAACATTCCTTTGGAAATGGAACTTCCTGGTGTGAAGATTGTACATGCTCAGTTTAATACACCTATGCAGTTGTACTCAGATGACAATATTATGGAAACTCTGCAGGGTCAGGTTTCTACAGCTCTAGGGGAAACACCCTCAATGAGGTAATATGGGATTTTTTGAACCATGGGCATATTAACTAAATACATGTGTATGGTGTCTTTTAACATTGTCTTTATGGAAAAAAGCTATGTGAAAAACTTTAAAGAAAAAAATGATAAAGATGTATTGCAAACATTTAAGCCTGATAAGAAAAGTTATTTAAGCAAATAATGTGGCAGGTAGTAAAATGAAAAAAACAAATGCATGTCTTTTGAAACTTCAGTGTACTTTACAAATGCCTAAGTTAGTACTTCTCAAAACGAGTTTGTGATCTCTATACCTTATTCTGTCTTTCATAGGTAAAAAGCTGGGAAGTGGGTGGGAAATGAGAACACGTTAGTGAGATGGTATTTCTTCTTTCTCTAATGTTAGCAAATGGGAAAATATTTTTTTCATTTACAATTTACAATGTTTGCCTTGTATTAAGTTTTTAACGAATTTAAATTTCATTTTGAATTAATTTCATTAAATTTAAATTAATATATTAAATGAATTAAAATGTAAAGAATTTTAATGAATGCCTAAGACTATGTGTATACATATACAATTCCTATTAGGCCTTATTTTAACTATTATTTGCTCCAAGTATCCTTGCCACCAAGCCTTTTCAATTAAGATGATTTATTTTTTTAAATTTCCTTATTTATTTTTTCCACTCATACAAACTTATTAGGTCCCCTCTCTCCCTCCACCTCTCCCCGACCCCTTTGCTCCCTCCCCCCCTTTTCCCTTTCTTTTTCCCCCTCCCCCTTTCTCTCAGTGCCCCCCCCCATCCTTGGAGCATCCTTTAGTGTGAATGTCAAACTTCCTTCTGGGTCCTCCACTCTAATGAGGTGTAAGGACTCAATAGCATTGCTTAGAGCCCTTTCTTGTGCTCCCCTTTAGTATAGGAACCCTACTGTGGCTGTTAATCCCTTGCCTCTAAGGATCCTAGTGCCTGTGATCCATGCTAGCCTTTGAGGGGGGGAAGTCAATGATATGTTGGTCAAGACGATTTATTATGGGTTAAAATCTTGTAGCTTCTTTTACTCCTGCACAGTTACTTTTTATAAATTTCTGTGATGCCCAAGTGCTTAGTAACAATATTTCAAAGATTCATCAGAATTTATACATTGAGTACAAGTCAATATCAAAGGAACTTAACATAAATTATTTTAAGTATACATAAGTAATTAAAATATGTGCAGATAACAACTTTATTTTCTAGATAATACAGCTAAGTGATATAAACTAATAAAATATTTAGTGTCTGACAAAGTAGTATTGTAGTGACATTTTTAATTTGTTTTTTATGAATCTATTTTAGAAAGCATACCAAAACAAAGCTATCATTATTATTAATGAGTTTTAATATCAGTATCAAAAAATATAGAAAAATCAGTTGCACAGATGTCTCACAGTTCTTATATTACATGCTTTGAAATGCTTGTTGGTTAAATCTTGACAATTTAAGCTGCATGGTACATAGTTTTATATCAAAAATCTCAATGTTATTAAGACCATGTATGACTGAGAAAAGTCAAACTGAGTTCAGTTCTTCTCGATCATGTCTGTTGTCTTTTTTTCTGAAAAAAAAGTGAGTTTTGCCCACGACTATAATTATATAGCCAGCCATTGGGCATATCTTTACTTTTTTAATTACCATTTTCTACAATAGTCACCTTTAAATTTCCATCTAAAGTACTTTGCCAGCTGGAGAGGGGTTGAGGTGACTCCTAGCATTCTTGCTCAATGACATTTCACTCGCATGAATGCAAACTGGTTTTTTTTTTTTCTTATAGTAGAATTTAACTTGAATCCCTGTGCAGCTGCCTACTAGAGGATGACTGCTTGCTGATGTGCTGCCTCACGGGCTTCGGATGATGCTTCACCACCCGTGTTTGTGTTTCAGTGAACCCACAGCCTCAGTACCCCCCCAGTCGGATGTGTACCGCATGCTCCATGACCGCCGGGACGAGCCCACTCAACCTCGCCAGTCAGGCTCCTTCAGGATCCTCCAGGAGCTAGTGAGCGATGGTCCGGGTGAGCGTCCCCTAGCATTTGCTGCAGCGTTGGGAGAGACCTTTGCGTGGGAGGGGTACCAAAGTCTGAGCATCGGATTCATCAGTAATGGAGCCAGCCTTTCCTCAGAAGGTGCCTTGTTTAGGCCACGGGTTCCAGAACTTGTCCCAGTAACTATGAAATGGACCCACTCTTAAAAAGTTGCATCATGGAAGTCGAGGACTGATGTGGCTTGGGAATGTTATGATCCTATTTTCAGTAGGCTGTGTAAGAGTTCTCAGCCTTCCCCAACCCCTCAGAGTGAGATCAACATCAAGGTGAAATGCGTCATAACGACTCTCGTTGTGTACCTTGTTCTATGCGAAGTGCCTTGGGTACATTATAGTTTAATCTTCACAAGTCAGTGAGGTGGAAACTACTCTTTTCTTCATTTGGCAAAGGAGAAATAGAAGAATCTGGAGGGCAGACTTGTGCAAAGTCACACAGCCCAGAGGGGCAGAGCTAACCCCTCAGTCCACTCCTGTATTCCTCTGGCCTTACACTTTAGTGAATGCTTTTGTACACAAGAACACATACTGCCTTTTTTTTTTTTTAATTTTTTATTATTATTTATTCAACTGTGCACATGTGCGTGTGTGTGTGTGTGTGTGTGTGTGTGTGTGTGTGTGTGTGTAGAACCACGGACGAATTCGCGAACCACCATGGACACCTCCACCTCCTTCTGCCCCGGGATTCACAGGCTCCGCCCTACCAGGACCAGAAGCGCAGGCCGCCCCCGCTTCCGCCTGGCGTCTATACGTGGGATCTGGGATCCGAACTCAGGACCTTCTGCCTGCAAGGCAGAGGCTTAACCCCTGAGCCACCTCTCCAGCCCCCACATACTGCCTTTTAAAAGTCATACAGAACACAAAACATCCCATATTAGGGGCACAAAAATGGAAATGAGAGTTGGCGGGGTTATAGAAATAAAAGGAATGTTCTTGCATAACTGATACAAGTGTACAGTATTACAACCAATATGAAAGCAAAGTGGTACTTCTTCAAAACTTAATTTATTGTTCACTAGGAGATCAACCAGCAATTATATGCCTAAGTATACATCTCAAAGCAGGAACTAAAACACACATTTGTATGCCACCTTTTTACCAGAGCCAAAGGGTGGCAAAAAACTCAAATGTCCATAAAGAAACAAACAGCTAAACAATGCAAAGCAATCATCAGATCGAATGCGACCCTCCCTTTAAAATGATGGAATTCTGATGAATGCTGCAGTATGCATGAGCCTTGAAAACGTTATGCTACACGAAAGAAACAAGATGTAAAAGGAAGGCCTCTGGAGAGATGGGATTAAGAGTCCTGCCTCGGCAAGCAGAAGGACCTGAGTTTGAATCCCAGATGCCATGTAAAAATTCCAGGTGTAAGTGGCAGCAATCTGAAATTCTGGCTATGAAGGGAAACCCTGGGAAATCCCAGAGCAAAGCAGGAGGGAGATGAGTAATACAAGATGATTCTCAATGTCACCTTTGGGCCTCCACAGGTACACACAGTGTCCTCTGATATGCACACATACACACACACTATATATATATAGTGTGTGTGTACTTATATAAGACATCTAGAATAGGCAAAGTCAGAACAACAGTAAGTGATGAGGGCTATGTCAATGGCGGAACTCTTGTATTGGAGTCTTGCGTGTACATAGTTTTGTCTGTGGAGATGGATAAATGCTGCAGATGGATACTGACAGTGGCTGGCCAACACTGAATGATGTGTGCCCCACCACTGAACTGCACTTTTAAAAATGGTTGGAGTATATTTTACGTTATTAAAAATGGTTGGTATATTTTACAATGTATCTGTTTCCCAGAAGAAATGAAATGAAAGATGCCCTCTGCCTTTTTGAGCATCTTGTAAGAGTCCCCACCACCAGCAACCCAGTTTTATAGCTCATTCCATTCTGAAAGGTCCTATTTCAGACCCAAGTCTCTTTTGCTTCTGTGGGTGTTGCTCCTTCCGACCAGGCAGTGTGGATGCAACTTCGGAATCCCTTGGGCTAAAGTGCACACTTCAAAATAGAAGCAAAGTCCAAACTAGAGCCAGCTGCTCCCGGCCATAAATGGAAACACTTTGTTTTTCAGATGACCGTCCTGCTGGAACACGCAGTGTGAGAGCTCCGGTTACCAAAGCCCACGGTGGCGCTGGCAGTGCCCCAAGGATGCCCCTCTGTGACAAGTGTGGGAGTGGCATTGTGTATGTCTCGCTTTCAACCCCAAGAATTCACTGAAGTCTTATGGGCAGTTTTCCATTTCTTCTCCTTGAAGGCTTTATATAGAAAAGACAATTATTCATCAACTTAGAATTGAACATCTACACGTGGTTCACACACTTTGACCAGTACTCCTTAGCCACAACCCCAAATTCCCATAAGATGTGAAATGGCAGTCTTTACTTCACAATACTGTTGAGGGAAGGAAAAAATTTTCTCAAATGTGAATATGAAAATAATGTCAAGAATCATGATTTACTTTTAAAAAAATCTTTCTTTTGTTAGCATAATCTTTGGATTCTTCTTTCTCTGTATGGAGAAACAAATATAAGGCTATCAGATCATAATTACAATGCACTGCTTACCCACTTGCTTAAACTAGGCTAATATCAAAATGTAATTTAAAAATAGTCAATTTCCATTTTTTAAGGACAACATGTTTAAGCAGCCATGCTTGCTCATTTAAATCTTCAAGTGAGGCATATATTATTTTAACCTGTCCCAGGCTGTGGAGATGGTTTAGGGATTAAGGTCTTTGCAGCACAAGCAAAAAGACCTAAGTACAGATCTCCAGTTCCCAGGTGGACGGATATGGTAACAGTCAGAAGTTCTGGCACTGGAAGGCAGAGCTTGGAAAACCCCAGAGCAAAGCAATAAGGAGGCAGAGCAATTCAGGGTGAGTCCCGAGAGTACAGGTACACACACTCAAGTACTCCCTTGTACACACACACACACACGCACACACACGCACGCATACATGCACACACAGAAAGAAAGAGAGAAAGAGAAAAGAAATTTCCATGACTTTCAATTTCATTTTTCAAAACGAAAAAAATTTTAGTGTGTCCCTTGTGGATACTTCCCCGCCCCTTCCTCCTGTTCCTCTGCCGTAAGCAGAGACATAGCCTGTCCATGGCCCAGAGAACAGCGAGGAACAATCCTGGGAAGAACCAAGGCAGGGCTGTGGGACAGAAGGAACACAGCAGGACAGGAACTCGGGAGCTTTAGAAAGCCTCAGAATGGGAGCAAACTGTGTCCACAGTGGATGGGGTCCATCCACTCCCACAAAGCGCCACCTCCACTAGTCTGTGGCTAGAGAGCCAGCAGCAGGTCTGGCAACTGTGCAAACCTCAGCCTCGTTCAGTCTCCTCCCTTCTCAGGATTTGTCTTTCCTACTTCGGGCTCCTCTTGCAAAGACACAGAGGGACAAGAATGCAAGTCAGGAACCTGCTACGCTGCAAGCTACGTGGCTGGAAATCTGAAGACATTCACACACCAACATCACAGAGACATGGTGGCGTGTTAGGACTGCCCTGCATCTTTCTGGCAATGACATCACAAGTGCCCATCACGCTTCTCTTACTGGGAAACAGAGACCCTTGTGTGTCGTGGCTTCTTCCTTTCTGTATGATGTTTTGCTGTGTGTTTTTCACTTGGATTTCTTCTCTTCTCCCCACAGCGGTGCCGTCGTGAAGGCCCGGGATAAGTACCGCCACCCTGAATGCTTTGTGTGTGCAGACTGTAACCTCAACCTCAAGCAGAAGGGCTACTTCTTCGTGGAGGGGGAGCTGTACTGTGAGACCCATGCCAGAGCCCGAACCAGGCCTCCAGAAGGCTACGACACAGTCACTCTGTACCCCAAAGCCTAAGTCCTTTGCAAACGGGAACACGAGCAAGCGAGAGCACATTGCCGGCAAACCTAAAGTCAAGGCTTTGAAGCAGTTATCTTATTTGTGTAGTGAGGAAAAGAAGAGGGAGGCAAATGCCTGCCCTGGGACAAAATCACTCATTTAGCTAAGTTTGCAGACTCTTTATTTGAGGAAATAGAAATGGTGCCAGTTATAGGAGTAATTTCTATATGTCATGCTCCACAATTTATTATATTCATAGCATGTGGCCAAGATATTTGGGAGAGTCAATATGTCTTTCCTGGAAAATATATTTTGTCAATTGTAGTAAATATCAAATAATAATCTTGTAGTCTACCAATCTACAGGTGTCATTGTCTGTTTATCTCTAGCACATGTCAAATACTTATACTGCTGGATGCCACAAATCTAATAAGCACATGAGACTTTTTTTTAATTGGTAATAAGTGGGCAGTCGGTGAATTGAGTTAACATCCACATTTCAATAAGAGGGCCCGCTCCTGTCTTGGCACATATGGTAAATGACTTACAGAAGTATTTTTAAAGCACATGTCCGCTTTAGTTTTTCTAACTCACCCTTGCTTGTGAGCTCTGAATTGCTGCTGATGGGAGAAGTATTGACATTTGCTAGTTAAAAATAACTCGGTCCTTTTCCCATTAAAAATTCGTTTTGCTTTGGTATTGTCTCTTCTGATTACTAAGTCTTTTTCAGTCAGATTGATGGTCAGAGTTCATTAAGACTGTCTGCTCTTTATCCCCATGAGAAACCTCCTGAGGAAGCCAGGTCCCCCCATCCTCCTGAAGTCCTCCGGGGACCCACTCCATATTTTCCCTGTGATCTGTTTTCCTGATATAGTTCGGGCCAGGTGGTAAGCCCAGCTCTGCTAAGAACTCCAGAAGCCTCAGTTCAGTTTTACAAGGAGCGTTGAATCCTTTGAATCCCAGACATGAATTCCCTCTGGACCCTGGCCCAGAAAGTCTGCTGGAAGAAGTTCTGCTGGGACTTACCATGCCCATCACTCAAGGTGGCCTCATGGCACTGTCCTTGGCTTGTACCTCTCACCTACTTTCCTTACCAGCAACTCAAGGGAACTTCTGAGTCTTTCCCGGTAAAGGTCAACCCACAAGGAAGCAGCGAGGTGGAGCAATGAGGACTGTCTTAGGCATTATGTCTCACCCAGTGTCACGCAGGGACATCTACCCTGCTGGCCTGAACAAGAGTCCCTCTCCAGCAGTGTCCAGCAAGGGACTCCAATTTTATTATCCTGGCTTTTTTTTTTTTCAAATCTAACAGATTATTTTATATCCTGACTTCTCCAGTTTTGACCCAGTAAGAGAAAAAAGAACATCCACCTGGCCTCAATATGTATTTGAAATTATAATCCCCACCTATAAGTTGATCAAAAGAGCTATTTAAAGTCAAGAGCAGGGCTAGAGAGATGGCTCAGGGGTTAAGATTCTGCCTCGCATGCAGAAGGTCCTGAGTTAGGATCCCAGGTCCCACATAAAAGAGCCAGGCAGAAATGTTAGCAGCCTGTACTTCAGCCCTGGTGGATGGAGCCTGGGAAATCCCAGAGCAAAGCAAGAAAGTGAAAGCAATCAAGGATGGTTCCCAAAGTCATCCTTGGCCCTCCACAGGGACACACAATACACACACAATCAATCAATCATTAAAATTTTTAAAAGAAAGAAAAGAACTGAGTTGGTTAGATGGATCAGTGGATATAGGTGCTTGCCACCAGGTCTGAAGATCTGAGTCTGATCCCCAAAGCTTTCACATTGGAAGGAGAAAATAGACTCCCACAAGTTATCCTCTGACCTCCACAGGTCTACATGTGCATACATAATAAATAAATAATTGGGCTCCTATGAACTGTGGAGTCATGTAATTAAATTACTTTCTTTTTTCAGAATTAACAAAGTTGAAAGCTCTTCTGTCCTCTGCCACAGGACCACTAACTGAATAAAAGCAATTCTGCAGAGTAAAACAGAGCAGAGCAGTTAGTGCCACCCAGTAGCAGCTTGCTCATCTCTACATAAGATAGTTTCTCCGTAGCCCAACATGGGACTACTCCAAGACAAGCGGAACTCTGCCTTGGGTATTTTCTATTAGCAGCTTTAGTTGTGATTGTTTGCCGTGTTGTCCTTGAAACAGATCTGAATTGAGAAGCTGCACCTTGTATTACCATGTCATCATAACCTAATGTTCCTTTATTTATGCTGTGTTATCTGTACCTTAGCAATAAACAGAAGAAAGGAGTCAGAGAAAAACAGCTACATCTCCCTGACCTACATAGTCTCTCCATAGTGATGTTCTCTATTCATGTGGACAGCACTCAGTAAGCACTTGTTGAGGGCCCACCAGGGAAGGAAGATTGAAGAGCAGACATAACCAAACAGTCTTTTTCAATACTTTCACCTGTCTTTACAAATAGACTTTTTGAAGCTGATAATACACTTCATGGGATTGATTTAAAACAAAGAACTTTTAATATGGACATATTTTATTGTAATTACTTCTTTTTTGGAATTTTATTGGTCATTTGATTCCTTGATGACCAATCAATAATAGAAGTACCTATTATCCATAATAAAAACAGATATTAGCATAATATTTCAAATGTCTTGGAACTTTGCCTATGCAGAAAATGTCCAAAAAGGTGCTTTCTTTTTTCTAGGAATAAGGAATGTAAGCACATCTTAGATTATGATCATAAAGCACAACTCTATATCAATTGTTCAGCACATAACACATTATCTAACTATATTTACTATTCCTCTCATGAGTATGTCTACAGATGCATTTTAAATTAAAATTGTGTAAGTGCAATATATTTATATTTCAGCAAAAAATTACTCCAGTCATTTACTTTTTAATTATTAACTTAGAGAATTATACACAGGTTATATTTCTGCACCAAGACTAAAATTATGGTGCAAGCTTAAAAGCTCTCACAAGAACAAATTACTGCTCCATATTATTCCATGAAGTACACAAGTTGAAATGGAAAGCCTGTAGCCATTGCCTCTCATAAGTATATTTTCAAAGGCATGTACATTCCTGCGTTTTGCTAAAAACCTATTACATGCAAACAATGCCACATACAGCTGCCTGCATGGTGCATTTCCTTCAGTGCTGATCTCTTCTTGTTTGCATTTATTTATTTATAATTTCTTCACTTGTGCATGCACATGTTCCGTGTTCATGCATCATGGGTACAAGGGCACATGCATATGAACTCCAGAGGTCAACACTGGTGTCTTTGTCAATCACTATCCATCTTATATTTTGAGACAGGGTCTATCATAGAATCTGGAGCTCCCCATCCACTAGAATATCTGGCCAGCAGGCCCCAGGGATCCTCCTGTCTCTGCCTCCCGAGTGCTGGAATTACAGGCCAGCTTTTCACATGGGAGCTGGGAATCTGACCTCAAGCACTCATGCCTGTTCAGCAACCACTTTAAGGACTAAACCCTCTTCCCAGTCTTGCAGCCGCCTTTTTCATGTATCTAGGGCTTCAGTTGCTGCTACCTGTGTTCCCGAAGCTCCCAGTCATTACATTTCTAACACACATCATACCACGAGTATACACACAGCCCATTATAACCACTGCTGATAGAGAAATAGTACAATGCACTCCCAAGGCTGCCACCCTCATTGTCTGACAGTCATTGGTAAAGTTTTCATGATACTTCTAATACGCAAGGTAATTTTCCTGGCTCTAAATTCTATGTCAAGAAATCACAAAGCAAAGATGCTCCACTCAGTTCCCTCCCACCCCCACACACACACTTGCCCTTTCCTTTGTTCTTTATTCTGGTCTACAAGTCTGTGCTTTGCATCTTCCATCAAAGCTCCATTTAGTGATACTTCAGGGCAGATCTGCAGGGACTGAAAGCATTTTACAAATTCTTTTTACCCCTCTGTCATGTGTAAAAACTATTTCAATCAGCAAAGGTTGATAGTTTCTTTCCCATTTTTAGCACTTCTTGTTGTGACAAAGCATATATAACCTAGAATTTACCATTTCAAGTGTACAACTCATTAGCTCCAAACAAAACCTAAGTTACATTAGGAATGACCAAATCCTCTACCCAATCCTTGGCAACCTCCATTATATCTTCAACCCTGTGAATTTGACTGTATATTCCTGGCACCTCTTCTAAGTGGAATCATGCAATATTTGGAGCATTTTATTTCTGCTTTCTTTCATTAAGCACAGTTTTCTTAAGATTTATCCATGTTGCAACATATAGGAGAATTTCATTTCTTTTTAAAAATATAATCCCAGGTGAGTCATACTATATTTCGTTCACCTAGTCATCTGTCTTTCAGGAACACTATACATTGTTCCTATCTTTTGACTATTACAAATAATGTTGCTTCAAATATTCATGTGCATGCAGTAAATATTTTTAGTGCCTGTATTTTCATATATTATATTACTGATGACAAATAAATTATCACTAAAGATTATCACCAAAATATAAAGGGAAAGATAGCACCAATATTCACCACAGGTATAACTTTGTAGCTGCAAAGAGTGTCAAGGTCCTTTTGATAACTATATGCATTTTAATTGAGGATATATATTTTTAATTGAATGCCTGCATAAATTCTGACACATAACATTGTTCATATTCATACCTGATTTCTAAGCCTTATGATTTTCCTTTGCAAATATTTTGCAATAAGCAAATGTTTGGGGGCTGGAGAGACAGGTCAGAGGTTAAGTCTTTGCTTCATGAGCAAAAAGGCCTGAGTTTAGATCCCATGTAAAAATGCCAGGTGGAGATGGCAGTGGCCTGTACTTCCGGCCCTGGAAAAAGCGGCATTTAGCTCACTAACTATCCTAAGAATAGTTAGTATCAGTAATATAGTTTGAAAAACTAATCCTATGAATTCCAGCATCATTAAAACTCTTGCTATCATGTTGTCACACTAGTCACATTAGTTTGAAGCCCATGCTTGTTTTCTGAATAATAAAAATGCTTTTTCATGAATGCTAAAAAAATAAGATGCAATAATAAAATATTAAACAACGGTATTAATGAGTAATGATTTCATTAAGAATGTCAAAAAAAGAGCTAGGAATTAAGAATTGGATCTAACTGAGAGTCTACTCTGCTGCTGCTCTCATCTCAGAATGGGGATGTTGCGGATCTCTCCTGGGGTCTGTATGGGTCCATATTCTTGTGTTCAGGAGTTGAAGACTGAAACCAGAACACACATAGAGGATTAAGGCAGAGTTTATTAGAAGAGAGAAAGAATGGAATTCACAGACCTGTGTCTGTGAGGAGCAAAAGAGCCCTGGAGAACTCATGGACTCCAGGCATGGAATCCATGAGGGGCAAGGAGCTGGAAAAGAACTAACAAACTCCAGATGTGGAGTGACATGTGGGGCAGGTGCTTAAAATGGTTGCCAGGGTCTGGAATATTTATACCCCAAGTCAGTTCCCAGAAAAGTAGCTTTTCCCTATTGATTGGCTCCAGTTTCTGCAATCCTAATTGGATCTTTTGGTCGTCTGCATCTGTCCATATTGGGGCCCAACCCAGGTGACCTTGCTCCTGACCTCATGTTGGGCCTTATTACAACGGAGAGCTAATCTCCGTATTCTTTCGTGAACACAGGGTTGGGGGAAGTTGGTGACTTTATCTCTGTGAAGGATTAGAGTCAGTTCCTCTGAATCAATAGGATGTGTTCCTTCAGGATAATTTCAGCAATGAAGATTGACCTTCCAAGAATTTCAGAGACCATCCAGCATGGCTGCTCTAAAACTGCCTAAGGGAGATGGTCTGTGAGATTTTAGAGACCTCCGCTAGTTCAGTCTTCAGGGATGTGACCTGACCTTGTCCTCATCAATGTGGGCTGGTCATGCTATCTAGTGAAAATGTACTGCTAATGTAACAGGTTATTCGTTCAATCCAGAAGTTGCTATCTGTTCAATGGTCACATATACCATCTCTGAACCATGCCACAGATCAAATAGAAGTCAGTCAGGGAACATGGACATTACTTAAAATATCTTAGCTCCACTGGAATCACAGGCTAATGGCACATTTATATAGCAAAGGAAAGAAGCTGCTTTTACTAATATAAACTGAGTGACTACGGAAGGGCCACTTCACCAGTGTCTGAAAAACTAGAAAGATGTTTATCATCAAAGAGGAGGGGACTTGGTGCAGGGAGTTGAATGAAAGACTCTCCAACCTGTAAGAGGCTGCAGAGACGACTGCCCCTGAGTGTACGGGGAATAGAGCCGCAAAGCAGTTAGTTCATTGTCCTTACAGACCAAGCGTGTTCATGGTGGCCACTTCCGCCTCTGTATTCTCTACCAGATCCCCAATGCTGCTCATGTCCAGAGGAAATATTAGTCCCTAACTTTGGGATCCAAATCATTGTTCTTACTCCATTCCTTAGGTCTCTTTCTGGCTCAGTCTTTCTACTCAGTCTCTCTTGGTCTGTGGTTCCTATTCTTAACTTATAAGCATGCTCAAATACTTCACTCATCCGAAGAAAATCTTTCCTTAATGCCTGTTCCTCCACAGAGTAAGTGCTGTTCTGTTCCTTTAGTATCTCGAAACTACTAAAGCCAGACAACTCCACTGTCTCTGCCTCTTCCTTTTTCTCTAAATAAACAGGCTCCACTTCCTCAAAGCCAAAGCTGTTTACTATCCTTAGTACACAATGGAGTGCCTTCTCTCAAGTAGATAGAATGAGGCTGAAATAAGTGACTAAGGGAAGAGCACCGTGACTCTGTAGGGGAAGGTGCTACATGTACCTTTCTGGCTAGCTGGGGTCGATCCTCAGAACCCACATGACCAAAGGAAATGCCTGACTCTCTAAAGTTGTCCTCTGACCTCTACATATGTGTGCTCACTTTCTCTTTCTCTCTCTCTCTCTCTCTCTCTCTGAATGTTCATATTCTCTCTTTCTCTCTGTACTCCCCCTCTGTCTCTCTCTGTCTCTCTCTGTCTCTCTCTCACTAAAAAACAAAGAAATTCACAACAAAAGCCACTTAACAAGTGCTGGATACAGAAGTGCTTTCATTCGAACGGCTGTTGAGCTGTGGAAGAGACGAGACATCCACAACCCACCCAGGACTTCCTAAGTCGCTCTCAAGAGACTGCCCTCTGTGACCAAAACATGCCTTGGGATAATTGTCTGTATCTGTTGTCTCCTCAGGGTGCTGGTGAGTTTCTTACAGCTATAAATTTCAACTATGATTAATGAGGGCCCTGTGATCTCAGGTTTAAAAAAAGACCTCGCAAAGCTGAAAAACCCAGCAGTATTTTCGTCTGGTAATACATTGCTAAGAATAGATTGGACTAGCTTGTTTTTGTTTAACTCTCTTGAGTTTGCTCCAAAATTCTTGACTCTGCAGCTGTTAGTTAACAGGTGAAAGTAGATTTTTCCGTGAAGAGAATTTTAAAATTGTGTTGTGATTCGCAGCTTCCAAAACACAAAAAACAAGTTGGCAATGCAGATTTTAATTTCATCTCAAGGCAATGAACTTCACAAATGTTTTGCAGGATACTTGAGGAAGTGATGGAAATTCATGTCCAGAGAAAGCATACCTTGAGCAACTCTCTTTACTGCCATTTGCTGTTTCTCTTCATGTTGCTGATAAACGCACCAGCAAACAACTTAGGGGAACAGCTTAAGATCCTGATTATAGTTCGTAGTCCAGTCAGTTCATGCCAACCTCAGGAGCTGAGGGAACTGGCTACACCATATCTGCAGGAATTGCTGGAAGAGGGACATTCTCAGTTTGTCAAAGTATGCTACGTATGTCTAAGTACTGACCCAACTCTCTCCATTCATCTACCCGCACAAGGGAACAGTCCCACTTATTATGGGATGTGTCTTCTCTCTCATCAATCTCCCACAGACTGGCTCAGGGTTTTCCCCAACCACTAATTCTTCACAGGTGTGCCAAGAGCTCAGTTCTATGTGTTGACTGGCACACTGTGTGATTTGAATGCAACATGATCAACCTCCTCAAGCTCCTGCCTTCATGGCTTCCCTGCCATGATGGGTTGTGCCCTCAGCCAAAAGAAATCGTCCCTCCCTTAAATTTGTTTCTCATCAGGTATTTTGTCTTAGTAATGAGCTAAAACAATATTCTATTGATATCTCTTTAAAAATATGCCTTTTATCTGACATTAGGGCCGGAATAGTTGGATCATTTTAAAAAAAAGGAAGAACCATAAGGAAACAGCTTAACATTACTTATGGAATCACATATAGTAATAATCTCTGAGGTCTAGCTTAACTATAGACCTTTTGTGTAACTGCTTTATGTTGTGGAGGAAAATCCTTCATGGGGAATTTCACTAATCCTCACAGTGAGTTGCCTGCTTAAAGAAAGGCAAGCTGGGGGCTGGAGAGGTGGCTCAGAGGTTCAGCCTCCAGGCGGAACGTCCTGAGTTCGGATCCCAGATCCCACGTATAGCCGCCGGGGGGAAGCGGGGCGGCCTGCACTTCTGGTCCTGGTAGGGCGGAGCCTGTGAATCCCGGGGCAGAAGGAGGTGGAGGCGGCCATGGTGGTTCACGAATTCGTCCGTGGTTCTACACACACACACACACACACACACACACACACACACACACACACACACGGGCACATACACACGCATATGCACACAGTTGAATAAATAATAATAAAAAAAATTAAAAGAAAGGCAAGCTGCTGCATAGAGAACAAAAATCACCAGGCCACTTATCCACAGAGTTTAGAATCTAGTGTAAGTTATGATATACTCAGGGCTTCCCGTAGCTTCTCCACATTTCACAGGTGTGAGTGCCCCCAAAGAGCTGCTCTAACCACCCATTCCCATTGCTTTACAGACATGTTCCTTCTCTTCTCGCTTCTTTCACATTCTCCCCCACCAAGGATCCCTCTACGCAAGTGTTAACGAGGCTGTTAACAAAGGAACGTCTCCCAGGGGGCGCCAGACACATTATACACGACCTCATAATTTCAAATACAGTTCTGGATTTCTTATAAATTGGTTGCCTTCAGAGATAGTCTTGTGTGTGTGTGTATGTGTGCGTGTGTGTGTGTGTGTGTGTGTGTGTGTGTGTGTGTGTGTGTCAGAAGGCATCATATGTCCCTGTGGAGGATCAAGGGTGACTTGCTTCACTCTGGGATTTCCTAGGCTCTGCCCTCCAGGGCAGGAAGTGCAGGCCTCCGATTTCACCAGGCATTTTTACATTGGACCTAGCATCCAAACTCAGGACCTTCTGTTTACAAGACACAGCCTTAACTCCTGAGCCATCTCTCCAGCCCCAAAGATGGGTTTTTTTGTATATTAATTAAAATCATTTTGCTTCATTAGTTTTGTTCCAACTGAAAATGTTTTTATTTGATTTACAAAAAGAAAACGAGAATGATCATTAAAAGGCCATGTTGATGTAACACTTAAAATGTTTCTTTCTCTGACAGATGAATTGATTTTTATCTTCGTACACTGACTAAACTTGAGTTTGCTATTGCAAGTGCCCATAGTAAGCTTTTCTTATTCTGTGCAACTTGTTATGCTTGAATTAGCTCATTTAAATCCACAGGTAGCTTCACTATAATAACGCATAGTCACATTTCTTCATTATCCATAAAAAGTACAGAGGAATTAGAATTGCTACAGAAAATTCATAGTTACTAAACTACCTGATATTAATCCATAACATTACATAAAATACAGTGTCTGCCTTAGTTCATATTTCTGTTGCCATAATGAATACATGGCCCAGGCAACTTAAGGGAACAAGGTATTTCTTCTCTCAACCTTTGATTTCAGGTTACTGTTCATTTTGCAGAAGTTATCACTATCAGGAACTGAAGGAAACTGGTCATACTGCATCTGTAGGGAGAGCAGAAAGGATAGGCACCAATGCATAGCAGCTTGCTGTCAGCTTTACCAATCTGTCAAAAACAGCTGACTTTCTCTGTCTTATCCACCAGCCCAGGAGATGCTCCCACCCACAATGGGCGGAGTCTTCCCATGTCAACTAGATACTCTCATCCAGGGTTGTTTGCTTAATTAAACAATTCCTCAGAGGTGTGTCTAAAGACTAAGTTCTCAATTATCAGTTATTACCATAACAGTTTCTGTTTATTTAGAGTAGTTGTTTCATAGATGCATTAAAATTAATTAAAACTGTCCACATATATCACAAAGGACTACTGTCAAATTTCCTTAAGACCATTGTTTTCAAAAGTAAAGAATTAGAGCAAGTGAACATTGAGACCATTACAGAGAGTAAACCACATACACTTTATTATATAACAAGTCATTGTATCACAGATGCACATTCTTAGCTATTGTGAGTTAAAATTTGAATTTTTGCTGATTTTACATTGTATGTGTAATCATTAATACTGTGAAACAAATAGTGCTATTATAATATAAATAATATTGTTGCAGTTACTCTGCATGTTGGTGATAAATTCAAAGCAAAAGGACTTAAGGGAAAACAAGGGGTTTTAATCTTGGCTTACAAGAATAAGTGGTTACACTTCTTAATCCAGCTTGGTAGGAGAGTCCACAGCAACACTAGGGATTGGGTGAATTGACCACACCATATCCATTGGACTGCCGAGAGAGGGGCAAACTTCCCTTGCCAGACATCATGACTACTGAAGCATGCTGATGAATGAAAACTTCCTTAACTAGCTCCCTCCATCTTATCCAGCTGCTCCCTCCATCTTATCCATCATGGGTTGGGTCTCCCCTCTCCATCAATTAGATAATCTCCTCTAGGCTTGCTCAGGATTTAGCTCAATTGCTAATTGTTCACAACTGTGCCCAGAGCTCCAGACATCTTGTCGACACCTGTATCTATCACAAATGTATTCACTTAAAACTTTTACTTCAACCTCACCACTTTGTAACTAGCACAATGACTTTCAGTACTAGCTAGTCAGTTAAACGGGCTCTGGATTCCAATGCAACATCTGCCTTTACAAATGGCTCATTCAAGTGTGTCAGAGGTTTTGACAAATGAAGGCCATCAACTCCACCAAGATACCAGCATTTTAAAAGGACTCTCTGGGAATTGGGGGGGAGGCACTGGGAGATGGGGAGGGAGGGGGGGGAGCAGGGAGTTCGGGGGGAGGAGGAGGGGGGAGGGAACTGATCTACCTATTAAGTTTGTATGAGCGGAAATAATAATAAAAAATGTTAAAAAAAAAGATACCAGCATTTTAATATTTGTATTGTTTGAGTGTTTGTGCATTTATCTATTTAAATATGTTTACTAAAGTGTATTACTGTTTCATGTTTATTGTTGGAAAATAGGGATCTTCTGTTGACTACAGCATACAAGATCCTTTCTGCAGTGCTGGTCTTGTTCAAATCCCTATATCATGAGACTACTCTGAAGGTTGGCTGAAATCAAAGGAATAAAGCCATAAAATAGCATGAACATCGCAAGCGGCTCTCAAGCGGCTCTCAGATTAGATTTTTTTATTATTGTTTTCAGCAGGAAACACATTCCTGGTGCTGCAAACCAGGCCAAGAATTTGTGGAAGGAAGATGGTAATGCCCAAAGGGAGAAAAATCTACAGATTTAGCTATAAGGACTTGATATCAAACTGCCTTCCAAACATTTATCATTACACCCATAATAGAGGAGTCCTCTGTGCTCCATCTAGAAGTATCTTTTTGCAAAAGGAAGTGCTTAATTCCAAGATCACAACTGCCCAAAGTCCGGAGAAAAAAATGACTGTGGACTTCTCTGTCCTAAACAGGACATCTAAGTCAATCCCACCAACCCAAGGTTCAGGGAACATCACTGAAGAGGAAGTAAGGGCATGTAAGAGCCTGATGGTGGGGAGGGGGCAGCCAGATCTTATCTTCCAGGCAGAATAGGGCTGCTGCATCCATGAGCTCACTGCAGACATGTGTGCTTCCCCAACATTGTCCACTGCTGCAGTCAGCCTGTGTGGTTGCTGATTAATCACCATCAAATAGCTTAAGGAAACAAGGGGTTTATTTTCTTACAATAGACTGGTTACAGTTCTCAGTCCAGCTTGACAGGAGAGCTCACACCAACACCAAGACTGAGGGAACTGACCACACCATCACCACATAACGGTTGAGAAAGGGACAATCCTTACTTGCCAGACACATGCCACCAAACTAGAGGAAACTTAGGCAAGCCCACACACGAAGGGACGTGAAAGCATCAAGGAGACTGGTGGAGAAAGTTTAGTAGTGAAAAAAGGTAGAGGATTGAAAGTGGGTAATAATGGAATAAAAATGGCACAAATTCATTGTAATTCAATCATAAAACCCTAGAAGAATATAGTTTAAAAAATATAAAATAATAATAAAACAATGGAACGTAGCAAAAGGCAATTGGGGGGACCCAAAAGTTTTAGGTTTTTGGGAGTCTCCAAGCATTCCCCTTTTCTACCCAGCTCAAGTCCAATAGGTGTTGTTTTAAGTCAGAGCGCAATCAAGGCCAAGTTCTGGTCAGCAGAGAGGATGCCAAATGGATGGGAATCCCCAAGAGCTTTGGGGGGCACACAAAAAGAATCTGTCTGGTCCCTCTGGCACCCGTCCTAGGAAAATGTATCGTGGAGCAGAAGTGACTGCTGCAACCCTGTCCTCCTTCTCTTCGCCCCCATTCTTGCCCACGCGGAATGGGGTTGGAGGCAGCCCACCAACCACCCTGTTACTAGGCAACGGGATGCTGCGACCTGAAGCCACAGAGCAGAATGCGTGGGGCGAGGCAGTTGGTAGAGAGATCTTAAGCAGCAGACATGAGCCCTGGTAAGAGCCGTCCAGGGAGCTGTCCTTCAAGGGGTCCTGTGGAGGATAGTGGAGCTCTGCCAGATGGGTTCCCTTCACCCCCAAGCCCAGCTCAGCCGGGAGAGGGCGCAGGCGGGCTGAAGGGTGTGTGCACCCTTACTTGCAGCATCTGCGCGACTGCGGGGTCCCAGCGCGCCCTCCTGTGGCCAACTAGGGGAGTGAGGGAATCCCTGACTTCTATCCTGCCCACATTATCATCCTGCAGCTGCTTCAAAACTGTGCTGGGTTCTCTTCCAGAAAATCATCTTGAGGAAAAGGATGACGTTGACTCCGTTCTCCTTTCAGCATCCAAGGTCCTCAGTTCCTCTGAGGAGGTAAAGGAAAGTGGTGGCAGCAACCCAGGTAACATCTCCAAGTTCAAGGCAGTGGTTCTGTACTGCATTGCAGGCATTTTACGTTCATTATTGCCTACGACCACCCGCCCTACTGGAATACGTCAGTGGCTATTAGCATGAGACTAATAACAAATTGTCCTAAACGCATAAACTTAATCCTAACAACCCTGTAGGATAGGTAGCAAGGGACAGAGCCTTTATTCAGTAGCTCAGAGCACAGATCTTTACCAACACCAGCCATATTGCCTGTCTGGGTTGTAGAATAAGAAAGGTTTTGTTTCTTACGTTTTGTTTGGTTTGGTTTGGTTTGGTTTGGTTTTATATAGATACTAAAAAGATGCTTAAAAGTTTTGCAGTAAATATTTGTGAAGCAAAGACAGGCAAAAGAGACAGAGGGAAAGGTTCTCACAGAGAGTTTCAACATTACATACTTATCTTCAGAAAAGCTCTGAAAATCAGAAGAGATGGAGTGATGTTTGGACTTAGACTTCAGAGAAAGAGCCTGAATTTGTAGAAAAGAAGTGACTTCCTAATGTGCACATGCACTTTTTTACAGGCTGTGGTCTTTCTTGCTAGAGTACAGGGTTTGCCACAGGACAGAGACTCAGTATATCCCACAGATCTCAAGTCAAGTACTACATGGCGGCAGGAATTTTCTGCCTACAATTAATGCAAACAGGAAGTGTGACTTTGTGTCCTCTCTCTTTCTGTTCTCCTGTCTACATTTCACTTTCAGAAAATGACTTGTTCTCTGAGTACTAACCAAAAGAATTTGACCCTGTTGACATAAATCTCACTAGATACTAGCATGATTTATTCAAGTAAGAATAACTAGCCTAAGTAACCCTTGATTTATTGGAATGGGCATCCAAGAGGAACATGTGAATTTCAGGATGTTCACTGTGTGGGGGTAGCACCCCTATTCCACCCAAGCCTCCGCTCATCCGCTAGTTTTTGTTTGTTTGTTTGTTTGTTTTTGAGTACCTGCCTTGTGTCCTGCTCAAGGTCTCTGCCATGCGGTTGATCTATTTATGGAAGAACAGGTATCATATCCAAGATAGGAGTATTTATGGGAAAAGAAGGAGACAGGGGAGGCTGCAGAAGGTCTCAAGGGAAGCAAGCATTCTTACTTTTTGAACAAGGTAGGTTATGGGAGAAATTCCGACTAAACGGGTCCTTTGTGAGAAAAAGTCAGAGGAGGTAAAAGAGAAATCACTACAGAGTTCTAGGGAAAAAATATTCCAGAAAAGACCAGTAGCCTCCAGGGTGGAACCATATCTGCCATGTTTGAGGAGGAATTTATGGACCTGAATGTTTGAGAAAGGATATCAGAAGAGGTTGAGGGGGGAAATGGAAGAGGGGCTTTGTAAGTAGACATGAGAATTGGGATTTGGGGAGTTTTTTTTCTTGTTTATCAGTTTGTTTTGTGTATGCATGTATGTCTTCCTGTGTGTGGGTATGCACGTGAGTGCAAGTGCTTTTTGTAGCCTAAGGGTGATATTAGGGATCAACTTCTATCGCTCCTTCCTTCTTATTGCTTTGAGCCTGGGTCTCTAATTAAACCCAGGGTTTGCCATTAAGGCTAACCTGGCTAGCAGGTTTGCTCTTTGGATTCCCAAGCTCTACTTCTCAGGGCTGGAATTACAGGCAGGCTACAATACCTGCCTGACATTTTACCTGAAATCTGGGGCCTGAAGTCTGGTCCTTTGTCTTGTGAGCTAAGCTCTTTAACTACTGAGCCATCTCTCCAGGCAGAATCATACGTAGTTCTATGTGGCTTTTTTAAGTATTGCTGAGTTTTCCATTTGCCTTTTTTTAGGAGCAAGTAATACCCCCAAAACTCTTGACATTCATCAGAAAAATAAAAAGTTATTTTTCTTAGTTTTAAAAAGTAGGTGGATCCAATTTCCTCCCTCCACTGAATCATCTGAACATTGCTGGAGAAAAACACTTTGGAGTCATATCATAAAGCTGAAATGAGCACTTCGTGCTGTTTGGAACAGTTACTTTATTACCCCCAATAAATCCTTTTTTTCAAGCCCTCCTTCTCTGAGATAACTACTTCACTCCCCTCTCCAACATTGTTCACCCCCTCTAATAGCATGATCTCATATTGATGAAAAAAGTAGAAACAACCAGACCCACACGCCCTCAATTCTCAACCTTCACATTTGCTAGGCTGTCCCTGGCGCATGCATAGTCTCTTCTTCCCCTGCTTCAATGAAAGACTTGTCCTCTCCCCATCAAAGTCCAGTTCCTCCAGATTAGAATTCTCAAGAACTGAGCTTCTAGCCCATGTCTCCTTCGAGCTCCAGAACTAACTCTTTCTCTCCCTTCTTTCTATAGGTTCAAGGCTGCAAACATTAGAATGCAGATCGTTACTATAAGTGAACAAATTAGAAATAAATCCTCCTTGACCATATTTCTTCCAGGATGTCCCCTGTTGTAGTCTGATCTCTACATCTTTCCAGAGTAAAGTTTGAAAGCGCTGCCTATGCTCATGGGCTAGAAATCAGCATGTCCATCTCCCTGCAAATGTCTTCACATGGTTTTTTGTGCCTGACTTTCCACAGAATCCATCTTCATCTGGGCCAGCAGTGACCACCACGATGTCCTTTGATATGTTTGTTTCTACCCTTGTATGTGATCCACCAGACCCTATGCACTGTTTGACATTTATGACAGACAACCGAATCTGGAAATACATAGAAGAGTTTCTATTTTTATTCATTCTTTTAAATATGTTCCTACCCCATCTCAGTAAAAGTCATTCCTCTTTCTGCTCTTACTGAAGACTATGGAGTCCTTCAAGCCTCTTTTGCGGTCCCGTGTACTACAAGCTGGTGTTATTTACAAATTCTGTTCCTACCTCCTGACTTTGTCCAGCCTCCTAGTGCTGCTATAACCACACCTTCCTCTCTCACAACTCTACAACTGTCTACACTGTATGGTGACCTGTACACAGTTCAGTCAGATCAAACCAGTTTCATGGTGTGAATCCACTAAAACTCTCCCGTTTCTCCTAAAATACAAACCATGCCCCTCAGCAGACCCAGAAAGGCATTCAGGATGCAGCCCATCTCTCGTGCAACATCTCATCCTGAGCTCACACTGGCTCACGAAGTTATAACTGGTCAGTTTACTTTCTGTTCTGCGAACAGAGATCACCTGTTCTGTTTCCTTCCCTCTTCTTAAGATTTCTTTCTACAGATATTCACCATGTCTGTCACTTTCTTATCTCTTAGGACTCTTGGCTAAAGTCTCATCTGCCCAGAAAAGTCTTTCTTAGCCACCTCTCCAGTAGGGTACCAGACACGCCACACAAACACAGACTACTACTTGGTATTACTTACTACTAGTTGAAAAAAAAAAAAACACTATTTCTTTTCTTGTTCTCTTTTTCTGTCTCTTTCACGATGTAGAACTCTTTGTGAGTCGAAGCCATAGATGTCTTATGGGCGACTATGTCTACTCTCCCAGTAGGACACTCCCCAAGGAAGACGATATTTAAAAGAATGAAATTGTTGGAAGAATAAGCCATTAAGACATGAAACAAGAAAACAAAAATGACCAAATCATCAAGCTATAAAAATTATTCTAGATTTTTGCTGAGAAATTGTAGTAAAGAAAGATACTAGATCTTCCCCCTGTAGCAATATTTGAAAGTAAACAAACAAAAAGAACTTCACTAGTAGCCCATTATCCCCGAAAGAGGAATACAGGAGGAGACCATTCCCTTAGGTCAGAAAACAGAAGTAGAGATGGATGAGAAAAAAAAGAAAAACAGAATTCTTGCGGAGTAAATCATTGTCCAGCTCCCAACTCTGTCCCTCTCTTGCAGAAACAAAGCAAGTCAAATTCTTGAAAATACTCACTTCAGTGCCATGCATCCAAATGTGAATGCAAAAAAAAAAAAAAAAGACATAAAAATCACTTGTGTCTTCTATTTGAGTAAATGGAGCAGGCAAGCTGTGGAAACAGATAGGTGACCTGGACATTGATTGACAGGAAAGGAGAGGCTCTGAGCAGAGTTGCCATTGGTCCATGGAATACCTTTGTGTGGATGAGACATACAGAGTGCTGCTTGGCTGAGTGGGACAGGGCAAACGGGAAGTTTCTAGCAATTCCAGTCATGCCACAGATATTGCTGTGCTTGCTTCTGGAGAATGCTGTGTCCACACATGCTCTGAATCCAGCGTGGGTAGCTGCTAGAAAACATAGAAAGAGCCCAGGAGTCTTTAGCATGCACCTCTGGGCAATGCTCCAGTGCACAGGGTCATGATTAAACCTTGCTCACATTGGGACAGTTTCCCTAGCAGCTCTACCAGCCCAGCCTTGAAAACTAGCCACAGGGTGCTGTTTATCCTCTCATAGTCCCAGGATGCACTGGGTGGCTTATGCTGAACATGCTGGATCAGAGAGACCCAAGTGTGATGTCCCATGAGATCTCCCTTCCATGACAAAATGTTGACAGGCCAATCTTTTACAGGTCTTTGTGGAAGTGAGAACTTAAACTTAACATGTGACTTAACTAATGTAAATAGCCAATGCCCTTATTCTCTCCTTGCCTCACTATTCAAGTTAGGAGGCTGTAATGGCTATTTAAAAACAAAATCTAAGGCCATATATGGTGGCACACGGCTCCTAATTCTAGCATATGAAAGGATAAAAGATCAGAAGCTCCAGGTCATGTTCAATTTCATGTCAAGTTCAAATCCAGCCTGGACTGCATAAGACCCGGTCTCAAAAATCCCTAAATAAATAAAATGGGTGGCAAGATGGCTCAGTGGGCAAAGGCATTTGCTACCAAAGCAGGAGGCCTGAGTTCCAGCCACTGAGCGCACACCGCAGAAGGTGAGAACTCAATTGTTCTCTGGCCTGCCCATACTCATCACGGTGAACATCCACACATACATGTGCAAATACACACAAAAATGAAATGAGAAAAATAAATTTAAAATAAATTAAGGCATTAAATAATTTCTTTGCTTTTAGAATATGGCTGCTTATCAGAATCAGAAAATCAAATCCAGCCGCATTCTGCATTGAAAGTGAGTGTGTATCATTTTATTAACTGTAAAAGCCTCTCCAAAGCTGATCTCATTCCGAATATATGCTCCCTAAATGTGTGAGAACTTTCATGAATGTGCATTGGGAGTCAGCATCATGGCCGAGAGAGTGAAGTCACCTGACTCTCTGTGATCTTCTGGGAAATAAACCACTTTGGGGGGATCTTTTTTAAGCCACAATGATTCATCAATTTGTTTAGCTACCTTAAATACGTTCAGTTTAACACTTTGTTTCATTACAGGTTCTCCAGCATCAGCTGGAGTCATTTCAGGCTCTGCGAATGCAGACTTTGCAGAATGTTAGCATGGTATGATTGTTTCATTGACATTTAGGAAATATCCTGATTTAAGGCATAATAGCTCCATTTTTTTAAATCGACCACTAGCCATTGATGAGTTTACACAGAATTAAATATGTAAGGGGCAAGATACCTTGAGCAAATTACATTCTTCTATTATGTGTATCATTTAAACATAATCCAGATAGAAATAGCACTCATTAAGTTTTTAACTATACATTTAAAGGGCTACCTGACCTAGAGCTGTATCCTGGTAGTTCAGTGTGAAGGAAGGAAGGAAGGGAAGAAGGAAGGAAGGGAGGGGGAGGGAGGGAGGGAGAGAGGGAGGGAGGGGAGGGAGGGAGGGAGGGAGAAGTGAAAGGAAAGAAAGAGAGAGAGAGAAAGAAAGAAAGAAAGAAAGAAAAAAGAAAGAAAGTAAAGGAAGAAGGAAGGAGGAAGGAAGGAGAAGAGAAAGAAAGAAGAGAAAAAAAAGAAAGAAAGAAAGACAGAAAAGAGAGAGAGAGAAAGAAGAGAAACCGGAGAGAAAGAGGAGGAGAGAAAAAACCGAAAGAAGAAGAAATAAGAAAGAAAGAAAGAAAGAAAGAAAGAAAGAAAGAAAGAAAGAAAGAAAGAAAAAGAAAGAAGGGAGGGAGGAAAGGAGGGAGGGAAGGAGGGAAAGAGGGAAGGAAGAAGGAAGGAGGGAGGGAGGGATGGAGGGAGGGAGGAAAAATAGAAAAAAAAATAACTACTATATGTAGTCTACAGAGACTCCCATAAAAGCTAAAAATAACTTAAACTGCCTTGAGAGAAATGTAACCTATTACCTTGAGTTACTGAAAGTCCTCGGATCATTCCTCAAGTGAAGACTCAAGAACAAGCCTCGTTCCGCCCTGCCTTCCACTTTCCAGTTGAATTCTCAGATTCCATGTGCTAGTAAAGGGCTGTAAGGAGTTTCAGGCCTTCTAGATTCAAGTCAGAGAACACCATATGTTTTGTTCTGCTAACAGTCAACACTAAGGTCCATGGCCTGACTGTGATTGTCACAGAGCGGTTGAGCTGTACCTCCTGAGGCCATCTCCACCTAGAGGGAGAGTTAGCAGTGAGTCACAGGCCCAGCCTCGGAGCTAAAGGTGCAGAACACAGCTCATATTCACCAAAGACCTGGTGTCAACGTTGGCTCAGTGTCTTTGTACTGAAAGCAGCTACAGGAAAATGAAAGAGGAAACAGACTAAGGATAACAGAATAGATTCTGTTGTGACCGCAAAGATTTCTTATTTATTCCCATGTAAAATAATCAAATGCCTGAAACCTTTTAATAGATTTCTGAAAATTTTGCTGTTTGACTAGATTGTCTTTCTAATTTTATAATCACAAAATGAAGGCCTTTCTTTAAGATTTCTTTAGTGATAGATGTCATAGTAAATAGATGTAACATAGCTCTTGAGGAAAAGGAAATTTTACGAGCAAGAAAAGGCTCTGGCCTGGTGCTCATCTGCCAATACCCATCATTTCTACACTTCCATAAGTTTTTAAATCTGAAATCAGATTCTAACTTTTGCAATTTCTTTTAAAGGTGCAGTCTGAAATCAGTGAAATACTGAATAAGAGTATTATTGACGTAGAAAACCCACAATTTAACTTGGAAAAAAAACTAGTATTCAGCACACATACGGAAAAGGATTTGGTATGCTATCTTATGTGATCATTTATATATTTTTTTAAAAAAATGACTATAGCTAGTTTTCATCTTTGTATTGTCTCTGTCTTTGCAGGAACAATGGACGGCCAAGGCTGAAAGTAATGAAATTCCTGTCCTGCAAATCCTAAAAGATGTGTGTTTACCTCCGTACTTCTGTAATGTCTCTATTTTTTCAGAATATGTGAGGGATATCTTGCCTCACCCACATACTGGAAGTAAATGCAAATGCAAGGCAATTTACAAAGTCTACTAGGATTGAGTTAGACCTGGGAGGAACTTTCCAGATGAGCACCAGGCCAGAGCAGCTATTACTATTCACCTGTCAGAAATCACATTCCAAAAAAAAAAAAAGAAATCACATTCCTAGGACAGTCACAGCCCTAAAATTCACCCAAAATTAGGACAAAAGGCAAAGGAGAGCAAAAAGCCCAAAAGCAAAAAAGCGGTACTTGACCTGAATGTGGTCATCTAGGATATTTCTTAAAACGTGCCACATTTCCGTATTTGGGTTTCTAGCATTTTATGGCTGGATCCATGCAGGTCGTTCACCCCGCGCTGGTCAGTGTTAACTATGGAGTTGCATCCTAAAGCACAGATGTCCAAGCCCACCCAGACAGGCCTCGGGCATGCCTGTGAGGGGATTGTTTGTCTTAGCTGCGTCATGGATACGGGAAGACTTAGAGCACTGTGGACAGAACCATTCCCAAGGAGGTGATCTGGCACTCTATAAGGATGGAAAACTGGCTGAGAATGAGCCAGGAAGCGAGTGTGCATACTTCCTGCGCTTCCTGCTGCTTCCTGCTGCTTCCTGCGCTTCACTGCAATGTGATGTGGTCAGTCCCTTGGCGCCCGTGCCATGAGGGACTGTTGCCACCACGGTCCTCTGATGCTGTGAGGCAATACTCATACAACCAGATTAAGGGAGAAAGGGAGATTTATTTGGCTTATGGTTCCAAAGGGGAGGTCACAGTCCATTATGATGGGAAATGCACGGCAGGCGACAGAAGCTGGAGGCAGCTCAGATGACTGCAGTCATCATGGGGCAGAGAGAGCGAGCAGCAATCTTCACTGTTAGCAGAAGCTGGGTGGGGCTACCCAACCTCAAGGTCTGCCCCCGGTGAGGTGCCTTTGTCTAATGCTCCGCCTCCTAAAGGTGCCAGGACCTTCCCAAACATCAACAGCTAAGGATGCAAACACATGAGCCTGGGCGGGATAACTCACATTCAAATCGTGGCAGACTGTGACCTGGGATTGTGAGCTGATATATTCCTTCTTCCTCTAAGTGGTTTTGGTCAGCTATTTTGTTGCAGAAGCATGTAATGAAATCAAGACCCCTAAGACAGGAAGTGTAGTTCTAAACAAATTGGGAAAACCAGAGTTGCAGATCTCAAGTAACTGTTGTGTTTCATGCCCGGCTGGGAAAAGACACACACACACACACACACACACACACACACACACACACACACACACGGCTTGTTACGTTTTGTGGGGAAATTAATTCCATACTTGCTTGCTAGGCTTCTTTACTGTATAGTACTGGGTAAAATGTTAGAGTCGGTTATATAAATATATTCTCCATAAATTTTCTCCATTTCTCCATTAATTTCTTGTTCATGTGGCAAATGGCAATACACTTATATTATGCTTTCATTGCTGCTAGCCTGTGGAGAGTCAAGAAGAAATCCATTCTATGGAGAAAATTGATCATTTTAAGGATCCCAAGATACTTCATTCCAAGGAAGAAAACTTCAGCAGTAATAATGGTGATGACAGTGTCTCTCAAAGTATTAATATTCCATCTCAGATACATTTCAAGGACATGCTCACCCTTCAGAATATGAGAGCCTCAACAGATAATTCAGCTGCCCACAAAATTATGAGCACTTCAGAAAATGCCGACATGTCAAGAAATTGTGTTTATCGTTTTCTAACTTCAGTTCCTCAAAATGTGATGCCCCAAGCTGGTCCTATGATTCTGGATAAATCCACAATTACTGTCCCTTTTCTGAGGCATGGATTTTGTGAAAACTTGGATGATATTTGCCTTTCGATTAAGCATATGAAGGAAGAGCTTCAAAAGTCACAGGATAGGGAACTGGCTCTTACAAATGAACTCCACGCTTTAAAAACTGTCACAAATACTCAACGTGATAGTGACTATGATCTGTCTCCCATTCATAACTCAAAAATTAACTTTATTAAGGAAGCAAACATAGATGATAACTTAAGCGAAGACACAAAATTGAAAAGAATTTCCGAATTAGAGGCATTAGTGAACAAATTACTTCCGCTCAGAGAAACGGTGTCAAAATTGCACGTAAACTTTTGCAGGAAATGTAAAAAATTATCTAGGAGTGAAATATATCGAGGGAAAAAGAGTGAAAGATACTATAAAGATATTCCTATTACCAGTAAGAACTATTCGGATTTAAAATTTCACTCCAGAATTCCAAGACGTCCATTGTCATTCCCTGACCAAACAAAACACGAAGCAAAGGGCACGGAGGGTCCACCCTTGGCTGTGGACCAAGGACATCTAATGTGCGAAGCCGAGAACGGGTCCAGAATCAGTTCAGCCACCGATCAATGTGTGGCAAAGATTCATTTATTACAGAATTATCTGAAGGAATCCATGCAGACCCAGAAAAAGGTAACAGAGCTGGAAAACGAAAACCTCACGCTGAAGACCAAGATAAAACCTCTTATCTTCACCATGCAATCGCTGATACAGAAAGTCGAAACTGGTGAAAAGCAGCTTAAGACTCTGCAAGAGGAGAAAAGCGCCGTCCAGACAAAGTTAGCCAAGGCCGAAGAGGACAGCCAGGGTTGCCTCCGAGAACTTAAGAAGATAATCTGCACATGCAGCGTTCTCCAAGACCAAAATAAAATGTTGGAGGAGAAGAATAGTCAACTTTCTCTGGAGAAGCAAGAAATGAGGGAAGCATTTGATCACTTACAGAGTAAGGAACACAGAACGCAAAATGATATGGCCATTGTCAGTAATGAAAACAATCGGATGAGTATAGAGATAGAAGCAATAAAGACCAGCCTCCTATTGCTACAAGACGAGAAAGAACTGCTGGAGAAAAGCACCCACCAGCTCCTGAAGGATAAAAGCTCCTTTGAAAGCCAGCGCAAAGAAAATCAGCTGGAGATCTTGCAGCTCAAAGAGAAAGAAAGATTGGCCCAAACCGAGCAAGAGTCGCTCCGCCAAATACTAGAAACGGTGAAAAACGAGAAACTGAATCTTGAAACAACTCTAGAAGAATCCACGTCCGCTAGACAGATGTTGCAAAGAGAAATCGAGACGATGCAAACCTTCCAGTCCACCACAGAGGACAGCTTCCTGAAAGAAATCCAAACCGCAAAATCGGAAGCGAGTATTTACAAAAACAGCCTGTCAGAGATCAGCAAGGAGTGTGAGATGTTATCAAAGCTAGTCATGGAAATTAAGACAGATAACCAGTTTCTGAAGGAAGAGCTGAAGAAGCACAGCCAAGAAAATATGAAATTTGAAAACAGCATCAGCAGACTTACTGAAGACAAAGTGCTTTTAGAAAACTACGTGAGAAGTATAGAAAATGAAAGGGATACCCTGGAGTTTGAGATGCGGAACCTGCAAAAGGAATATTTGAGTTTAAGCGAGAAAGTCTCTAGTCAGAACGGTCAATCCAAAGCAGCTTATGTCTCAAGAAGAGAGAAACTCTATTTTGACAAGTACAATGCCTCTGAACACATTTCCATCCCTAGAGGCAGGAATTTGGCTCTGGATCTGAAAGGTATGTATGAAAGGAAGTTTTGAAAATTCTTTTAGCTCATTGGGCATTAACCAAAGCATAGAAATAAGGAAACGTAAAGATGAATGCAACTTGGTTTTGCAAGATTTGTATCTCATGTATTATATAATGGAAACATTTAGGAATTTTGTTCTATAGTTAAGAATCTATATTCTGCTCACATTGTATTCAATGAATATGCACAAGCAGCTCTGGCAAAGAGAAGCATTTTTAAAATATTGTTATACTTACCATTCACGCCTTAAAAACATTGCCTTTTCTTTTTCAGGAATTCCAAGTAACCTGTATCAAGTGCTTCCAGCCAAGATGTGTAAATAAATTTCAAAAAAGATTCAAAAACTTTTTTTCCAAGTACTTTTTCCCACAAAATCTTAAACTAATGTTTACATCTGATTATATTAGTAGTAGATTGAACTATTTTTTTAAAAAATGAAATTAGGTTAAACTGTCAAGAGTGGTGAAGAATGTAATATTTTACTTCGTTGCTAAACTAATATGTTAACATTCCAAAATTTCAAGGAATTCCCAGACAAAAAGGAAGGGAGCTCATTACTCATGATAACAATAATTAGAGGATCTTTGTGCTTGCATGGGTCTCCAAACTCACGTGCTTGCAGGTGGTGTGGAAAGAGACACATGGTTGTTTGCATTGCACAAGAGAAACCCCAAGGTCATGAAAGCCAAATCTTTCATACAATGTTCTGGAAACTTGTCTGTTCTTTGCTCTAGATGGAAGCATTGTCTTTATTTTACTGACAGTAAGAAACCTGCCCTATCTCCAAAAAAGACACAATCATTTGTTTCCAAAGCCCTAAGCACAAGTGTCTTTTACTCCAAAAACATGATCTCATCTGCCTTCATGTCTTCACTTATGATATGAACATTTAATGATTAATAAGCACATATTAATCAAAATGGAATGCACATGAAAGGACACCTACCACAGTAAGCCTTATGTAAGCATTTGCCACTAATTTGCTTTTGATATTTTAAACAAAATGCCATCATAGAAGCTTTAGATAGCTAATTTTATTGATTATAAAATAAAAATTCAAAATAAAAATATGAACTCACTACAACAAATTTTTTATGTATGAAAATGATATGGGTTTTTCAAAAGCACATTTATGTATACAAGACAAAGTCTGTCTTGACCTAGTATGATACCAAATATGTAATAGCTCAGGAAATTTACCAAATTCTAATTAGTAGTCACAATTCTTTCTGTTAGATAGGAAAATCCCAAGGAATTAATGTGTTCTGATGTACATATCTAGCATGGACCATACATACACAAGCATACACACGTCCTATAATGTTTGTATTCAAATGGAACAAGTAGTGTCTGTGGAGACAGCGGTCTTGTTAACTTTTCCAGAAGCATACTATGGCTGAACTTTCCTGAGGCTTCTGGGGTATCGTACTCTTCGAGTCTCTCTTAAGTGACTTCCATTGCCCAGACAGCATCTACAATCTTCAATTTTAAGCCCTGAACAAATGTGATTGTTGCAAATGGTGATTTGCTGCAGAGATTAAAGATTGGCTAAGCAAGTTAATTTCTTCCCTCATTCACTGAGGGGGGAATAGAGAAAATTAGTGAAATCATACCAGCATCACAACAGGAACATAGATAAAATGAGTTTTGAATTGCAGTAGCAAAAAATTAATTTCGGATATCACCTTGACAGTAGAGATCACCTTATTTTCTGCTAACGAGTCTTGAATTTATCTTGGCCAGCATGCTGACCTGCAGAGCGTTTTAAGGCTGAGGAAAAGTCAGACACTGGCTGTCAGAGACACAGAGAGAAACGGAGATTTTAAAAAAAGGGGGAGGCAGGTGGGGGGTGGGGAAGGTTTTCCAGATCTGTAATGAGGCACCATGAAAAAAAAACCACAAATCAACTTCCAATTTCGGCAACATTTATTTATACAAAAGGGAAGGGGGTCTTAGAAGGAGGTTATATGAGTCAGCCCTTGAAACTACTGATGAGCTGTATCAGAATGATTTGGAGTTTGAGATTGTTCATTGACTGAAGGGGATGAGGAATGGGTGGGTTTTTCAGTTTCGGTGTGATTCAGACAACCGCTCTGTAGTTCTGACAGGTTCCATACTAAAATTTGGTGGGAAAACAGTTTTCACATAAGCCTTGAACTTTTATTCTACCACCACAGGAGTTTTTAGACATTAGCAGTGCCAGCTCATGTCTAACTATTTTATGCTAGAGAAGACCTTATTGATCCTTTTTCAGCTGTAAGTACTCCCATCAGCCACAGAATGGCGTCCTTCAGGTGGCTTCCACTGGATGGCCTTCCACAAATGGAGAACTGGTCCTTCAGGCATGCCTATGGGAAGATTATTTCTTTAAGCAAGCTGAGAAACCCTGTAGATAGCTAACTGACCGTGGGAAGACCCAGCCTACATGTGCAGAGCCATACCCCCAAGGAGGTGAAATGAGATGGAGAGAGAATTCGCTGGCAATTTGGCAGGCTGGGAAGCTAGAAATCCTTGTCCCTTGCTCCTGTAAATATGGAATGTTCCCTTAGCTCCTGATGCTAATATTTCTTTCTTACTATGACCAACTATATAATCTAGAATCCTGAGCAAGAATAAACCCCTTTTCTTACATTGTCTGGGTCCAGTATCCATTTCAACAATGGAGATATGAAACTAAGACAGCCATCAAGAGACAGGATAGTGAGCATTGCCTTTTATCTCATCAGGCTGAGTCTGATTAATGTCCAAGACTGGACAATAAATCTGATTCACGGTAAAATACCTAATGCTGTATTTTTGCATTTGCAAAACTAAAACCATCATTGGAAGAAGACAGCCAATGAGGTTCAAGGTTTGCACCCCTCACATAAAATACATGTTCTACTTCTAACATCCCCCCAAAACAAACAACAAACAAAACAAAAATTTACATGGTTCTCTATTCTTGCTACTGGCTTTGGCAATTCTATGTAAGCTGGTAAAATTAGGTAAATAATAGACAAAATCTGTCAGTTGACATATTACTTCTTATACCTTTTAGTAAAATATTACAGAAATGTCCCTGTCTATGAATATTTTATAAAGTATACATTATTTTAACAAGATATGAGAATAATCAATTGTAGTTAATAAGGGGCATGATTAAAATTGACAATTGTATAGATTTTAATAGAATCTGTAAATATAAATGTATTATCTTAAAAGAATACACATATTTTATAAGGCTAGTTTGGCATTATTTATTTAATCAGTACATACCCTGGACTCAATGGTATGGACCCTGCAAAGTAACAGATACAGACAGACAGACAGACAGACAGAAGACACACACACACACACACACACACACACACACGTGTAAAAAACAAAAGCTACTCCAGGTCCCATCCCTTTACATCCCCTCCGACCCTATAATTTCTTGCCATAAGAAGTAAAATCTTTCCAATGAGATTTTACAAATTTCATACAGATTATATTCTGCCTAGAAACACAGATCTTAAAATGAAGGTCAACAAAGTATGTCAAAGTATTATTCAGCACTATTAAGTAGTCATACTAAATCCGAAAGAATATCAAAGTTGGATGTTTAACATTCTTTCAAATGTGTGAGCTACAAGTTCTATAATGCTTTGCATTAGAAAGAGTAATTGGCAGTCAGGATCTAGAAAACAAGTTGTCTTGAAAGTTGCTCTGTTGAAGGAATCTTGTTGTTCTTCATATTTAGTGACCTAAAATTAGAAAGTAAAAGCAGTTTAAGTTTTTTTTTCCTTTTCCAGGTGTATGTGTATAAGTAGAGTTAAAGGCAATAGGGATATTCACAACCTTCTGTAGCTCCAGTGTTAATTCATACCAAAAAAAAAAAAAAAAACTCAAGAAATAGCACTTCATGCACTTTCCATGTACCAAAAAAAAATTAGTGTAAGGTACAACATACAAAATGACTGTAATAAGTAAGAGACCAGTTATGTAAAGGAAGAGGTTCCATCTGAGGATATTAATGAAAGCTTTATAGGAAAATTAAACACAGAGTTGGAGAGATTGTTCACAAAACCTGGGACTTTAGTCAAATCCCCAGGAGCCCACATGGTGGAAGGAGAGAACTGACTTCCAACAGTTGTCCTCTGACCTCTATCCATGCACCGTAGTAAGTCTTCTCTCTCTTCCCCTCCCCTTCCCTCTCTCTTTTCCTCTCTTCTCCTCTCACTTCTCTCTCATCATTTTTTTAAGTTTTATAATGGCCAGAGAAAGCAGAATTTACTAACTTATGAGCAATGTAGCAGGTGGGCTGAAAGTAATTTAGTCATTTCATGTTTTCCGTGTCTTTAAAGCAGCAGAAGCATTTCAAAAAGTGGAAGGAGAACCATCATAGACTACAACCACATATTGCAGGCCTTCAGATCTAGTGTCAAATATTTGAGACTAGCTAGTAGCTAATAATACAGGTGTCTCTTTTTCCAAACATTATGCTTGTACTTTTACTTAGACCATTTCTTGTTTTCACAGACATTTCAAAGTGAGAACATTGAGGGCTTTTAGAGAAACAACTACTGCAGCGTATATCATTATTAGACTATAGATATTTAAGCAGTTTTAAATTATTTGTAACAGAGTGTCATCCACAGTGTGGGTATTTGAAATGTGCTGAGATTTCTAACCACTTAAATTTGTCAATGCATACTTCTTATTTTGAGGAAGTCTAAATGGTAGAAGTACTTTTCTTGGTTTATGGAACAAAGATAAGCCTACCTTCTGACATTTAACGCCATTATACTTTCAATGGGTCTACTTTTTGGCCCGCTAGGTGGATGGAAAATCTTTTCAGCTTTTCCAGTAATATCCTTTCCCAATTTAACCACATACGGATCAGCAGAGTGTGCTGGGTAAGGTTCAAATGTTCCTGCCTTCATCCCACCAGGCTACAAATAAAAAAAAAGATGATTCAATGTAATTTTATAAAATGCTTTCATAGAATTTTGTTGTGAAAAAGTTCCTGTACACTTTTGCAGCTTATGGAGTTGGTTTCACATTTAAAGAACACTATCCATTCTGTTTAATTCCAATACCAGCAAAAGTTCTCCTACTAATTATATAGTGTTCAAACATTATAATTCCAAGAGTTTTCTATTAAAAAAACAAGCAATATTTGCAGAAGATGATGTTATAGACTGTTTCCAAATATTAATATTTTAGTGAGAGTTTATTTAAAATCATACTATATCACCCATTTAAGCCTATGAAGGGATAAGACCTAGCTCAGATATACTTTGACAGGAGGGAATATGGCATCAACATAAGTGTACTAAATTCCAGTGACAACAGGAATTTTCCATTTTCTTGCACAGGAGTGTGTGTGTGTGTGTGTGTGTGTGTGTGTGTGTGTGTGTGTGTACACAAGGGAAGAAGATACACATGTATGCAGGTACATGTGGAGAACCAAGATTGGTATGGGGAGTCATCCTCAGTCGTCTTATTCTTTTGAGATAGGGTCTCTAATCAAACCCAGAGTTTGCCAATAGGCCTAGTTGCTCTAGCCAACTTGCTCTGGGGATTCCCAGTCTCCACCTTCTGAGGCTGGAATTGCAAATAGGAACCATCCAAGATTAGGTCCTCCTTCTTGTGACACAAATGCTTTTTAAACACTGAGCCATACCTCTAGACCCAGATTTTTATCTTTATATTATATTAGTCATTAAAAATATTTCAGAGAGTTTTGCATGCCTGGAATCTTAGCATGAAGGAGCCTGAAGATGACAAATGTCAAATTTGAAGCCTGTCAAACCTAGTTATAGCTAAACCTTTTTTCAAAACAGAAAGACAGAAAGAAAGACAGGAAGACAGGAAGACAGAAAGACGGAAGGAAGGAAGGAAGGAAGGAAGGAAGGAAGGAAGGAAGGAAGGAAGGAAGGAAGGAAGGAAGGAAGGAAGGAAGGAAGGGAAAGAAAGAGAGAAAGAAAGAAAAAAAGAGAAAGAGAGAGAGAGAGAAAGAAAGAAAGAAAGACAGAAAGACAGAAAGAAAGAAAGAAAGAAAGAAAGAAAGAAAGAAAGAAAGAAAGAAAGAAAGAAAGAAAAAAAGAAAGAAAGAAAGAAAGAAAGAAAGAAAGAGAAAGACAGTGGAGCTATAAATCAATGGTAGAAACTTGCCTAGTATGTGTGAAGTCCTGAGTTCAAAGATTGGAGGAACAAAAGAAGGAAGGGAGGGAAGATGTTAGCTCTATACAATTATAAACCATTTAACTTGGAATCCTCCTTCTTGTAATACTTAAGCCAGAAATATGGGGAGATGGAAACTATAAAACATTTAATAATATGTGTATATCTTTTCTCCCCAAGCATTATATTTGTATTTTTAACTAAGCAAAATATTTGCTCTTTTCACAGTCTTTTATTTTAAATTTGGTGCAGAACTTTCAAGCATCACTGTGACTCTTCGTCACTTGAGAAATGGCTAATATGGGTGTGAAAGACAAGTACCTAGGTAGTCTCTAATGGCTTTCACAAGGAAGGACATTCTTGCGATTCTCAAAAATTGTCCAGATTGAGGATGCATGAATTATAATGAAAACATAAGGCATTCTAAGGAAAGTAAAATAAAATGAAAAATAGATAAGCAAAATGAATGAAAATTTAAATGTGTATGGCAAATAAACCATCCAATTACAAGCTACATAGATGAAGCTATGTTAAAATTAATAATAAAAATGAATAGTATATTTCTATACTTATGTGTAATAGCAAAATTATGAAATATTTTTAAATCTCTTGGTAATACCTCTGAAAATCTGAATGAATAAATTATTTTCTAAGAAAACAAAATTTATCAAAATTGACTGAAAAAGAAATAATGAGCTTATAGAAAGTAGGCAGAGAAGTTTAAAGAATTGAGAAAGGCTGAAACAGGGTTCAGCCAGCCAGTTCCCATATGACTTTCTTCCAGCCTTCATGAGGAACAGATATTTCCAGGACTACTAATTTGCTATAAAAGAAGAGAATTTCCGTAATTATTAACATTCTCTCTCATACCAACTAGAACAAGGAAGTTTGAGTTATAGTTGCAAGAGCTGAAGATAGAGCTGCTTGTGGTGCTACCTACCACATATAAGGCCTTGGATTTGGTGCCCACCACCAAAAAAAAAAGTCTTCATACAATATTAGAAGTAAAACAGTTATGTTTTAAAGATTAACACATTAACAAGTGAGAATTACTCCAAAAATATACTTGTTAGTCACATTATGACAAGTAAAAGCAGAGAAAAAAAGATGATCTAGTAATATTATGCCCTTTGATAAAATTCACCTTCATCTGGTAAAAATTTGATAAACATTTATCATAATGCAAAATACATTCCTGAAATTTTTTATTTTTTCATTTGTAAAAGTAAAAGATGAGAAGTATTTCTATTTAAAAATGAGCATAAGGGGCTGTAGAGTTGGCTCAGAGGTTAATACTCTGTCTTGCAAGTAGACGGTCCTGAGTTTGGATCCCAGGTCCCACGTAAAAATGCCAGAAATGATGGCAATAGTGGCAGCCTGCACTTTTGGCCCTAGTGGGTGGAGCCTAGGAAATCCCAGAGTAAAGCAAAAAGGAGGTAGAAACAATCCAGGATGATTCCTGAAGCCACCCTTGGTCCTCCATGGGGGCATACAGTACCCTCTGTTACACATAAAATCATAGATAGATAGATAGATAGATAGATAGATAGATAGATAGATAAAATATTAAAAAAATAAAAATGAACATTAGGGCAAGGATGGTCACTGTTACTAACCTAGGAATTTAAGCATGTCCATGACATAAAATATAGAAATACTGGAAAGAAGATAGCAAAATTATTTGCAGATAACCATGACCTAAAAATCCAAAAAGAGGTGGCTGGAGAGGTGGCTCAGGGGTTAAGCCTCTGCCTTGCAGACGGAAGGTCCTGAGTTCGGATCCTAGACCCCACATATAGATGCCGGGTGGAAGCGGGGGTGGCCTATGTTTCTGGTCCTGGTAGGGCGGAACCTGTGAATTCCGGGGCAGAGTAAACAAGGAAGAGGTGGAGGTGGTCCATGGTGGTTCCTGAATTCGCCCGTGATTTTACACACACACACACACACACACACACACACACATGCGCACACATGCGCACACATGCATACAAGCACAATTTAATAAATAATAAAAAAAATTTAAAGTGTGTCTCTCTCAACCCAAAGATAACTGTAATGCTTTAAAAAAAGAATCCAAAAAGAATTAACAGAATGCCTATCACAACACAAGAGCATCTAATGAAATGGTACTTAAGAATTAAATAAATTAAGAATCAAATGTTTTCACAGAGACAAAGAGAGGGAGAAGTCCTGACCAGGGGCTTTTAAGTAACAAAAATAAGATGTAAACCTATTGATGTGAATATGAAACTATTCGAAGAAGGCTTTCCTATGTGCTTCATTTCAAGATGAGAGGACTCAGTCAGTCTTTCTTTAAAAAAAGGAATTATTTCCCATTCCAAAAATCCCTATTTTACCTTTTTACCAGGAGAAGAGGGTTTAAAAGCCTTTGGAACCATTTCTTTCTTCTCTTCCTTTCTAATTGGAGGTAAAGGTTTTTCCGTAAAATAAGGATTAGTATCAAAATAATCCTTTGGGTGAAGATTTAACTTGAAAGGTGCCCCTTTCAGTAAACGGTGGTGTTCTTCAATGTCTTTCTGTAAATTAAAGTTTGAAGCTGTGCATCATAAGATATACAAACTGGAAGTAATGTAATAGTAGAATCACCTTTACTGTTGTAATTACATCTTACTTTTACTATACACAATGCACGTATCTGCAGTGTCACATGTGTCTCCGTAATGGCTGTGTCTGCACTACCTGTGAGCAGTTGAATTAATAGCCTGACACCCTTCAGTGTCTGATACCCACTGGATTCCAATACTCATGTGCCCACGCCATGGGCAGCGTCCTGTGGGCCGGGTCCCATGCAGAGATTACTCAGCCCAGAAGAAATTGACAAAATTGCCACTCTACCTTTATCATCAAACCTTAACCATGGGGAGCCAGAAATTCCATCCTAACAGCTGTCTCCATTCTAACTGGGTTTCTGCTATTGCTTATATATTTTATCACCCAGTTTAAAGAGAAAAAGAAGGCATGAAGGTGGAAGTGAACATGTTGAGATGACATCCAGGAGGTGACATCCAGGGTAGGGTTGGGGCAAACATGATCAAAATGCACTGCATACATGTATATTTGTCAAAGAATAAACTAAAGAGTAATTTTAAAATAATAGAGCCTAAAATCTGTACTACTAGGTGCACTTTAAAAAACATTCCTTTACACTGTGCTTTTACAATATAAAAGATAAGCCCACTTATGAACAAGTGTAATGTTGGTGGCTTACTTAACGATGACTTAAGTTTCTTTGAGACACATATGCCTGTCACCTGAACGAACCTGCACCAGCTCCCTGGGTAGCGTGATAACATACAGTATGAGGGTCTCTAGGTCCAAGCCCAGCTCCTTCCTGCAGAGACCACTTCTCAGGAGAAGATCTGATGATCTTTCCCGCCACAGCTTCTTCAAATGCAAATGATACTAGGTTCCCCTTGATGCTTCCTAAAGATCAGATGCGACCATGCACCTGGCATATGGTGGACCCTTAGTAAATCCCAGTTTTTAGTTCAGAGAACAAAACACACTTAGTGTCTGCCTCAGAATCTTTTAAGAATATTTCTAGTTACCTAATACTCAAGCAAAACAGAAGAACAGTGTATTTATTTGATCAACCTAGAATGTTTCTCTGAGTACCAATCAATACACATATACCTTCGGCGAGCAAGAGAGAATAAGACAACTTTAGGTCATAAGTGAATTTTCAAAGACAAAATATGGGTTGAAAAGTTCAAATAGATCGTTTTACCTTAAAATTTGCTTTTGTTGCATCATACAAATCAGCAGAGTGTGAGAACTGTTTTCCTATGGTAACATTTGCATAGCTAAAGAAAGGGAATAGGAAAGGTAAGTAGGGATATAAGTTTGAGTGTTAGGTTTTGCAATTAAAAACATGCGACACAATGGTATGAAGAGTATCTTACCCATATCCGGTTCCTTTCTTTCCTGGGTTGGTATATAAATTCTTTCCAGGCGCCTCATATTTATCCTTGGGTTTGAATTGTGCACTGAAGAATGGGACAGGCCCACCTATCGTTCCATAGTAGCTTCCTAAACCAGATCTTAAAAACCATTTTGATTTTTTAAAAGGAAAAGTTTAAAATGTCAATTCATGTTACATATTTCATCACTATCTTTAAACAAGTTTTAAAAGTGTAAATGCATCCATATATATGACGTGTAGTATAAAACGTAGTATGTAAATATATAATCTAATATACAAGATATAGCATACTGTATGTAAGCTATAAGATATACAATGGAATTGAACTTGCCTGACTTTGGTAAGAAAAAAATATCTACTTTTTGAACTTGATATACCACAGAGACCTGAGCCCCCACAGTAGTAGACAAGCCAGAGGGAACTGTGGAGTCCATAGAAGCATATAGGCAGAAGAGTGGGAGGGAGTGGGAGGGAATGGTAAAGGGAAGGGAGAGGATGGGAGGGAGGGGAGAGAGAGAGAAGCTGGGATGAATACTCAATATGTTTGTAAAAGTAGAAAAATAAATTTCAAAAAAATCTATTTTTGTTTACTTTTAAGCTAATATTTTGCTAGGTTTTCAAATTTTTAATATGTTAGCCTAATTTCAAATATGCCACATAAACCTAACTTCATAATCTTTAAGAAGTTAAAATAGTTCCCAGTCACTCCATTAACTGTGACAAAAACAGAACATTTTGTGTTTCGGAAGAATTTCTAGGTACTTAAAGCAAGTTAGCTAAGAAATAGCCAGTTTCTTCTTAATATCCACTCACTGTAAACTTATGCTTTCAAAGCATACATTGAAAGCTACTGTTTCCCCTGCAAGTAAGGCGAAGCTCATGGAATTTTTTGACTTTCTTCTTTTTTGGCATACATTTACTATTTTACTATAGAAAAGAAAAAGCAGATATTTTCTTTTCTTCAATTGTATTTACTTAATTGCGTGTGTGTGTGTGTAAGTGTGTGTGTGTATGCATGTGTGTGGGTGTGGGTGTGTGTGCGTGTAAGTGTGTGTGTGTGTATGCATGTGTGTGGGTGTGGGTGTGTATGCGTGTGTGGGAGAGTTTGTGTTTGTGCGCGCACATGTGTGTATGTGCATATAGTCCACAGGTATGTGTTCCTGTGAGGGTAGAGACCAGGGCTGTGACAGATGTCTGTTCCTCTATCTCTTTCCACCTTGCTTTTATGAGACAAGGTCTGTCTCTGAACTTAAGTCCAGGGACCCCCCACCCCCCCACCCCCGCACCCCCCCAATCCCAGTGCTCACCACCCCAGTGCTACGGCCACAGGCCCATGCCACTATGTCCAGCTTTTATGTGGATGCTGAGATTCAAGCTGGAAGCCGCATGACATTTTACCAAGTCAGCAGTTCTCCCCAAACTTTTTTTTTTCTCCTTGTTTCACATTATCATTTATACTTTTTTTTTAAAGCAAAGAAAGTAGTCAAGTGGTTGAGGGGCCAGTCAGAGGCTAAGGCACTTGGCCTGCCAGAAGGAGACCAGAGTATGGATTTCCAGAATCCGTACAAAAGGCGAGTAGACATGGGGGAGCCTGTAATCCCAGAACTTAGAAGACAGCTTCAGGGTAAAACCTGCTAGCAAGACTAGCAGATCAAGGAGTTCTGCATTCAACTGAGAGACTCAGCCTCAATAAAGTAGACAGCAATGGAGGAAAGGCATTTTCCCCCAACTCTTGAACAAGATTTTTGAATTTTCATTTTTACTTGGCTTTTATCATATAAACTAATAGAGAACAGATTAAAAAATAATGTAATGAAAATACATTTAAATGTAACTTTCAATCTACATTACCCAAAATAATTGAATCTGCTAACAATAAGCATACTGAACTATTAAGTATTACAAAAAAAAAAAACCTTAGCATTAGGTTAGAGGGAGTTGCAGATCTATTTAAGTTGCTTCTCCAAACACTTACGGCTTCTTCTCTCCACTACTTGGGATGAAGGCTTTGCCAAGATTTTTTTTTGCTTCTGCCATCATATGCCTTCTCCTTACTTGATTCAGACTTACATAGCCTTCACCTTCAAAAATCCTTGCAAACTGGGGATCGAAGTAGCCTGCCTGGAGATTTGACATTTCCTTGGTTCCCCCAGGCAGCATCTGTTTGTTTTTGCCTGCAGCTTCATTAAAGGGTCCTTCAAAAGGAAAAAAATTATCATTTTAACCTCATGAGTAATTAGATATTTAAAAATCAAGAAAAATTTCTAGGTATGAGTTAAGCCTATTATAGGTGGGAGCTCTAAAACACTGTTTCAGAAATGGTCACTGTATAGTTGTGTTTCATCGAAGAAAATCAAAAAGCTGTAAGTAAAATATTTTAGGAAAAAAAATAACCACACACCTTTAGAAAGTACTAAAATTATCCATGAGGACAATAAATGAAGGTGATGGGTTCAATAAAATGAGCTTCTTGCTCTCGTACAGTTTTGCAATCTCCAAACGTGGCCATTTCTAGAACTCAATGCTCTAAGATTAAGTGAAAACCAAATTCAAATTTTCATATGGAAAAATAACTACGAAATACCAAACATACTCACTGTTAAAGTGTGACACGTATTTATCACCCACGGTAATATATTCCATCTCACTGAAGAGGCCAATCCTCTCCATGTCTGTTTTTCCTCCTTCCCCAGGCATGGTTGGTTCTTGTGGTGACAACTTCTACAAACTCCTCAGTACTGCTTCCTTTGTAGTAAAATCCTATTTCACATTGAAATATACAAGAGAATTCTTTTATAACAACAAAACTCCGAACCAAATTACTTTTAGTCCAAGAATTTTAACATCCACTATAAAACAAAAAGTCGCCCACATGGCAAAGGAACTGATGTATGAGGAAGGGCATGGGAAATGATGATGATCAGCAAGGAACCTCCCTTTGTATGATATGCCCACAAAATTAAAAAGGAATGCGCATAACTCTGACCTTTTATCTGTTAGAATGACAAGAAATACTACCATGAAGGGTCGTGTGCATGGCTGCGATGGTTAGTGTTGTCAACTTGACAAAATCTAGAATCACCTGGGACGGTTTTCTGTGCATGCATGTTGGGCAGCATCTTGATTATGTTAACTGAGGGGAGGGGCACCATTCCCTGGCTAGGGTCCTCCATCTGTGTTGAATGGAGAAAGGGAAGTGGCATCAAGCACGGATGCCTCTCTGCTTCTTGATTATGAGGCTATGTGACCAGCTGCTTCAGGCATCTACAGTCATGACACCAAACCATGATGGGCTGTGCCACTGAACTGTGAGTCAGGATTAACTCTTAAGTTCCTTTAGTTGGAGTATCCTAGCACATCAGCAGGGAAAGAAACCAAGAAAGCATCAGCGAGAGAGTTCAGTGGAAGATGCCAACTTGCAAATTTAGCAACTTGAGTTTCATCACGGAAGCCTATAGTGTGGAAGGAAAGGACTGACTTTGGAAGGTTGTACCTGGCCTCTGTGTGCCATGGCATTTATTCTTTCTCTCCCCCTCTCCATCTCTCCTCTTTCTCTCTCTCTCTCTCTCTCTAATATTTAAAAATATTTAAAAACAAGTTTTTCAGAATACACCACACATTAGGATGAGATGGAAGCAAGTTGTTTTCCAACTGCGACATAAGCACAGGGCATATATTAATGAACAAAACAAGCATTGGGTTTTGCTTCTTCATTTACAATCCAAGGCTAAGAATCTTTTACCTGGATCTAAAGCAAACTGTTTTCAAAGACCCTCATGTCTACCTGCGTCCCAGCGGTGCAAGAAATGCTGCTGATATGTAACAGCAAGGGGGCAAGTAAAGATCCTGTCTAAAGTTTAACGAAAGACCACGTCCGTCTGCCTCCTATCTCTCCTATCTGCTCAAGTGAACCTGAAAACTAAGCATCACTCTTTGGAGTCTATGTCGTTTATAGCTTATTTCACAGTTCCATCCCACTCCCCAGCTGCGAAACCTTTTTGTGTGTGTGTGCTGCTACAAGGGTTCAGATCCAAAGGCCAGAAAGAGTCTTCATCTCTCACCATGGGAAACCCCTCTCCAGATCCGTGTCGGTATTTGTTTGTTCCTTTTGCAGCCCAGACTGTCTTCGGACTCGAGATACTCCTGCCTCAGCCCTCGCCCCTCTCCAGAGCTGTAATTATCGACCCAGGTCACCTCACACCCTCCTTTCAGTTTTCAGATATTCTCAAGCGCAGTACCGCTGCATACTGATTTTAGGCAGGTACTTCACCGTGTCCACCATTTCCCTCATTCTGGGCACCGATCTTCCAGCTGACTCAATCTGTTCCTCACGTCTTCCAGTCCCTCTTCCCAAGCAGCACGCACACATCCTTCCCAAGCCTTCACCACGGCATAGACATTCTTTCATTGTTTCCCTCAGTGAACAGATTGCTTCACAGAGGCAGGAGCCGTGATGGGAAAGCTTCCTCTTCACCCCTTTTGGGATACTGGGGCCCTCACTATGCTGCACAGACTGGACAAGAACTCTTGCGCTCAGGCGAACCTAGGACCTCAGCCTCCGAAGTAGCTGCAACTAAAAGATGTGCCACTACATTGCTTAGGGCTCGTTCACTTGTCTTTAGCATGAGTCATTCAATAGCATGAGGTATTCCCAGTGTCTACATAGCGTCCGACACAAAGTCAATCTGAGAGGTATGGAGAAGTTCTTGCCTTGACCTTTCCCCTCTGATTAACTCATGTGGAGCAGCACTTAAAAAGCACTCAATCACGCATTCATAGATGTCTTGCAAACCCCTCCGGTGGTTACGGAACGCTGAAATGGGAAAACTGATGCTTAAAGTCGTGGCTCCAGGCAACTTCCAACCAAATGGACAGGGAAGTAAGCACCATACAAACGAAATATGGCACGTTCCTAAAGAAGTTTGGATGGTGAGGGGGGGCTGAATTGAAGAAGGCAATTATTTCCCATTGGGGAAAGGAGGATTGGAGTAGGCAAGTAGGTAAAGGAACACCCCACGTCCGCGAGGACCAATCACCTCTCCGAAGAGCACCTGATCCCACACCCGGAACAAGGGGTCACAGGCGCCGTCGAGGTTGGCTCCGCTGCAACAGTGCGCGTTCCCTCGCGCGTCTGCTGCCCTGGCTAAGAGCGACGCACTGTACACACTCCCCGCGCCGCCAGCACTTGTTGCAGCGCGTTACCCTGGGAACGGAAGAAACCATTGCGAGCAGACCACGGGAGGCACACGGGGAGCTCAAACCCGCAGGAAAAAAAATCACTGAAGGACTTATGGGCATCTACAGAGTACATGAACATCATTCTGTAAAGTGTACCTAAAATAGGTCTTCTGTGTCCCACCCTCTAGCCACCCGCAAGGAGGCGCGGTGTGGTACATTCCATGGAACTCTGCAAGGCTCGCTGGGAGTTGTAGTCATCTCTCCCGGACCCTGTCCCTGTGGCCGGAGATGACGTCACTTCCGGTCCGGCCCCTCCAGTCTGTACACCGACGTGGGCACCCTGTCACCAGCACGTTTAGGAATGGGTAAGTGCTTGGACTTCTCAGCGACCCCTTGAGTTTCCCTTGGACTTCCGCTGCCATGACCACGCAAGGCTTCAAGTTCCTGAAAGGAGCCCATGGGTGTCCTCTCGCCTGTCCTGCCCTGGCACACGCGCTCCCCTTATGAATGTATTTTGAGTTCAATATTAGGCTTCTCCGAAGGAGGATTTGATCGGGGACAGTGACTTTCTGTGCTGTCCTTCTGGCTTTCCTCCTGTGCCTCAGCTCGGCCAGGCCCTGCAATCGCAGGCTGAGATGTTTGTGTTCTGCAGATATACTCCATGCTTTGTCCCCATACGGCAGCTCCCGCTTATGCCTTACAAGTTGTAAATCTGCAAGCTGCGTCCCCTGGACTAAGTCATGTATATTCACATCCTTCTAGTACAACTCTGGCTCACCGATTCATCTCTCCTTTCCGCACCCGCTCTTCCTCCAGAATGCCCGTCTCTGCAGCTAGCCCCACAGCCTACCCTGTTGTGCCTACCAGAAGCCACTCTTGAAAACTGCCCTCTTCTCAGCCCCTGGACATACAAACCATAATCAGGTTTTGGGATTCTGTTTCTGAGTGTCTGTCTGTTGTCACTCTCTGCTTTTACGGTCGCTGCCTAGTCATCAAATTGGGTAGTCTACCAAGTGATCTGTTTTCGTTTTTTGTTGTTGTTTCGTTTTGTTTTGTTTTTTTGAAGATAGGATCTCACAGCCCAGGTTGGGCTCAAACTGGGTATGTAGCTGAGGATGACCGTGAACTTCGGGTTCTCCTTACCTCCACACCTTCCAAGTGCTGAGGTTATAATCATTTACCAGTCTTCCTAAGTAGTGTTTTTTTTTTTAATTTTTTTATTTATTCAATTGTGCGTGCGTGCTTGTGTGTGTAGAATCATAGGCGAATTCGGGAACCACCATGGACCGCCTCCTCCTCCTCCTTGTTTACTCTGCCCAGGGATTCACAGGCTCCGCCCTACCAGGACCAGAAGCACAGGCCGCCCCCGCTTCCGCCAGGCGTCTATACGTGGGATCTGGGATCCGAACTCAGAACCTCCTGCCTGCAAGGCAGAGGCTTAACCCCTGAGCCACCTCTCCAGCCCCTAAGTAGTGTTTTAAGCAAGCTTTCACCATCGGTGCCTTGCCTAGATTGGCCTTTTAGACCCCCACCTCCTTCCCCACCCACCTCTGTCCTTAGGAAATGTTCAGACTTGCGTAAACTGCTACTTAATATATTATGTATTCAGGGAAGATCTTATTCAGGATCCCGAATCTCTGGTGATTTCACATATAATCTCACATGTAATCTTCAGAACAACCCTGAGAGGTTGTATCTTTTTTTCCAAATCTACAGAAAAGAGTAGAGATCAACGTTCCAAAAATATAGTAAGTAGCAGAGTTAAAACTTCCCCTAGCCTTTTATATTTTTAGTTTCACAGTTTTTTTATTGAAATGCTTATGTGTCTATTAATTGACTTATTACTGGTGACTATCTCACAGGTTTCCTATTAACAACAGTAGAATAGGGCTGGTAAGGTCACTCAGTGGCTAAAGTGCCTGCTTACAAGCTGGTGACCTGAGTTCAATCCCCAGAAGCTCACATGGTAGAAGAAGGGAACTGACTTCCCAAAGTTGTCCTCTGACTTCCACCCGTGCTCCATGGCATGCATGCATGTATTCTCTCTGTAACTCTGTAGTAAATAAATACATAAATAAATATAGTATATTTTTAAAAACAGTAGGACAGATGGAGGACATTGAAGCAGAATGTGTCCTGAACTTTCTTGATCATTTCCATAGAATCCATTCCAAAGAGAATTGGGACATACAGTATTAAGTTTTCAACAGGTGACAGCTTATTACATAAATAAAAGCACTGTGACAAAAAAATACAATAAAAAATGTGACAAGAGATTTGCAAAATTATAAAAATACATGATGATAACTTTATAATGTTCTGAGGCTCCAAGCTAATGTCTCATGTCCAATTATTGAACACAGTAGGTATTAGAACTCATTTATTTCAGAATAAGGTTCTTACTGTATAGTATGGCTCTTCAGCCTGTTTAGGATACATTTTGAGAATTAGATAAAGTTTCTACACTTCTCTGTTACCCAACACACAAAATAATCCAGTTTTTTTTTTGCAGGTATATATATACAGAAGAGGGCACTCGAGTGTTTATGAGGCCCAAGGGTAACATCAGGAATCATCCTGAATTGCTGTACCACCTTATTGCTTTGCTTCGAGGTTTCCCAGGCTCTGCTTTCTAGGGCTGGAATTTCAGGCCATTCCCATTTCTGCCTAGCATTTTGATTTGGGATCTGGCAATGTAAACTGAGCTCCTTTTGCTTGCTAGGCAAAGACTTTAACCCCTGAGCCATCCCTCCAGCCCATGATCCAGGTCTTTAATCATATCATCTTACTAAACCTGTTAAGTCAATTCTACTTTTCAAGTGATTTTTTTTCTTCTCCCAGTAGTAAATTGTTCTATGCCTTTTAAGTTTGTCTAAAATGACTTCTACCCACATGCTATCATTGTGATTAATCTTATTGACAGTCACTTTAGCACTAGACTATAATCCTAATCTTTCCATAGACTAAATTTCCAAATGTGAAGTCACATTGCACTTTGTACTGTGTATTCTACCAGTTTATACTCAACATAAGTGATGAGCTGTCTTCCTTTTGATGACTTGGTCACAAGATCTCCATCTCACCACAGACACAGTGGTCTCCTTATATTCACCTTTGTTTTCCTTTTTACCCCTGGTAGCTCTGGGGTTTGATCCTGTGACCTCTTGTATGCTCAGCAAGAGCCCTACCACTGAGTTACCACAAAAGGCCTCTTGTGACATTCTTAAACTAGTGCTTTACCAATGGTGCGCTTGTGTTATTGCTAAATCAAGACTATAATCTAGAAAGGCTACCTTAATGCAATGTTTTGAATCTTTTCTTTCATGTTGGAATCACTGGTGTGAAGAGAGCAGGGGAGGTTTTTAGATATCCCTGTTCCTGGGCCCACCTACCACCACTTAATCAGAATCTTTGAGAATGTCCCAGGTGTCAGAAATTTAAGTTCTCTAGATGATTTCAGTATAGAACAAATACTGAAATCCCCTGATTTGGAAGTCAGGAGGGTTGTCATATATTTATGCATTGATAAGGAAGTAGAAAATTCAAGTCAATTAATGCCTTACCCTAAACTGAAGTAGAGTCTAATTTATATGAGAATGAGTTTGTCTTGCTTTACAAGGGAATTATGGTTTAATTTTATAATTTCAGAAACTATGGATATACTCTTCAGAATAAGAGGCGGCCTTGATCTAGCATTTCAGCTCACATCTCCTGATGGTAAGTCTGCAAGAAATTCTCTTTATTATAGAACTGGTGATCATGTACAGTGAGATTCTCTCCACTTTGCAAATGAAAATGAGAGAAAGGAAAAAGTGAACAGATCATATGTTCAGTGTGTGGATTAAATGGGATTTAAATTCAGACTCTATTCTAGCAACCTTGCCAAGCTGAGGGGTACTGCTGTATAAATTAGAAAATAATGGGTCCTTAGATACTATGTTATAATAAGTTTGATGGGCTGAAGAGGTGGCTCAGGGGTTAAGCCTCTGCTTTGCAGGCGGAAGGTCCTGAGTTTGGATCCTGACCATATGTATAGACGCCGAGTGGAAGAGGGGCGGCCTGTGTGTCTGGTCCTGGTAGGGCAGAGCCTGTGAATCCCAGGGCAGAGTAAACAAGGAGGAAGTGGAGGCGGTCCATGGTGGTTCCCGAGGCACACAGCACAATTGAATAAAATAATAAAAAAATTTTTAAAAAAAAGTTTGAAAGAGGAAACTGTATAAATACAGTTTCAAGATGTCTTCATGCTTCTGGGTTGGGCTGTGGCCAGAAGGTAAGATAAAGAATGTCAGAAGAATGGTAAGTTAGGCTTGAGATTTCTTTCTTTGGAGATCCCAGTAGGGACACGACATCCACATTCCTATCAGGCTTTGGTTGAGCCTGAAAAGGGGAGGGTGGTCAGAGCTGAAGCTGGAAGACAGGTGGTCTGAAGGACAGCACTGACACCTTAACGATAAGTAAAATCACTCATGGAAATGTAAGCTGTGGCCTTAGAACCTTTGAGAAGTTCAGAAAATTAAGGAATGAAAAACTGAAGGGAGGAACCAAGGTGAGTGCTCAGGGGCAGGATTTCCTTCTGAGATGATGAAAATGTTCTGAGGTTAGAGAGTGGGGTGTGTGTGTGTGTGTGTGTGCACGCACCACACACATACATACAAGCTTATATAGAGAGATCAGAGGACTTTGGTTCTCTCCTTCCTCAGTGTGGGTTTCAGGGATCAAACTCGGGTCATCAGGCTTCCTTTACTCACTCACCAGCCCTGAGTTGTATATTGTGAAAGAATGACTTTTAAAACCTAAGAATTATAGCTCAATTTTTTATAGCTAGAAAGGGGAAAAATTGTTACCATGATTGAAAATGGGGAATGGGTATTTCGGAGTCAGAATTATACTTTTGTCTTAGGGTTGGGAATGTTTTAACTTTTATTTTCTTTTGCTTTAGAAATTTTTATCAAGAATGCACTAAAACATGTGCTGAGTGACCTGTCTGCCAAGCTTTCTTCAGATGCACTCGTGTTCAGAATTTGCCGGAGTTCAGTGTATATATGGCCGAACAGTGACAGAAACACCATACCAGGGGAGTTGACTGACAGCTCGGCTTGTAAGACCATAATGCGCTTCATTCAGTAAGTATGTTTAAAGAGGCCTGGAAAACTTGTAAAAACAAAACCTCATTTCATGTTTGTAAATGTCTTTGTCTATTAAAAATGTAGATTTGAGCAGGAAGAAGATACAAAACGAAAGTTCATGAGAAAGAAAGACAAAAAGCTACCAGATGTGGTAAGCAAATCACCTGTCTTCTCTAGTATTAAAAATGTTAAGTCCTTGCATTTGGAAATGAGTAAAGGCCAGGATTTAATGAATGTAACCTAACCTTTTACTTCTAAAATAGATCAGAATATTAAAACCCAAAAAGGTTTGTCTCTTTAACTATCTTTTTGTTTCCCCATTAAAAAGTATATCTTAGAAAATTTTGTTTTAATGCTTTTTGCTCTTACAAAAATAAAACAGATTTAAGCACATGTACAAATAGCTTAAAAGTAAATAAAAAAGGACCCACTCTCACACATGATAAAGTGGCACATTATGCTATGTGAGATAATACATGTCAAGGGATTTCCTTATCACTTTGTTTCTACTGGCTTTTGAGCCAATATTATCAAATACCTGCCACACACCTAACTTTCTGGCGATACCTTTTCAAGTCCAGAAGTTGCATAAAGCTAACATCACTGCGTATATATCTAAACTGGTAGTTGTTATAACGATTGACATGAAGTCTAAAGAAACCACTAATTACTGGAATACAGGAGGTTGTAGGTAGGCATGAGGTCTAAAAGAAACCAGTAGTCACAAGAATAAATGAAATTAGACCAAAGACAATGGGCTATACTTGGAAACTAACTGGAAATGGCATAACCACTTCCTTCCTTGGGTAAAGGTGGAAGATGGGAAAAGATGAGGGCAGTTTTGCACCACTGAAGTGTATTGATAAAAATGGAGTGGAGTGCACAAAAGCTGTAAGCTGGATGTAATGATTTAAAAATTATTATGGGTTGAAGTTTGGGGCCAGCAAACTTCATGGATATAGATGCTTGGCACCAGGAACCCACACGATAAAAGAGAGAACTGATTCCTATAAGTTAGCTTCTCACTTCCACATGCCACGTCATGGCATGCAGCCTCCCCATACACACACTTGATAGATAAATAAGTGTTTAAAAAATCGATGCTTTACATTTTCAAAACTTCATGGCGATTATCAGTTGTTTTGTAGTATGTGCCTCAGTGTGGGTGTTCGTTCCCTCTTGTGAGTAGATTTCTGCATTACTGGCATTAATGTTAGAGAAGACCTGTTTGGTCCTCAGCACATCTTATTAAACCAGCAATGTCATCGGTACATTCATACTTTGAGTGATGTTAACATTTTAATCAGTTGAAGTGTTATCCATGGGTTGGAGAGATGGCTCAGGGTTTAAGGCTCTACTTCGCAAACAGAAGATCCTGAGCTTGGATCTAGGTCCCACATTAAAAAATGCCAGAGCAAAAAGGCCATAGAAACAATCCAAGATGATTCCTGAAATCATCCTTAGTCCTCCACAGGGACACACAGTACCCTTTGACACACAACACACACCCAAAATAAATAAAAAGTTTAAAAATAAAAGGTGCGTCCACACGTTCTGTACATTGTAAGGTACTGTTCTCCATGATAATTAGCACTACACAGGAAAATACTCTGTATTAGTTTTGTCCACCACTTTTACCCATTGATGAATTTTACCAGAATCCAGTACTAATCTATAGTGGTTGCAATGTAGTGATTTTTCTGAACCTATTATTTTCTTCTGTCTTTACTAAATGGCATTCCACTGGAAAGAATAACTTTCCTTTTTCTATTTATTATCTGTGTGGATGTATGGATTCCCATTTATGCAATGGATTATAATTTTTTACCATTATTAGTTATTTTGATACTCATACTTTCCACAATTTGGCCAATAAGAGCTTCTTCAAACTGATGCTAGCACTTTCTGAAATTGTCTATTTGGGTATTCCTAGTTTTATCCGTTAGACATTCCAGATGTAACATGTGTTTTTGCATCCCAACTCAGCAGTCAACTGTTCTCCATGAAATGCACACATACATAGTTCCTATAGATATATATGTATGTAGAATGCATATTCATATGTCTGTGTAAGTCGCATTGATACTTTCAATTCTACTTCAATCCTGTAAATTTCCTCAGTAACCCCAGCAAGAAATCTGACTCCCAGCATTGTTTTTGCTAAACTTATTTATACACGAAATATAGTATCAGAATTATTCTATATCAGAGCATTTTTTAAAATTCCTTTAACGAATGGTTCTTTTTAATATTAAATGTGTGCAAAGGTGGAGAGAATAGTATAGCGCTGGTGAATCCTATACCTGACTTTAGCCACTTTTGTCAACAATGGTCACACTTATTCCATCTTTACTTTCTCCTCTGTCCTCTTTCCTCCAGATTATTTTGAAGCAGAAAGGAATTACTTTTACTTATTATAGTATAGATTTTCATATTGCCATTTCAAGTCTTCTTGATTACCCTTTATTCTCCATTGTCTAATGTTTCACAAGCTTACCATTCATTCCTATCTATCTGTATAGCCTCAAATAGTCAATGTAGATCTGATGCTGGAAATGTCAAGCTCCCTGGCAGCCATAACTCCCATCATCGAAAGAGAAAGGGGAGAACACCACTATATTAATATGACCTTGCCAGTTGATGCTGTTGTGTCTGTTGTTCCAGAAGAGACCTGGGGAAAGTAAGTATTTCCATGCTTCCACGGCCAGCACTGCACGAGGCCCTTCCCCAGACTAATCAGAGCCCGCTTTTTCAGATGGCACATGGGCACACCAGGGTAGTGACTATTTTTGTTATGCTGTACTCCTTGTTATCAACCTAAGAGTCCTCTAATCATTTTTTATTTGGAAGAAGTAGGACAGCATGCTAAAACTTGAAGGCTTTTTTTCTACTCAAGGCAAAGGTACAGTTTTGTTTTTTTTTTACTATGCATAACTTAGACTTCCTCTAATAAATCTCGTCCAATCAAGACTTTTATTTTTTATTTATTTTTTTCTTTTACATTCACCTAAATAGCCAGGGAAGTTTCAACTATTTTATTTAGGTTTTCACTTTTCCAAATTCCAACCAGAAGAAGATAATTACAAATGGAAACTGGTCAGCAGTTTTTTGATTATAACTATTACATTAGGACTGGGTAGTTTTCATTTAGCAGACACTATGACATTTTTAACCCATTTAAACTTTTTCCATCACAGCGTCCGTAAACTTCTGGTAGATGCAATTCATAATCAACTAACCGATATGGAAAAATGCATTTTGAGATACATGAAAGGAACATCTATTGTGGTCCCTGAACCACTGCATTTTTTATTGCCAGGAAAAAAAAATCTTGTAACAGTTTCATATCCATCAGGAATTCCAGATGGTCAGCTGCAAGCTTATAGAAAGGTAAAACTAACTCATATTATTCTTACAAAATAATAATGACATGTTCATTGTGAATTTAACTGTAATTTACAGTGTAGAAACAGACTATTGGCAATGGCCATCCCACCCTGAATGAGCCTGTTATTTGATGTCAGAAACAAAGTAGGGATGGGTCTGATTAGCATTGGATGGGAGAAATTAACTTATTTGATTTCTGTTTTCATGAAGCTTCTGTTTTAGGTATTTATTGAAAATCATATGATTTTTTATTATAACATGTAAGCATTCTAATTTCAAATGTTCCATATGGCTTATATAGTCTGTGAAGTTATATATTTTTTCTAGCAAAAAATAGAAATGTAAAACTTATTTCATGTCTAGCAAAGCTGATAAATGTTAACAAATTCCCTTTTCCTTTTGTTTCTTCCAGATTTATGAAAAAGAACAGTATAGTTATGGAAGGAAAGTTAGAATTTATTCTAATTATGATTTATGGTAATATTGTAACCATATTTAAGATTATTTATGTTTCCTTAAAGACATTTTGGGGAAAAAATGGGTAAAAAAAACACAAAACATGTCCAGAATGTAAAGAGATTGGATTTATTTGCCAAATGGACTGGCTTTTAGAATGTATCTTTTTGAAGTGTGGCCTTGTCCTGGTGCATGTTAGATTATGCCACAGAATCTAGTCCTAAAGTCTGTTGCTGAGAAGTATAGTACTCTAACCTTCTATACTGTTCTGTAAGTGCAAGGTAAATTGATTATAGACAGTATTATACTATCAGATCTAGTCAACCACAAGAATACACTGGAGATATGTCGAAAGTAATTGTTGCATATTTTTACGCAATTGAGAAAATAGTGCATTTTAAACATAGATATGTTTTAAACAGATATTTTTCTATTCATGCCATTCATAACCAACTTCTACTGTTATTCTCCTTCCTTATGTTTGTAAGAAACTTGAAACATGACTTTTTGAAATACTTTGATGTAATTATATCATTGTAAATTATAGTTTCTCATTTACAAAATATTACAGTTCTAACAAATTGTTTTCATTTTTGTGTTCCCTTCTAGTTTCAATTTGTGTATAGACAGAAATAAATTCCATTTAATTTCTTACCTATTGGCCTTTCATGCTTTTGAAAATTTATTGCCAATATATTAGTTTCTATAATCAATCAGCATAGTTAATTTTCTTGTTTTGAGTTTCTTACTAAACATCTAAATCATTAATGTTTATCTATTGATTCTGATTTTACTTAGGAATTACATGACCTGTTCAGTCTTCCTCATGATAGACCCTATTTCAGAAGGTCTAACACGTATCACTTTCCAGATGAACCGTACAAAGATGGCTACATTAGAAATCCACACACTTACCTTAACCCACCTAACATGGAGGCTGGTGTGGTAAGTTTAACTAAGTTTTTTTTTCTTTCTTTCTTTCTTTTTTTTTTTCGTTTTTGGGGGGGAGTCTATCACTGACAAATTAGTTATCTTCTGTTGTTTCCCAAGAGGAAGTTTAAGAATTGATTCATAACATGTGCTGTCCCTAAAAAAATACATTATCACCTGTCTCTTTTAAGCCATTATTTAAATCATAATGTAAGAGAGCAGTAATCAGTGTTCTAAAAAGGTCTGGAGTAGAGAACATATACTTGATTTCTCATAAGAAAGTAACTCATCCCAGATTTTCTTCTGAATCTAATAAACCACCACACTAATTAAAGGCATTTCTACCAAGCCACACTGTGATTAAGGTTCAAGTCCCTAGGTGCAGCTGGGATGAGATTAGCGCCGCTGTCAGCCTTGATCAGAGAAGTTTCTTTCTGCTCACAGCAGTCAGCAGTGGTTGTAACTGGTTCAAGGGCTGACAATAAGTGGGTGTCGAGTGTTTTCATCCCTAATGGGACATCTATAACAACCCCTAACTACATGGCTGGGGAACGTCACCAAAGAGGATGGAAAGAATGTGAAGTCCGAGGATGAGGACTACTGTGAAATACCATCTTTTGGACATGACATGGAAGATTGCACTCAGAACTCAACAGCAGCCAGTAGTTGCCTATACAAGATCCAGCCTGTCAGTGTTCAAGCATGCAAGGAAGAGGGGCTCACAAGGCCTCACCCCTACCTTGGGAACTAGTGTTAGTTGATGGCTGGTGGGGGAGGGAGAGTTGTTTTTCTTTGGAGGTGTGGCTTCTGATAGGTTATCCTTGCACAGAAGTTATACAGAAAGTCAACAAAGGCAGAAGTTTAAAGAAAATAAAGAAGGCAGAAGGCACAAAGTTATATGAAGAATTAAAAAGAAATATTTTAAGATGAATTAAAATCTAGGTAAATATAACTTACAAAAAATGAAAAAAGTCCCATAATCATCAACAAAACTGTACCTGTTCTTAAAAATATTCCCTAAAAGAAAATGTTAAGCCCCAATTGTTTTTTATATTAGTTATATCAAATGATCAAGGACACTCTTAGCAATGTCAACCGAGCTAATGATAATGAATTATTAGTTATGCTGCATAGCTTCACTTGGCTCACATGTTAGCATAGGCAGATATTATAAAATGATAATCAGTTGTATACGAGTAATTAGGAGTTCTTTGAAGACCTGAATATGAATGCCTGTGTACATAGAGTCAGGATGGAGGTGATAGGACAGAGGTAGGTAGGGAGCAAGCATGCCACTTTAGCTTAGCAGGTTGTGTAAGGCCTCTGGCATTTGAACAGAGACTTGAACACTGTAAAATTACTCAGGAAAGAAGCATTTCCAATAAGGTTTTGTGATCATTACCTATAGTATACTTGAAACTAAAGCAGATTAAGAAATGGGAAAGTATTGGAGTTGAAGTTAGAAAAATATCCACAAGACAGGTCTTCCTGGGCTCATTGATAGGACTTTGGAACTGTAAGAAAAAAAAAAGCGAGAATTAAGTAAACAACTGTTTCATGAGGACATTTTTATAAGTATCTAAAATAAGACTAGTCTCCAAACAGTAACTGTGACTCAGGTGTTTATATAGAATGTATACTTCTGTCTTAATAGTTTACTATGCTTCTTCTTTTCCCATAGATTTGTATGGTCCAGGGCATATATGGTTATCACCATTACATGCAGGATCGGATAGATGACAACGGCTGGGGTTGTGCCTACCGATCCCTGCAGACTATCTGCTCATGGTTCCGACACCAGGGATACACAGAGAGGTCCATCCCAACACACAGAGAAATTCAGCAGGTACAGCACAGTGCCACCTTAAATTGTCATCAGCTTTATATTCCATCACTCTTAATATGTCATTATTACTTATACCTCATGGCACAAACTTATTTTTATTCTGAGGAAAAAAAATTCTTGTACTGGTAGGCAGGGAAAAATACCCTAAACGTAAATCTTAATAGCTGTCTTGTATGTGGACTTTTTTATATTTAAACATGTGAAGGCTTTAGTGGATGCCGGTGACAAGCCAGTAGCATTTGTGGGATCACGACAATGGATCGGATCCATCGAAGTACAGCTTGTACTAAACCAGCTGATTGGTGTAACTTCAAAAATACTTTTTGTCAGGTAAGGACACTTCAGAAACAATGACAGTTGTCTTTTTTATTGTACAATGAAAAATTATATTTTGCTTCATTTATTTTTACTCCTTTCTCTTCCTTCTTTCATTGCTTTATAAATCTCCACAGTTAACGCTAATTTTTTTTTAGATTTTTTGAGTTACTGAATAAATTGTGACATATACTTGTATTTTCCAGACTAATTTTAATTTATAATAGGAAAACTTAGACATATACTATCTTTGGGTGAAGTTATATATAGAAAAAGTCATTTTTAGCCTAAAATCTTCAAAAGTCTTATAAGGAAATTTTCTTCCATTGTCAGATATTGACCTATGATAACCTACATCAGACATCATCAAGTTTGCTGTCTGCTTTTTTTCTTCCTAAGATGTTAATAAATACAAGTGTGTGACATAATATATCCCTTTGGTTTTCTACAATTGTAATAATTAAATTAAAATGTGAGAAAATATAAATTCTTGAATAGCATTTTCTCCAAGTATAACTTTCTAAATCCTTATGTTTTAGATTTTTTATGTGTTGCTGACTATGGTAACAATGTCCTCATTGTCCAAAGCTTTCATATGTCTGACTTCACAATTGCAACTTGGACTTGTAGAAATCAGTTCAAAACATTGACAGTGAAGTAGTGATAACTGGTTTTTCGAGATACTTCAAAAATGAAATATTTGGTATATTCAGACATTATTTATATATTACAATCAGTTTGAACACCACCTGGCACCTCCAAAAATATGTCGGTCCCACTTAGTGATTCCATTAATACTTTGTAAAACTCAGAATGGTTCATTTTCTCCTTCACATGGGCAGTGAACACTCTCTGCTGTGCTGGGCAACAGCAGCTGCCCCAGCCCCTGGCCTCTCGGGAAGGCAGCCAGAGGCCTGTGCTGCCAGGCTCCGTGTTCTTGCTCATAGGGCAGGCTCCAGCTTCAGTTAGGGGTGCTCATCGCATTTTCAACTTACATAGACTTAAGGGATACTGAGGAGTACCTGCACTGTCCTTCACCTGTCCATATCTCATCTCAAGAGCAGCAAGTGCACAGTATGCCCCTAAACTCTGAAACAGAGCATGTGGCACTTGAAAGTCATATGCAGTTTTCACACACACATATATTAGTCCTAGAATATCCTCTGTCTTGCAGATGGGACAGAAATTATTGGACCTAATTTAAAATGGAAAAAAAAAGACCTAGCAAAATGACAAGGTGACATGAAAATCTAGAATTTTTTTATACAGTTCCAGAAACAGAAAAGCAAGGAGTTTTTGTTGGTTGGTTGGTTGGTTGGTTGGTTGGTTGGTTTGGTTGGTTGGTTGGTTGGTTTCTGCTGTTTCTTGGTCTGAGCAGTCTTAAAAATGTAGAGTTTACGTCCCTTTAAATTGTTTTCAAAACCAGATCTCTCCCACTTACTTTTTACTTAAACATTCATATTTTTTCAGTAACTGAAAAGGAAATAAAACAGAGCAAAATTTCAGGAAGCCCTAGCTCCCCAAACTTATTACTTGACCTTTGTGTTGAGCAGTTTATCTGAAGGAAATTGGTTTCTTTCTAGCCAAGGTTCGGAAATGGCCTCTCAAGGACGGGAGCTGGCCAACCACTTCCAGAGTGAGGGTACTCCAGTAATGATTGGTAAGGCTTTGGACGTTTGGGGCTCCTCTGGAAGAATGCAGAATAAGTAAAACTTATGAGGATAATATTTTAATATTGCATAAAGATCAGCGTTTTCATTTCCAAGTTATAAAAAGAGAATTAATAACCAAAGTAAAGACGAAGAAAGAAAACAGAGTAATATTGAAAAGGTGCAGGTCACGTGATTAGGCAAAAGTAAAGACAAAGAAAACAAAACAGAGTAATATTGAAAAGGTGCAAGTCACGTGATTAGGCATCGTAAGTCACTAACTGGGCAGGCTGTGGGACACAACAGATGATTTAAGCTCTCTGGACTTTGTAAAGTAAGATTGAATTACATGATAAAACAACCTGACTCTGAGGAATGACTTCTGTAATGAGAGAAGCCAAGCTAAGGCTGCTGCAGGATATGCAAGTGGATGAATGTCAGCAGATCAACAAGAACTTAACGAGCGGACAGGCTGTCACCACAGATGCGCAGAGCAGATGCAGCACAACCACCAGCTGAGAGGTGCCACAGCAGGGCCTGTGGCTGTGCAGAGAGGAGCGAGACCCTTAGTGGCTCTCGGTGCACTTCAGGGGATGCGAAGAATCTAGCAGGGGAAAGAAACTTTAAATGATTAATGATAGGATCACTTTCTTTACATCACAGTCCATTATAATACGGAGTTGTCTGCAGCTATAGCACCCCGAATGTGCCCATTTCTTCTGATAATATCGACAGTCTATTCCAATGCTGAGAATAGTTAATAGGCAAAGTAATAGAGTTTAATTGACTAGATAAGTGAGATTAATTTATGTCCTAAGGTATTTTATATTTATTCTCTAGGAGGAGGAGTTTTGGCTCACACAATATTAGGAGTTGCATGGAATGAGATTACAGGGCAGATAAAATTTCTGATTCTAGACCCACATTACACAGGTGTTGAAGATCTGCAAGTTATCTTGGAAAAAGTAAGTATTTATATAGAACAAATTTTGATGCACATAAATTAGAGAAAACATAGTGTTAAGCTGCTTCATGTGTGTGGGTAGCTGAATTTTAGTATATGCTCAGCTACTTGTGTAAATAATGAGCAAGTTAATAGTAGGAAATAAATATGTTCTTAAACTTTTTATTGTTTTCTTTTCCCTTTCCAGGCCTTTAGAATTTTAGGTTATTATTGACCAGTACATACATCTTACTGAACATTAGCAACGTTTACCCTTTCTGTAACAAAGTATTCATTCCTCCAGCATTAAAATACCCAGTCTCAGCCACTGTCCTAAGCACTAGGCATTTGGTCCTTAAGGAGTTCTGGGTTTAGTGGAGGACAGGGGTGTCCAAAGGGATTCTCAAGAGAGAATGTATGTAAGATAAGGTTGCCAGGCTGTGGCTGGAAGCATGGTCTGTGCTCAGAGCTGCAGGAGCAGTTCTTAGATGTGCTTAGTGCCCATGAGAAGGCTGCAGAGGGGCAGGCGGGAGGCTGGGATTCCTATGTCATCTCAGCACCTCATCAGGGGAGTAATAGACACAACAAATGCTTCCTTCTGGCAGGGCTTCCCGAGAGGTTTCTAAGCATTTCAAAGGTTCCTGTGGCAGCAGAAAGCTTCTGTGAGCCCTGGGTCAGTGCAGGACTGAGCAGCAGAGTTGCACTGCCCTAACTCATGCAGAGAAGGCAAGTGCTGCCTCTCCTGCCGCTCTCCCACCCTCCTGTAGAACTTCGCTGTTTGACTTTCTTATGCCAGTCAACTGGAAAAGAAGCATGGCCTCTACATATTTGCTTTTTGGGCATGCTTTCTACCTATTTTTCTTAGGGGGGAAAAGAATTAGATCTGGTTACCAAAAGTGCTACCTGTGTGAAAGTGTTCCCCAAAAGTTAGATGGTTATAAATCTTTGTTATATTTGTCAATGGATTTGTGACATTTAATTTATTAAAATGTTACCAAAATATGAAGCAAAAAAAATGTTAGGTACAGGAATAGGTGTAAAAAAGCAAGTGATCCAAATTCATTGATTACCTGGGAGGAAAAAGAGGTGAAGAGGTGAATTTTTTTCTCCTTTGGTCTTTTTTGAAGTTTTACAACGTGTATTTCACTTTTGCAATCAAAAAGAGTAGGAAAAGAAAAATACAATAACATCTCCAAGAAACCTTTCCTCCTCTAGATCAAAACAGAGCTATGTCATGATCTTCTGTAGATGTCATGGACTTCCCTGCCAAAATGCCAGCAGCTTTGGTTAGTTTAAGGAGTGAGACTGCAGCGTCACTCAGCTAACGTCACAAATCTTTCTCATTCCACTTGAAGGTGTAGCACAGACTAGCCAAAATAATCAAACTCACACCTGTAATCCTGGCACTTGGGAAGTTGAGACAGGAGAATCACTACTAGTTCAGTGCCAGCTTACACTACCCAGTGAGTTATACACCAGCTTGGGTTACAAAACAAAAATCAGTGGCCCTAAAATAAATCTGATACACTTCACTATTTATAATGAGACCTTCTTTTGACATTTTCTTTGCTGGAAGAAAGAATTAAAAGTGAGATAAAGAATGCAAAGTGAATGGGTACAGCCTGAGTAAGACAGGGAACGCCTCACTCACGGGGCTCAGGGTTCACACTACTGTATTTCACTGTATTCTAAGATGCTACGAATGGCATTTGCAGTCTTTTTGGACTATGAAGACAAACAGATTGCTAAGTAAGATGCTGCATGTTATTTGGTTACCAGAGCTGGAAAAGTACATCTTAGAATCAATGAAATGTGATATTTGGACTAACAGTTGCTACAAATAAGATTTTCACTTTTGATAGTTTTTAAAATTAAATATTGTAGAATTAAAAAATTTAAAATTAATGTTTGCCTTCACTTAAAAAGTCCTTGAAATAGAGGGTTCTGAGTCTCAACCCATGTCCCAGCTGACATAGCTTCAAATTTTGATTTCTATCATGTAGTCTTATAACTTTGTAAAATGTTTTTCTTTCTGTTCTTACAAACCTAGGGCTGGTGTGGATGGAAGGGCCCAGACTTTTGGAGTAAAGATGCTTACTATAACCTATGCCTTCCTCAACGACCAAATATTATTTAAATTATCATGGACTCAAAGATTTTAGGAAAATGGCATTATAATATTAATTAAAAAAGCTTCATTCCAAATCAAATCCTGGGTATGGTTTCATTTCAAAATGATTTTTTTCTTCAAAAGTTGCCAAAGCTGCACAGATTATATTCCTTTGCTATTCCTTTAATAAGTTAAAAGACAAAACATGAGCAACTAGGACTGGAGAGGCGGCTCAGGGGTTAAGCCTCCGCTTTGCAGGCGGAAGGTCCTGAGTTCGGATCCCAGATCCCACGTATAGACGCCAGGTGGAAGCGGGGGCGGCCTGCGCTTCTGGTCCTGGTAGGGCAGAGCCTGTGAATCCCGGGGCAGAAGGAGATGGAGGCGTCCATGGTGGTTCGCGAATTCGTCTGTGGTTCTACACATACACAGACACACACACAGACATACACACACGCGCACACATACACATGCACATGCGCACAGTTGAATAAATAATAATAATAAAAAAATTAAAAAAAAACATGAGCAACCAAAATATTATCATCATGTAAATATATGTGTTCATAAATATTCTCTTCACTTTGAAGATTATTTAGCCATGTGAACCAAGGCCTTCCTCTGGAAAGCGTCCAAGAATGTGGCCCTTCTTCATGCCTAACATGGAATCTCTTTTGAGAAGACGTGGACAGTAGTAACTTAAAAACAAAGTGGAGGAGAAAGTCTAGCATGGATTACAGTCAGTGGAATCCTTAGAGGCAAGGCAGTCATAATAGTGTTCCCATACTAACAGGGAGCCCAAGAAAGGGATCTGGGCTATGCCACTGCGTCCTTACACCTCACTAGGATGAAGGACTCAGAGGGAAGTTTGGCATTCACACAAAAGGATGATTCAGGGGATGGGAGGGAGGAAGGTAGAGGCACGGGGAGAAGGGGAGAGAGGGGGGTGAAAGGAAGGGGAAAAGGGGGGTAAGGGCAAAGGAGGACTGGGGAGAGGTAGAGGGAGGGAGAAGACGGGGTACCTATTGAGCTTGTATGATTGGGGAAAAAAATAAAAGAAAAAAAGTGGAGGAGGTTCTCTTCGATTTTCCATCATGCAAGACAAATTTTGGTCTCTAGAATCTAGCAGTAACTGTAATCAGTATTAAAATGTTAGTGAAAATGAAAGTATAATACTAAGAATGTTCCCCCTGAGATGGAATGATAGAGTCTGTGCTAGCAGAGACGCGCTTGAGGAAACACAGCAGCTGCAGGCTTCTCACCAGCACTTCCTTTTCTCGACTTTAGGTTCCATGTGTCTAACACTTCGCTTCTGTGTTGGAACACAGGGATCCTTGTCAGGCTGTTCGCTTGATTTTGTGTATTTAATCATTGTAAGAAGCTTGGCACCTTCTGGAAAGCCACAAGCTCAAGCAAGATCTTCAGTTGTTTGTCCATTCTTGTTATATAAACTAAAATGAGACAAAACTGAATTAGAGGCTGGCAAGATGGCTCACTTGCTTCCATGTCTGACAGTGATCCCAGAGCTAATGTGATGGGAGAAGAGAGCCAATTTTGCACATTGTCCTCTGACTTCAGATATGTACTGAGGCATACACATGGTCACACACATACATACACAAGAGAGAATGTAAAAAAAAAAAGAAAAATTAAGGGTTGGATTGTTGGCCTAGCAGTTAAAAGTTCCTGGTGCACAAGCAAGAGGATTTGAATTTGGATCTTCAGATCCCATTTAAAATGCTGAGTCAGTGTCGCATCCACCTAGGACCTGAGCCTCAGAAGGCAAAGACTGGGAATCCCTAGAGCAAGCTGGCTAGTCAGACTAGCTTCATTGGCAAGCCTTGTGAAGTGGAACTTCTCCCAAAACATCCTTTATGAAAAGACAGCACATTTTAGAGTCTCCCCATAATACTCTCCTGTAGAAGCTGATGGGTAGTCAAATAGGTACTTAAGGAAGCTAGTTAAAAGTACCTTTTTTGCACTGAGTTTTTTAATTCAATAGTTTTACTTTGAAAAACGTTCTCTGAACATGCTAATTCACTTTTCACTAATAAAAATGTACAGGCACATCACATACATTAGAATTTAAGAGAATGCAAGTAAATTAGTGCTCTACATAAGCCAAAAAGTTTACAATTTAAAATGTGCCATACTTGGGTGAAGATAAAAACTGCTGTAAAAAACATACAACCAGCAGGTAACTTGATTTCATGATAGGCTGAGAATTGGTAATGTCAAGAACTTCTAAAGTCACTGTAGACATTTACTATGCAGCATCCGAATCAATACTCACCTATGTCTAGAAAGCACTTGAAATGTGATTAGATTGAACTTAAAAAATAAAATACGATTCGGGTTGTACAGAAATGTAGTATGAAAGGAAAATGTAACACAGTACATTAGTAATTGTCCATGCTGAAATAAGATTTTTGTTAAAGTACTAGAATTAAACTCGTGGTTTGTTTTTATTAATGTGGAAACCAAAACAATTTTATGATCTTATGTTGACATTCCCGTTAGAGACGTTTGTAACCACTGAAACCACCTAAAAGTCTGGCATGTTCGGACACGAGGTTTAGGGGAGGGTTGTAAATAGTAACAATCAGTTACCTAGTTACCCGCTGGTTGAGGTCAGCACCTGTTTGCAGTTGCCAGAGAAGCAAGCAAGCCGCGCCACCACCCGCGGCGAGGCGGACCATCGATTGCTCCGGGCGTCTGGTGGTGCACTGACAAAAGACCCATCTCCAGCAGCTTCTTGTCCGCCTCCACCTGCCGGGGAACAGCGTTCAAGTCTCTCTGGTCGCTCTCCAGTTCTGCTTAAGCCTCCGCTTTGTTCCTACCAAAATGTCTAACTCTGACAAGGCTTGACTTGGTCGTGGTCGGTTCTGGAAGATTTAACCCTTGGGACAAAAGGGGGTCGCAGCGTCACCTCCCTGGAGCTAAGCCAGCAGCACCGTCCGCCTCCGGTAAATGATAAGCATCCCTGGGAGTGCAGAGCGGCCGCCGCAGCAGGTAAGCTTGCTCCAGGGGCCAGCGCAAGATCCCGGGGCCGGTGGGTCGGCCCCTCGCCGCCACGCCCAGCTCCCGCCCCGGCAGCCCGACCGCGCCGCGGGGACCCGGAGGCGGCCGCACGTCCACAAACACTGGCGCGTGGAGCCACAAACGTAGACGGGCGGGGCCAGAGGGGCGGGCTGTCAGCCAATGGGCTGGTCCCGGGGCCCCAGGGCCCGCCCCCCGTGGGGCGGGGCTCCGGTCACCCAGATCTGCGCGCGCAGTGATGGCGGTAGGCGAGGAGGGCGGAAGTGGGCGCCTTGGGTGGGGACTTCGCGGTCGCCAGGAGCCGCGCGGAGTTTGGCACGTAGAGCGCAGGGTGCGCCCGGCCCTTTCAGCCCCCTTAGAGCCGCGGGACGCCGGGTGTCTGCGAGCCGGGGGTCTGGGTGTCTGGGTGTCCGCGAGCGCGCCACATGCGCGGAGGGGCGGGCTGCGCTCGGGCCGGCCGAGGGAGAGGCGCGCTGCCCGCGAACCCGCGGCCCCACGCGGGCGTGATGTCTTCTAGGAAGCTTCGGATTGGACGCGTCCTGCCCTTGGCGCAGGGCCGGAGGCGCCGCCCGGCTGACGTGGAACGACCATCCCCGGAAAGTCAAAACACTGGAGACAAGACAGGCGGAAGGTGCGTTGGGTGCTTTAGACGTAGTTCAGAAGCACAGGGTTTGTCAGAAAGATGCGCAGAGAAGGCTTATGACACACCCTGGCCAGACCGGTGTGGCCTTCTCAAGGGAAAGCCTTGCCTCACTGCCTTTGGCATTGGCCGTATATGTCATCCTCTGGCTATAGCATTGCTCAAAGTGAAATGTCCAACTTTTAAATACCAAGCGGACCAAAATGTAAGTGAAGTTTAAAAATTCTCAACTTGCCAACTGTGGTTGGATCCACAGTTTCTATTCTTCATTAAATTCTTTGTATCAATTCTGGTCTGTTAAATGCTTTTATCCTGCTCCTTGGACTTACTGTACCTGTCCCAACACTGAATACTACGCTACACACACAAAAGACCTGGGGGCTGTAACCAGTCAACACATTTCTTTATTTATTTAATTGTGCGAGTATGCATATGTGCGCGTGTGTGTATGTATATCAACACATGTTTCTTAACGGTAGAAAGAGGAGGGATGAAACATGAGATTCCTATGCAATTTCTGTTATTGTTTCGAATATGTCAAGTGTTTCTTTGCCTGCCTGACTTGCTCAAAGAATAAAGGTAAATTGGAAAAGAATAGTAACGTCTAGACTCTCAGTGTTTACTACAGCCTTTCTGGCTGCAAAAAAACATCTTGTTTTCATTCCTGCTTTCAATTTCTCGTTTCAGAGAGTGATACAAATTTCCCACAACCAAAAGGAAAGGCAGGGGAACAAGAACTGTCCTTTAAGTAAACAAGTGGGTTTAGTCGCTGCTTGACTCGGTATTGTCATGGTAGAGATTGTACTTTCAACTGATAAGGGATTGTTAGCTTCTTTCATGGATACTGATGGAAGACAAGACTACTGGGTTAAGAGACAGAATGACTCAATTGCACATGGTAACAGCAGTAGCTAGGGGATAGCATGATGTTTGAACAAGGTACCTAGCTCGCCGTACACCATAGGTCCCATTGAGATGATTCAAAAGGCCCACCTTGGATGACACATCCAGAAGACTGCAATATAAGACACACTGATCTTGGGGAATTCAGAGCTTGTTAAAGAAGGAAGCCCAGGATGTGGTATATATTCCCTTTTCTTCAAGGTAATAAGAATAATGCATGTTAAGTGCATCAGGCACCAGCTTTTGCATTCCCACTCCCAGCAGGAATGAACAGGGGTGTTCCAGGTAGATCACCTCTCTTGGTAAGGTAATTATCATACTGTCTGCTAGACAGAGACTGGAATTATCCTGGAATGAGGGGACTCCTGTTTGACAAGAGACCAACTTGGCTAGGGTCTAGCTATAGAAAGATAACGGGTACATTCACAGCTGTGGAGGACAGGGGTGCTAACTAGAAAAAAATCTGAAAAGACCACTGGCAGTATCTACTTTGCCTATACTTTCTTTCAAAATTACAGGTTCGTTCAGAGTCTATATTATCAGTTAATGCCTATAATTTCTATCATAGAACTTTATAGACTCATGACAGAATCTAAACAGTTGTTAAATTTCAAATGCTTTTAGACTTATTTCCAAGATTTGACAGGAATAAACATGTAGTCTTACAAAAATATTTTCTTAGTTCTCATTTGTTTCATATTTAATTTGTACTGAATTTGGGGTTTCCTGCTAATAGAAGTCTTGTAAGAAATAGAAACTTTTTTTTTTAAATTTGGTGAGCCATAACAGAACAATAAGTGAGCAGGCAGTGCACTCCCTACTTAAACAGATGTTGAATCACTTCCCTCTCTCCCACAGTCAAGTTCATAATGTGACAATTTCATAAAACTATATAAAAGCTGGCACCTATAAAGCACTTAGAAAAGAAAAATCCCAACACAAAATCAGATCTGTAAATTCATGCTTCTGTCTTCCAGGTCCTATCCAACCCTTTCTTTTAAGATACAGTAACAAAAGCCATGTGCAGCCGTATGACCACAGAGTGTGACAATATGACTTTAGAAGAGAGCAGACATGCTCAAGATGATGTAAATGTAGATGGCAATGTGACTTTAAATGAGGTAAAGTATTATGCTTTGTTTCATTTCTCATGTCCTGACTGAAAACGCTAATAATTTCCTTAAGCTTTTTGGATGTAGTACCATATCATGGTAATGTCTATTGAAAATAAAAACTCTGGTCAGTTTAGGAGTAATAATTGACAAGCGTAGAGCCTGTATCATCCTAACTTAGTTGTCTTCCTCTAAATAATGTTTATTGATTCACCCTGAAGCTCACTAGGAATTTTACATTCTTTAATACAACTACAGATGTTGGAATTTTTATATTCCAGTAATCATATATATCAAGGAAAGAACAAGATCCTTTACACAACATATAATAACTTGAGCTACAGGTAAATGAACTCTTAAGATGAAATGGCTGCTCTAAAACCACAAAGACAATTGGTGATGGTTTTTACAAACGCACCAAATGATCTCGTTTTCTCTTCTTTTCATTCTTATTTAATGAAACAGCCTATTGTCTAAAATAGTATCCTAAGTATGTAAATCCAATTTTCCAATCACACAAAGGATCTCTTGAGATCTTCTCTATACCACCAATGAGGAACCGTGACTGGAAGCTTGTACCTGATTGGTGGAAGTTAAACCAATAGACTGCCAAGAAACAGACAGAAAAAAAAGCATAGCAACAACTGAGTCTGCTGTCCTCGCTACCCTCAACTGAGGCCAACCTGGATTCCTTCATCCCCAATGAGGTGGCCCTTGCATTTTATATGAAGGCATCTGTGACCCATCTTATAACATGGCAATCCAATACAGACAGAAAGAGAAAAGTGAACACAGCTAAAAAACAGTGTGTTCCCAGGTAAAACAAACAAATGATTGCACCTGAAAAGCATTATTCCTCTGCTGAGCTTGAGTTACAAGGGGACAGAAAGACACCGGTGAGAACAGTATCTTTGAGAAGTGTCACCAGTTGGGAGCAGCAGTTGGTGGTGAATGGATGACTCACTGCAATGTGTGCACTCAGAACCAAACAGGACTTAAATACATCAGAAGTTGCACACTGTACAGACAGACACTGAGGGGAACCGTGTCTCATAGCTCTGGAGTGTTCTGATTTCCTAGGAAAGAATGTTCACATCCTGGAGCTAATAACTTGGTGTCAATCAAGGGAGGATACTTTTACAATGGGATCAACTAGGAATAGAGTCTCTGCACCTTTCTAGGGAAGAAATTTCTACTATCTTCTTTGCTATTCTTATTTACAGAATACACATTGTGGAGACAGGATGAAGTTGACCAGTGAAAAGTTGCCTAAGAACCCCTTCTATGCCTCTCTATCCCATTATGCTGGCAAGCACCAAAAACCCTTTCGTGGGAAAAAGGAAAAGCCTGATGTACATCTGGGTATTTAATCTTTCTTTGGAAACCTTTTGCTGATATTTTATATATTTCATATCTAAATAGACAAGACAAATACATGCCGTATTGATTTCCTAAGAGGTGAAAGATATTTATTAGCTCAAGAGAAACCAGAGTATACTGTCTGACTGATTTCGAATTAGTGTCTTATTTTGTACTTCTTTCTACCTTTCCTGCTATTCACTCTGACAGCAGATTATCACTGAAAGAGTCTATTTGGTCCTGATTATGACTTTATCCTGAGGACTTAAGATCATACTTTTGAAAAGGAGAAGCCATATCATGTCTATCAAAGGGAGTAATACTATGCTTTAATTCAAGTGGGTGCTTAAGCTTGTATTTCATATACATTTAAAACATTAAACTGAAAGTGCTCAGGTTGCATGACTAAGAGAGTTCTAAGTATGCCTCGGGCTCTGAATTTAACACCCACAAGTCACATTTGCTCTTGCTTACAGGTAGACTGCATTAGTGCTCCTAGCTGATGATGACCAGGAGAAGTCTAAAAATCATAACTATTTCTTGATTATATAAGGCATGGTTTTTGGTATTGTGGGCATGTTTTTATTTAGGTTATGCTGCTTCTTTGTGAGTTTTAGGAATTAGAATTTGGAAAAACACTAGTATTAACAGAGCCTGATGAACTTTCTATTATGTATTACTTCAGGAGCAAAAATTCACATTATATGATTAATGTAATTTTTATTTTTCTAAATCAGATCCCTACAGCCATGCTAGTTTGGTGGAGCAGGCATTGCAGCTCTTGAAGGAAAGAATTAAAAAAGGGGATACTCTGGCCTATTTTCTAAGAGGTCAACTGTATTTTGAAGAGGTATCTTTTTTTGTATATTGTTTCCATTGCTTATAATGTGCTTGATCCTTCTTTGGGGTCATTAGCCTTGCGGTAGAGCACTTGCATAGGGCGGGCAAAGACCTAACACAAAACAGAGATATTGGATATGCATTTGCTTGCAATTCAAGTGAGCTTCTTACATTCAGTCCTATCAAATCACATAGGTTGTGGCTGTACCTTTCAGTATGATACATAGCTATCAGATTACGGAGATCTCTGAATTTACAAAAGTTACTCTAAAGTGGTCATTTGAAGGAATCAGTGTGAAAATTTCTTTCTCACATTTTAAGTTGAAAACATAACTTTTGTGGTTTTGCTCCCAATATTTAGTATTATAACATTTGCATATTTACAACAAAGGAAGGCCATGATTTTTTGGTATAAAAAGTAGCTTTTTGTAATACTGCATAGTGTAAAAGACTATTTTCCTCTTTATCCACATTGTGGTGGGATAACTTGGCAGGTAGACATAAGAAAAACTGTATGTGCTATCATCCTAACATCAGTGATTAATGTAATTCAGCTTTTCATCAGGCTCCAAAGGATTAAGAACATTTGAGAAGTTACTAATCCATAGCCTACTGTCCCTCTTGCCTTTGTGAGCATAGTTTCTCCGTTTGAGTCACTGGGTCCAACACAGCTGTACTGTTTGATCTTTCTGTATCCTTGGGCACAAAGAACTTCTCAAGGCTTCACTTTGGAGTTACCTTGAGATCACAGTAAAATTAAATATTTTCTGGGGCTTATAGGGATGGTATGAAGAAGCATTAGAACAGTTTGAAGAAATCAAGGAGAAAGATCATCAAGCAATTTATCAGCTGGGAGTGATGTATTATGATGGACTGGGAACCTCTGCAAATGCCGTAAGTAAATGTTTTGCTCACAGTGCTTAGGAATTTCCTGTCACTGGAGTATAAGATGCTTTTTTTTATGTTTTAATATAAGTGTTCACTGGAGTATAAGATGCTTTTTTTTATGTTTTAATATGTGTGGCCTTTATATTTTAATATCTAATCCTTAGTATTTTAAAGAATGTTGCTATCACTTAGACATAGGAAAAACAAAGTTAATTTCTTTTGACCTCTCTCCCCTTTCTCCATTCAACTCTAACCCAGGCAAACAGCTTCTAAGATTGTTTTGTCCTAGACAAATATTATATCTTTCTGAGAAGATTTACCATGACTTTAAAGTAGTAAATGTTTGCCCTTGTTACAAACAGAATCAGTAATGCAGTTAAAAGTATGTTAAAAGTACGTCAGTGCTAAGTGTCTTGTACTCAGAAGTTTCATAATAAGGAAATCTTTAATCAATACTTTAATCATTTAAATAAAAAATGATGGTTTCAATATGTTTTGTTAAAACATTTCACGAGGGCTGGTGAGGTGGCCCAGCAGGTAAAGGCCCCTGTCACATGGGCTCCAGGGACTGACTTCCATGCCTTACTGATACTCAGAAATACAGTCATGTTCACTAATCAAGTTAATGAATCCCTGACTTCCAGTGGTTTCTTTCCTGAGCACCACACCATGATGCTAAGGAAACATCCAGACTTCAAAGCAAAAATAAATTGGTCTTATTTTTCTCACACAAAGCACTTTGGTCTTCTCTTCAGTTCTCTTGGCATTATTTACGTCCTTGCTTATATGTGCCTCTGAGTGACTTTCTATGACCATGTTATCAAAAGAGCAACTTAGTTTGTCAGCCAGTAACAGCCATCTTCCCCTTTAAGCCCCCACCCACCCCATAAGCTAAGCCCACTATAAGATGGCTGTCGTTGAACTCTAAGCTCTGATAAGAGGAACAAAGTTAGGAGTCAGGAAAGAGCAAAGGAAGTCAACCTGAAACTTACTAGACTCTGGAAACTTTCTAAGAGTGAAGATTTCTTCATCCCCAAGAATGCCTGAGCAGCAGATGTGCAGTTGCACATCTTTTCCTTCCTTGTCTTTGGTTCCCAAAATCCAGAACAAATACACTCCTTAGGCATAGATTCATATTACACATCATGATAATGTAAAGTATTGGAAGACAGACATTCAGTTTGAATAAAACTAAAAACTAGGGTTTTTTTTGTTGTTGTTGTTCTTTTCCTTTGAGGAAGGCAAAAGGAGTGGACTATATGAAGAGCATTCTCGATTCTCCATGTCCCCAAACGAGTCACTTGAAATTTGCTGCAGCTTATAACCTCGGAAGGGCTTACTTATGAAGGAAAAGGTGTGAAAAGGTCGGATGAGGAGGCCGAAAGGTAACCACCTGAAGTAAGCGTTTGTGTCAGTGAACTGCTGAAATGAAAAGTAATATACCTGCCTTGTTTTCTGTTTTAGACTGTGGCTTTTTGCTGCAGACAATGGGAATCCAAAGGCCAGTGTGAAGGCTCAAAGTATGCTGGGACTATATTATTCAACGAAAGAACCCAAAGATTTAGAGAAGGTAAAAGTTCTTTTTTGTCGATGACAGGGATTGAAATCCCAGCAAGCATACACGAGGCAGGCTTCCGAATCCTGAGCTGCACCCTCAGCCACTCTCCTTTTCAATGCTGGCATTACATGTAGTACTTGTTTCATTATTTGCTTATGGAAAAGACATGGCAGGTGTTGCACTGTCTTAAATCTCTTTTGTATTTTCTTTAAAACATAAAGAATATCTGTACTTTAGGATCATTTTTCATTACCGTGTCCAGCATCCAAGAGAACAATTCATTGCTCACCTCACCACATCCCGGAAGGAGAAAGTGGCATGGGCTGTATCGATAGGATGCTTCCAGATCTTCCTGTTGTTCCGTCCGGGCCCTACTCTATCCACTCAGGCTCATCTTCCCCTGCTAATCTTTGCAAACCCCTCATAGTAAAACTAGGTGTGCTTTATTAATCATATCATCCATTCCCCATCTTGACAGTCAAGATTAACCACCACAGCGCTCAAAGCTCAATTCATACCTTTAGCTTATAGATAGGCATTGCTTTCCTTGTCTTTATCAATCATGAAAACAGGGGTCTTCTGTATGCTAGCAAAAGCACAACACTAAAAACTGAAAGAAAAAAGATAATCAAAATCCTTTAAGTGTAAGTAAATCAATACAACCTTTGATATGAAGAAGTAACAAATGACACAGATAAGCAAAATATACCACAAAAATAGGATCTCAAAATCAATGATTAGAAGATTGTCTGAGAAATCCTACAGAGAGAAGGAAAAGCCGGGCTGAGTCAAATTAATAACACTTTGAGCTTTGAACAATTGTTTCCTTAAGGCAGACCTCTAAATGTCTTGACTATATAACCGATGTGAAAAGACCCAGCCTATACTGGATGAGACTATTACCCAGGCAGGTGGATAAGATAGAGACAGAGCTAGTTAGCTTTGACATGCTGGCATGTTAGAAAAGCAAGAATGCAGCACTGGGCCTCGCCCCTTGTGCTCTTGCTATGGATGACCAGTTCCCTTGGCTCCTGCTGGTTACTCTTTTGCCATAATGGACTGTGATCTGAATCAAAAGCTAGAATAAGAACCCCCTTGTTATCTTAAATTGTTTGGGTCATGTATTTATTACAGAAATGGAAACAGGCAGATGACAGCTAAGATTGTCCTCAAATAACTGAGGCCTATGCATTCAATTCATATTGTGCTTTCTTAGGCATTTTACTGGCATTCAGAAGCTTGTGGCAACGGAAATCTGGAGTCGCAGGGTGCAGTTGGTCTCATGTACTTTTATGGACAAGGCATCCACCAGGATACTGAAGCTGCCTTGCATTGCTTACGTGAAGCAGCAGAACGTGGAAATGTCTATGCCCAAGGCACTCTTGTGGAGTATTATTACAAGATGAAATTTTTTACGAAGTGTGTTACGTTTTCCAAAAGGTGACTATCTTAGTTCATTTTGTGTTGCTGAAGCACCGCTGCCTTGGGTAATTTATACTGAAGAGAAGTTTGTTTCTCACAGTTCATAGTTCAAATCTTGAGTCTGAAAGTCGAGGATCCTGGCCTATTCATTTGGCTGGTGAGGACCACATCCTCCAAGTAGGAGGAATGTTAAACAGGAGCCACCTGATGTCTCTGTCCAAGGGAATAAGGGAAAGGCCTCTCCTTGTCTCATCGGTAACACTTGAGTACTTCAGGGGACACATGCAAGCTGTAATGAAATCTGAGTGACAAGATGTATGGTGGTATTACAAGAATTGTTAGATGTTGTTAGAACTGTCCAAAAAACTTTCTGGAAAGTTGGAATGATGGTATCTGAATACTTGAAATGTTATATTGTCACTGAGGGCTGAACTTTTAAATTTGTTTACTTTAACTAAACTAAAGCCAGTAATTCCTGGTGATCACCATATTGCATAGCACCATTCTGTGCCATTTATTTCAGGATTTCAGTGCTGTTAACTGGAGCAAATTCTTAACTTTTAAAACACCATTTCCTTTATAAGAAGAAAATACTTTTACAAGATCATTAAAAATATTGCATATAAAATACTTACCATTAATCCACACAGTAAAAGTACCCATTATGGGAGTCTTCCTGTCTTTCTCAGTCATGCAATTCTGTTTCCCCTCAACTGAATTACAGTTTTAGGGTAAAGTTCTAGAATTTGTTCAGAGACTTTCACTGATGTCTAATACATGGAAACTTCATGAAGCTTCACATAGTTTCCTATGATAGTTTCCTATACAGTACAAAGCGGTAAGAGATCAGAACTAAGAGGCCTGGCTACTCTTAGCATGGATAGCAAACTAGGGGTTTGCTGATATATTACTGGACCATGCTCCCCCAAGACCTAGTGAGGGGCTGAGATCAAGAGAAGATGAAGGCAAAAAGGACTGTTCACCTCTCCTCCCCAATATGCTAGCTTCCAGGAAGCAAGCATCCAAAAGGAGGGTTGTCCAGTGGCCCCAGCCAAGTGTCCATAGCAGCTAAAGTTAAAACTTGTAACAAATATTTAAACTATTCTACCTTTCCATTATTTTTCACATTCCTATTGTCCTAACATTGTGTTTAACAAGGAGTTGACAACATCTCATTGCCACAGAAATTCCCATTATTTGAATCTGGATTTCAAAAGCTGGATTCTCTATAATAACACACTTTAAAAGCATATATGCTAATTTTTAAAGACATTATTTCAGTCATAAACTGCTTAGCATATTTGTATTATCTAAAATTACCCAAAAAAGCTAAGAATAGGAAAACAAAATTTAATATCCAACCAAAATGATTTCAATTACTGAATGACTAAATGCATAACGACAGTTCCATGCAATAAACATCACTTAACTCTTAAGAAAAATTTGTTTGAAGCAAACCTAATGATGCAGGATAATGTTTACACTAAACACCATATACAAAAGGCCCAGTAATCCGTGATTCCAATTTTGTTGTATGTATATATAGATATGCAAATTTCTTTTGATGTTTTGAAGTTTATGTTTCAATGTGTGGTCCAAAAGAATATAAAATTCTTCTCCCCCATTCAGTTTAAGTTCCAAAATGACATTAAACTTAAAATATGAATATGAGAAGAAAAATCTTTATTTTTATAATGGTCACACTATGCCTAATGATCACAGGGAAGCTGTAAAGTAACCTGCTAACTTGATTTTTCCTGCCATTAGTGGACTACGTATGTCAACCCTCACACTTATTTCTTAAAGGAATAGAGACATAATTCTGCGCACAGGATTTCTACATTACTTTATGACAATATAAACCATAATTGGCGTCTTTTAATTTCACATCCCACAGGATCGCTGACTACGACGAGGTTCACGACATCCCCATGATAGCCCAGGTCACAGACTGCCTCCCGGAGTTCATCAGCAGAGGCATGGCTATGGCGGCCTTCTACCATGCCCGGTGTCTCCATCTTGGCCTGGGTGTCACAAAAGATGAAGCAGCCTCCAAACAGTATTATTCCAAAGTAAGCTTCTGAATAAAGTAGAAATCTACTTTGTTTCTCTAAAGAGAAACATTTGATCTTTTCCTACAAAGTTGAGCAGTTTTATTATAATGGTTGCTTTAGAGAAAGCACTGTCCAGAGATCCTGTCTACAGAGGTCAAACAAACGGGAAAAGTCCCATTTTAATGCAAAATATTCTCTTTGTATCTGCCAAAGGTCTAGCACCAAGCCCTTAATGCCAAAGTTTGTCAAAAAGTGTAAATCTATGTCTTCATTCTAATATCTTTAATTAGATGTAGATTTTTACAGTCTTTAAAGCAATTTCTCTATTATAATAAAAGTTTCATGGTTAGAAAGTAATCACTTTCACATCTAAAAAGAAAGTGACTATTGAATAGGTTGAAGGGGGTCATTGTAAAACATTAACTGTAAATGAATTTAAAAAAAGAAACTACATGCTCTAGGTCCATGACATTCATGACTACAAATTAAATTACATCATCATTAAATCTGGGTATGGATGTCCACTCGGATGTACTCGTGTGGTTTTAAAGAAAATCCACTGTGAACCCAGGCTGGCCTGGAACTCATGACAGGTCTTTAAAGCTCTGGGACTACAGACTGGGGTCACCATACCCAGCAGTGTCACAACCAGCTTTGAATGCAGCAACAGACAAGGATCAGTTGTTGAAAGCCAATATTACAATGCTGGCTCCCGCCCTTGTCTACATGTTAAAGTCACCTGGGAATTCCATATTCCAGGCCTCATGTCATAGGTTCTAGAAGTGGGATACCAGTATACTGCTCAAGTTTCTGAGGTAGAGTAGGGGGTTTTAATGTGCAAGCAGGCAAGTTCAGACACTGTAAACTGGTATGTTTGAAATTAAAATTTCCTTCTACATGAATAAAGGGACATAGTAAATGGCCAAATACTACTGACATCTGGGATATTTACCACTACACCATTCTATTAGTATGGGTGATAAATGTGAACAAAGTTATCTTTGTTAACCTGCAAGCTTTCTTCATTACATGAACCTCCTTCAAAGTCCACTTCAGATTCCATATTATCTGAAGTAGGGTTTCTAAATAAATATGAGAGAAAATTCTAGGGAAAACTGAGCATTGCAGGATTTGTATCATTTTCCATACAATAGATAATAGCACCATTATTATATATTGAAGAATATACCATACAATTTGGCCATTGTACATTCAGAGATACTGATAAAATGGGTAAAATTTAGAAGCAATCAATTAGTGAATAGAATTAGAATAATCTATGACTTAGACATGAATTAGAATAATCATGTCATACAAGGCATGTGAAAAATGGGAACTGTTTCATTCAGGGTGAAAGTACATGACAGTAACCCTCACTGAGTAATAGCACCCACAGGAAAGGAGCTGTGGGGAAGGAATGGAATTCCAATGATAGCCTGTTACAGAAAAAAATCAGGCTGGAAGACAATGAACAACACACAGAACTAAGGCCCCGAAAATCACACCTAGTCCCCATTCACTTTCATCTGCTGAGTTTACTCATTTGCCTTTGAGGGTTTCTAAGCATGATTGTTCTCCCAGGATTAGTCAGATTCAAAAGCATATGGAAAAAATTCCATTTACTATAAAATAGATTTATGGAAGTTTCAGAAAAAAATAAGTTTTTTTCTATAAAATAAAGGCTTCCTGCCATTAATAAACTAAGCAAATACCTTTTAGCCAATAGTCCTGAGTATTGAAGAGACAGTTTCTGCTCAAAAGGGGTTTATATTAGATAACCTCTGATTTCTCTACCAAACACTTCTAGCATTCTAGAAATCATGCACTTTATCTCTAATTATCTTAGACATAAAACTATATATCTTAGATAAAATTATTGCAGATTCTGCTTATTTACATGACAGGATAACATGCTTGAGGCCAAGTCAGTCTCCATTTTTACTTATTTCAGTAATTTTTAATATACAATGCAATCATCAATGCTTGATTCCTTTTCTTTTTTTACTTGACAAGGTTTTATTTCTTTAAAAAAATGATTTTGCGTGAGGCCACGAATTCAATCCCCAGCACCTCCACCAAAAAGAAAAAAAGATTATTTTGAGTACATTAAGTTAAATTACTCAAATCTGATTTATGGTAGGAAATAAAAGTTAGAAAGTATATTAAGAACGAAAGCTGAGAGGCAATGTCGGCCAGCCAGCCCATTGGAGGAGACCCTAGGATGACACATTGTATTTCAAAACACTGAGGATTTGTCTGAATATCTGATTTTCTTCTCCCTGATTTTAAGGCTTGTCGTCTGAACGCTCCATTGGCAGATGAACTTCACTCCTTACTTATTCGTCAAATAATTTAGACTGTAGAGCATCTTAGTGAAGACCATCAGTTCTAACACAGACAATGTATGTATGTTTATAGAAGCCATATTTGTTATCTATATCCCAAGTCACATTATCTGGGGGTATTTTACAGGTGATATGTTACTCTCATTCATAAAACGTGTATTCTGTAGCTTCTACGACCTGAACCTTAGTCACAGAATCAAAACTGGCCTGTGGACTGTATTCAGTTTGCAAGCATTATAAAGCAAGTATCTTTGTGCTTTAATAAATTCAGCACGGCTTAGTGCACTTGAGTTTACTGAGTTCTGAAGTGCAAGTGCTGCCAACTTACTTAAAAACATAATTTGAAAGCTTTATTTAAAAAATTTTCTTTCTTGGTGACTTCTGTGAATTTTGAATAATATTATATTAATTTTTTGCTTTAGTCAACATAAAAGTTTTATAATATGAGAGCCAAGGAAATTTGAAGAATTATACTTCCAAATAGCTATTGAGAAATGCATGTAATGTTTTCTACATGCTAGTAAAATTAAAAGACTGACAGATAATTTGTTAAAAACATGTGTAACAATTGCTTGGAATCTTGCTCTTCCTAATTTTCCTTCAAAGTTCTTAATTTAATGGTCAAAACCATTACTACTTATGATAATATTCATAATTATTCGTCCGTGGTTCTACACACACACACACACACACACACACACACACACACACACACACGCACAATTGAATAAATAAAAACAAAAAAACAATATTCAGATGTAATTCCGTGACTGTTAATGATTTCAGTGACATTTTGTTTACATTTTACCTTGCCTTGGAAAATTCTTAAGACTTTCAGCGATGTAGAAAATGAACTCAAGCCAAAGCATGTTGTTTTACTTTACCTTATGAATATTATCATAAGTAATAATGGTGTGTAGAACCACGGACGAATTCGGGAACCACCATGGACCGCCTCTACCTCCTTCTCATTTACTTTGCCCCAGGATTCACAGGCTCTGCCCTACCAGGACCAGAAACGCAGGCCACCCTCGCTTCCACCTGGCGTCTATACGTGGGATCTGGGATCCGAACTCAGGACCTTCCGCCTGCAAGGCGGAGGCTTAACCCCTGAGCCACCTCTCCAGTTTTGTCAGCTAGCTTAAGAAGGTTAACTCACAGAAGGATTCTTAATTAGGTTAATACACAAAAAAAAGGCATGTGCATATACGCTTCCATACAGCTGTCATTCACTTCCTTCCCCAGCTGCCCTCCCCAGTCTTCTGCCAGGCCTCCAGCAAATTCTCTTCCTGCCCTTAGTCCCCACTTCTGCTTTCTCATCTCATGTGTTCCGTTTCCCACCACCTCTCAGATCTCTTCCTCTTCTCTCATACACTTACATCTCTGTATATATGCATTTCTAAATCTAGGTTCTGCATGAAATTAAGATATGTGGTAAATCTGAGTGGTTTATTCATTTAACATGATCTCATTTTTTATTATAAGTGGACAAAATTCCATTTTCATTTTTATTATGTGGACAAAATTCCATTGTCTATTGTGTGTCACATTTTCTTTATCCATGTGTTGATGAACATGTAGGCTGGTTCCATTTCTTGGCTACTGTGGATACCACAGTGATAAATACAGATATCGTCTGTTAACACACACTTTCAGGAATGGTACAGCTTCATATAGGTCTAAGTTTTGTTTTTGAGAAACCCTCATTCTGCCTTCCACAGTGATTACACAAGTTTATAGTCCCACCTGCAGTGAGAAACCTTCCTCTTTCCCGCATCCTCTTTACTTGAAGATCGTCATTCTGATTAGGGCATGATGAATTCTCAAGGCATTTTTAATTTGCATTTTCCCGATGGTCAAGACTATCGAACACTTTGCAAGTATGTATTGGCCATTTGTGTCTATTCACCTGAGAACTGCCTATTTATTATCCCAATTTAATTGTCTGGATGACTTCATTTTTTATTAATTTTTGCAATTTTTATGTATCCTAGCCATTAAAGATAGTATAATTTAGCAAAAATATTTCCGCATTCTGTAGGTTGTCTTTTCACCTACTGTGATTTGTCTCCTTTGCTGTGCAAGTTTCTGAATTTTAAAAAAAAGCAAAAGAATTTTCTTACATCAGTAACAGGCTACATCTAAATAGTGTTAAAAAATTAAATCAGCAATAGTCTTTTCTACTATAAATGACATCTATGAAAGCAGAAAGTGACAAGAAAAACAATGAAGTCTACAAATGTAAGATTATGTGATACCTTCGTGAAACAAATGCTAAAACAATAGGTCTTAAAGATACCTTAATTGTTCCTATTGTCAGGATATTTACTTGGTATGGCTTTATTTTTAAAATCACAATGTCATTTTTAGTAGTATATTTAAATAAGATCTCTTAGTAGTGGGAAGGTGGGATAAAAAGGTAGGTGACACCCACTAGAACTGGCAAGTTCTTGTGATGAAAAACAAATGATTAATATGCCAAATTTTATAATTGATATTCTTCTGGTTACAACCATTTTGGTCCCTTTTCAAACCAAAATGATATTTAAGACTTCAGAAAAAATATTGGATAGCTATAAGCATAATTGACCTCTTATGGCTGGAAGATAGCTCATTGGATAATCGAGCGCACGCTGAGCAAACATGAGAACTTTCGCTAATTTAGACATGAGATTTGTCAGGTATTAGTGTTTTGAAGTACAGTGAGTTTCAAAGGGATGTCTTTTTTGTGTGTGTCATCCCAGGGCCTCCCTTCCCATGGGCTGGCTAGCCAACATTGCCTCTCAGTTCTGAAGACATTTTGTACCTTTTGTTCTCAGTTCCAGGGTCTAGAGAGAGGGAAGAGTATGATTACCAGTGCCTAATAGGCGACAGAACCCAGAAAAGTGGCTTCAGTGACTACTTTGTGGTTCCATCATCAATGGCAAGATCTAGCCTGTAGATGTCACCTGAGCTTCTGTAGTGTTACGCTTGCCTATGCGAGCCAGCTTGACTCCACAAGTAGCTTCGCTGTCTGTTTCCCTACCATTCCTCCCTGACTCAGCTTTCATCTTACTTATTTTTAACACCAATTTGCCTATTTTTGTATACTAAAAATCATGTATTTCACATACTTATTTTGTGTCTAGGCAAAGTAGCAAACTACACTTTCTTGTAGAACAATTAAGAGGACAATATTTTATATGAACCAAGGGACTCAATAAGCATATGAACTGCCTGGTGTCCCAACTTTGTTTTGTGAGACATTAATAGCTTTAATATCACTGAGCACTGAAATTCATTTTTAAATTTTATTGCTTCAAATGCTTCAAACTATGGGAAATCTTTGGTAAAAATAAAGACAATAAAATTTTCACAATAAGTTTACACAAAGCATTGCACAACAATGTTCTTCAATACACATGAAATAATACAGGAATGTTTCAGAATCCTCAGTGAGGATATTCACTGTACAATATTCATAGTTCTCCATTTTAAAACAAAACTGGCTTTCATAAATATTTAAAATACTTCCAAGGTTCTTGTCACATATTAACATTTGTTTTTCAATCAGTATGTTGAACTTTAAAGTATTTATATTATTTAAATAAAAATCGAAAGACATAAGTTTATTTTCTGTTTCTTACTCCAGCATCAAGTCCCCTCCCCCCAGTTCTGCATATTTCACATAAAGCTAGGGGGAGGTAATGGAAATAAAAATCAATATAGTTCTCAGTCAGCCCTCTGTGGAAAAGAGGAAAATGTTGCATGTCTATTATTACACAGACATTTCTCTGGGGGTGATTTGTGCATCTCAGACATGACCAGCTTTGAGCTGATCTAAATGAGTTCTCAGCTCAGGACACAGTTCAGTTAGCAGCAGTTCCATCAGCACCTGCGCCAAGAACAAAGAGAAAGGAAGAGTGTTTGAGGGTTTACTCAAAATATCTACCTCTGAGAGATGTCTAATTATAGTCGTGAGATTATTCTCAAACAAGGGACTCCGAGGAATAATGAAACATTTATGTAATGGCATATTAGCTACATCAAGCTATCAATGATAATTCTGTTTTGCTTTAATTTTTTTGAGACAAGGTCTTATGTGGCCTATGCTGCCCTTGACCTTTTGAGCTGGCATGAAAGGCACACACCACGACACAGGCCCAACACGGGTAATTTCAGCAAAATGACTGGGAAGCAATTTACTTGGCTGAACTAAGAAAACCAGGCCTCAGAATTCAACAGAGAACTTGTATATGAGAAAGAGGCTGCTGTGTTCACTGGCGGTCAGGGTTGTTTTTTGTTTTGTTTTGTTTTTCTTCTTTTTTTTAACCAAATGAGCAGACACACAAAATTAAAGCAAAAAAGAGGAAGTTTCATAGTTATAAGTCATAAAAGTAATTGAGAATATTAAGGGTTAAAATTTAATATGTGAACAGAAATTTAAAATTCAAGAAATTTCAAAGGTTTACTCACATACAGCAGATGCTTATTGGCTTTTGTTTCTTGTAGTGCCTTGAATATTTTTATTATACCATGGCGGGCATTTTGCTGTCCAACAAGGTTTTGAAGTGCATCTGAGTTTAAAATAAAAAGGATTGTGTATTTGTTTTGTTGCATTGCTGAGACTTGAACTCAGGACTTTGCACATGTTAGACAAGTGTTCTACCTCTAATTCACATCCAAAGTCTGAAAAAAAATCAAGTTTCTGTTCTAAGTTGCTATTGACAAGTGCACACTGCACATTCCATGGAAGAGCAATTACACAATACACAGTACTGGAGGCTTGAGGCATCAGGACTAAGAGTGGTCAGCTCTCAGTGTGTAAGAAGGAAAAGTTTAGAATTTTTAACATAAGATGTTTATATGAGCTACAGTGTAAGCATATTTTTATTATTATTTTCAACAATTAAAATGCTTCAACTGCTTAATTTTAAAAATTTTTTAACATACTTGTAAAATTTTATTAGTATATTTTAAATTGATCTCTTAATTATAAAATTATCAGCTCTCATAAATATGTCTGTAGTTATAAGTTTTCATTCAGATTCTCAGTATAACGTCTTAGCAAGGGTTTAGAAATGGCTTAAGAGAAAACAACCCTGAGTTTTTTCTGGAAGTTTCCTGAGAGATACAAATGACAAACACTGACGGGGCTAATGTTCTGCATCCTGTTCATATTGCAGGCTAGGAAGCCAGGCCTCACCTGGAATGTTCTCAAGGAGCTTCTGCTGTGCTCTCTGCTTTGTTTCCTGACTTTGCGCTTTGCTTCTGATTTTGGTTGGTGATGCCAATTTCCCATTTGGCCAAAAAGCATCCCGGAAAACATTGATATAGTAAACCAGCATTTGTTCACTGAAAATCCAGTTCACTGTGTCCCGGATTTGTCTTTTAAGAAAAAAAAATTACTTGTATTAATTTTTTTAAATTTGTACTCAATTCCCAAAAGGTAATCAGCAATGAGTAGGGGAGGATATAGCTAGCTTTAAATGTTTTGAAGAATAAACTATGAATTGTATTTTTAAACTTTGGCTATGAAAGTTATTGTATATTTTGTTATACTGAATTGCCAACTCATTCTTGGGGTTCACATTTTATTGGCACTGACTTTCCAAATGTTTGCCCTTCTAATCTATACAGAGAAGACCTGAAACTGAGTCTGAAGATTGTAATAGTTCTCAGACATGAATTTTTGCAAGTGTGTGCATGGGTGTGTACAGGTATATGTAGGTATGTGTAACTGAATGGGCATGCCTGTGGAGGTGCAAGGGTGACTTTGGGAATCATGGATTGCTCTCCCTCCTTATTGGTTTGTTCTGAAACTCCTCAGGCTCTAATCTTCCAGGGCCAGAATTATAGGGCACTGCCATTTCACCCAGCATTTTTACATGGGATCTGAACTCAGGACCTTACTTGTAAGGCAAACCCCTATTTTCTTGCATCTTACATTGAAAGTACAAACCCACTTTCTCTGTCTGGTAAAAGTAATCTGGAGAAACCCTTGTGCCCTTGAAGTCCTGGAGAGGAACCAAGTCCTTCTTTTCTGGCTGTCTATATTAGGGTGACTATGGCAGATGATAAAAGACAAAATAATTGGCACTGCCATTTCACGGTAAAAGTAATCTGGAGAAACCCTTGTGCCCTTGAAGTCCTGGAGAGGAACCAAGTCCTTCTTTTCTGGCTGTCTATATTAGGGTGACTATGGCAGATGATAAAAGACAAAATAATCTAACCCAGAAGAATCAAGCTCTAGGTGAAAGGACCTAAGTTGCAATGACTAAGGTACTTAGAATTGGGCTGGGCAGACACTTACTTGTACATTTATACATGAATACCTTTATCTAGTTACCCAGTCTTTTATACTATTATCAGTTAAATTTGAATCAGTTCTACTACCTGAAGACAGGTAAACATAGTTCAAAGAGCCTAGGAGGAGGTGTTAGGCTGAAAAGGAGAGTAAATAAAGTGGGGGAGGGAGGATCATCTTTGATTATTAGTGACAATCAAACTTGATTCATGACTAACAACAATATTACCACCATCACCAAGAAGCTCTGTAAGAATCTGACTTCCAGTCAGACTTTTAAAAGAATATGTAAGGGTTTCAGAAACAGTCTCTATAATAGATGTTCCAAGTCTAGTACTCTACAGTCATCAGTCACTGAATGTTGCTTAAGCCTTTTTTTAAATTTTTTTATTTATTATTTATTCAATTGTACATGTATATGTGTGCACATGTGTGTATGTATGTGTGTGTGTGTGTGTGTGTGTAGAACCACGGACGAATTTGGGAACCACCATGGATGCCTCCACCTCCTCCTTGTCTACTCTGTCCTGGGATTCACAGGCTCCGCCCTACCAGGACCAGAAGCGCAGGCCTCCCCCGCTTCCACCTGGCGTCTATACGTGGGGTCTAGGATCCGAACTCAGGACCTTCCGCCTGCAAGGCAGAGGCTTAACCCCTGAGCCACCTCTCCAGCCCCGCTTAAGCCTTCTTATGCCTCAAGCTAATGTTAGCTTGTAACTAAAACCATCCTCTGATAGTTCTTTGTGTGACTAAGAACCATGCAGTTCAAATCTATACCAAAGGAAATAATTTTACTAATTTAATTGCCCTATTTTAAGATGGTACTTGACTGCCTTCCTAAGAAAAACATTGATAATGCCAGCATCGTGTTTTGCATTCATTACCTTGGGTTAATCACTGATATTACATGAAAAAAGGAAAAAAAGTCAATAGACAATTCTTATCAAATATGAACACCTAAGTATTTAGTATTTATTAGTCAAAAGATTGTGAAACAATTGGTATGTGAGATTACGGTCACTTCAAGACACCACAGCTTAACCTTATGATGTCTCATCATCAGTTAAAGTTAAACTAGCAAAACACTGAGTAACATGATTCTCTACCTGGTAGCAAACCACTGCCTGAACAGATTGAAAATTTTCTAAAAGAAGATTCCCATGAAAACTGCTGCCCAACATACTCATCACTCAAAAGCACAACTGCTCATTGTATAAAAGCCAATGTTACAAAGAGGAACATGGATCTGTCTGATTTGCTGAAGCTGACAAGGAAAATATATTAGCAAGTCTTAAGTACTGAGAAAAAGAAGGTATTCTGGAAATTTCTTTAAGGCCTGTCAAGACTAGAGCGTGTTTCTAAGACAGAAACAATGCATTTAACAAACTCTTTGTCTATTAAAAGAAAACTTTATGACACTAAGTCAACTTAGCAAATCTCTGATAGAAAGTTGGAACTAGTTTTAATCTTAGAAATAAAATAGAAAACTTTTGCTATGACCATAAGAAAAATACATGTCTGTAAGTTAACATAAAAAGTAAGCTAACTTTATGTTTCCTATAAAATCTTATTAGCTTTACATAATAAAATGATCATATTCCCTTTCCCCCCAAGCTTGACTATAAATTGTTCAGTTTCATCTTAAAACTTATTTTTCCACAGTAAAAAAAAAAAAAATTGTCTCTGGAAATTTACACACATTTCTATTCTGCAGGAAATTGTAATGTTCATCTCTTGACAATTGTTACTTTGGATCCAATTACTGTTTAAAAGATTCGACAATAGCAGTTGCAAATTCCAAACATGGGAATGCAATGTGAGACAGGGCTGAGGTAAGCATGAGGCCAGGCTGGCTCTGCTGGCAACATGGTGACACCTGAGCAGTCATGCCATCTCTTTGTTCTGTCTTTTCACTGATAAAACAAGCAATCAATCAGACTAATCTCTGAGACTACTTTTGAGACTGAAACCAAACTGCAGCTATGAAAAAGTGAAATAATATTTTAGAAAATAATATTCATTGACTACGAGTTCTCAATAACAGACTCAGGGCTTTCATGAATGAATGACCAAAATGTGGCACACTCCTTATTAACAATACCAGAATGCTCTAAAAATATATATGTACAAATATTTTTATATAAATGGTAATATAGCTTAGAATCTATCAAGGATTTATAGTAGTTCTTGTATGACAGACATTGCCCTCTACTGGGGTGCCCAGCTATTTGCTAACATGAAAAATTAACATTTCAATGCTTTATCAACTCTAACAAAAACAATATGCTTTGTACTTGTCCTCCAAATAGACACTTGTCATGGAATCATCATCTCACGCTCACTGTGGTTAAAACTTTGCCTGATCCCTATTATGTAAAGTAAATTAGGACACTCAGCTGTAACAGACTCCAGTAATTATCATGGCTAAGAGTGAACTTCGCCAGCGCAGCCTTCTGAACCCGCCAGCCAGAATGCCGAACTAGCTCCCCCATCATCTTCACTAAGCATGTGGCAAGAGAAACTCATAAATCTGCCTCCTCGTCCACTCTTACATTCGGATTAGAAACAAAATGTAAGAGAAAGGTATTTCTGGTGAAACTCATCAGTTACTCTACAACAAAGTAATTTCAGTGCACAGATTTAAATTTAATTTTGTATAACTTACTTGTTGATGGTTCTTCCAAAAGTGACCTGAACAAGAGCAATTAATGTTCTTCTCACCCATTTAAACACTAAAATATAAAAATAAAATTTATTAAAGATCATGATCCTCACAACTGCATAGCTGTACAAAGCATAAAATTTTTACCACTTAATTCAATATGAGTCCATTCACCAAAGGCTCTACTCTCTGTAGAATCTGAGTTCAAGTTGAAAAACTGCTCAGGAAAACTATTCAATGCTTTCAGTTTTCACTGAACATCCAGGAGATGCAAACCAAGATATTTTATTTATCTATTTATTATTATTTAACTTTTAATAGCCACAGAAGAGCTGAGCAAGTGAGTGGAGAGAAGACTCACTTTTGGTGTTCCCAGCCTGCTGACAACATTGCCAGTGTCCCATTAGCAACAGTATAATTCCTGTTTAAAATTTCTGCTAGTTCATTGCACTCAATTTTCTAATACACTACTCTGTACTTGAATGTTGATGTTGGTGAGTATTAATAAAGCGACAGGTCCAATTGTGCTCTTCTAAACACTAGTCTGCTCAGCATCATGTACTGCCGTATTTATGTGAGCAGGGCAACACAAGAGAACTGTGACAAGCGAGGGTCCTAAATGCAATGTGAATTCTACTCTCCAGAGCTGCTGCCCAGAGCAGCTGAAGAGCTGTCAACCTCTTCTGAGCTTCGGAAGCTTCATCTGTAAAAATATGGTGTCTGCCAAGAGCCTTGGAGGTAAAGGATTGGCAGTCATAGCAGTGTTCCTATACCTAAGGGGAACACGGGAAAGGGTTCAGGGAAAGGCCACTGGGTCCTTGTACGTCATCAGAGAGGAGGGCCCAGAGGAAAATCAGACATGCACAAGAAAGGACTCTCTGGGAATTGGGGTGGGAGGCACTGGGGGATGGGGAGGGAGAGGAGTGGGGAGGAGGAGCAGGGGGTACGGGGGGAGGAGGAGGAAGGGAGGGAACTGGTGTACCTAATAAGTTTGTATGAGGTGAAATAAAAAAATAAATAAATAAATAAATAAATAAATAAATACACACACACACACACACACACACACACAAAAAGTATGGTGTCTGAGGAGACTTGATCAGCTTGTCCCTAGGATGTTTCTGTGTATGAAGGTTTTTTCCCATTTTCAACATTTATTATTAACACAGAAACACATTTTTAGGTGTAGAATTTAAACATAAATCAAAGAAGGTGAAAAAAAGCTTTAATGATATTTTATGTCCACAAATTAGAACATAAGCTTTTTTCATTGACATTTTCTTTCTAGCACCTATAAATGTCTGGCTACTCACAGGAGATGAGAAATGCAGATCTGAAGCCCATATAATGAAGCCCAAAGTTCAGGCTATCAGTGCTCAGCAAGAGAAGCATAAAAGGAGAAAATTCAGGAAGCTCTTTTCCCAGGTGCAACCCCAAAAAGAACACAGATCTGACACTCAGTTGAAACATTTTGAAGTCATTCCTCATTTCTGAATGAAGCTAAATTTCCAGTTTAAAGAGCAGTAGGCTTCCAAATAAAGTTGAGCTGTGGATTCAGAATCATGCTGGGGAATGCCTGAAACTTCTTGGTAGAGTGTGCTAGATTGCCCCTAACTATGTAGATGTGTTTCTTTTAGGCTGGCATTCTAAGATGAGAATACCTATTTGTGACGACAACTTCGCTCCACTTTTCTAGGGTAACAAAGAGGTGCTCATAGCTACAGGGTCTTCAGACAAGCACAACACTAGGAAACCTGACAGCCGAGAGGATGAAAAATGCTGGAGTATTACTGGGTTTTCTTGTGTATTGTGTAGAACAGGAACCAAATACCAATACCCCTTACTCTAGTCCTTTTCTTGTCCTCCCATCCCCTAATCCTCCTCTCTGCTAAAACAGCCCCATGACCTCTTTCAAAGTCTCATATGTGTAAGCAGAGGCAGCTGTAGCAGCTTGAGGATTTTGCTGATGGTAAATGTATCACACAAAATGTATTATTATGAAAGCTGCTCTACTCTATTTGATTCCCCTCAGAAATGTCACCGGAAAAACCAAACACACTTCTGAGCAGGCACTTGGCAGAGGAGCCAGCATGAGTCTACAGCAATGAGGCTGCTCAGCCACATCAAGGGTCTCTTCATCTCCTGAGTCCGAGGAAACAAGCACATGATGACAGCGCTAAAACAGCGCACTCCAATGCTTAGGGCCTCTGTGGGAGACTGGAGGACTTATGATTTCATGGGCCAGAATTCACTGACGAGTGAGACGGGGAGATGCTATTATTTTGTACCTATCAAGTTAAACATCAGAAAAGCTCTTAAGAACATCTGTAGTATAAAAGTCTATGGATTTTTCATTTAAACATTTTTAGTATTTGGATGGATGATATTGTATCATATTAAACAGCATAATAATTTAAGTAGCTCCCAATTCTGAAGCTTATCCTAGCTCAAACACTTATTTCTGAAATTATTTTAAAATGAAGTTCCGTATATGTAAATCTCTGCCTTCATTGTAGAATTTAAGTATTGATGACCAAAAATGACATACTTTCTTAGCTTTGACTTAGAATAGCAAAGAGTTCAATGAATAACAATAACTCTGGTCCTTAACCTGTCTGCCCTGCAGCATATCTACCTGGGCACTGTCCTGATCTCTCACTGTGGACCAGATGCTAAGGAGTAAAGAATACATAAGGCATTCGACTTTATAGGAGCGCCTTTTATGCTAGTATTTTTATCTGCTAGTTAGTCTAAGTGATGAAACGAGGGATGAACAGATGAGAAAAACATAGCCTCATTGCTCGCATAGCAGCAGCTCAGTCCAGCACCTTCACCCCGCAGAAAAGGAATACTAATCTGCATTGATAGAATCCAAGACATTCCCAGAGTGACATTTTATTGGTTGGTGGCATAGTGTATCTTGCAAGTTCCTTGCTCTTCTCTTTGCTTCTTCTCCTAGATAGTTAGGCATACCTGGAGAAACTAGCATCATCTCTAGCTTCCTGTATGACCAGACAGGTCTCCTAAATTTTTTGTTGAGGAGCTATGAAGGGTGAAGAGAGAAGACTATGTCTTGGGCGGGATTCCATATGGAACCATGTAGTTTAATCTATCGAACTATTCCAACAGATAGGCACTTGTGTAGCTCTTAAGAAAATGGAATTTGGATTCCTTTTTGTTCGTGCTTCTTCTAAGCCTGCTCCTTCAGGAATCACTTGGGCAGGAGTCCTTGCACTTAGCGCTGTCACGAAAGCGGGCTAACTCTCCTATGGAGGGTGTCCTTGGCACTGCTGGACAGTTAGGCATATTACTAGCTCCTCCCATCAGATGTCAGCTACCCAGCCCTGAGTTGTGACAACCTAAAACACCTCCAAATACCATATTCTCCCTCTATTGAGAACCACAGACTGAGAGGAAGAAAGAAGATTGAAAATAGAACTCAGGCATTCTGTACCGCTAGCCACATCACCAACCAACCATCAAAACTGCATCTTCAACAGCAAACTTCTTTCTTTGCGTTGCAAAACCATTTTTTTTGCATGCGCATGTTACTTCTAGTGATAAGAAAGTGAAGCTATGCTGAATCACATAAGAAGAAATTCAAAGCATTCCATCTTTTTTTGTATCCAGAGGAAAATAGTGCTGAGTAAACCAGGATTTCACATGTCAGGAATACAGAGATGCTATCTGCCACAAAACTGTGACTTCAGCATTTAGCATGAAGTGTGACATCTACAGTGTCTGGTAAGTGCTTCTAGGTGCTTGTTGAATGAATAACATGAATATAAAAAACGTGAGTGCATTTCAGGAATAAAGGAGCATTAAATGAGTCTCACTTAACTAGCACACTACATAGGAATGAAGAAACTTACTTCCTCGAAGTTCAAAAATCTCCCCAATCAGCATGAAACATGGCTCAGCCAAAGCATCTTTCTTACCATCCACATCATCACCATAATCTGACAGGTCACTGTCTTCTTCTATCTCCTCCTGAGGTGGAGCAAAGTCACAGGAATCAAGACAATGAGGGGAAGAAGGATACAGAATCAATGTCCTTCTAGTTCATATTCTAAGTTATTTGCTCATGATTCACCTCATTTTATTCCTCAACCTTCATACATTTTATTCTTCATTTTCAACATGGAGGACAAGATGCTTCCAAATCAGGGGAAAGCCTCATTCGAAGCCATTCAAATTTTAAAATTAGCCAGCTGAAAATATCATTGTACTAATAATCTAAAAACTATAAAATGTCTTTTGCATCAGAAGACTCTAATTTAAATGATTTGAATTTCTTGCTCTTACAAAAAAGTAATTGAGTTATTTTTAAAGCTCTGATTCAAACTTTTAGTTGGTCTGCTGTTGGTCTCATTTCATGTTTCAATTCAGAACTTCTAACATGCCAGCACAATGAGTCTACACACAGAGGTGGCAATGGACTGAGAGACTGGCTCATACAAGAGTGGCAGTTTTCACAAGGTATGATGCAGGGCTATCACAAAAGCCCAGGCAGCAGTAAATCAGCTGCAGACTCCATCAAATGTCTTCTTGGAAGTGAAGGTTGAGGGTGGGGGAAAAACCTCAGAATAACAGGCTTTGGACGACATCAGGGAGCTGAGTCAAGGACTGAGAATTCTTAGAGGCAGGAGGCCTTGCCTCCTAGCCTCCTGCATGTAGGACCATCAATATTTGAGAGTTGAGGAAGGTGAGCGCCAATAAGCAGTCACTGAGAGCCTCAGAAGATAATTTCATAGTGACCAAGTCATCTATGTACCCAAAGGGATTCAAACAAGGAGGGGGGGGCAGAAGAAAGCTAGCCATGTCTGAACAGACATGGAGAAAAAAGTAGCAGAGATCTTGGGAGCCAGTATCATAGTTTGAACAGAGATGCTCTCTATAGGGCACACATTTCTCTTCCAGTTCTGAACGTGGTAAAGCAGAGCACTTCCTGTCACTGTCGGTCCCTGTGTGCAAACTCAATAGGCCTGTTCTGAATGAGAGGCTACGCCAGTGAGCAGTGGACTGAGAAGAAGGCAAATCTGGAAACTGGTCTCCTGGACCAAACAAGGGGCCTCAGTGGCCTAGTCACGACTCATGCTGAGGTTTAGAATATAGGACTGAAAGCATTTGCAATCTCTCCAGTGATTCCTTTACTCAGACAAATTGCTTAATTCAAAACATTCCATGGATCTCCATTTCATGAGAGCTAAGTTTCAGCCCCTCTCCATCAAAAACCTTTGCTCTGTCTCCCATTAGAACACTACAGAAACACACCAGTCTAGTTCACTGACCTGCTGACTACCCCAGACATATCCTCCTTCCTGAACCTTTGGTTGCAGCCCAGCTCCTATCCTGGCCCTCCCTACGCCCCACTGCACGGGTCCAACACTTACTACCTACACTCAACTTACCCACCTTGTCATTCATCTATTTCTGACTTGTGACTCTTCCAAGTGACTTACAGGGAAGAATCAGTTACTTCAAAGCGTGATAGCAATAGGAACTGGAATGGATGCATCTGCCTTTGCCATTAGTAGCAAGCTTCAGCAAACATGTTACTTCCCATAGCCTTCAAAAAGAAATCTGCTTAAATATGCTAGAAAAATGGGACGACCTTTGGACCACTTACCTCCTGGTGGGAGAAGAAATCCCGAGGAAGTTTTTCCAAAAATGAGGATAATGAAAACGAGGGTTTTTTCCCCTGTACATCAATAACCTTGAGGTAGTCAGGAGAAGGGCTCAAAAAGGCATACAGTGCTTCGCTCTGACACAGTCTTTCATCTGAAAGGAGACTCTGTGGAAAAAAGAGGATTCCTTAGTTTATGTATAAGCAAATGCTATGACAAGACAGATTAACAACGTGAAGACAAAGTATTTTGTCTCTAGTATTCTATGACATAGGGTTCAGGAATGAGCAAGCCAGTTGAAACTATCACCCAATGATGAATATTCCTGTTTATCATGATGAGCAGGAGTTCTACCATTGGAGCTACAGGGATAGAAGACATCTATATATTGCTAATAATAATGAGTTGACATGATTTGCAAAAACAAATAGCAACGTATAAGACTCCAGTTTAACAGCTTTCTGTCTCTGACCAGGGGGTGACATACAGTGCCCATCACGATGGAGTGAAGGGCATTGCAGGAGCAACAAAACTGCAAAAGAAAATCAACGAACCACTATCCAGAACTTCAGAGACTCTGTATCAACCACCTAGAACTAGGCCAGACTAATCTCTCCCCATCCTGAAGCTCAGGGACATTTGCGGAAGAGGGGGCGGTAAGAGTGTAAGAGCAAAAGGATGGGAGGAGCAATGATTTGCAAGATACTCCACACAAGTTAGGGCCGAAGCAATCATAATTGGACATTGCATGCCCGGCGCAATGTCCAACACACTATTGACCTCACAAAGTCTAGCATCTGCTAAAGGCACCAAGATCCTTGGAGGCAAGGGATTGACAGCCACAGTAGTGTTCCCATGCTTAAGGGGAACACGGGAAAGGGTTCAGGGAAATGCCACTGGGTCCTTGTACGTCATCAGAGAGGAGGGCCCAGAGGAGAGTCAGGCATGCACAAGAAAGGACTCTGGGAATTGGGGCGGGAGGCACGGGGGGGATGGGGCAGGAGGGGTGAGGGGAGGGAGAGCAGGGGTTCGGGGGGAGGAGGAAGGAGGGAGGGAACTGGTGTACCTATTAAGTTTGTATGAGCTGAAATAATAATAAAAATGTATTAAAATAAAAAAACAAATAGCAAAACAGAAATTCAAGAGAATGATGATAGTTTACAGTCAAATAACCAACTTTCTCTCTTATATCCCACACTTCCCATTTGCTTACCTGTAAAAATTTATTTAATTGATTCTTTGACTTTTCCAGAAACTTGTGATCTATAGATTTGAAAGGCAGTTTACTAAGAGAAGGCAACTGGACTTTTTTTAAAGAAGGGACGCACTGTTGGGGAAAACACTGGATGTTAATGTTTTAAAGAACATTTTAATCTTAACAAAGGTTTAAAATTATAATCAAAACAAACCAAGCAATTTTCTCATCTAGATTTTGAAAAATGTGTTTTCCTCTTTTTTTTCCTTTTATTTTCTTTCGCCCACCTTTTTTTTTTTTCATTTCAGAAAGGGTCTATGTAGCTCAATATGGCCTAGAACATGTCATTTGGGGTGATCCTGCCAAAGTTCCATGTACTGGGATTCCAGGGTACATGACCACAAGTAGGTTGTAGTTATATTAACTGTCTTCAAATGGCAAGTTAGAATTCAAACAAATAATAATAATAACCATAACAGATTTCCCTTTGTGGATAAAGTCCTACATTGTATCAGACATAGTGTCGGAAATGTGGCATGTGTTATTTCATTCTTACATCACATTTTTTTTAAACTTTGTGTATGTATATCAAAGGGCACTGTGTCCCAATGGAGGACCAAGGACCAAGGATGACTTCGGGAATCATCCTGGATTGCTTCTACCTCCTTTTTGCTTTGCTCTGAGATTTCCCAGGCTTCCTCCATTTCCACCTGGTGTTTTTATCTGGGACCTGAGATTCAAACTCAGGACCTTCTGCTTGTGAGGCAGAGTCTTAACTCCTAAGCCATCTCTCCAGACCAGTTCTGTAGATTTTTTTTATTATTATTATTATTTATTCAACTGTGTGCAAGTGCGTATGTATGTGCGCGCGCGCATGTGTGTGTGTGTGTATGTGTAGAACCACGGACGAATTTGCGAACCACCATGGACGCCTCCACCTCCTTCTGCCCCTGGATTCACAGGCTCCGCCCTACCAGGACCAGAAGCGCAGGCCACCCCCGCCTCCGCCTGGCGTCTATACGTGGGATCTGGGATCTGAACTCAGGACCTTCCGCCTGCAAGGCAGAGGCTTAACCCCTGAGCCACCTCTCCAGCCCCCAGTTCTGTAGATTTTTACAGAAATGAAACAGGCAGTGAGATTTGTTAAGAAGATTAAAACTACAAAGGTCCAGAAAGGTGTTTCCTTTGCTGACAGAAGCTGCAGGAAAGGTTGTCCTAAGAGAAAAACTCACAACAGGAAAGAGGAAAGAAGCAGCCAGTCATCAGTCCCGTAGCCATACATGGACTTTGCAAGGTCGGGTTCTCATAATGTTCAGGTGTAATTACTTTGTTTTCCAAGCATATTTGTTTTGGAAATACATTTTATTTTAAAATGACTCCAAATTCCTTTTCTTCCTTCTGTTTTTATTAATTAGGCTGATTCTTCAATTTCACATGGTTTGTCATGAGGAAAATGATGCATTTTTCCCTAGTATCAATTTTATTCAATAATTCTGGGTAATAATTATTTTTACACTGAGATAAATACTTTGTTGTTGTGAAGCGACCAAATGCTATAGGTATGATCTTCAGTTTAGGCCATCATTCTTTTTCAAAGCAGTTGAAATTAGTGTTCAGAAAGTTTCTGGTGAAAAGGGTTTTAAAAAAAATCAAGGCTTAGGAGGCAGACTTAAGAGAAATTTGCAAAAGAAAATTCACAGAAGTAAAGAGGGCGCTACCAGCATCAGTTAATTCTGAACAAAGAAAACAGCCTTAAAGTAGGAGGAACTGAAGAGCCTTTACTGCTGAGGTAAAAGGTAAAAGGTTTTTCAGTGAGGCGAAAAAACCTAAAAGGAAAAGTGAAAAAAATAAACTATATTCTAATAATAATTTGGCCCTTATGGATACATCCCAAAATTCAATCAACCTCTGGAATCAGTTTTCCTATCTGTGAAGTAAAAATACTTGAGTTACAGAAAACATGTGCTTGACTGCAATCCATACATAATATCCACATTCACACTGTATATAAGATATATGCAAAACAAAAGTAAAACATGCTTATTACTATTACTTTTACTATTACTATTACTTTACTATTACTATCAGTAAGAAAACCACAAAAAGTTTCTTTAATATACCAAATATTCTTCTACATGCTTTGTGATCACTAATTTCCTTCATCTCCATCACAACCCTGTGAGGTGGCTGGGTAGGAACTATGAAGAGCTGTATTTAGCTGATAAAGGAAAATAAGCACGAGAAGTCTGAATGGCAAATCCCAGGCCACAGACCCAGTACAAGGTAGAGCCCGATGCCCAGCAGTCAGTCTGCCTCTGGACTTTCAACCACCCTGCTCTGCTGCCTCCCTGAGTACATGTCATGAGATCTGGTACATTAACTGCTCTGGGATTCTAGGGAAATTGATATGAAAATCAGATAATCATTTGTACCAAAGGATATAGACTAGACAAGATGGACTGATCTATGAGTAATTTCCAAACATCAAGTTAAACATACCATTGTGCCATGTTCAACAGCAAGGAGAAAGATCCTATCTTTTTATGTGTTTGACATGAATTTGTGAATCTCTTCATGCTCAGCAAATTCTATACTCTTGTGTTCACCAGGAAGCATACCTCATTAAGTTTCCGGTGTAAATTCTGAAACTCACTGAGTCTTCGTGGGACGGTCCAGTTTTTAGTTTCTACACCTCCAACTTCTTGTAGGCTTACCATGACAAAGTAACAAGGCATCTGCTCACCATTCTCTTCTGTAACCTTGAAGAAATCAAAATCAAGACAAACAAAAAGCAAAACTATGATGAGCAAATATGGTAGGATAACTTGTAAATGGCTACCTATCACAGACATCCCTCACTCTTGTACACCTTACATGGTACTCTCGAAAAACCCTGGGATGTATGATAGCTTCTATTCCGGCAATTAGATCAAGCAATAGGATAGTCTGCATTTTAAAATGCAGAGTATGGTAGCTTATCTAGTTATGTCTGACCTAGTCATATGAGCCCTTTAAATGCAGATTTTCTGGTAAGTAACAGAGAAAGAAAGGCAGAAAGATTAGAAATCAAAGAAGGAAGCCAGCAAGAACATAGAACAGACCTCGAGACTACAGCTGTAAGGACGTGAATTCCACCAACAACAGGATAAGCCTGCAAGTGCTAGGCTTATTGTTCCGTGTTCTTTTCAAAGTAGACACACAAACTCAGAAACAGCAAAAATTTCAACTTTAGTCTTATGTTTTAATGCATAGGAATTTTCTATAGGAGAAAAGAAAACTAATATAAGAGGCTTAGTCCTGTGGCTGAGGACCTCATTAAGTTAGTGGTAGGACTCAAGAAAAAAAAAAGTCTCCATTCTTAGGAAATTTTATATCTCCAGAGATTCAGTTTTGCTTACTACCCAATGTACATGATTCACACACAGAGACACCAGAATTCAGAAGAGTACTATATTATTTGTAACTAAGAATATCTAAAAAAATAAAAATGCACAGGTTTTGAGCTTGAATTAGTGTTACAGAGAAGTCAAAAAGAAAAGCAGAGACACAAGATATAAGGAACATCTCCCTGCATCTTGTAAGATAAAACTACTTTCCCACTGTGTGGATGGGGAAAACATGGCTAGAGTAGCCAGCTTTCCTAGGACTGGACAACTAGTTGGCTAGGATCAGAGGTCTGGAGAGCTGGCTTGACACAGTGCACCTCACACACATTATCAGGCAACACTTCCACAGGACCCTCTGTTTCCACCTTGCTTATCTTTTCAGTGACTGAGATACCACAGCAAACTCCTGACTAACAACTAATTAAGGTGAAGTGCTCCTTGAAGGGTGGGTTCCCACTTCCTTCCATATATTTCTGTAGGTGATTTTAATATACTACGAAATGCCAGAGGCAGCTCTAACTCCTAAGCCCCCTCTACCACTTTTCGAGCTTATCACCTTAGAATGCTACCCAAATGTCAATCCACCACAATTATCAATTACATTTTTCTAAATGGCATTCCAAGGTTGAGTATAGCCTTCTCTGATCCACTGTTCCTCACGTTAGCTCAAAAAAAAAAAGAAAAGAAAAGAAAATAGCTTAGTCTAATGGAGTGCCAAAGGGCACTTGGTAAGCTCTCACATACTGTTTGCCCTTTAGAAAAGCTCTTGGAGAACATGCATTGTTTTGCTATTTATTGAGGTGAACCTAAGACTGAATTTTAAGCTCTTCCCTACCAAATATGTCAAGCCACTGAGACAATGGCAGAGAAGAGCAGAGAAAAGCCATTCACAATAATGAAGAAGCTGGGCATTAATGCTGCCATGCTCAGGACCTTGATATCTCATACAGAGTGACAGGCATGACCTGTATCTCCAACTTTCCATCTGAGCGGGAAGGAAGGAGCTGTCAGCAGTACCCACATACAGTCAATACTTATGTCTTTCCTCTTAAAATTACTTTATAAGCTGATGAAAAGGGATAAAGTGGGGAACAAGAAAAACAGGGGTAAAATTATTAAAATATATACATGTATGAGAATCCATTATTTTACACTAATAACATAAACTAAAAAATCAATGACTATAAGAGAAAAGGAACAAAGTATATTCAAATATATTCTCCAAACTGTTATCTCATACCCTCAGAGAATGACAAATTCTCAAGAAGAAAAATACTAATCTTAGAGCTTCTGAGATCTAAGTAATTGAAGCCAACAGGATGGAAGAATGAAGTACACTTAAATTTCTAATTTTTGATCTCCAAGTTTCCAAAGTACTTTTCACTTTAATTTAATCATCAATGGGAAAAATAAATTAGTAAGTCAAGGACATTAAATGTCCCTACCAAAGCTACTTACAATTCCAATAAATAAAGACAACTTTCTGACAGGTAGCATACGATCAGATCAGTACCACGCAGCCTGTGACACTTGCTGGCCATGGGCACAGCGGAGTGACATACATGGGCGTGGACGCATGTGTCTGAAAGAATGAGCATACTGTCCTGTCCAAAGTCTTGTCTTATGAAGGCTGATTCTAACCCGTGAAAAGCCGTGAAATACCTCTGCACTGGTGATGGAGGCCTTCCACATGCCCAGGTTCTCACACCACCAATCGGTTCTTGCCATGTGCAGCTGAAGATCTGCGCACTCTTTCTCTAGTACAAGTATTTCGTCCTTCAACTTGGAAACAATCTGCCACAAGAAAAACATCCTGGGAGTTCTAGAAATATTTCACAGCTATATAACTCAGCAAAGTAGGAAGGATACAAAATGAGCACACACAAAAAAGTTGTTTCTGTATGTGTGTATCAGAGAGCACTGGGTGTCCTTGTGGAGAACCAAGGGTGACCTCAGGAATCATCCTGGATTGCTTCTACCTTCTTTTTGCTTTGCTATGGGGTTTCCCAGGTTCTGCCCTCCAGAGCCAGAAGTACAGGCCACTACTATTTCTGCCTGGTAGTTTTATTCAAGACCTGGGATTCAAACTCAGGACTTTCTGCTTGTGAGGCAGAACCATGAGCCATCTCTCCAGACCCCATATATATCTTTTAAATGCTTTTGCCTGTTTCAGAAGGCTGTACAGAATACCCTGTGCTGATGCCTCTGTCAGTGTGCCATAGTCAGTGTGTTAGTCTTTATATATAATTGCTAACAATGCTGCTGGTGTGGAGATCTGAAAGGAGGGTTAAGTCCTCCCTGAGGGAGGAGTCACCACTATATAGTATGTGGGAAAATAGTTGGATTCACATTTAATCCAGAAACAGCTTCCTAGTAAAAGAGTTTCCTGGGTGTCTGGGTATTAATTGTTAAGATTATCAGGCTTTTCACCATTAATATTAACTTTAAACAGGTGACTGTTAGGTGTGTGTATTTGTTTATTTATTTATTTATTTATTTATTTATTTATTTATTTATTTATTTATTTGTTTGTTATATTTACCAACTTGAATGAAAGACTTAAAAGAAGCACAAGACCTCCTTCTGGGAGCCACCAAGCCCGGAATACAACTATCAGAAGCAGAGTGCTCCCTTGAACAGCCAGGGATGTTTTGATTTAACAGGAAATGTGGAGGCCTTCCCTGGGATTGGAGATTAGTGTCCAGTCAAGTCGTTCCATTGATAGATATGGAACCAGACCTCCAGCCAAATACCCCACTTGATAGAACTGAGAACGGAAACAGACCTCCAAGCAGAGACCTCACCAAGAATCTTAACAGAATCTGATAAGGAAAACAGACAACTGGACAGACTCTTAGTTATTTTGGGACCAAATCAACTTGTCAAACCGAAATTCCTTCCCTTGTACTCCAACTATTAAAAGCTTTCACCCTTGAATCCAAAGTAATTTCCATCTCAAGGGGAAATCGCTGCTCCCTTACTGGAGTTTTGGACAAGCTTTCTGAATAAAGCTTGGGTTCCTGTTCTTTCTCCCTTCCTGCTCCTTCCTCTCTTTCTTCTTTTTCTAACACCATTGTTTTAGTTCACCTGCATGGTGCTGATAAATGACCATCAAACAGCTTAAGGGAGCAAAGTGTTTATTTTCTTATGATAGTCTGGTTACAGTCTGTCCAGCTTGACAGGTGAGCATGCACCAACACCAGAGCCAAAGGAAATGGCCATACCATCTCGATGTAACGGCTGAGAGAGAAATGATCCTTATTTGCCAGACCAGTATGTCTGGCCAGATATACACAAGGATGCCAACTCTCTCAACCAAATCTCTGTATTTTATTCCAGGGCCTAGTCCCACCCATCTGGGCCTTCCCCATCAGCTAGACAATCTCCTGCAGGTTTGCTCTGGGATTAAATCAAGCACTGATCCTCTATAAATGTGCCCAGAGCTCAAACCCTCAATTGTCAAGTTGACACTTATGCCTAACTATGACAACCATCATTGAATCTCTCCAAATCACTTAATGTCTATCTGATGATGACTACAAGTTCTTTTTAAAAAGGGTGAAAAATGTCTTTCAGCCAAAGGATGAACCCGAACAGAAAATAGTTTAATGAGCTTTTCTGGCTCATCTTTCATAGTCTTCCATAAGCACAATTAATTTATAATGAAGCAAATACAGAATAGTAAGACTACTGTTCTGGAGGAACACAGCATCTTGCAGATTCTGATTATCTACTGTGCCAGCAGATCCTATCATTTTATGGGGAAGACACAGGGCTGTCCACATTCGATATTCACTAACTGGAGAAATAAATTAAAACAATTAAAAATAATTAAATAATTAAATAATTGTTAATTAAATTCGTAATTAAATTGAAAATTAAAATAAACTTATTTCTTAGGATGACCTCAGTACCTGGCTGTTTGTTTCCTTCTCAAAGCACCATCAAGAATTATTAAAATTATTTCCATACTAAACGTTTAAACATTTTTCCCTCGTGGTTTTGGAAAAAATGCTGGGCATCGTCCTCTATCACTCTCTACTTAATTTTGAATAATCTCTCACTGAACCTGGAGTTTACCATTTGGCTAGACTAACTGGCCAGCCAGTTCCTGGGATATCCCTGCCTCTGCTTGTCAGTGGTGGGACACAGGCGTAGAGCAACATGCCCAACTTCTTTTTTTTTTTTTTTCCACTCATACAAACTTAACAGGTATACCGGTCCCCCCCCCAACCCTCCCACTTCCCTTCCCTCCCTCATCCCCCAGTGCCTCCCCCTGCCATCCCTGGAGCTTCCTTTAATGAGCATGCCAAACTTTCCTCTGGGTCCTCCTCTCCGATGAGATGCAAGGACCCAGGGGCATTTCCCAGAACCGTTTCCTGTGTTCCCTTTAAGCACAGGAATACTGCTGTGGCTGTCAATCTCTTGCCTCCAAGGATCCTAGTGCCTTTAGCAAACGCTAGACTTTGTGGGGTCAATAGTGTGTAGGACATTGCACAGGGCATGCGAAGTCAATTATAATTGCTTTGGCCCTAGCTTGTGTGGAGATTCTTGCATATCGTTACTCCTCCCATCCTTGTGCTCTTACAATCTTACCTCCCCCTCTTCTGCAAATTTCCCTGAGCTTCAGGATGGGGAGAATTAGGCTGAACATGCCCAACTTCTATGTGGGTGCTTGGGATTCAAACTCAGGTCCTTGGCCCTATTGCATACATTTTTAAATTATTAATCCTGTTGATCTTTAACAAAACAATTTTTCTTTATGTATAATAGGTGAAAGATTTTTTTTCCCAAAAGAGATAGTTTAACCTCTTTAGCCCCCTTTCTTTTTTTTTTATTTCTACTCATACAACTTTAACAAGTACACCCATCCCCTCCCTCCCTCCAACCTCCCACAGCCCTATGTCCCCCTTCCCTCCCCCCTCCCTCCCCATTCCTCAGTGCCTCCCCCTCCCATCACCGGAGCATCCTTTAATGTGCATGCCAGACTCTCCTCTGGGTCCTCCTCTCCGATGAGGTGCAAGGACCCAGTGGCATTTATCAGAACCCTTTCCTGTGTTCCCCTTAAGCATAGGAACACTACTGTTAGCCCCCTTTCTTGAAGGTACAATAGGCAAGTCAGTTTCAGAAATTTGTTATTCACAGCCGATGGATGACTATGAAGAGCCTAAATTATTGAACACTAAAAACAAAATGCTAATTTTCTAATTTTATTCTTCAAGTAAAAACGTAACACTGGAACTTGCTCACAGTTACAATTCTTTTTAAGGAAACTAACACTTTTCAGCATAAATAAAAAAATACTAGTTATTAGGGTAAACAAACAGAAACTTTCAAGAGTTACCTTCTTATCAGGTTTTGGTGCATTTTGAATAGAACTTAGAGCTTGTCTTTTATATTCAAGTTTCTCATTTAGCTCTCGGAGCTTGTTGACAGCAAAGCTGGCCTGCTCCTTAATCCCACTGGGGCCTTCCACAGCTTCCTCACCTGACTCGCCTTCTGGCCCCTGAGGAGAGAAAGTGTGCAAACACATCTTATGATGGCAGGAAGTACAGTAACATCTGTTGTATACATCTCATTCATATAGCACCTATTTGAAAGCACAAGATTCCAATAAAGGAAAGAAAGCTAAAGAAAAATGATTTTCTTTTTCCCAGCAAAGAGAAGACTCAAAGTAATACATGTTTATAATCCTTATCAGACCTCCATAATGACTAACATAGACTATAGACAACATGCCCCTGTAGACTATAGAGAAACTCAAGAGAGATAAGAACATTGTCATAGTTAAGCACAGGTGTCAACTTGACTGTTGAGGGTTTGAGCTCTTGGGCACAGTTGTAGAGAGTTGATGGTTGAGTTAAGCCCAGAGCAAACCTGAAGGAGATTGTCTACCTGCTGGGGAAGACCCAGCCCATGGTGGGTGGGATTAGGCCCTGGATAAATCAGAGAGACCTGGTTGAGAGAGTGGGCATCCTTCTGTATATGTGGCCAGACATGCTGGTCTGGCAAGTAAAGATTGTCCATCTCTCAGCCGTTATGCAGTGATGGTGTGGCCAGTTCCCTTGGCCCTGGTGTTGGTGCGTGCTCTCCCGTCAAGCTGGACTATGAACTGTAATCGGATTGTCATAAGAAAGTAAACTCCTTGTTCCCTTTAGCTGTGTTCTGTGTTCATTTATCAGCAACCATGCAGGTGGACTGCAACAAACATACAGTGGAAACCTTGGAGACTAAAGCTGGATGAGTGAAGGGAAATGTCCTTGTCATGGTTTGAAATGTGTCCCCCACAGTCTCATGTGTTTGGGAAGGTCATGGCACCTTGAGAGGTGGAGCCTTGCTGGAGGAAGGCAGTCACAAGGGATGGATCTTGAGATGGATTAGTCCCACTCTACCTCCAGGAGGAGTCTGCCTTTGCAGCAAGCAGTGTAGTAGCCTCTCTCGGATGGCTGTGATATAGCTTGTCTCCATCTTTGGCTGGCCAGCCATGCCGCCTCCACCTGTATCTCCTCTCTGGAACCGTAAGCTGAATAAATCTCCCTTCTCCCTTAAGTTGCTGGACTTTGAATGCTCTCTCACATCAACACACAACAGTAACTATTATAGTCCCTATCAGTAGGATGGTCCAAAGAGAGGTAACTTGGTATGCCACAGAGGCCTGAACCCCCCACAAGAGTAAACAAGCTGGAGGGAACCCTGGAATCCATAGAAGTGGACAGAAGGATGGCAGGAGGGAGTGGGATGGATTGATGAAGATGAGGGAAATAGGAAGGAGGGGGGATAGAGAGAAGCAGAGCTAAGTACTCAACATGCTTGTAAAACTAGAAAAATAAAATAATAATTTAAAAATGTAGTGAACTAGGAAATATTTAACAACCTAAAAGGGAGAAGGGTCCTCATGCTGTCATTTCCCAAATGGTGCACCTAAGAGAATCTACATGGAACAAGGAGGTAGGTACCCGAGTGGCCTCTATTCAACTTGAATATTCCCCTCTGAAGACAGAGGGCTTACTTCTTTCTTGTCTCCTCACATTATTGTACGAACTAATCGAAGTCCCTTTAAAATAAAATTTCCAATATCTCATTAGTGAAAGTATTTTCAGAATATACTTTGTTCAGTGCTTCTCTTGAAAATGTACTTGTGTAAACGTCAACAGGTTGATTATTCTACACATAAAAATAGCATTTGTAAGTTTGGAAAAATCTGGACAGATGATCAAATTGCTTATTTTTTTTCATTAACTGTAAAGGTAAATTAGCTAATTTTTCCAAAGAAAAATAAAAGAATTGATAGCTCCAGAAAAGCAAGGTGTTTTCATTTTTGCATGTTCTTTCTCATTATATATACATACACATATATATTATATCATAATCCTTCTTCTTTCAAGTGGATGTTCTTTTTTAAAAAAAATTTTATTACTTATTATTTATTCAATTGTGCATGTGTGCACATGTGTATGTGTGTGTATGTATGTGTAGAACCACAGACGAATTCGGGGAACCATCATGGACCGCCTCCACCTCCTCCTTGTTTACTCTGCCCCAGGATTCACAGGCTCTGCCCTACCAGGACCAGACACACTTCTGCCCGGCGTCTATACTTGGGGTCTAGGATCCAAACTCAGGACCTTCCAACTGCAAGGCAGAGGCTTAATCCCTGAGCCTCTCCAGCCCCGGATGTTCTTTTTTTAATAAAAGCAAAGCAGCCTATTTTGGGTTTGTCAGTCACACATCTTTTTTTTAATATTTTATTTATTTATTTTATGTGTATATGCATATTAGAGGGCACTATGTGTCCCTGTGGAAGCCCAAGGGTAACTTTGAAAATCATTCCGGATTGCTTCTACCTCCTTGTTTTGCTTTGGGATTTTTCAGACCACCCACCAGGGCCAGAAGTCCAAGCCATTGCCATTTCTGCTTGGCATTTTTTTTACATGGGACCTGGAATCCGAACTCAGTGCCTTCTATTGTGAGGCAGTATCAAACCCTGAGCCATCTCTCCAGCCCTCAATTATCTTCTTAAAACCACATTTCTACAAGTTCTCATTTGAAAAAGAAGTACCCAAAGACTCTCTTTATCCTTTCCTTTGGAAAAGAGAATCTTTACTTTGTGCTACTATATACAGGCTGCAGCTTGTTTGTGTAAGGGCTCATAGCTAAAGGGATTTTTGAGACTCAGAAGAGACTTCAGACTTTTGAACAGTGCTGGAACTGTGAAGATAAGTGGATTTCTGAATTCTGAATGTGCATTACTTTATGAGATGGTCATGAAACTTTGGAGACCAGAAATAGAATGTCACAGTTTAAACATGATGTGCTTGTATGTCAAGTTGACAAGGAGTAGACTTGTGATGTTTAAATTCAATTATCACTTTGTTGCTTTGATTGGATTACTAAACACTTATGGCCTTTGGATGTATTTAAAAGGTTTCTTTTTTCCAGAGAGGTTTAATTGAAGAGAGAAAACTCATTCTGAATATGGGCAGTACCACATCATAGGTTGTGTCTAGAGAGAAAAGAGAAGCAGATGAGTGCTGGCATTTTCCCCCCTACTCTCTGATCCCGAGACATGAGGAGATAAATGTTCCTGACACCATTGAACCATGGACCACCATGCCTTCCTCCCACTAGGGATGAGATCAACATAAACTATGAGCCAAAGTAGAGTTTCCCTCTCTTCAGGTATTTAGTCACAACAAGGAGAAAAGCCATTAGCACAGTAGGCAGAACTCACCATCTCGTCCTTGTTAGGAATCAACGCTGAGGCAAGCCTTTCCTCTTCTTTTATCATCAACTTCTCATATAGGTCACTGACAATAAATGATGGGTAATACCTATCCTTTAGGATCTCATACACATCTCCCTGTATTTTGCAGAACACCTCAATACCCTTATTTCCTACAAGACACTGCTGGATTTCTTTATAAAGTGACTTTTCCACAGCTATTTCCTTGTTTTCCACAAAGAAATTCTGATAAATTTCACCAACTAATTGTGGAATTTCATTCTGAAAAGATAGGAAGAAGAGAAAATAAAGGTAAGGAATATTGTCTCTGAGAGAAATTTCCACTGAATTATTCACATATTAAAGTTGGAAGGAAGATATTTAGAATGCACCCAGAAACAGGAATTGTGGGGATTAACTTTTGGATCTATTTAAAGTCAAAGGAAAAACATCCTGAAAAAAAAAATGAAACCACCAGTTTCTTAAAATGAGCATTGTAGGTTAAGCAGTTAATATCTCCATGTTTTAAATGTTGGAGGAAAAAAAAAAGAACAAAAATAGTTCTCTTTTTGCAATGGATTCTAAAGAGACCCAGTTTATCAACCAAAGTCTTATTGATATTTATGTAATTTAAATAATGTGGGGTGAACACCACAAATACAAAAATTGTGTATTTAAAAAAGACAGATGTTCTTCTACATGATTACTATGGAATAATTAGATTGTCACTGATCTACTTTGGACAGCCTAGTCTTTAGAGGTAAACTGGGGTCATCACTAGTGTGCTTGAGGAATTACGAACATGATCTTCATACTTGCTCTGGAATGCAAACATCTCAACTACAGTGAAAAACAAAGGCAGCTGAAAGAATATGAACAACTTGATCAATGTTTCCAGCTCAAAATACAGTATTTTGGGGAAGCTCTTTGCTTTGATTTCTCTGAAAATTTTCCAATTATGTTTAGTAGTTTAGTAAAACTACAGTACTCATTGCTTTTGAGAGCAGTCAAAAGTCATCTGGAATCCAGACTGGTGATAAAAATGAGCGATTAAGTTGGAGAACACAATACTAGGTGAAATGAGGTAATTTGTGACTTGTAAGTCAATAATGTAAAGCATTTGCAAGATGATTTTAAAATATTGCAACACTGGATTTAGCTTCTAAATCAGCACAATTTATGTCTTATGATGTACTTTAAATTTAAATTGGTATTCTGTAGTAGCAACATTAATATACAAAAAATTCAACATATAAAATATTCTTTGCATTTATATTAACCAAGCACTCAAATGCTATATATTAATACAATACATATTTCGCACATGTGTTTAGACATTTATATACAGATGCAAAAATAACAGTGACTTTTGAAACATACGCATGGATAACCTCATAACATAGCATGGTCTACATGTAGCGAGCTTCACTGCAAGAACATGTTAACCAAAACTGTTTATATTCCTTTACTCATGATAGTTTAAAAGAAATAAAAGGAGAAAACTGGTACAAATTGCTCATGCTATAAATGAAAAGAGTAATGAGCAAGAAAAAATGCACAGTACGATTTAACAAAGAGCAAAGTTACAAGACTGAGCAACAAGTCCACATTTATTATAAGAGCAAAGTAAGTATCACTAGGTACATTTATAAATTTTTTCCCACTTGTCCTCTCATTCAGAAAAATTTTCTATATAAAAAATTGTGCAATTTTATTTGCCATAACAGGCTAAGATATGTCAATATTACAGTTGACTGAATATTTTTCAATATATACTTAACTTTCAACTTTACCAAGAAGATACACTACCTAGCATATGAGCTTTCGCTTGCAAGTAATTAACACTTCTTACAGCCTGTATACACTACCTTACTAGCACTCTTCAGATGTTCCACAGACTCCCAAAAGCCAATCAGAGCTCTTTTGTCCATCCTTTCCATGTACATTCGAAAGTGCTCTCGGTAGAAAGAAGTGTTCAAAATATCTTCAAACTGAAGAATCTATTAAGACAATGTAAGAAAGAGGTTAATAAAGTTAAGAAAACAAATTTAAGAAAGAATTAAATACCAATCTGTTTTCAATTTCTGGTTGATTACCTTCTACATTCAAGGAAAAATGCATTTTTCAAGTCGCGGTCAATGTAATATACTATCCCTGGTAAATTAAAATACCTCTCTAGCGTCTCCCAATAATTTATGTTAATATAATATTTATATAATGAAAAGTAACCAATTTTATATTAATCATTTAGTCATTCAACATTTATTCAATATCAGGCACAGATAAAAATCCCTGCCCATGGGTCATACTTTCTATTCTAACATCAATAGTTGTCAAGAATCAAACAATTAGAAATAAATGAATAATAGACCAGGCAGCAGGAGTATATATAACATTTGGCATTTTTGCTTTCCATCGTATTTTATATAGCGGAGGAAAATACAAATGAATTTCTGTCTTGCCTTTCTGTTTATAATACCACAGTTATTAAAAACTCTTATTGTCCCTAAAATTCCAAATCAATCACACAACTTGTTTATTATTTTGTATGATCACTGAAAAATGATCTGAAAACATAGTAACAACAACCTTGAGCATAGAATGCTGGACTGAGAAAGCAGATGACCTTCATAATAAGTAATACTCAATTAGGAGAAATGTCCCAAATTAATTTAAAAGAAATTTAAGGTTGATAACCTTAGTTTGAATCAGTAATAAAATTGAATTTAATAAGTGGAATTCAGATACAATTAAGTAAATATGTGTATTTTGGAAGCTTTAAAATTAACATTATGGCAATTTGCAAAGTTTCTGGAATATTACCATTATCATTTTTCTAAAAATCACATGCACTTAGTCAATACACATTCACCCCTTCTCTCATCAATAACAAACCTTTGCTTAATCTGCATTATGGGTAGGAAGGGAGACATGTTACTTCTAGGAACTAATGAAAGGAAGTGACTTGTTGAATATTCAATATTCAAAGAATACCAGTTTTATATTAATCATTTAGTCATTCAACGGTGATTTCTTTGACATCAATTACCCACAGAAGAAACTTGATTTAACAAATATTTCATACCACTCCTATCTAGACAGTGGGTAACTTTGGGAGATTATAGCACTCGCATTTACTTTGTGTAAATCCTATCAGAGAAGCATGTGAAGATGGGGTGAGACACCACTGGACAAGTGTTACACTCAAGACAGGGCTGCTACAACTAGGAATTCACTCCAATGGGACCTGTCCTTACAAGACCTGTTCAGTGACAGACACACCAACATGCCCCCAAAGACTAGCAAGGATCTCAGGAGAAATAATTAAATGTAGTGGGAACCTTAGGGGCTAGGGCTAAACAGGTGAGGGGGAATGATTCTGTCAGTGAGTCTGACCAAGAAGAGGCTACTTGGTCTGCCACAAAACTCTGAAACCTCACTGGAGCAAACAATCCAGAGGGAATCCTGGGACCCATAGAAGCAGACAAACAGGAAAGTAGGAGGGAGTGGAATGGATTGTTGAAGGAAGGGAAGAGAAGGAAGAGGGGGGAAAGGGAGAGAGGGAGGAAAGAAGCGGGGGCAGGGAACAGGGATAATTACTCAGCATACCTATAAAATAACAAAAAATAAAAATAAAAAATTTGTTCTATATAAACAGGTTTATCCATTTCTGAGTATTTAGAAAGACTGAATTAAAAAAATGAAACTAACATTGGAATTCTTATTTCTAGTAGACATTGTGAATCAACCTGCATTGAAATCACATTAAATTCTCCTAGAATAAGCTTCTGGGAGCATTTTTGAGATGTTCCTGAACCACAGCATCTAAAAACAAACAGACCTACAGTGCTCAGGGCACCTCACTGTAAAACAAAAATTCAATGGAGTTGTATTGGTGCTACTTAGGTAAAAGACTGGGGATCTCGGGCCTACACTGGAACTGGTTAAGATGGGGAGGCCCTGATGGAGACTAAACCAGAAACAGGCAAGAAGGCAAAAAGTCATCCCAGAAAAGGGAGGCAGGGGAAAGTAAGAAGTACCAGATCCAGACCAAGAAATGGACAGGAAAAGATTGAGACTAAGAAATCAGAAGAGGCTGCAGCTAGGATTATAGTATATTAATGTTAGTTTCTTTGTGCCTGACATTTGCCTTGAGGCCCTGTCCCCCAAAGCTCCTAGGGGCACATTGTGGCCCCTTCCTCCAGGCTAACTTGTTCAAGGTCTTGGAAGATAAGCCTCAGCCTTACACTTAGAGTAGGTCTTACGCTCAGCTGTACACTAAGATGGGGCTACAATGTGTTCCCAGGTTTTATGGTTGAAAGTCTTGCTATCAACAGCCCAAAGCTTTATGGCATAAAACAGCCAAATTACAGTCTTTTAGAAAGCACTTGGATTTGTGAATCAATCTAGATCTCTATCTAGGTCTGCCAAATTCTATCTACATGGCTCTAGACAGGCTACTCAAAATCTACAATTTTGTCATAGGTCAAAAAACTAACAAGTAAATAGCTAATAGCATTTTGGAAAGGGTTAATTGAAATTGCTTCTACTTCATACATATCATTTCCTATCTAATGATAATGAGTGACTTGATTGAACTAATACAAACAGAACATGATTCTTTGGAATGGGAGAGGAAGGAATGAGGAGGTGGTAGAAGAATACATATACACTCCTATGTGCAAACAGGCACACACACCAGCTACAGCAATTATTTCCATTTACAGAATTCAAGGATGCTAACTAAGTGTAGCTCTTTGACACAAAACCAAACATATGAGCCTATAGTAATGAAACCTGTCCTAATACTAAAATGTTACAAGACTGAATATGAAGTTACATTGAATAAAATTGAAATGGTTACATGACAAACTCTACCTTCTGGCTCTGAGGTCCTTCCCCCTCGTCCAAGGCCCCATCCTCTTGCTGGTCATAGGCAGGACCTCCCAGGATTCGGATTCTCTTCTCACATTGCTTCTTTGCCACAGTCAGTTGGTTAATGTACCTTTTCATATTCCTGGCCCTCAGAAGGTCAGTTTTCATTGCAGCAGATTCCTTACCTTGAAAAAAAACAATACTTTATCAGAGGACAAAGAATAAAAGAGGGAAACATAACAACTCTGAACCAGACCAGTGTCTGATGTGATATATTCTGAACAACAGTAGATATTAAACAAAACAACAGAATAGAATTCATAACAGAGATGTTTCCCAAATACGAATACCAAAAATTTCTAAATATACCACTGACAAACCTTACTCAAGAGTTAGTATCTTCATAAAGCCTCTGTGTAGATACATTCACAAGTTGATTTTTATGTGCATATATTAAATACCTTTACATGGATATGCATCCATATTCATTAGTAAGCATGTACTATTAAAATTTAAATTATTAGTAATAAACAATTAATTTAAAATTAGAGATTATTTTCCTTATGGAACATCTCAGAGCCTAGCAAGGAAAAAATAGTATAAACAATTAACAATATAATATTGGGCAATAAGGAAAATGTAGCTATCACCAAACTGACAGAAGGTTCCAACTAAGCTATCTTAAAGAAATTACATTCATACAAACATAAATAATGGAGAATGTGACAGACTGAAGGGGAAGCGAAAGTAGAAGTGAACATCCTGAGACAAGAAAGGAAACAGAGCTGAGACTCTGGAGAGCAGATGCAAAGGGCCTAAGAGATTCAAAATGAATCTGAGGTAGGCAAGAGCCCGAAGCCACCAAAGAGCTTCTTTTTTAGCCCAAAGTACTGCAATGCTTTGAATGGGCTTTCAGCGGTTGCCATACGTGGGTTTGTATTCTAAGAGTAAAGGGGAAGCAGGATTTAAAAAAAAAATAGACTGGAAAGCGAAAGACTGCTAGTGGGAAAGAAAACCTGTTGGAAAATCATCACAGTAAATCTGAGATGGTAAAAACAAATGATAATCTGAACTAGATCCATGGCAATGGTAGTACAAAGGATTGGAGGTTTGCTAATGACAAAGCTAAGGGTCACTGGACAGACTAAAAAGTAAGTTGCTGGTGAATGGAAAGAAAAAAGAGGCATTAAATATGATTTCACTCTTGTAGAAAGCAGGATCGGTTACTGGAGGAAAAGCGTATTTGCAGAAATTAAAAATTCAAGTGCAATATGGCAGATAGTCTCTAAATGTATCGTCTATCTTGCATGTTCTTTTTGCAATACCACTTTTGACCATCTCTTTCAGAAAAGCAGGTCATATGTCTTCTTGAATCTGAGTGCATTTATTATGCACTATGAAAGTGATGCTATGACTTCCAAGTCTGGATCAGTAAAAGCCTGGAGTTCTGAGCACTGTGCACATTATTCATCCACCCCAAAGTTTCTATGGAAAGACCTACATGAAGAGAAACCTGGACTCCCACAGATCACAGGCCTGGCTGAGATCTTGACCCACACTAACATAGCACCCCTTTTTATATCATGTTGAAACATGCATTGTCTTGTTCAACTGAAGCCATGTGAAGCTGAAAAGCAGTATGCTTCCCAAAACCTGCAGGTTCCTGACATGAAAGGTTGCTGTTTAAACATTCTAGGGTGCCTTTTTATTATTAATTTTATTTTTTTGTTTTACATAAGTAAACATAAGTACTTATCCCTGCTTTCCTTCATATCCCTTCCTTCATCTCCCTCCTTTCCCTTCATTAATTCATCCCACTCACTCCCATGCTCCTGCCTGTCTGCTTCTACGGACCCCATGGTTCCCTCTGACTTGTCTATTCTTTTGGGGGTTCAGGCCTCTTGTGGCATAGTAAGTTGCCTCTCTTTGGGTGACCCCATTGACAGGGGCATTTCCCTTCACTCATCCAGCTTTAGTCCCCAAGGTTTCCACTGTATGTTCCCATCTCTCTTGAGTTCCTTGATAGTCTATGTAGGCATTGGGAATCATTATGCAGGTCTGGGAAGGACAAGTCTCACTGCGGTGAGTTCCTAGATGCAGCAGTCCTGCCTTGAATGGATGTCTTGTCCAATGGTGAACCTTCCCATCTTTAGGTTCTTACAATCTCACCACCCCCTCTTCTGCAAGGTTCCCAAAGCCTTAGGATGGGGAGAGATTGGGTTGGCCTGATTCTGGGTGAACCTTGCTGGGTTGCTGGTGCTCTTCATTATGGCTGTCCACTGCTGTCCACTTCACTGCTTTTCCGCTGCCCTAGGCTGCATCCTCTCAGGATGTTGAGATCCTCTACTTTGATGTAGAAGAAGACTTCTAGGCTGATTGTTAAGTGTTTTTCAAATCTATGGGTTTAATAGCAACTATTTACAGAGCAGTTTGGTGTACTGTCTTCTTACTTATAGATTCATTGGCTGTTTTTCCCTGTTAATCTATTTCCTTCCCCTTTTTAGGTGCTTGTTCTAGTTCACAATAACAGGAATGTGTTCCATTCTGACAAGTAAGTCTTGAATTCAATAATAAAAAAAAAAAGCTGTTAGCTATCCCCTTGATACCCACGCCACTATTACATTGGTGGTCACCTGTTGTCATGGTGATTTATATTGCAACTTACAGATCTCATGAGTTGATGGGGCCTGTGATTATTTCTCTCCCCCAGCAGCTTCTACAGTATTCCTCGGTACTGTGAAAGCTCTCCAGTAAGGAGTTCTCAGACCAGTTCTAGTTGATATATTTTGCCCATGTTCTGTGATCCATGTGTTGCACCTTCAGTATAGGGTCTTAAGTGACAGTTTTCTGGGAAGCAACCAAGAGCAATGGCAAAAGCCTATAATGTCTGGGGGAGTTAGAGACCTCTCTGACCAACATTTTATCAGAAAGTGTCACATTCATATTACTTCTAGTATAATTTTGTCATTGGATTCTAAGTGGATCAGCTCAGGGATACCCCCCTCCTCCGTTTTCTTCACCCTATGGTCCTCTGCATAGGGACTGCCCACTCTTTTTCCTTTCTTTAAAAGACATGTTTTTTTGTTTATTTGTTTGGTCGTTCTTGTTTTCACTAAATAGCCCTCATTGTTCATTTTCTTTTGTTGTACAATATGCCACACTAAAAGACATCCTAGACATTGCAACAAAAGGGAACAGGCACAAAAAGGACTTTTTATTATTTATTCAATTGTGCGTGTGTGTGTGTGTGTGTGTGTGTGTGTGTGTGTGTGTGTATGTGTGTGTATGTATGTGTGTGTGTGTAGAACCACGGGAGAATTCGGGAACCACCATGGACCGCCTCCACTTCTTCCTTGTTTACTCTGCCCTGGGATTCACAGGCTCCGCCCTACCAGGACCAGAAACGCAGGCTGCCCCCTCTTCTGCCCGGCTTCTATACATGGGATCTAGGATCCAAACTCAGGACCTTCCGCCTGCAAGGCAGAGGCTTAACCCCTGAGGACTTTTTAATTAAATGGAAAAATAAGGTTTCTGAGCTGGTAAACAGTATCAAGGAAGAAGGTGAGATAGCCAAAGAAAAAACAAAATGTTCCTGGAACATAATCTAAATAAACTCCATATTCAAAGAGACAGAGAAGAGACTATAGATATAACTGTATGACATTTTTTTTAATTCACTATCCTATCTCCAGCACTTACAAAACCACTAGGCAATAAAATAAGAACTCACCAAATACTTGTAAAATGGATGAATGAACCATGCCAAATGTGACTGAAAGGTGATTAACAACAGGGCTGACATTTTGCTAAGCACTCACTATATAATCAGGTGTTGTGCTCTTTCTAGAACTCTGACTATGAAGGAGAGACACAGGCTAAGGCACCTTAATTATAACTTTCCAACTACTCCAATCTAGCTCTGTTCCCTTCACAATCCTCTCATATCACATCTCAAATCTGCTCATGCCACAACCACTAGTGACCACCACACCACATCTACTGGAAGTTTCTAGTACAATCTGCAATCACAATTATATTCAAATTATGGCTTGGTGACTTCCAAGCTCTATGTTCGTAATGAAGAATTTTTTAAAAATTGAATTTAAAATGAATTATTAATACAATGGCTTGTTTTCTGAAGTTCACATTATATAGCAAAACAAAAACAAAACAAAACAGAAACTCTTTCAAGTTAATTTTAGATGATTAAACTCTGAGCATTACCTTGAGGGGAGTAAACTGGCAGGGATGGAGGAGAGCTGAATAGTGTGAAAGCTCGTGACCAGCTGAAATCAAAGTGACACCTGAGACAGAGAGGAATTGCGAAGACAGGTAAAGTGTACAGCTTTGGGAAACAGCTACTTCCTCTACTGCAGAAGCATGGAATACAGAAAGAATGGACACAGACACAAAAATTCTGCAGATTAGTGGTTGGAAGCTGGAGACATTTCCTTCACATGATTCTGTTTTCTCTGTGGGGTGAGTGGGCTATTTACATAGAGTGAAGTATAGAGAAAGGACAAGAGATCAGAGGCCTGTAGAAAGTGTAAAATCCACAGTGGAACCCAAAATCAAGCTCGAATCAGAAGCTCTGCAGGGCAGACTGATGGACCATGTTCAGGAGGGAGGTGAGCACTGGATAAATATTAATGCATTCCTTCTATATGACCACACTCTCTGAAGATGAGTCATAACACACTTGGCTGAGATTTGGAATTATCTGTAATAAGGGAATTAGCATCCGCAAAGTGGACTTTGAGGCAGATACCAGACAAGAGAAGGGGAGTTTCTGCATTTGTAGGTTTGCCCACTGGTGGGCCACTTGTGCTGTCACAAATGCCTGGGAATTTGCTGGTTTGGGTGTCCTGAATGGAGTCCAGTGGACCATTCATACAGAGGAATGTGGGAAAGGAAAGATGATGGCTGGACTGGAGAAATGGAAAGGGGGGTGGGAGAGGAATGCAGTAGGAGAAGAAGGGAAGTTGGAGAAGTGGATACATAAGTCCATCCTTTTTGTGTTTAAAAGTTTTGAAGAATAAAGAGAAAATTTGGAAGCAAATTTAAAGAAAAGAAGGAAGAATGACAGAGAATAAACTTTCCTCAAAAATCCAGCTGCAAGGCCAAGAAGACTATCCTCATGTTTTGCTTGAATTCTGCCAGCCAGCCTACTCACATCAATGTTTGTCAAGGACGATACAAGGTGACTGGCTGATCATTCAGCTTTTTGCTTAGACGGTTTGTTTATTTTTGTCTCATGAACGCCATGCTCAGAGCTAAATGAATGCCATGCTCAGAGATAAAGACTAATGCGGAATTCAGGCAAAGAGTGCTTCTGGTGTGCAGATAAGCCTGTAAACTCAGCACTGGTGATGACTGTGCTTCGCTGCGACCTCAAAACCCATTCATGAAACAAACATTCATGTCAAGAAAAGTTTAGGCAAGTGGGTGTGCATAACATGCTGTGGCTCAGTTCAAGCCGGATTCACACAGCTGCACACGTTACAGCTCGGCTATTTACACAATGTTTAAGGTAGCTTTTAAAATAGCCAAGACAAACAGTGGCCAAGGTCATCGCAGACAGTAGTGTCATTTTAAATTCATGTGCAATGACTATGTGGGTGATACAACACCCTAAAGGCATTCATTACAAATGCTTACAGTTCCTTTCCCTAGACAGTCTAGATCCTACAAAATGAAATGGGTTCATTCAGGTTGACTGGTAAAAAGATATTACATTAGCTATCAGGTGTAGAAGTTAGTTTTAGGTATCAACTTGACAATTGAGAACTGAGCCTTTAGATATATCTATGAAGAATTATTTAACTAAGGCAGGCCTAGAAAGCATGTCCCATTCTAAGCTATTCCTATGCATATGGTATAGCCAGTTCCCTCAACCTTTGCTGGTAACTCTCCTGTCATAATGGATTGTAGTGTGAACCTGTAAGCTGGAATAATTAAGCCCCTTAATCCCCTAAATTGTCTGGGTCAGGTATTTATCACAACAGCTGAAAAGTGATTAAGACATCTGGCTAGGTTGGATAAAATGTAGAGAGCTGGTTGAAATGAGCAGACAGGTAAGCTGAAAGCCATGCTTGGTCCTTGCCCCTCTCTCAGATATTCCCTGTGGTTAGGATGCGGCCAGGTTTATCAGCTTCTGATGCTGGTATCACTGTCATGCCATGGTGATCAACTGTAGCCTGGAGCCCTGAGTAAGGAGCCCTATCATGTATTCTTATAGCAATAGGATGATAAAACTAAGACATTTTATTATTTATTTATTTATTTTTAATTATTATTTATTTATTATTATCATTTATTTATTATTATTGCCAGAGAGCCGAGGCATGGCTATAAACCTAAGACATAAGCAAATCCTTCTGGCTAGTGAGACATTATAGAGGATTCAGAAACAATATCAGAGAAATGCTTTTTGCCATAATTAACACAGGACACAGTCCTTTCTTAAGCAAGTGGAAGGTTTTGAGTAACACGGTACAGAGGATCAGTGTTCAATATGATTTTTCTTCAGACAGCAGAGTGAAGACGCTCCTACCACAAAATGATGACTCCAGAAAGACTAAGGATAACTAGATTAAAGTGGTACCAATGTATTCTTTAGATATGAAAAATATCAACAGTAGGCTTTTTTCTTCTTCCATAGGCTAAAGTTACTAACAGGAGCACCCTCAGCAGACTGACTAAAGTGATCAATAACACAGTCCAGTTCTCAACCTCACTGGTATTCGGACTGACCAGCCTTGCAGTGAGGACCTGTCCTGCATATGGTAGGATGCTTAGCAAGCAGCCCTGGCTACTGCCACTAGGTGCCAGTAGCATCTCTCATCCCAGATATGATGACCAAAAATGCCTCCACACAGTCAAATGGGAGCAAAATTGCTGGTTTCAGTGAGAAGTTCTCATGTCCAGATGAATCTCTGACCATGAAGAGGACAAAGCTGCATACTCCATGACTTTCCCTGGCTCCTCAATATGACTCCCCCACCCCCACTCCACACACCCCCATCTTCAGGAACCACAGGACTTTTCAAGAGCCCAGTCATGAAGGTAAGGAATGGGCTCATGCACACTTACTGACTCAACAACCTTTAACTCTTCAAATGCCTTTCAGTATAAGCTTGGTCGAGTGCTCTTATGGGAGGGTTTGAGAAACAGTATGTACTTACTGAGGGGTTAGCCAAGGTTCGAGTTGACTCACAAGCTTGATTCCTAATATGAAGTTGACAGCATTTCTCAGCAGATACTGCTTTGTCACAAACTACCAAAACTAAATCTGCCTGGGAATTCAAAAGTATTTGTGCTGCTTTCAACCTGAGGTTGGTATGTTCTCTTGGAGTAAAGAACAAACAGGATTATCTTATCACCAAGCCCCTGAATTGTCACAATCTAAAGTGTCCCTCCACTTCAATGGAGAGTACCCTTGCAGAATGAGTGGAAATCATGGCAGGAGTTGATAGCAGTAGGCTTCCTAGATTTTACCCAGCCTCATTCCAGTGTGCCTACACTTCCTTCCTCTATGTCTCATGAGCTGGAATGGGAAGCACTTCCAGTTTAAGGTCTCTGACATGCATGGGATGGATTTTAGAAGGAATTGTACAGCAACTTAATCCATATGATAATTTTTTTTGTTGGAAGATGGTCTTTTTTATTGACAAAATCTGAACATCTGCAGCAGCAGGGCAGAGTGGGTCACAATGGCTTGTGACACTCATGTATGGCCTAGGTAAAGCATGGCTCCTTTGGGATTTCAAGTTTACATTTTATACTTGAAGGGATTTCTACATCAAAACAATTTCATTCATATTATCGCTAATCAGGTTTTGGAGACTGAATTTGAAAAGATGATAGGTTGAAAGATAAAGGAACAAAAATGAAAACAAAAGCAGGGTTGGGAAGGACCAATGAGTGGCTCCATGGGTAAAAGTACCTGTGCGGGAGTCTGGTGACCTGCATTTGATCCCCAGGATTTGAAGGGTGGAGGGTGAGAACAACTTCTACTAGTTGTCTTCAAACTTTCACATGCATGCCGTAGTGTGCATGGACCTCTCCCTCCCTCTTTCTCTCTTAAATAAATGAAATATTAAAAAAAACTCACTGGAATGAAGTAACTACCAACCTAGTCACAAATGACTTGCATTATTCATTTTCTTCCTTGAACATCTTACTAAGATACTTTACTAGTGCTACTAGCTCAGGATTCCCACCACACACCTCGATTTACTTATAGGCTTTAGTTCCGAGCTCCCTGAGAGTATTCCGTGTGTATTCAAAGGAACCTACTTCTCCTCAAGGTACTGCACACAGTATTTTTTAATATCTACGTTCTCAGTTCTTTGGTGTAAGATGTTCTGTACCTGGGTGCTTTCTGGCCTTGACCAAATAGCATGAATTGTTGGGAAGGAGAACTTTCCTTCGGTCAGGTCACAGGTCACAGAAACTCTTGTTTTCACTGTACTCTTTGGAGTGGAGATTGGCATAATCATCTCTAATTTGGAAAAAGAGCCTGAACATGTTAAGCAGTGGCTTTAAGTCTTCCTTATAGTCAGGGTCTGGGTGATCAAGGGTCAGGACTTTCTCCAGGCCAAGAAAACAGATGTAGTTGGCAGAGTTGATGACAGATGGAATTCCGTAGATGCAATGTGCCACTGGAAAGCCACGGCGGAGCTTTGAGCTGTCTTCGATGTCATCAATGAGCAAGCTAGCATTGTACAACATTTCTGTCACTTCAATAATAATCTGCAGTTTATCTTCTGCAACCTTCGGCCAATGATTAAATGCCTGTGAAAGTTTGAATTCAGAGCCCTGTTTTCAAATCAGCATGATGTATCTGAGCAATGTAATCTGCAAGCATGTCTCTCCTAACACATACCTAAGTGAATGACGAGCATAGTGCAGAAAACCTAGAGATCTGGTAGCAATTCTGAATGATTGATTTGTTCTATTTTCAAACTAGGTATATTGTTTAATAAATATCTCAATACCTAATTTGATCTATAATATGCAGATGTTAGAAAATACATATACTGAAGTTTTCTTGGGGCAGAGAGCAGGCTATAAAAAAATGGCTATCAAAAAATCATGCCCAAAGCCTCAGTGCTTCAAGGCTGCAGTCTGCACTCACTAAATGAGGATTGAGCAAGGAGAAACCCTGGCGAGAGCCCCAATGGTCAGAGAGGAAAAACATCCTGAGGTCTTAGTCTAGTCAGGCTGCTACAGAAAAATATCATAAAAATTCATTTTTCATAGTTTGCTTTAAAAGTCCAAGATCAAGATCAATGGGTCATCACATTGGGTCCTCTTGCCATGTCACCTATATAAGGGTGAGAAGCTCTCCGAGGCCTATTTCATTAGGAAATAATTTCATATCCAAGGACCCATCTTGGTGTTTTTTCTTGTGTATGTGTTTGTGTTCAGGATATAGGTCAATGTCAGGTGTCTTCCTTAATTACTCTTCCGTATTTTTTTCCATTTTCAGGTATATATGGTAGTTGTGCTCCTTGTGTATGCATGTTGGCACGTGTGTACAGGTCTATGTATCCCAAGTTGATCACTCTTTCACTTTATTCTTTGAGACAAGGTCTATAATCAGACTGAGGGCTAATCCATAGATCTTCTCTGGCTAGCCAGCTTATTCTGGGGTTCCCAGTTCTGCCATCCTAGACTAGAATTACAGACCAGTCATCATGCTTATCCAGTATTTGATGTGGGCTCTGGAAATTTGATATATTTGATTTCAAACCTGTTTGTTACTCTAAAGAAAACCTGACAAGTTGTACTCAGTTAAGATGCACAGTTTTGACAAATGAATAAAAAGGCAAACACGTCCTAATCTACACCAAATGTATCCTTACTCTTCCTGGATATTAGTTAGAGTTGGCAGTTTCCAGCACATTCGGATCAACTTAATGTCTTCTGCTGGTGTCAGTGAATAATCAACTATTCTTAACAATGTCACAGGCTTCAGAAGTACAGAGAAATATTAGCAGCAGCGTCTCATTGCTGCTAGAATTCTTACATTTGGGCAGCAGATTTTAATAGACCATTTCTTGAGTACCCTGGTTATTCTGGCTAACAGTAAATAAAAAGCTAGAGAGCTGGGTTCTGAGGCACAAATATGAGTAGTCATAGCTCTGCTCCATCTCCAAGAGTGACACCTGAAACATGGTTCCTTGGTAAATAATATGTGTATTTTAAGACTCCTCCAGGTGAATCTGGAGCAGACTACAGTTTGAGAACCACAGCTCTACAGCATTAAGTCCTGTCTCCTGAGGATGGTATCCGGCCTCTTTGAGTCTATCCTCATGTGCTTCACTCTCAACTCGGGAGAGTGGCTATCCACCTGAGACAGGCAGAGCCTGTCTTCACTAGAGATGGTGCATCCAAGAGCCAGTAGACGAGGAAAGGCCTGTGAAAATAACTTAATAATACTAATGCTTGGCTTATGAATGAGAAAACAACCTTATGTGTAATAGGAGAAAAGATTCTGATTAAAAAAATGTAATGAGCTATTTGAAACATTGACATCAGAAAAACTATTGTTGGCTCCAATATGACAGTTTCTTCTCTCTCACTTCATGCATTCAATGAAAAACTCCATCCCCAACCCCTCAAAAAATGGATGGAGTATAACATCCGAGGTTGCCTTTGGCCTCTACACACATACACACATGTGCATATGCACCTGCCCCAACATGCAATCACTCACATATATACATGCATGCATACAAAGAAAAATAAAGGTTTTTGCTGGGATGAAATTACCTTTCCTTTCCTCTAATATTATATTATTATTGTAATAAATTTGAATTATTTAATGCAAGTCAGAAAAATGTTCATATTCCCAAAGTTCTAACAGGAGAGGGGACATTGGAATATATATACCCCACAACTTTCAAATGTATCATAGAAAAAAGCAAATTAGTTCTTACCCTTGTGCCTCTTCAGCTGGGGAAAACTGCTAATGGTGGTTGCCTGGATTATCTCCACTACAATTTGATATCTGATTTTAAAAGAGAGAAAGAAATGATTGAACAGGAGGAAAATCTTAGTTTCAGAGATACCATCAGACTGTATTTATACGAAGCAAACATAACACAGAGCTGTGAGACGCCAGTCCTCACCTAAATAACAGTACTGTTTAAGCATGAAGGGCCAGGCGCTTTTACATACTGGTCATTTCAGTGCATGAGTCACTCTGTTCTGATATAAATCATTACTACTGTCCGCATACCAAAAAATATTATAATGTTATGTTCCACTTCTCCCCTCTCAGAGTTCCCCAGTAGCTACAGCCAGCTGGTTCTATCTCCTAAATTTTCATTGTCCTGTGACCTACACAACACGTTGTGGCATTCTCTCCCCTCTCTCTCTCCTCTCTCTCTTTTTCTCTCTGTCTCTCTCTCTGTCTCTCTGTCACTCTGTCTGTCTCTTTGGGCTCTCACTCATGCTCTATCTCTTTTCAGAAGGCAGTCTCCTGACCTGTCCATCTAGCTTGTCTTTACACCTGACTTCTCTCAAGTTTTCCCTGATGTTTGTAATGTACATTGAAATCTGCCCTATAATATCTTCTAGTCATTTACTATTTTATACTGCTGTTTTAAAGCATCACATTTCCACAAAAAGTGCCACAAGTGAACAAAGAAAATTGTGTGTCCAGTCATTGGGAACCTAATGGAAACAAAAAATGGTAACACATTTTTGAGCCAAAGACAGCATGGCTTTTCCTGCAATAAAGACATGATTTTTACTTTCTTCTCGTCATCTAGATCATGAGCCTCATAGAGGCAGGTATTTTATCTGTTTTTCTCCTCTTGATCCTGGCTTAGAGTAGGGACTCAATAATATTAATGAGTTTAATTAGCAAAAGTAAACATCTCTAACACTTAATAGGTACACATAATATTGTAAACAACTTATTCTTTTGATATTCTTAGTGATTCATGTTTTGGAAGAAATGAGTCATAGATGGTGTGAAGAAAATAATGCCATCTGAGTAAAGAGTTATCGGGTTTGAAAATGAAGCCATATTGAAACACTAGCTAACATTTATAGACTTATTTCATTGGGTACTTCTATTGCTATATTTTAATTCATGTGAATTTCCTTAATCTAAATGATAGATATTACAATTACCTCCTAGGTGGACATTGGCGTTCAGAAGGATAAGAAATCCACACAAAGTGACACACTGTTGGCAAGACCAGAGCCAGAATTACAACTACACTGTGAACCATATCCCAGCTACTCTACAAACTCAGGGTAGGTGAACATTTATGGAAGATTTTTCAAAGTATGCAAGCATGGCCAATGCCAGATAATGTTCCCACATCTCTTATGTGAACACTGTTTCTGCCAAATTAGACTACAGTGAGTGAAAGCCCAGCACACTCCAGCTCCTCCCTGACTCCCAGGGTCTGACTGCTGACTTTCCTCTTCTGTTTTTCCTCTTGCACATCATCTCCTCCCTTTATATGTGGGAATCCATTAGTTTTTAAGTACTGGAACTCGTAATCATCCATCCCCCCCCCCCACCCATGCTTAGAAGCTTCTCTTTTCCAGTGTAGAATATTTCCTCCTCCCTACTTCTTGCTCTTTATACTTTAGTCCACTTCTGGCCGTAAGATCTTTCTTACTGCTTAGATATTTATATGCATATGCACCTCCAATGTTGAGTTATTATCACTTAATTTCAGTGGCAGGGAATGAAACATAAGGATCCAGAACTGATTCATGTCTGTGTCACCAGACCTTCCTGTGCTCCGCACTTCAAGGGCACTTGGAATGACTCTTAAAATTCACCGAATTCACTTTTTCTTGACACTTCCTGGCAAAGTAGAACATGAGTGAATTTCTCATTCTTTTTGTTTCACAGCAAAACTCTACAACACATATACCCAAATGTTGGCTATCCTTGTTGGCTTTGAGGAACTCTAGGGAGATATTCAGTCACTGGGACCCACGGGGCTCATTCCTGAGAAGTCAGCGAGTTTGTGATTCTGGAGCCCAGAGGATTGACAGCCACAGACACTGACTGACCGGAAGAATATAGGCTGCCAGTGTGTGTGGTTCTGAAATGACAATGAGAACTCCAGAAAACTGCCACTTGCACCTCTGAGTAGCCACCTCACATCTTTCATTCTAGATTATCATGAGCTAGCACAAACTTGTGTTTATCAACTTGTCCCACCAACCCAAAATATGGAAATGCTGCAAGTACCTTAGAAATCAATACATTTATTGCCCTTCCTCTGTCTATTGTTCAGAAAAATTTGGGATTTTTTTTCTAGGTCTATTTATTGTTACAAATACTTTGTGTGTATGTGTGCACACACCTGTATGTATCTGTGTGTATACATGTGTGTATATGTGTGTATGTGTGCTGTGCAAGCATGTGTGTGTGTGCAATGTGGTGTGTGTGTGTGTCTGTCTGTGGAGGGGTGCATATGCAATACCATTTATTAAGCACACTTTACATATTTTCTTTAAAAATATTACTTTATAATATAGTAAAAGTAAAGTAGTACTTTTCTGAGCAGACATATCTAGACTTTCTTGAGAAAATCAAAAGTAGAACAAACCTTAGCTTCTGGTAGATAATTTGATAAATAGTTTGAAAACACTGCTTTACATTAAAATTAGCCAGAGTATATAATGTAATGAGTATGATATCCATACAAATATTAAGAAAATTTAAAGAAATGTTTTGAGAGTTGATAAAAATCTAGAGGTTATGATTTAGTTAAGAGGGAATAATGGTTAAAGCATATATGAAAAAGATAAACCTATGGTAATTTTATCTGGCTAAGCTGATGCTGTTTTTCACAGCCACAGCACTACCAGAAGGGTCTGGCTGGCTGTTTTGCAATGTAATCAGAAGTAGTTGGTAATATGGGCTCTAGCATTGGACAGTCCCGTGATCAAATCCTGTTTTAAAGACACAGTGTGTCATGTTGGGAAAACCAATAGGCTTTCTACATCTCAATAGTTCTCTCTGCACCATGGAGCAAGAAGAGTACTGTTTTACAGGACTGTTATGAAAGCTAAATTGGATGTCTTTAAAACACATAGAACACTGACTACACAACAGTGAGAGTTTGATAACTGTTAATTACTGTCCCTTATCATTGTTGCCAAATCTGTAGCCATGCATTATCTAGAGAAGTACATGTACAAGGCAAAGTATGTAGTCATACTTTTTCAGAGTGCAAAAGTATTTTAGCACAATGAACCTAACACCACTGAGTTCTTCTCTATCATCTAGTAAAATCAGGTTTATGCACTCACTGAAATGCACTAGAGATACATGCCAGAAGAACTGTGGGGAGCCACCAAACCCAGAAAATCATTAAGTGACTAAGGGACTGGGGAAGAGCAGAGCTCACATGAAACTTGATAGGTTCAAAGCAGGGATAGTGTAAAAGGATCAACTTGGGGTGGATCTGAGTCCCATTTTTCTCAGGAGTGATAAAATTCCAAGTTTAGATAAGGGTTTTCATACTCTTATCTGCAGCTCTCCAACTGAACTACAAATGGAAACTGTTGTCCCTGTTACACTTAGCTCCTCCAGTCAAGAGCAGGACATGTCATCTTTACTAATGTAATTCCAAGCAGACAGGTTTCTGATAGTCTGAAGTTTTAGATATCAAAACTCCTCAGTGATTAGGAAAGCTCAAGGAGAAGGGGGACCATAATGCCACTGTACAGCCTATCATGCTCATGAGAAATACGCTTCCTGCTAACTTTGTACTTGGCTCTAATATCTGTTACTCAGCCTGATTAATGGCTGGGCAGACTATTTTCTTAGTCTGAGCCAACCTTTATTTCTTCTAAAACAGCATATGTTCATTGAAGAAAATGGCAAAATACACAAAGTACAATATTCAAAGCTAACCACCACTCACATCTGGCCTATCTCTTTCCTACTTGGTATTACTGGCTCTGTAGGAATAGGTTTATGAGCTCTTTAATTTATCATTTTAAAGCTAGTACCTATGGGATATTCCATTATATTAAGTGTTCTCATTCTGTGTCATTTATAGTACATGGTACTCCACTAAATAGATGCATTATTTTTTTAAAAACTAAACGTAACTGTTAGGCATTTGGGTTATTTCACTTTTCTCCATTTTAAATAAAAAGAAAAAAAAAACTTTCAGAAAATAAAATCTTTCCACACACTCATGATTATATCTTTAAGATAAATTGTTATGTGTACTAACTGCATCAATAAGAACACACATTTTCACATTACAAAACAGCATTATAGAAAGGTAGTAATTTATACACCTACTGCTAGTACATGAAGTTGTCTCTTTTCCTATGTCCTTGCCAACACCAGGTGCCATCAATTTTTTAACATTCATTGTTATTATGAACAAAGGAAAAGTATATTCATTTTACTTCAACTGTCTCTGAGCACTAGTGAGGATAATGACAAGGTTCTGAGCTATCTATTCATGAGGGAGCATTCAATGATGGGATGCAAGGAGTGTCAGGAGCATAAATGAAAAAAGTGACTTAAGTAATGACTTAAAGAAATAAAAGCCAATTTCCACAAAAGGGTTTTAATCTAAGCCTATTTTTCATCTTTCTGGTATGTAAATGATGATGGATTCCATTAAAGACTAAGGCATGCTTTCTAATACCTTTTATTCAAAGCACACACAGAAAATGTCATTTGAACAGAATACAGGGATATCAGTCATCCTAGACTCTACTCAACTACAAGGGCTGAGAAAAACATCCCCATAAATCTGCAAACTATATGAGTTATAACAGTTAGGGAGCTTGGACTAGCACAATCTAAAGTGAAATATCCTGCATTTATAGAAATGTGTCCCTTTTCTTCCCCAGTGACCGCCATAGATATAAATAATATGGAAATATATTCACTATGAACAATTTTCATCTGGGCCAGTTATGGTAATATACAATTGTAATTCTAGCACTCAGAATTCTGAGACAGGAGGATGACCACAAGTTCAACACCAGCCTGGGCTACATACTGACAACCTTTCTCATAAGTCAGTAAGAAAGCTGTCATTTTTATGGGTATATAAATGCTGTGTGTGAGTGTGCATGTGCATCTTAGTGTCGGTACAAGAAGGCACTTATGTGTATGCCTGTCCCAAAGATAACATCGAAAATCATCCTGGATTGCTCTACCTCCTTATTGCTTTGTTCTGGGGTTTTCTAGGCTCTGCCTTCCAGGGTTAGTACTATATGTATTACTGCAATTTTTGTCTGGCAATCTTGTGTGGGATCTGGGGATCTGAACTCAAGTCCTTCTACTTGTGAGACAAAGACTTTAACCTTGAGCCATCTCTCTAGTCCAATAAAAAGTCTGTTTATGATAAGTGGTTCTTACTTTCTTAATCTTGTTTATATTTTTATCATCCTAAACATCCCAATGCTCCCACAGCTTCATTTTCTAGTTCCCAGGAGCTATAGAAATCACATGCTGTAGAAATGACCAAAGCCACATCGCCACTAATTACTCATACCCTTTAGTTAATTTTAAGAAAGCCCAAATTCTGTCAATGAATACTTTCTATCCAAAAGATTATTAGTATTAACTATTGTTTATTATAAGTAATATGTACACAGTACCAGTTTTATTCTCAATTTTACATTGTTGCTTTTGTTCAGGATATTATTGAACACTATTCTCGTCGCCTAATTTTATTTTCTATTTTTAAAATTTCTTAATGATTTTACAACACATTTTTAAGAAGTTTATCTTAAGTTCTTATGTTACCTCACTTCATGTGTTAAAGCTATTTAAGTCAGGATTTGAGAACTATGAGGTCTATTTCTGATGACTGTTAATTTTACTTTAAGCTCTTACTGGGAACCCAGCATGATCTGAGAAGTGCACTAATGAATTACAAGCATGATGACCTCACTTACTTATCACAATAAACCCACAAAATAGAAACTAAATTCTTCACTTCACAGTTAAAATTAAGGCTCGGTTTTATGTGACTTGTAAGGTCCTGAAGATTACAAACAGCAAAATCAAAACGCAAATCAGGTCTGTGGAGTCTAGAGCTGTCCATACTGGAGAGAAGGGGTGTGTAGAATGAGGTAGGAGAATGGAGTGCCCTTAAGACTGGAACTTTAGGTCTGCCTCAAACTCATAATCCTTATAATCCTCTTGGCCTGTGCCACCATGACTGACTTTCTACGTGACTTGTGAACCCAAGTTTCTGACTTCTTTAGAAGCATGACTGGTAGGTCTCCATTTGTGCTGCCAACTCTTGTTTCTCTCTAGAATTATACATCTGTATGGTACAGGGCCACCCACGACAGAGTATGAATCACCACTTCCTATATACTTTTTCATTTCACTATCAATGTTGCTCAAGATTATTCCATCTATTATTAACACACTGGCATGGTGGATGTACTATATGCACAATGGGATGCTATTGCAAATCCTGCCCCAACTCCATGTTTAGTGGCATCATGTTGGTAGCTTTAGACTGGCAGTGTCTAGAGTCGAAATACCACAGAAATTAGAAAATGCTGCAAGTCAAACGTCTTGCCCTAATCAAAAGTCAGTTGTTAAAATGACTGGATGGCACTTCCATCCTCTTTACTACCAGTCCTTGAGCAGACCTCATGAATCACAAAACTCTTTCTGCTGCAGTGACTTAGTATTACTTTGTTTTAGAAGGAAAACTGCCTAGCCCGATCCCAATTATAAGAAACCCAGTCTCTGGCCTCTTTCTATCCACAACTCTCTTCCTAGTGAAACAGGAGGTTTCTGATCTGATCCCAGGGAAAAAAGAAATGAACATGACCCATGATCTTTTTTTTTTTTTCTTCCTCTTAACATTACTGACTGCTCTTTGCTTTCAAGAGCAGAGAGCAGATAGACTTTGGACCCACCAGGGAGATGGGCAGTGAAGGAAACATGAATAAGGAAATCATGTTCTAATCCAGGGTTTCTAAAGGAAAACAAAACAACTAGCTAATCCTGAGACACAGTGATAAACAAACCACTGCTTACACACTGAAACTGCATGCTCAATCATGTATTAGCAATATAACTTTTTTGATCTCTGCCTTATTAACGTGGTGCTAAAATAATTCAAATCTCAGTGTAAAGGACATATCACTTGGCCTTTCTTAGTCCCAAAGTTAGCACTGCACTTCAGTTAGTATGTAGTAATTGATCAGTGTTCACTGTGAAATTAAACTGACTTATAATCCTTGCTCTATGGTTGTAGCAACAATAAGGACTATTAGAAATGTGCCAGGTCATTGACTAAATGAACTAATAAGCCACTAGCAGTTATATAAACTACTTGTAGACCAAATAGTCATTCAGGAAGCATGTATCCCAATTCATAATGGCGGTGTTCTTTCAATTATAAACATATAGAGAATTCTTTCAGTTTCAGAGACTATATGCTTATTACCTTAAAATCTTTCTTCTACCATCACATTTCTGCTAATGCTTAATTTACTTCTCCTAAAGAAAAAACCTTAAAATCTTTCTTCTACCATCACATTTCTGCTAATGCTTAATTTACTTCTCCTAAAGAAAAAACACTGAATCTTCTGATGTGTTTAACATCCATTTGAGCCCTTGGCTATCTCTGAAGACACCAATGGAAGGCATTATGTTTTGAAGTGGGTATGCTTCTATTTTGTAGAAAATGGAAAGATCTCTGGAGTATTTTTCATAAGCAATCACATGTCTTCCTGTAGTTTTTCAAACTAAATTCATTTGCATTTATTCTTTTTATTAGAGTTTTTCAGGATCCGCTATTTTACAATGTATGATTTCTCTCTTCCCTGTCCACCCACAGGATCTTTTCCTTCATACTTTGTGCATGCTGACATGCTGCATTAGTTTGGAAGAACACTCAATTTCTTCTTTTATGCTCCTTTACACTGTAATCTTATTTTGTTACTCATAATTCTCAATATGCTTTCAAAATCATTATTCAAAATGCTGAATGTTCAAATAATTTACATTCTTTAACAAAGCATGCGACTTTAAAAATTCTAACATAATATTCATGTACAAATAACTGTTGTTTGAATTTAAAATATCCCCCAAAAGGTTGGTGTTTTGAACACTTTTCACCAGCTTTTGGCACAAGTTCTTGAAGTTGTGGAGTCTATGGACTATGTGGTCTGACTGGCAGAAGTAGGCCACTAGGAGTAGGCCTTTGAACCTACACTGTTTCTGACTCTAGCCCGCACTGTTCTCTGGTTTACCAAAATGTGAACAAGTGGCCACATGCTCTAGCTATTGTAAATGGCATCACTCTCACCACCACTATGGTGGACTGAAATCGCACTGAAACTATGAGTGAGAATAACCTTTCTTCCCTTATGTGTTTCTCTGGAGCATTTTGGTCACAATGATGCAAAAATAACTAGTATATGTACCCAAAACAATTCAATGATATAAACTATTTCCCTGAAATACTCAGTAGACTTCCCTAATATTCTACTCCATTGTTAGTTATGTCCATCCATTAATTATGCTTATTGTTGCAGTCAGCCTGCATGGTTGCTGATAAATGACCAGAACACAGCTTAAAGGGAACAAGGAGTTTACTTTCTTACGATAGTCCGGTTACAGTTCATAGTCCAGCTTGACGGGAGAGCACACACCAACACCAGGGCTGAGGGAACTGGCCACCATAACGGCTGAGAGATGGACAATCCTTACTTGCCAGACCAGCATGTCTGGCCAAGGAACAGAAGGATGCCTACTCTCTCAACCAGCTCTCTGTGATTTATCCAGGGCCTAATCCCACCCACCATGGGCTGGGTTTTCCCCAGCAGCCAGACAATCTCCTTCAGGTTTGCTCTGGGCTTAACTCAACCATCAACTCTCTACACCTGTGCCCAGAGCTCAAACCCTCAAGAGTCAAGTTGACACCTGTGCTTAACTATGACATTCCACCCCTTGTCAACTTGACACAAAAACAATAACACTTTTAAACTGTAACCTTTCCTTGTCCCCACAGATGTTAAAATATAAATACATTCCATGGACAAATTTAAAATGTTCTTTCATTAAAACTTCAGTTCTAATATTTTAAAAGTTCAAAGTTTCTTAACCTTAAAACTCTTAAATCAGAATAAATTACTTTAAAACAGATAAAACATTAAAACAGAAGGATCTTAATAAGAAAACATTAAAAAGAACAAAGTCCAGCAAATCACCGCATCCTGTACTTCAATGTCCATCTTCTGCTGCTCATCACGTAATCAAGGCGGCTCAAAGATTCTAGGCATTTCCAGTCCCTGTTTGCAGCTCGAAGTTGTAAGAGCAGAGTTCCTCTGAACCAGGCTGAATCTCTACTCACAGTCGTCCTCAGCAGCAGTCCCACAGTTCTGGCATCTTAAATACAACTCTGGGTTCTCCTCTGCAGCTTTAAGCTTCACCATCTCTTGCAGGACTCTACGCCTGCCACTTGGTGCCAAGCTTTTGCTGCTCTCCATGAACCCTTCAGTACACGAAAACCAGTTATCACTTGAGGGACGCTGCCAGATTCCGAAGCGAAGTTGAAACGCAGCTTAGTCCACTGGAGCCACAGCTGCACCAACTTCAACGCGCTGACGCTGGAAAAGCCTCCTCTAGGCAACCAAACTTAGGCAACCAAACTTGCAAAGGGCAAGAAACAGCTTTAACTTGGGCTTTCGGCCCCTGAAGGAATCTGAGCTTCTAAACCACGAGCTTGCCATACGGTGGTTTCCACGTCCTCCACCGTCTCAGTGCAAGTCACTAGGTTTTCCTTCACTGATACTCATTTGTCCAACTGCAGCAGATATTCTGCTGCCTGCCCTTTGCACATCCAAACCTCCAAGGCTGCCAACACAGCTCTCCTCTGACAAGCAAACCAGTCCATCGTCCTTATATTCAATTTTACCAAAGTCCTTGTTTCCCTCATCACAAATTGGGCCCGAGCAATCTCTCTCAGCAATTGGCCCACTAAACGCTGAAGAACGGTATTTGTAAATCCACAAAGTGAAAATTTTCAAAAATTTCCAACTTTGTCCAGCAGAACCGTTCAAAAGACACAAAATCCACATAGTCAGATTTATCAGCAACACCCCACTTCTGGTACCAAATTCTGTTGCAGTCCGCCTGCATGGTTGCTGATAAATGACCAGAACACAGCTTAAAGGGAACAAGGAGTTTACTTTCTTACGATAGTCCGGTTACAGTTCATAGTCCAGCTTGACGGGAGAGCACACACCAACACCAGGGCCGAGGGAACTGGCCACCATAACGGGTGAGAGATGGACAATCCTTACTTGCCAGACCAGCATGTCTGACCAAGTATACAGAAGAATGCCCACTCTCTCAACCAGCTCTCTGTGATTTATCCAGGGCCTAATCCCACCCACCATGGGCTGGGTTTTCCCCAGCAGCCAGACAATCTCCTTCAGGTTTGCTCTGGGCTTAACTCAACCATCAACTCTCTACACCTGTGCCCAGAGCTCAAACCCTCAAGAGTCAAGTTGACACCTGTGCTTAACTATGACACTTATCTTCATTATCAAAAACAAAATACCACCTGAACTCCTCCAAATAAAATAGTCCTCAATCTTCATATTTTTAAACCTTTCATTCTAAAAATTTTCTCTGTACATGTTTTTACTCTCAATCTTGATATATAAATGAAGGGCTGGACATAACAAATCCAGGCCAGCAATGATGGTTTGATGGGTAAAGGTACTTGCTGACAAATCTGCCAACGTACATTTGATTCCCAGGGTCTATATGGTGGTAGGAGAGAATTAATTACTAAAGGTTGACTCCCACATGTGCACTGCAGTACATGTACACCTACATACTCTCTCCATAATCAAGAAATGTTGAAAAGAAGAAAAAAAGAAACAAGAGAAAGGAATATAGGATGGAAAAATTTAATGAAGATTTTTGGTGGTCAATAACATTGTTGCAATGAAGACCTGCCCCGATTTCTTTATTAATACCCAATGCCTTGACAGTTCACTCTGTCTTAATAAGCAATGATATTGTTGCTGGTACTGTGCTTTATATAAAGCATGAGTGACAGTCAAGACTCATGAACATTAATCTTCACAGCTGTTAGAAACCCCAAAAATGTGAAACCCAGTGTTACTGATGATTTTCAGTCCACCTAGCAAGCAACTCACTTGACTTTATACACGGAATTGTATATAGAAATCCAGTGTATTTACTAGCTATGTGATCCTAAGCAAGCCACTTTACTTTCTTCGGTCTCTAAATAATATCTAACTTACACAATAAAAACCAGTGAAGGTGATGACTATCAAAAATATAACAATATAATAATATAGATGTTTGGCAAATAGTAGTTTCAAAACAAAGATTTTTCCTTTCTTGAACATTTGCATGATATCTCTGCGACCATGTCTAGACTAGGAAAGTGGCATCTTTCTAATGATGGCGTAGAAGACAGCTATTCTGAATCCCTAAACTATAAACCATGTGGTACAGCAGTACATTCTTCAAGTAGAAGCCTCTAGAAATTTCCATAATATATATCCAAAGTGAACATTCTACTATCTTTTGTCCTTGTCTTTGACCTGTTCCCTGGAATTAGGGTTTGGTGGCTGTCACTCTGGTATTGAGAGATTCTCAAATACCCCAAATACTGCTAAGTAGTCTGAAATACACAGAATAACATCACACCAAAATGTCTGTTTCATCAAAGTTTAGAAGCCTTAAATTAAACATTTCTCTGAAAGGTGATAGACACTTTGTTCCACTGCAATAAATACAGAACAAATATGTGTACAGACCAATCAGTATCCTCTTTTACAGATTTGGCAGATATGCAAACCTGTTTTCAAAGAATTAGAAAATATTTCACTATATGTAGCCAAGATAACAGATTGGCAGCATGTACAAAATACCACATATAAACAAGATTATCAATCGTAACTGCATATTATAATCTCTTGCAGAGTTTCTGAAAATACCCATGCCTTGGTTCCTTTCTGTTTTGAGTTACACATAAAATAACCCAAAAGGTTCATCCAGTTGGCAGTTTGTCTCCAAACTGAGAAGTGACTGGATCATGACATTGTAACTTCAAATATTGGTTAATCCAACAATGATTTCATATTGAATGGGCTATTAGAGGCTGGGCACAGCTGGAGGAAGCAGATGAGTGGGGGCACACCACTGGAGAAGGATGTGTTCTCAATCTTCTGTGAGGTGAGCAGCTTTGCTCTACCCAATGTCCCCTGCTTCGATGTTTTGCCTCACCAGGCACACACCTAAGCAACAAAGTCAAATGACCATGAACTGGAACTGAGCCAAAGTAAATCTTCCTCCTTTAAACTGCTTATCGAAGGTATTTTGTCCCAGCGACAGAAGGCTGACTCTCAAACATACTCTCCAAGCCAAGGGCTTAAAGATCCCTGGCATAAAGCTGGTTATCTGTACTGTTTTTTGGCTGAGGAGAAATTTTATCTGATTTAGAGCACATCTTACAAATACAATGAAGAATTTTCCAGCACACACAATGGTGGATGCTTTTCAGGGCCATGATCTGCTTGTTCTTTTGCTAAAGGTTCTTTAAGAAGAAAACCTTACATGTTTCTCTACTTCCTTTTTTTAAATGTATTTTTATGTATTTTTACTCTACTTTCTCTTCAAAATAAAAGACCATTAAGTTTCTTTCTAGTTCAGTTCTAGCTGTTGAGCTTCACTAATGGTTGCACCTTCATTCTGAGCTTTGGTTTGCCTTCATGAACTGGGGCAACATCCTGCCCATACTAGTTGTGGGAAGCCTATTAGTTTGTTTTTTAATGGCCTGTAATAGGGCAACACATTCACTTTTCTGGTTTTCTTAGCAGCACTGATCTCTTTTGCCACTTCTTCCATAACCGTGAAAATGCTACCCAGTCTAATTCTTGGATGCTTTAAAAGGAAGTAGCATGAAGTGCATTGAGATAGCAAACCTTAATCCTATCAAAGACTAGATGATTCTAATGTACATTCAGGATTTTTTAAAAAATCACTAGCTCAGTATAATGCAAGGAATTGTTTCAACTCTGTAACTGTACTATGAAAGTATCTCATAATATCCAAACTATATCCAAAACACAATGTCTCAAATTATAAATATCACCTTCAAGGGTTTTTTTACTTTATTTTTTAAAATGCACTGGCCTAGAAGGATCAATGACTTTATTTCCTTTAGAAAATATGCATGTATTTTCCAAACATGCAGGATATAAAACTGGATGATTTCATCAGCTGTTAAGTCTAAATAAAGCACATCCTGGCCTAAAGCAGTTCATCCCAAATTTTACTGAGACCACTCTGAAGACAGTAACTTGCTGCACAGCAGAGCATTGTAATTGTCCCAGAAAATCAGCAGAGTAATTCAGACTCTGACTGGAAAAAGCAACTCCAGTAGTATAGGTAGACTGATAAGACTTGGCAATGTTGGCTTTAGACAAGTGTCAATAAAAAGCAATTAGACTATCAATGACAGTAAGCAGACCTGATCCTTGAGCAGAGAGCAATGTGACAACAAGCGATGAGTAACCATCTACTTTGGAACAAAAGGGCAGTCACTCCTCTTACAGTCATTCTGGGATGCTTTGCAGAAACAGCTGTGCAAGAAGCACAGCACACAGAAGGCTGCCTGCAGGCTTGTGCCTGGGCAATGGGGAGCCCAGATACCCCCTGGATAAAGCTATCCTTCATCACACCGAACTGCCTCAGATCTACACTACAAGCCCGAGGACCTGTCTCAGTCCTAGGGGCAGAAGCCTCAGGAAATGCAATATTTACCAAAGTATTACAGACATAACTCTTCATGGGTAGAACCATCATTAAGAAAAATGCCTTCAATGGCATTTTCTCCCAAGATTTCTTGCCGAGCTTACTGAGGGGACTGTAGACTCTTCTGGATTATCATGACTTTGGCAGCTGAATATGACTCGTAAGGAAAAAGACGCTTTCAGCTTCTTTTTTTTAAAAAAAGTTTTTGGTTAGCACACAAGATGAATTTCTCATGCATAGTATCATGATTCTTATTTCCCCTTTCTTCCAACTCTCACACTAGAGAATTTTTCAGCCCTTCTGCAGTCGATTTTAGACAAATGGCTGACAAATGATGTATAGTTTTCAGTTTTACTAAAAGAAGTTATCAACATAATTCCCAAGATGTCTGTATGGAACTGAAAGCTTACGAAGGGAAAGAATTGCCATTACAACTGGAGTCAATTATTATTCCAACTTATCTGTACCTGAAAATACATTTTGCTTCTAACAGACTGAACACTTGAAGAACTTGGCTATCAAATCATCGAAAGTATCAACTTCTCTCCCTATTAACTCTGTGAACTGCTAGAGACACAAATCCTACAGCATACCGAACAGGAATAATACAGAAAAAGAACAGCTCTCTGGTGGGTCTATGTGCCTGATGGTGAAGGACACTGCAGAGTCAGTGGCGATAGCAAGAGGAAAGGAATCTGTAATATTTACTTTACTCTTACCTACCAACAGTCACTGAAATGCTACTGTAATGCTACTGAGTTGCTCAGTGGTCACTCAAAAGGCACTCTATACAGTACAGTACACACAACTCACGTTATTCATTAACTGATGGATAAATAAAATGTGATATGTTCATTCACTGACATTATTCATCAACAAAAGGCAATGGGTTGTTGATATATGCTATAGCTTTAATGAACCCTGAAAGCATTGTGATAAGTGAAAGCAGACAGACACAGAAAGCTACATATTGCCTCATTCCATTTAGAGGAAATATCACAACAGGAGAGTCACAGAGAGTGAAAGCAGACTAGTGAAAGCAGTCAGAGGTTGAAAGGAGTGAATGAAAAGTGACTATTAATGCACAGATTTTCTTGAAGACAAAGACTACTCTGAAATTAGGCAGAGGTATTAGATGCAGGTTTTGAATATACTAAAAACCACTAAATGGTACATGTGAAATCTTGTAGCACCTGAGTTATACCTCCATTTCTGAAAAAAAAAACAAAACAATGAATTCTTTAGTTCAGCACTGCTGATGTCCCTGAAGTGTCTCAATGCTCTATAGCGGGCTCAGAAGAGGGCCTGCTACACGAGACTCCCAGAATGCTATCTGTGGCATTGCCCTCTTCATGAGATGAAGAGGAAGTGAACTTTCAGGAAGACTGCAAGTTTCTCATCTTTCACTGAATACAAAGGGAGAAAGAAAGATGTAAAATCTGAACTTCTAATAGAGTCTCTGATCACTCCGTGCGGGCTACAGTTCTCACTGTGACCTAAGCCAGCACACTCATTATAAGCAAAAGACGCTGTCATTTACTATTTAAAGGACAACCACTGCTAAGATGCATCTACTAGATGATGAGCTGCAGGGTTTACACATGACCACTTGGCTAGTATACATCAAAGAAAATAAACTATCAATTCTCTCATGATCCAAATATTTCATATTATAGAATTGTGCTTGAATGAAAATGGTGGATGGTTCTAGGAACCAACAGCTAGCCATTTACAAAATTAGTTCTGAGTTTAAAAAACAAATTTGTCAAAACTTTTTTGTTAATATTGATTATGTTGGCACTCAAAACAGAATATTCATTCGTCACTGAAGACTGATGCACTTAATCTGCCATTGCTGACCATCCACTTACAATTACCAATTTGTCTGTATCTGATTTTATTCCAGCGAGAATGTTTACTAGTCTTCCAGTCCCAGGAGCTTCAGAAGCTGCAGCTTACATGCAGACATCACCAAGTCTAAGAACCACACCACACACAACCAATCCTAAAAATGGCACAGAATGGCATCAAGAAACCCTGTTCAGTGACATCCAATACCCTCAGGATGGAGCTAAGGGCAATACAGGAGCAGCAAAACTGAAAAAAAAATCAACAACCATAATTCAAAACATCAGAGACTCTACATCAACCACTTGGAACCAGGCCGGCTTAATCTCTCCCCATCCTGAAGCTCAGGGAAATTTGCGGAAGAGGGGACAGTAAGATTGTAAGAGCCTAAAGATGGGGAGGAGCAATGGTATGCAAGATACTCCACACAAGTTAGAGCCGAAGTAATCATAATAGGACTTTGCACGACCTATGCAATGACCAACATATCATTGACCCCTCAAAGTCTAGCAGGGATCACAGGCACTAGGATCCTTAGCAGGCAAGGGATTAACAGCCACAATACTGTTCCTATACTAAAGGGGAACACAAGAAAGAGCTCTAGGTAATGCTACTGAGTCCTTACACCTCATCAGAGAGGACCCAGAGGTAAGTTTGACATGCACACTAAAGGGTGCTCCAGGGATTGGGGGGGGCAATGGAAGAAAGGGAGGGGGGGGGAAGGAAGGGGAAAAGGCAGGAAGGAGCAAGGGGATCCAGGAAGGGGTGGAGGGAGGGAGAGGAATGGAGTACCTATTAAGTTTGTTTGAGTGAAATAAATAAATAAATAAATTTTTAAAAGAGAAACCCTGTTCACATTCACAAAGATATGAATCTCTTAAGGTTGGTTGACCACAAGTTCCTGAGGAACATGCGTTTTGCCAAGAAGCACAAGAAGAAGGGCACAAAAAGATGCAGGAGAATAGCATGAAGGCCACAAGCGCCTGTGCTGAAGCCATTAAGGCCCTCGTGAAGCCCAAGGAGGTGAAGCTCAAGGTGCCAAAGGGTCCCAGGTGAAAGCTCAGTCAGTTTCCCCTCATTGCTCACCCTAAGCTTGGGAAGCATTTTTTCATACCTACATGGCCAAGAGTTGCAGGCTCCAGTCAAAGGCCAAGACCCCAGCCAAGACCAAGGCCCCAACCAAGGCCAAGGTCAAGGTCCCAGCCAAAGCCAAGGCTGCAGCTCCTGCTCCAACTCCAGCTCAGGCTCCCAAAGGTGCCCAGACCCCTGTGAAGGCCTCACAGTAAAGGCCTCTGTCTGCCATTGTGAAGACAGATACATCTAAAGAGTCAAGCATCCTTACGTGATGCTCATGGTATTTTCAAATGTGATTTCTCAAACTAAGTAGAGAAGAACCTCTTATTCCCAGACCCAAGCCTTTGCATTTACCAAGAAAAATGAAAAACAGTATGATGTTCCATAAATGCTGTCCTCTGCAGACATCAGCACAGCCACGGTCCTTCTACAATGGAAGAGCTTCCAGTTCTTGGCAAACCCAATACTTAGGAAAAAATTCATTCTAATTCTACTGTTAAGAAGTGGGATAAAGCAGTTCTCAATGAATGAGAAAACTTACGGACCGCTTTTATTTCCAGTTCCCTAAAAGCCATATTACAAAAAGCACAGCTTGGCAAGTGATGGTGATGAGTACCTATTGTTGCTAAAAGGAAAGACTAAATACCTCAGTTGCTTTAAGAATTCCACATCGGAGTTGCTGTTGATCAGCTTGATGAACTCCTCATAGGAAGGAGCATACGTGTAGGCTCTTTTGTGATGCTCATTCATCTGCTCTCTATACTCCAGCTGGGCGAGCAGCATCTGGTTAATGTAATCTGGATTACTCAATAACTCTACCACTGGTTTCAGGACTAGGGAAGAGAAAAGAAAGCGCCACTGAAAAATAATCCTCTTTAAGCAAACCATTTCCTTATCACATAATTGAAAATACATTTGAGAAAAATTTCCAAGTAGCCAAATTGGACAAATTATTGTAATTCGAATATTTAAAATACATGCACATGTATACATGCACATACACATAAAAAAGGATGCCCTTGTCATGAAAGTTGGTAAATGCTATAATCAAGTGGTCACTTTAATAAATGAATAAAAGGAAGAATGAAGTCATGTAGAATTCAGACTGCTAACAAAACTGTCATATTTAAGTGCATTGACTTTCTTCTTTTAGTTCTTCTGATAAGCTCATTATGTTTTGACAATTTAGTCTACTGAAAGATGAAAGCTAACATTCTCTCATCAAAATAGACTTCATGGAGGAAGTTATTTAAGCCAATAGCTATTACAAATCCACGCTATTAACTTAAAAGTTCCTCTTTTCTTCTGTGGTTAGATATATCAGCTGATGGGCACAGCTGGCAAATTTGGAGATAAACGATATATTTAATCAGTGCAACTCTTAAATTTAAGATTCTGAGATAGGGAAAGTTTCTCTTAAATCATTACTTTCTTCTTTTCTGTTTCTTTTTTTTTCCCTCAATGTATGTGGGATATAGAATATATACATATGCATGTGTGCAATTATGTGGGGGCCAGAGCTTCCTCTATCACCTTACTTTTTGAGTCAGGGTTTCTAACTTAACTTTGGAGCTCACTGTTCAGACTAGACTGACTGGCCAGCGAGCCTGAAGAATCTGTATCTTCACCTTGGGCAATGAGATGGCAAGTGTGTAATGCCCACTTAGCTTTTGAGTTACACAGGCTAGTAGCACATGCATTAAGAAAGAGTAGTCACTTATGCACACAGACTCTGATTATCATGCGCTTAAAATATCTTTTTCCTTAAGATCAATTAGTAATGTCTTTTTATATATCTTTATGCACTTGGAATAAATGAAAAAGATATAAGACTACAGAATAAAGAAACCTAGGAGAAAAGGTATTGTCCAGGTGAATACTTAACCAGGATAAGAAAAATGGAATAAGGCTGGGGAAACGGTTCAGTGGTGTAGGAAATACTCAAGCCCAAGATTTCCATTTCTTGAAGACGGATGCCAAGCGTTTCCCTTGCAGTCTTGGTTGCAGTGTGCCTCCTATTCCAACATAGTTCTGTGCCTATGCCAGCATAGATGCCAGCCTATGCCAAGGATGGATCTTGTCCTGTCTCAAATTGAGATCAAGGGCAGAGGTATTTTTTTAAATACTCCTTCCTGTTCTTTGGAAATTATCTAGATATTATTAGCAGAGCTAAAGGATGGGCACAGAGCTTTATCATTGTAATTGTATGACCATGTTCCTGACCTATCAGCAGCCTGTTCTTTCCCCACCACTTATGAGACCATTAGGGCCTATTAACATGTCTAAGGACTGGCAGGGGCTCTATTGTTGGTAGTGGTCCCACCTATTGTGGACCCTGCACTTGCAATTTGTCTGTCACTATTGACATCATCACTCTGCAGTGTACAGACTTCACCCGTTCATGGTATATAAGGGATTAGATTCCATAATAAACTTGACTTGGTTTTCAGCTTTTCCAAGATCCCCTCTTGACCCAGCCTGGTTTAATTCTTGCTGATCCCCCTCTGGTACCCATTGGGATTTCTAGGTAAGCAAGCTGGTCATGGGACCCCGTACAGTAGGCTAAATGCTGGCTGTACAAGCATGAGTTCCTGAACCTAGATTCCCAGCATCATGTAAAAATAAACAGTAGCATAAACTACGAATTTGGAAACACAGTATATAAAATTTTTAAGTTTAGCATGCATGACCAAAGGTTTTGTGTGATAATAAAATGTGAATATTCAGGGCTGGAGAGGTGGCTCAGGGGTTAAGCCTCTGCCTTGCAGGCAGAAGGTCCTGAGATCGGATCCTAGACCCCATGTATAGACACCGGGCGGAAGCAGGGGCAGCCTGCATTTCTGGTCCTGGTAGGGCGGAGCCTGCGAATCCCGGAGCAGAGTAAACAAGGAGGAGAAGACGGTCCACAGTGGTTCCCGAATTCATCCGTGGTTCTACACACACACACACACACACACACACACACACACATACATACACACACATACATACATACACACGTGCACACACGCATACATGCACAATTGAATAAATAATAAATTTTTTTAAAAAGATGTGAATATTCAATCTTTGACATGGATTCCTTGTCAGCACCAACCCCAGTCACTACATGGATACCTTACTTTCCATGTGCTCAATCAACACAAAGTATAATCACAGTATGTTCAGTATACAGCATGATATTGTAGTATTAATCTTATATCTCTACCTTTTGTTGTGAGCATCTCTGCAAGCATTATACGTAAGCTCAGAGACTGGACATCCTTTGAAGGGAGGAGACAAAACACCAGGACCCGAGAACACGTTTGTAGGAATCTTACTTCATCATGTGAGGTTCTTAAGCATGCATGCAACACAAAAGGCTTTGGCTGTTCTTCATGTCTAAAAGTAAATAAAGAAAGGGATGAAGAATGAAATTTCTAGAAAAAAAAAATCCATTATCTTACAATAAGGAAAAATATTCCAAATTTTTGTCCAAGAAATACATTGGTTAGTCAGAAACGCCCATGCTCAGTAATTTCCTAAATCATGGGATAATCTGGAGAAATTGTGCTGAAGTAGATGCTAATGTGTATGTCCTAATTTGAGTGTGAGTTGTGCCCCACAGCTCTTATGTCTGCATCCCTTAGCTGCTCTGTTAATGCTGGGAAGATCTTGGCAACTTTGGGAGGTGGAGCCTGACTAGAGGAAGGCATGTCACAGGGGGTAGACCTTGAGGTTTTGGTAGCCCATTCCTGCTTCTTCTGGCAGTTTGCTCTTCTAGTTCTCTCTGCTTCCCTGATGGCTGTGGTTACCTGACCCATCCTCTGCTTCTGCCTCCAACCTTCTGCTATGCCATTCCCAACTTAGTAGACTACATACACCCTCTAAAACCATAAGCCAAATAAGTCTCCCCCCTTTCTTCCCTTAAGTTGTGTATGAGTACTGTCTCACAGTAGCAAAAAATAAGAGTAACTATAACAGTATGGCCTTTGGGATTCAAAAAATCAACTGCCTCACATTTCCACAAAAGTTACAGTAATACCTAAATAACGGTACCAATCCAAAAGGTTTAAGTATTTCTTTAACTAGATTGTCTTCAAGTTTCCCAAGACACCTTAAGTGTGATCTACAGATTCATCTAAACAAACACAAAAATCCTACAACTGATTAGCAAATAAACAAGTGTCATTATCTACCTTTCTTGAGGAAGTCGTTGGACAGTAAGTCTAGATTACTCATATAGAGGAGGGCCTGTAACATGATGGTCCATGTTGCAGTTTGTCTGCATGTTGTCAATAAATTTGTGACCAAAGATCTTAGGGAAACAAGGTTTCAGTCTTTCTTATAATTCTTGGTTACAGTTCCTATCTAGCTTGGCAGAAGAACTTATACCAACATCGGTCACTGGGGGAACTAGCCACACCATATCTACAGGGATTGCTGAGAGAGGGGCAAAACTCATTTGTTAGACCACAAGTCTGCCCAAATATGACAAACTTACTAAATCAGTTCCCTCCATTTTTTCTATCTACCCAAGAAATAGTCCCACCCTCTATGAGCTGGGTTTTCCCATCAATTAGTCTCCTGCAAGATTGCTCAGGGCTTGCTTCAACTGCTAATTCTTTACAAATGTACCCAGAGCTCAGCCTTCAATTGCCAGATTGACACCTATATATCTAACTAGCACATTTCAAGTGTTTATGGCCTTCTGTAAGCTGTGAAGTACTTTCTACTCTTTGACATGGATTCCTACTTATCAACAGCCACATCACAGAATCATGAATTTGGGGGATATGAGTGAAGAAGAGCGGAAAGCAAATTCTACATTTTTCTTCTCCATAGCATCTTGGGGTGTTAATTTTTCTTATAAGTTCCATATAAGAGACAAAGTGTTAAAAAAAGATTCTTACAGTAACTAATGGCCAATACAAAGAAAATATCCTAAATGAAAAACAAGAAACATACCAATACTACACAGGAAATGAAGCAATAGGAAAATAAATGCATGTGGGTGCTTTCATGACTATTGTCTCCCAGGAGAGCACTGTGATTCCTTTTTGCAAGAGAGACTACAGATTATTATACTATTATAGACTATGCACACCAAAAAAGAACCATTTCCTCTTTGTCTTTGTCTTAATCAGCTAGGGAAACTCTATCCCAATGAGCATAGCTAGAGCATAAACAGATACTGTAAAAGCAAGCCTTCATGAAGACACTGGCCTAGCTGACATAGTTTCTATTTCATTTTTCTCTAAGATGGGGTCTCACATGGCCCAGACTGTCCCTAAATGTGATATATAAAAATAAGATGATTCTGAATTCCTGATTTTCCTACTTATAACTCCCAAATGCTGGAATACATGTATATACCACCGTATCTTGTTTATGTGGTACTAGAAATCAAACCCAGTGCTTCATCCATACTAAGGCAAACACTCTACACCAACTGAGCTATACCCCCCAATCCCTGTGTCGACTTTTAAAAATCACACCAAAGCCAGGTATGGTGGTACCTTATAAGCCCAGTACTTGGGAAGTAGAAGCAAAAGGATGAGGAGTGCAAGGTCAAGGTATACTACAGTACTATTTTAAAACACACGAAAAAATATGGTGCTGGGCCTGGAATCATGTGTTCAAGGGCTGTTTGGACTACACAGTAAGTTCAATGTAGTCTAAAGGACTTTGGAAGAAGAGTATTAGGACTGTAGCTCACAGCACACTTACCTAGTTTGCATATGACAAAAGGTTTGATGCTCAGATGCCGCAGAAAGGCATCTTCAATTATTTTAAGCTGGCTGTCAGCTAGAGCTGATGTTCGAACAGCACAGATTGTCATGCTACTTTTTTATTATTTAAAGCCCTTTAAAAGCAATTCATATATTAATATACATATTTGATTAATACTTATTAGAGAAAGTTGGACAAAAAAATGCCACTTGAACAAGAGAAGCTTCTTTCAATAACACCTGCTCATTGGAATGTCACAAATTCTCCCTCCTAAGAGCTGAGCTGGGAGTCATCTGAGTGAGCCAGAGGCCAGAGGGATTGTCAATGAATTTGTTCAAGGTGTAACATTCCCAGAAAACTTCTGCAGAATCTCTCTGCAGGTTCTGAGCAGGATATTGCTTTGATGCCTTCTAGGAAGTGAATTTCGAGAATAGCTTCAGAAGCCAAGCAGGGCTCACGAGACACATGGTACTGCGGATCAGGAAGTGTCTGCACTTGTAACATCAGTCTTTCCTGTGTCCTTCCTCTGCCAATATGGAGCAATCACTTACTGCAATTCCTACTACTCACCTCTGGGTTTCACTTCCCAGAAGGAACAAAAAGACATCAACCTTTCATAAGCTTCACGTATAATATTATTTAATCTTCCCATTTAAACAAAGCAGTAGGTCTTACCACCACTCTTTATAGAAGAGAAACAAACATCTGAATGGTTATAAGTGAATAAAGTCACAGAAGTAATGAATAGAAGAAATAACTTTCACTATCACCTGTCACGTTTTTAGAGATTGAGAAGAGATAAGGGAAAAAATGTGTCAGAAATAAAGAAGGAAATTATATGAATAGAGGTAAATTTTTTGCTCCAGACAGCGTGTCTGTACTTGACAAGCAAACAAAACACAGATTGTAAGGAGATCTGAAATTTAAAATGCTATTGAATTAGCAGAATTAAACCACGCCAAAACAGGACAAATGGGACAAAGAAAGAGGAAGCCTTAAATGTGATCTGGATTGGCTTGCAGCAGCAATGGACTGACAGTCCAGAAATAAGCACAGGTTGGCCAGAAGTGGCCTCCCACAACTGCCAAACAGCAACCAAAGGATGCTCTGCTTTTATTAATGCAATTTATTATTCTTTTGTCTGAGAGTGGCACATGTCTTCTACTCAACTAGAATCTCCTCAGGCCAGTGAAGTCATTTTGCAGCCTGTGGAGATCTGTTTATTCTTCTAGGACAAGAATTCTAGGCTCCCAGGATTGGCAGATAGGAGCACAATCATCAAACCTGGACTCACTAATTAGCCAACATCACTGTGTGGTTTGAATGTGAGGAAACACAGGTAAACAGCCCTCTAGAACCTATCATCTATACGCAAAATTTCTGTAAATTGGCATTTCATTCATTAACTCCTTAAAATAGTAGCACAGTTCTTTAATTGGTTCTTTTTTTTATCTAGGAATAACCCAGAAAATAACAAAATCTACCTTTAAAATAAGAAAACTAGAAGAAGGTTAGGGATGTAGCTCAGCTGGTAGAGTGTCTGCCTGGCATTCAGAAGGCCACGGGTTTGATTCCCCAGACATGTGGTGGCCCATGTGCAATCCTGTACTCAGGAAGTAGAAATAGGAAGATCAAAAGTTTAAGGTTAACATCCTATGCTATAAAACAAGCTGGACTCAGCATGGGATAGATAAGACCTTATCATAAGCAAACAACCAACCAACCTTACATGTCTAAAGAATCAGAGCATCCAATATGGAATTAGCTTTCTTTCTATTTATTCTGATGTCTTATTTCTAACTACCTTTAAGTAAGCAACTAAGCAACTCAGAAAATGTATTCTTACATTGAAATTAGATAATCATAACACACTAAATTTCTCTAACTACTTGTCCTTATCTCTTAAATTTTCATTCTTCTAAATATAATTAAGGGATTTAAAAATGCTGATTTCTAAAGAAGCATAATTTAAACACTCTAAAAATGTTAAAGAAAAACAGAATAGGAGTTATTAAAAAAGCAAATGGCAACAAATGCTGGCAAGGATGCAGACAAACCTTAGCACTGCTGGTGGCTGCATAACTACTGCCATCACTATGGAGGCTTTTCAGAAAAAAACTAAAACCAGATCTGCCGTGTGATAGAGTTCAAACAAGTCCTGCATAGGATAGTTCAGACGGAATTTTGAAACACTTTAAGAAACAGGTACCACAGCTAACTACATGGTAGAAGTGAGACCAATACTGCAAAACAAGGGTGGTCCCAAGACCCTTTTGAGTCTATGAGTTCTTGATATTCGTTACTACATGAAAATATGGCATATAGCGGGATTTCCTACAAGGCACATAGTAAGTGATGACATTGTCACTCTGACAGCAAATGGAAAGTGTATTGTGAATTCTTCTACACTTAAAAAACTTGGTGGTTTCTGGTTAAAGTATTTTCCTGGCCCACGATGTAAATATCCGATTTCAAGTAATAATTACTAAAATAAACTCCGAGTTGGCAAGGGAAGATGCGTTAGGTCAGGCAGGGCTCTCACAGTACAAGCTGATTCCAGCACTCACTAGATGTGACCCATATAAACAACAGCTCTTCTGTGTTCAGTAGCCTTTAAGACAGTGGAACGATCCTGTGATTAAAATGTCTCAGAACCATTGCTCTATCTAACACTTTCAAAACTGAGTTGTTCTCAAGTAACATTTAAATAAAATGCTAATTAAATAATTAAATAAAATGCTAAAGAAAATCAGAATGGCAGTCATTAAGAAAACAAATGACAACAAATGGTGGTGAGGATGCAGACAAACTTTAGTACTGCTGGTGGGTATACAAACTACTACAGCAAACAAGGAAACCGCTATGGAGGTTCTTAAAAAACTAAACCCAGATCTGCCATGTGATCCAGTCATTCTGAAATATGATGAAATATTAGTAAGAAAACTGTCTTAAACTTCGTTTCCATCGAGACTGAGATAAGAGGTTCCTGTGAAGAAGCTCACAGGAGTTGAAAAGTCCAAGAGCTAAAACAACGGTTTCTGCCCTGGACAACCATCAGGCCTTAGGGCATCTATTTATCCCAGTTCGGATTCCTGCTTCCCTTCCTTAGCAAATACAGTACCACCTGGGAGCTTGTCACATTCCTTAAGTAGATTATTGACAAGACAGGGTTCCCCTTTTCCTCCTTTTTTTCCTCTCTTGTTTGAACAAGATGTGTATATAATCTTTCATTGCTTCTGGCTCATGGCTTTTGACCAGAGAGCTGGGGTCCTCTAGCTAGAGTAATAAAACTCGACTTTTTTGATCAGTATTTGCATCTGGAGCTTCTGTGCCTAGAAGACAGTCATTCCCAATTCTACTCTCCTCTGGGTAATCACCAGGACTCCAAGTCAGTATATCAGAGACACTTGCACAACTGCTTTTACTATAGCACTGGTCACAAAAGCTGAGTTATGTTGATGCCCAACAACAGAGAAATGGATAAAAATAATGTAGGATACATAATGGAATTTCTCCACTCATAAAGAACAAAGTTGTGCTGTTTCCAAGAAATAGATATAACTGGAGATTATAATTTCAAATGAATTAAGTCAGTTTCAGAAAGACCAATTTCACATTATCTCTCTGAGATTTCTAGGTTTTTATATATATAATTAGGCATGAATATGACCATAAAAATAGAAGTTAAACCATGTAGTGGAACAAAAGGAACAAATGGTAATGATGATGATGAGGGTAGAAAGACATGGGTAAAATATGCTCAAAGAATATTTTATAACTTCATGGAAAAGTCCTTATATGTATATATATATATGTATAATGAAAGGGGAAAAAAACAGTTTTCAAGATGTTATGGTGGAACTGAACTTTTACACAAGAAAGACAAAGGCAAACATGGGCCATATTTAATATTTTTCTGAAATGTATAACCTTGCTGACATTTGATCACATTATGAAATACTACGTTAAATTTTATATCTCTAGGTATTGATAATGTTCCAGTTTATTGCTCATCATCATTTTACTGCTTAAGTTCCTCACAAAATCCAGTATCTCAACAGGTCGTCTTTTGCCAGAAAGTTACAAAAACCTGGAGGACAAAGTACTTGTTGCACAAGCATGAGGATCTGAGTTCTGATCTCCAGCATGGACATAAAAACCAGGAGAGTTGTGGCAGTGCAAGTCTGTAACCCTATCACTGTTGGGGTTGGAGACACAGGTCAGGACACTCCCTGAGATTTGCTGGTCACCAATCTAGGCATTCCAAGTTCACTGGGAGACCCTGAATGAGATTGACAGAGGAAGACTATGGACATCAACCACAAACACACAAATTCATCCACAAACACTTTTGCACAAGTATTTACACACAAACTCTATCCATGACTATATTATAATTATTTCCCTTCCATTTCTAAATAGACACAGTGGTCTATATGTTATCTTGATTTCCCCCTGATTCAATGAAAGCAATCTTTTAAAATAAAACGGGGACAGGGCTGCGATGCAGTTACAATTACCTGGCATTCGCAGCTTTCAGATCACAGAAGTGAGTGAGCAAGGTCCTTACAACATCATTGCAGACTACTTTAACCACATCCACATGACTCAGCCTGTGGCGGACCTGCCTGGCAATTTCCCAAAAGTCTTCCAAGAGCAGATGATAAAGCCGTCCTTCGTCTTTGCTGAGGTTCCCATACCAGGAGAGGATGTAGTCTCGGTAACTGTAGTCAAACACTGGGGAATAACAAAGCAAGGAGTAAGTCTCAGGTCAAAGGCACAAACACCACACCCACACTGGAAGCTGGTCACCATCACTGCTTAAGAAACAAAGAGTCAGGAACCAAACTCTAGGGACAAGTAATCTTTCTTCTTCAGTCATCTAATTTAAAAGAGTCTCAAAATGTTTGAGTCTGGTGACAAGTTTCACACTTTTTATATAGTCTAATTTTTAAATATTTGATCTTGGTGTCAGTCATGCTTGCACAGCAAGTTTTTTACCAACTCAACCTTATCCTCATCCTTCCCCAGCTCCTAATAGCTTTTTCAAATTAAGATTTATGTACTTTGGAATTAATTCCCACCAAAACATAAAAATTAATTTCCATCATCCCAGAAACACTGCCTCATGCTTGCATTTGATTAACATTCACCCTCTATTGTTTGAAATGTCATTATAGATTGTGTTCACCTGTTAATAGACTTTGTAGAGATGAACTTATGCACTCTAGACTCAGTGTCATGTTTTTGAGATTCGTCCATGGTGTGTTTATTAGTTCATTCTATAATAATGCTGATAGAATTTGCCATGAGTTATCCTGTTTTCTGTTAAGACATTTGGGGTGCTTCTGTGGGATTTAGTGAATAAAGTTGCTAAAAATATTTCTGTTGGCATATTTATTGATTTCTCTTAGGTAAATATTTACAAGTAGAATGCTGAGTCATGATAATTGTATGATACAGTTGTAACTTACAAGAAAATGCCAAGCAGCATTCAGAGTGGTTCACCCTTTAGATGCCCATCAGCAATGTAAGAAAGTTCTCACCATTTCATGTTATCCTCAGGTTTGCCTTTGTTATTTTTCGGTCACTCTATATATCTGAAATAAAAGTTAGGCATCTTTTTATATGCTATTTCAATTTTTGTGTTTTATTTGTGATGTGTCTGTTCAGGCTTCCTTTTTAAATGTATGATTTATAGTACAGTACTTGTTCTGGAGTCATATTCTCTATTATGGATGTGAGTATGTAACTAGTTTGCCATTTTTCTTAATTGTATCTTTTAACTACAAATTTTTTATTTTTGTAAAGTCACTTTACCAATTTTTTTTCCTACTTTAGGTGTGATACTTGGCTATTCACCTTTGTCTCATTTTACCGACTCTTTTGTTCTTGTCATCTCTAATTTGCAGTTAAATGCGTAAAAAATTTGTATTTTTTATATTTATTGTTCATGTTTAGAATTTTTACTTAGTTTTTGCTTCTTAGCAGAGGTTATCCTACCTGTTCTTTACTGTGAATGTTTTAATGTTTAATTCATAAAACATATTTATTATGGCTGTGATTGTTAACATCTGAGCCATCTTGATGTTATAGGCACAGGTCAGAAACAGCAGTAGAGCCAGGCTTTGCTGAGATTGCCAGGTTCCTGTGCCCTGGATCAAAGAATTGGACTAGGGACATGTGGATAGTGATAGGAATAGATAGAGCTTATTAGCAAAAAGAAACACACTGCAGAGGGCAGAAACAGGCCAAGGCTCTGCAGTCTTGGGCCACAAGAGCTGTGATCCTTCCGGGCCATTTACATAGCACCTGCCTTCTAGACAGCTGCTGCCATATGGGGCTTGGGTTCTACATTTTTTAACCTTGTGTTACTTGGGGAAGGCTGTTTTCATATAAAGTTATTTTGTTTGTGCTGAACTGGGCAAATACTGCTTGCTGAATATTCTGAGTTCTGTGACTTCCCTGTGACAGGCATTGGCTCCCGTTGTGTTATGCAGTTTAATGATTGGCTGAGCACCCTGCAGATACTTGCCCTGTGCCTGGCAAGTCCTCTGTTCTGGCAGTCAAGGCAGTCTCAGTGGAAGGTGGGAGCTGAAGTCCTTCTCCACTCTTCCAGTCTTCTAGATGTTGGCTTTCTGCTGCTCTTGGAACTTTAGCTCCAAGATATGTATAGCTCAGAATTACTGATGAGCTTGAGAATTTGCACCCAAATATTGTGATTCAATCTTTTTTATTATTTCCTGTTTTTGGTAAAACCTGTTTGGAGATATCTATTTAAAAGCGTGTGTGTGTGTGTGTGCGTGTGTGTATGCACATGAATGATACATGTATGTTCATTAGAGGACAGTCTGGGAATTGGTTTTCTCCCATCTTGTTTTTGAGGCAGAGTCTGTTGTTATCTGCCACTGTATACATGAACTTGTAGCCAATTCTCGTGTCCCACCTCTATCTCACTCTAGGAGTATTGGGATTGCACCTCATCTGTTTTTTTTTTTTTTTTTTTTTTCATGTAGGTTGTAGGGATTGGGTTGTACGGTGAGTGCTGTTCTCTGCTGGGTTATCTTCAGTAATGATATTGGATACAGACATTGTATCCAAGTTCACACTGCAAGTACCTCCACTACCATTGTTGCTATCTGGGGGAAATTGTATAAACATGTTTCTTGCCCTACAACATTACTCTCTTTTAAGGAAAGACTCATTCCCAGTTTTGCATCAACTTTAATTGTTCTTTATTACCTTTAAATAGTTCTTTAATATTTTTTCCTTGAAGTACAAATGTTTGCACAGGAAGATTAGCTTTATATAAGATGTTTACCTTTTAGATATTTTACTTTTAGAAGTAAATCTCTCCTTAATTAAAAAAGTTAATTTTATATGTTCTGAATTTTTTTGAAGGCTAATATTCCATTGCATTTATGTACCACATTTTCTTTATTTATCCTTTGATCGACATTTGGATTGCTGCTATTATTATGGACATTGTGAAGGATGCTGCTGAAAATGTGGTGACTATTTCTAATTTTCAAAGACTTTAGAAATGTCTCTGTACTTGCACATAGTTATTTCAGGACAGTTTGTTTCAGAAGTGTTGGGGGAGGGGCAGAAAAGATCTGAGATCTATTTGAAAAAGCATAGTGTCCTCAGCGAATTTCTGTGCAGTGATTTATTTTGAAGGAAAATGCTACTCAAAGCCTTTGGGTAATTGCTTTAGTCTTTTACATTTTAGTATAACATTTGTTTAAGCACATTTGTTGGTTTGTTGGCTCGTGTTCTTTTTAAAATTTTTTTCTTTGTTAGTGAATAGATTGTGCATATTAATGGGGTTCAATGTGCACCTTCATTTCATGTATACAGTGTTCACTGATCATATCTGCCTTCCTTTGACTTTCCTCCACTTCTTCCAATGGTGGTTTGACCCTCTGCAACCTCTAGCAATTTTATTTTTTAAACTTTTGTGGCTTACTGCTAGCCACATTTCTCATGTTCACATTCCCTTTGTTTTGTGAAGGATGTTTTGAGGGGAGTTGAGCATTCTGTCCTCCACTTGAAGGAGAGATTCTGGGTTCTATAAAGTTGGTGTTTGTGTTACTTTTTATGCATTTGCCAGTAGTTATTAAGCAACAACAACAAGGAAACCAATGCTAGAGTTACATTCTAAAAAATGATTGTGTAAACACTTCCATGTGTGGTCTTATTTGTGCTTTCAGGAGCACAGGACTCACTCACTTGAGCCAGGTATCCAGTGATCAAGGATCAAGTTTCTTCTATCTTCTACTCATGTAACCTGTCTTATTCTGTCTATGCATATTCAGGACCCCACTGTGTTGAGTAAGAAGATTGTTGATTAGCAAACGAAGGTGTGTCTTTGCCACCTCTATAATTTTACTCCATTAGCCTCAGTTTCCTAAGTGGAAATGAAGCTCAATGTGTAAGATTCATGGTCTATTTGTTTGTTGCAAATAACGGAGATTATAGGATCACCTTGTTCCTGATTATACCTTAATGTCTTACATCAGGGTCAGAGGTTTCTGCTTTCTCAGTGGAGTAGCTCAGTTTGAGATGAGGTTTGGCTATTTTTGTAAAATCTAGAAAACCAGCAGCCGTTTGTTCAGTTATCTGAACGTTAACATAAGATGCTGTTGTATTTTAAAAGACAATCTGCTGATTTTGTTTTCTTTGCCTTCCCTGCCACATGCAGTGGTAGTGATGTGGTGATGCCACGGTTGTTCCAGTAACCCTGCAAGAATCTCACAAATACTTTCTTTCTTCTCTTGTCTTTGTCAGTAATTGTTCTCATCCAGAGGGTACTTAGATACCTCATACTTACAACTGAGAATTTACCTAAATCTTTGCAAATGTATGTGCCAACAAAGTTCTTTATGTACCATATGTGGTTTTTGACCAACAAGATTTTAAAATGCTATTTAGTAACTTGTTATAAAGTGACATTGAAAAAGAAATCTCCACATGTGCAAAAATATTGGATATACATTAATGGTTGACATATCAGGGCCAGAATTACCATAGAACATTAAAACAAGAATGTATTTCTTTTAAACTGAGAGTATTTGAAAATATTTGACTTCCACTTGCCTTTAATTTTCTAAGAAACCTGAACCCCCCTCAACTATACCATCTCTCCCTAAAATCTTACCTAAATTTATCATGCCAAAGCCTCTTAGTTGGCATATAATGACCAAGAGGGATAAGATGTGCACGATGTCCTAAGGTAAAAGAACATTTCAGAAATTTGGATTAGTCTCTTGTGTGTAGACATCAAGTAGATCTGGCCCTCAGCATTCCTGGGGTGGAGTAGTATGCAGACAGGCCAAGGAGAGCAGAAGGACATGGTCGCCTGAATGATACAGTGCACATCTGAAACTGAGCCAGATCAAGTAGGAAGTGAATTAAAAATCAATAACCCTGATATTCTTGAGCTGGAGCAGCATTTGTGGGAAAAAATGTTTTTTTCTCTTTGGACACTTGGGGTCATCACAGAAACCAAGTATCATTTTATTTTTCAGAAGTTACAATTGGCTTTTTTTTCCTAAATGAAAAATGGCCAGTGTCCCCAAAATTTGGTCAGTCCTATTTGAGACTGTTGTAACTGTAAAAAGTACACTTAGTTTGAAAAATAATGTGAAATACTTCATTTTTAAATACTGATTATGAATATATTGTATGAAAAAATATTAATAGAAATAGTGTTTGAGCTCTATTATCTTCACTTGGGAAATTTCTATTTTCTTAATACTGGAGCAATTCTGTGTTTTGAAATTAAGTCTAGTGTAGGTCCAGACTAGAAATATGAAAATCATATATGGTTTTAAGTTTTCAGGTAACTATATTATAAAATGAGGCAGATGAGCTTGAGTTTTCGGGTTGTGCTGGTATGTGAAGTTCTTTCTGTATTAGTTGAAGTCTTATAGGAGACAGAAACTACACAGTGAGATTTGACTTGTAATGTAACACGGTATTGAGCACTGAAAGGTAAAAGATAAAGAAAACTGCAAATGCTATAGGAGAGCAGGTCAGTGCCAGGAAGGAGCATTTGAATGTAATAAACTTGAAATTAATGTCCGTTTTCATCCCAGGGCTGAAATTTGAGTCTCACTGGAGAAGGTATGACCTTGGTGCACATGATAATTGAGGAATATTATTGTTTTTTATATATGTTTAGTNATGTACTCCCTAATAGGTGGATCCTATACCTACCGACTTAGATAGACACACTCAAATAAATCTCTATAATACTCACAATAATTGGAAAGTTTATAAACAGGAGGGAAGAGGAAGGAGGGCCACACCAGAAACAAAGAGAGAGGGGGATCATGTTACAGCAGAGAAAATAGGCCACCATCACGGACTGAAAGTAAGTAATGAGACATCTGGTTAAGGCCACAGTGTTTCTTTCCTGATGATTTGCAACTGATGGCATATGATCTCACCAGATGAGGAGGGCATATAGTCTGGCAGATAAAAAGTAACCATTGTGAAAATGGGAGAATGAAACCCCCTCATCTGGTCTCTTAATTTTATTCCATCTGCCTTTGAATATACACTTATAACAAGACTCTATTTTAACAGCTTTTTATCTCTGGCCAGGTTGTTACATACAATACCGTCAGGATGGAGTGAAGGGCATTGCAAGAGCAGCAAAACTGAGAACAAAGATCAACAAAACATAATTCAGAATATCAGAGACTCTGTATCAACCACCTGGAACCAGGCCAGCTTAATCTCTCCCCATCCTGAAGCTCAGGAAGAGGGGGCTGTAAGACTGTAAGAGCACAAGGATGGGGAGGAGCAATGATACACAAGAAACCCACACAAGTTAGGTCTGAAACAATCATAATAGGACTATTTTTGACCTGCTCAATGACCAACACATTATAGACTCCTCAAAGTCTAGCCTGGACTATAGGCACTAGGATCCTTAGAAGCTAGGGATTAACAGCCATAATAGTGTTCCTATACTTATGAGGAACACAACAAAGAGTTCTAAGAAATTCCACTGAGTCCTTATACCTCATTGGAGAGGAGGGCCCAGAGGAAAGATTGACATATCCATTAAAGGATGCTCCAGGGATGGGGGGGAGGAGGCACTGGGAAATCGGGAGGGAGGGGGGGAAAGGAAGGGGAAAATGGGGGAGGAAGATAGGGGGTTCAGGGTGGTGGAGGGAGGGAGGGGACTGGTGTACCTATTAAGTTTGTATGAGCAGAAATAAATATTAAAAAAAAAGGCTGGTGAAAAATTCTGTAAGGTAATAAAATCAGGAAACAAGCAGGGGTAGCAATTATAATATCCAAAAAAGTGGATTTCAAGCCAAAGAAAATCATAAGCGACATAGAATGATATTAGATATCATTCAGTAACATGAACAATGTGCCAGGAAGACTTCATAGTACTGAAAATATACACCAAATATGGGCTCCTTCACATTCATTAAGCAAACACTACATCATCTAAAAAAGAAATCAATCCTGAAAAGATAAAACTCAGGGATTTCAATACTGCATTCTTAACATGGGATAGATCAGTAAGCCAAAACTCAACAGAGACACATTGTAATTAAACCAAACACTGAAAGGGACAATATAAATCTCTGTAGAATTATCCATCCAAGCACTAAAGAATACACATTTCCTCAGCATGATGTGGAACTTTCTCTATAATAGATCACATACTAGAATACAAAACAAATGTTCACATACACAAGAAAGTTGAAATTATAGCCTGTATGATGTGAGACGACCGTGGTTTAAAGCTTGACACCCACAACACAATAAACAGCAGAAAATACACTGACCCTTTGAAAATGAACACTATGAGGCTAAATGAGAAATGGGTTCAGGAAGTAGTCATAAAGGAAATTCAAGAATTCCTAGAAGTGAACGAAAATGAAAATACAACATATCAAAATCTGAAACACGATGAAAGCTATCCTAGGATGTAAGTTTAGAGCTCTCAATGTCGATATCCAAAAAATATATCTCTAACTAAATTTAACAAAATCAAGGGAGACAAATCCTAAATTAACAAAATTAGTGATGAAAATGGAATAATCACAATGCATATCCAAGAAATTCAGAGATTATTAAGATCATATTTCAAAAGCTTATACTCCATGAAATTTGATAACACAAAGTAAATAGATGAATTCTTGAGTAAGCACAACTATTTTAATGGAATCTTGAAGTTTTGAATTATGTAAGTATTCCTATAACTATTTTAAACTATTTCAAAAAATAACAAGTTTAGGAACACTAAAAAATTCATTCTACAAAGCTAATATCATACTAATCCCCAAAACTAATAAAGGTATACTTAGAAAAGAAAACTACAGGCCAATCTCTTTGATGAACATAAATGCAAAGATTCTCAACATAATCTTAGCAAATCTCATTCAGAAACATCAAAAAGATCATTCATTGTTATTGGATGTCACCCCCTGGCCAGAGATAAAAAGCTGTTAAACTAGAGTCTTGTTATAAGAGTATCTTCAAAGGTAGATATAATAAAAGTAGGAAACCACAGTGATACCCATCAGGATGGAGTGAAGGGCATTGCAGGAGCAGCAAAACTGAAAAAAAAAATCAACAAACCATAATCCAGAACTTCAGAGACTTTATATCATCCACCTGGAACTAGGCCAGCTTAATCTCTCCCCCCTGAAGCTCAGGGAAATTTGCGGAAGAGGGGGTGGTAAGATTGTAAGAGCATAAGGATGGGAGGAGCAATGATATGCAAGATACTCCACACAAGTTAAGGCCAAAGCAATTATAATTGGACTTTGCATGCCCTGCGCAATGACCAACACACTATTAACACCATAAAGTCTAGCATGGACTAAAGGCACTAGGATCTTTGGAAGCAAGGGATTGACAGCCACAGTAGTGTTCCTATGCTTAAGTGGGACACAGGAAAGGGTTCTGGGAAATGCCCCTGGGTCCTTGCACCTCATCAGAGAGTAGGACCCAGAGGAGAGTTGGGCATGCACATTTAAGGATGCTTGGGAGATGGGAGGGGGAGGCACTGAGGGATGGGGAGGTCAGAGGGAGGGAGGGGACAGGTGTACCTGTTAAGTCAGTATGAGTGGAAATAAAAAAAAAAAGAAAAAAAAGATCATTCATTATGATTGAGTAGATTTTGTCCCAGACACACAAGGTTGTTTCACCATATGCAAATCAATAAATATAATCCATCATGGAAACCTGTCCAAAGTCCAAGAGCACATGATACTCTCCATAGATTCAGAGAAAGCTTTTGACAAAATTCAACATCCTTTTATGATCAAGACCATAGACACAGTCAGAATTGAAGGAACTTACATCAACATAACATAAGTTGAATACAAGCCAACATCAAGGATTTTACTTAATTGGGAAAATTTGAAGCATTCCTACTTAGGTCAGGAACTAAACATTACTATCTCTGCTTACCACTTTTATTCAATATTGAAATTGAAGTCTTAGCTAGAGACCTAAGAGAAGTGAGGGAGATAGATGGATCAAAACAGGAAAGAGGAAGTCAAGATATCTCTATTTGCAGATGATATGATCTCACATAAATGGGAGATCCCAAAAACTCCACCAGGAAACTGCTGAAGCTAATACAGAAGTTTAGCAGAGTGGCAGGTCACAAAAAAGGATCCGAACTTGGGGCTGGAGAGGTGGCTCAGGGGTTAAGCCTCCGCCTTGCAGGCGGAAGGTCCTGAGTTCGGATCCCAGATCCCACGTATAGACGCCAGGCGGAAGCGGAGGCGGCCTGCGCTTCTGGTCCTGGTAGGGCGGAGCCTGTGAATCCCGGGGCAGAAGGAGGTGGAGGCGTCCATGGTGGTTCGCGAATTCATCCGTGGTTCTACACATACACAGACACACACAGACACCACACGCGCACACACATACACACACATATGCACACAGTTGAATAAATAATAATAAAACAAAAATTAAAAAAAAAAAGGATCCGAACTCAGGACCTTCCACTTGCAAGGCAGAGGCTTTACCCCTGAGCCACTTCTACAGCCTTAAGGTAAGTAGTGTGATACCTGGTTAAGTTCACAGACGTTTGTTCCTGATCATGTACAACTGAGGGGCTATGATCTCACCAGAAGGGGAGGGCACATAGTCTGGCAGATGAAAGGTGATCATTTTGCAAATGGGTGACTGACCCCTCCCTCACTGAGGTTTCCTGCTTTTATTACATCTACCCTTGAATGTGCTATTATAACAAGACTCCAGTTTAACAGTTTTTTGTCACTGACCAGAGGGTGACATACAGTGCCCATCAGGATGGAGTGAAGGGCATTGCAGGAGCAGCAAAACTGCAAAAGAAAATCAACAAACCACAATCCAGAACTTCAGAGACTCTATATCATCCACATAGAACTAAGCCAGCCTAATCTCCTCCCATCCTGAAGCTCAGGGAAATTTGCAGAAGAGGGGACAGTAAGATTGTAAGAGCAAAAGGATGGGAGGAGCAATGATCTGAAGATTCTCCAAACTAGTTAGGGCTGAAGCAATCATAATAGGACTTTCATGCCTGCGCAATGTCCACACACTGTTGACCTCACAAAGTCTAGCATCGGCTAAAGGCACCAAGATCCTTGAGGCAAGGGATTGACAACCACAGTAGTGTTCCTATGCTTAAGGGGAACACGAGAAAGGGTTCAGGGAAATGCCACTGGGTCTTTGTACGTCATCAGAGAGGAGGACCAAGAGGAGAGTTAGCATACACAATAAAGGACTCTCTGGAATTGGGGTGGAGGCACTGGAGATGGGGGGGAGGGAAGGCGAGCAGGGCGTTCGGGGGAGGAGGACGGAGGGAGAGAACTGGTCTACCTATTAAGTTTATATGAACGGAAATAATAATAAAAATGTTTAACAATAAAAAAAACAGAAAAAAGGAAGTCAAGATATCTCTGTTTGCAGATGATATGACCTCACATAAATGGGAGATCCCAAAAACTCCACCAGGAAACTGCTGAAACTAATACAGAAGTTTAGCAGAGTGGTAGGTCACAAATAAACATGCAAAAATCAGTGGCCTTCCTATACACCAAGGATGAAAATAGTGAACAAGTCCTAAGAGAAACAACCCATTTACTATAACCCCTAAAAGAGAAATACATTGGTATAAATTCCACCAAATATGCAAGAGACCTTTACAATGAAAACCTTAAAACCCCAAAGAATGAAATTGCAGAAGATTCCAGAAGATGGAAATACCTCCAATGCTGCTGGATTGGCAGAATTAACAACATAAAAATGATCATCCTATCAGAAGCAATATACAGATTCAAATTCCCAAAGCAATTCTTTAAATAAATTGACCAAACAATATCAACAGAAGCACAAAAGGCCCTGAATTTCAATAACAATCTTGAGTAACTAAAGAGCTGGTGAAGGTATCACTCTACCAAACCTTAATCTATACCACAAATTCATAGTAATAAAAACGCTTGTTACTGTCTCCAAAATAGACACGTACATCAATGGAAAAGGGTTGATGACCCAGATAGAAGCACACAGAATTACAGCCATTTTATCTTTGACAAAGTCCCGCAAAAAATTCAATGGAAAATGAACAGTATTTTCAACAATTCGTACTGGTGAAACTGGATACCCACATGCAGAAGATTAAAATTGGACCTGTTCTTCTCACTATGCACAAAAATTAATTCCAATTGGATCAAGGGCCATAATATAAGGCCAGAGATTATGAAAACCCTATTTGAAAGAGTATGAAATCAGTAACAATGCTACTGAGTCCTTACTCCTCATTAGTGTGAAGGACACAGAGAGAAGTTTGATATTCACACTAAAGGATTCTTCAGGGATTGGGGGGGAGAGGAGGGTACCGAGAGAAAGAGGGGGTGAAAAGTAGGGGAAAAGTGTGGAGGGTGCAAGGAGGTCTGGGGAATGGTGGAGGGAGGGAAAACCAGAACTTCAGAGACTCTATATCAACCACCTAGAACTAGGCCAGACTAATCTCTCCCCATCCTGAAGCTCAGGGGCATTAGCAGAAGAGGGGGCAGTAAGAGTGTAAGAGCAAAAGAATGGGAGGAGCAATGATTTGCCAGATACTCCACACAACTTAGGGCCAAAGCAATCATAACTGGACATTGCATGCCCGGCGCAATGTCCAACACGCTGTTGACCTCACAAAGTCTAGCATCTGCTAAAGGCACCAAGATCCTTGGAGGCAAGGGATTGACAGCCACAGTAGTGTTCTTATGCTTAAGGGGAACACAGGAAAGGGTTCAGGGAAATGTCACTGGGTCCTTGTACGTCATCAGAGAGGAGGGCCCAGAGGAGAGTCAGGCATGCACAAGAAAGGATTCTGGGAATTGGGGCGGGAGGCACGGGGGGATGGGAAGGGAGGGGTGAGGGGAGGGGGAGCCGGGGGTTCGGGGGGAGGAGGAGGGAGGGAGGGAACTGGTGTACCTATTAAGTTTGTATGAGCTGAAATAATAATAAAAACTGTATTAAGAAATTAAAAAAGTCAAAAAATAAATAAATAAATAATATTTTATTCATTAAAAAAAAAGAAAAAAGAAAGAAAGAGTATGGAACTCCCTTGAATGGACTGGGCTAGGTCAACATTTCCTAAAATGAAACCCTGCATAATCACTAGAAACAACACTCAACAAATGGGATCTTATGACATTAAAGAGATTCTGTTCATCTAGAAAGATTGTAAACTGAGCAAAAAGTCACACAGAAATGGAGAAAAATCTGCACTAACCATATATCTGATAGAGCTCTATTATCCAGAGTGCACAAAGAACTTAAAAATCTAAACATCAAGGAGACAAATTGTCCAATTCGAAAATGGGTCTGGGAACTCTAAAGAAACATTTCCAGAGATGAAATTGAAATGTCTAAGAAATATCTTTAAAAATGTTCCCTAGCCATCAGGGAAATGCACATCAAAATTTCCTTGAGGCATCACCTCACCCTGGCCAGGGTGGTGAAAATCCACAATAAAAACAAAGCATGTGGAAATTCAGACTTATATCACTATTTTGTAGATCAGAAATTGATGTACATTTATGCAATGGAATACTACTCATCCAAAAAATGGATGGATTAATGAAATTTTCTGGGAAATGGATGGAATTAGAAAAAATTATGTTGAGTGAAGCATCCCAGACACACAGAAAATTAGAAAATGTATGTACTCTCTAATAAGTGGTCCTAGTTCCAATCCAACTTAATGACATTTTGAAGGTAAATCTTTGAATTACCCACTGTAATCAAAAAGGAATACAAACAGGATGGAAGGGGAATGAGGACCTCAAAAGAAATGAGATAGGGGATGATGCTTCAACAGAGAAATTAGGCCACATGCATTTCATTTAAGTAACAAGATATATGGTTCAGCTCATTACCACTTCTTGTCCTGGTCATTTGGGATTGAGCAGGTTGAATATCCCCAATCAGGAAGGATATAGGGACCTGTAGTTAGATGGTAACCAACTGGCAAATGAGAGACTGACCCCTCTCACTGCTGTTTCCTACTCCCATTCTTCCATATACATTTGAGTCTCTTCTTATATTGAGATCTTTGTTTAAACAGTCTTTATCTTTGGTTAGGAGGTGACCTTGAATACCAATCAGGATGCAACCAAGGGCATTGCAGGAACAGCAAACCTGAAAACAATAACAAGCCATAATTTAGACAAACAAAGGCCCTACATGGTCACCTGGAACTAGACCAGCGTAATCTCTTTCGATTCTAAAGCTCAGGGAACCTTGAGGAAGAAGGCATGGCAAGGTTGAAAGAGCCTAACTATGGGGAGGACCAATGCTTTGTAAGATACTCCACTCAAGTCATGGCTGCAACAGGTAGGATATATGTCATTGGACTTTGCTTGACCTGCACAATGGGTGACATGTTATCACACAAAAGTGCAGCATAGATCACAGGGAAGAAGTCTCCCAGCAGTAGCATCAGTAGAGGCAAGAGGTTAAACAATCATTATAGAGTTCCCATGCTAGCAGGCAATTGAAGAAGGGGCTCAGTGCTATGCCAAAGAGTCCTGAACCCTCACTAGTGTAGGACTCAGAGGGAGGTTCAGCACTCAAGTAAACAGATGCTCCAGGTGAAGGGAGGGAGGAAGCAAGAGGGACCTGTAAGTGGGAAGTGAGGTAGGGGGTATGAATGAATGGGTGAAGTGAGACATAGTGCAATGGGGGCAATGGGGAGGGGAGAGGGAGGGAGAGTAGCATGGATATCTATTCAGCTTATATGATTAGGCAAAGAATTTGTATGACTAAAAAAGAATATGAATTTAACACTTATCTAGATTAGCCTTAACCTTCATACATATACACATGTATGTATATGGTATAGTAGTTCAAATAGAAGTTTGAAAATAAAAAAGAAAACAGCTAGAGCAAGATAGCTTGTTAAGATTCTTGAAGAGATACACAACCCACCTTGAAAACAGTGGAGACTGATCCTCCCAACCATGAGTTTTCTGTACTGTGGTGAATGGCTGATTGCAAATGTATGGACACTAGCTGAGTCTGAGGAATGACAATATCCTTCCTGTCCTGAGCCTTTCCATCGTGGCACATAGCTTTATTAACTCTTTAGGATTTCTTGTTTCCTTATTCTGAGAAATTCATAAGTGTTATCTGTACCATAATTTAAATAAATTCATCATATTCATTTCTACATAGTCCTTTTATACTAACGCATAAAAGTAATGCAGTAGAACATTGAAGATTTGAAATTTATGACAATATGTCTTGAGGATCTTTCCAATGAATGTATGTGAAGTTGTTTTATCATATTAAAAATATGGCCTTTGTCTAGGACCCAGACCAGGGATGACTCCCTGCCCCTCAGGTAAGGCCCCTAGATCATTGCCTAAGCCCCAGGTCACCTGCTCATCCCATTAGTATCCAGAGCAACAGCCAGTGGGCTCTGACACTGTGGAAGGGCCCTAGGCCACACCACAGCTCTCAGGTGATCTGCATGATATACTAGACAGTCTGCCTTTCTTCCCCAGACCAAGACCAGGGTGGATTCCCTGCTCCTCAGAATTCGAGTCCAGAGAGAACCCATGCAAATCTCTAGGGGACAAACGCCATGTATCTGAAGCCCTCTAAAATCATCCCATCACATGGAAGAGAATCTTCACATCCAGCTCAAAGATAATTAATCCCTTTTTACCATCTTGTTCCTCTCAATTATTAGTCACTGTAGTTTAACTTTTCCATATAGTCACACCAAAACTCATAAAATTTCAGGGACTCACCCTCACATATCACCAAGGATGTAAATTGAAAAAGTGCATTACAATACTCATTTCACTCCCTGTCTACTAAACCTGACTTAATTGATTTACTAAGTCTCATAGCCTCCTCTAAGAAATAACACCAATGCTAGACAAGCATATCCAATTCCAAGACAAACACTACTAATAACTGCTCTAACATAGTGATACCATCTAATTCAGTCCTGTCAAAAACACACAAAAACAAGGAGAAGGTGTTAAGAGATAAAACAGTATTGCCCAGGTCACAGAGCAAATCCATCAGAAACAAAAACCGAGAAAACAAATCTTCTACTGAAAGAATTAACCTCATATGGAGCTGGAGAAGGCTCAGGAGTTAAGACTCTGCCTTGCAGGCAGAACATCCTGAGTTTGGGTCCTAGACCCCACGTATAGACACCAGGTGGAAGCAGGGGTGGCATGCATTTCTGGTCCTGGTAGAGCAGAGCCTGTGATTCCTGGGGCAGAGTAAACAAGGAGGAGGTGGAGGTGGTCCATGATGGTTCCCGAATTCGCCTGTGGTTCTACACACATACATACATACACACACACACAATTGCATAAAAAAAATAATCAACCCCATAATGATACATTACAACCAGAACAAACTCACAGAAAATGAGCAATGATATGCAAGATACTCCACACAAGTTAGGGCCGAAGCAATCATAATTGGACTTTGCATGCTTTGCACAATGTCCAACATACTATTTACCCCACAAAGTCTAGCATGGACTAAAGGCACTAGGATCCTTGGAGGCAAGGGATTGACAGTCACAGTAGTGTTCATATGCTTAAGTTGGACACAGGAAAGGGTTCTGGGAAATGCCAGTGGGTCCTTGCACCTCATGGGAGAGTAGGACCCAGAGGAGAGTTGGGCATGCATACTTAAGGATGATCCGAGGATGGGAGGGGGAGGTACTGGGGGATGTGGAGGAAGGGGGAGGGGAAGGAGGCACAGGATGGTGGGAGGTTGAAGGGAGTGAGGGGATGGGTGTACCTGTTAAGTCTGTATGAGTGTAAATAAAAAAAAAGAAAATAATGAAGAAAGTCATACCCGAGATAATGATTTTGAAAGTCTGACCTTTACCCTGATCAATACTATGAAAGAGGAAATTCAGGAGGAGTTAAATAACCACATCAACCACTTTGAACAGGAACAAAACAGGCACTAGGAAGAGATAAAAAAAAAACAGTTGAAGAAACACAAGTAGGCATAGAGCAGTTAAAACAGTCTCAAGCAGAGTATAAAATTGAACTAAAAGACAAGTTATCTTCAACCCAGAACTCAACAGTCTCATCAGCAGAACTAAAGAAGCATGAAACAGAATTTCACATCTTGAAGACAAAGTGGAAGAACTAACAAGCTCAATGATAGAGGTTGTTAAAGCCAAAAAAATACTTGAAAGAAATATTCAAGAGTTATGGGACACCTTGAAGAAGCCTAACATGCTCATTTATTATCAGAAGAATCCCAAAATACCGTACGTGAGGAAATTTTTCAAATTATCATAAAGGAGAAATTTCCTCATCTAAAGAGAGAGAGTCCCATGCAAATACAAGAGGCATTCCACACCCCAAACAGATATGACCAAAATAGAAGCATGGCAAGGCAAATAGTAGTAAGAACACTCTACATACCAGAGAAAGAAAAGGTGCTGAGAGCTTCAAGGGGAGAAAAAGTCACTTTTAAAAATAAACCTAATAAAATAACAAATAGTTTTTCAGTGGAAACAGTAAAAGCAAGAAGAAGTTGGAGAGACGTACTTCGAGTATTGAATGAGCAAAAAGGTGAACCCAGGCTGATTTACCTGGCAAAATTATCAATCATGATTGAGTGAGAAAGAAAAATTTTCCAACACAAAGACAACTCGAAGGCTTAAATGTCTGGAAAGGCAAGCCTTCAAATAATGCTAGACTAGATGCTCAAGCGGGAGGAAAAGAAGAATCATATCCAGGAACACATAAGTGAAATATAATACCACCAAATCTTAAAAGGCAAATAATATACTTATGAAAGCTACTAAACACAAAAAGTGTTAGGAACTGAAAGTAACTTCTCCATTATAACACTAAATGTCAATTGTATTAACTCACCATTGAAAGGACACAGATTACAAACTTGAATTAGAAGTCAAAACCCATCAATCTGCTGCATTCAGGAAACAAATCTCACCACAAAAGACAGGCACATTCTAAAAGTAAAAGGCTGGTTAAAATTTCTGCAAGCTAGGGCTGGAGAGGTGGCTCAGGGGTTAAGCCTCCGCCTTGTAGGCGGAGGGTCCTGAGTTCAGATCCCAGATCCCACGCATAGACGCTAGGCAGAAGCGGAGGCGGCCTGTGCTTCTGGTCCTGGTAGGGCGGAGCCTGTGAATCCCGGGGAAGAAGGAGGTGGAGGCGTCCAAGGTGGTTCGCGAATTCGTCCGTGGTTCTACAAATACACAGACACACACACACACAGACACACACGCGTGCACATACACACGCATATGCACACAGTTGAATAAATAATAATAATAATTTTAAAAAAATCTGCAAGCTAATGGAAACAGAAAGACACAGGGGTAGCAATTATTCTACCTGCCAAAGTAGACTTCAAACCAAAAAATTTCATAAGAGACTCAGGATACTACATGTTAGTCACAGGGACACATCACCAGGAATACTTCACAATACTGAACATATATGCACCTATTATAGGATCCTACACATTCATTAAGCAAACACTAAAATGTATAAAGCAAGAAAACAACTCTAAAATGAAAATTCTTTAGGATTTCAATACTGCCTTCTCAACATGGGATAGATCAACAGGTCAAAAACTTAACAGAGGCACATTGGAATTTGATCAAACCCTTGCTGAAATGGACTTTACAGATCTGTATTGAACTCTCCATCCATGCACCAAAGAATACACGTTTCTCTGCAGCCCACAGAAGTTTCTCCAAAATAGTCCAAATATTTGGTCAGAAAACAAATCTCCACATATAGGAAAGTTAAAATTCTAGCCTATCAGACTACTATGATCTAAATCTTGACATTACAATACAACAAACAGCAGAAAATACACACTAACTCTTAGAAATTAATCACTATAATGCTGAGTGAGAATTGGGTTCAGAAAGAAATCATAAAGCAAGTTCAAGATTTCCTAGAAGTGAATGAAAATGAAAATACATGAAATCAAAATCTTTGGGCCACAATGAAAGCCGACCAAGAGGTAAGCTTGTAGCTCTTAAGGCCTAGATCAAAAATAGAAACATCACAAATTAACAACTTAACAAGGCAGCTAAAAGCTTTAGAGACACAAAAGCAATCCAATCCCAATAGTAATAGAAGAGAAGCGATTAGCAAAATCAGGGGACAATTATCTGAAATTGATATAAGGAAAACCATACAAAGAATTAACCAGTCAAAAAGGTGGTTCTTTGGAAAAATCAATAAGATTGATACACCTCTAGCTAAATTAACCAAAATCAAGAGAGAGAAAACCTAAATTAACAAATTAGAAATGAAAATGTAGTTATCACTACTGATACCCAAAAAATTCAGAGAATTATAAGGTTATATTTCAAAAACTTATACTTGGTGATATTTGAGAACATAAAATAAATGGAAGAATCCTAAGTAAATTTACCTAAACTGAATCAGGTAGTTTGAGTCATCTAATTAATTCTATAGCATATGAGGAAATTGATGAACTAATCTCAAATATTCTGATCATAACATGTCCTGGACCAAATGGATTCAGCACAGAATTCTACCAGACATTTACAGAACAACTAATACCAATACTCCTTAAACTGTTCCATCAAAGTTTGAAGGAAGGAACACTGCCAAATTCTTTCAGTGAACCTAATATCATCCAAATCCCCAAAACTAACAAACATATACTTAAAAAAGAAAAGTATAGGCTAATCTCTGGAAGAACACAGATGCAAATATTCTCAACAAAATTTTGCCAAATGAGATTCAAAAACATATTGAAAAGGTTATTCACTGTGATCTAGTAAGCTTTATCCTAGGCACAAAAGGTTGCTGCAACATATGCAAATCAATAAATGTAATTCACCATATAAACCAATCCAAAGGCCAAGAACACATGATACTCTCCAAAGATACAGAAAAAGCTTTTGACAAGATCCAACATCCTTTTATGCCTTTTATTCCAACAGACAGTTGGAATGGAAGGCACCGTTATCAACATAATAAATCTTGTATACAACAAGTCACCAGCAAGGATTATACTCAGTGGGGAAAAATTAGAAACATTACTGCTTCGATCAGGAACTGAACATTGTCATCCATGTTTATCACTGCTATTCAATATTGTACTTGATGTCTTAGCTGTATCCATAAGACAAGAAAGGGAGATAAAAGGGATTCAAATCATGGGGCTGGAGAGGTGGCTCAGGGGTTAAGCCTCTGCCTTGCAGGCAAAAGGTCCCGAGATCAGATCCTAGACCCCACGTATAGACAGCAGGCGGAAGCAGGGGCAGCCTGCGTTTCTGGTCCTGGTAGGGTGGAGCCTGTGAATCCCGGGGCAGAGTAAACAGGAGGAGGTGGAGGCGTCCATGGTGGTTCCTGAATATACTCTTATAATAAGACTCTAATTTAATGGGTTTTTATCTCTGGCCAGGGCGTGACATCCAATACCCATCAGGATGGAGCCGAGGGCATTGCAAGAGCAGCAAAAACGAAAAAAAATCAAGAAACCATAATTCAGAACATCAGAGATTCTATATCAACCACCTGGAACCAGGCCAGCCTAATCTCTCTCCATCCTGAAGCTCAGGGAAATTTGCAGAAGAGGGGGCGGTAAGATTGTAAGAGCACAAGGATGGGAGGAGTAATGATATGCAAGATACGCCACACAAGTTAGGGACCGAAGCAATCATAATAGGACTTTGCATGACCTGCACTATATCCAACACATTCTTCACTCCACAAAGTCTAGCATGAACTAAAGGCACTAGGATCCTTAGAGGCTAGGGACTGACAGTCACAGTAGTGTTCCTAAGCTTAAGGGGAACACAGGAAAGGGTTCTGGAAAATGCCCCTGGGTCCTTGCACCTCATCAGAGAGGAGGACCCAGAGGAGAGTTTGGCATGCACATTAAAGGAGGCTCCGAGGATGGGGGTGCACTGGGGGATGGGGAGGGAGGGGATAGGGGAGGGGAAGCAGGTGAGTCTGGGAGAGATGGAGGGAGGGAGGGGACCAGTGTACCTGTTAAGTTTGTATGAGCGGAAATAATAATAATAATAATTATTATAATAATAATAAAATGATATTGAGTGATATATCCAAGACACAGAAAATTAATTACCTTATGTACTCCATAATTGGTGGATCCTAATATCAAATCCGCTTAGTGACATATTCAGAGATAAATCGCTGTAATACCTACAGTAATTGCAATGATTTAAACAGTAAAGGGGAAGGAGTGCCCCCCCAGAAATAAGGATAGAGGAGATTATGCTTTAGTAGAGAAAATAGATCACCATCATGTATTGCAAGTAAGTAATGAGACATCTGGTGAAGCTCACTATCGCTTTTCTTCCTGATCATTTGCAACTGAGGAGGTTTGATCTCCATCAATCATTGAAGCAATAGAGACTGGAAGATAGATGGTAACTATCCAGTAAATGGGCCACTGATCCCTCTCACTGAATCTCCTCTTATAGTAATATCTTCATTTAACCTGCCTTTTGTGTTTGGTTAGGAGATGACCTCCAATACCAATCAGGATGGAACCAAGGGTGGCACAGGAATAACAAAACTGAAAACAACAACAATCCACAATTCAGAACAAAAAGAGCCTACATTAATCACCTGGAACCAGACCAGCCAAATCACTCCTATCATAACGCTCATGGAAACATGTGTATGAAGGGGCAGCAAGATGGTAAGGCCTAAAGATGGGGAGGACCAATGATGTATAAGAAACTCCACACAAGTTAGGGCAGCAGTAACCATAATCAGACTTTGCATTACCTGCACAATGACTGACATGTCAATGACACCCAAAGTCTAGCATGGATCACAGGCATTAGGATCCTTAGAGGCAAGTGATTAACAGTCATGATAGTGTTCCCATACTAAAGAGGAGCCTGAAGAAGGGCTCTGGGCAATGCCATTGAGTTCTTATACCTCACTAGAGTGAACGACTCAGAGGGAAGTTTGACATTCACACAAAAGGTTGTTCTAGGGAATGGGATGAGGGAAAGGGGAGGTACTGGGAGAAAGGGTGGGAGGGGATGAACAGAAAGGGAAATGGGTGGGAGGGTGCAAGGGGGATTGGGGTAGGGTGGAGGAAGTTAGAGGACCGGGGTACCTATTGAGCTTGTATGATTGGGGAAAATAAATAAATTTATTTATTTTTTAAAAAAAATTATGTGCTACAATAGGTTTCAAAGTCATTTAATCTATAGTGTTTGCCTAGAAGTTTAAATGACAATAAAATGAATATGAAGACAACATTAAATCCCTTCAGAGCCAAATGCAGAAAATAAGTTACTAGACTCCCTAAACTGGATGTCCTCATGTCTCTCTATCCCAATGCTCTGGGAAACTGTGAGAGAGAAGATGGTAGAAATGTCATGGATGCAAGGTAGGGAGTAGTAGTGTTAATTAGTATCTCCTGGACATGACAGGGCTACTGCACATGTGAACACACTGTACTGTATCTTCTTCCACAATATAAGCACCAGAGTTGGCCTGCACACATTTTATCATGGAAGAGGCCTTGCGAGGTCAGAAACTTTGGAGGGTTAATGCAATGTTAGGGAAATGAGAGCAGTTTTCCTCAATAGTATATCCACTGATATATTATCAATGCTCCAGCAAGTCTTAGGCAAATAAGAGGATATGCAACCCAGGTAAAGCTCAGTGCAAGGAGTAGTCTATTTTGTAAGAAAGTTTATATCAAAAAAGTATGGGGAGATATGAAATAATAGTAAGGGCTGAAAATGACATAAATCCTTTCAATTTTTTTTTCTGCCAGAACACGTTTTTATTGGGCGAACTGCATTTTTTAGTGGAGCCAAGGAATTGAACTTCAGTAAGTAAGAAGCAAGAATGTCTCTTGGGTCAGCAAATCCATGAATGAAGAAATCAACTGGAAACCATCCCAAAGAGGATGATCCCTGAAGAGTTAGACAGGGATCCTGTGGCTCACGGACATACTGCAGGTGGCGTGTTTCATAGACCGAGATGGGAGCCTATAAATTTAGCTAACTGAAATATTCACAATGAAACTTGGGGTCCAATAAGGGGAAATGGAAGCACAAAACAAGTTCAGCTTCTGGGGGTGGGGTGTGAGTGAGCCGTGTTTCAGAAACCAGGACACTCCCAAGTTTTGTGTTAAACTGTTCTCACCATTTTAGAACAACAGATTCTCAAGATGAGCTGTCCATGATCTGATTTTTGACTCCATAATTCATAGTGATTCTAGTTGCCTTCGTTTTCCATTTTTTAACATTTTTATTATTATTTCCGCTCATACAAACTTAATAGGTAGACCAGTACCCTCCCCCCTCCTACTCCCCCCGAACCCCCTGCTATCTCTCCCTCACTCCCCATCTCCCAGTGCCTCCCCCCAATTCTCAGAGAGTCCTTTATTGTGTATGCCTAACTCTCCTCTTGGTCTTCCTTTCCGATGACGTAAAAGGACCCAGTGGCATTTCCCTGAACACTTTCTCGTGTTCCCCTTAAGCATAGGAACACTACTGTGGCCATCAATCCCTTGCCTCCAAGGATCTTGGTGCCTTTAGCCGATGTTAGACTTTGTGAGGTCAATAGTGTGACGGACATGGCACAGGGCATGCAAAGTCCTATTATGATTGCTTCAGCCCTATCTAGTGTGGAGACTCTTCAAATCATTGCTCCCCCCATCCTTTTGCTCTTACAATCTTACCGCCCCCTCTTCCGCAGATGTCCCTGAGTTTCAGGATGGGGGGAGATTAGGCTGGCTTAGTTCTATGTGGATGATATAGAGTCTCGAAGTTCTGGATTGTGGTTTGTTGATTTTCTTTTGCAGTTTTGCTGCTCCTGCAATGCCCTTCACTCCATCCTGATGGGCACTGTATGTCACCCTCTGGTCAGAGACAAAAAACTATTAAACTGGAGTCTTGTTATAATAGCACATTCAAGGGTAGATGTAATAAAAGCAGGAAACCTCAGTGAAGGAGGGATCAGTCACCCATTTGCAAAATGATCTCTTTTCATCTGCCAGACTATATGCCCTCCCCTTCTGGTGAGATCATACCCCCTCAGTTGTACATGATCAGGAACGAACGTCTGTGAACTTAACCAGGTGTCACATTATTTACTTACATTCCTTGGAGGCCGATTTTCTCTGCTGTAACATGGTCCCCTCTCTCCCTGTGTCTGGTGTGGCTCTCCAACCCCATGCCTCCTGTTCACAATCCTTGCAATGACCGTATTACATAGGTTTACCCTTGAGTGTCTAAATGTGGGCTGGGTGAGTTTGGTACTAGAAGCCACCTATTAGGGAGTACATACGGCGCTTAACTTTCTGGGATTGTGATACTTCACTTAATATAATTGTTTCTAATGACATCCATTTCCCAGCAAATTCCAGTAATTCATCATTTTTGTTGGCTGAGTAGTACTCCATTGTATAGATTTACCACAGTTTCCTTATCCACTCGTCAACTGTTGGACATTTAGGTTGATTCCATGACTTTGCTATTGTAAACAGTGCTGCTATGAACATAGTCATGCTTATGCTATCGAGGCGAACCTCTGCTGCATTGGGGGTTATTCCCAAAAGTGGAATAGCAGGGTCATATGGCATTTCAATGTTTAATTTCTTTAAGAATCTCCAGACAGCTCGCCAGAATGGCTGTATGAGCCTGCATTCCCACCAGCAATGTATCAGAGTTCCCCTCTCTCCACATCCTTTCCAGCAGTTGGTGTTGTTTGTATTGTGGATTTTTGCCATCCTGACCGGGGTGAGATGATATCTCAGGGTGGTTTTGATTTGCATTTCCCTGATGGCTAAAGAAGTGGAGCATTTTTTAAGATATTTGTTAGACATTTCAATTTCATCTCTGGTAAAATTTCTTTTAAGTTCCAGGGCCCATTTTTTATTTGGGCCATTGGTTTCCTTGGTGTTTAATTTTCTAAGTTCTTTGTGCACTCTGGACAGTAGAGCTCTATCAGATATGTGGTTAGTGAAGATTTTCTCCCATTCTGTGGGTTGCCTTTGAGCTCGTGTTACAATCTCTTTATCTGAACAGAAGCTCTTTAATTTCACAAGGTGCCAACTGTTGAGAGTTGGTAGCAGGGACTGTGCCATTGGATGTCTGTTTAGGAAATGTTGGCCTAGCCCAATCAGCTCGACGTAGTTCCCTATCCTTTCAACTATGGTTTTTATAGTCTCTGGCCTGATATCAAGGTCCTTGATCCATTTGGAATTAAGTCTTGTACATGGTGACAAGTACTGCTCCAGCTTTAATCTTCTGCATGTGGAGATCCGGTTTTGCCAGCACCATTTGATGAAGATGCTGTTCTTTTTCCATTGGATTCTTTGGGCCCCTTTGTCGAAGATCAAATGGCTGTATTTTTGTGGGCTTATATCTGGGTCCTCAACCCTTATCCATTGATCTGTGTGTCTATTTTGGAGCCAGTACCAGGCTGTTTTTATAACTATGGATTTGTAGTATAGACTAAGGTTCGGTATGGTAATACCTCCAGCAGTGTTTTTGTTACTCAGGATTGTCATTGCTATCCTGGGTCTTTTGTGGCTCCATATGAATTTTGAAATTGTTTGGTCAACTTCTTTAAAGAATTGCGTTGGGATTTTAATTGGTATAGCATTGAATTTGTATATTGCCTTTGGTAGGATGATCATTTTTACGATGTTGATTCTGCCAATCCAGGAGCATGGGAGGTCTTTCCACCTTCTGATGTCTTCAGCAATTTCTTTCTTTAGGGTTTTAAAGTTTTCATTGTAAAGGTCTTTTACCTCCTTGGTTAGGTTTATACCAAGGTATTTCATTTTTTTAGGGGCTACAGTAAATGGGATTGTTTCTCTCAGGACTTTTTCACTTCTTTCATTCTGGGCATATAGGAAGGACTCCGATTTTTGCACATTTATTTTGTATCCTGCCACACTGCTGAACTTCTCAATTAGCTTCCTGGTGGAGTTTTTGGGATCACTCAGGTATAAGATCATGTCATCTGCAAATAGGGATAGCTTGACTTCTTCCTTGCCGATTTGAATCCCTTTTATGTCCCTTTCTTTTCTTATGGCTTCAGCTCAGACTTCAAGTACAATATTGAATAGAAATGGTGAGAGTGGACAGCCTTGTCTAGTTCCTGATAGAAGTGGGAATGCTTCCAATTGTTCCCCATTGAGCATAATCCTTGCTGTGGGCTTGTTATATACAGGTTTTATTATATTGATAAAGGTTCCTTCCATTCCTACTGTCTCTAGCGTTTTGATCATAAAAGGCTGTTGGATCTTGTCAAAGGCTTTTTCTGCGTCTATCGAGAGTATCATGTGGTCTTGGACTTTGGACTGGTTTACATGATGAATTACATTTATTGATTTTAGTATGTTGAACCAAACTTGCGTGCCGGGGATGAAGCCTACTTGGTCCCTGTGAATGATCTTTTTAATATGTTTTTGAATCCGATTTGCTAATCCTTTGTTGAGAATCTTTGCGTCTGTGTTCATCAGGGAGATCGGCCTATAGTTTTCTTTTTAAGTGAATCTTTATTAGGTTTTGGGATTAAGACGATATTAGCTTCATGGAAGGAATTTGGTAGTGTTCCTTCCTTTGCTATTTGATGGAACAGTTTAAGGAGTATTGGTGTTATTGACTCCTTAAATGTCTGGTAGAATTCTGTGCTGAATCCATCTGGTCCAGGACATTTTTTGTTGGGAAGATTCCAGATTACTTCTTCAATTTCCTTATATGTTATAGGGCCATTTAAGTAATTCACAACTTCCTGATCCAATTTAGGTAAGATGTGTTTACTTAGAAATTCATCCATCTCTTCTGTGTTGTCAAACTTCACTGAGTATAAGTTTTTGAAATATGATGTTATAATTCTCTGGATTTCTTCATTATCAGTAGTGATTACTCCATGTTCATTTTTAATTTTGTTAATTTGGGTTTTCTCTCTCTTGCTTTTGGTTAATTTAGCTAGGGGTGTATCTATCTTATTGATTTTTTTCAAAGAACCAGCTTTTTGACTGGTTGATTTTTTCTATCGTTTTCTTAGTCTCGATTTCAGATATTTCTCCCCTTATTTTGCTAATCTCCTCTCTTCTACTACTTTTGGGATCAGATTGCTCAAGTTTCTCTAAAGCCTTAAGTTGCATCGTAATGTTATTTATTTCTGATGTTTCCATTTTTTTGATGTAGGCATTAATTGCTATGAACTTACCTCTTAGGACAGCTTTCATTGTGTCCCAGAGATTTTGGTAAGTTGTATTTTCATTATCGTTCACTTTCAGGAAATCTTGAATTTCCTTTTTAATTTCTTCCTGAATACAGTTCTCATTCAGCATCATATTGTTAAGTGTCCAGGAGTTAGTGTATTTTCTCTTGTTTGTTGTGTTGTGGATGTCCAGCTTTAGGCTGTGGTGGTCTGATAGGGCACAGGTTAGAATTTCATCTTTTTGTATATGTGTAGATTCATTTTGTGGCCCAATATGTGATCTATTTTGGAAAAAGTTCCATGTGCTGCTGAGAAAAATGTGTATTCTTTTGTGTGGGTGAAAAGTTTGATAGAGATCTGTAAGGTCCATTTCTTGAAGGGTTTGATTAAGTTCCAAAGTGTCTCTGTTAAGCTTTTGACCTGTTGATCTATCCCATGTTGAGAGGGTGGTGTTGAAGTCCCCAAGAATTATCGTTTGGGGGTTGATTTCTTGCTTTAGACATTGTACGGTTTTCTTAATGAATGTGGAGGGGCCCGTATTGGGTGCATAAATGTGCAGGATTGTGAAGTTTTCCTGGTGAATTGTACCTGTGACTAAAATGTAGTATCCATCTGTGTCTCTTATGATTTTCTTTAGTTTGAAGTCCACTTTGTCTGAAAGCATAATTGCTACCCCTGCCTATTTCCTGGTTCCATTAGCTTCCAAGATTTTGGACCAGCCTTTCATTCTTAGGATGTGCCTATCTTTTGTAGTGAGATGAGTTTCCTGAAGGCAGCAGATTGTTGGATTGTGGTTTTTAATCCAAGTTTGTAATCTGTGTCTGTTAATACCATTGACATTTAATGTTATAATGGAGAAATTACTTTTAATTCTGGACATTTTTTATGTTTAGTAGATTTTGTAAGCATGTTGTTTGATATTTATATTTTGGTGGTATTATACTTCCCTTCTGTCCTCCTGGATATGCTTGTTCTTTTTTTCAAGCTTGAATATCATTTCTAGGATTTTTTGAAGGCTTGGTTTGGTAGACATGTATACTTTCAAGTTGTCTTTGTGCTGTAAGACTTTTCTTTCTCCCTCAATCATGACAGATAGTTTTGCTGGGTATATCAGTCTGGGATGGCATTTTTGCTCATTTAATACTTGAAGTATGTCTCTCCAAGCTCTTCTTGCTTTTACTGTTTCCATTGAGTAGTCATTTGTTATTCTAATAGGTTTACCTTTAAAAGTGAGTTGCTTTTTTTCTTTTGAGGCTCTCAGCACCTTTTCTTTGTCTTGAATGTGGAGTGTTTTGACTATTATTTGTCATGGCGATTTTCTATTTTGGTCATATCTGCTTGGAGTGCGATATGCCTCTTGTATTTGGATAGGCCTCTCATTCTTTAATTGTGGGAAGTTTTCATTTATGATGAATTGAAATATTTCCTCAGGTGTGGTATTTTGGGATTCTTGTTCTGGTATTCCATGAATGCGCATGTTAGGCTTCTTCAGGGTGTCCCATATCTCTTGAATGTTCCTCTCCAGTATCTTTTTGGCTTTAACAAGCTCTTCCATTGAGCTGGTTAATTCTCCCACTTTGTCTTCAAGATCTGAAATTCTATTTTCTGCCTCATTTGTTCTGCTGATAAGACTCTCTGTTGAGTTTTGAGTTGAAGATAACTTGTCTTTTAGTTCGATTTTAAACTCTGCCTGAGACTGTTTTAATTGCTCCATACCTATTTTTGTTTCTTGAACTGTTTTTCTCAACTCCTCCAAGTGCCTGTTGTGTTCCTGTTCAAAGTGGTTGATACGGTTGTTTAACTCTTCTCGGATTTCCTCTTTCATAGTATTAATCATGGTAAGGATCATACTCTGAAAGTCGTTATGTTGGGTCTGGCTTTCATGGCTATTTTCTGTGGATTTGTTCTGTTCGGAATCCCTCATTATGGGATTGAGTCTTTCGGCAGGAGATTGGTCTTATTGGGTTTTGTTTCTCCTGGATCTGCACTTTGACTTGTACATTGTTGTTTTGTTTTTTAGGACCTTTCAGTTTCTGTGTTTTTCACTGAATCGACATAGTTAGTATTGTTACCCTTGCCAGTTATTACTAGTGCTTGCCTTGGATTGGGTATGTTTGTGTATTGTTATTATTATATCCTAGATGAGGCTACTAGGCTGTTAGTACGTCAGTTAAGTCAGGTTATGTTACCAGGGGGTCAATATTAGTTTGGTAGTACACTTTTACGATTTAGTTTCTTGGTGAAATGTGGGGGTGAGTGGTGTATTCCCTGGAGTTGTGTGTTGTGGGGTGGCTGTATGAGAAAGTTGATTTACAGCATTGATACTTTAAAGGATCAGGAAGGTGAAAAGAAAAAGTTTACTTATCTTTGGGCTGCATGAGAAGAAACTCGCCCACGTGATATAATGATTGTAGTGGAGTCCAGATGCCTGTTCTTCCTTTGTTCCTTAGAATTTTCTTGAGTTTCCTTTGGGCTGTATTGAATTCTGAGTAGCAGTGTGTCTTCCGTGGACCACGTGCGTAGGTCCCCGGTGGGCCAAAGAGACAGAGGGTCTGATGTTGATGGCAGAATTCTTCATCTGCGACCTGGGAATGTGGGCACGGAGAGGGGCGGGGCCCCGGGGGCAAAGCAGGTGGCTGCACAGCGTGGTGCTGCTGGCAGGGCGGCTCCCGGGTGGGGGGCGGGGCTGGGCTGGGCTCTTTCGCTCCCTGGCTCAATGGCAGAATTCTTCACCTGGGATCCAGGGGGGTGGCTAGGTGCACGAGGGGAGAGGGGAGGTTGCGAAGAGCTCGTCCAGGCCGAGGGCGCAGGCCAACTCGGCCTGGGTGCTCCCCGCCGCCGGGACATGTGGTGCCCCTGTGTGGTTGGGGGCTAGGCTGGGCTCTCTCTCTCACTCACTCACTCACCTTGGGCGGGAACGGGGCGGCTCGGAGGGGGCCAGGGTGATCCGGGCAGGGGGCACAGGCCAAGTCGGCCTGGGTGCTCGCCGCCGCCGGGATGCGTGGGGCTCCGGGGTGGTTGGTGGCTGAAATCCTTTCTATTTATGTGTGGAACTTACAAACAATAATAAAAGAATCCACCCAGGAGTCTTCAAATTTGCCTATTGCTAAAATTCATTACTGAGAAGGAAATGAATTTTGATTGTATATTACCAGGATAGAAACACCTGGAAAACTCAGATGTGCATTTCACTTTGTAGTATGTTATTATTCCTAATGGTTTTACAAATAATTGTTGGCATCTTGTGATCACCCAAGATAGCATTGATTTCACAAGCTACAAAAGTTTTTGTTACCATGAAAATGTGGATATTATAACATCTACGAGCTCATTTGCCATTCTTCATGCATTCATTGGAGATTTATGAGAATATCCACAGTTCCCTTTTTCATATGCTGACTTCCCTATTACCTGTTGCGAGAAGATATACAACCACCTCAATGGCGGAGTTCTGAACCATGTGTACTATGTTGGACATCACAAATGTGCTAGTCCTGCAGAAAAAAACAATGAAGATGATGAAGGCATGGAATTACCTGTTGCATTGGAAATCTCATTCTCTGGACAGGGGAAGCATTCAAAACAGCACGTAGCCTTTCCCTCTAGATGAAATTTCCTGAAACCAGGCCTGCAAGGCACACTGCATAAAGAGGTGGAAATCTGAGGAAGAGAAGTTGGATCTTAGCAACAGATTGGAATTTAACCTCTTTCTTTCATAATCATATTGTCTTAGTGGAAGACCACATGAGTAAGGTGGTCTTTATTCCCTCTGAGAGACCACTGACAGTGGCTGTCTGGGGGGAAAGGAAATCACATGCTTCAGTGGTGTACTCATTTATACGTCCTCCATTTTCCAGCAAGTGCTCAGACACATGTGAATGCAATCACCCAGATGGAGCTCAGTGGGCCACACACACAAAGACATGAAAGGATGGAGTCTGTCAAAATAAAGGATGCCAGAAAGAGAAGGAGAGTGATGGGGTCAGGTAGGATGGAGTAAAGATGACCAGAGTTCATTGTATTCATTCATGGAAGAATGAAAGATAAAATTAGAATTAAGTGAATTATATGAAACCTTTTTAGGCAAATATATGAATCATTGTGCTGCATAGGGCCAAATAATACAAATTGATATAGATTTACTTTACCAGAAATTATTTCACAACAAACCATAATTCAGAACATCAGAGACCCTACATTTATCATCTGGAACCAGACCCGCCCAATCTCTTCCCATCCTAAAGCTCAGGGAAATTTGCAGAAGAGGGAGCAGTGAGACGGTAAGAGCCTAGAGATGAGGAAAAGCAATGGTATGCAAGATATTCCACACAAGTTAGGGCCGCAGTAACCATAATAGGACTTTGCATGATGTGAGCAATAACTGACATTTCAATGACCCCTCAAAGTCTAGCATGATCCACGGGCACTAGGATCCTTAAAGGCAAGGGATTATCAGTCAAGATAGTTTTCCCATACTAATGGGGAGCAGAAGGAAGGGCTGTAGGCAATGCTACTGAGTCCGAACACCTCATTAGAGTGAAGGATGCAAAGGGAAGTTTGACATTCACACTAAAGGATGCTCCAGGGATTGGGGGGGGGAAGAAAAGGGGAATACTGGGAGAAAAGTAGGGGGGGATGAAAAAAGTGGAAAAGACAGGAGGGAGCAAGGGGGACAAGACGGGGTGGAGGGAGGGAGGGTACTAGGGTACTTATTAAATTTTTATGAGTGGGTAAAAGGAAAAATAAAATCTTCTCTTAATTAAAAAATAAGAAATGGTTTCAACTCACCTGTACATCTCCCATGGCCCACTCCATCAGGTGTTCATATAAATGTAATTGCTGTCCATTTGGAACATATGAAGAAAATTCTCCCAATTTCACTTTCAGCCCAAGACCCTGTGGGAACTTCCAGTTGAAGAGAATGTCATACTCTGCATCCAAGTGTTGCTTCTGATTCAAGATCACTGTGTCTCCCACAGGGTTAGTGAACTGCAGGTTCTTCAGAAAGGCATGGATCTAAAAGATGTAAAATATGAGCATAAAGCATGTGCTATAAGGAATGAACCTAGTTTCTATAATCTTTCTATTATATGACAATATGTAAGTTGAGGTTTGGCCAGATGACTCATGAGTAGTTTCACTTGTACAAATCCTAGAAAGTATCATCATCTGAGTTAGATGCATGGCACCCATATTGTGGAATGAAAGTACCAACTACTTTATTAATAAGACAGAAAATCGAATTTTACCTTCTTTTTACTTGAAAGTTTTTCTTAAAATGCCAATGACTATGCAGGCTATCTTGTTTATAAATTATTTTTTATTCGTTGAAATTTTCATATAAAATCACAATGGATTAATCAGTCTTCTCCCTATCCACACCTAAACCCTTTCCAATCTACCTCATGAGATTTATTCCAGCCAGAGTCTCTCCTGTTTGGCTCAATCCTACAATAGTGATCTACTGGGTGCCATCCAGGACACCTGCACTGGCAAGTGTCTGGACATCTCTTGGGACATGAAAAGCTGACCAGTGGACTAACTGTTGAGTAATGTGTTCCCCTTCCATTGGCAGGCTTTAGTCTCCAACAGTCTGTTTGGGTGGCACACGGTACCCTGAGATCCTCCCTCCTGCATGGTGAAATGCTGTGTGGTGGTCTAGTCGATTTGTGCATGGTAGCCCTGTCATGACCAGAGGCAACTGTCTGGCAGTAACACAGCCTACTATTATCCACTTGTGTTCCAACTGATCCCCTTTCCACACAGATCCCCAAACTAATATTTGATGTTCTGTTTAGGGTTCAGAAATCCAGAGTCTCTTGAATGCTGCACTTAGGACACCTTTGGCAGAGGGAACCATCTTCTCTCACTCTTGGTCACTCTCTCTCTCTCTCCCCCTTTGTCCTGTATGTATCTATCCTCTCTCTTTTCTCTCAATATAGTTGTATTAATAATATTTTTATTAATGAAATACTTTTCAAAAATGTAACTTCTCTGGGTGATCAATGGAATAAAAAAAAGTAGAATGAACAAATTTGCAATAACATTTTTTGTTGTATCAGAATATTGGGGGAGTGAATCCCCAAAAGATGGTAATCAACTACTCAGCAAAAAGAGGAATAACTTTCAGTGTCCTTTGTTTTGACTGTCCTAAGAGCAACAACCAGTACCTCAGTTAGGACACTGTTAACAGGACTCCTTGGACCCACTCCTGGAGACTACTTCCTCTTCTTCAGCTGCTTTCTGTCACCCAACAACAAGATACTTTATTTGCTCACTTATAGATTTATTGACAAAATACTGGTTTTATCACTGTCTTTCATTCAAAACTATGGCCCTTCCTCTACATTTGTGTTCATAGTTCATGCACATGGAATGTTACCTCTGTGGAAGTGACAAATTTGAGGATCCATTGTGGCTAAGTCTAAGGATCATAAGCATAAAAAACTGAGCTTATCTGCCTATATTTATGAGTGTCCCACAGATGACACTATTCCCACTGTACCTGCAAGCATGTGATCATTGCTTCCGTATCATTATCATCTGGCTGTATGTCTAGGTGTTGGAGAATCATTTGATGGTGTGCATGGGCCACAGCATACACAGCATTGTATAAATCATAGCACTCATCACTCAGGGCCATATCAAATGTGTGCTGTAGTAACCATTCCAAGGAAGTTTTGGATGAGCAATTGCTTGGTGTTTCACATTCAGAGTCAGAGAGTGAACAGTTAAAATGCATCCACCCCAATCTTGACAAAAAAATGTCCCGTGGCTCTGTAGCAATGTTCCATTTTGGGATGTAATCTTTCAGACTTGAAATCTCTCCATGGTGATGTGAAAAAGTGAAATGTCCATGGAATGAGTCAAGGGTGGAAGTTCTTTTCCTTGTGCTGATATACCATTGTGAGGTGGAAACCCAAATTCTCTGTATTCCCAAATATTCCCATCTTCTAATGCTCACTTCTAGGACAGAGTTTGTGTCCCCAAAAACAATAATAACATTTGCTGATGAAGTCATTATCTGGTTATAATATTTTTCAGCTTTTTCTTGGTATGAGTTCATGTTGTCTGGAATCTCACTCACAAAGGCTGAACAGACTCCATTATTTTGCATGTGTACCCTCAAATCTGAGAGAAATTGGATACCCTGGTCATCATCAGAAATGACTAGCCCCACCCAGGTCCATCCAAACTGAATCATCAGGGAAACCATGGCAAGAGGAAGAAATGTGTCCTTTGTTGCCGTTTGATACAGATAAGGAAAGTTGTCACGGTCACTCAGAATGGGATGAAAAGGCCCATAAGCAATCTGAAACAAAGAAAACACATGAAACTCAGGTAGAAGACAATTTAAATCAACCTCAAGTTCACATCCGAGTTATGTTCAAAACTATTTTTATTTCATAAGAAATGCAATGTCATCACTTTTTTCTTAATCTTTTATTTCTCCCAAGAACTTATACAAATTTAATGATGACTACATTTTCCAGAAAGATCCCATTTCTTAACCCCTGTTTGGTCTTTTCTAACAAGAAAAACTCTCATCACTACTCCTCATTGAGAGGAATGGCCCATAGACCCAGTCACCTTTAACTCTCCTCAGGCATTCTGTAGAATAGAAGAAGACATGATGATACCCAACCTCACCTGTAGGTAAACCTGAACTGCATATGTGTTGCCAATCTGGCAGATGTTTTCCATGATGGTCCCGTAAATGTCACTTCACACTTGGCCGCATAACACATGTAATTAGGAAAAATAAAAATATTCTGCCATATCAGTTAGATAACTGTTCAAATAGTCATGATTACAGGAACCAGACATAAATGTAGATTGAAAAGAAACATTGGGTAAAAGGTTGGGGTTTCTGTATATTTCTTCAATGGCAAACATATAGGTCAGAGCATGTTGATATTTTCTTGATGTCCAGCTGAAAAGAGAACACAGTATTTATTGCATATTGTTCTTAACACAACAACCTTCCCTCAGATATAAAGAACAGTATGTAGTAAGTGATATTTAGCTGTCAGGTTCCTGTGTTGGCAAAAAGTCACCAATTTATGAAGGACATTTTCCTGAGTGTCTAGATTTTATTCTCCAGTTGTGGAATAAATATAAAACTGAAACAACTACATGAAAAATCCCTTTCATTCTCCACTTACACTTTCTCGTTACAGAAATGATACATGTTGCACACCCAACACTGAGAATCAGCAATGAGAGTCAAAGAGTGTATGTGCTCCATTTCACATAAAACTGTGTTTACATTCTGGAAAATGATGAAGAAATGTCAAGAGAAATGTAATTCATATTGTCAGGATTAGAGGATGTGGAAACGTAAAACTCTCATCAGTGACAATATAAGATGCTGGAAAAGAAAAAGGACTCTGTTTGTTACACTTCTTCCCTGCTTGTCAGCCAGGGATGTAAGCATTCATTTCTGTCAGTGATACATCCCTTTATAAGAGATGCAAGAACATTTCACTCCAATTGTATTTCCCTCCAATTTGTATGTCAGAATGATAGTTTTGACTTAATGCTGTTAACAGCCCAATTTCAAGACAGAATCCATGTCACACTGTGCCACAATAAATGTGGAAATTCTACCAATGTCCTAGCTGACAGAGATCCTGTCCCTTTAATTAGTTCCATATAATGTATGCATAGAACACAATAGCATGAAATGCTGTGATGTATCACTGAATATGTTCGGTATCTATGGAAACAAATTGACCAAAAACCTTTGGTACTAAGCTAAGTGACTCTTTGTATAGGTTTCGGTAATCACATGCTCAAATGAAGCATTAGCAGACACTGAACACTTTTCTGCTGCCCATTGACAAGGAATTCAAGTGAGTGAGTGAAACATCTTTCAAGGAAAATAACAGTATATGTCACGAAATAGATCATGGAAGAGAAAGGAGCACTAAAACAGGGAACTTCCTCTTTAGGCTTACAGCATATCAAAGTAAATCTGGGCTCTTGTCCAGAAATGTAGATTGAAAGAATGGGACACAACTTTTAGAAAGTGTCCATCAACACGACTCTGTGTGTGTGTTTCTGCTTGTGTGTATGTGTGTGTGTGTGTGTGTGTGTGTGTTTGTGTGCTAGAGGGTACCTGAGTGAGTGTGCCTATCGGAGGCATATAAATGACAAAGGAATCACCCAGCATTGCTATATGCCCTTATTGCTTTCTTTTATTGTATACCAGCTCTGCTATCCAGGCCTGAAATTAGAGGCTGTCTCTGTTTCCACCTGGCATTTTTGAAAGGAATCTGGATATCTATACTCAGGTTCTTCTTCTTGGGAGGCAAAGGCTCCAGTCCCTGAGCCAACTCCTCACCACTCAATGTGCCTGTAATGCCTTGTTCATGCTGGTAAACAGAAAATGAAAAAAGCACTTACTTTAGATCAGGTATGAAATAGAAATCAACTTTTGGTGGGTAGTAGTCAAATGATGGGTAAAGGAAGAAAACACAGTCATTCCGATCATCTCTGTCACTGTCCCCTTCCTGCTTTATTCTCCAGAAACAATTGCGTCCATTGAAACTGCACCAGAAGAGTGGATGCCTCAGAAGCAGGAAGACAAACATCAACCTGAGCATCTTTTCCTTGTCTTGCAGAATGTCAGTTTGAGTACAAAAGGAACCTGTAGCATCCAAGAGATGAAAGTATGACACATGTGTATTCATGCCAGTTTCTGGTTTTATTTTTGTAGCTGCTGGGAGATGCCAACAAAATCTTGCCATTGTTTATATCAAGCTTATACCATCTGCTCTGAAGTACATTAGATACAGTTCCCTGGGGCTAAGCACCTGTGGTCCAGATCCAGCTGAAAAAGAGATGATGAAAACATGTTTTGAACATAGCTTCTTCCTGCCTCAGGTGCCATGAGTTCATTCCTGTCTGTGCCTCCAGATGAAGTGATCTGGAACAGAGCTGGTCTCAGGTCTGTGTCAACAAGCTTATTCTTTAAACAACACATTTCATGATGTAAGTGGATTTCATCAGAGAATTTGAAGTTAACTTTTGAGAGGAAAGAGTCACAAAGGACCCATATACTCAGAGCTGTGAGAGACACACACAGCCTTACGTACTCCACTGTCCCATATAAATGACACTTAGCATGTATCAGAATATTTACTGTGTTGTTCATGTGTTATTTCATAGCTTTCCCAATAGCTGCATAACCTGAAGAAACAAGAATCATGCTAAATGCAGAAATTTCCAGAACATTTTGGGGATGACCTTTTTATTGTATGCTCTCACTCTTGCTAATCACACTGATGCAGCCCTCAGATATAAATAAATAAACATGGAAACACTTTAAGTGTCAACTGTTACCACAGAGTGAATGACTTGATTATGTTTCATCCTTAATTAGATCATTGTTTTAAATATCAGAGGTTAGCCAAGTAACTATCTACCAGAGACAAAATGCTCAAGCCTGTTTTCATTTGCATATGTAAAAGACATAGTTTCCAAGATCAAGGCACAAGTAGGTGAATTAACTAGTGATTTGTTCCTATTTTTTGTTCCATAGATGGAAGATAATGTGTTTCCTGTGATCTCTCAGAAGACACAGGAAAGTAAGAAACCTCTAAAGTTTACTGTTTTTCTGTTCAAGTATATGTGTGTGAGTGAGTGTGTGTGTGTGTGTGTGTGTGTGTGTGTGTGTACCAAAGGACATTCTCATAGAGGGCCAAGGGTGTCATGGAAGATTATCTTCCATAATCCTGCCTCTTTACTACTCTACTCTTGAGTCTTTCAGACTCCCCATACCAAGGATTGAAATGTAGGTCATCACCATTTCAGTCCCACTTTTTTACATTTGAATCCAGGATCTGAATTCAGCTCCTTCTGCATGTAAGGCAGAGACTTTAATGCCTGAACAATCTCTCAAAACGTTTCTAAGTTTTTCAGAGGACACTAATCACATGTATGATTTTTCACCTTTCTAGTGCTTATGTAAAGATAATTAGTTCTCAAAGTTATAAGTTTTGTTCATTTTATTATAGTAAGGTCTATAGTTACACCACAAATATTTTCATGGATATCCAGAATTTGATACACAGTCACTATTATCAAAGACTCTTAATCCACAAGAACCTAATGTTCTCTGTGCAGACTAAAATACCATATATTTTATCAATCAATTGGGAAACAAAACTTTTATTGACAATTTTACATGTGCAAACAAAATGAGTTTTGGTCCTTGCCCCATTGCTCCCTCTTCTAACCTCCTTGTTCACCCTCACCTCCGTTCACCAATCCAGCTATGTCTCTTCCACCTCCCATCCCTCAGCATGGGTAGATAACAGGCTCCATTTGGGGCACCTGTGCTAGATCTGGGGAACCAGGTCCCTGTGGTAGTGTATTTGTCCTTCATAGGACAAGTTCACACTTGAGGAGGCTCCCTTTTAGTGATCCATGACCTGCAGAAGGATTTCTATCTTGGTGTTTCTAAAACACCATTATTGCAAAATGGAATCTGAGAGTCTTACCTTCTTGTTTTCCTCCTCCTATCTATCATGCTTTTGTGATCCCCTACTTTTGTATTTATAGATATATAATAGTAAGTTAACAGAATTTAAACATCAGCTGCTTTTCCTTTCTCATGAACCTCTACTGAATAGTATCACCTTTGGCTTCATAGTAAATTCTGTGTTCTTTATGTTTTTAAAAATAATGGAGATGATGATAATAATGCTGTTTTTCTTCTGAAAGTCATCTTAGCTCCAGCCATGCACAATGGCATGACCGTACTCTCTCTTTCTCTGTCTCTGTCTCTGCATCTGATTCTCCCTTTCTCTCTGTCTCTCTCAAAATAAGTTAATAATCTTCCCATGGCCATAATAATCTTCCAGTGCAGATAGACCACGTGGCCTGGCCCAGGAGAAGGCAGCTCAATTTCTCTCACACCCCTTACTATCTAACAAACTCTAGCTTTCTTTCTGTACCCCACCATCCTGCTAATCATTAAAATGCCTCCAAGAAATTAATAGTGTCATTGAAACCTCAAAATGGTGACCAGTGACCAATGCCTTACAACGGAAGTCCCTAACAATCTCACAATTCAACAGAAGGAAAACTTTTCAAATAACCATATGATAAGTATCCCATTTTATTTTCCTTTTAACATCAATTGATAACTACCACATATTAAGATTTTGATACAGTGCACACAAAGCCCCATACACCCAACCTTTCATGGTATTAGCCATTCACCATCTCATACCACTAACCATCTACAAGCAGCCATATCTCACACAACTCAAAACCCTTTCTACTATATCCACCCTGTTATATCTTCTTAAATCTGTTTCAATACTTTTTTATTCATTTGTTTGTTTTTGGTATTTTTTATTTATTTTTTCCACTCATACGAACTTGATAGGTACCCCATTCCCCTCCCTCCCTCTGCCCCTCCCTGGATCCCCTTGATCTCTCCCCTTTTACCCCTTCCTTTTCCCCCTCACTCCCTTTCTTCCAGTGTCCCCTCCCCCATTCCTACATCATCTTTTAGTGTGCATGTCAAACTACCCTCTGGGTCCTCCTCTCTGATGAGGTGTAAGGACTCAGTAGCATTGTCTAGAACTCTTTCTTGTGTTCACTTTAGTATAGGAACACTACTGTGGCTGTTAATCCCTTGCCTCTAAGGATCTTAGTGCCTGTGATCCATGCTAGACTTTGGGGGTTTCAGTGATATGTTGGTAATTGTGCAGGTCATACAAAGTCCTATTATGATTACTTTGGCCCTAACATGTGTGGAGTATTGTGTATATCGTTTCTCCTCCCCATCTTTAGGCTCTTAGAATCTTACTACCCCCACTTCTGCAAATTTCTCTGAGTTTTGGATGGGAAGAGACAAGGCTAGAATGGTTCCAGGTGATTAATGTGGGCCTCTGATGTTCGAAATTATGGTTTTTCATTCTATTTTTTTCTTCTTCCAGTTTTGCTGTTCTTGCACCACCATTGGCTCCATCCTGATGGGTATTGGATGTCATCTCCTAGCCAGAGATAATAGTAGACTCAATGGTAGATGGAATAAGAGTAAGAGACCGTGGTGAGGGGGAATAAGTCTCTCATTTGCAGGATGGTTACCGTCTATCTGCCAGAATCTATGCCATCCCTGATTGTTGAGATCAAACCCCATCAGTTACAAGTGGCCAGGAAGGAAAGTGTGTAAGCTTAACCAGATGTCTCACTACTTACTTGCAGCTCATGATGGTGACCTATTTTCTCTGCTGTAGCATGATCCCCTCTCTCCTTATTTCTGGTGAGGCCCTCCTTCCCCTTCTCTCCTGTTTATAATCTTTGCAATTTCTGTAGATATTAGAGAGATTTATCTTTGAGTATGTCACTGAGTGAGTTTGGTATTAGAATCCACCAATTAGGGACTATAGCTTTCTTTTTTAGTGTATCTTTTTTTGGTTTATTATTATTGAGATGTAGAATTCATGCATGTTATAAATGTATTATGGTAATTCAATATTTTTATACAATGCATAATAACAAAAACTATTTCCTTTTTTTTTATTCTGAGTTCTTTTAAATGTTTCTTTTTTTTTATTTTTTCCACTCATACAAAGTTGATAAGTACCAATTCCCCTCTGTCCCTCCATCCCTCCCTGGATCCCCATGCCCCTTCCCTCTTTTTCCCTTCCTTTCCCAGCCACCTCCCTTTCTCCCAGTGCTCCCTCCCCCCCATGCCTGGAGCATTTTTTAGTGTGCATGTCAAACTTCCCTCTGGGTCCTACTCTCTGATGAGGTGTTAGGACTCAGTAACATTGCCTAGAGCTCTTTCTTGTGTTCCCCTTTAGTATAGGAACACTATTGTGACTGTTAATCCCTTGCCTCTAAGGATTTTAGTGGTGTGATCCAAGCTAGACTTTGGGGGGGTCAAAGATTTGTTGGTCATTGAGCAGGTCATGAAAAGTCTATTATGATTACTTCAACACTAACTTGGGAATATCTTGTATATTACTGCTCCTCCCCATCTGTAGGCTCTTAGGATCTTACCATCCCTCTTCCCAAATTTCCCTGAGCTTTAGGATGGGAGGGGGAGAGATTAGGCTGTCCTGGTTCCAGGGGGTTGATGTATACTCTATGATGGTTTGTTGATTTTTTTTTTCAGTTTGTTGCACCTGCACCACCCTTGGCTCTATCCTGATGGGTATTGAATGTTACCCCCTGGCCAGAGATAAAAGGCTATTAAAATAGAGTCTTATCATAAGAATAGATTCAAAGGTAGATGGAATAAGAGTAGGAGACCACAGTGAGGGGGGGTCAGTCTCCCATTTGCAGGATATGTACCTTTTATATGCTAGACTCTATGACCTCCTTTGTGGTGAGATCATACCCCATCAGTTGCAAGTGACCAGGAAGGAAAGTCTGTGAGCTTAACCAGATGTCTCATTACTTACTTGCAGTCTTTGATGGTGGCCTATTTTCTCTGCTGTAGCATGACTCTGTCTCTCCTTGTTGCTGGAGGGGCCCTCCTTCCCCTTCCCTCCTGCTTATAATCTTTGCAATTATGGTAGATTTATAGAGATTGATCTTTGATTGTGTCACTAAGTGGGTTTTGTACTAGGAACCACCTATTAGGGAGTACAAATATTGCTTAATTTTGTGTGTCTGGGATATTTCATTCAATAACATTTTTCCTAATTCCATCCATTTCCTGGAAATTTTCATTAATTCATCATTTTTGATGGCTGAGTAGTATTCCATTGTATAAATGTATCATATTTTCCTTATAGACTCCTTATCAACTGTTGGGCATTTGGGTTGATTCCATGACTTTGCTATTGTAAACAGTGCTGCTATGAACATGGTCATGCTGTGCTATCAAGGTGAATTTTTGCTGTATGGGGAATTATTCCCAAAAGTGGAATAGCAGGGACATGTAGCATTTCAATCTTTAACTCTTTCAAGAATCACAGACGGCTCACCAGAGTGGTTGTATAAGCCTGCATTCCCACCAGCAATGTAGGAGAGTTCCCTTCTTGCCACCTACTCTCTGGCATTTGGTCTTGTTAATATTGGTGTTTGCCATCCTGACCTGGGTGAGATGATATCTCAGGGAAGTTTTGAATTGCATTTCTCTGATGGCTAAGCATGCAGAGCATTTTTTAATATATTTGTTTGACATGCCAATTTCGTCCCTAGTAGAGTTTCTTTTCAGTTGCAAGGCCCATTTTTTAATTAGGCCATTTGTTTCCTTGGTGTTTAGTTTTGTAAATTCTTTGTGCACTCTGGATAATAGAGCTCTATGAGATAGGTAATTATTGTAGATTTTCTCCCATTCTGTGGGTCGCATTTGTGCTCAGGGTACAATCTATTCATGTGAACAGAATCTCTTTAATTTCATAAGATCCCATCTGTTGAGTGTTGGCTGTATCAATTGTGCTCTTGGATTTTTGATCAGGAACTGTTTGCCTAGTCCAATCAGCGCGAGGGAGTTCCCTACCCTTTTAAGGTTTTCACAGTCTCTGGTCTTACATTGAGGTCCTTGATGCATTTGGAATTACGTCTTGTACATGGTGACAAACACGGGTCAAGTTTTAATCTTCTACATGTAGACATCCAGTTTTGCCAGCACCATTTGATGAAGATGCTGTTCTTTTTCCAGTGAACGTTTTAGGCCCCTTTGTCAAAGATCAAATGGCTGTACTTGTATGAGCTTGTATCTGGGTGTTCAACCCTTGTCCATTGATCTGTGTGTCTAGTTTGAAGCCAGTACCAGGCTATTTTTATAACTATGGATTTGTATAATAGATTAAGGTTTCGTATTGTGATACCTCCAACAGTGTTTTTGTTATTCAGGATTGTTATTGCTATCCTGGGTCTTTTGTGCCTCCATATGAATTGTGAGATTTCTTGGTCAACTTCTTTATAGAATTATTTGGGATTTTGATTGGTATAGCATTGAATATGTATATTGCCTTTATAGGATTGTCATTATTATGATATTGATTCTGCCAATCCAGGAATATGGGACGTCTTTCCACCTTCTGGTGTCTTCTGTAATTTCTTTTTATTTTTTTTTTCCATCCAGTATTTTTTTTTATTATTCCAGGAATATAAGAATAGATTTTATTATAATTTCTTACATAATAAATCTTGATATGACACAAATCCAGAGATATGAACATTATTCTTCACAATATAAATCTCTTACCACATGTTATTTTTTTTTCTTTTATTATTTTATTAATACATTTTTATTATTATTTCTGCTCATACAAACTTAATAGGTACACCAGTTCCCTCATTCCCTCCTCCTCCCCCTGAATCCCCGGATCCCCCTCCCCTCACCCCTCCCTTCCCATCCCCCCGTGCCTCCCACCCCAATTCCCAGAGTCCTTTCTTGTGCATGCCTGACTCTCTTCTGGGCCCTCCTCCGATGACGTACAAGGACCCAGTGGCATTTCCCTGAACCCTTTCCTGTGTTCCCCTTAAGCATAGGAACACTACTGTGGCTGTCAATCCCTTGCCTCCAAGAATCTTGGTGCCTTTAGCAGATGCTAGACTTTGTGAAGTCAATAGTGTGTTGGACATTGCGCCGGCCATGCAATGTCCAATTATGATTGCTTCAGCCCAAACTAGTGTGGAGCATCTTGCAAATCATTGCTCCTCCCATCCTTTTGCTCTTGTACTCTTACCACCCCCTCTTCCCCAAATGTCCCTGAGCTTCAGGATGGGGAGAGATTAGTCTGGCCTAGTTCTAGGTGGTTGATATAGAGTCTCTGAAGTTCTGGATAGTGGTTTGTTGATTTTCTTTTGCAGTTTTGTTGCTCCTGCAATGCCCTTCACTCCATCGTGATGGGCACTGTATGTCACCCCCTGGCCAGAGAAAGAAAGCTGTTAAACTGGCGTCTTATTATAAGAGCACATTCAAGGGTAGATGTAATATTTATACCCAAAAGTGGAATCGCAGGGTCATATGGCATTTAGCAATGGGAGGGGTCAATCACCCATTTGGAAAATGGTTACTTTTTAATCTGCTGGACTATATGCCCTCCCCTTCTGGTGAGTTCGTACCCCCTTAGTTGTAAATGATCAGGAACGAATGTCTGTGAACTTAACTAGGAGTCACATTACTTTCTTGCAGTCCTTGATGGAGGCCTATTTTCTCTACTGTAAACTGGTCACTTCTCTCCTTGTTTCGGGTGTGGCCCTCCATCCCCATCCCTCCTGTTCATAATCCTTGCAATTACTGTAGGTAATACATAGATTTACCTATGAGTGTCTCAAGATGGGCTGGGTGGGTTTGGTATTAGGAGCCACCTATTAGGGAGTACATACGGCGCTTAATTTTCTGGGTCTGGGATACTTCACTTAATATAATTGTTTCTAATGACATCCATTTCCGAGCAAATTCCAGTAATTCATCATTTTTGATGGCTGAGTAGTACTCCATTGTATAGATGTACCACAGTTTCCTTATCCACTCGTCAACTGTTGGACATTTGGGATGATTCCATGTATTTGCTATTATAAACAGTGCTGCTATGAACATGTTTGTGATTGTGCTATCGAGGTGAACCTCTGCTGTATGGGGGGTTATACCCAAAAGTGGAATCGTAGGGTCATATGGCATTTCAATCTTTAATTTCTTTAAGAATCTCCAGATGGGTCACCAGAGTGGCTGTATGAGCCTGCACTCCCACCAGCAATGTAGCAGAGTTCCCCTCTCTCCACATCCTCTCCAGCATTTGGTGTTGTTTGTACTGTGGATTTTTGCCATCCTGACCTGGATGAGATGATATCTCAGGGAAGTTTTGATTTGCATTTCCCTGATGGCTAAAGAAGTGGAGCATTTTTGAAGATATTTGTTAGACATTTTAATTTCATCCCTAGTAAAATTTCTTTTAAGTTCCAGGGCCCATTTTTAATTGGGCCATTAGTGTCCTTGGTGTTTAGTTTTCTAAGTTCTTTGTGTACTCTGGACAGTAGAGCTCTATCAGATATGTGGTTAGTGAAGATTTTCTCCCATTCTGTGGGTTGCCTTTGAGCTCGTGTTACATTCTCTTTATCTGAACAGAAGCTCTTAAATTTCACAAGATCCCTTCTGTTGAGAGTTGGTTGCAGTGACCGTGCCATTGGATGTCTGTTTAGGAACTGTTGGCCTAGCCCAATCAGCTCGAGGGAGTTCCCTATCCTTTCAACTATGGTTTTTATAGTCTCTGGCCTGATATCAAGGTCCTTGATCCATTTGGAATTAAGTCTTGTACATGGTGACAAGTACGGGACCAGCTTTAATCTTCTGCATGTGGAGATCCAGTTTTGCCAGCACCATTTGTTAAAGATGCTGTCCTTTTCCATTGGATTCTTTGGGCCCCTTTGACAAAGACCAAATGGCTGTAATTTTGTTGGCTTACATCTGGATCTTCAACCCTTATCCATTGATCTGTGTGTCTATTTAGGAGCCAGTACCAGGCTGTTTTTATAGCTATGGATTTGTAATATAGACTAAGATTCGGTATGGTAATGCCTCCAGCAATGTTTTTTGTTACTCAGGATTGTCTTTGCTATCCTGGGTCTTTTGTGCCTCCATATGAATTTTGAAATTGTTTGGTCAACTTCTTTAAAGAATTGCGTTGGGATTTTAATTTGTATAGCGTTGAATTTTTATATTGCCTTTGGTAGGATGGTCATTTTTATGATGTTGATTCTGCCAATCCAGGAACATGGGAGGTCTTTCCACCTTCTGGTGTCCTCCGCAATTTCTTTCTTTAGGGTTTTAAAGTTTTCATTGTAAAGATCTTTTACCTCCTTGGTTAGGTTTACACCAAGGTATTTCATTTTTTTAGGGGCTATAGTAAATGGGATTGTTTCTCTCAGGGCTTTTTCACATCTTTCATTCTAGGCATATAGGAAGGTCTCTGATTTTTGCACATTTATTTTGTATTCTGCCACCCTGCTGAACTTCTCAATTAGTTCCAGGAGCTTCCTGGTGACGTTTTTGGGATCACTCAGGTATAAGATCCTGTCATCTGCAAATAGGGATAGCTTGACTTCTTCCTTGCCGATTTGAATCCCTCTTATGTCCCTTTCTTACCTTATGGCTTCAACTAAGACTTCAAGTACAATATTAAATAGAAATGGTGAGAGTGGACAGCCTTGTCTAGTTCCTGATCGAAGTGGGAATGCTTCCAATTGTTCCCCATTGAGCAATATCCTTGCTGTGGGCTTGTTGTATACAGCTTTTATTATATTGATAAAGGTTCCTTCCATTCCTACTGTCTCTAGCGTTTTGATCATAAAAGGCTGTTGGATCTTGTCAAAAGCTTTTTCTGCATCTATCGAGAGTATCATGTGGTCTTGGACTTTGGACTGGTTTACATGATGAATTACATTTATTGATTTGCGTATGTTGAACCAACCTTGTGTGCCGGGGATGAAGCCTACTTGGTCCCCGTGAATAATCTTTTTAATATGTTTTTGAATCCGATTTGCTAAAACTTTGTTGAGAATCTTTGCATCTGTGTTCATCAGGGAGATCGGCCTATAGTTTTCTTTTTTAAGTGAGTCTTTATTAGGTTTTGGGATTAAAACGATATTAGCTTAATAGAAGGAATTTGGTAGTGTTCCTTCCTTTGCTATTTGATGGAACAGTTTAAGGAGTATTGCTATTATTAACCCCTTAAATGTCTGGTAGAACTCTGTGCTGAATCCATCTGGTCCAGTACATTTTTTGGTGGGAAGATTCAAGATTACTTCCTCAATTTCCTTATATGTTAAAGGACTATTTAAATAATTCACAACTTCCTGATTCAATTCAAGTAAGTTGTATTAACTTAGAAATTCATCCATCTCTTTTGTGTTGTCAAACTTCACAGAGTAAAAGTTTTTGAAATATGATGTTATAATTCTCTGGATTTCTTGGGTATCACTAGTGATAACTCCATGTTCATTTCTAATTTTGTGAATTTGGGTTTTCTCTCTCCTGCTTTTAGTTAATTTAGCTAGGTGTGTATCAATCTTATTGATTTTTTCAAAGAACCAGCTTTTTTTTTTGAAATGATAAAAACACAAACAAGAACTTTAATGTTGATTATCACAGAACTTACCAAAAGAATGTATTTAGATAGCTTAATCTTAAATTTACAGCATTGTTATCAATGTCTACAAACAAAAGGGAAAACAAATTTTCACAAGCCACTTTGTTAAGCTGACATCATACTGTCCTGTTGTCTTCATTTACAGCAATCCTGTTGTCATTTCAGGGAGAGGTAAACAACTGAATCTTAATTTTTATCAAATGTTTGGCAAATTTTTGTGCTAGAACTTAAAAGCAAATTTTTTTGTTCATTAGAATTTTAAGATTCTTGAGTTAATCCTCCCCCAGTAGTTACAGATGGGAAAAGCTTTGCTTTTGAAAGCTTTATTATTTGGATTTGAAAAGCTTGAGTGCGAATGAGGGTGCATGCATGCCACTGCTGTGGAGTTCAGGGGACAACCCTGGGTGCCTGTTCTCACCTTGTTGAGACATAGTCTGTTTTCATGCTGTGTTCAAATGCGCTTTCCCAGGTAAAATCCTTGGAGCTTTCCAGCTTTACACCAGTACCCTCCAGCACCACACAGTCCTCTGATGCCACAATGCGATGATGATACGCCATTTAAACGTACTTTCCCAGGGGCCTGTGACTTCTACACTGGGGAGCTGAGTCACCTGAGCTCCGCAAGACCAGCCTGGATGTCAGCAAGACACCCTCCCTGCCGCATTTTAAAGCTAATCTCCTTGCAACACCATTTATGGCTAGGAAAGTAGCTTATTATGGTTTAGAACTGTTACATGCTTAAGCACCGTGGCATTGAAAAGTAGGAAAATCTGTTTAAAAAATGCTCCTGACAAATACCATAAAAAACTGACTTTGTTTTCACACCACTGAGCAATACCACCTTTTTTTTCTATATTGCATACTATAATAGTAATCTTTATAGAATGACTTTTTAGACCTAATGAGTTAATGGTAAATTGTAGTTATTTTTAAGTTGGAAAAAACTAAAATTTTAAAAGGATGGTGGAAGGTATTACCAATCTCTGATTTACCCACATTTATAAATGTTTGTTTTCTTTCTATAGTTCAAGTATGCTTACAAGACCGATGGGATCACGATTGAAGGACGATTGAAGACTCTGCAATACTGAACTGCCTTGATAAAAACACAAGGCAGATTGAAACAGCTGGAAAAACTTTTACTTTACACAACGGCATAAAAACTTTTTACTTTACACATCAGCCATTGTGTAAAATTACTGAGCCAAAATCATGGTGACAAAATCCTATGCCTAGTGGCTTTTAACAGTTGAAAGATTTTTTTTTTGTATTTATTTTTAAATTAGTTACCAGTAATAAATTGAAGAGTTTTATATGTATACTTTGATATATGGTCTTTGGGGAAGGAATGGCTAATAAAAAGCTGATTTTTCTAAAGAAACTGCCAAGATGAAATATCTTTTTTCAATGCAAAAACCATCACCATATGTTGCCATGCGCAAACTACTTTTTATTTGCAACTACATGATTTCACACAATTCTAAACAATGACATAAAATAGATTTTCTTGTGTATAAATAACTTACATATTCTTACATATTAAAGTAAATGCTCAAAGGTGCTAGAACATATCGCCCACTCCTACAGTGTTTTTGTATCCAACAGAGTCAATACACAATATAAATACTCAAGTCCAATATTAAAACTCAGGCACTTGACTAATAAAGTTCTCAACTATATCAATATATCTAAAGTGTGTGTGTGTGTGTGTGTGTGTGTGTGTGTGTGTGTATATACACACACACACTTTTTTAAGAAAGTATTCTCAATTAAACTTTGCTATAAAAATAAGTTTGATGGTTCGGCCATCTAACTTCACTACAAGTAGCTAGTGAGGAGGAGCATATGAGGCCCCATCCAGTGACTTCGGTCACAGTGCACCCCAGGAGGTACCCAGGGTACTGGAATTGGGCGGTAGGGTTTATTCTTTCTTCCCAGATTTGGATACACAAACGGAATAGGAGGAGGATAGTGGCTCTGGTGGCCATTCCCTCGGTACATTCCAGGCTTTTTTCTGGGCAAAGGATGCCACATAGGAAGAGGTGGGAATATCAGTTCTGAAATCTGGTACACCGGGCTTGGGGTTGCAGGCACCGAGCTCGGTTTCACTTCCACTTCCATTTCCTTACTTGTTTCTTCATCTGAAGAGGATGACCCCGAATGATAGTCAGATGTGACTTTGTCAAGGGCCCTCGACACTTTCTTGGAGATCTCATCCTTATTCTCATCCTCATTTTCAAAGCTGGCCACAATGAATGCATTGTTCTTTTCTCCATAGCGGCAGCACACTTCACAGGGGTCCACCCACAGTGTGAGTTCTTTCGGCAAACCCAGGTCGCTGTACAAGATGCAGCTGTTCTCACAGGCTTTCAAAACATCAGGATCGACTCTCTGAAACTTATTGACTGGAATGCATCTGTAGGCCTGTCCTTTGGTTGGTTTTTCTGGATACCAATGGTTTTTTATATTTCTCTTGAAGTATCAGAGTCAGTTTCTCAGCGAACCTCTCAACTGCCTCTTTTTTCAACTTATCATGTTTTCGAACTAGTCTTGTGAAAAAGAAGACAACAGCAGCAATTTCATTCTTCATTTTCCTCGCCGGTGACGTCACCGCGGCCGTCGTCCTCCGGCGGCCGCTCCGTACTTCTACTTTGTTGGGGTAACTTTGTCGTTCCCGTCCCTCGGAACCAGAGGCGGCCGCGGCCAGGCGGAGGGGGGCGTCGGCCGCCGGCAGGATGCGGCTCCCTGCGCCCCTCACCTGCCGCGGGCGCGGGCTCGGCCGCCGTCCCCGGCTCTCCCGTCCCCGCCCGCGCGGCGCCCGGGCTCGAGCCCCCTCCGCCCTGGCCTCGCCGTCGCCCAAAGAACCAGCTTTTGACTGGTTGATTTTTCTATCATTTTTCTTAATCTCGATTTCAGATATTTCTCCCCTTATTTTGCTAATCTCCTCTCTTCTACTACTTTGGGATTAGATTCCTCTAGTTTCTCTAAAGCTTTAAGCTGCATTGGTTAAGTTGTTTATTTCTGATGTTTCCATTTTTTGATGTAGGCATTAGAGCTATGATCTTACCTCTTAGAACCAGCTTTCATTGTGTCCCAAAGATTTGGTAAGTTGTATTTTCATTATCGTTCACTTTCAGGAAATCTTGAATTTCCTTTTTAATTTCTTCCTGAATCCAGTTCTCATTCAGCATCATATTGTTAAGTTTCCAGGAGTTAGTGTATTTTCTCTGTTGATGTGTTGTGGATGTCCAGCTTTAGGCTGTGGTGGTCTGATAGGGCACAGGTTAGAATTTCAACTTTTTTGTATATGTATAGATTCGTTTTGTGGCCCAATATGTGATCTATTTTGGAGAAAGTTCCATGTGCTGCTGAGAAAAATGTGTATTCTTTGGTACGTGGGTGAAAAGTTCGATAGAGATCTGTAAGGTGCATTTCTTGAAGGGTTTGATTAAGTTCCAAAGTGTCTCTGTTAAGCCTTTGACCTGTTGATCTATCCCATGTTAGTAGAGGGCGGTGTTGAAGTCCCCAAGAATTATCATTTGGGGGTTGATTTCTTGCTTTAGGACGCTGTAGGGTTTTCTTAATGAATGTGGAGGGGGCCCGTATTGGGTGCATATATGTTCAGTATTGTGAAGTCTTCCTGGTGAATTGTACCTGTGACTAAAATGTAGTATCCATCCGTGTCTCTTATAATTTTCTTTGGTTTGAAGTCCACTTTGTCTGATAGCATAATGGCTATCCCTGCCTGTTTTCTGCTTCCATTAGCTTGTAGAATTGTTGACTAGCCTTTTATTTTTAGAGCGTGCCTATCTTTTGCGGTGAGATGGGTTTCCTGCAGGCAGCAGATTGATGGATTGTGATTTTTCATCCAAGTTTGTAATCTGTGTCTCTTGATTGGTGAATTAATTCCATTAACATTTAGTGTTATAATGGAGAAAACTATTTTTAATTCTAGACATTTATTATCTTTAGTAGTTTTTCTAAGTATATTGCTTCGCTTTTAATGGTGTTATACTTGCCTTCTGTTCTCCTGGATATGCCTGTTTTTTTCTTCACGCTTGAGTATCATTTCTCGCATTTTTTGAAGGCCTGATTTGATGGACATGTATCCCTTCAAGATGTCTATGTGCTGGAAGATTTTTCTTTCTCCCTCGATCATGATGGATAGTTTTGCAGGGTAAATCAGCCTGGGTTGACATTTTTGCTCATTCAACACTTGACGTATATCTCTCCAAGCTCTTCTTGCTTTTACTGTTTGGACTGAGAAGTCATTTGTTATTTTTATAGGTTTACCTTTAAAAGTGACTTGTTTTTTTCTCCCTTGAAGCTCTCAGCACCAGTTCTTTATCTTGAATGTGGAGTGTTTTAACTATTATTTGCTGTGGCATGCTTCTGTTTTGGTCCTATCTCTTTGGGGTGCGGAATGTCTCTTGTATATGGATGGGCCTCTCTTTTTTAGATGAGGAAGTTTTCCTTGATGATCATTTGAAAAATTTCCTCAGGGATGATATTTTGAGATTCTTGCTCTGGTATTCCATGAATACGCATGTTAGGCTTCTTCAGGGTGTCCCATATCTCTTGGATATTTCTCTCAAGTATCTTTTGGCTTTAACAACCTCTTCCATTGAGCTGGTTAGTACTCCCACTTTATCTTCAAGGTCTGAAATTCTGTTTTCTGCTTGTTAGTTCTGTTGATAAGACTCTCTGTGGAGTTCTGGGTTGAAGATAACTTGTCTTTTAGCTCAGTTTTAAACTCTGCTTGAATCTGTTTTAACTGCTCTATGCCAGTTTTTGTTTCTTGCACTGTTTTTCTCAACTCCTCCAAGTATGTGTTGTGTTCCTCTTCAAAGCTATTGATTCGATTATGTAATTCCTCCTGGATTTCCTCTTTCATAGTATTGAACATGGTAATGATCATATTTTGAAAGTCGTTATCCTGCATCAGGCTTTCTTGGCCTTTTCCGTGGGTTTGTTCTGGTTGGAGTCTAACATTATGGGATTAATTCCTTCAGTGGGAAATTTGTTTACTTGAGTGTTGCTTCTCATGGATTTGCACTTTGACTTTGGCCTTGTCGTTTTAACTCTTAAGATCTTTCAATTTCACTAAACTGAATTATTTCGGCTGGGGTTCTGGGGGTGGGCAGGGACGGAGCTTACCTAGGTCGGGGATGAGGCCCGGCTGGACCGCGCATGTGTTCCGGCCACGGGAGGGGAGTGGGGAAGGGAGGATGGGGGCGTCAGCATGGAGCTATTTAACCCGAGGGGAGCTGGGGCGGGGCCCGGGCACAGGGGGAGGTCCTCCTTGTCCCTCAGCCCTGCGCAGCAGCTCCGGCTGGATGGTGGGGTAGGAGCTGGGTCCCTTGGGCTGACCTGGGGTTCTGGTGGGAGGGCGTGGGCAGAGCTTACCTAGGTCGCGGGTGAGGTCCAGCTGGACCGCGGGCGCACGTCCTGACCAGCGGAGCGGGGTGGGGGAGGGAGGATGGGGGCGTAGGCGTTTAGCTATTTAACCCGAGGGGAGCTGGGGCGGGGCCTGGGCACAAGGGGAGGTCCTCCTAGTCCCTCGGCCGGGAGGTCCTCCTAGTCCCTCGGCCCTGCGGCGGCTCCAGATGGATGGTGGCATGTTGTGTATTTTGTCACTGCAACTAGACGAGTAACTAAAGCAGTGGGGAAGGCTACCAAGCCAATGTGTGCAAATTCTGTGTGTAAACAATGCAATGAAATCTCAAGTGGACAAGGGAAGACCACAGGGTTGCAGTCACTGTGCAAAGATGCTAAGGCCTTACATTCAGACTTCAAGAGAAGCTGTTGGGAAATTTTAGAAAATAAAAAGTCAGAGAAACCGAGAGATATGAGTTCTTCATCCTTGTTCCTTTTCTGCTTTTTCTGACAGAGATGTCATTATGTCTTTGAAGTGTCTTCTATGCAAAACATTTAAGGCCACGAAGTGGAACAAGAGAAGAGGGCTCCAGGCATCTGTTCTCAGTGCCATGTAGCTGTGTCAAATCCCCACCCCAACACTGAGGAACCTATTTCCCTCAGGACCCTCTGTTAGGGAAAGCTGGGCCTGTGTGCTTGCCCTGTTGGGAGAGTTATTGTTTGGGGCTCAATCACTCTGGGATGGTGCTTCAGGGTTTAAAGGTCAGTGATAGACTACAAAGTCCTCAGGCTGCAGGTCTGCAATCGTGAGGGTGAATTCTGCCCCAGATCCGCTGCCACTGAACCTGGAGTGGACGCCATCAGCCCTGGTAGAAGCGTGGTAAACAAGGATCTTAGGGGGCTTCTCTGGTCCTTGCTGGTACCAGGACAGATAGTGTTTGCCATCAGTGTAGAGGAGGCTCTGACTAGCCCTGCAGGTGATGGAGACTCTCTCTCCTAGGGAGATCTGCAAGGATTCTGCCGGCTGTCTGAGCTCAATCTGCCAATGGGAGGCTGCAACCAAAGGCACAGGACAGATGCAGAGATGCTGAGACATCCTCCTATGGCAGAGATGCCCTCAGGGGAGCAGAACCAACCCTCTCCATGCCCTCTCCCCAGGTGGCATTTTCATCCCTTCCCCCCAACCCCATTTTTCTCAGGGAGCAGGCAGACAGACACTGAGGGAACCATCCCCTGTTCTCTTACCCATAACATAGAGAAGCAGGGGGCTGAAGAATGGAGCTAGCACAATCTCGCAGCCTGTTGGACTTCTGACACCGAGGCTCGGTCAGAGGCCACTCTTATAAGCCACAACATGAGGTATGGCTGGTGGGATAGTAAAGCAAGACACTGGGGAGGATGAGGACAAGCTGGTGAGGTGGAAGGCCGTGGTCACACCTGGTGGGACTCTGGTGGAGCCTCTCCTAGGCCCCCTGTCATTGTTCAGCCCTGTCTCAGGGACTTTTCTGGGAGTGGCTCGTGTGCTGGGTTGTAGTTGAGTGACCCTCCACTTGCATCCCTGGGGGAGCAGATGTCTGATGCTCACGAGGTCGTTGTTCTTTGGGATGGTGCAGGACAATACCCGGAGTAAACGGCTCCATGTGCTACTTTACATTAGACAAGGCTCAGCTGTTTGAAGGTTTGTGCTTTCTCCTAGGCCTGATCATGGTGTTAAGCTGCAATCCAGGGATGTCAGGCGGCTGGCTCGGCCTTCTCGATGACTTAATCTTTTGTTTGTACAATTTTCCACTAAAGTAGATCTCATTTATGAGACCAAATTCAATAAAATCTTTGTCTTCCATAGAAGCACTTGTGTCATTTTATTAAATGAAATCACTGTCAAATCCCATTTTTGGAATAACTCTTAATTAACATCCTGTGGATGTTAATGATGGACAGGTGATTTTCAGGGTAGACATTTGTTCATTGATGTCATTCCCATGCATGTTCAAATGAGAAGTAAGGCAGGCACAGGGCCATAAGGCTGTGGGAATGTATCTTTAGAAAAGCAGCACCAAGGTCTCCATTTCTGCACCTGCCTTGTAGATGGGAAAAGAGATTGCACTCAGATGTTTATGCTATAGTGCTGCATTCATCCTCCTGCCAGTTTGAAACACTTGAATTTCCCCCCGTGGACTAGATGGCAACACAGTCCACAGACAGGGCTGTGTGCCCCGGGTCGTCAACTGCATTACTATCCACCTGACCACAGATGTGCTTTTCAGACACACTCAAGGGTGAGGTTTAAGAGTGTTGAGGGGGTGCTGGAGAGGTGGCTCAGGAGTTAAGCCTCTGCCTTGCAGGCCGAAGGTCCTGGGTTTGGATCCTACGTCCCACATATACACCAGGTGCAAGGGCGGTGGCGGCCTGCGTTTCTGGTCCTGGTAGGGCGGATCCTGTGAATCCCAGGGCAGAGTAAACAAGGAGGAGGTGGAGGTGTCCATGATGGTTCCCAAATTTGTCCGTGGTTCTTCATGCACACACATACATACACACACATACATACACACGCACACACACAATTGAATAAATAATTTTTTTCAAAAAAGAGGGTTGAGGGAAGAAACCTTGGAGGATGCTCTGAACTACAGCGGTTTAATTACAGACATGGCGGTGCCTCTCCTGATTTAATGGTCTACCTCAGAAAAGACCCATTTCAAATATTGAGAGGAAAATACAATAACTATTCACATTTGCTCCTGATACTAATGTTCCATGTCATAGTTAAGCACAGGTGTCAAATTGACTGTGGAAGGTTTGAGGTCTGGACACATTTGTGGAGAATTAGTAGTTGAGTTAAGCCTAGAATCAACCTGAAGGATATTTTCTACCTGATGGGGAGGACCAGCCTGTGGTGGGTGGGATTAGGCCCTGGAATAAATGATAGAGAGCTGGTTGAGAAAGTCGGCATACATCTCTCAGCTGTAATGTGGTGATGGTGTGGCCAGTTCCCTCAGCCCTGGTGTTGGCGCATGCTCTCCCATCAAGCTGGACTAAGAACTGTAACCACACTGTCTTAAGGAAATAAACCCTTTGTTCCCATAAGCTGTTTAATGGTCATTTATCAGCAACCATGCAGGCGAACTGCAACATTCCAACTAAAGCCAATTTCTTTTTTTTTAATTTATTTTTATTATTTCCACTCATACAAACTTAACAGGTACACCAGTCCCCTCTGTCCCTCCAACCCCCACCCCCCTCCTTCCCCATCCCCCAGTGCCTCCCCTTCCCATCCCCAGAGCATCTATTCAATATTGTACTTGAAATCTTAGCTGAAGCCATAAGACAAGAAAGGGACATAAAAGGGATTCAAATTGGCAAGGAAGAAGTCAAGTTATCCCTATTTGCAGATGACATGACCTTATAACTGAGTGATCCCAAAAACTCCACCAGGAAGCTCCTGGAACTAATACAGAAGTTCAGCAGGGTGGCAGGGTACAAAATAAATGTACAAAAATCAGTGGCCTTCCTATAAGCCCAGAATGAAAGAAGTGAAAAAGCCCTGAGAGAAACAATCCCATTCACAAGCCCCTAAAAAATGAAATACCTTGGTATAAACCTAACGAAAGAGGTAAAAGACCTTTAGAATGAAAACTATAAAACCCTAAAGAAAGAAATTGCAGAAGACACCAGAAAGTGGAAAGACCTCCCATGTTCCTGGATTGGCAGAATCAACATCATAAAAATGATCCTACCAAAGGCAATATACAAATTCAATGCTATACCAATTAAAATCCCAAAGCAATTCTTTAAAGAGGTTGACCAAACAATCTCAAAATTCATATGGAGGCACAAAAGACCCAGTATAGCAAAGACAATCCTGAGTAACAAAAACACTGCTGGAGATATCACCATACCAAACCTTAGTCTATACTACAAATCCATAGTTGTAAAAACAGCCTGGTACTGGCTCCAAAATAGACACACAGATCAATGGATAAGGGTTGAAGACCCAGATATAAGACCACAAAATTACAGCCATTTGGTCTTTGATAAAGGGGCCCAAAGAATCCAATGGAAAAACAACAGTATCTTCAACACATGGTGCTGACAAAACTGGATCTCCACATGCAGAAGATTAAAACTGGACCCGTACTTAACATGTACAAGAATTAATTCCAAATGGATCAAGGACCTCAATATAAGGCCAGAGACTATAAAAACCATAGTTGAAAGGGTAAGGAACTCCCTCGATCTGATTGGGCTAGGCCAACATTTCCTAAACAGACATCCAATAGCACAGTCACTGCAACCAACTCTCAACAGAAGGGATCTTGTGAAATTAAAGAGCTTCTGTTCAGATAAAGAGAATGTAACACGAGCACAAAGGCAACCCACAGAATGGGAGAAAATCTTCATTAACCACATACCTGATATAGCTCTTTTATCCAGAGTGCACAAAGAACTTAGAAAACTAGAGCCAATTTCTTGAATGTTCCACTGCTTTACAAAGAATGACTTTCTCAGCTACTGTTAAATCCAAACTTTTAATTCTTTCAGTGAGTGAAATAACATTTAATTCTTGTGCCTTTTAGCTGTTGCATATTTTTAGTTGACTAAAATAGTCTCTTTTGCATTAGAAGCTCAGGAGGAAGGTGCAGAGATATTCCACACACATTTATTTCAGTTTCTCCCATCATTGTGCCTCCCACCACAGTACTGCATTTCTTCTCATAGATGATAAACTCCTGCTGGTCTCCATTTGTGCTCAAAATAGGGGACACGCTATCTTAGTTTCATACAACCTATGGGTTTGTACAAATTTGTAGCAGCAGGTATCTGTCCCTGTAGTTTCCCTACCCTAAAAATCTGGTCATTTGTTCATTTATCAAAGCTCCCAGTGACTTTGTGAATGGCATAATAGAGTGTTACAGAGTTGGACTAATACAGCAGCACAGATTTTCTTATTGTCTTTTTTGCTAAATAACGAACTAATTTCTACATACATCACTTTCTTATTTAATGATCTTGTGAGTTATTTATACATTTTGAGCAACACTCCTTAGCTGATGGATAATACTTGGAAATATTTTCATTAAATCCTTCTCTGTACAGCATCCCTGACAGAGAATTTTGCAATGTTGATGGAGACTTACACATTTGCATCACCCTAAGACCTTGGACAATCCAGATTTTGTGGGAGATTATCCTAAGAATTTTATAATTTTCTGTTTATTTTAAACTCTGTGATTCATTTTGAGTTTGTTTCAACTACAAGATGAAGGGCATATGTCTTTTTTTTATTTATTTCTTTCACTCATACAAAGTTGTTAAGTACCCCATTCCCCTTCCTCCCTCTACCTATCCCTGGATCCCTTGCTCCCTCCCCCTTTTTCCTTTCCTTTCCCCACCTCTCTCCCTTTCTCCCAGTGCTTCCTCTCCCCCCCATTCCTGGAGCATCCTTTAGTGTGCATGTCAAACTTCCCTCTGGGTCCTCCTCTCTGATGAGGTGTAAGGACTCAGTGGCATTGCCTAGAGCTCGTTTTGTGTTCCCTTTAGTATAGGAACACTATTGTGGCTGGAAATTCACTTATTCCCTGAAACTTTTGTCTTGTTTCATTATAGAGATTTATTGACTTAAGATGAATACACAGACATTTCAATTCATATGCATGTGTTAACACATGAACACTGAACTTACCATTTTGTGTTTCAAATTCAGTGCTCCAGAGATATTCCAGCTTCCATCTAGAAAGCAAATCATCTCCAGAGGATCTCATGCCAGCACCATTAAATTCAGAGGACTCTGACTCATTGATTCACTGTTCCCATCATGCACACTACTCAACTCTTTGTTCTGGAGGCAGGACTGGATGTACATTATCAAAATAACTAGAAAAACTGGACCACCACCACCAGAGAGCTTATCAAGCACACTATTTTGACAGGCAATTGCAAAGAGTGGTTTTCTTTATGAATCAGTTCTACTAGAAACACAGATCTAAAAGTACTTTAAAATAACTCAGATACATTAAGTGCAGGATTGATTTACCAAGGTTCGATTTAATATGCTTCATACCACAGTGGCCCTCACTATGGACAGAATGATGCACTGACAGCCAGACACACACTCTCTGGATTCCATCACCTATTTTCTGGTTGAACAAAATGATAAACAACCATCAGACAACCTCTTTAAAAATATTAATACATATAAAATATGATGAGGTGCAGTTCCCTCTTTTTAAAATATGGTACTTTTCAAAATTGAACCACTGGAACTACTTGCACTTGCAAAATAGCTGATCAAATACTCCTGTGGGCTGTCAGGAAGGAGGCAGGAGCACTGGCAGACACGGTACATCCTTAGTCAGACTTGGCACCTTTATCTTCCACTTCCTCAGAGGCTGCACTCTCCTCACTTGTGATTTCTCTGATTTCTCTTGCTGAATCCTTAGTTTGTGGAAACTACGAAAGGCTGAGCTGACAAGAGAATAGGTTCGGTGATACATGAAGGTCCAGAATGGTCAGCAGGAAAAAAAAAATTCACTGCTAAGAATCTAGTACAGAGTTCTAACCAAAGTCAACTCCAGACACTTCTCTCAATGTTGGATTACATATATAACTAAAAGGAATTTTTTGCATATGTATAGATGTCTGTGTGTGTGTGTGTGTGTGTGTGTGTGTGTGTGTGTGTGTGTCTGTGTGTGTGTCTGTGTGTGTGTGTCTGTGTGTGTGTGTCTGTGCAGGCCCAAAGCTGGCTTCTGGAATCATCCTAGATTGCTCTACCTTCTTTTTTGCTTTGCTCTGAGTTTTCTCAGGCTCCACCTACCAGGACCAGTAGTACATTTCACCACCAGTTCTACCTGGTATTTTTACATGGGACCTGAGATATGACTCAGGACTTTCAGCTAGTGAGGCAGAGTCTTTACCCATGAACCATTTCTCCAACCCCTTTCTATAATAGTTTTTAGAGGCATAGAATTAAATCTTCAAACTCAATGAGCTGGGAGCGTACGAAAATAAGAACTCTAGAGACTGAAGTTTCCTTTCCCTCAGAACCACATTTAAAATAAAAAACAATTTCACTACATTGTGCTTGCTATTCCTGTGACTATGACATGTTCATTTCTCAAATGATATTTGATAATATATTTGAAATCCTAACTTTTTCTGAAAATTTGTTGAGAACTACAGCAAATACTTCATCAAAGAACTTACATAAATGAAAACTAAATGTGTGAAAAGATATTTCAAATTATGTGTTGTGATCTAGAAATTGTATCCTTCATATGTACCCAAAGGAGAAGCCTCGTGTTCACACAGAAATATACACACAATTATGTATAACAGCTTAATTTTTACTTGTCAGATTTCACTTGTTAGTGTATACGGATCAACAATTTAAAAAAACAAATTGGCCTTTCTTTCAATAGCTAAAAATTGTCCATACATTGAAAAGAATACAATTTATTCAGCCATCTCCTGTTTCTAGGTATCTGTTCATAAACATGCGATGGAGTTTTTATTTCTATAGATTGCTTTCCAGTTATGGGTTTATTGAACAATATTCATATTTTAAGTTTTACTTTCTTAGTATATGCAGAATGCACTGGAATAGTGTGTTGCAATTTATACACCTGCTCACAAAGAATTCATTTTTTCCTGTGTTCCCACCAGCAGAGGGCGCTACAAAACTTTAGAATGTGTCAAACATTTGAAGCAAAAATGGAGCTTTTCTTTTTTTCAGGGTTCGCAAATCTGTGATAGTTTCTTTTACTTTGAATTTCCAAATAATCACATATTCATAGGGAAATTCAGAAAGAACACCCACCTTTCACTGACCCTGTACTGGACCTACCTGGGGTCACACATTTCAGAATTACAATACATTATCAAAACCTGGGTTTCACTAGGCAAATAGGTATATCCTGAAAAGCTTGACTTACACAATTTTCTCATGTATATTTTGTTCAACATAGCTTATCTATATTTTCTAAATTTGAATATAAAGGTTTTTCATTTCCTTGGCTATTTTGTAGGCATTTTGAGGTCTTTTTTTTCCAAGGTCTATTGTTTACTGTGTTAACCTTCCCTAAAAATGAACAAATGCACAAGACAAACGTTTTTAAGAGAGAGATTCATTTTATCTCACAGTTTCAGAAGTTTCCATCCTGGTCACCTGGTTCCATTCCTGGGTGCCTGAGATTTGGACTGAACACCAGGCAGGAAAATCACCTGTCACATGGCAACCAGGATGAGTCAGGCAGAGGAAGAGGAAGATTCCTACAGAATGTGTAATCCAAATTACAACCTCCAGTGACTTTTGTCATCTCAAAAAGTTCCATTTCCTAAATTTTCCATCATCTCCCCACATAACATCACCACAGAGAGATCTAAATTTCAACCCATGATACTCTGGGTGAAGGAGCATTTTCAAATCATGTGCTTTCAGATATTTTATAGTAGAAAATTTTAAAAATGAGCTGACAGAATGTTGTCTATATGCATCTCTCATAGGCCTATATAGTTTCTAATGACTTTTATATTTAAACTACCCATATTTACTTCAGGCATAAAATTTCTCTGTATTTTATTTACTTTTTCCTTCTTACTCAATGTTGAAACACATCTTCATGATACCTTTCCTATGCATAGCCATAATTCTTTGTTTTTCAGGATGTCTGGTAGCTTTGGTACTAGAGGTAAGATATAGTCAAGAAACTTATCTGTGCACAGTAATGTTCACATATCATCATCCCACCTCCTCAAACACTCACCATCATCCCTCATTTTGACCCTCCAATGCACCATCATTCCCCATTATCAATCCCATGCCAACATTTCTCATCAGTACTTTGGCCAGCCTCTGCAGCATCATTCCTCTCCACTAGTTTGCTCCACCTCCACGTCATCATCTTCCATGATCCATCTTATGACCCATCCCTCCTCACTAGCTTGAACCATCTTTACATCATCATCAATATCCCCTGTTATCAGTCCCACATCAACATCTCTCGCCACTATCTTAGTCTACCTCTACAAAATTTTTATGGAATCAGGCTCACATTTTTCTGAAACTAAAAACATGTTGCAATATGTGAAATCTCAAAGTTGTAATAATTTTTCATTTGCTACCACATTGATATTTCTTTTTTTAGTTTTTTTATTTCCACTCATACAGACTTAACAGGTACACCCGTTCCCTCCCTCCCTCCGACCTCCCACTGCCCTGTGCTCTCCTCCCCTCCCTCTCCTTCCCCATCCCCCAATGCCTCCCCCTCCCATCCCCGGAGCATCCTTAAATGTGCATGCCCAGCTCTCCTCTGGGTCCTACTCTCCGATGATGTACAAGGACCCACTGGCATTTCCCAGAACCCTTTCCTTTGTCCCACTTAAGCAGAGGAACACTACTGTAGCTGTCAATCCCTTGCCTCCAAGAATCCTAGTGCCTTTAGTCCATGCTAGACTTTCTGGGGTCAATAGTGTGTTGGACATTGCACAGGGCATGCAAAATCCAATTATGATTGTTTTAGCCCTAACTTGTGTGGAGTATCTTGCATACACATTGATATTACTTAACTGACCAGTATACTGAATAAAATGGGGAACATGCTTTAGAGTTTCAACAATAGACTAAATCAGACATGGGGAAGTATCACTGTGTCAATTCGAAGACTAGTTATTTGATTTATTTACTCACAGGGAATAAAGAAGAAAACAAAGAGAATGGAAGCAATCTATGAGAATTACAAAAAAGCATCAAATGAACCAATAAAAAGAAGATAGTTGGAAATGTTTCTTCAAAAATATGATGATTGGGCTGGAGAGATGGCAAAGATGTTACGACTCTACCTTGCAAGCAGAAGGTACTGAATTCGGATCCCAAGTCCCACATAAAAACAAAACAAAACAAAAAAAAAACACCACACGGAAATGACAGGGACTTGCACTTCAGGCCCTGGTGGGCAGAGCCTGGGAAATCCCAGAGCAAAGCGAAAAGGAGCGAGAAGCAATCCAGGATGATTCCTGAAGTCACCTTTGGGCCTCCACAGACACACAGTGCTCTTTGATAGACACACACACACACACACACACACACACACACACACACACACACACACACACACGCAATGAGGTGGAAGAGTGATCCAGAATACTCTGTATCTATTCTAGGCCTCTACACATATGTGTACATGCACCTGCATACATGCATGTGAGCTCAACCACATGAAAATATGCATATACATGCTCCTTAGTACACACATACACATGAGAAAAAGAGAGAAAACTAGAATAAATAAAAATAAAAAGATCTTCTTGGAATAAGTTGCAACTCAGTGGTAAAGTGTTTTCCTAGCACAAATGAAGCCCTGGGATTAATACAAACATTTATTTTTTTCTCCTTTCACATTATGTGTAAAATATCCTCGGATTGATCACAGGGCTTTCCTAGTTCTGGATACTATACTTAAATCAATGACCTCTTCACAGACTCACCAGTGTTTCCAAAATTTTTTGACAATCCAGTTTTGCATTATTGTCTTAGCACATCAACTGCCTCCATTTTAGTTTGAGATAATTTTGAGCATTAGGAGAATTTGTAGAGTTTATAAGGCCATAAATAATTAGTTTTGAAATGAAATGTAATCTAACTAATATGTAAGTCTAATATAAATGTTGTAGTCTTCCTCATTTTTGTCTTTAAATGTTTTCTTTTACCAACTTATTTGAATATATCAATTTTGCTGCAATACTGGAATTTCATTGCAATTACCTGTTATCCCCTTGATGAGGATATTTTCAAATAAATATGATAATGCTCTAGTGATCTCTCTCTGAACCTCTTTCTATATCTCTCTGTTCTTTCTCCCTAGATATACACACACATATATATACATAAAACATATTGTATGTATTTTTCTGTTTCATTTATTATAAGAAAATTTACATATAACCCCCAGTATCTCAAACTATAACTGGATTTAGAGATCATGAGTAAAGAAGGATTAACTGAAAACAAAACCATCAGGATGGATCCCAATCAGTTAAACCATTGTCCTTACAAGAATAAATAAGACCACTGTTGGAGGTCACATAGGGACACTTTGTGATCTCACACAACACCCATCTACAGCCCTGGATGAAAGAAAGACTGTGATGATTAATATTGTCAATTTGACAGAATCTGGAATCATGCAGGAGGTAAGACATAAGGCAACTTGTGGAGGATTAGCAAATTAAGGTTGGTCTCTGAGGGTATCTGTTAGGGTTCTCTTGGTTATAAACTGATGCTTCTCAACCTGGGTGAGACCATTCTTTGGACATGTACCAAATGGAGAAAGTCAGCACTAGGAAAATGTTACCTCTCTTGCTACCTCTACCTCACACTCCCTCTCAAACTAAAGAAAATATTTTTCAAATATTTTGAGAAGCAAGAGATGAGGAAGAGACAAAGAAATAAGAGAAAGAAAAGAAGAAAGAGAACCTACATGCCATATAATGTGGAGGTTAAAGGACCGCTTTCAGAACTTGGTTCTTTTCACTGTTTGGGCACTGAATAGGACTGAACTCAGGCCACCAGGTCTGCCTTAGGGCACCTTTATCCACTGTGCCATCTTGCTGGTCTAAATGTGGATGAAATCTGATCAATTGACTCAGCTTCTCCTTTGGCTTCCCAAACATGATGGACCCCAGAAATGTAAGCTGGAGTAAATATTTTCTTCCTGAACTGATTTTTTTCGGTGTGTTATTTTTTGTGTACTCATGTGTGTGTGTCGGGGGGGGGGGTTGTTTAATCAGAAGTCACTGTGTGTGCCTGTGAATGCCCAAGGATGATTTTGAGAATCTTCCTGGATTGCTCTACCTCCTTTTTGATTTCCTCTGGGTTACATCATCCAGAGTCTGAAGTGTAGGCCTCTGACATTTCTGTCTGACATCTTCATGTGGATTAGTAATCATCCATATGGTTTTAATGTAATTATCTCCTTAAATACCCAGTGTTCAAATGCATTAACTTTCCAAGGTTTAGGGTATTATAACCTCAACATGTGAATTTTGTGGCATCTGAGTCATCACATAATATGCAGACATATATATGTTGGGCCCACCCAGGATTTGCCCCAGGGCATGGCCGAGCACATGGGACTAAAGATGGTGCTGAGGGCAAGAGTCTTGGGCGTAACTTGATCACTTCACAGAGAGCCCTAATTGGCTTTCAGGTATCTACCTGCCCCCTGTGCTGAGTGACATTGAACTTGACCATTAGCACCTGTAGGATGTCTTGACCTTGTGACACAATTGGATGCCTGTTTCGCGCCTTGGTGGCCTTTGTCTATAAAAGTTCCTTCCCCTCCCCCAATAAAGAGAGATCTGCTTCTGACAATCTCCCTGTCCCATGGTGAATCTCTGAGGGTAGAGGCGGAGGTGGGGACGACTGGAACCTGCTTTCATCACAGCCAGCAGCTGTGTGTGTATATGAGTGAGTGAATGAGTACGTGTGTGGGAACTGGTTACCACATATATAGAAGATTCTCTTTTGTCAGCATCTTGTCAGGGTGAACATGATCTCAGGCCACTCATTCATTCAATTTATAATATTAATTTTGATCATGAACTAAGGCAATATCTGCCAAAATCATCAGCTACACGATAACCTTTCCCCTTAAAAATTATCAAGGATTAATGTACAAACTTTTAATACTTCATGGATTTTGATTACCAATGTGTTTAGCAGGAATTCATGCATTCCCATTTTCTGCAAAAGCTTCAACATATTATAATAATTGAGCATTATGTTCCAAATTATTCAAACTTTGTCAGTTAGTATATCCTTCAAATCTGCCTCTATTTTGTCATCACTTTATTTCCCAGAAGTTCAAAACACTTTTTTTGTCTTGGTTGTTGCAGGCTTACCTTATATTTTTGCATCTTCTAGATTTTGTGGTAGACATCAGTCTACAGATTGAATGGTTCCTTTTAAATCAATTATGAGGTACACAAATCTTGAATGTTGTGATGAGTAGAGGAGTCAATTTATTCTGCATTGGTAGAAATTATCCATATGTAACAGAGTACACATAAAATCAACATTCATGGTTCTAACTAAAAATACTGGTTTTAAAATTGATATTTCTAATTTCATTCCCAAAATGCATAGTCCCTTTATATATTCATCTGTCAAACAATGAACTAATGTGAATGAGATGACACCCATGGCAGTTAATTTGCTTATTTGATCAACATTCTGTTGAAAGCCAATTTCCATTTGTAATCAGCTCCTGAACTACACTTGCAATCACTTTCATCCCCATAGCTACAACCTTATAACACCCCTTTGATGGCTATCATCATCTCTAAACCCCTGCATCAGTGTCTTCCTCATCGAGGGGTATCCTGCTCCCAGGACTCCTGTCTGTGTAAGTGTCCTCCATATCCTTCAGCCAACTCTAATCACATATTTTGTCCTGGCAGCACCAGATGTGTGCATGTGTGTATGCCCTCTGAAACCCCTTGTGGTTTCAATTTCCCATGAAGAATTTCCACTTCCATTCCTATATGTTTCTTTGTTCACATTGTCCAGGCCTTATCTTACCAATAGCCACAGAGAATTTTTTTTGTTCTGTTAAGAGCTGGAAAAGTTTGATATAGTGGTAGAGGACACAGATTTAGAGAACTGGAAAAAGATGGCAAGAATATGAATGAGAAATTATAATTGGAGGATTTCCATTTCTAAATACAGAGACTTGAATAAAAACGGGATAGAGAGCAGAAACAGTAGCCCGAAGAATGTGCAGGGATTATCAGAATGGGACATATATCATGAGAAGAAAGGCAGCTCATTCTCCAGAATGGGACACATGGAGTCATAAGCAGAATGTCAACTCACCCTTCTCCATGAGGAGCGAGGAAGTCCTTAACTTTGATTGGCCATCATGGAAGTGCCTACATGGTGCAATCTGAGGGGACTGAGGAAGACTGTTTTTCTGGCAGGGCAGCTTGGTGAAGGCAGATCCTGCCTTTCCTTATCTGTTCATTTCTGGCAGTTACAACTGATCATCTCCTTTTTAATGAATATATCGTGGAAATGAAATAGGGAAAAGGATAATCAATAATCTATCGTCACAGACAACAATGCAAAGAGCCTTTGAACTTCCTTGCACTTCTGAGACTAGACCCTAGTGAATAATATGACCTAGGTGGAAGAGGGGTGAGAAAATACTGCACTGAAATGGAATTGTTTGAAAGAGCATTTTATACTCCTAGAGAACAATTACTTCTCCTAGAGAACAACACAGTTCTTATATAGAAAAATATGCATGAGTGCTGTGAACCAGAACACCTGGAGACAAGGGTGCCCTATTTAGTAATACATGAGCCAGCCTTGCAGCTGTGCACAGTTTTCTGATGATTTTCATGTACCCAGGGCACAAACCACTTCCCTGAAGACTTCTTAATAGGCTTGTCAAGCCCCATGTAGGAGACACTTGTACACTATGGACATGAGAATCCCCATTCAGCTCTTGGGGCTCCTGCTGCTCTGCCTCCCAGGTAAGGAAGGGCAGCAGTAGGAACTTGTATCCAGTGTGGGCAGTGGTCTCTGGTTCTTTTCTTGATTTCTTTTGTAATGTCAGTGATCACATGGATTTCTTTTTAATCTTTACTACCAGGGGCTAGATGTGACATTCAGATGACCCAGACTCCATCCTCTCTGTCTGTGTCTCTGGGAGACAGAGTCACCATCACTTGCCGGGCAAGTCAGGACATTAGAAGCTGGTTAGCCTGGTACCAACAGAGACCAGGGCAAAGTCCTCAGCTCCTGATCTATGGTGCAACTACTTTACAATCTGGGGTCCCATCAAGGATTAGTGGCAGTGGGTCTGGGAAAGAATATTCACTCACCATCAGTGACCTAAAGTCTGAAGATGCTGCCACTTATTACTGTTATCAAACTTGGAGTTCCCCTCCCACAGTGATATAGGTCATAACATAAACTCCTCAGAGAAGCAGAAGTGTGAAGTTGGGTTGTCCTTGGTACAAGTCCCGATGCCTACATCTGCTGAGTGTTTCTCACACAGACTTTAATTCACTGTGAGGTTTTCTTAGAAGGACAAATCTTGGAGTCCTGTCAAGACACATGGAAGGCAGAAGAGGATTCAATATCCTCAAGCATCTAAATAAAGATGCAAAATTGGTAGAGGTAATGAATAAAAAATCATCAGTACTGTGTTGCAAGGGGTAAAGATAATCAAGACACCAACCTAAGATTTACTGGAAATGTCTGTAAACATGTTTACATATATGTCTGATATTTTATCTTCTGACAGATGCATTCTGAAGAAACACCAGGGAATCCCCTATTTCTAGAATCATATTCCTGGAAGTATCAGATACTTAGCACGAGTTACTTTTGCATTGTGGTTATCAAAGGGATTAATAGAAACACTTTAAGAAGGATAAGATTTATTTTGACTCATGTTTTCAGTATTTATGTCTATCAGGTATGGAAGGCATGTTGGAGCATAGCAATTAATATGATGACCATGGAACAAAAGTACAAGATCAGAAATAGACACAGATATTACAATCCCCAAAACTGTCCTCTGTGAAATAAATCCATCACCTAGGAAACATTGGGGCTTCTCAATTAGTATGATGATAATGGAACCAAAGAGAAGGAACAGAAAAGGCCATATGCACATAGTATAACTCTGTGAACCTCTCACCTTAACTAAGATCTCCACCCAGGAAACACCTCTAGATTTTCCATAACTTCCCGTAACACTATCAAAAGGTGGGAATTCAATGTTAGGGGACATTTCAGATTCAAACCATAGTAGCTCATAAACCATCCAATGGCTATAATTTAGAAACAATTTTTTCCTTTAAGATTCTCCACTTGAAATATACATAGAGTTTTCTGCTTATCTGTATTAATTTTAAAGATGGCACAACTCAAATTATTTGAATGTGAAAAGCACTGTCCTTAAGGAGATCATGAGAATTTTTTCCATGTTCCTGGTGTTGTGGAAGAGGAAATTGAAGGACAGAGGATCCTCACTGCTTTACCCTTCCCCCAGCAACCATCAAACCTGGCTGTCAGAGCAACCACATTAGCAGTTGGGGGCACCAGGAGCAGCATTTGTGACATCTCAGTCTCACACTTCTGCTTCTTGTGGGTTTATGTTATGGCTTGAATCACTTTGGGTGGGTAGCTAGTAAGTGGCAATGTCTTCAGACTCCAAGCTGTTGATGGTGAGGGTGAAATCTGTCCCAGATCCACTGCCACTGAACCTCAGTGGGACCCCAGATTGTAAATTAGTTGCACAATAGATCAGGAGCTTAGGACCTTTCCCTGGTTTCTGCTGGTACAAGGCTAACCAGCTACCAATGCTCTCACTGGCCCGGCAACTGATGGTGACTCTGTTTCCCAGAGATGCAGACAGAGAGGAAGGAGTCTCTGTCATCTGGATGTCACATTTCACATATGAGTTAAAAACATAGAAAAATATGCAGTGTGAAGCATGTTGCAACATGACTTTCCTAAAAATCATACTGAGCTTCATTGGGTCTAGAGAAGTGGCTCAGGGATTAAGTCTCTGCCTTGCAGGCAGAACGTCCTGAGTTCATATCCGAGACCCCAAGTATAGACACCGGGAAAATTTGCCCATGGTTCTACACACACACACACGTGCACATACACACACACATACATACACGCGCACACATGCACAATTGAATAAATAAAAAAAAAATCATACTGAGCTTCAAAGTTTCTAATGGGGACTTTCTTTACCTGAAAGCCAGAGCAGGAGGAGACCCAGGAACTGAGTGGGGGCCCTCATGTCCATGCTGTGCCTAAGTGACTGCTGTACAAGATATCCCCCTCCTATTAATGAGTAATAAGAACAGTGGGCTGGTCTCTGGCTGCAGGCAAATCAGCAGAAGCTCTCCACAGAACCCAGACTCCCCAGGTGTCCACAACAGTCAAAGCAGGGCAGATTTACTTACAGAACAGGTTCCTCTTTCATGACAATGAAAATGTCAGCATAAGATTTTATGAAAGCTATACTATTGTATCATTTCTTTTCCTGAACATGAGACATGTTCAGGAACATCACATATACACACACACACATTTCCAATTAGGTAGTGAATGCCCCCCTGAAACCACCCCAGATATTTGCAGAAAGCTTATTCACTTTTGTCATTGGTGTTTGTGGATATTGTTGAAGTGAGAAATACTTGGTTTTTGCTCTGTTTTCCTAAAATTTTTATAATAAAGTTGAACAGTAATGAAAAAAATCACTGTGAGTTGTGATTTTAATGGAAGGAATGGATTTTCAATTCTAGCGGTTTAACCTAATGTTCCTTTATGATCAATATTCTGTTTAATTGCCTTCAGCAAAGCCATTCTAGACTGGGAATTATCTCACTTACTTGAACGTCCATCCTGACTCAGTTTGCAATGATGTACATCCCTTATTAGTATTTTTAAGACATAATGGATTACTAGTCCATCTCTCTGTGCCTTATTAACATAATCCATTGTCTTCAGAATGATGGTTGTTTCACAAGAGCTCATTCAACACCAGAGTGTTCTATGCTTGCTGGCGCACTTTTCTGCTACCATCTATCCATCTCCTAAGAAAACATAGGTACAATGTATAGGTTAATGGATATCAAGTGAAATATAGGAATAAGTGCATAGAATTAAAGCAGAATTTTAGTTTGGGAACTTTAGCAGTGAGGAGTCCGCAGGGTGTCCCCAGAAGAACTTGCTAAGTTGATGGTTCTGAACACATGAGCAGGAGAGTGGCATGAGGACACTATGGGTATCAATTCCTTGAAATGAACATTGTGTAATGACAGCAATCATATATAAAGATAGAAGGAGGTACATGTAGAACCAGCTCTTTTTCCACCACTGGGGTAACTCAGTAACATTTCCTTTGTTTCCAGATGGGCTTCAGCTCCAGTCATCTTCTGTGGCAGACACCTGTCAACAGGCCATTTATTCTTGCATTTCTCCTTCCCTATCAGGAGTTTCCCACAGTCTGTGAATACGCTGACACATGGAAGACTGTCTGGTTTGCACACAGATAGTAAACAAATCTCTGTTCTAAGAGGCAAGCTTTGCTGTAAATTTGTGCTTAGTCTTCCATATTAATGGTTAAGATGCTTTGTGAATCCCGTATGAAATGGAACCAAAGAATATTCAGAATGACCTAAAAGTCTCACCATATGTAACAATCCAAAATATGATTATTTTTAATACATTTTTATTATTATTTCAGCTCATACAAACTTAATAGGTACACCAGTTCCCTCCCTCCCTCCTCCCCCCCGGAACCACTGCTCCCCCTCCCCTCACCCCTCCCGCCCCGTCCCCCCATGCCTCATTTTTTAACACTTGAAACCTCAAAGGAGCTAATGATGTTTCTCAGTGGGTAGAGCACTTGACTAGCATGAACTGGAGTCCCAGCACAGGACAAATCGTGCGTGGCTATGCAAGTGTGCAGTCCTAGCAGCTGAGAAATAGAGTTCAAGGACAATAGTAATTTAAGGCCAGCCATACCTGATAAAAATGAAGCTGAAACCATCATATGTATCATGAGTTTTTGACAAAGAAAGAAAGGAAGAAAGAAGAAGGAAAGAGAGAGATAAAGAAAGAAAGAAAGAAAGAAGAAAGAAAGAAAGAAAGAAAGAAAGAAAAAAGAAAGAAAGAAAGAAAGAAAGAAAGAAGAGGGAAAGAAAAGGAAAGAAGGAAAGAAGAGGAAGAAAAAGAAAGAAAGAAGAGAGAAAGAAAGAAAGAAAGAAAGAAAAAAGAGAAGAAAGAAAAGAAAGAAAAAAGAAGGAGAGAAGAAAGGAAGAAAAGAAGGAAAAACAAGAAAGAAAGGAGAGAAGAAAAGAAAGGAGAAAGAAGGAAAGGAGGAAGGAGGAAGGAGGAAGGAGGATGGAAGCAAGGGAGGGAGGGAGGGGGAAGGAGGGAGGAGGGAGGGGAAGGAAGATGATAGGAAGGAAGGAAGGAAATGAAGGAAGGAGAAAGAGAAGGGACTAATTAATGGTAATTCTATTTCTTGGGCTGCAAAATACAGGTGATTCTAACAAAGAGCTACATGTCAACACACTGGAANGACATTCTTAATACTTCAAACCTAAATTCAATAGACTCAGAGTCTTAAGCTTCTTCCACCTTTCTGGGTTCATAATTCTGACTCTTGAATCTGCTTTCAGAGACGTGTTAAATCACATTCTTTTTCTCACTGTAACATTATCTTAGAAAAACAGTTTAAAAGACTAAAGATTTATGTTAGCTCATAGTTTAGCTCATAACTAGTCAAAGTTTCAAGAGTAGAACATACCCTACAAAGCTCAGTGTCTGAAAACAGGAAAAGCTTGTAAGACCCAAACGAAGAATGAGAGCATCTACTTTTTCACACAAAAGAGACTTATTCATGTTGATTCTCAGAGAGTAATGAATATTTGAGTTACATTTTTGAGGAAGCAGCATGTTATCTTTGCGCACATGCAGGGAATTATTGGATCCTACAATGGAATATTAGTCTGTTTTGTGTAAAAAACTTGAAACTAAATAGCCGAACCAGAGTCTGTGTATTTTATCAAGAAATAGTATTTTTTTTTTGCTAATACTTTTTCCTAATAGTGACATGAAGGGAATTCTGAAAAAAAGGCGAACGCATCACAAAGAAGGAATCTACACCCCATGAAGAAGACTATTTCATCATGGAACACTCTTATGTGAGAAATTATACTTCTGTGAGGAAAAAATAATCTCTTTCCAGGGTCTTACCCCTGTGGACTGATCTCATTTCAGTAGGAATCACCTCTTAAAATCCCAGCACCCCTCAGCAGTACCACATCTACAATGGGCCCATCACTGTTGAGAGCAACTGAAGTCTAGAAAGCAAAGTCACATCATACTACTGATTCTGTATCAGCAAAGTGCAAGCAGGGGAATTGAGACCTGGCAACGTCGGCCTGTTTGTAAAGAGTGACCTCGGCAATGCCAACCTGCTTCACAGCTGGAACTAGACATGGCTTGGGCAGTGCCCTGTCTGCCTCCTTCTTCCAGATGAGTTTGCTTATGCTTGTTTTTTATGTTCCTTCAGAGTATACTGTGCACTGCATAGAAATCCACAGCCTCTTCATTTTTCCATGCCCTTGGAACCTGTTTGATACAGTGTATCACTTGGGTAAAAACAGCTGCTGCTTGTTCCCATTAGGGTTTGCACAGATCACCTGATCCCAAAGTTTTTGGAATATTGTATCATTCCATTCATTCTTACATTGCTCCAATAGAGCAATGCTGAGTGGTTCATGGCAAACATACCACTACTTCCATGGGGGTCAGGTGGAGCAGTCTGAATGGCATCGTGTCTGTACCTCCCCATTGGAACTGCTCCCACTGTTTTCTTACCTGTGCTTCTCTCATCACCTATCTTGGGCCCTACTGTGCTAAACCCTTAATGAGAACCCTGGTTTCTTATGGCTCACAAGAGATTCATAACAATAGAATGTATCAATTCACAAATATTGTATACCCAATGGTATAAATGAGAGCTTGCAATCTTTCCTGCACAATATGAAATTATGCTTCACTTGACAAACTGTCATAGATAGAACATAGCAAATGATTCACTCCTGAAGTGTGAGAGAAATCAAAACATGTAATTCAGAGAGGAATGTGTTATAAAAAACAGTATATTCTCCATACATCAGTTTGGACTGTGCTGGCCTGACCAGAAATGCCAGCACATAGCAGGCTTGTGCTGTGTTGCAGAAATAAGCCAGCCCCACAGTTGCGCACAGCTGCTACCAATTTGCATGTGCCCAGAGCCTAGCCCAATGCTCTGTGAACTTCTTAATAAGCTGGTCATAAGCTGTGTGAGTCACTACTAGTAAGGACACAGCATAGACATGAGGCCTCTGTTCAGGTCCCGTGGCTACTGTTGCTCTGGCTTCCAGGTAAGGAGACAACATAAGGATTCTTGGCATTCTATTGTGATCACTGCTACCTGGAGCTTCAGGAAGTCTTTATATAACTGGATTAAGTATGTGGGAATATTTGAGTTTCTTTTCAATTTTCCTATCTCAGGTGCCCCGTGTGACATCCAGATGTCCCAGACTCCACCCTCACTGCCTGCATCTCTGGGAGAAAGTGTCACTATCACACAATGAATTAGGAAAAAAAATTAAAAAAACAGACCTTGCACGATTCAAGGACACATATGGCAGCTTTTCATAGCAATAAAAGGAAATGTCAGAAATGTTGGTCCACCTGTGAGGATAGTATTCACTAATAACAGTTGTTCAGCCTATCAAACTAGGGAGAAGAACCTCCAACCTCAAGGGTTGTCTAGAATAAAATATCCCGCTTTCGTCCCACATACCTCAGAGTTCAGAAGTATTCTCCAGCCTGCATGGAGCTGGGAAATATCTCAAGGTGGATAAATAAGGCTTTGATTTTTACCGAAATAATAGGATTGCTCCATCATGTTTGTGTCTCTGGTTGAGCAATCAGCCCTCATTAAATTAATAAGAATAAAAAATGGCAGTGAAAATCAGAAAAAAGAAATGCATTCAATACGGTCAGGGAAAGAGTCTTATTCCAGTCCATTTGTTTCCTCTTCAAAGTCTGAGCAGAAGAAGTGTTTATTTTGCAGGGAATATGTTCAGTTAAACAGATCTGCTCCAGGTGATCTGCACACCATCTCCCAAGTGGTCACTTGTTAGAGATGTGTGCATCTCTTTTGGCAGACAAACTCCTGCTCTAGCTCACACCAACTAGCTCCTGGTGGGAGATTCCCAGGGAGTAGGGAGAAGACTCGAATCTCAGTGTCTATCCAGTCTCTCCATAGTCCCACAGCCAGAACTGTCAGGGAAGATCAGGTATCATTTCCATACTTTCTGCTTTACTGTTTACTTGCAGTTCTAAGGAAAAACATTCATTGTCATGCAGTCAGTGATAAGCCTCAGTCTGTACAGTCTCCCTCTTTATCTTTGTCTAGTACAGTATGTGTTTAGGTAAAGTGCATTGACAAGTTTAGAGAAGAGAGTACAGAGTGTGTGATCCTATCGGGCTCCCTGTATAGACACAATGATAGGAAGACTGCATATTCTGCATTGTGGAAACACACTTGTGCATCATTCTGTAAGAGGGAATACACACACACACACACACACACACACACACACACGAGGTAACCTTCAATCTAGTTGTCCTCCATATGACTGTAAGAGCAGGAATGCAGGCTCTCTGCCCTTGGTTTCCCAAGCCTGCCCCCTGCTACAGAGAAGAGGAAATGATGAAGAAAAGCTGAATCTCAGGGACAAGACCACCTGATCAGACACAAGTCAGAGCTCTGAACTGATTTTCTGCCTTTGTTTCCCTTCTTTGTTTAATCTATTGGCTAAAGAGGAGATGTAAGATAGATTTTAAGGGTGACGATCCACTGCCTTTTCAGATCACAGGCTATCCGAATAAAATGCATCACAAAAATTATGTATAACACAAGAGGACCCCTGCTTCTACTAACCTCAAATGGAAAGGTGACCATAACTGAGACAGTTTTCCAAGTCACATGAAGTACAGCAGTCCTCCAGCTCTGTAGCTCTGAACCCAACATCATCTAGAAACACAGAGAGAACTACACACTGGAAGAGTCCATCATTCTTGATAATGCTTAGAGAAAGTTAGAGACATGTGTCTGGGGCATTTCTCTTGCCCACCTGGAAGATGATGGTTATCTTAACATTACTTTGTTTGTTGACCTACAAATCACAGTCCAGTGTGCTGTGAACAGATGTGGCTGATGGCCAGTTTATGGTCCAGACCATAAAATGATGGTTACAGTAATTAAGACAGATTCAATTTGAGAATTAGGAACATGCATTATCGATGTAAAAAGATTACAAGGAACTTTCAAACATTTTGAAGAATGGTTTTTATTCTAGTTTGAATCTTAGTATGAATTTTAGAGAAAAGGAGATGTAAATGGGTTGGATTGGAGTTGGAGCCTTCAAATGTTTTATTTAAATTTCCATAAAGTTCATTCACCTTTTTTCATAGTTTCTTGTTAGTGAAAATTATAAGCATCTTGAGGAATATTTTGGGAAAACAGTATTTCATAGAATAAATTTCTCTTTTATATTTATTTAATTACTTCTGAGAAATAAAGGAGAAAGAATGAGACAGACAGAGAGAGAGAGAGAGAGAGAGAGGAGAGAGGGAGAGAGAGAGAGAGAAAGAGAGAGAGAGAGAGGAGAGGAGAGATCCTTTGTAGTGTGGATGGAGAACAGAGGACAATATTCAGAAGTCAATTGTCTCCTTTATACACATGGGCTTCCAGAAATCAAACTGAGGTGGTGAGGCTTGTGAGAAGACAACTTACCTGTTGAGTGATCTCACTGCCCAAAATATGTCAATTCTTGTTTTTTATTTGCACAATCATACACACATATTTCTTTAAAAGATATTTCAAATACAGTTTTTCATTTTATCTCTGCAGGGCGGTAAAAAAATAAAAGCCCAAAGTACTTGGGTGTTTTCATACACATTTCATATATTCAGTAATATGTTAGCATCTTCATTGATTTTAAGTTAAATTCTTTGATCCTTGAGGGGAGAGAGGGTGATGTCCTATGGAGGACTGACTGTTTCACAATCATCTATTCTCTGCTGATCACTACTGCAAAGAGAAGATTCTGGTCTGAAGGGTATAAACTGCATAAATCTACAGGTTTAATGTTCGTATCTACATTTCAGAGAGAATATGCTGCACTTGGTTCTGGGTCTGAGTTACATCACTCAGCACTGATTTCAGAGTGGCTGCACTAGTTTACATTCTCATCAGAATTCTTACCAGTATTTGATATTATTTGTTGATTTTAGTAGACCTTAATCATTCTGACTATAGTAAGATAGAATCTCAAATTAGCTTTGATTTGCATTCCTTAATTGATTAGGATGTTGAACATTTTAAATAAGATATCTCATAGACATCTCTTTTTTTTTTAAAGAAATCTCTGTTTAGATCAGTAGTCCATTTTAATTGGGACATTGTCTTATTGAAGTTTATTTTTCTTAGTATTTTATACCTTCTGGATACTAATCTTCTGTCAGATATGTCAGTCTGTAGGCATGATCAATAGTTTCTTTGCTGAATCAAAGCTTCATAATTTCATGTGGTTTCTATTTGTCACTATTGGCCTTAATTTCTGTGCAAATGGGGTGCTTTTCAGGGAGTCCTTACCTAAACCTGTCTCTTGAAAAGTGCTTCCCTTGATCACTTTCAGTGTTTCGAATTCAGCACTGAGTCTTTTTCATTCCCAGTTAAAACCGCACTTATGTGATAGCTTGTTGTTGAGCCATAGTCTCACAAGTAGCTAAGGTTGGCTTTGAACTGCCGACCCTCTCACCTCCCCAGTGTGGTATTGCAATCGCTTCAGGCCAGTTGACTGGATATCAAGTAATTTTTTTGTTGGTTTTTTTTTTTAAAATTCAGAATGCCTGGGCTTGCTAGATTCCTTATTCAAAAGACAAAGAACATGAAGCCCAACTCTGTAACTAGATTATCTTTCAGTTACATAACGCAGGTCCTGAGGCATGCCGGGCTGGCAAGAATCAGCAGCTGAAGGTTCTTTCTATACAGGAAATGGGGTTCGGAGGAACAGGGGAATGAGACTTGAGACCTGCACTGAGGTGTCTCCTTTCTCTTCATCCATTTCCTTATCCGGCAAAGGCTCTGCAGAACAGCCTGAAAACACTGAAGTCTGGTCTCAGGTCTCTTCTAGCTCTGGCATTTCGGTATATTCTGGACTCTACCCATTCTCCCATGCCTGGCACTCTGTCACAGGACTGTGCTTCTAACACGTGGGATCCTGGGATGGAAATTGGGCCATCAGGGATGCTCACAACCCTGCTTTTGCTCATAGGTCATCTCATCCTCTCTGCGACAAAGATCACTTTACCTGGGGCCCATAGGCACAGATGCATACCACATATGGTACACAACACAATGAACCATCATTGAGTCTTTGATCCATGTGGAACTGATTTTCATGCAGTGAGAAATAAGCATGTAATTTCTTTTCTGCATCTGGATATGCAGTTTATCTAGCACTGTTTTCTCCAATTGTTTTCCCTGTTTTTCCACCATAATCAAAAAATCAGAAGGCAAAAGATCTTATATTCTGATACATTGATGTGTTTATTTCCGTGCAAGTTCCTTGCTGTTTGTATTACTATGGCTTTGCAGTGTAATCTAAAATCAGGTAAGGTGATGTTTCCTGTGATGTTTGTGTTGCTTGGGATTGATTTGGTCATGTCTAATCTTTTCTGCTTTCATACAAATTTCTGGATTGGTTTTCAATTTCTAAAGAGTCACATTTGGTTGTTCCTGAATCTGTAAAACGATGTTGGTAAGATGGTCATTTTTACCATGTTATTCTATTGATCTATGAGTATTGGAGATAGTCCTGGCTGGTATTGCTCTTAATGTCTTTCTTTCTCCAATTAATCCAATTTTACACAATATATTTTACACGTTTGTTCCTTGGCTCCCATAACAAAGTACCATATACCTGATGACAAGACATAACAGTAACTATGTTCTTAGAGGTCTGGCTGCTAGAAATCTAAAACTAATGTTTAGATGGCTCTGGCCCAGCTCTCCTCTACTTAGCAGCTTTTTAACCAAGGTTCTAGAAGACATCAACATGGTTGCAGCTTGAAGTGATACATTAAGCAGTGGATTCCATTCCTGATGTTAAAATGCAAACAACCTGCTATGAATTATCCTCATGGCTTGTGTCTGCCACATGCATAGAGTTAGGTGAGAGACTGATGTTCCCACATAGACAACAATGAACACTAACAACTCTGAAAGAAGCCGATTCTATGGGAGTAGATATGAGGTGATATCCACAGGTGATGCAAAAAATAAAATACACATCTAAACTTATTTCTCAAATATTCTATACCATTCTAAGGTAGATGGAATAAGAGTAGGAGACCATTTGCAGGATGGTTACCATCTATCTGCCAGACTCTATGCCCTCCCTTTTCTGGTGAGATCATATCCCATCAGATACAAGTGACCAGTAAGGAAAGTCTGCAAGCCCAACCAGATGTCTCATTACTGAGTTATAGTCATGATGGTGGCCTATTTTCTCTGTCATAGCATGATCCCCTCTCTCCTTGTTTCTGGTGGGGCCCTTCTTCCCTTTCCCTCCCTGCTCATAATCTTTGCAATTACTGTAGGTATTACAGAGATTTACCTTTGAATGTGTCACTAAGTGGGTTTGGTACTAGGATCCACCTATTAGGGAGTACATACAGTGCTTAATTTTCTGTGTCTGGGATACTTCACTCAATATAATAATTTCTGATTCCATCCATTTCCCAGCAAATTGCATTAATTCATCATTTTTGATGGCTGAGTAGTATTCTATTGTATAAATGTACCAGATTTTCCTTATCCACAACTGTTGGGCATTTGGGTTGATTTCAAGACTTTGCTATTGTAAACAGTGCTGCTATGAACATGGTCGTGCTTGTGATATTAAGGTGAATTTTGCTGTCTACTCTTATAATAAGACTCTATTTTAACAGCCTTTAACTTTGGCCAGGGGGCGACATCCAATACCCATCAGGATGGAGCCAAGGACGGTGCAGGAGCAGTAAAACTGAAAAAAATCAACAAACCATAATTCAGAAAATCAGAGACTCTACATCAACCACCTAGAACCAGGCCAGCTTAATCTCTCCGCATCCTAAAGCTCAGGGAAATTTGCAGAAGTGGGGGCAGTAAGATTGTAAGAGCCTAAAGATGAGAAGGAGCAATGATATGCAAGATACTCCATACAATACAAGTTAGGGCCGAAGTAATCATAATAGGACTTTGCATGACCTGCACCATGACCAACATATCATGGAACCCACAAAGTCTAGCATGGACCACAGGCACTAGGATCCTTAGAGGCAAGGGATTAACAGCCATAATAGTGTTTCTATTCTAAAGAGGAACACATGCACACACACAAAAAGAGCTCTAGGCAATGCCACTGAGTCCTTACACCTCATCAGAGAGGAGGACCCAGAGGAAAGTTTGACATGCATACTATAGGATGCTCCAGGAATGGGGCAAAGGGGGCACTGGGAGAAAGGGAGGGAGGGAAAGGAAAGGGAAAAGGTAGGGAGAGAGCAAGGGGATCCAGGGAGGGTTGGAGGAAGGAAGGGGAATGGTGGTACTTATCAACTTTGTATGAGTGGAAGAAATAAAAATAAATTAAAAAATATATATTCTATACCATTCTGCTGAGGTAATTCTTGCATTGTGTGTGATGTGTAGATACAGTGTGGATTTAGAACTTGATATGTATTTAATTATAGAAATTATTGTGCATAAAATTTCATATTTTATGCTCTTAGGGTTTAAATTATTTGCCCCTTTCTTTTTGCCACGGAAAAGGCTGTTAGCTGTTGTAAAAGAGAGTTCCCAGAAAAAAATCTGCACCTGCAAGGCAGACTTATTGATCAGAACTACAAGTTTTTACGGAGGTTGCATGTCACTAGTCCAAATTCAAATTATCTTGGATCCTCTTTAGCATCTAAAGTCATCTTTGTGATGCAACATCATTGTGACTATTAGGTAGGTGCAAACAAATCTTGGTTTCTGCTAATCTTAGGGCTTAAAATGTCACCAGGTAACATCTGAGGCATGTAGCAGAGATTTCTATACTTTGTTTTTACCCAGTTACTTGATGTTTATACTACCAATGTCTATCACATGTTCTTGATATATGGTTTTATTTGTTCTAATATAAGACTGTTTCTACTTTGAAACATAACAACTTGGGGTCACCTAAATCTGCATTCCAGACCACAGGCAATTATATTTGGCTCTGTAACAAACTTTCTCTTTTCCCCTTTGGGATGAGAGTTGTGATTTTGTGTCTACAGACTCTAACTATAAGGATCAAGGTTTAATCCTCATATTTTTTACACTTAAGTATATTTGCATAATATCTTATTTCCTATTGAAAAACTGTTTCTAAGACTTGTTAATGAGAACTCTAAGGTGTCAGATTGCAATAATCAGCATAAGACTCTCTTCAACTATCTAACTCCCTGGTGTTGGATGCAACCAGGAATTATCAATACTAGTGTGTGTTGGGGGAAGAAAGGACTATTTTGTTCTTCTCTAGACTAACAATAAGGGAGTATGTAGCAGGATGCCTTTTTCTTCTCTACAATAGGATATGGATATCATCCTCATCCTTGGGCTTCTGATGTTCTCTTGGTGTGATAGAACCTTGTGTTCCCTATCTCCTCCTTCCTACAGATCCAGACTTTGACAGGACATCCTTTCTGCCCACTGCTACAAGTAGCATGGGATTTATTAGATTTCCTAAGAACATAATGAGGACATATCATGGACTTCACATTATGACTTTTATGTGTGGGTTTCACGCTTCTTCTTCATGTCTCTTTGCAGACAGCTGCACCCACCAGAGAATTCGCATGAGGCTCCCAAAGGAGGACCTCTCTTTCCAAGTCTAAGACAAAAGATTGCCAATATTCTTGATGCAACTCCTGGATTCAGTCTCTCAAAAATGAGGTTCTTGTCTCAGCTCCTGGGTCTGCTAATGCTTTGGATCTCTGGTAAGCCCAGAGGGAAATAAAGAGCAAAATAAGGAGGGTGGGTGAGCTCAAAAATATTCTGCTCCTGACTGTTCTGTTTGTGTATGAGATTTTAAGTCTTATCTTCTGGGACAGTTTTGCTAGGTTTAGATTTGTGTGGTGAGGAAGCTTCTAGGAGGAACAGCATCATTTGTGCCAACTCTAAACAGTATGTTAAAAGTAATGGTATAGTGACTTTTAGAGTTCACTTCAATGTTGTGAAATTGTGTATTTGTCATGTTGAACATTTTGAGAGTATGCATGAAAGTCATGGACTTGAGTAGGAAAAAAATAAAAATAAAAAAGAAATATGTTTCAAATGCTCTACTATTTTGAATATAACCTTGTATTGTTCTACTACTGTTTCAAGATCCAGTAAGGATATTGTGATAACCCAGACTCCACTCTCCCTGTCTGTCAACTTGGAGAGCCAGTCTCCATCTCCTGCAGGTCTGCTAAGAGTCTCTTGCATAGTAATGGAATCACCTATATGCATTGGTATCTCCAGAGGCCAGGAGTCTCCACAGCTTCTGATATATAAGGGTTTTAACCTGGCCTCTGGGATCCAGACAGGTTCAGTGGCAGTGTGGCACAGACAGATTTCAACCTCAAAATCAGCCTGGTGGAACCTGAGGATCTGGGAATTTATTACTGTCATCAAGCTCTAGAGGTTCCTCACACAATGATACAGTCCTTGTCAAAAATCCCCATTTGAATGGCCTGTCTACCACATGTGTTTCTTTTCTGGAGAGCAATACAATAGGTGATCTCAGTCTATACGTTCATGCTGTGTATTCTGATCAAGCACATTTGAACTTTCAGAAAGTTTACAATTTGAGTTATTAAGAAAGATGGCAATTAGTAGATGCACACTGTGTGAAAATATTCTGGTGTTTCCATTCCTGGTGAACCTTAAATATTTGAGAGCTCTGGAACCCTGGATGTTTAGATGAGATTTTTGAGACTGCTACAATTATGTTCTGATAAAGTGTGACCTATTGAAAGTGATTCATGATGATCCCTGACCAGTTGATTTTGAAATCGATTAAAAAAATCCTGGTATATGATGTTCCTATATGTATATGTAGAGTACATGTAGAAAATGAGACAAGATCTTAATTTCACTCAAACAAACTCACATTTAGTTCAAACCATGAAATGATGGTGAAATGGTGAGAAGAAAACGTAGCTGAAATGTTTTAAAACATTACTATGGGCAAGGATTCTTGAATAGAAACCCAGCACTGCAGAAAATCAAAACATAAACAAACCCATGAGATAATGGAAATGTAAATATGTTGGTTCATGCTAATGTAAAACTCAAGAAAATGGACAAAAATCCTATGGATGGGAGTGGCATCTGCAATCTATAAAGGTGAGGAGGGGTTAATACCCAAATTCATAAGGAACTCCCAAAATAATAGTAAGAACAAAACACTGAAAACAAAACAAAATGGACATTTCTCAAAAGAAGACTTGGACAATAGGAAAATGAAAAAGCCCTCAATATCTCCGATCATGTGGAACATGCAAAACAAGCTTATAATAAAATATCATCTCTCTAGTAAGAATGAGTGAAATAGAAATGCTAATGATTACAAGTGTTGGCAAAGATGTAGAGAAAAAATGGTACCTGCCACTGCAGGTGGGAATGTAAGTCAGGACAGCCATGAAATAATGAGAATGAAGGTCCCTTAAAACGTTTAAAGACAGGGGCTGGAGAGGTGGCTCAGGGCTTAAGCCTCTGCCTTGCAGGCAGAAGGTACTGAGTTCGGATCCTAGATACCCATGTATAGACGCCGGGCGGAAGCGGGGGTGGCCTGCGTTTCTGGCCCCCGTTTCTGGCCCTGGTAGGGCGGAGCCTGTGAATCCCGGGGAAGAGTAAACAAGGAGAAAGTGGAGGCGGTCCATGGTGGTTCCGGAATTCGTCCGTGGTTCTACGCGCGCGCACACACACACACACATGCATACACACGCATACATGCACAATTAAATAAATAATAATAAAAAATAAAAAGAAAACGTTTAAAAACAGGCCTAGAATGCCAAATGCTGCACCAATTCTGCTACTGGATGCATATGATACTTAATCCTGTCATCCTGGTTGTCAGTCCACTGATTTTTGTATGTTTATTTTGGATCCTGCCACCCTGCTGAACTTCTGTATTAGTTCCAGGAGCTTCCTGGTGGAGTTTTTGGGATCACTCAGGTATAAGATCGTCTCATCTGCAAATAGAGATAACTTGACTTCTTCCTTGCTGATTTGAATCCCATTTATGTCCCTTTCTTGTCTTATAGCTTCAGCTAAGACTTCCAGAGAATTATAACGCCATATTTCAAAAACTTATACTCTGTGAAATTTGACAACACAAAAGAAATGGATGAATTCCTAAGTAAGCACAACTTACCTAAATTGAATCAGGAAGTTGTGAATTATTTAAATAGTCCTATAACATATGAGGAAATTGATGAAGTAGTCTCGAATCTTCCCACCAAAAAATGTCCTGGACCAGATGGTCTCAGCACAGAGGTCTATCAGACATTTAAGGAGCTAATAATACCAATACTCCTTAAACTGTTCCATCAAATAACAAAGGAAGAAACACTACTAAATTTATTCTATGAAGCTAATATTGTCTTAATCCCAAAACCTAATAAAGATACACTTAAAGAAAACTATAGGCCAATCTCTGTGATGACAACAGATGCAAAGATTCTCGACAAAGTCTTAACAAATATGATTCAAAAACATATCAAAAAGATCATTCACGGGGATCAAGTTGGCTTTATGCCAGGCACACAAGGTTGGTTGAACATACTCAAATCAATAAATGCAATTCACCATATAAACCAATCCAAAGTCCAAGACCACATGATAATCTTGACAGATGCAGAAAAAGTTTTTGAAAAGATCAAACAGCCTTTTATGATCAAAACCCTATAGACAGTTGGAATGGAGGGAACCTTTGTAAACATAATAAAAGCTGTACACAACAAGCCAATAACAAGGATTACACTCAATGGGGAAAAATTGAAGCATTCCCACTTCGATCAGGAACTAGACAAGGCTGTCCACTCTCACCACTTCTATTCAATATTGTACTTGAAAGCTTATCTGGATCCATAAGATAAGAAAGGGAGATAAAAGGGATTTTTCAGCATTACATATTTAGAAAATCAGTGCATCGGAGTGTAACCACAGATGTAGGTCAGCCTCCTTTAAGAAAATAGCTAAGAATGCCTCCTGTTACAGCTATCACAACACAAGAAATCTAGTCTGAACTGTGCTTGTGTGGTGTTGCTGTCCACATATGGTCCATGGAAGAGACAGGGAATAAGAAAGAAAGTAGTAACCCAGATGGAACCTGATTCCACGTAAACGAAAGAACAGATGGGGAGAAAAAGAAGAAAAACACTAGTTAAAGCTGTGCAGGGTAATTAGCTGAAAAATACCATTTACATTCTTGGTTTTCAAAATTTTAGACAACTTTTGGTCTATATAGAAATATAATATAGTACATGGTATATAATAAGTATTGTATAATATTGCAGTATAAAGAGAGGGAGAGAGAGAGAGATTGAAGCAGAGGGAGAGAGCAGAAACATTCACACTACGGAGAATGTACAGTGCTCCGAGACAACTTTTTGACATCATTTCTCTAAAGATTGAATTCATGTCACCAGATTGTCTCACAGATCCTTTAGTTGCACTTTTCTATCCCTATGAATATGGTTTCTTTATTGTAGTAGTAAAATACCAATATGTGCATTTAAAATCTCATTTTAAGAATATTTTTTCATTCATTGTCCATAGTATTTTGTTTATGAATTTACCTTATCAGATGTAGAGTGTCACCTATTGGAATGTGTGTACAGGGCAAATCTGTTTTAGAAAAAGAAATCTAATAAACTGACAAGAAGGCTGAAAAACTGGAAAGACAGTTAAGAACATGAGTTTTCTATGAAAAATGGAATTACAGACCTCTTGTCTGACACACTAGCATTTTTGGAGCCCTTTAAAATTTAAGACTAAAGCCTGAGATCCAAGGGACCTCTGTCTGAAGTGGAGATGTCTCAGATGTGTCTTTGTCTTAACTGGAGATGTCTCATGTAGTGTCTACCGCTGGTGCTTGCTAAATCTCAGGAATGTTGACTCTCCTGGTATCTCAGACTGGTCAATGATAGCATGCACTGGAAACTAGGAAAACTCTCTCATTTCTGTGTCGGCCTTTAGTTCTCTGTTTTCTGTGTCTCTGTGACTCTTTCCTTTTCCTCTTTTCATATTTCTTAGCCCCAGGATGGCTTCACGGGTCATTGTACATGGACATGGTGTAATTAGGAATTTATAGGCTGAGAGTAACTGTGGTGAGTCTCTTTAATCATAGTCCATATGGGGCTCTGATTTCAGGGATTCCCACAAGTTATATCAGCGCACTTCTCCCAGAAATCTCTCTTAGACATGGCACATTGTTCAACTTGTTGCAGCTGGACAGAAGTGGCATCACATGCAGCAGCTCTGATGACCATGTGACGTTGCTCATCCTCACCTTCCAACCCCGCCCATTGCAGGAAGAATATCTCTAGATTCAATTGTAGTCACAGAAAATGTTAAGTTACTCAGCTATATCTCCAAAAGGCTTCTAATGGCACTAACATATTTCTAATCAAAGTTCCTAGCACGAATTTTGATGTATTCATAAAAATTGAAAAATTCTTTTAGCAAATGCTGATTTAAATACATTTCCACAATCAAAGAGTCATAGCCAGCCAGAGCAGAAAGAATTTTATTGTTTAATCAGACAAGACAGATATCTGCAGATGCTCATGGCTGTGACAGCTGATTCACTTCAATTTTTAGACACTGAATTGATATTTATTTCCAGATGTGCAATGTTAAAGTAAACCTGTCTGGTCAGCTTTCACCCTTTTTGTTTGTTTGCTTGATTTTTTTAAACAAGGTCCTCTTTTCTACCTTAGAGTAGTCTTGAACTAGCATTCTCCTGGGTATTAAGATTGTAGACATGTTCTACTATGCCCACACTTACTGCTATTATTATTATATTATAAAAGCATTTTACAACTCCATTCTACCTTTGAGAATGAATATAAGTTAGGGGTATTTACTAACAGGATTATCTCAAAACATGTCATTATTCAGACCTCTTTTCCAAATGCTGTTTAAATGTGATGTGATAAAAATAACAAACAAGACAAAGGCAAGGGAAAGAAATAATGTCATCCCAGTTAGAGAACATCTTGCCATGAGGAGGTGGCAGGAAATCAAAAGATACTTTCACTTTCTTCCCATCTTTATGTTGTGTTAAATAATGCACACAACAGCAGTCTATCAGGGTTTTATCCTGGGATACGACTCATAAGTGCTTGTCCTGCAAAGAAAACATTTACAAACATTTCTATTAACTTAAGCAACCATTTCACTGTAGTTGCCAAAGACGTAAAAATTGATTTTATCCTTTAAATTTTTAAAGGGAAATGCATACTTCCTTAGTGAAAGACTTCTAAATAGATTCAATAAAATATTAAAGCTGAAAGATAGTTTTTTTAACATACAGGTCAGGAAATGGCTTCGCAGGTACAGGAACTATCTGCCAGGGTTAATGGCTTGAATTTGATCCCACAAATCTGTATGCAGAAGGAGAGAATCAGTTCCCACAAGTTGTCCTCTGACCTCCACATGTACACTGTGGCACACGTGTGTTATGTACACACTAATGATAATGATATTTATTGTAATTTATTGATAATTAAATTTCAGTGATAAATTTATAAAGTAGATTTATTTTTAAAAATAAAAAATTATGTACAAAAGAAAAAGAGAACAATTACACTAAAGTGGGATGCAAAATGGTGATTTAAACAAATGATGGGAATCTAAATGATTGATTAGTAAAGGGCTCAATGACTGGTGAGGTTAGAGGTCATTTCTTACCCTCTTTCCTCTTATCTTAATAGTGAGGCAGGTATTTCTCTGGAAATAGCTAACATTTAAAATAGAATTAAAAATGCCTGGCATAGCAGGGTCACCAATGCAGTCTGGATCAAGCTCGTGAGCTGTCTTAATATAATATATCACAAAAGTACAAAACTGGCACCTGCCCCTCACAGCACTCCACATGTGGAGACAGTGAGTTCTGTTCTAGCTCCTCACCTCTCTTGGATTTCATGCCTGGAGTTGATGAGTTCTCCAGGGCATCTGTCCCTCTTGGCACACTCCATGTCTGGAGTCTATGAATTCTTTTCCAGCTGCCTGCACCTCATAGATTCCATGCCTGGAGTCCACCAGTTCTCCAGGGTTCTTAGCCCTTGAGGCACTCCATGTCTAGAGTCAGTGAATTCTATTCTTTCTCTCCTCTCATAAACTCTACCTTAATCCTCAAAAAAATACAAAACTATTTTCCAAACTCTATTTTCATCGTTCTGAAATAACACTCATGCTGACTTTCTGTAGCAGTGTGGTCAAAGTTATCATCCATGGCGGAGTAACCAAGGAGATCTTTCAAAATGGAGGTGTGCTGAGCCTTACCACTCCCTTCCTCAGCATCCCACAAAGACCCTGGGGCAAGAGATTCAGAGAGCAGACTACAGGAGCTGTGGTCTTCCTGAGGACTCTCTGCCACTCAGCAGCTGTGTGGGCTTCGTAGTCATTTCTAAATGGATTTTCATAATGTAAAAGGTGAATCTTGATTGAGAGATGTCAAATGGGAACCTCAGCCTCCATCACTGTCAGTATTGAATCCAGAATGTCTTTAGAACACTTGTGTCTTTCTGAAAACCACTTCCTTAGCATCTCATCCTGATCAAACAACCTAGACTTCAACTGCCCTATCAGACTTACTAGTGAACTCTTTCCTGACTTACTCCTGAAAACTGATCTTTTTCTTTCTTTCCTTAACTAATTGGACACTTTATTGAGGACAGGAATCTTTTAAGTCTTTCATTACTCTTTCCTTGTAGCATATGGAAGAGGATGAACTTCATAAATTTAAGTGAAAAGATTCACGGTGAACACAGAACCCCAAGCAGAAATTCTGGTAATGTGCTGTGTACCCATCTACCATTAGATGACAAACAAATTCCACTCCGAGATGCTCAAAGCTCAAAGTCTGAACTTTGCATCATCTTCAGAGCAGAAAAACTGCATTTCCATCCTATCACCAGCAGGTGGGTTCAGGCTCAGCTTCTAGCGCTGGTAGCAATGCATAGTGCCTCCTGTGTGCAAACGTCTGGATGTTTTAATTTACTTCGTGGGCTGTAATAACCTCAAATTTCCACCAGGATGATTGAAGTTGACTCAGAACTAGAGGTTATCCATGGGTGTATATAATTAGAAAAGCAAATTTCAATTGGGGTTGAACTGTAAGTTCACATGGAAACTGAGATTCATTCACTGGGATAAATCAGGAAGTTGATTGCCTTGATGGGAAGCTAATGTCTTGCTGAGTTAAGTGCAAGCCCAGTGAGTAGTACAGCACTCAAGTTTCTAGTGACTCAACACTTTGGGAATATTCCATCTAAATATACATTAGGTCATTTCATAAGTTCTTGGTCAACTCAGCATAGCATACATGAGCATCCTATGTTGATTCTGTCTTCATCATATACCTCAAGATGACTCGAGAAGAAATAACCATTTTAGAAAAGCCAGGAAATTACCATTAAAAGCACTAAAAAGGAAATTTGGCCGGGTAAGATACAGTGGAGATCAAGGATCATGTCTCAACACACATGAAGGGACAATTAGTACAGTGTTGTGGGGGGTGGGGACTGGAACTATTACAAGAGAATATATGAACACTACAGATAAAAATTTCAGAGGAATTTAAGTTCATTTCAGAAACCTAATCTTTCTCTAGAATTTTAAGTCATCCTTTTTTTTAAATCCACAGCACACCAGTGTCAGCTAAAATTACTGTTCAAATTTAGTATTTATTTCCTTACATTATTTTACAATAAAAATGCTATTCTTCATCCACAATATCCTACATTAAAATAAAGCAACTTTTCATTTTTACTGACATTATGCTGCTGGGATATAACATTGTCATATTGTGAAATGCTAGCCTTTAGACCTCTAAATAAATGCACATGATAGTTGGGGTTAAAAGTTGAACATAAAAGAAAAAATCAACTGAAGAAATTATGGTCATCATTTAATTACACAATAATGGTTTGTGATGAATAGGATTTCTACACTTTAGTAATAAGTCAGGAATATCTGCATTTCAAAACACTATTTTAAAAATGTTTTTCATCCAGTTTCCATAGCCTCTCATTTATTGTATTTTTACATGTTCTCATAATGATAGACCAGGTAAGCCTTCATTACAGGGATTTCCACAAATTACATCCATCCACTTGTCCCAGAAATCAGGTGGAAAAAATTGGTGATAAGAAACAATGAGATTAAACATGTCTTTTCATTGGGATGGCATGAGGGATAAGGTGTCTTTGGTGATAGATGGTTTACATTTATTTTTTATTTATATTTAATTTAAATTTATTAGGGTTAAATAGAGAAAGAATTGAGGTAAAGGCCAGGGGTTATAAATAACTAAATCATATTCATCCAATTGCGGTCTGGCTGCCCATTATCTTCGTCCTGCTTCACCAAGTGAATCTGAAGAAGTCAGTGTTCTCATCACTTGGAGACACAAGAGATCATTGCTCAGGATTATGATGGGCAGCCTCACTTCAAGTGGTTTCACTTCCCCCAGTAGGCTTGGCAGCTTTCCATCATGAAGAGAGTTTGATAATGTAGCCAGCACTGTGATCTTAGTTTCTCACCCTTGACTTGATTCAGTTACACTGGATTCATTCCCTGTATCTCCTGCCAGGTAGCCCCATGCCTGGATTCCCCTGTCCTTGGCTTCATTGTTCAGAAGAGAAGATGATTCCTACAGAGCTCAAATCTAAAGCCAACACTGTCAGGCAGTCTGAGCCTGATGTAAGCCCTGGTTTGATGCCCTTATTCCAAATCTTCCCCATTTTTTCAAATAGCCAAAAGGCTATACAATGAAGTTCAGAAGACACATTACTACAACCATGTTCTTTAAATATGACTTGACATCATCAGATACTGTGAGTTCTATCCAAGTTCTCAGAGACTATGCTTACCCTTGGTACTTGGAGATTCAAATGCTTGTCCATTGATGGAAGATACAGTACCTCTCTGTGGTACCGGTTTCTAAGGCAGGAAGAATGTAACCATTCCATGTCATGAAGTTTAGGCAGTAAGTGACAGTTTTGTACTTTCTGCAGGCAGTGTTAGTAAAGCTTTAACAAAGATAAGGCCACAGTGAAGTCCCCAGTGGCAGAAAACACAGATAATTAAATAGCTTATCTAATTCCATTTTATCCCTCTTTATTTCCACTATCGTCTCTTTAACGATTTCTCACCAAATCATTCATAAGTGTTTCTCAAATCCCAAGAATGATAGACCAGATCAATCAATCTATCTATGATCAAAGATTAAATCTACTCCACGATAGCAATGAACATCACAGAACATATCAGCTACCACATAACCCTCCAAGTAGAAGAAATCAGCTGAGTTTGTGGAACTTTGAATAGAAATTTTAAGAAATGTGGTAAAGCTCCAGGAAAATGCTTACTGTTCAGAGAAGAGAAAATGTGATTATTAAAGTGCACATGTGGGGCTGGAGAGGTGGCTCAGGAGTTAAGCCTCTGCCTTGCAGGCAGAAGGTCCTGAGTTCAGATCTTAGACCCCACGTGTAGATGCCAGGCGGAAGCGCGGGCGGCCTGCGCTTCTGGTCCTGGTAGCATGGAGCCTGTGAATCCCAGGGCAGAGTAAACAAGGAGGAGGTGGAGGTGTCCATGGTTGTTTCTGAATTCGTCCATGGTTCTATACATGCACATACACACACATGCATACACACACGCTCACACACACAATTGAATAAATAATAAATAAGAAAAAAATTTAAAAAAATAAATAAAATGCACATGTATATAAAACTGTGAAGGAATACAATTTAAAAAAAGAAAATGAAGATTAAAATCAATACAAAATTCACACATCTTGAAAATATTCTTATACCAAAAATATCTTTAATGATACTTTTAATAAAAAATGACTTTTATTGCTTATTGATTCACTTGCAAATGGAGAATGAAGCAGAAAGAGGGTGACACAGGCATGCAGTGGAGCATACTTTCAGCACAAACTTTCAAAACTCAATGTTCTACCATCCCACAATGTTGGGCTTATGGGACTCAAACTCATGTGACCAGATTTGGGATCAGGCATCTTATAAACAGAGCTATTTTGCTGACCCAGATTTAATACAATATTCAATAACAAATTAGTTATAATTTTAGCATTATTCCTGACTATGTATAATTCTATTCTATTTATTCTTGGTCCACGTCTTCTTACCTTCTTACCAGAGGAGCAGAAGCCCAATGATCTGTGATGGGAACAGCATATTCCTGCTTTCCCTAGTGCATGTGACTCATGCACAGCACAGAGAAAAATCTTGTTATAATATTCTAGTGGCAGGAATTGCAATGTCTTTACACTTGTATTACAAATACTTTAGAATGGAAGGTATTTTTCAGTGTGTCAGTAGGTTTCCGTTACTAAAACAAAAACCTGTGGGAATGAATTTAAAACAAAAGGTTAATTTGATTCACAGGTTTCAGTATACAGTGATTAGCATGGTACTTTTTGGCCTGTATTTAGATACTGTATCATGGAAGGATCAAATTGACAAGGACCTGCTCATCTCATAGCAGTGGGGCAGATAAGAAGAACAAAGGGTGAGCCCAATGTGCCCTTCAGGGTCACCCCACTTGAACAGCAGAACTTACGTGAGGCCACGCACATTAATGCTTCATTTCCACCCTGCACAGTCACAAGGCCCAAGGCCCAATGTTCAGCACAGGAGCCTGTGGAGCGCTGTCTGCACATCTCCTCAGGTGACCAGCAGAAGAAGACAGAATCACAAGATGTGCTCAGTTTAGGGACTTACTCTCCAGACAGTCCAATATTTCAATAATATGAAATTCCATCATTTGCATAAGAATTTCTCTCATCTGAAAAGTTCCTGCCTCTTAGATTATTATAAGAAGATCTTTCTCTGTCCTGCTCATGAGCCACATGCACAAGGAAAGCAGGAAGATGCTGTTCCCATCACAGTTCCTAGGGATTCTGCTTGTCTGGGTTTCAGGTAAGAAGAACTGGATGACGATAAAATGTGTTGAAATATATAATATTGTTTCCACTGGGAAGTCCTATATAAACATCACTGAAATGATGTTTAGATTTGAAATTTAGAATTTTTGTGTTTTCTACTACTAATGCTGTATGTGAGGTTTCAGCCTCCAGAGGTGATGTTGTGCTGACCCAGTCTCCAGCCCTCCTGTGTGTGACTCCAGCACAAACGGTCTCCATTAAGTGCAGGGCCAGCCAGTATGTCGATATATACTTACACTGGTACCAGCAAAAACCTAAACAGGTTCCAAAGCTCATCATCACTTATGCAACCCAGACCATCTCTGGGGTCCCCTCGAGGTTCAGTGGCAGTGGATTAGGGACATATTTCACCCTCACCATCATCAACCTGCAGCCTGAAGATCTTGCCACTTATTACTGTCAACAGCATTACTATCTACCTCCCACAGTGATGCACGCCATAACATAAACCACCCCTGGGTGAGAAGTGTAAGGCTGGGCTGCCCCAGCTGATCTTGGTGTTGCCTCTACCTGCTGAGAGCTTTCCTAAGATGCAACCAGGCTTGAGGTTTCCAGGGAGGTTTGTGCTGAAGGGATCCTCTGTGTCTGAACTTTGAATGCTCCACAGCAGCCCTAGACATACAGACTTAAAGATGCTTCTCTTGATCTTGCAAACAATGTCCCTCCACAGTGCTGCACAGGGACTAAAGGTAGCACACCCAGATGGACAGAAAGACTGGGTGGTGCCCTGATGTTCTTCTATTTTAAGTAAAGCTGGGGTACCATTCTAAAATGTTGCAGTTACTCTGCATTGTTGCTAAAAACAAAAACAAACAGCTTAAGGAAACAAAAGTTTTTATTTCACTTACAATTGTCTAGTTACAGTTTCTTGTCAAACTTGGAAGAGGAATACACACCACCACCAAGGGCTGAAAGAACTAACCACACCAATGTCACAAGACTGCTGGAGAGGGACAATGCTCACCTTACCAGCTTATCTAGCCAAATATGTAGAAGGATGACAACTTGCGTAGCTAGTTCCCTCCATCTTATTCATCAGTCCAGAGACTAATCTTATTTACTGGAGGCTGGGATTTCCAGTCAACTACACAATATAAGACAGGCTTGCTTGAAGTTTTACAAATGTGCCCAGACGGCAAGCACCCAGGCCAACTGCAGCTTGGCCTGCGCCCCCGGCCCGGACGGACCCCAGCCCCCTCCGGGCCGACTCACCCCCGCTGAAGGTGAGTGAGTGAGAGAGAGAGAGAGAGAGAGAGAGAGAGAGCCCAGCCCAGCCCACAACCACCTCGGAGCCCCACTCGACCCGGCGGCGGCGAGCACCCAGGCTGACTGTGGCTTAGCCTGGGCCCCGCCCCGGACCCAAGCCCCTCGCATCCTCCCCCCTGTGCGCCTAGCCTCCCCCCTGGATCTCAGGTGAAGAATTCTGCCATTGAGCCAGGGAGCGAAAGAGCCCAGCCCAGCCCCGCCCCCACCCGGGAGCCCCCAGCCAGCAGCACCCTGCTGGGCAGCCTCCAGATTTGCCCCCGGGGCCCCGCCCCTCTCCGCGCCCACATTCCCAGGTCGCAGGTGAAGAATTCTTCCATCAACATCAGACCCTCTGCCTCTCTGGCCCACCGGGGACCTACACACGTGGTCCACGGAAGACACACTGCTACTCAGAATTCAATAGAGCCCAAAGGAAAGAAACTCAAGCAAAATTCTAAGGAACAAAGGGAGCACAGGCCATACATCTGAACTCCACTACAATCATTATATCACGTGGGCGAGTTTCTTCTCATCCAGCCCAAAGATAAGTAAACTTTTTCTTTTCACCTTACTGATCCTTTAAAGTATCAATGCTGTAGATCAACTTTCTCATACAGCCACCCCACAACATACAATTCCAGGGAGTACACCACTCATGCCCACATTTCACCAAGAAACTAAATCTTAAAAGTGCACTACCAAACTAATATTCACCCCCTGGTAACATAACCTGACTTAACTGACGTGCTAACAGCCTAGTAGCCTCATCTAGGATATAATAATAACAATACACAAACATACCCAATACAAGGCAAGCACTAGTAATAACTGGCAAGCATAACAATACTAAATACGTTGATTCAGTGAAAAACACAGAAACTGAAAGGTCCTAAAAAACAAAACAACAATGTACAAGTCAAAGTGCAGATCCATGAGAAACAAAACCCAAGAAGACCAATCTCCGGCCGAAAGAATCAATTCCATAATGAGGGATTCCGACCAGAACAAGTTCACAAAAAATAGCCATAAAAGCTAGACCCAACATAACGACTTTCAGAGTATGATCCTTACCATGATTAATACTATGAAAGAGGAAATCCGAGAAGAGTTAAACAACCGTATCAACCACTGTGAACAGGAACACAACAGGCACTTGGAGGACTTGAGAAAAACAGTTCAAGAAACAAAAATAGGTATGGAGCAATTAAAACAGTCTCAGGCAGAGTTTAAAATTGAACTAAAAGACAAGTTATCTTCAACCCAAAACTCAACAGAGAGTCTATCAGCAGAACAAATGAGGCAGAAAATAGAATTTCAGATCTTGAAGACAAAGTGGGAGAATTAACCAGCTCAATGGAAGAGATTGTTAAAGCCAAAAAGATACTGGAGAGGAACATTCATGAGATATGGGACACCCTGAAGAAGCCTAACATGCGCATTCATGGAATACCAGAACAAGAATCCCAACATACCACACCTGAGGAAATATTTCAATTCATCATAAATGAAAACTTCCCACAATTAAAGAATAAGAGGCCTATCCAAATACAAGAGGCATTTCGCACTCCAAACAGATACGACCAAAATAGAAAATTGCCATGGCAAATAATAGTCAAAACACTCCACATTCAAGACAAAGAAAAGATGCTGAGAGCTTCAAGAGAAAAAAAGCAACTCACTTTTAAAGGTAAACCTATCAGAATAATAAATGACTACTCAATGGAAACAGTAAAAGCAAGAAGAGCTTGGAGAGATGTACTTCAAGTATTAAATGAGCAAAAATGCCAACCCAGACTGATATACCTGGCAAAACTATCTGTCATGATTGAGGGAGAAAGAAAAGTTTATCAGCACAAAGACAACTTGAAGGGATAAATGTCTACCAAACCAGGCCTTCAAAAAATCCTAGAACTGATACTCAAGCTTGAAGAAAAGAAAAGCATATCCAGGAGGACAGAAGGGAAGTATAATACCACCAAACCAAAAATATCAAACACCATGCTTACAAAATCTACTAAACATAAAAAATGTCCATTTTAAAAATAATTTCTCCATTATAACATTAAATGTCAATGGTATTAACTTGCCGATTAAGAGACAAAGATTACAAACTTGGATTAAAAACCACAATCCAACAATCTGTTGCCTTCAGGAAACTCAACTCACCACAAAAGATAGGCACATCCTAAGAATGAAAGGCTGGTCCAATATCTTGCAAGCTAATGGAACCAGGAAACAGGCAGGGGTAGCAATTCTGCTTTCAGACAAAGGGGACTTCAAACCAAAGAAAATCATAAGAGACACAGATGGATACTACATTTTAGTCACAAGTACAATTCACCAGGAAGACTTCACAATCCTGAACATTTATGCACCCAATACGGGCTACTCCACATTCATTAAGAAAACCCTACAGCGTCTAAAGCAAGAAATCAACCCCCCAACGACAATTCTTGGGGACTTCAACACCGCCCTCTCAACATGGGATAGATCAACAGGTCAAAAGCTTAACAGAGACACTTTGGAACTTAATCAAACCTTTAAAGAAATGGACCTTACAGATCTCTATCGAACTTTGCACCCACGCACAAAAGAATACACATTTTTCTCAGCAGCACACGGAACTTTTTTCAAAATAGATCACATATTGGGCCACAAAACGAATCTACACATATACAAAAAAGTTGAAATTCTAACCTGTGCCCTATCAGACCACCACGGCCTAAAGCTGGACATCCACAACACAACAAACAAGAGAAAATACACTAACTCCTGGAAACTTAACAATATGATGCTGAATGAGAACTGGATTCAGGAAGAAATTAAAAAGGAAATTCAAGATTTCCTGAAAGTGAACGATAACGAAAATACAACTTACCAAAATCTCTGGGACACAATGAAAGCTGTCCTAAGAGGTAAAACATAGCTCTTAATGCCTACATCAAAAAAATGGAAACATCAGAAATAAATAACTTAACGATGCAGCTTAAGGCTTTAGAGAAACTTGAGCAATCTGATCCCAAAAGTAGTAGAAGAGTGGAGATTAGCAAAATAAGGGGAGAAATATCTGAAATCGAGACTAAGAAAACGATAGAAAAAATCAACCAGTCAAAAAGTCGGTTCTTTGAAAAAATCAATAAGATTGATACACCCCTAGCTAAATTAACCAAAAGCAAGAGAGAGAAAACCCAAATTAACAAAATTAGAAATGAACATGGAGTAATCACTACTGATACCCAAGAAACCCAGAGAATTATAACATCATATTTCAAAAATTTATACTCAGTGAAGTTTGACAACACACAAGAGATGGATGAATTTCTAAGTAAACACATCTTACCTAATTGGATCAGGAAGTTGTGAATTACTTAAATGGCCCTATAACATATAAGGAAATTGAAGAAGTAATCTCCAATCTTCCCACCAAAAAATGTCCTGGACCAGATGGATTCAGCACAGAATTCTACCAGATATTTAAGGAGTCAATAACACCAATACTCCTTAAACGGTTCCATCAAATAGCAAAGGAAGGAACACTACCAAATTCCTTGTATGAAGCTAATATCGTCTTAATCCCAAAACCTAATAAAGATTCACTTAAAAAAAAAACTATAGGCCGATCTCCCTGATGAACACAGACGCAAAGATTCTCAACAAAGTCTTAGCAAACCGGATTCAAAAACATATCAAAAAGATCATTCACAGGGACCAAGTAGGCTTCATACCCGGCACGCAAGTTTGGTTCAACATATGAAAATCAATAAATGTAATTCATCATGTAAACCAGTCCAAAGTCCAAGACCACATGATACTCTCGATAGACACAGAAAAAGCCTTTGACAAGATCCAACAGCCTTTTATGATCAAAACGCTAAAGACAGTAGGAATGGAAGGAACCTTCATCAATAAAATAAAAGCTATATACAACAAGCCCACAGCAAGGATTATGCTCAATGGGGAACAATTGGAAGCATTCCCACTTCGATCAGGAACTAGACAAGGCTGTCCACTCTCACCACTTCTATTCAATATTGTACTTGAAGTCTTAGCTGAAGCCATAAGACAAGAAAGGGACATAAGAGGGATTCAAATCGGCAAGGAAGAAGTCAAGCTATCCCTATTTGCAGATGACATGATCTTATACCTGAGGGATCCCAAAAACTCCACAAGAAAGCTCCTGTAACTAATTGAGAAGTTCAGCAGGGTGGCAGGATACAAAATAAATGTGCAAAAATCAGAGGCCTTCCTATATGCCCCCAATGAAAGAAGTGAAAAAGCCCTGAGAGAAACAATCCCATTTATTGTAGCCCCTAAAACAATGAAATACCTTGGTATAAACCTAACCAAGGAGGTAAAAGACCTTTACAATGAAAACTTTAAAACCCTAAAGAAAGAAATTGCTGAAGACATCAGAAGGTGGAAAGACCTCCCATGCTCCTGGATTGGCAGAATCAACATCGTAAAAATGACCATCCTACCAAAGGCAATATACAAATTCAATGCTATACCAATTAAAATCCCAAAGCAATTCTTTAAAGAAGTTGACCAATTAATCTCAAAATTCATATGGAGCCACAAAAGACCCAGGATAGCAAAGACAATCCTGAGTAACATAAACACTGCTGGAGGTATTACCATACCGAACCTTAGTCTATACTACAAATCCATAGTTATAAAAACAGCCTGGTACTGGCTCCAAAATAGACACACAGATCAATGGATAAGGGTTGAGGACCCAGATATAAGCCCACAAAAATACAGCCGTTTGATCTTCGACAAAGGGGCCCAAAGAATCCAATGAAAAAAGAACAGCATCTTCAACAAATGGTGCTGGCAAAGCTGGATCTCCACATGCAGAAGATTAAAGCTGGACCCGTACTTGTCACCATGTACAAGACTTAATTTAAAATGGATCAAGGACCTTGATATCAGGCCAGAGAATATAAAAGTCATAACTGAATGGATAGGGAACACCCTTGAGCTGCTTGGGCTAGGCCAACATTTCCTAAACAGACATCCAATGGCACAGTCACTGCTACCAACTCTCAACAATTGGAATCTTGTGAAATTAAAGAGCTTCTGTTCAGATAAAGAGATTGTCACACAAGCTCAAAGGCAACCCACAGAATGGGAGAAAATCTTCACTAATCACATATCTGATAGAGCTCTACTGTCCAGAGTGTACAAAGAACTTAGAAAATTAAACACCAAGGAAACCAATGGCCCAATTAAAAAATGGGCCCTGGAACTTAAAAGAAATTTTAGCAGGGATGAAATTAAAATGTCTAACAAATATCTTAAAAAATGCTCCACTTCTTTAGCCATCAGGGAAATGCAAATCAAAATCTCCCTGAGATATCATCTCACCCTGGTCAGGATGGCAAAAATCCACAATACAAACAAGTGCTGGAGAGGATGTGGTGAAAGGGGAACTCGCTACATTGCTGGTGGGAATGAGGCTCATACAACCATTCTGGTGAGCCGTCTGGAGATTCTTAAAGAAATTAAAGATTGAAATGCCATATGACCCTTCAATTCCACTTTTGGGAATAACCCCCCATGCAGCAGAGGTTCATCTCAATAGCACAAGCATGACTATGTTCATAGCAGCACTGTTTACAATAGCAAAGTCATGGAATCAGCCCAAATGTCCAACAGTTGACGAGTGGATAAGGAAATTGTGGTACATCTATACAATGGAGTACTACTCAGCCATCAAAAATGATGAATTACTGGAATTTGCTGGGAAATGGATGTCATTAGAAACAATTATATTAAGTGAAGTGTCACAATCCCAGAAAGTTAAGTGCCGTATGTACTCCCTAATATGTGGCTCTCCTAGTACCAAACTCACCCAGCCCACATTAAGACACTCAAGGGTAAACCTATGTAATACGGTAATTGCAAGGATTCTGAACAGGAGGGGTGGGGTTGGAAGGCCACACCAGACACAAGGAGAGAGGAGACCATGTTACAGCAGAGAAAATCGACCTCCAAGGAATGCAAGTAAGTAATGTGACACCTTGTTAAGTTCACAGACATTCGTTCCTGATCATGTACAACTGAGGGGGTATGATCTCACCAGAAGGGGAGAGCATATAGTCTGGCAGATGAAAAGAGATCATTTTGCAAATGGGTGACTGATCCCTCCCTCACCGAGGTTTCCTGCTTTTATTACATCTACCCTTCAATGTGCTATTATAACAAGACTCCAGTTTAACAGTTTTTTGTCTCTGACCAGGGGGTGACATACAGTGCCCATCAGGATGGAGTGAAGGGCATTTCAGGAGCAGTAAAACTGCAAAAGAAAATCAACAAACCACAATCCAGAACTTCAGAGACTCTATATCATCCAAATAGAACTAAGCCAGCCTAATCTCCCCCCCATCCTGAAACTCAGGGACATCTGCGGAAGAGGGGGCGGTAAGATTGTAAGAGCAAAAGGATGGGGGGAGCAATGATTTGAAGAGTCTCCACACTAGATAGGGCTGAAGCAATCATAATAGGACTTTGCATGCACTGCGCCTTGTCCGTCACACTATTGACCTCACAAAGTCTAACATTGGCTAAAGGCACCAAGATCCTTGGAGGCAAGGGATTGATGGCCACGGAAGTGTTCCTATGCTTAAGGGGAACACGAGAAAGGGTTCAGGGAAATGCCACTGGGTCCTTTTATGTCATCGGAACGGAGGACCAAGAGGAGAGGTAGGCATACACAATAAAGGACTCTCTGGGAATTGGGGGGGAGGCACTGGGAGATGGGGAGGGAGGGAGGGGGAGCAGGGGGTTCGGGGGGAGGAGTGGGGGGGGGAGGGAACTGGTCTACCTATTAAGTTTGTATGAGCGGAAATTATAATAAAAAATGTTAAAAAAATGTGCCCAGAGTTTGAGCACTCAACCATCAAGTTGACACTTGCGTATGAATAAGACATAATGCATAAAATGTGTCAGAACCAGTTCCTACTCACGCATCCATTCACTCACTCACACACACAGATGCTGGCTGTGATGAAAGTAGGTTCCAGCCGTCCCCATCTCCGCCTCTACCCCCAGAGACTCAGCATGGGACGGGGAGATTGTCAGAAGCAGATCTCAGTTTATTGTAGGGAGAAAAGGAACTTTTATAGACAAAGGCCACCAAGGCGTGAAATGGGCATACAAATGTGTCACAGAACAATACATCCTACAGGTGCTAATGGTCAAGTTCAATGTCACTCAGCACCAGGGGTAGGTAGATACCTGAAAGCTAATTAAGGCTCTCTTTGAAGTGATCAGTTTATGCCCCAGACCCTTGCCCTCAGTGCCATCTTTAGTCCTATGTGCTTGGCCATGCCCTGGGGCAAATCTTGGGCGCGCCCAACAATTCCCCCTTTTGTTTTTGTATGAGATGGTCCAGGAGGCTACTGGTGACCAGGCAGACCAAATGGTCTTGAGTGATTGTGCCTGTCTTAGGCGTGAAAAAACCTCCCACCGTGGTCTGACCCATCATGGGATCTTGTAGTCTCCAGGTATAATACTGCAAGTCCTATCTTAGGTTGGTCCACAGCTGGGCTTCCACTTGCCTGTCTCTGGCTACCAGTACTCTATATGAGGTTGGCTTTACCAACCTTGTGGGTTTGAGCCGTATTTAAAGGCCTGTATCACACATTGGACATGTAATGCACTTGACAAGTTAGCTAGACCAGAGAGATTTTTCTATTGGACAGGAGTCATGCATATGGCAAAGAAGACAGGTTGGCATCAGCACCAGGCATGGCAGCAGGTGACTTTTTGGGGTCGTGGCATGGATGTTCAAGGGCTATAAGTGCCTGTACCATGGTCTAATTGATGGAGCACTGCTGAAAGATGTGCTGAAAAAACACTTAAGCCATATAGTTATTAAAAGAACATTTTTTTTTAGATGTTAGGTCAAACCCAGATTGACTCCATCCAGGCAAGTTATCAATCAGGCCTACAAGGATCACAGTTAACATCTTCCTTGAGCACATCGTGGATAGTTTCCTGACAGAAAGTTAGGTGGATAAGCTCCCCAGTGTCTTTGGAACCTCAATTTAAGTTGTCCTTTTGTGAAAATTTAAAACGTTGATGGTAAATAATACCAACCCCAGCTGTTGGTGTGGGCTTACTCCCCCTTTTTGTTTTTGTAATTAGGCCTTTAAATATTGGTGATTTCTTTTAAAAATGGCTTGTCCTCCTGATCAAATTTCGATCTACAGTCTCTTGTCCAGTGAAGCCCTCTGCAGCACCTAGGGCATGGAATTGTAGGGGGATTAGCCCCTCCTACCTCCCTTGGCTTCCCTTCCTTGCCCTGGGGACACTCCCTCCTGAAATGCCCCACCTGGTCACAATGAAAACAAACTCCATTGTTTCCCCTCTCCTCTTGGCCCTGCACGCTCGGTGTCAGCCAGTGCCTTTGTCTGTCTCTGGTGTTTTTGAGTCCCCACATCCTGGGAAGCAATAATCCAGGTGCTCATGGATCTCTCCTTAAGACCTGCACATGCTATTTTGTGATCCCCATTCATCCCGTCCCATACCAGCAATTTCACAAATTGTTCCCTTAGGGGGATTGGGGGAAGTTCACTACGGAGGCTTTTTTCCACCTGGTCAACGAACTCGGGAAGGGTCTCACCCGGTTTTTGTATAATGCCTGCTAAAGGCATTTCAGAAGGACCTTCATAGCTTTTTCCATGCCGCTAAACCTATCAAGCGGACTTGGTCTTGGTATGGGGCTTCCATGGCTGCCTGCTGGACCCCACATTCTTTCTTAAATAGTGCTGCCCACTTAATGAATATGGGACTGGGAAGCACCGCTTTGGCCATATCCATCCAGTCCTTAGTAGTACAGGGTTGGTGAGCTAGATCTTGAAGGAGGGCCTCAACCCATGGAGAATTTGGACCATCTTCTAGCACGACCCTCTTTAATTCTTTTAAATCTTTTGCTTCCCAAGGATACCACACTGTAGGGTGATTGCTCCCTGGATTTAAGTTAACAGGATAGGTTTGTACTTGATACGCCTCAGCATATGTGGGCTCCAGCCCTGGGTTCCCTGCTCTAGCCTGGCGGGACCCAGTGTGCCCGCGCACAGACTCAGGATGGATTTTTGTTATGGGGTATGGAGGTGGGTCTCCTTCTAATCCTTCTCCATCCCTTTCTCTCCCTAACAGAATTAAATCTGGATACAAGGGACCACTCCCTGTTCTCGGAGCGCTCTTAACCTGCTCCCTTTGATAAAGGGAGCAGGGCACTTTCTCGCACAACTTTCCTACATCCTTTCTGGGCTCTCAGAGCAGGCCCCGCCCTTCCTCACGAAGCAGCTGTTCCTCATGGCCCTCCCAAATGGGAAGCTCTGCTCCCTCAGGCATCGGCTTGTCCCTGCATGCTGGCCCATATGCCGGTCTGCCTCTGTGAACCTCTGCCCCCCAGCTGTGCGCAGCCTCGTTGCAGCCATGTAAGGCTCCCCCACTGCATAGTTCCACATCCCCATGTGTTGCCCCACTGCAGCCATGGGCAGTCTCTCCACTGCTGCTGGTAGCAGCTTCGGTACCAGTACCGCTCGCCCCTGTCGCAGCCCATAACTCTGTGTAACGTTCTCGGTGCGCACAGTGATGAGTTATCATTCTCTAAACAGCAGGCATGCCCACCATCCCCATGGTTTCCTGCACCCTGCCATGGTCTAGCAGACTCCCTGCACAGCCCCGGCTCAGCAGGCCCATGCCACTCCCCATATGTAGCAGCTTATTTGTTCCCCTGTACCCCAGGCCCACATGGCTTGATGGCAGAGCCCCCTGAGGGGCACCCAGGATAGCTTGTTGGCTCCAACTCCCTGGAGCCACGCTACAGAAGGGCTCTGGCCCCTCCCTCTCTATCTGCACCCTTTGCTCCTGTGCGGGCTGAATTGGATTGGGAAGAAAAGCCATCTTGAGCACAGAAATTCTGGAATAGGATTCCACAGAAGGCGGTATATTCTGATTTTTTTCTCGCTCTCTGGCTAGACCTTCTATTTTATTCCACGTGTCCCATTAAAATATATTGATGACCCAAGCCCACGGAGCCAACTCAAGAGTCAATTTCCACACTCTGGCAATGCCTGGATCAGAAATGTCAAACCCGTGACTCCTTAATATGGACTTGAGTGCTGATGGCACTGGATCCAGTCTGCACATTGAATTCCCCATATTTCCCAAGTTTTCACTTACCCCAAAGCCTGCTTAGCTTCGTCCGATTTCAGAAGTGTCCCTTTGTGGTCGCCACTTGTGGGAACCAGTTCCCACTCACGCATCCATTCACTCACTCACACACACAGCTGCTGGCTGTGATGAAAGCAGGTTCCAGCTGTCCCCACCTCCGCCTCTACCCCCAGAGAATCAGCATGGGTCGGGGAGATTGTCAGAAGCAGATCTCAGTTTATTGGAGGGAGAAAAGGAACTTTTATAGACAAAGGCCACCAAGGCGTGAAATGGGCATACAAATGTGTCACAGAACAATACATCTTACAGGTGTTAATGGTCAAGTTCAATGTCACTCAGCACAGGGAGTAAGTAGATTCTACCTGAAAGCTATCTCTGTGAAGTGATCAGGTTATGCCCAAGACCCTTGCCCTCAGCGCCATCTTTAGTCCCATGTGCTCAGCCATGCCCTGGGGCAAATCCTGGGTGGACCATGAAATCTGTCTAGACATACAGAGAGAAAAACTTAGGCCCATTGAGTTACATTCCAGTACAAATATACAAACCATGTCAGCAATTATTGAACATAGAGACTGTTTTTTCTCTTTGTGTCTTATATGAGCTGCCCAATCCTATTCGCTATGGCTACAGAAGCAAATAGGACATTTCCATAGTCCTTCAGGAGGGCATGAGGCCTCATTATCTTTTCTCATGTGCATGATGAAATGCTGACTGATTCAACTTTGTGCAGGTCCCATACATCCCAAAGTGTGTCAATAGAATGTCTAGGTCTTAACTAGATGTCTTCTCGCTGTGCAACAACACACCCTCTGGCTCTTACAATCTCAGAATTACTGAGGTAAAATATTTATTGGTGAATGAGGACTAGATCACAGTCCGGCAATTTTATTTTGGATCCTGTGCACTGTGACATTTATGTGCTTTTAGGAAAATGGTCAGTGATATATTTGTAAAGACTGTGGTCTCACCAAAAAGAGCTGATATTAATAAAGGTGGGATAGAATAAGAATAAATGCAGATTCTTCATCTTGCATATTATCTAGGGGCCAAAAACTGAGAAAGCAAGTTAAAAAACAAAAGTGTTAAAGTCTAGGCTTTAGGTTACAACTTTGATACAGAAGAGAGAAAACCATCATGCAGATTACGTACTTAGTGATGTCTCACTGCAGAAAAATGATGTTCAAGGAAAAGAGCCTCAGGTCATCAGAAATGTCATTCAAACAAGAAATGAAAAGTGCCCTGAAATCCTGGCCTGAGACAAGTCTGAGTGCACAGAGCAGAGAAGAGGGTAGGAAACTCTCCATCCCTGGAACAAACGCTGCATAACACGAGGCAGTAAGAAAATCAGTTTCTGTTGGAATAACTCAGGAGCCAGTGGGGACATGTGGTCATGAAAAGTTAAGGTCCTCATTCAAACCAGAGGAGAACAGAGAAGGATTGGAATTAATAATAGGAAAAAGCACGAGAGGCTTGGCACTTGAAGCTCAATTCACTGTGGAGATGGATCTGTGCTCACAGGTGTGTTCATAAAGAAGATAATGTAGAGACCACCGGACATGTAAAAGACATTTATGTGGTTTCATGAACTCCATGTTGATATATGCTACTGATGAGGTAATAGATATGCTCACAGTTTTGAATGATTTTCATTAGAATGAAACTAAGGTTTACAATGTGCTAAAGTCTTCCAGTGTGTGTGGAAGCCAGGGAGTCATTATAAGAGGGAAGGCATATTAAAAGTCTACTCAGGCCAACTGACAGAAAATGAGACAAGATTTCTGTCAAGCCAGAGTTTAAAGGGAAAATTAGCAAAAATAAAAGTTCAATTTTGTGAACATCTAAAATGGTTTTAAGTCTGAACAGTAATTACTAAAGACATGAATGACAGAAAGGCACAAGTAAAAGTGATAAAATTTCTCCTAGTAGTACACAAATGACCTCAACCCTCCATGAACATGTCTCTCCTGCCAGTTAACACACTGGAAGTTCACTTTCTGCAGCCAGGTGTGGCTGGTGGAGAGGTGGTGGCCGCAGTGGTGATTTGGAGCCTGTTAGACCAAAGGAGCGAGATGAGATGTAGGGTGTGTGAGGTGGAAGAACATGGACCCACAGCTCCTGACTCTGGGCAGACCAAGCAACACAAAGCAATCCCACAAAGACTGCTAGAGATGAGAAAAAATTTGCAGGAGTCATGAAACAGTATTCCAGAATGAGGAGGCTGGATGATTCACGGAGAATTATACTAGAATACCTAGGGCTTGAGAGGGAAATGCTGTATATCCATGGCTCTGTGCCCAATACTAATTCTTTTTGAACAAATAATTGAGCAAATGCTGAGGAAAAAATGCCTTGTATTCAAACTGTTTGTTTTCCTTCAGATACCAAAAACCAAGACAGTCACCATTTGCGTGTGAGAGCTGGCAGTGGAGTGGCAGTTGTCCTGTCCATCCTCTTCATGCATTCTTTCTCCTAAAATATGGTCTCCTCATGCAGACCTATGCAGAGTTAATGGATATAAAACAAGAGTCTGAAACATTGTCAAAAACAAGCAGCAGAGGGGCTGGAGAGGTGGCTCAGGGGTTAAGCTTCTGCCTTGCAGGCAGAAGGTCCTGAGTTCGGATCCCAGATCCCACTTATAAACGCCAGGCAGAAGCGGGGGCCTGCGCTTCTGGTCCTGGTAGGAAAAAGCCTGTGAATCCCGGGGCAGAAGGAGGTGGAGGCGTCCATGGTGGTTCCCGATTCGTCCGTGGTTCTACAGACACACATACACACATGCGCACACACACACATACATACGCACACACGCACAATTGAATAAATAATAATAAAAAAATTTAAAAAAAAACAAGCAGCAGAGACCTGTCCATCATCATTCCTTTTAATTTTCTGGACCTCATTTAACATTATTATTTTTAATACTTGCTTTGTTTTTATAATCTCATGATAGTTGACATGTTATTCTACTTTCTTGGCACTCTGGGTACTATTTTTCATGTAGAATCTAATTCACATGACTATAGTGAAGTATTAGTTCTTGATGCCTGAATTTAATGTTCTTTAAAAAAATGTTTTTGTTTTATTAGCAAGAAAGATGAGAGTGGTACAGAGAGAGATAACATGTCATTGTGCCTGGGGAGGTCAGAGAATAACTTCTTGGGGATTCAGTCCTCTTCTTCCATAGTTGTGCTTCAACAGATTAAATTCACACAGTCAGGATTGTGAACAGATGCCTTCCCCATTGGTCTGTCTCACCAGCTCCTTCTTTTCATGTTCTTAAACCATTAAGCAAGTGAGTAAGGAACAGAAATGCACATGAACTGTCTTGTTCTCATTTTGACTCTCAAGAATAACAGCCAGCAGATTTGGTAGCTCTTTGTCGGTGAGGGGGCAAGCAGCACAGTGGTTCATTTCCTAAAGAAAGTTCTGGATTCATTGTTCTCCTTCTCACTCCTTCCTCTGCACCTGAGCACTTACGATGAGAGCCAAGGCCACAACCCATTTTCCAGATTGACTGTTTCTTGCCATCTCATTATTCTCCAATCATGAAATACATGTTGTTCTCCTGGTTTCATTCCTGATATAGAAAACATTTCATAGTTTTTCACATGCATGGAAATGTGGTCCCTTCTCAACACAGCTGCATCCATCTGATATTTGCATGTAGTTCCCCATGGAGGACTTTCCCTGCAAGTTAGAGATGAAAGCTCAACTCTAATATTGCTGGACTGAACACACTTTTCAATTCACGTTCAAAAAATGAAATGCTCTGTTCACCTCCTGGGGCTGCTAATTCTCTGGGTTCCTGGTATGGAGGGAGAGATTAGGAAGGAGAATCCAGAGGCAAGGTAAGCTCTGGGGCTGCACTGGTTCTCAGGAGCTTACTAAAGTCCATGCAAGATTTGACATACACATCTAGGGATGGGGGGGGGGAGAGGCACTGAGAGATAGGAAGGGAGGAGTGGGGAAAGGAAGGGAAAAAGAGAGGAGAGAGCTAGGGGATCCAGGGAGGGGTGGAGGGAGGAAGGGGACCAGTGTACCTATTAAGTTTATATGAGCAGAAATAAATAAATTAATTAATTTAAAAAAAGAGATGACAGATCTTGTCTTCCAGGATGGCCTTTTGAGGTTTAGTGCTATGAGAGAGAGTCCAGATGTGACAGCACCTGGGCTTTGGTAAAGATCTGGCACTCATGAAATAGGTGGTATAGGTCATAGCTAAAGTCCCTTTAAAGCCTTTACAGATAAAGAATTTGTGATATGAGGAAATATTTCATAGAAAAACATAAAGATCTCAAGTGAAATGTGTAGCGTAGTATAAAGTTCATTGTAATTATGACTCAGAAAGTTTGTTCAAGACTCTGCACTTCTCATCTTGTTTCAGTTTCCAGTGCTTATGTTATGATGAGCCAGACTCCTCTGTCACTGGCTGTATTAGTTGGGTTCTCTAAAGAAACAGAATTTATAGAATGTAATACATATATAAATTTATTAAAATAACTCACAATAAAAAAATAGTATCCTTCAATGTAGCCTCCCACAGCTGCCTCGTTCTTGACTGAAATGGTCCACAAAGCCAAAAGATCCCAAGAAGGTCCCAAGCCTTTACTTTTCTGGAGGGTTGAAGCTGATGAGTTCCAACATCATGAAGAACAGCTGGGCTCTGAGATCAGCAATGAACAGCAGCGAACAGCAGCAAGGCCTAGAGGCCAGGCTCCAAAGGCGTCGGGAACAGCAGCAACATTGTGGAGAACATAAAGCTCCAAGTCAGCCAAGGACAGAGGCAGCAGCAGCAGCAACAAAGAAGGCCTGGACACTCTCAATGTGAACTATGATTGCAGAATTGACTGCACATAAATCAATACAGGATAAGGGAAGAGTAAGACGCTCCTCCTTGCACCTCCTATTATCTAGTCCAACACTGAAAAGTACCACCCACTATGGGCTGGGTTTTCCACAACAATCAAGCAAGTACCTACAGACTTGTTCAGGGGCCATTCCAACTATTAACCCTTCAGAGCTGTGTTCCGAACAGTCAGCAACTGTCAAGTTGACAGCACAATGCAACCATAACACTACTTGTCATTCTTGGAGAGCTAGGCTACATCCCATGCAGGCCTAGTCAGAGCATCAGACATCCTGAGAGAAATACCAATTTGAATTGGTTCTTGCATATGCAAGAACAGGCTCCAGAACTCCTGATCTATTGATTTTCTAAGCAGATGATTGGGGTCCCAGTGAGATTCAGTGGCAGTAGATCAAGACGGATTTCACACTCAAAATCAGCAGGGTGGAGCCTGAGGATGCTGGGTTTATTACTTCTATCAAGGTTTATATTTACCTCTCACAGTGACACAGGCGCTACCAAAAATTTCCTAGCAAGTAAACATTGCATCTGTTCGAAATAGAGCTAATCAAGAAGTTGTGGCAGTTGGCTGCAGTTAGCCTCTAAACCATGAGTCCCTTCGTTAAACCTCAATGTCAACATGTTCTGACTTTGACAACTGCAACAGATGTGATATTGTAGTGGTCAAGCGACTCTCAGCAATCATGCATGGTAGAAGTAAAGCTGAATGAATATTCATCTTAATCCAACAAGACTTGCTGACATTCATCCCTCAATTAAAAGTATTCACAACAGCTGACAGGCAATTGAGACACCCATCCACTGTCTGCTGGGTCTGCCCTGTCCCAGCTGCAATGAATTCAGAGGTGCAACTGCTGTGTTGTGTCCGGAAGACTCTGTTCACAATACTTGAGACACCTTGGCTCTTTCATTCTTTTCACCTCCTCTGAGCCTTGATGAGGATAATATTTTTGTCCTGTTTAAGGCTGATCACTGCACAGAAATTTATTCACGGCACTTTGTCTCAGTGTGAGAATCTTCACTAACAGTTCCCATTGCAATTGAAGTTTACCTGATCTGATGAAGGCTGAGATCAGCACTAATCTATGGGAATAGATTTAAAGATGTAAAAGGCATTTTGATATCAAGTCTGTTTAACAAACACCAGGAGAAACCTCCCCATCTTGCCCCAACTGCTTATGACATCATCATGGTATCTTCATCTAAGCTACTGTGTTTTAGTTCCTTCTATATACAGCCAACGTGTCTCATCAGAAAATTTCTGGTCACCTGCATAACAACCATGCCACAATTACACCAATAGGCATATCTTTCTAGACAGATCATTATTATACTTCATAGTTTATGATCTGGTAAGATTCACTAGCGTCTTTCCTCCTCCAACTGTTAGCATTGTAGAGCCAGAAGGAAAGAAACTTGCAGCTCATTTTGAACTTGATCTCCAATGAAAATGTGTGATGTTTCCAGTAACATATGCTTATGACCCAGCTCTGGTGGGCAACACAGTGCAATGCCAATATCCTGCGTTGTTGGAGAGTGGTTCCATTAGTCTATATGACCAATAGCAAACAAGGCAACTTTGATTTGCGGAAGAAGCATAATGCAAACATATATGTGATTCTATTCAAAAAGTATTATTGTTCATAGACTTAGAAAATCATAGCTTCATCTAGAAAGTAACACTAATATCAGGCATACCTCACATATCACTAAGAAAGTAAACCTAAAAAGTGCACTACCATACTACTCTTCATTCCCTGTCTACTAAACCTGATTTAATTGACGCACACACAATCTAATAGCCTCATCAAGGACATAATACCAATACCAGAAAAGCATATCCAACTCCAAGGAAAAAGAGTAGTAATAAATGCTCATATTTACTAATACCACCTAATTGAGTCCAGTTAAAACACATAGAAACAAAAAAAATTTCTTAAGAGATAAAACAATAATAGCCAGGTCATAGCACAAATACATGAGAATCAGAAACCAAGACAACAAATCTCCTACCAAAAGAATTAACCCCATAATGACAGATTCCAAGAAGAATAACTCACAGAAAATAGCCAAGAAAGCTATACCCAAAAGAATGATTTTCAAAGCATGATCTTAATTATGATCTATACTATGAAAGAAGTTTGAGAGGAGTTAAATAACCACATCAAACACTTTGAAAAGGAACACAACAGGCACTTGGGGGCAATGAGATAAAGAGCTGAAGAAAAAATAGGCATAGAGCAGATAAAACAATCTCAAGCAGTGTTTTAAATTGAACCAAAAGAGAAGTTGTCTTCAACCCAGAACTCAATAGAGAGTCTTATCAGCAGAACTAATGAACCAGAAAATAGAATATCAGATCTTGAAGACAAAGTGGGAGAACCAAGCAGTTTAATGGAAGGGATTATTAAAGCCAAAAAGGTACTTGAGAGGAATATTCAACAGTTATGGGACACTTTGAAGAAACCTAACATGCACATTCATGGAATACAGAACAAAAATACCAAAATACCACACTGGATGAAAAATTTCAAATTATCATGAAGGAAAACTTTCCACATATAAAGAAAGGAGGCCCATCAAAATACAAAAGGCATTCTGCACCCCAAATAGATATGAACAAAATAGAAACTCACCAATGCAAATAATAGTCAAAACGCTACACATAAAAAACAAAGAAAATGTGCTGAAGGATTCCAGAGAGGAAAAGTCACTTTTAAATGTAAACTATTAAAATAACAAATGACTTCTTAATGGAAACAGTAAAAGCAAGAATAGCATAAAGAGACTTTCTTCTGGTATTGAATGAGTGCAAATGTCAACCCAGGCAGACATACCCAGCAAAACTATCAGTCATGATCAAGAACAAAAGAAAAATTTTCCACCATAAAGAAAACTCAGAGACTTACATAAGTACCAAATCAGGCCTTCAAAAAAGCTAGAAAAGATACTCAAATCTTGAAGAAAAGAACAAGCATACTCAGGAAGACAGAACAGAAGTATAATACCACCATAAACTGTAAGCCAAATAATACACTTATGAAAGCCACTAAACAAAAAAGTTTCAGTAATTAAAAGTCATTTCTCCATTATAACACTAAATGTCAATGGAATTAACTCATGAATCAAAAGACACAGATTACAAACACAGATTAGAAACCACAACCCATCCATCTGCTTCCTTCAGGAAATATATCTCACCACAAAAAATAGGCACATTCTAAAAGTAAAAGGTTGGTCAAAAATTCTGCAAGCTAATGGAACCAGGAAACAAGCAGGGGTAGCTATTATACTATCTGGTAAAGTGGACTTCAAGCCAAAAACAAAAATCATAAGAGACACAATAGGAAACTACATTTTATTCACATGTACAATTCACCAGAAAGACTTCACAGTGCAGAATATATACACACCTAATAAGGTATCCTCCACATTCATTATACAAACACTACAAAGTTTAAAGTACGAAATCAATCCAAAACAATAGCACTCAGGGAGTTCAATACCATCCTCTCAATGTGGGATAGATCAACAGTTCAAAAACATAACAGAGACATATTTGTACTTAATCAAACATTTGCTGAGATGGACCTTACAGATATCTATCAAACTTTCCATCAACTCACCAAAGAATACACAATTTTCTCAGCTTCCCAAAGAATGTTCTCCAAAATAGACAACATGTTGGGCCACAAAACAAACCTCCACATATAGGAAAGTTGAAATTTTAGCCTGTACCCTATCAAACCACCATGGTCTAAAGCTTGACATCTGCAACACAACAAATAGTAGGAAATACACTAACTCTTGGAAACTAGCCACTATGATGCTGAATGAGGTTTGGGTTCAGGAAGAAATCATAATGGAAATTCAAGATTTCCTATAAGTGAACCATAATGAAAATACAACAATGAAAGCCATCCTAAGAGGTAAGTTTATAACTCTTAATGCTTATATGAAAAAATAGAAACATCACAAATAAATAACTTAACAATGCAGATTAAAGCATTAGAGACACAAGTGTAATCCAATTCTGAAAGCAGTAGGAGAGAGGATATTAGCAAATTTAGGGAAGAAATATCTAAAATTGAGATAAAGAAAAGGATACAAAGAATCAACTAGTCAAGAAGCTGATTCTTTGATAAAATGAATAAGAATGATATACCTCCAGTTAAATTAACCAAAATCAAGAGAGAGAAAACCCAAATTAACAAAATTAGAAATAAAAATGTTGTTATCACAACTGATACCCAAGAACTTCAGAGATTACAAGGTCATATTTCAAGAACTTATTCTCCATGAAATTTGATAAGACAAAAGAAATGAGCAAATCCCTAAGTAAGTACAATTTACATAAATTGAATCAGGAAGTTTTGAATTATTTAAATAGTCCTATATCAAATGAAGAAATTGATGAAGTAATCTTGAATCTTCCCACCAAAAAATGTCCTGGAGCAGATGGATTCAGCACAGAATTCTACCAGACATTTAAGGAACAACTAACATGGATAGTTCTTAAACTGTTCCATCAAATTGTGAAGAAAAGGAAAATTCCAAATTCTTTCTATGAAGCTAGTATCATACTAATCTCAAAACCTAATAAACATATACTTGAGGAAAATTGTAGGAAAGTCTCTATGATGAACACAGATGCAAAGATTCTCAACAAAAGTGTAGCAAATCAGATTCTAAAACATATCAAAAAGATCATTTACTGTGATCAAGTAAGCTCTATCCCAGGCACACAAGGTTGATTAAACATATGCAAAAGTAATCCATCATATAAACCAATCCAAAGTCCAAGACCACATTCATACTCTCAAAAAGCTTTTGACGAGATCCTACATCCTTTTATGATCAAAACCCCAGAGACAGTTGGAATGGAAGGACCCTTTACCAACATAATAAAAGCTGTATACAACAAGCCAATATCAAGGATTATATTCAATGGGGAAAAACTTGAAGCATTCCCACTTGAATTAGGAACTAGGCAAGGCTGTCCTCTCTCACCACTTCTATTCAATATTGTACTTGACGTCTTAGCTGGAGCCATAGACAAGAGAGGAAGATAAAAGGGATTCAAACTGGTGAGGAATAAGTCAAGATATCTCTATTTCCAGATGACAAGATAATATACCAGAGTGATCCTAAAAACTCCACCAGGAAACTCTTGGAACTAATATAGAAGTTCAGCAGTGTTGCAGGATCCAAAATAAACACACAAAAATCAGTGGCCTTCCTATATGCCAAGGATTAAAGAAGTGAAAAAGCCCTAAAAGAAACAATCACATTTACTATAAACCCTAAAAAACTGAAATACCTTGGTATAAATCTAACCAAAGAAATGAGACCTTCATAATGAAAACTTTAAAACCTTAAAGAAAAAAATTAAAGAAGACACCTGAAGGTAGAAAATCCTCCCACACTCCTGGATTGGCAGAATCAACAACATAAAAATGACTATCCTACCAAAAGCAATATACAGATTTAACGTATCAAAAATCTCAAGCAATTTTTAAAGGAATTGACCAATCTCAAAATTCATATGGAAACAAAAAAGGCTCAGGATAGCAAAAAAAATCTTGAGTTATAAAAACTGTTGGAGGTATCACCTAAATCTATAGTATGTTTATGTTTCAAGAAAATGTTTAAGAATTCTCGGAGCCATTATCCATTCTCTCCTAATATGTGGGCAAAGTTAATTGTAAAATGATGTATGGCTTTTAGCTTCACCATCTACTGAAAAACATTCAGTTCAACAATCCTGTTGGAGAAACAGTTTATATGAATGAAGTAAGAAATTAGATTCAGAGTATGAGATTTTCAGCCTCTGGAATTTCCCACAAGGCCTTGGACTCCAGGAGAAAATAGGACATTTTTCTCCACACCTTCCACGTTGCCAACATGGATTTGTCAAGATATGCTACAGAGGGCCACAGAAAGGAGACAAGTGGGTGGATCTAATCAGATGGTATGCTAGACATGAAGATAGCATAATTTACGTAGCTGCTCAGGTTTGTGATTTTCAACATGTCATTCATTGTGTACCTTCCTTCTGAAATTTTTTTAGATGAGCTATAGCAAGATATTTCCACTTGACATATAAATGTTCATACTTATAACATTATTTAATGCACTAAAAATGCATGAGAAGTCTAGTAAGTTGTATGTCTAGAGACAAAATATTCTTCAGTTTTGTAATATATTAAGATTCTTACAAATGAATCTGTAAGCATGTCACCATCTCCCCAAAGTCTAGTAGAGATCACAAGGGGAGAAGGCTTCAGGCAAGTGTTTAAACAGTCATAATAGAGTTTCCATACTAGCAGGCAGCTCAAGAAGGGACCCAAACCTATGTCACTGAGTCCTGAATCCTCACTAGTGTGGACAATGCATAGGGAAATTCAGCACTCAAATAAAGAGGATGGGAGGTAGAAAACAGGAAGTACCAAAAGAGAGGAAGGGAAGGAGAAGGGGTGAGAGGAATGGGGGATAAGAGAGTAGAGCACAAGGGAGGACAATAGGGGAAGGGACAGAAGAGGGAGAGAAGGGAGTACCTATAGAGCTTGTATAATTATGCAAAAAAGTAATAGAAATAAAGAATTGTAAAATGCTTTGAGTAAACTATCAGAAGATATCTAATATGCCAAAGAAAATATTTAAGAAAGACAACAAAAATCTAAAATAAAGACTTAAATTACAAAAAAAGATTTCCTAAGCATGTCAGTGTGTTCCTGACAAGCTTCTGACCTTCAAGTCCCCTCTCTGTGCATAATGTAACTTGCAAGCTTTGTTTCAGAAAATCTCAACAGGAGGGAAGGCCAGCATGCTGTTTTGATTTTATTCCATGTTCAGAAAATCTGATTTCCAATGAGACAGGTATGTGTATGCCTAAGAGAAAGAGAGAGTCTTCAGACTGATTTCCTCCTGTGAACATGAAGACTAACATGGAGCTAATACCATTCTTCAAAAAAATCATTCTCTCTCAATTGAATATGTACATGTTCAATCATATTTACCCTGGAAACACTCTAAACAAATCTTTTTATATGTGTATTTTAGAACATTTTTGCTGAATAATTTTAATTTTGTTTTTGTTCTTTGATAGCTTTGTACATGAACAGAATAAATTTGTCGTTTTTCATCCACTTTTTATCCACACACATTCCCACTTTATTCTCCTTCTGAAAACTTTCCTCTTACCATCCAGTATCCCTTCTCCACAAAAGCCTATTTACATGTGTGTCCCCAGTCAATATAATCTAGATTTCCTGAATTGGAATATACTTAGATACTCACTGAAGTTTGGAAGATGGATGAGTAATTATACCATTGATTAAAGTAGTTCTCATCACCCCATCTGGCATTAATACTCAGTAGCCTCTTGAGGTGCTATGGAGTTTCTTCAAATGTTTCCCCTCCATAGTGAAACGTCAATAGACCAACTATGGTACAGGTCTTGTGATTTCCCTGCTCTGCCACCAAGTAAGGACAGAAGCATAGTGGATACACCCTATGAGACATAAAGTTCTACTGCATCACACATTCAATCAACTAGCATTTTGATCTTCTTCTATACTGTTCATAGAGGTGTGACTATTAAATTTACCCATCTGACATTAGCAGCGTATGTTATTTTATTGATGAGTATAAATATTTATGAATGATTTTAGGTTTCTTTAAAAGTAACATCAAATGCAATGCACATATTAAAAAAATAAAACGTAGGACTTAAGTGATTGGTTTCTACACACATAAACAAGAGAGGGTGGCAAATCACTAGGAAAAAAATACCAGGATGAAGCAATGAACTTTTTTAAATATCCTACATCAAAAAGCAGTGCATGAGGGGGCTGGAGAGGTGGCTCAGGGGTTAAGCCTCTGCCTTGCAGGCAAAAAAGTCCCGAGTTCTGTCCTAGACCCCACGTATAGACGCCAGGCAGAAGCGGAGGTGGCCTGCGTTTCTGGTCCTGGTAGGGCGGAGCCTGTGGATCCCGGGGCAGAGTAACAAGGAGGAGATGGAGGCGTCCATGGTGGTTCCCGTATTCGCCCATGGTTCTGCACACACATACACACACAGATACATACATACACGCACACACTTACACACACAATTGAATAAATAAATGAATAAAATACTTTAAAAAGCAGTGCATGACTTATTGGGTAGCATGCTTATTATGCATGCCTGAGTTTCCAAGGATAAATAAACAATCACAGGCAAAGCCTGGGATTGCAGAGTAAGTCTGTAATCCCAGTGGTTTCATGGAGAAAAGGGAGGCTGAAACAACAAAAATCTCTGGAAACGTGTGATCCACAAAGACTCATATTCACAGAGGAGAAGAGCAAAGAGAATGTGCTATGTGGCACAGAGGTCCTGTCTATAAGCAACGGAATTAATGACGAAGGATTTTATGAGGGGATTTTATGAGGGGATAATAAATGAATATTAAATATATAGAGGACTCACTTTTTGTCTAAACTGGAAGATTTGATGATTATTCCTCTCTGAATGAGCTTAGGTAAATTTTATGCATTCAAATGCTTTTAGAAACTTATTTGCATCATTGTCCATATTTTTCAGCATTCTACAGATGCTTGTTTTCATTTGTTTCTGCTTCTTTGCTCCATACCAAGCACCTTTTTGCCTGACCTCCAGTTTATCTCTTGGCCCTCAAGCCATTTTTGTTCTGCTTTCATGTCAAATATATCTATGTGTGTTTATGTTTCAATGCATCAATATGAAATGAAGGAAACAAAAACCAGAGAACGTGTGTGTATTCTGCACAGCATTAAAATAATCATCTCTATGCAAACATCTCTGTAATGTGTCAGTGTGGGGCTGGAGAACTGGCTCAGGGCTTAAGGCTCTGCCTTACAAGCAGAAGGACGTGAGTTATGGTTCCAAAACCCACATTAAAAAACACCCTGGCCCTGAAGGGCAGATCTCAGGAAATCCCAAAGCAAAAAAAAAAAAAAAAAAAAAAAAAAATAGAGACACAGAACACTCCAGGATGATTCCTGATGTCATCCTAGTGACTTCACAGGCACACTTGGTGGACTCTTGTACACACACACACACACACACACACACACACACACCACACACACAAAGTCAATACAGGAACATTTTGGTGAATGCACAGTTGGGGAAGCTTGGATGAAAAACTATTTTCACTATTTGAGGAACACACACTGGTTTCCATAACTGATGGAGTAATTGCATCTCACCCATAGTGTGTGAGTACCTGATTGTTCTAAATCGTCCTGGCACCATTCACTCTTCATTTGCATAGTGCTGACGCCATTGTGGGTGAAATTAAAATCTATATGTAGTACTGAATTCACTTCAGTGAGGATTACTGAAATTGTTCACTTTTCCAAATGTTCATTGAGCATGTATCATAAATATTTTGAGAAATATCTCTACTAAGGTGGCATATTTTCTTTCTTTTCTGGAACTCTTTATATGAAATGGATATCAATTTTCTTTTTTTAAATCTTTTTTTTTTATTATTATTATTATTTATTCAACTGTGTGTATGTGCGCGCGCGTGTCTGTGTGTGTGTGTATGTGTGTGTAGAACCACGGACGAATTCGCGAACCACCATGGACGCCTCCACCTCCTTCTGCCCCGGGATTCACAGGCTCCGCCCTACCAGGACCAGAAGCGCAGGCCGCCCCCGCTTCCGTCTGGCGTCTATACGTGGGATCTGGGATCTGAACTTGGGACCTTCCGCCTGCAAGGCGGAAGCTTAACCCCTGAGCCACCTCTCCAGCCCCGGATATCAATTTTCTATAAGAGGTATACTCTGAAGTATTTTGTCCCATTTATGAATTTTGGTTAACTATTTTTGTTTTGTTTTGTTTTGCTTTGCTTTGTTTTGTTTCTCATCGCACTCTTTTTTCTCCCACATTTAATTTTTTTCCTAATCATACAAGCTCAATAGGTACCCCGTCCTCTCCCTCCACCCTTCCCCAGTCGTTCCCTTTTCTACTCTCCCCTCTTCCTTTCAAGCCTTTCCCTTCCTCCCCTTTATTCCTTGGAACATCCTTTTGTGTGAATGCCAAACCTCTCTTATGAGGATTTGGGACTCAGTGGCATAGCCAGGAGCCTCTTCTTGGGCTTCCTGTTAGTATGAGAACTCTATTATGACTGTTAGTCCCTTGCCTCTAAGGATCTTACTGCCTGGAGCCTTTTCCCTATTGATTCATGTTAGACTTTGGGGGATCCTTGACATGTCAACCATTGTGTAGGTCAGGCAAAATCCAATCCTGGCTGCTGCACCCCTAACTTGTGTGGAGTATCTTACATGTCCTTGTTCCTCCCCATCTTTAGGCTCTTACAATCTTGCCACCCTCTCTTCTACAAGGTTCCCTGAGGTTCAGGATGGGGAAAGATTTGGCTGCTTTTGTTCCAGGTGTTTAATGTAGGGTCTTCGGTGCTCTGAATTATGGTTTGTTGTTTTCAGTTTTGTTTTCCTCCACTGCCCTGGGCTCCACCCTGATTGGTATTTAAGGACACTTCCTATCCAAAGATAAAAGACTTAAAATGAAGATCTTCATATAAGAGGAAATTCAAAGGTAGATGGAATAATAATACTAGGACACAGCAGTGAGGGGGGGAGTGTCCCATTTGCCAGATGGTTACCATCTATCTGCCAGTCTCCCTGATTGGTGACAATGGTTTCAACCACATAAATTGGGGGGAGGATTCAACATCATTTAGAACATAAAGTCTCTTTATTGAACTTCAAGTTTCTTGAAGAATCATAACTAATGATAACTGTGTTCACTTTTTAGGTTGACATTCAACCAACAACAGATTCTGTTTACATTGGAGTATGCAACTAAGGAGATTAATAGCAACACAAATATTTTACCAAAAGTGTACCTCACATATAACTTTTTAAACAATTACTGTTTAAACCATTGTGTAGGTCACGCAAAATCCAGTCCTGGCTGCTGCAGCCCTAACTTGTGTGGAGTATCTTACATGTCCTTGTTCCTCCCCATCTTTATGCTCTTACAATCTTGCCACCCTCTCTTCTACAAGGTTCCCACAATGCATTTGTATGAAGACACATTGTATGATGAGGATCCTGCAGCTAGTAGCAAACCTAATTTCCTCTGTGGCAAGGAACACTGCTACGTGACATTATCAGGACCAATGTGGACCACATCCATCAAATTGGCATCATTTCTGCAATTATATGCAACAGCACAGGTTAGTCTGTGTGTGAGAGTTGAAAAGATTATTCCTTGTGCATGTTTCCCAGGTTCATGTAGATTAAAGGAGGACAAAGCTTCTATGCCTCTTTTGAGTGCCTGTCCTGCATTGGTGAAAACTTACAAGATTTTCTGTCAAACTTTCTTGTACTGAAATACAGAGGAGGGACATAAGATTGTACAACATAATTTTGTAACAACATAGATTTTATAAACTTGTGGGAAATGACACATAATTTCAATAATGGGGTGAAATAATTTCACATCCTACAACTTCCACTCAATGCTTAATTTGTTTGCTGTTCTGTGTCCTTTAGCTTAGCTAGGGACCATTCCATACCATCCTGAGTGACCATGAGAGTCTTCCTTATCTGAGCCAGGTGGCCTCAAGTGACAGTTGTCTGGCTCTTGCCATGGTCTCATTAATGCTTCATTTCACTTGGACTTGGGTGGGGCTGGTCATCTCAGATGATGACCAAGGCATTCAGTTTCTCTCAGACTTGAGAGGAGAGATGCAAAATCATGGAGTGTGTTTGGCCTTTGTGACCATGATCCCAGCAAGCACAGAGTTATACCAGGCAAGAGCTGAAATATTTTATAACATGATCATGACATCATCAGCCAATGTCGTTGTCCTTTATGGTGACATGGACACAATTCTTCCTGTGAGTCCCAGAATATGGGAATATTTAAGTACAAGGAGAGTCTCGGTCACCACCTCACAGTAGGATGTCATCACAAGGAAGAAAGCTGTAATTCTTGACTCACACCATGGAATTTTCCTTTTCTCACAACACCATCCTGAGATTTCTGGTTTTAAAAAATTTATCCAGACACGGAGATATTCCAGATACTAAAAGCACATTTCTATGGCAAAATTAGGATGGGGGAATGTTTATTGTTCTGCTTCAGATCCTGATTATAAGACATTGAGTAGTTTTGCCTTCAGAGTGGTGAGCACAGCACACTTTTGATCTGTCCATGAGTGCTGAAAGCTACAACATTTATAATGCTGTGTATGCTGTAGCCTATGCTGTTTATAAACTGGTTCTTCAACAAATAGATGTTTCAGACATGTAAAAGAGCATGGAGTGAAAAGTAACTGTTGGAAGGTAAGGGGCCCTCAACATAATAAAGGCCATATACAGGAACCTGTATCAAACATCATCCTGAATGGTGAAAAATTGAAGCATTCCCACTTAGATCAGGAACTCGTCTAGGCTGCCTATTCTCTCCACTTCTCTTCAATATTGTACATGAAATCTTAACTGGAAGTATAAAGCAAGAGAGTGAGACAAAAGGGATACTAATTGGAAAAGAAAGGTTCAAGGTATGCCTATTTGTAGATGACTTGATTTTGTACACAGAAAAATCCAAAGATTCCACCAGAAAACTTTTAGAACTCAAAACATGTGCAGTAAAGTGGCAGAATACAAAACTAACATCCAAATATCAGTGAATTTCCTATACACAAAGGATAAATAAAGTGAGAAATTCCTGAGAGAAACAATCCCATTTACCATAGCTTTCAAATAAGTGAAATACCATGGAATAAATCTAACTAAGGATTTGAAACGCCAGAACCATGCAAAATTTAAAACTTTTGAGAAAGAAATTGCAGGAGATATCATATGTTGGAAAGACCTCCCTTGTTCCTGGATCAGTAGAATTAGCATTGTAAAAATCACAAACTTGCCAAAAGCAATATAGATACTTATATTGATATATATCACAGAAATTGATAAAAACAATATTAGAATTCATATGGAAGCACAAAAAGCCCAATAGCAAAACAATTTTGAATAATAAAAAAATCTGTTTCAGTTATTTCCATACTGGACCTTAAACTATACTACAAAGCCATAATAAGAAAAATAGCATGCTACTTGCTCTAAAACAGAGCTATAGTTCAATGGATTAGAGTTGAAGAACCTGATACAGGGTCAAATACATACAATCAACTGATTTTTGACATAGGTGACAAAAAGTCCAATAGTAAAAGAATGACATCTTCAAAAACTGGTACTGGCAAAATTGGGTATCTACATGCAGAAGATTAACTGTTATCTGTCACACTATATAAAAATTAACTTCAAGTTCATCAAAGGCTTCAATGTTATGTCTGAAACTATAAAACTACTATAATAAAGAATGAAGAGTACAATTAAATTGATTGGGCTAGATCAACATTTTCAGATGCAATGCACAGGAAATAAATTCAACACTCAACAAGTGGGATTTGATAATATCAAAAAGGTTCTGTTTAATAAAAAAATTGCTTAAAAATAGGCAACCCACAGAATGGGAGAAAATCTTTGCTTGATAGAGTACTAATATCCAGAGTGTATAAAAAAACTCAAATTAAATATCAAGAAAGTAAATAATTGAATTTAAAAATGAGCTTTAGAACTAAAAAATAAACTTTTCATAGGACAAAATGTCTGAGAAATGACTTTTTAATAAATGCCCTACCATTCTGGAAATGCGGATTAAAGCCACCCTGAGATATCATCTCACCCCAGTCAGAATGACTAAAATCTAAAACATAAATAACAACAAATATTAACAAGGATGTAAAGAGAAAGGCTGGTGGGTGAAATTTGTTTTCTCTTTGAACTTCTTTGAAGATTCTTTGGCATTACTAAAAAAGTTAAATATCCAAATCCCATACGATCCAGTTATATCACTCCTGGGAATATTCTCAAAGAATGTTGCATTTTATTACAGAGATACTTGTTAATGTATGTTCATTGAAGCTCTGTGCACAAGAGCAAGAAATGGAATCAGGCTAGATGGCAAACATTAGATGAATGGATAATGAAAATGTAGTTCATATAGACAATGTAATACTATGTAGCTGTGAAGAGAAATGAACTGATGTAATTTTCTGGTAAATCGATGGATTTATAAGAAATTATACTCAAAGAGATACCCCACACCACAAATACCATATGTACTGCATTATAAGTAAATTCTAGCATTGACCCTTTAGAGTGTTATGCTTAAACAGATAATTATACATTCACTTCAAAGTACAAAAGAAAATATGTCTAAGGTATATGGGAAGAGAAAAAAGTTAGAGCAAAAAAAAGTTATAGGCAGACAGTTGAACAGCAATTATAGAAGGAAAGTGTTAAGGGAAGTAAATGATTGGAATATCATATAATAAGGGATGGGGAAGAAAAAAAAGGAAATGGCTCAGGAAAAAAATGATCAATGGCCTCATACAGCTATGAATACTACAAGCTATGACAACTCTGATAAGCAGGATCCAGTGGACCAACTGAGAGAAGGCCTTCTGGCCTGTTTTGAATGTGTTCTAAACTCCCTCCAATAATCAGGATACACATGCCAATTTTGACAACTTGTCCAAATAACAGTGGAACAGGATTAACTAGACACTAGATTGGAACAAATGTCTTAGCATTAACTATAAATATTTAACAGTAAATTATTATCTAAGGACTTATTTTTATATGTCTGGATGAGAAAATCTATCACCACTCAACCACGGTTTATTCTATGAAATTGGAAAATTAGTGAGGCAGAAAGGAAACAGCCAGAAATCAGAGTAACAGTGACCTAGGAATGTCCAAACTAAAAAAACGTCATCACAATCTCTTCCTATTCCACTGTTCAGGGAACCTAGTGGAAGAGTAGAAAGTAAGAATGTAAGAGTTTAAAACTGGTGAGGTTTTCTGTCTGCTTCTCCACTCCACTTACAACATGGCTGCTGCATCCTGGAGTTCACTGCACATATATCCACCTGCATGAGAACAACAGGATAGTTGACATAGCATTATTCTCTGCATAAGAAAGGATCTCAAGAGAAATAAGTACATTGAGAGAGAATCTTTGAGGCAGGTGTTAGATAAGAGAAGGGAAGCTTTCTCATCTTCAGGTTTGTCCGTTACCATAGGGTTCTGATCTGTCACTAGTACAGATGCCTCAAAGGGAGCCCTAAGGTCCTCAGATGCAGAGGACATGAGGACAGAAGGGATAAGTCTGAGTTGGTGAAGGGAGGAGAGAGTGGAAAGAGGTGTGAGGAAAGAGTATAGGAGATATGGGTATGAATGCATTTTGTTTGTATGGGAGATAATTTTAATAAAAATATTTTAAAAGATAAATAAATGCAGCTTTTAAAAGCTATTGAAGTAAAATGATTTTAATTATTGTGAGTTTATTCTCATGATGGCTTCAGATTTGTACTTCATTGAAGGGTTTATGGATAACATAATCCTCTCTCTCTAATCTATGGGCATACATAATTTAAAGGGGCATATATGTGTCTTTTAGCTTCACTGCCTGGTGAAGAATATGCAATTCACTGATCTCTTGGAAGCCTGGCTATCCTACATTGAAGCTATACCGTACTAATTTACGATTGTTAGGTTTTGATTTATGAAATTCCCTTCTCCGCAGGAAAAATGAATGCTGGATTTTAACTTAGATCTGAGGAGTGGTCCTAAGGAGGACTAATTCAGATTGTTCTGTACAAAGAATCAGACAGTTCACATGGTTTTGGACAGGTCTTAGAATGAGATCTCGGAGATTTACAATAGCCAGAGGAGAAAGGTCTCCAATATATAAATTACTTACAGCTCTTGGCTTTTAAAACTTCCAAGCACATGTTCTTTACTAACTCTTGTTTGTACCCACAAACAAGACTGCTAAGCTTATTTGGTTTATCCTTTATCCTCCTCAGTTATAATGGTTTAATTCTTGTGTAGATCTTGGAGGCTGGATTTATCTGTGTTTTGTCTCTTTTAAATGGACCTTGAAGTAATAAAGTCATCTATTCAGCAGGAAGTAGCCAGAGAGATCATCGCCCCTCTTCCCTTGAGCAGTCTGGGTCCTCAGAAAGTTAAGGGGTACAATAGGCAAGTCTAGAACAGTCCATGCTGGGACAGTCTCTAAGGTCTTTGAAAGTCTTTGACATCCTTGAAGGTCATCCCCCACTGCTAGAAACACCCTGAGGGAACACTCTTCCTGAGGAACTGACTTGAATCCTTCCAGAGATAAAATAGCCAACTTCCCTAGCAGCAAAACTGCAAAAGAAAATCAACAAACCACAATCCAGAACTTCAGAGACTCTATATCAACCACCTAGAACTAGGCCAGCTTAATCTCTCCCCATCTTGAAGCTCAGGGAAATTTGCGGAAGAGGGGGCGGTAAGAGTGTAAGAGCAAAAGGATGGGAGGAGCAATGATATATAAGATACTCTATACTAGTTAGGGCTGAAGCAATCATAATTGGACTTTGCATGCCCTGCGCATTGTCCAACACACTATTGACCTCACAAAGTCTAGCATCTGCTAAAGGCACCAAGATCCTTGGAGGTAAAGGATTGGCAGTGTTCCTATACCTAAGGGGAACACAGGAAAGGGTTCAGGGAAAGGCCACTGGGTCCTTGTACGTCATCGGAGAGGAGGGCCCAGAGGAAAATCAGACATGCACAAGAAAGGACTCTCTGGGAATTGGGGCGGGAGGCACTGGGGGATGGGGAGGGAGAGGGGTGGGGAGGGGGAGCAGGGGGTACAGGGGGAGGAGGAGGAAGGGAGGGAACTGGTGTACCTAATAAGTTTGTATGAGCTGAAATAAAAAAAATAGCCAACTTCCCTATGTAGGGATTATGGAGCTCTCCATATTCAACAAACAATTTGATCTCTAGCTACACCTGGGCCTAAGGGCAAATGGGTTAGGCCCAACAGGAGTTAACCAAAGAGAAAAAAGCCAGTTTCCTTGGGCTTACTTAGGTGTACAGATACACCTTGCCCTGTCAGCAATCTTTGGCACCCTAGCCCCTCATGGCCCTATAGTGCTATAAGTCCATTTTTAGTTCCATGCCTGTTTATCATGGATTCCATGAGTGTTTTTTCTAGCTGCCCTCTTCTCACAAGTTAGTTTTTTTTTTAAATTTTTAAAACATTTTTTATTATCATTTCCACTCATACAAACTTAGTAGGTACACCGGTTGCCTCCCTCCCTCCTCATCCCCCGGATCCCCTGCTCCCCTTCCCCTTACCCCTTCCTCCCCATTCCCCAGTGCCCCCCCAATCCCTGGAGAATCCTTTAATGTGCATGCCTGACTCTCCTCTGGGCCCTCCTCTCCGATGATGTTCAAGGACCCAGTGGCATTTCCCTGAACCCTTTCCTGTATTCCCCTTAAGGATAGGAACATTACTGTCTCACAAGTTACTTAATAATTTTTTTTGAGGTAGTTCAAAGATTCTTAAAAGACAAGTTTTTGAAGATAACCTACAGATATTGGGGACTTTATTGCAATAGAAGTTAGAAGGTTAAAAACATTAATGGACTAGTAAAGGCTATACTCGGGATAACTGCAAAGGTTTTATTTTTTAAAGATTGTTTATCTAAACAGACATACAAGTATTCTCCTATGACCATGTGCTGCATGCTTATTCTATATTTAATAATGTCCTGGTTTCTACAAAATTTAAAAAGCTTTTATTTACTTCTGTTTAACTAACTATACGTTTGGCTCTAAAAGATTGTAAAGTACAAAAATTAACGAAAATTTTTATAAATCATTTAATATTTTCATTTCAAAATGAGATTTAAGGCTGTTTATCTTAAATCAAGTTTTCTTTTATGTTTACAAGTTTCATGTATTTTAAAGATACAAAACATGATTGCTTAATGCTAAAGTACTTAAGTAAATTGAGAGCAACAATATCTTAGATTTCAAAGTTCACATTTATAAATGATTATATATATATGTATATTGTCTAAAAAAGTCTTACAAGTAGTTTATACTTTTAAAAAAACAGTGTGATTAACTGTAGTTTGAGTCCTATTGTACACTACTTAATTATATTGGGGAAAAAATCTTCCATAGATGTTAGTTAATACTGATACAATACTAATTGATACATCATGATATAATTTATTTCTCGCAAGTTTGAAATATGTACAATTTTGTTTTTTGGAAAAAAATCAACAAACCATAATTCAGAACATCAGAGACTCTATATCAACCAGGTCTGCCTAATCTCTCCCCATTCTGAAGCTCAGGGAAATTTGCGGAAGAGGGGGTGGTAAGATTGTAAGAGCACAAAGATGGAAGGAGTCACGATATGCAAGATATTCCACACAAGTTAGGCCTGAAGCAATTATAATAGGACTCTGCATGATCTGCGCAATGACCAACTTACCATTGACCCCTCAAAGTCAAGCATGAAATAAAGGCACTAGGATCCTTAGAAGCAAGGGATTAACAGTCACAATAGCGTTCCTATACTTAAGGGGAACACAAGAACGAGTTCTAGAAAATGCCACTGAGTCCTTACAACTCATCAGAGAGGAGGACCCAGAGGAAAGTACATATTAAAGGATGCTTCAGAGATGGGGGGAGGGGGCACTGGGAGAAAAAGAGGGGGGAAGGAAGGGGAAAGGAAGGAGGGATCAGGTAGGTCCAGGAAGGGGTGGAGGGAGGGAGGGGACAGGGGTACCTATTACGTTTATATGAGCAGAAAAATAAATAAATTAAAAAGTTTGAATGAGCGGAAATAAATAAATTATTAAAAAATGTTTGTTTTTGGATTTATTCTATGATTTATAAAGAGCTTTTTTTATAAAATTGTTATTACCACATATAAAATAGTATAGTAGAGATTGTACAAACCTTAAAGTTTAGACTATTATAACTAGTAGTGTAAATGAAATGGGAAAAGCTTTGAGTGAGTTGTCATCATTAATGAGTATTTCTAGTTCTTTTCCAAAGAGAAAAAGTCTCTGTCATCTTTAACATTTTGATTTACTAGTTTTTGCTAGTGTGGCTTTAATATTTTCAAGTCATTCCCAGCTTAAATCAAGTTACAATATTGGTTCACAGAAATGCCATACATTCATCCTCCTGGATGTGATATACTGAAAAGTTAGTTTTTGTCCTTTTTCTTGTTTATCAGGTCTCAACATTTCCAAGGCTCATGAACAACTTTCTCAGCATATCAAGGAGCCTTGGTCTCAGGCCTTCCTTAATTACTCATTGACTTTGAGTCAACAGATAGAACCTATTAACATGATGCATGTGGTTCCCCTGCTTATAGATACTGGGTTTGTAACCAGAATCTGGAACAACTTTAAAAGGCTGTTTGATCCCTCTTGGATTGTAATTTATGCTATCATAGGAGGAATTGTTCTTTTATTAATTATATTGCTTAAGTGTTTCCTTCAGCACATCTCTCAGCAGTGGTCCATCAACAAGACCACACTACAGGTGCTTATGGCCCTTGAACATCCAAGCCATGGCCCTCCTAGAGACATGGCTTGAACTTGGATGCAGAGATTCATGAGGCCTTGGTCTAATCCACTATCCACATATCCTGACATGCCTTCCAGAACTCTTCTAGACAGCCTCTCCACGTATCCCACCTACAGCCTCTCAGCCTGCCCCTGCAATAACGAAAGCCTGTTTTTCTCTGCCAACTTGAGTTCCCCTTTGGTACCATGATTCCTTCACTGCGATGGTCTTATAACTGGTTAGCCAGTGACGGGTAAGGCTCCACACGAGGGTGGTGATCAACCTAAGACAGACACAGTCAGCTACATTTGTATGAGCAGAAAAATAAACGAATTAAAAAGTTTGGATTCCATGTCCAGAAAATGAGATTTCCAATGAGACAGGCAGATGTATGACTGAGGAGACATACTTCGGATGGATTATATTCTCTTTACACAAGCTGAAGTGGCTCTGGGTCACCCCAGCTATCATGGTTCCCACTGAAAAAATTTATAAAAAAATAAAAGGGTGAAATGTGGCCTCAGGTTAAATAGCTCCACACCGTCGCCCCCATACCCCCTTTGCACCCCACCCCGCTCCTGAAGTCGGGACGTGCACGCGCGGTCCAGCCGGGCCTCAACCCCGCGCCCTAGGTGGTAAGTCCCCGCCCCGCGCACCCAGCCCACCTAGAGACAGTAATTCCAAGGATTATGAACAGGAGGAATGGGGTAGGAGGGCCACACCACAAACAAGGAGAGAAGGGACCATGTTACAGCAGGGAAAATAGGCCTCCACCAAGGACCCAAATAAGTAATGAGACATCTGATTAAGTTCACAGACTTTTGTTCCTGATCATTTACTACTGAGGAGGTATGATCTCACCAGAAGAGGAGGGCATATAGTCTGGCAGATAAAAAGTAACAATTTTGCAAATGGGTGATAGACCCGTCCCTCACTGTGGTTTCCCACTTTTATTACATCTACCTTTGAATGTGCTTTTATCACAAGACTCTAACAGCTTTTTGTCTCTGGCCAGGGGGTAACATACAATGCCCACCAGGATGGAGTGAAGGGCATTGCAGGAGCAGCAAAACTGCAAAAGAAAATCAACAAACCACAATCCAGAACTTCAGAGACTCTATATCAACCACCTAGAACTAGGCCAGCTTAGTCTCTCCCCATCTTGAAGCTCAGGGAAATTTGCGGAAGAGGGGGCAGTAAGAGTGTAAGAGCATAAGGATGGAAGGAGCAATGATATGTAAGATACTCTATACTAGTTAGGGCTGAAGCAATCATAATTGGACTTTGCATGCCCTGCACATTTTCCAACACACTGTTGACCTCACAAAGTCTAGCATCTGCTAAAGGCACCAAGATCCTTGGAGGCAAAGGATTGGCAGCCACAGCCGTGTTCCTATACATAAGGGGAACACTGGAAAGGGTTCGGGAAAGGCCACTGGGTCCTTGTACGTCATCGGAGAGGAGGGCCCAGAGGAAAATCAGACATGCACAAGAAAGAACTCTCTGGGAATTGGGGTGGGAGGCACTGGGGATGGGGAGGGAGAGGGGTGGGGAGGGGGAGCAGGGGTACGGGGGGAGGAGGAGGGAGGGAGGGAACTGGTGTACCTAATAAGTTTGTATGAGCTGAAATAAAAAAAAAAGGGTGAAATGTGGCACTACCGATTGAGGGAGGCCCTAGCCTGGCTCCCAGCTACTGACAAGCCTGGGCACACCCAAACATGCCCCAGACATGTCCCAACAGACCAACATGCAGGCTGAGGGATGAATAACCAATGGGAAGGGGCCATCTAACCTGCACCTGCAATGGACACCTAGTAAACAGCTAAATGACTGGTGACTGCCCCCCCCCCAGAGGAGGGATTGCAACACCTGAATGGACCCTGACCTTACATATGCCCAAATGCCCTTAATGACTTTGAATCTGTGGTATCTCATCCACTGCTGCTTCTCACTTAATTCCCAGAGTCTGGTGGTGACCCTGTTGCCAGCTCACCCATTCACCTTGAGGCCCTCTCTTCCTCCCTGGCTGGCCCGGCGGGGGATATAGCAACAGAGTATGAAATCTTCAACATTTGGAATTTTCCACAAGGCCTTGGATTCGAGGTGAAAATTGGACAGTTCTCACCACACCTCCCATGTGGACAAGAGCTGGATTTATCAGAAGAAATGTTGCAGTGGGCCACAGGAAGGAGACAGGTGGGTGGATCTAATGAGAAGGCTTTGCACTAGACATGAAGATGGCAGCTATGATGGGGGCAAGGCCAGTCAGATCACTATACATCAGCATGTCGTCTTCTGTAGATCTTCATTCTGAAATTCTAATAGATTTTGGCAAAATATTTGTACGTAAGTATCTAAATATTTGTACATATGACATTGCTCAATGGAGTAAAAATGTGATCATTCTCTTAAGCTATGTGTATGCAGACAAGTTATTCAGTGATGTAATATGCTAAAACTTTCATTAAAGTAATTGTAAGGATATCAGTCTATTCCTGACAAATGCCTGACCTTCCTCAGGTTCCCCCCCTCTGTGTGCAGTATGGCTTGCAGACCTGGTTTCAAGGCATCTCATGAATAGGGAAGGCAGTCTGCCTCTTTGATTGTATTCCATGTCCAGAAAATGAGATTTCCAATGAGACAGGTAGATGTATGACTGAGGAGACATACTTCAGATGGATTATATTCTCTACACAAAGACAATGATGGGACTAATGACATCTTTTAAAAAAAATTATTCTCTTAACTTAATCATGTGCTGTACATGCTCAATCATTTTTATGTTAGGAACACCCTTGACAAATCTCTTTGTTTTTTTTATTTAATACATTTTTATTTTTATTTCAGCTGATACAAACTTAATAGGTACACCAGTTCCCTTCCTCCCTCCGGCTCCCCTCGAACCCCCTGATACCCCTCCCCCACCCCTTCCTCCCCATCCCCCAGTGCTTCCCTCCACAATTCAGAGAGTCTTTTCTTGTGCATGCCTGACTCTCCTCTAGGACCTCCTCTCTGATGACGTACAAGGACTTAGTGGCATTTCCCTGCACCCTTTCCCATGTTCCCCTTAAGCATAGGAACACTGCTGTGGCTGCCAATCCCTTGCCTCCAAGGATCTTGGTGCCTTTAGCAGATGCTAGACTTTGTGAGGTCAGTAGTGTGTTGGACATTGTGCAGGGCATGCAAAGTCCAATTATGATTGCTTCGGCCCTAACTAGTGTGGAGTATCTTGCAAATCATTGCTCCTCCCATCCTTTTGTTCTTGCACACTTACCATCTCCTCTTCTGCAAATGTCCCTGAGCTTCAGGATGGGGAGAGATTTGTCAGGCCTAGTTCTAGGTGGTTGATATAGAGTCTCTGAAGTTCTGGATTGTGGTTTGTTGATTTTCTTTTGCAGTTTTGCTGCTCCTGCAATGCCCTTCGCTCCATCCTGCTGGGCACTGTATGTCACCCCCTGGCCAGAGACAATAAGCTGTAAAACTGGAGTCTTATTATAAGAGCACATTCAAGGTTAGATGTAATAAAAGTAGGAAACCTCAGTGAAGGAGGGGTCAATCACCCATTTGCAAAATGGTTACTTTTTATCTGCCAGATTATATGCCCTCCACCCCCCTTAGTTGTAAATGATAAGGAATGAATGTCTGTGAACTTAACCAGGTGTCACATTACTTACTTGCAATCATTGATGGAGACCTATTTTCTCTACTGTAACATGGTCACTTCTCTCCTTATTTTTGGTGTGGCCATCCAACCCCATCCCTCCTGTTCATAATCCTTGCAATTACTGTAGGTAACATACAGATTTACCTATGAGTGTCCGAAGGTGGGCTGGGTGGGTTTGGAACTAGGAGCCACATATTAGGGAGTACATATGGCACTTAATTTTCTGGGTTTGGGATACTTCACTTAATATAATTTTTCTAATGACGTCCATTTCCCGGCAAATTCCAGTAATTCATCATTTTTGATAGCTGAGTAATACTCCATTGTATAGATGTACCACTGTTTCCTTATCCACTCGTCAACTGTTGGACATTTAGGTTGATTCCATGACTTTGCTATTGTAAACAGTGCTGCTATGAACATGGTCGAGCTTGTGCTATCGAGGTAAACCTCTGCTGTATGGGGGGTTATTCCCAAAAGTGGAATAGCAGGGTCATATGGCATTTCAATCTTTAATTTCTTTAAGAATCTCCAGACGGCTCGCCAGAGTGACTGTATAAGCCTGCATTCCCTCTCTCCACATCCACTCCAGCATTTGGTGTAGTTTGTATTGTGGATTTTTGCCATCCTGACCGGGGTGAGATGATATCTCAGGGAAGTTTTGATTTGCATTTCCCTGATGGCTAAAGAAGTGGAGCATTTTTTAAGATATTTGTTAGACATTTTAATTTAATCCCTGGTAAAGTTTCTTTTAAGTTCCAGGGCCCATTTTTTAATTGGGCCATTGGTTTCCTTGGTGTTTAGTTTTCTAAGTTCTTTGTGCACTCTGGACAGCAGAGCTCTATCAGATGTGTGGTTAGTGAAGATTTTCTCCCATTCTGTGGGTTGCCTTTGAGCTCCTGTTACAATCTCTTTATCTGAACAGAAGCTCTTTAATTTCACAAGATCCCAACAGTTGAGAGTTTGTAGCAGTGACTGTGCCATTGGATGTCTGTTTAGGAAATGTTGGCCTAGCCCAATCAGCTCGAGGGAGTTCCCTATCCGTTCAGTTATGATTTTTATAGTCTCTGGCCTGATATCAAGGTCCTTGATCCATTTGGAATTAAGTCTTGTACATGGTGACAAGTACGGGTCCAGTTTTAAGCTTCTGCATGTGGAGATCCAGTTTTGTCAGCACCATGTGTTCAAGATACAGTTCTTTTTCCATTGGATTCTTTGGGCCGCTTTGTCAAAGACCAAATGGCTGTAATTTTGTGGGCTTATATCTGGGTCTTCAATCCTTATCCATTGATCTGTGTGTCTATTTTGGAGCCAGTACCAGGCTGTCTTTATAACTATGGATTTGTAGTATAGACTTAGGATTGGTATGGTAATACCTCCAGCACTGTTTTTGTTACTCAGGATTGTTTTTGCTATCCTGGGTCTTTTGTGCCTCCATATGAACTTTGAGATTGTTTGGTCTACTTCTTTGAAGAATTGCTTTGGGATTTTAATTGGTATAGCATTGAATTTGTATATTTCCTTTGGTAGGATGGTCATTTTTATGATGTTGATTCTGCCAATCCAGGAACAAGGGAGGCCTTGCTACCTTCTGGTGTCTTCTGCTATTTTTTTCTTTAGGGTTTTAAAGTTTTCATTGTAAAGGTCTTTTACCTCCTTGGTTAGGTATATACCAAGGTATTACATTTTTTTAGGGGCTATAGTAAATGGGACTGTTTCTCTCAAGGCTTTTTCACTTCTTTCATTCTGGGCATATAGGAAGGCCTCTGATTTTTGCACATTTATTTTATATCCTGCCACCCTGCTGAACTACTCAGTTAGTTCCAGGAGCTTCCTGGTGACGTTTTTGGGATCACTCAGGTATAAGATCATGTCATCTGCAAATAGGGATAGCTTGACTTATTCCTTGCCGATTTGAATCCCTCTTATGACCCTTTCTTGTCTTATGGCTTCAGCTAAGACTTCAAGTACCATATTGAATAGAAGTGTTGAGAGTGGACAGCCTTGTCTAGTTCCTGATCAAAGTGGGAATGATTCCAGTTTTTCCCCATTGAGTATAATCCTTGCTGTGGGCTTGTTGTATACAGCTTTTATTATATTGATAAAGGTTCCTTCCATTCCTATTGTCTCTAACGTTTTGATCATAAAAAGCTGTAGGATCTTGTCAAAAGCTTTTTCTGCATCTATCGAGAGTATCATGTGGCCTTGGAGTTTGGAATGGTTTATATGATGAATTACATTTACTGATTTGCATATGTTGAACCAATCTTGTGTGCCGGGATAAAGCCTACTTTGTCCCCGTGAATGATCTTTTTGATGTGTTTTTGAATCCGATTTGCTAAGGCTTTGTTGAGAATCTTTGCGTCTGTGTTCATCAGAGAGATTGGCCTATAGTTTTCTTTTTTAAGTGAATCTTTATTAGGTTTTGGGATTAGAACGATATTAGCTTCATAGAAGGAATTTAGTAGTGTTCCTTCCTTTGGTATTTGATGGAACAGTTTAAGGAGTATTGGTATTATTAACTGCTTAAATGTCTGGTAGAACTCTGTGCTGAATGCAACTGGTCCAGGACATTTTTTGGTGGGAAGATTTGAGATTACTTCCTCGATTTTCTCATATGTTATAGGACTATTTAAATAATTCACCACTTCTTCATTCAATAGGTAAGATATGTTTACTTAGGATTCATCCATCTCTTTTGTGTTGTCAAATTTTACTGAGTATAATTTTTTGAAACATGATGCTATAATTCTCTGGATTTCTTGGGAATCAGTAGTGATTACTCCATTTTCATTTCTAATTTGGTTAATTTGGGTATTCTCTCTCTTGCTTTTGGTTAATTTAGCTAGGGGTGTATCAATCTTATTGATTTTTACAAAGAGCCAGCTTTTTAACTGATTGATTTTCTCTATCATTTTCCTAATCTCGATTTCGGATATTTTTCCCCTGGTTTTGCTAATCTCCTTTCTTCTACTACTTTTGAGATCAGATTGCTGTAGTTTCTATACAGCTTTAAGATGCTTTGTTATTTATTTCTGATGTTTCCATTTTTTTGATGTAGGCATTAAGAGCTATGAATTTACCTCTTAGGACAGCTTTCATTGTGTCCTAGAGATTTTGGTAAGTTGTATTTTCATTATCGTTCACTTTCAGGAAATCTTGAATTTCCTTTTTAATTTCTTCCTGAATCCAGTTCTCATTCAGCATCATAGTGTTAAGTTTCCAGGAGTTAGTGTATTTTCTGTTTTTTGTTGTGTTGTGGATGTCCAGCTTTAGGCTGTGGTGGTCTGATAGGGCGCAGTCTAGATTTTCAACCTTCCTATATATATGGAGATTCATTTTGTGGCCCAATATGTAATCTATTTTGGAGAAAGTTCCGTGTGCTGCTGAGAAAAATGTGTATTCTTTGGTGCGTGGATGAAAAGCTTGATAGAGATCTGTAAGGTCCATTTCACTAAGGGTTTGATTAAGCTCCAAAGTGACTCTGTTAAGTTTTTTACCTGTTGATCTATCCCATGTGGAGAGGGCAGTGTTGAAATCCCCCAGAATTATCGTTTTGGGATTGATTTCTTGCTTTAGACATTGTAGAGTTTGCTTAATGAATGTGGGGGGTTCATATTGGGTGCATATATGTTCAGTATTGTGAAGTCTTTCTGGTGAATTGTACCTGTGACTAAAATGTCTCTTATGAGTTTTGGGAGTTTGAAGTCCACTTTGTCCGATAGCATAATTGCCACCCCTGCCTTTTTTTCTGATTCCATCAGCTTGCAGAATTTTGACCAGCCTTTTATTTTTAGGATGTGCCTATCTTTTGTGGTGAGATGGGTTTCCTGCAGGCAGCAGATTGATGGATTGTGATTTTTTAAACCAAATTTGTAATCTGTGTCTCTTGATCAGTGAGTTAAGTCCATTAACATTTAATGTTATAATGGAGAAACTATTTTTAATTCCACAAATTTTTTATGTTTAGTGGATTTTGTAAGTGTATTGTTACACCTTTAGGTTTTGCTAGTATTATACTTCTTTTCTGTTCTGGATATGCCTGTTTTTTTCTTCAAGCTTGAGTATCATTTCTAGCATTTTTTGAAGGCCTGGTTTAGTGGATATGTATCACTTCAAGTTGTCTCTGTGCTGGAATATATTTCTTTCTCCCTCGATCATGACGGATAGTTTTGCAGGGTATATCAGCCTGGGTTGACATTTTTGCTTATTCAATACTTGAAGTATGTCTCTCCAAGCTCTTCTTGCTTTTACTGTTTTGACTGAGAAGTTTTGTTATTTTAATAGGTTTACCTTTGAAAGTGACTTGTTTTTTTTCCCTTGATGCTCTCACCACCATTTCTTTATCTTGAATGTGGAGTGTTTTAAGTATTATTTGCTGTGGCGAGCTTCTGTTTTGGTCATATCTGTTTGGGGTGCAGAATGCCTCTTGTATATGTATGGGCCTCTCTTTTTTAGATGAGGAAAGTTTTCCTTGATGATCGTTTGAAAAATTTCCTCAGGGGTGGTATTTTGAGATTCTTGCTCTGGTATTCCATGGATACGCATGTTAGGCTTCTTCAGGGTGTCCCATAACTCTTGGATATTTCTCTCGAGTGTCTTTTTGGCTTTAACAACCTCTTCCATTGAGCTGTCTAATACTCCCACTTTGTTTTCAAGGTCTGAAATTCTGTTTTCTGCTTCATTAGTTCTGCTGATAAGACTCTCTATGGAGTTCTTGGTTGAAGATCACTTGTCTTTTAGTTCAGTTTTTAACTCTGCTTGAGTCTGTTTTAACTACTCTATGTTGTTTTTGTTTCTTGAACTGTTTTTCTTAACTCCTCCAAATGTCTGTTGTGTTCCTCTTCAAAGCGATTGATGCAGTTATTAATTCCTCCCGGATTTCCTCTTTCATAGTATTGAACATGGTAATGATCATGTTTTGAAAGTTGTTATCCTGGGTCAGGCTTTCTTGGCCATTTTCCATGGGTTTGTTCTGGTTGGAGTCTATCATTATAGGATTGATTCCTTCAGTGGGAAATTTGTTTACTTGGGTGTTATTTCTCTTTGACTTGGGTATTGTTTTAACTCTTGAGACCTTCTTTCAATTTCTGTGCGTTTTTCACTGAACTGAATTATTTGGCCTGAACTTTTGGGGTTGGCCGGGAGGCGGAACTTACCTAGGTCCTGACAGTGAGTCTGGGCTGGGCTGTGTGTGTCCCAGTGCAGGGCGTGTTGGGAAAAGGGAGGATGCGTTGGTCAGGTGGCCGGGTGCTATTTAACCTGGGGGCGTGGCCCAGGAGAATGGGGTCCTCCCCGGCCCGGCACAGTTCCTGGCTCTGGCTGGCTGGTGGGAGGAGCTGGGTCCCTTGGGCTGCCTGGGGGTTTTAGGGCCAAATTTAAACCAGTACTGTTATGAAGTAATCTACTGTTTATTTATTTATTTAGGTGAGGTCTCTTACTCTATTCACTGCTCACTAATGCTGGCTAGTCCAGCTACCCAGCTTGCTCTGGGGATCCCCTTTGTCTGCCTCCCTCATGATAGGGTAACAGGATGCCACAATATCTGCCATGCTTTTATGTGGATACCGGGGATCTGATCTCCAGTCTTGGTGGATCATGATACTAGATTGGAATGAGGAGAGCAGCCTAATAGCCCAGGGGATTTACTTTCTCCATCCACAAGGTGGAGGAGCCAAGAAGGTTAAGATCCCTTACAAGGTTAAAGGAAACTGGTGCTTGTGTCAGAGTGCAGACAAGCAGAGGAGGCCCATACCCAGGAGAACAAGTTCATGAGGAAAAGCAAAGTATCAGGATAATGCACATGTGGCAAGAATGTGAAGAATGTTGCCTTCAGGGAGAATGCAGGGGACAAGGACAATGAGCAAGTGGTGCTACAGAGGACCTAATGGAAAAAATTATGCCATCAGAATTATTCAGCCCGAATTCTCATCATTGAACACAAAATATAAATATAAGAGGGAAGAATCCCAGATTGTAATTAGAAAGATCAGTGTAGTATTATAAATTCTTGGTTATATACATGTAGTGTGAATCACCAAATGGTCAGCATGGCAGGAGAGCTCACACCAGCACCAGGAGCTGAAGGAACTGTCCACACCCACAGGGACCACTGAGGGAGGAGTAAACTTCACTCACAGGACAGTGAGAGTGCCAAAGTTAGGCAGTTTTAGAACAGAGCCATTGAAGGTCTTTGAAGGTCTTTGAAGGTCATCCCTCTGCTGGGATTGCCTTGGCGAAACATAGCCTATTAATCTTGAGGAACTGGCTCTACTCCTTCACAGGTAAATGGTTGCCAACTTCCCCCACTCCTAGGTTCATGAAAGGCTAGGGAAAAAGTTTGACCATGAGGTCAGTCCCCAGATCAACTGGGCTGACCCTCAATGTGAACAGATCAATAAGATTCGGGAGATCAAACGCTCCGGTCACCCATAAGGAAAAGCCACTTTTCCTATTCCTGCCTAACCACATAAATACCCTTGACCCTGACATCCATCTTCGGTTCCCTTGTCCCTCATGGACTACATATCTGTGAGTTCCTTTCTGGGTCCATGAATTCCACATCTGGAATCCATGAGTTCCTTGTTGGCTTCCTTTCCTCTCATGGGCCTCCATGTGTGGAGTCTGTGAGTTCTTTTCTTTCTCTCCTCTAGTCCCTTTTTACTGCTCTCCCATTTCAATCCCCGGGCACATAAACACATTTGGAAAAGCCACCAGACAACTTTCTTGCCCCTTATGGAATTTATATCTTTCTTTCCTCTAATAAATTATGCTTTAATCCTCTATTTGTGTTCTGGTTTCAATCTTTGATTCCTGAACACAAGAACCTGGAGACATAAAACCCCAGACCTGCATCAAAATCATTCCAATCCTTAACTTGTCCACCTTCTAGGGAATAGTCCCACCAAACTTGGGCTGGGTTTTCAAACATCAATTAGACAATTTTCTGCAGAGTTGGTTGGGGCTCGCTTTAGCTGTCAATTCTTCACAGATTTGTCCAAAATTCAACCTGCCACCATTAAGTTAACACCTGTATATCTAACTAGGATACATGTAATAACAAATTGCACCCTCAAAGATTTGCCATCCCATCTCTCCATCTCCCAATTCTTCCCATCCCCCAATCCAATTTCCCATATTTTGATTTTTCCTGTTTTTCATAATATCAAAAGTCTGATTTTGATGAACCAGAGACAAGGAGCAATGGAGCAGAGACAAAAAACAAAATTACCCCCACAGAATTTCCTCACTGGGCAAAAATAATTCACCAGGCATTTGTTAATCAGTTCACAAAAACTGGCAAAACAAGCAGACAAATTCAGGCTTCCCCAAATAAGCACATTTCATAGCTTAAATGCTACCATGAGATTTTATTTGTTACAGAAGGAAGAAACTCATAAAAGTGCTTGCAAAATACATTTGTGGGCGCCACAGGCAAGCAGGTTACAATGAGGCAGGGAAAAAGTGCTATTGCAGATCTTAGATGATCTCTGGTGACATTCTCTGCTTTTGGATTGGTGGAAACTTTTGGTTTGCTAAGAATACATTTTAAGGCTTTGATAGTCACAGACATTAGAACAGACCCAGGGGTAGGCAGTGAATGGTTTTCAAGGAGAATAAAAAATAGCTCGAAATAATTTGGTTTTGGTCTGTAACATTTTAACTCTATAATCTCAAACTTCAGGTGTTTAGTCTCATAGAAACATTAACACATGTGTCGCTTTTCCCTGAAGTAAGACAGACCCACTGCTACAGATGGTGAATGACAGCCTGGACGTCCGTATGGATGTGTCATAGCTCAGGAGTTTAGGTGCTTTCCCTGGTTTCTGCTGATACCAGGCTATTTCATAGCCAGTGTTCTGACTGTCCTGGCACTAGAAGGTGGCTCTGCCTCCTAGAGATGCAGTCAGGAATGGAGGCTGGGTCATTTGGATGTCGCATCTGGCACATGATACTACAAATCCAAAATAAATGAAATACATAACGATGCTTCCTAAAGCATTTCCTGACCAGCCAGGCAGCACTAACCACAAGGGATAAGCATCTTCCTTACTGAAATCCATAGTAAAAAGAAGATGAGAGGGGACCCCTCCCAAGCCCATGTTGTGACCCGATTGGGACTGAGTCCTACTGGAGGTGTGATAGGTCTTTCAAGAAGCCTCAGAGCAGTGGGCTGGATTCTTAGCACATGCAAATCAGCTTGCGTGTACAGTCCTGGCCATAGCCACAGAGCTGGCTCCCAGGAACCTACCTCACAGGTAGTCTGCAGAAAATTTCTTTCTGAGAAACATAGACAGAATCACTGTGTTTTCCTGTGAGAAAAGGAAATTATTTTTACAATCTGTGGTTAATACATTTCCCACTAACTTTTCATATGTCAGGCAAAGTGACATATATGTCATATATTTCAGGGAGTGAGTTTTTACTATTTGTGATTCCCATTCTTCTTTTCTCCAGCAGCTTCTTCTAGGAAACTGAGGTATCCTCAATAGCAAGGGTTCAGCTGCACCAGAATCTGTCTTGTTCCACAGACCTGCATATTACTTTACCATCCATCTCTTCTGCATCCTGATAAAAAACAGTTCTCAATGGCTGGGATAAAGGATGTACTCCACATAGATTTTTTGAAAATATTAATAAAATGAAATAAGGTAAAAGGAAAAGACAGGCTACTGGAGTTCACACAGTATGTTGAAGAATGCTCTGCATAAGGTGGAGATGAAAACTGTCCATGTTATGGGAAACTATAAACAGAGTAAGGAGAGTGTCTCCATATGGAAGAAGTTCAGCACACAGGGGCACCTCCATTGTAACTGTTGAGTGGTACTTTAAGTGGCACTGAAGCATCATTCTTATCATTATTAGAACAGAATCTACTACAAGGGCACAAATATAACTTTGTTCTGGAGATGAATTATTTGCAGATAAGTCATCATTTAGAGTCATAGGTCTATTCAATACTAGATGGGGTGTGTGTGTGTGTGTGTGTATGTGTGTGTGTGTGTGTGTGTGTGTATGTGTGTGTGTGTTTGCACATGTGCCAAAGGGTACTTTGAATGTGCATGCCTAAAGAGGCCCAAAGACAACATACAGAATCATCCTGGATCCTGTTACCTCTTTATTGCTTTGCTCTGGTGTTTCCCAGGCTCCACCTTCCAGGGCTGGAATCTCAGGAAGCTTCCATTCCACCTGGCGTTTTACACTGAGGATTCAAAGTCAGGTCTTTTGCCTGAAAAGGCAAAGGTTTTACCCCTGAGCCATCTCCCCAGCTCTGCATCTAACAATTTAAGCATTTCACATTTTTTACATCATCACTACCATATATATTTATTTCCACAGGTTACCGGTGCAGAACTCTATGGCAGTTAAAGTCAGGTCTGCATACAATTTTTGTTTTGGAAAAATTATGATTCTCATTGTTTTCCCCTCAGAATAAAAGACACATGTTTTAAAACTGCAGGAAAGTGAAATTCAGACAAGGTCTCATTGGGATCAATTTCCTTGATAAAGCCGATTGTGGAATGGATCTGAGCTGCAGGAAGAACAAGGGGAAAATGGGTATTGAGGCAGTTTAACGATTTGAATCACAAGACCAGCCAGTCAACTTAGAACAGGGGAAAATGGGTATTGAGACAGTTTAGCCATTTGAATCACAAGACCAGCCAGTGTCAAAGTCTTCACATGACAACCAAAACAATAAGTTTTGTCTGTCCAGGGTGAGCGACAGACTCAGTGCCAGGTGTCAGTGACAACTCAAGATCATCTGCATTGCAACCAGTCTCACTTGGGGCCTTTTAATTCCTGTATTTAAAAGTACATTCTTAAAGTCTCCATTAAAAGCAGCATTTTTTCTATTTAGAAAATAATGCATCATTTACAAAGAATATATTGTGAAATTAACAAATAATATGAAATATGTATTCCTAAATATGATGAATGGGCCATTGCTGTCACCAATTTTGCTGTTATTTTTGAATAAAAATGTGCATGCTTTCAAATCTATCTTGTCTTCTGCACTCATTCACAAGATATTCATATTTACCATGACAATGGTCAACGTTTGAAATTAAATGTCTGGTGGAGAGAACCTAGATTATTTAACAGCTCAAGCTTATCTGTCGATATTATGGCAAAGAATGTCCGACCATAGATAAGGTTAAAATTGCAAATCTCTGTCTATATTCTAAGTAGTTCTCTAGAATAAGAATAGATCTATTTTAAACTGTGCTTCTTGTATGGTCTTTGGCAGTATACTATAGGATGAAAATTGATATACAGATGTTCACAATTTCTTTACCAAAATATTTTCCCTTAGATGAATAGTCATTTGGCATATTTTCATTTTCAACTAGCATAAATCTCATGTTATGCTACATAAACTATGTATTTTTGAAACAAAAGAAAATTCCAGAAAGCAAGTCTTCAAGAAAGCTTAATTGATTGCTCCTTTGAATTGCTAAGACTCTTTTTCTCCTCACATCTTCATCCTGTTATTCTGTCTGTGACTCTGAGAATCTTTAGCTCAAATGTCAATAGACCCTGGAATTCCATATCCTGCTCATACTAATGTTCATGTGTCACATTCTGTTTGGAATGTATGTTTTATGTGTTCTGATAAATTTTCACTTAAAAAAATAAAATGTGAGCCACAAATTTACCTCTGGGCCATGGCTTTGCAACTTTACAATGACAGGTTTGCGACATACACCATATCGTGCATATTTTTGTCTCCATTTATATTCATAAATAATCATTAAAATTTAGAGGATTCTATTTTTAAAGTAATCACAATTCTATCACAATTTATAAAGATTCATTTAATATTATCAAACATTCAATAATGTCCAGTGAGAAACCTTTGCTATCGTGCTCTAAAGGAAGATGATTGTTAACCAGGAGGGGAGAGTTACACCACAGCCATGTGGGATCAGGATACCCTAGAAGGGACAGACTAGTGTCAGTGGTTCTCCCTGCTGGACATCCTTTCCAAATGAAGCCGTATAGAGCTCTGTACTCAAGTCTCCCAAAGCTATGTCCTTGGTTCTGGTTTTCATCAGGTATCCATGTTGCTTTCCCTTGGAACTTTCATCCTCAGCCAGGATCTCTCATCATCTTTCTCTGTTTCTAACTATTGCTGGCATTGGCATTTCTAATTGTAAATTGGACTCTAGAAGCCTGAGGAACAAAAGTCACAGTCATGAAAGGTGAACTTTTTAGTATGACCATCCATATATATGTATTTGTATGTGTGTGTGTGTGTGTGTGTGTATAAGAGGGTGTATGAGTGTGTGTGCCTGTGCCTATGTAAGTCCAAGGGTGACTTTGAGAATGAACTTGACTTGCTAAATCTCCTTATTGCTTTGCTTTAGGGCTTCCTAGGCTCTGCCTTCCAGGAGCAGAAGTGCAGGCAACCACCATTTCCACCCAGTATTTTTATGTGGGATCTGGGATCAATACTCAAGTCTTTTTGCTTTTAGGCAAAGATTTAAAACTCTGAGCCATCACTCCATTCATCACGCCCTTCATTCATCTCTATCCTGATCTCCCTTATACCTACAACAGCCAGGAAATCCGACAAAACTCTTTCTTCTACAACACTGGACTCAAGCAAGGTATGTATGTATTACATTAATGCTCACTTTACAACCCTGTGTCACTACAATATCATTGCATATAATAATATTGATTTCTGTTATTTCACAATGAAGTAATAAAAACCACAATACTTTTATACCTACATATTTATGACAATCATGTGATTTATTCAGGAGTCAGGGCAGATATTGCTGAGTCTTCCTGTGAGGGTGCCATTGCCTGTATTTAAGGTCTCAGCACAGCCACATTCTATATGGGAGGATATGAAAATTACATGATCCATGATAGTTGGGTGGGGAAAAATGGTCATACCCTATCTACATGATTTGCGGAGAGAGGAAGAAACTGCATTACCCACCAGACTGTGAGTCTGACAAAGTATGCCAAAGTATGCAACTTACTGACTCAGCTCTTTCCATCTCATCAATTTGCTTGGGGGAATTGTTCTGTCCATCATGGGCTGGGTCTTCCCACATAAATTTGACAATCAATCACAGGCTTATTTAGAATTTGCCTCAACTACTAATTCTTCACAGATGTGTCCACAGCACAACCTCCAGCTGGCCATACCTATCCAGCTGGCACAGTTCTCAATCACAGGGAGTGAAGGCGAGGACCCAGTCAGAGAATAGACCTGACACTGGAAGTGTGTGTGGAGTGGCAGGACAGGGATGGAACATCTTGGAGTTGAAGCAAAGTAAAGGTGGAGATCAGATTTGCCTTTTCAGATACTGAAACTCATCACTCCAGATTTCTTCATTCATCTCCAAAGGACTCTGACCTCCAGGGATGAGACTATTAGTTTGTGTTGTCTGGAGCTAGTGAGGCCATGGTGATTGGTGCTGTGTGCACAAACACTCCCACCACGGAGCAGGGTGTGTTTATCATACATCAAACTTGGGTCAGCTTCTGACCTCAAATTTACCACTTGTTATCAACTAACATCCTTTCTGACCACAGACAGGGAACGTTTTACCCTTAGAAAGGCTATCAACACTGCTCTTCAACAGCAGAAAAAAAATCACTTAGAAAAAAATAACATATACTAACTATTATGTAACCTGGGCATGATTCAGCCTATGGATAAATTCTACTACTTGAAATGATGGACATTTTTATCTACTTTCTATGGGAGAAGCATAAATGAGACTCACAGGACACAGCTTGTGAAAAATAGCATGAATCAGAAGTTGAGAGGAAGACTCATTGGAGGAAGTCCAAGTAGTCTGAAGTAGACAAGGGTAGATGTCTCCAAACCTTTTCAAATCTTACTAATTTCTTTTTATTCTCTTAGGGTTTCATACATGAATACAGTCTGTTTATCATATATTGACATCTTAACCCCTCAGCTCATCTCCCCTTTCTTCTTCCCTGCCAGTCTCCCTCCTATTTTCATGTCTTTTTGCAAGTGTGGGCCTCTGAGTTTCATCTGGGTTTCCTTCGGTGGCATGTGCCTGAGCTCTTGCTGAAGCACAAATGTATATCAGTGAATATACCACTGGAAAATGAGTCCTCTGCCCCCCCACCCCATCCAGCATTAACCCTCAAAATTCTCACAGGGAGGTGTGGAACCTCCTTGAAATCTTGCCCCTTCCATGGAGAAATGCTGACAGACCAAATCCTGAGCAAGTCCTGTGGAAGTCCACACAGCTGCGATGAGTTCATGGACACAACAGCCCTGTCATGTCCTGAAGACGTGTCTGGCTTCACTCTGCCTTCACTTCAAGTTTTTACAGACTCTTCCTCCGTGTTCTCTGAACCATGACTTCCCAAGTTTTTACTACTATAATTTACTTTGTCGAAGCTTTAGAAAATCTGTGCTTTACAGACAAAAATCAAAGAACAATTGAAGTTAATATGAAGGCTGGCAATGATCTGAGGCACAGGAGGGTGGTGTTATGGTTTCCAAGCTGTAATGTTTACCATTTTGTCATGCTGTGAGTCACAGTTTTATGTATGGGATACATAAGTTCAAAAGGAAGGAACATATTCAAGGACAAAAACGCTGTGTCTAAATGCCAGTTCCACTATCACCACTAACTGTGTGACTGAGCAAGCCACCTGTGTGCCCGGACAGGTTGTCACGTGATCTCACATCTGAAATACAGTAAAAAGACTTCCGGTGGGCTTCATTAGATGACCCAAAGTGAGGTGTAATTTTTTTAAGGCAAACTATTTTGTGGACTCTTCCGTATGTTAAAGTTAAGACTCTATCTAGGATACTAGGGTAACAACTAGTGAGAGAGCATTTTAATTACAGCTTGCTGATATTTATCCTAAGCCCGTATCATATATAATGGCGGTGTCCACGCACAGCCGTCCTACCAGAAGGCATTTATACCAAATGTCCCGTGTGTCTGGTCCTCTTGGCCTGTGAGCCCTGAAAGCCCCTTGAGCTCTTCCCAGCCTCCGGGTTCACACCATTGGCTGACAGCAGCCTTCATCTTGCTTCTCCATTCTAAGGTGCATTCTGCCATCCAGTGGCCAGGATGCACCATTCAACTAACAGAATTTAATTTGGAATCCTAATATCTGGATCCAATTCTTCACACTATTCATGAAGCTGATCCTATTCCATTCACCACTGCCTCAGATTCTGTAAGAAACACAGATGGGTCCTCTTCTTCATGACATTCCAAATGTTTAAGCAGCAAAGAGATCAATAGTTCATGAGGAATTCTGAAGATAAGGATCATAGGACAGTTGAAGTTCTAGATTGTGGGATCTACACAGATTAGCAAGGTCAGACTCAACAAATGAAGGGATCCTCAAAATCTCATCTGGTGCATCTGGAGAGTTAGGGGAGGCTTCAACTCCTCCTGTGCTAGTTCTGGGGACCCCATGGTTCCTGTACCAGAGCTGACACTTCGCACAGCAGTTCATTCAGTCTCTGCTTTTCTGAGCTCTCTTCCCCAATACAGCAGTGGAATAAAGTATGAAATTCTGAAGGAACCCCTTTTTTGACATAGTCTCTTTCTCTTAAAGTGATTCTTCATTCCCAGATCCTACTGGGAAGCTGCTGGGCATACCTCTCAGGCAACGATTGTACAGTATTTGGGTTTTGGTGTCAAAAATGATGAAGTTGGAGGATGGCACATTTTGCTGCAGCTGTGTGACTTGCAGATCAACAGCAGTCAGGGGAAAGACCTCACAAGGTTTGCCTGTCAATGTTTCATCCAGAAAAGGAGAAGACCTCAGGAACCACCACCCCTCCCTGAGGGACTGTTGAGGATCTAGCCTTTGATTTACTATCCATGATTCAACAAGTGTCCAGGCACGTGCTAATGCAGGGAGCCCTATGAAACTCAGTGAGTCACAAACACAGCCTATAGTGGCTGATGATTAACAGACTCCTTAACCATTAAATAATAATCATCATCATCCTTGTTTCATTTTAATGGGCTTTGCACTTAATGTACATTTGGTCTCATATTCATGTGGTTATTATTCCATTCTTTTCACAAATATTTCCCTTGAATATTTTATTCCATTCCTTCTCTTTCAGTCTGTGAATGTCTTAGATATCAAGTGAGTGTCTTATAAGGAACATTTTATTGAGACTTCTTCCTTCACTGTTTTCTCCAAATTGGAGAATGCAATGATTGGCAGGTAAGTTTATGCTCTAGCCAGTAACATAACCTATTTGCTTACAGTTCTTTCTTTTGTCGTTATTCATCTTGTTAGCTAAGTGAATTACCCTAGTCACATATTAGGATTATTTGTTTGTTATTTTTTATATATCTGCAACAGGTATTTCTTTTTTTTTTTGTCTAATAGTTTCTGTTTTATTGGTTTAACAAAATACTAACAGAGTCATTAAAAGGAAGGATTTATTTGGGACAACATTTCCAGGGAATTTAGTCAATCATGTTATAATTAATAGGGGGGAATAGATATCTTGTCACATTGCATCTACCATCAGGAAACAGGAAGATATAAATGTTTTCCTCAACTTACTTTCTCCCTTTCATAGAGTTGGAAAGCACAGCATACTGAATGGTTTTACTCACATTTTGTATTGATATACCCACATCAATTAACCTAATATAGGTCATCCTTCACAATCACAAAAGGGAGCATTTTTCCCTTAGATCTTATAGATCTTATCAATTTTATAGTCAATACAGAACATCACAGCGTTCTAAGTGTCTCTGGAAGGAAAAGATTGGATGCAGGGAAACAGTATCTTACACAATGATTGGGAACTCTAGACGCTTACAAAAATTTCAGGTAGGTTATTATTCAAGAATAATGTCATGGCACCTTTGAAGATTCTGAATGCCTGTCATTCTTAGAAAATTGGAAAATACTGTTGCAGGAGCAGGAATCTTTACTTTAATTCAAGGAGGAGTCTTGTCATTGATTCTGCTGGTCATGCTTCATGATCTTATAGTATTATGTCTCATCAGAAGATCTATGCAACAACATTATGGTGTAATGATTTTTGGTAATTTAAGTATATGTTTCTCCTTAAGGTATATAAATAAATGGAAACAAATCAATAAACTCCCAGAATTTATCATGATTTTAAAAGCAAAGTAATAATAATACTCTTTTGAAAGAAAAACTAAAAGAGGAATTCACTTAATAGATAAGATTTGAAAATCAGTTTCTGAGTTTTTCAGTTTTTTTTTCTCTTTTTGTTTAAATTTTTTATATACTTTTTTATTAAAAATTTAATTATACATTTTAAAAAAATTTTTACCAGTTCCCTCCCTCCCCTGCAACAGGTATTTCTTTGTGGGCATTATGTGGCTTACCAGATTGCTTTTTTTAAATAAATAAATAAATAAATAAATAAATAAATAAATAAATAAATAAATAAATAAATAAATAAATAAATGCCTAAACAGCCATGTTAATTCATGTGTCCTAAACTCACAGACTGTATGAAACTTATAAGTACTGTGATCTATAAGGGATATGGCTAAAAAACATGTGGCTAAATGTGTGACATATGCAAATGAACTCATATCACTTTAAATATCATTCATAAGACTATAAAATCAACACATTTTCACATTGATTAACAGAAATATATCATGTTTCACAGATTATTTTCACTATATTTTGCATAGGATAAATCTTTCTTGCATATACATATATATGTATATACATAAATGTGGGTGTGTGTGGAGATTCGTATTTATATATGGATGTATGTATACATATAATTGCTGTTCTTATTCCTATGTGGTCATTTTGTAGTGCACATGGCAGCTGTACTTTTAAAGGCCTCCACTTATGTGGTTCTGCTCTGATGTCACTGCCACTGGCAGCAAAACTGTTGAACTGTCTGTGCAAGGAAGTCTGAGGAAAAGAACAGAAATCAGTCCCAGCCTTGTCAGCCAGATAGTTTACAGAGCCATGAGATTTCCAGACTGAGATGTTAAAGCTGAGCCTCCTCTACCCAGTTGTCCTCAAAAGAAGCATGTGTTGTGAGCAGAATAACTGCAAGCGTCCCAAGGAGGTTTTTTGTATTGTGTTGTCAATGTAACACCCTCTGTAATATTGGTAGCAGTAAAAACCTTCCAAGTCCTCAGGCTCCAGGCTGTTGATGGTGAGAGTAAAGGCTGTCCCCGGACCCACTGCCATTGAACTGGGTTGGGACACCATCAAGTCTGCTGAAGCATGTGGATGAGGAGCCTGTGAGCTTGCTCAGGCTTCTGCTGGCACCAGGCTAAGTAGTTGCTGATACTCTTACTGGCTGTGCAAGTGACAGTGGCTGTTTCCCCAAGAGACAACGACAGGGAAGCCGGGGACTGTGTCAGCAGGACTTAGCCCAACATACCTGAGACAAAAATAAGAGAGAAAAGTTATCCAAATACTCCTTATCCTCTTAGCAGAGGCAGCCTGGTTAAAGTTACTTTATTCTGAGACCCACAGGTGCCAGATCACAAGACTCCACATATTTGAGAGCATTCACAGATAGGCAGAACCATTCTGTTTCTCTCACCTGGCAGCCTAAGCAGCAGGCAGAGAAGTAGAGTTGGAGTTTCCATGGTTCACTCTGAGTCTTACAGTAGGCTGCTCCTGATCCAGAGCCTGGGGGCTTTGATAAGGGTTGTGGAGCTCAGGGTGGGTGGAGAGGAGCATGCAAAGCCTCTAGGAGGGGCTGGGCTTCAAACTGCAGAGATGTTGCCCTCCTTTTTTTTTTTTTTTTCCACTTCAGCAATCCCCACCAGATGGTCATGTCAGCAACAGCCTTGGCTTTGCTGAAGCATAGAATTTCCTTTATGTGGTTACACAGTTAAAACTGTGTATATTCTCACCCCAGCAAACACTGTTAGATATTCTTTATTATAAACTTTTTAGGGAACAAAAACATAGCCTATGAGATCTAGAATCTATTTGTGGCCAAAACTTTAATCGTCTTTCCTCTGGAGTATTGTGTTATAGTGACTGAATGAATCGCTTAGAGAAACGCATCTTCCAGACATGCTCTTCCCCTGCTGCTTAGTAGTCCCGTCCTCTACAGCGATGTACAAGGGTCAACATGCAATGAGGCTCTGTAGTGCAGGTGCCTGGACAACCACAGCTGACCAATGAGCTGTGTGATGGTTTCCATTCTCTAAACACAGACAACAGCATGTTCCAGACAAGTAGTAAATACTCATGGAGTGATCTTCTCCATGCCACCCTATGCCATTTAGGGACTGGTGTCAACCTGACAGTTGAGAGCTGAGTTTGGGTCACATCAGTGAAGGATTGTTAGCCAAGGCAAGTCCTGAGCAAGCCCGTGGGAGAATAGTTGATGTGAGAAGACTCAGTCCATGGGGGTGGGGCTATTCAATGGGAAGGTGAGAAACAAAGAACGAAAGAAAAAAAGAAAGACAGGAAGGAAGGAAGGAAAGACAGGAAGGAAGGAAGGAAAGACAGGAAGGAAGGAAGGAAGGAAGGAAGGAAGGAAGGAAGGAAGGAAGGAAGGAAGGAAGGAAGGAAGGAAGGAAGGAAGGAAGGAAGGAAGAAAGGAAGGAAGGAAGGAAGGAAGAAAGGAAGGAAGGAAAAAGAAAGCGGGAAAGAGAAAAAGAGAAAGAGAGAAAGGGAAAGAGAGAGGGAGAGAGGGAGACAGAGAAAGAAAAAGAGGTGATGTTGGACCGCCCTCTAGCGGCAGATAGCAGTGTTGCATCCTAGAGAACAGAAACATTCAGCAGGAAACCCTGAGCTGCAGGGACCTCTGACCCTGGACCCTCACTAGCTCCCACCTGCCAGCTCCTCGCCAGGCTTTAGGGAGGAGGGGACTGCGAAATGCTGTGGGAAGCCATATGCAATGCTTCTGTGTAACAAAGACAATATATATATTTTTATTATTATTATTATTTATTCAACTGTGTGCATGTGCGTGTGTATGTACGCGCGTGTGTGTGTGTGTCTGTGTGTGTGTGTGTGTCTGTGTAGAACCACGGACGAATTCGCGAACACCATGGACGCCTCCACCTCCTTCTGCCCCGGGATTCACAGGCTCCGCCCTACCAGGACCAGAAGCGCAGGCCACCCCCGCTTCCGCCTGGCGTCTATACGTGGGATCTGGGATCCGAACTCAGGACCTTTCGCCTGCAAGGCGGAGGCTTAACCCCTGAGCCACCTCTCCAGGCCCAACAAAGACAATATATTTTTAAAAGTTGTTAAAAGGAGTCATGTTCCGCACCTTTACATGAGAGGATACGGTGTTTGTACTGTGGGACTGAACAAGATAAAGTGTTAAGATGAAGGGGAGCCATATCTCCCTGGATATCACATCGGGCACCTGATGTCGAACAAACAAAAATATACACACTTATTAATGCTATAAACAGATTTAAATATCTGAAAGCACGGATCACACTGGGCTGAGTCGACTGACAAATCGTCAGTGCATTGTTGCTTGTGGGGAGCCAGAGCAGCAGAAGCCCCAGGAGCTGGATTGGAGACCCTCACAGTGGATGTTTGAGCTGACTTGGGCTGATTCTGCCTGGTGCTAGAACAGCCTGCTATGAAGTTCTCCAGGCAGTGGGTTGGGCTGTGGGCACATGCAGATCAACAGGAGCCGGGCAGCACTGGGCACAACCCTGCTGTTCACTGTGGGATGGAGGCAGCCAGGGCCTTAGGGATTCCTGACTAACACATGGGGTGGGCTTTCTTGGGGTGCTTGGGTTCACCTGGAATTATGTGTTCTCAAGTGTAACAACTCTGCACAAGCCAAGGACAACTATCCCAGGTCTCACATGAAGAGCACCAAATGGCCTAAAATTATGTTTCTATCTATCCAGCATTTTGTTTTATAAAAGATGTTTAGATGAAATGCACCTTTGAACTAGGTGGAATTAACCCTTTCATTGTTGGTAGCATGAGTGTTATAGAGAAGATATATTGTAATCTTTGAGAGCAGTGCTAGTAGGCTTTCAATTTATCTTATTAGAAGAAAAACACTTTTGTTGTAATTATACATTACCTTGAAATTGTTCCCTTTTTTAGTTGTAAAGAATATTTATTTATTGAAAAGAAGGTAAATACAGACTAAAATGCTTTGAGGAACCAGAAGATGAGGAGGCTAAGGTCACAAATCTATCCCTGAGAGCTGAGCTTCCTCCATCCTTCATACAGTTCCCTATAGGGTTCTCCATGCCCCTCTGTCCCTGCCAAAACCACATCTTCAGAATTTCACCTGCATCAAACAACCTAAGTTTAAGTGGCTTGTCTAACAACATGACTTTTTATTTTCCTGGTCAGACTTCAAGTGATTTTTTTTTTACACTCAAAGGTCCAGATACTAGAAATGGTAGATCTCCTGGTCTTTCACCAACAGCCATCCTGCCTTTGTTGCAGATGCTATAAGATACCTGAGTACACCATGCTCAGAACTGTCTAGGAAATCCAAATCCAACACTGAGGTGTTGATTCTCACCCTCTTCACATGAACTGCCACAAGTACAGTGGACAGTACAGATTGCTCCTTGTTCAGACTCCAAATTCCAGGCAGGCTCCTTGTCCAGCAACTCTAGAGTGAACCACAGCAGAACAGATGCAATGTTGCTGTGCTTCCAGAATGGTACTGCTAACCGTGCACTGACATTTGTTGGTCTAGTGAGATCACTAAATCTTAACTCTCTAAGAATTTTGCCATTTAGGTATAAATCATGAAAGATACAGGGAAGTGTTTCTAAATATTATTTACAAGTCTAGATTTCATTGTCATATGATAAATAGAAAAATGAGAAATGTCATGCATTACAGCAATTATGTTATAAATAATAAAATAAACAATAAAAGATCTATGAAAGATGGGGAAGAACTTCTTGGGAAAAAGAGGTTTTCAGTAAAGTAAAGAAGGGGTGTGGGGTGAAAACAATTAAGAATCATTACATACCTGCCCAAGGAATGATCCCATATACTGTGGGTTATACTCTCACACATCAAGGAGATAATCTCTTGCAGACTCACCCAGAACTTGTTTTAATGAAATAATTCTTCATAAGTATGTCTGAAAGATCAACTCTCATTCTCAGGTTGACAGCTGTACCTAACTAGTGTGCATGTGGTCACTGAACCTATCAGAGTCACAGAAGAAACCTCACCAACTGTAAGTTCAACAGGCCAGAAGAGCCCCAGATTTTTCATTGAGTTCAAAAGATTGAAGGGCCCAGATATTTCATGATCTTTGGTGGCTTTTTTAACTTTCCATTTTCCCATGTTGAGTTATTATATGTTTTATGAAATGCTAATATCTACCTTTGACTATTATACTGCAATTTCCTACCACTTAATCATACCATTCACTTTGATTAGGTTTGGAGGATGTGAAATAACAATTATCTCAAAGCATCTCACTATTCAGATCTACAACCGAACTGTCTAGATTTTACCAGATGACATTAAGTGAAAGGAAGACCATGAGAATGAGAAAAGAAAATATTTTCCCAGTGATTAGAGTTAATTTTCAGAAGTTAGTGTTGTGCCCTTCTACCATAAGGGTCTTCTGGGACTCAAACTCACGTTATCAAATTTGGTATCAGGCACTTTATATACTGGGATATTTTTATAACTTAGCTTTAATAAAATAGTGTATCTAGAGACTTCTGGGACAGGAATGGAGTTATTGTGACATCATTTCTACCCTTGTGTTGCAAACACTGTGGAAGGGAAAGGTATTTTTGATTGTGTCAGTCAGCTTTCCATTACTAAAACAAAAGCTTACAGAATCAAATTTAAAATGAGCAGTTATTGTGGCTCGAATATTTCGGTGTATAGTGATTAGACTGCTTCTTTTAGACCTAGAGTTGGAAACTAATTCATGGAAGGATCAAACTGTCGAGAAACTGATGATTTCACAGCAGCTAGGCAGACAAGAAGAAGAACAGAGGGTGAGACCCCCCTGCACCATTCAAGACCACCTCACTTGAACAGCAGAGCTTACATGAGGCCACATCCCTTAGTGTTTGCCCTGGAACTTACACAGTGCCAAGGGCTGAGGGCCGAAAGTCAGCACAGGAGCCTGTGGAGCGCTGTCTGCACATCTCCTCAGATGACCAGCAGAGGGAGACAGAATCACAAGATGTGCTCAGGTTAGGGACCTGCTCTCCAGACGTCCAGGGTTTAGATAATATGAAATCCCATCATTTGCATAAGAACTTCTCTCATCTGAAGGGTTCCTGCCCCTTAGAATATTATAAGAAGATCTTTCTCTGTGCTGTGCATGAACTCCATGCACAAGAAAAGCTGGAAGATGCTGTTCCCATCACCACAGCTCCTTGGGTTTCTGCTACTCTGGGTTTCAGGTAAGAAAATGTAGATGGAGAAAAAAATCAGGAGAAGCTATCTAAATACATAGTTTCCTTTTTTCATTAGGAACCATAGATCATATAGAGTTTCAGAAATGATGTTCAGCTTTGAAATTCAGAATATATAAACTCCTTTTGTCTTTCTAATAATAATGCTACTCATGTTTTCAGCCTCCAGAGGTGATGTTGTGCTGACCCAGTCTCCAGCCCTTCTGTCTGTGACTCCAGGACAAACAGTCTCCATCAAGTGCAGGGCCAGCCAGAGTGTTGGTAGATACTTACACTGGTACCAGCAAAAACCCAACCAGTCTCCAAAGCTCATCATCAAGCTTGCTTCCCAGACCATCTCTGGAGTCCCCTCCAGGTTCAGTGGCAGTGGATCAGGGACAGATTTCACCCTCATCATCAGCAGCCTGCAGCCTGAAGATCTTGCCACTTATTACTGTCAGCAGGGTATCATCCCACCCCCACAGTGATGCGCACCATGACATAAACCACCTCTGGGAGCAGAAGTGTGAGGCTGGGCTGCCCCAGCTGCTCCTGGTGCTGCCTCCACCTGCTGAGAGCTTTTCTCAGATGCAGCCAGGCTTGAGGTTTCCAGGGAGGCTTGTGCTGAAGAAACCCTGGGGCTCCTCTGTATCTGAACTCTCCATGCTCCACTGCAGCCCTTGATGCACAGACTTGAAGATGCCTCTCCTGATCTTACAGTTGTGTCCCTCCCCACAAGGCTGCATCAGAACAAAAGGCAGCTCAGCCAGATGGACAGAGAAACTGGTTGCTGTCATGATGTTCTTATTTTTGTAATTGCCACTGGGGTAACTTCATGTCACAGATACTCTGCACTCTTGCCAATAAATTCACAACCAAAGTGCTTAAGGGAACAAGGGGTTTTATTCTGTTTTGTGGTTTCCCAGCTACAGTTCCTTGTGAAACTTGGCATGTTTATAGACATATCAGTGATTGAAAGTTAAGTGATAGATGATTTTTAGACAATAGGTTGGTAGGCAGAGAAATGATAGATTATGGAAAGATAGGAAAGAGATATTTCACAGATAACAGATACAAATGTAAGCAGATAACTGATAGATTAATAGATTATGGACAATCGATAGATGATCAATAGGTAGGTAGGTAGGTAGATAGGTACAAACAGACAGACATATGATACATAGCTACTAAAATAGATGATAAATACATAGATGGAGAGATTGATAGGTGATGATTGTTTTTATAAAACAGGCAGATTTTCATAGATGATAGATAAGTAGTTACATAGATGATAGATAGAAAAATGTATGACCAATAGGCAATTGATACATAGTATACATATAGATGAAAGTAGATGGTTCGTAGATGACAGATTCATAATTCTTTCCTTGCTCCTATGCTTTTCATTCAGTATTTGTTCCTCTAAAACTACATCTTATTTTCTTCATGAATAGAAATACACGTAAGTATCCATACTGCTAATGTTACAAATGCATCAGAGGTACATTTTCTCTATAACTAATTTATTATGGAATGCCAGTATTTTCTCTTTCTCCAACAGTAGTTTAATCACAATTTAACAGAAGGATAATGCCACAGAGTTCTCAAATGAAATACAACTGTGAATTTCTTCAGGGTCTCTCTTGGGGAAGCTTCCACTCTCCTGTTCTAATTTGTCTTCTCCTGCTGAGTGAATACATGACCAAGACGACTTAGGGGAACAACGGGTTTATTGTTGTCTACAGATTCTGGACACATCTCATCAGTAATGCAGAAGAGACCATAGCAACATCAGGAACTGAGGGAAATGACACATCCTAACTACACAAAGAACTGAGAGAGAAAAATATTTTCTTATAGGCCACTCGGCTACATGCCAATTTCTAACCAGCTTGCTCCCATCTTACACACCTTTCCAAGGAATGGACCCACCCACACTGGATTTGGACTTCCCACATCAATTACATAATCCCCCACAGTCTTCCTCAGGTGTAGCTTAAGCACAAATTCTTCACAAATGGACACAGTGACTCAGCCTTCGATGGTCAAGTGGGTGTCTGCAGTGACTATGAGACATTGCGCATAACACTGGCCTCATTCTGTGACAAAGCCATTTCATCTTGGAACATGTAAGCCTGATGTGGGCCATAATCTCAGTGTATTCCTAAAAAGTAAAGCTGGGTTTTAAATTTATTTTCAGTGTTTTGGAATTTAATACTTTACTACAATATATTTATATCATTATCCCCTTCCTTTTCCATTGCAAATTTTCTTCCAGGAGCTGTATTTTAGGGAAGTGAACCAAAAACATTCAATGAGAAAAAAATTCCAAGCCTGAGAAATAAGTTTTTGAAAATGATGCTATTGAATTATTTTAAATGCAGAGCTTATTAGAAATTCTGACTAATTTCAGTTTTCAATACATTTGTCTTTTCTCCATCTTTCATGGTGAAGATCAGGAACACAGATGATGTATAATACAAAACCTCTGGGAACTAAAAAGGAACAGTTGGTGTCTCATAGTAGGTAAGTTCTTCAGGAGCTGAGAAAGGAAGCTTTCTGATACAAAGAGAAGGAAAGGAAATTCAGAGTCTGTTACACACAGGTCAGGGCAGGTCAGAGAGTACATATTCCTCTGTGTGAGTATATTACATGCATGGCTTAAGAACATTTGCAAGGTTCATAGAACAATGGATTATTGTAACTGGAGGTAGGAGGAATGAGAGAGAGAGCAAGAGAGAGTGAGTTACAGAAAAGTAAAGCTGTGTGCAGCATCTGCACCTATAGAGAATAACTTGGAAGTGACAGACTATCTTGTCTGCATACAACTGGAGCAGCGGCAAAAAGTTATTAATATAAATTTCCTAAGAAGTCATTTGCTAGATAACACTAGAGCATAATATCCCTAATTCTACAAACTCACAAAAGTTTTGTGAAATCATGCTCTGAGACCTGGACTGCAGAATACTTCTGGGATGTAAAGATGAGTGAGGTGCTGGAGGAATGACTCACGGGGTAAAGCCTTGCCCCCAAAACCAGAAGGATCTGACTTAGACCCCCAGATCCATTCATTATACAGTATACACTATGGAAATAAATGGCAGCAGTCTGCAATTCTGGCTCTGAAAGACAGAGTCTGGGAAAACCCAGAGCAAAGCAATAAGTATGTAGAGCAATCCAGAATGATTATTGATGTCACCCTTGGATGTCCAAAGGCAACAAACACAGAAACAGTCTCTCTCTCTCTCTCTCTCTCACACACACATCTTCTTGTATGCTCACACAGAAAATACTTTAAAAGTCGAAAATGAGGGATAACTGTGGAGATTTCCACAGGACAAAATCTGTTCTGGGCCACAGACAAAGGTCAACCCACGTACATACCAGGACCCAAACACATCAAGTGTCCAGTCAGAGACACCTGGTGTCCACATGCCTCCAAGTTCTGAAGAGCCAGGTCCAGCACCAATTCCACACAAGGAATATAACAGGCCATAGAACCAACAGTTGGTGATAAGTGAGACCATATCAAATTCTATGTCCAGCCAGGGTGGGAAGGAATCAAGGCAAAGGATTGTTCCCCAGACCAAGGTCAGCACAATTTGATTATAGATTATAGTTTGTGGTCACTGGTGACTTGCTCAGGGTGATTGTCTTTCCACCTTAGTCTATAACATTTCAGCATCTGACTTATCTCCATCTGGAAGGTCTTTATTTGACCCAAACTCCTCAGTTCAGTGATTTAGAACGAAGTTCAAAGTTCAGAGGCTGGGGCTGCTCCTGCTCTGCTGCTGGGAAGGACAGGGGACAAGGAGGAAAGAAAAGAGCAGTGGAGGTGGAGCTCCTGAGCCCTCCATGTCTCTCTGATATCGTTGTAAACTGCAGACAGGTTTCCTCAGCATGATGGAGACCTGAGAAAATCAATTAGTACAAAGAATAAAGAATCAGTGCAGGCCAAGCAGCTCTTATGACTAGTGGAGGCCTGTTACTGATACTTTTTCCAATTAGCTTCGACCTCTTTGTTTGTGTTATTGCCAAAGTTGGACTGATGGACATGTTGAAGTTTCATAAACTTATCATCTGTCACGCCTGGATCACTGATCATGGTGCTCAGACAGCAGGCAGCACTTTGAGTTGCTTCTAATTATTCCCCACTGTGGGACATGAAACTACTGGAGGAGGATAATGTTTAGGACTTTTCATAGGTACATGTGTCAACTTCATGGTTGAAGTTTCCAACTCTGGACACTTTGTAGATAATTGGTAGCTGAGTTAAGCCCACCTGAATATTTGGCAAGGCTGACATTGCAGCTTGTTCTGGGCACGTGTTCCAGATGGTTAATTTATGTTTCCTGGACATTTCCAAAAGTGACCCGTGATTTGGAAGAGACCCTGTACATAGCAAATGGCTATTTGCTTATATTTTTTTTGGTGGTTCAGAACATCGTGCTGTGATTACTAGCAATTCTTAGCAAACTCTTTCTTGACAAAGAGTAAGTTTGAGGTCATCATGAGGTACAGAAAGTAAACAAGTTCACTTGTACCAGAACATCACCCTGCTGAGTTGTTCTGCCCTCACTTATATTCATTCAAAAGTGGTCAGGTAGGAATATTTGACAAAGCAAAATAAGGGATTTATTAAAATATCTAATTTTCTCTCATTTTTTGAGAAATTGCTCTGTATGGTATTTTTTTCCTCTTCAGTAAAAGCGAAACATGAGCATATCCTTTCTACTTTTCTAACTAGTTAATAAGTGCCTTTCACTTTCTACTAATTTTCCAGGTAGGGTTTAAGCCTCCAGAGGAGATGTTGTATTGACACAGTCTCCAGCCATCCTGTGACTCCAGGAAAAGAAGTTTGCATGAAAATGGAGGCCAAGCCAGGACATTAGTGCAAGCTTACATTGGTACCAGCAAAAAACAAGCCAGTTATGTACAAGGACCCTGTGGCATTTCCCTGAACCCTTTCCTGTGTTCCTCTTAAGCATAGGAACACGACTGTGGCTGTCAATCCCTTGCCTCCAAGGGTCTTGGTGCATTTAGCAAATGATAGACTTTGTGGGGTCAATAGTGTGTTGGACATTGTGCAGGGCATGCAAAGTTCAATCATCGGAGAAGAGGGCCCAGAGGAGAGTCTGGCATGCACATTAAAGAATTCTCCGGGGAATGGGGGGGGGAGGCACTAGCGGATGGGGAGGGAGGGGTAAGGGGAGGGGGAGCAGGGGGTTCGGGGGGGGGGGAGGAGGAGAGGAGGAGGGAGGGAGGGAACCGGGGGTACCTATTAAGTTTGTATGAGCGGAAATAATAATAAAAAATGTTAAAAAGAAAGAAAATAGAAACATTATATCACAATAAAAAAAAAGCCAGGATCCAAAGCTTCTGCACAGTGTGCTTCTGAGATCATCTCTGGGGTTTCCTTGAGGTTTAGCAAGAGTGGATAAGGGACAGATTTTACTCTTTGTATCATCAGCCTGCAGCCTGAAGATCTTGCCACTTACCTGTCAACAGGAAAACAATTGTCCTCCCAGAGTGATAAAACCACTTTCCTGTCAACAGGAAAACAATTGTCCTCCCAGAGTGATAAAACCTTAATGTTAAACTATCTGTGAACAGAAGCTTGAGGCTGGGCTGCCCAGTTACTCCTTCTACTTAACAGATCTTTTCAGTTACAGACCAGAGTGAAGTTAAAGAGCTTTGAGCAGAAAAAACTGTGGATGATTCTCTGAATTTGAACTCTTTTCCCTTCAGCATTGAATCACATACTTGATAGTACTTCTGCTCAATCCATAGTTTATCTTCACAGAATATCTTTTGGAATATTGGAAGGAAAGTATGATAACTATGCACCTTTGCTCCTGCTACTGAACTTCCACCTAAAGTCAATTCTTTGAATGTTCTACTGCCTCACAAAGACTGGCTCTCTCACTTATTACTACATCCATTTTGTTAAATATATTACTTTTTTAAAAAATAAAATTCTTATATCTTTCAATTAAAATGCGTTTAGTTGATGAAATATGTTCTTTTTTTATTTATTCAGCAAGTGCTTATTACATTAATAAGTGCCAAGTACTCTTCAAGCTGGAGATACAAAATAGGACATGCTGGATAAGACTCACTACTCTGATTGAGCATCCTTTTCTAGTTAAAATAAGTGATGGTAAGCAGTATTAATTGTGACTTAAGGGAACTACATCACTCGGAAATTAATTGTGGCATCTATAATAAAACAACTGTCACTGATCAGGGGCACATCACAAGAGAAGTAGTCACAGAGTGTTTATTATTCAATAAATGTTTTCATAATTAAGTCTGTAAGTTTTTATTAAGAATTTTGCATGTACAAGGAAAGAAGGCTTTTTCCTTCCCCTCCTTTCACGAAACCAATCATGTCTCTCCTGTTCTTCGTAAACCTCTGTTTATGTTCTTTGAGGGTGCCTGAATGAATAAGGGACCAGACAACTCGGACAGTTTAAGTGGACTTTCAGTGAGCAAACCAACAGGTAGGGAAGGTCCTTTGCTTTTCTCTGGTGCCTGCCTGAATGATTTGCTCTTTGTGTAGTTCCTTCTCCTGAGACCCTCTTGGGTCCTTGGGGGCATGATGATATGTTGCCATCATATAAACTTGGTGGAGTAGATCTCACTGCAGTGAGCTTCGGAGCCTGAACTTTTTGTGACAGCATTTGAATTGTAGAAACATGTGGAAGGTGCAAGGATATTTTAAACACCACCTCTACCTTCAGCTTCTCCCATCATTGTTCTTACAACTACTGTACATTTGTTCTGAGATGAACTCCTGTTGCACCATATTTATATTCAGAGTGGATGAATACCTGTCAAATTTTCATATGACCTATGGGTTACAACAAATATGCAATGGCGTGTGTCTATCACTGAAATTTCAGTACCATGAAAAATCATGTCACTTGCTTATTTATCAGTCCATTCATGGACATGTTGACTGACAACATAGAGTGTCATGTACTTGAAATAACACTGCAATGCAGATTTTTTTCATTATCTTTTCTTGTTATATAACATGTTTTTAAGTTTCTGTACATTTCATAAAACAGTATATCACACTTTTAGTCATGAATAATATTCTGTGTCTAAGCATCACATATTTCTCTCTTTGTGTCTATTTCTGTCTCACTGTTTGTGACCCTTACTTAGTTAAGTGTGCTTAAGAGTGTCATCAGGAATCATCCTGGATTGTTTGACATACTTAAGGCTTTGTTCTGGTTTTTCCCAGGTTCTATCTGCCAGGGTCAGAATTGCAGACTGTTCCCATCTCTGACTGACATCTCTGACAACAACTTATTTCACAGAAAAACATCAAATTTATTTTCATGCTTTGGGGATTACAAATTTTAATGTTATAAAAAACTTTGAGCAAAATTGTGCGTGTGCATGTGTGATAATTTGTATATGGACACATAGGCCACAGCCTTTAAACTCCGATCCGAGGATAACTTGCATGTGTAGGTTCTCTCCTGCAATCACTTGGGTTTTGGGGATGAAATTCAAGTTGTCACTTGATTGTAAGTGACTACCCACTGTGCCATCTCACAGACCTTCTGTGGCCTATTTTTTACAATTATTATGAAATTATTAATGAATTTGTGAATTCTTTTTATATTTTTGGTAATAGTACTTAGCAGACAGCTAATACTCTGGAAATATTTTTTCTAAACCATTCTCTCGACAACGTCTCTCAGAGCAGAATTTTGCAATGATAATGGCGTCCACTTTATAAACTCACGGATCCATTAATTTTGATGGTTAAGAAACATTAAAATCTTAAGATATGTGGGTATTTCAGTCTTGGTATTTGCAGTTTTAAGTGTACTTTAACTCTGTGATCCATTTTCACATTGTTCCTGTGAAAGATGAAGGGTATATGTGTATGCACATGTGTAACAAAGTCCAGTTGCTCCATGAACATTTAATATTTTTCATAATTAACATTAATTTGTTAAAGAAGACTCCACAGAATTTTCAATTAATACAATTAACCCACTTAATTCAATTAATGTGTCTTGGCACATGCACACTGAGGAATTAAATAGTTCCACATAGTGTTTCAAATCAATTGTCCCAGGCATATTACAGCTTCCATATTGGAAGAAAACCTTCTACCCAAGAGCAAATGTGTTTGGAAATGTGTTTCTTTCCTACAGATAAGCAGGCAATTTATCAAACGTTCACACCTTCCCTTAACCTTATCTCGAGATGAGACCCCTGATATTTTACAAGGACCTCTTCTTAGCCCACTAGGACCTGAAATAAATGGAATGATTTTAGACAATTGAGGTCAACCAGAACAAATAAGAAAAAGAACAGATTAGAGACTTACAGGGACAGAGTAGACAAACATGCTGCTGTGAAAATGTTCATGGCGAGAAATGTTTGTTGTCCATCGTTTGTGAAAATGAATTTCAAGATACATTCACTGTCATGTGCATTTACAAGATCTCTGAAAAGACAAATTTAACCCTTTAATCTGGACATGCATCCCCTACTCTATATTCATTTCTGAAAACAATATACATGCTGCATCTCAGAAAGAGGGGAGAGAGACAGAGAGAGATAACATATCATCATATCATGGTGCCTGGTGGAGGACAGAGGACAAGTTCTTTGGAAGCCAGTTCTCTCCTTTACAGTTGTGTGCTTCAGGATATTGAACTCAAAAAGTTAGGTTGTGAACAGATGCCTTACTCATTTATGTATCTTGCTAGCCCCTCTATGTGAAATTCTTAACTTGCTAAACAACAGTAAAGAAATACACATGAACTGTCTTGTTTCCATTTTGCTGTCTAAAATAACAGCATATTTGGTAGAAGGTCAAGCAGCACAGTAGTTTAGTTTCCAGAGAGAAGCTTTGATGCATTGTTTACTATTTTCTTTTTCTTTTAAATTTATTTATTTATTTATTTTTACACTCATACAAATGTAATAGGTACCCCTGTCCCCTCCCTCCCTACACCCCTCCCTGGACTTTCCTGTTCCCTTCCTCCTTTCCTCCCTCCCTCCCTTTCTTCCAGTGCCCCCTCCCCGCATCCCTGAAGCATCCTTTAATGTGTATGTCAAACTTTCTTCTGGGTCCTCCTCTCTAATGAGGTGTCAGGACTCAGTGGCATTTCCTAGAACTCTTTCTTGTGTTCCCCTTAAGTATAGGAACACTATTGTGACTGTTAATCCCTTGCTTCTAAGGATCCTAGTGCCTTTAGTCCATGCTAGACTTTGAGGGGTCAATGATGTGTTGGTCATTGTGCAGTTCATGCAGAGCCCTATTATAATTGCTTCAGCCCTAACTTGTGTGGAGTATCTTGCATGTCATAACTCCTCCCATCCTTGTGCTCTTACAATCTTAATGCCTCCACTTCTGCAAATTTCCCTGAGCTTCAGGATGGGGAGAGATTAGGCAGGCCTGATTCCAGGTGGTTGATATAGAGTCTCTGACGTTCTGAATTATGGTTTGTTGATTTTTTATTTCAGTTTTTCTGCTCCTGCAATGCCCTTGGCTCCATCCTGATGGGTATTGGATGTCACCCCCTGGCCAGAGAGAAAATGCTTTTAAAATAGATTCTTATTATAAGGATAGATTCCAAGGTAGATGGAATAAGAGTAGGAGACTGCAGTGAGAGGTGAGTCAGTCTCCCATTGCAAAATGGTTACCTTCTATCTGCCAAACTGTATGCCCTCCCTTTCTGGTGAGATCATTCACCATCAGTGGCAAGTGACCAGGAAGGACAGTCTGTAAGCTTAACCAGATGCCTCATTGCTTACTTACAGTCCTTGATGGTGGCCTATTATCTCTGCTGTAGCATGATCCCCTCTCTCCTTGTTTCTGGTGGGGCACTCCTTCCCCTTCTCTCCTGTTTATAATCTTTGCAATTACTGTAGGTATTACAGAGTTTTATCTTTAAGTGTGTCTCTAAATGAGTTTGGTACTAGGATCCACCTATTAGGGAGTGCATACGGTGCTTAATTTTCTGTGTCTGGGCACAGAAAAGGGTTCTGGGAAATGTCCCTGGGTCCTTGCAACTCATCAGACAGGAGGACCCAGAGGGGAGTTTGGCATGCACAGTAAAGGATGCTCTGGGGATTTGGGAGGGGAGTCACTGGGAGATGGGGAGGGAGGTGAGAGGAGAGGGGGGAACAGGGGGATCAGGGGGAGGTGGAGGTAGGGAGGGGACTGGTGTACCTGTTAAGTTTGTGTAAGTGGACATAATAATAATAATAAATTTTTTTCTGTATCTGGGATATTTCCTTTAATATAATTGTTTCTAATTCCATCCATTTCCCAGCAAATTTTATTAAATCATCATTTTTGATGGCTGAGTAGTATCCATTGTATAAATATACCACATTTTCCTTATCCACTCGTCAACTGTTGGACATTTGGGTTGATTCCATGACTTTGGTATTGTAAACAGTGCTTCTATGAACATGGTCATGCTTGTGCTATTGTGTTGGGCCCTCCCAGATTTGCCCTAGGGCATGGCCGAGCACATGGGACTAAAGATGGTGCTGAGGGCAAGGGTCTTGGGCATAACCTGATCACTTCACAGAGAGCTCTAATTGGCTTTCAGGTATCTACCTGCCCCCTGAGCTGAGCGGCATTGAACTTGACCATTAGCACCTGTAGGATGTCTTGACCTTGTGATACAATTGGATGCCTGTTTCACGCCTTGGTGGCCTTTGTCTATAAAAGTTCCTTTTCTCCCCCCAATAAACAGAGATCTGCTTCTAACAATCTCCCTGTCCCATGCGGAGTCTCTGGGGATAGAGTCGGAGGTGGAGATGGCTAGAACCTACTTTCATCACAGCCAGCAGCTGTGTGTTTGAGTGAGTGAATGGATGCGTGAGTGGGAACCGGTTCCCACACTATTGAGGTTAATTTTTGCTGTATGGGGGGTTAGTCCCAAAAGTGGAATAACAGGGTCATATGGCATTCAATCTTTAACTTCTTTAAGAATTGCCAGATGACTCACCAGAGTGGTTATATGAGCCTGCATTCCCACCAGCAATGTAGGAGAGTTCCCTTCTCTCCACATCCTCTCCAGAATTTAGTGCTGTTTGTATTATGTATTTTTGCCATCCTGACCAGGGTGAGATGATATCTCGGGGAAGTTTTGACTTGCATTTCCCTGATGGCTAAGGATGTGGAGAATTTTTAATTTCGTCCTTGGTAAAGTTTCTTTTAAGTTCCAAGGCCCATTTTTTAGTTGGGCCATTTGTTTCCTTGGTATTTAGTTTTCTAAGTTCTTTGTGTACTCTGCATAATACAGCTCTATCAGATATGTGGTTAGTGAACATTTTCTCCCATTCTGTGGGTTGCCATTGTGCTCAAGTTACAATCTCTTTATTTGAACAAAAGCTCTTTCATTTCATAAGATCCCATCTGTTGAGTGTTGGTTGTATTGACTGTGCTATTGGATTTCAGATTAGAAACTGTTGCCCTAGTCCAATCAGCTCCAGGGTGTTCCCTACTATTTCAACTAAGGTTTTTATAGTCTCTGGCCTTATTTGAGGTCCTCGATCCATTTAGAATTATGTCTTGTACATGGTGACAAGTACGAGTCCAGTTTTAATCTTTTGCATGGGGACATCCAGTTTTGCCAGCACCATTTGTTGAAGATGCTGTTCTTTTTCCATTGGATTTTTTGGACCCCTTTTTCAAAGATCAAATGGCTGTAGTTGTGTGGGCTTATATCTGAATCTTCAACCCTTATCCGTTGATCTGTGTGTCTATTTTGCAGCCAGTACCAGGCTGTTTTTATAACTATGGATTTGTAGTATAGACTAAGGTTTGGTATGGTAATACCTCCAGCAGTGTATTTGTTACTCAAGATTGTTTTTGCTATCCTGGGTCTTTTGGGCCTCCATATGAACACTGAGATTGTTTGGTCAACTTCTTTAAAGAATTGCTTTGGGATTTTAATTGGTATAGCATTGAATCTGTATATTGCCTTTTGTAGGATGGCCATTTTTATGATATTGATTCTGTCAATTCAGAAACATGGCAGGTCTTTCCACTTTCTAGTGGGTTCTGTAATTTCTTTCTTTAAGATTTTAAAGTTTTTATTGCAAAGGTCACTTACTTTCTTGGTTAGGTTTATACCCAAGTATTTCATTTTTTTAGAAGCTATAATAAAAGGGATTGTTTCTCTCAGGGCTTTTTCACTTCTTTCATTCTGTGCATATAGGAAGGCCACTAATTTTTGTATGTTTATTTTGTATCCTGGTACCCTGCTGAACCTCTATATTAGCTCCAGGAGTTTCCTGGTGGAAGTTTTGGGATCACTCATGTATAAAATCATGTCATCAGGAAAGAGAGATAACTTGACTTCTTCCTTGCTGATTTGAATCCCTTTTATCTCCCTTTTTTGTCTTATGGTTTCAGCCAAGACTTCAAGTACATTATTGATGGGAAGCAGTGATAGTGGACAGCCTTGTCCAGTTCCTCATCAAAGCGGGAGTGCTTCGAGTTTTTCCCCATTGAGTATAAGCTTTTATTATATTTACAAAAGTTCCTTCCATTCCAACTGTCTCTAGAGCTTTAATCATAAAAGGTTGTTGGATCTTGTCAAAAACTTTTTCTGCCTCTATCGAGAGCATCATGTGGTCCTGGATTTTAGACTGGTTTATATGGTGGATTACGTTTCTTGATTTGCATATGTTGAACCAACGTTGTGTGCCTAGGATAAAGCCTACTTCATCCCTGTGAATAATCTTTTTGATATGTTTTTGAATCTGATTTGCTAAGACTTTGTTGAGAATCTTTGCATCTGTGTTCATCAAAGAGATTGGCCTATATTTTTCTTTTTTTAATTTTTTTATTTATTCAATTGTGCGTGTGTGTGTGTGTGTGTGTGTGTGTGTGTGTGTGTGTGTAGAACCACGGGCTAATTCAGGAACAACCATGGACCCCCTTCACCTCCTCCTTGTTTACTCTGCCCGGGGATTCACAGACTCCGCCCTACCAGGACCAGAAATGCAGGCTGCTCCCGTTTCTGCCCGGTGTCTATATGTGGGGTCTAGGATCCGAACTCAGGACCTTCCGCCTGCAAAGCAGAGGCTTAACCCTTGAGCCACCAATCCAGCCCCTATATTTTTCTTTTTTAAGTGTATCTTTATTAGATTTTGGGATTAAGACGATATTAGCTTCATAGAAAGAATCTGGTAGTTTTCCTTCCTTTGCTATTTGATGGAACAGTTTAAGGAGTATTGGTGTTATTAGCTCCTTAAGTGTCTGGTAGAGCTCTGTGCTGAATCTATCTGGTCCAGGATATTTCTTAGTGGGAAGATTTGAGATTATTTCCTCGATTTCTTCATATGATATAGAACTATTTAAATAATTCACAATACCCTGATTCAATTTAGATAAGTTGTATTTACTTAGGAATTAATCCATTTCTTTTGTGTTGTCAAATTTCACAGAGTATAAATTTTTGAAATATTTTGTTATAATATTCTGAATTTCTTGGGTGTCTGTAATGATGACTCCATTTTCATTTCTAATTTTGTTAATATGTGTTTTTTCTCTCTTGTTTTCGGTTAATTTAGCTAAGTGTTTATCAATCTTATTGATTTTTTCAAAGAACCAGCTTTTTGACTGGTTGACTCTCTGTATCATTTTCCTTATCTCAATTTCATGTATTTCTCCCCTTATTTTGCTAATCTCCTCCCTTCTACTGCTTTTGGGATCAGATTGCTCTAGTGTCTGTAATGCTTTAAGCTGTATTCGTTATTTATTTCTGATGTTTCCATTTTTTTGATATAGGTATTAAGAGTTATGAACTTACCACATAGGACAGGTTTCCTTGTGTCCCAAAAATTTTGATAAGTTACATTTTCATTATCGTTCACTTTCAGGAAATCTTGAATTTCCACTTGAAATTCTTACTGCATCCAATTCTCAATCAGCATCATAGTGTTAAGTTTCTAGGAGTTAGTGTATTTTCTGTTGTTTACTGTGTTGTGGATGTCAAGCTGTAGACCATGGGACTCATAGGGTACAGGCTAGAATTTCAACTTTCCTGTATATATGGAGATTCATTTTGTGGCCCAATATGTGATCTACTGTGAGAAAGTTCCATATGCTGCTGAGAAAAATGTGTGTTCTTTGGTGTGTGGATGAAATGTTCAATAGAGATCTGTAAGGTCCATTTCTTGAAGGGACTGGTTGAGTTCCAAAGTGTCTCTGTTAAGCTTTTGGCCTGTTGATCTATCCCATTTTGAGAGGGCATTGTTGAAATCCCCAAGAATTATTGTTTGGGGGTTGATTTCTTGCTTTAGACACTCTAGGGTTTCCTTAATGAATGTGGAGGGGCCCGTATTAAATGCATATATTTTCAGTATTGTTAAGTCTTCCTGGTGAATTGTACCTGTGACTAAAATGTAGTATCTATCTGTGTCTCTTATGATTCTTTTTTTGGTTTTAAGTCCACTTTTTCCAAAAGAATAATGGCTACCCCTGCCTTTTTCCTGCTTCCATTAGCTTTCAGAATTTTGGACCAGCCTTTTATTTTTAGGATGTGCCTATCTTTTATGGAGAGATGAGATTCCTGAAGGCAGCAGTGTGATGGGCTGTGGTTTTTAATCCAAGTTTGTAATCTGTGTCTCTTGATCAGTGAATTAATACCATAGACATTTAATGTTATAATGGAGAAATTATTCTTAATTCTGGACATTTTGATGTTTAGTACCTTTTGTAAGTGTGTTGTTTGACATTTAGATTTTGATGGTATTATACTTCCCTTCTGTCCTCCTGGACACACTTGTTCTTTTCTTCAAGCTTGAGTATCATTTTTTGAAGGCCTGGTTTGATAGACATGTAAGCCATCAAGTTGTCTTTTCTCTCTCCCTCAATCATGATGGATAGTTTTGCCAGGTATATCAGTCTGGGTTGACATTTTTCCTCATTTAATACTTGAAGTACATCTCTCCAAGCTCTTCTTGCTTTTACTGTTTCCATTGAGAAGTCATCTATTAGTTTAATAGGTTTACCTTTAAAAGTGACTTGTCTTTTTCCCCTTGAAGCTCTCAGCACCTTTTCTTTGTCTTGAATGTGGAGTGTTTTGACTATTTTTTGCTGTGGCGATTTTCTATTTTGGTCATATATTTTTGGGGTGTGGAATGCCTCTTGTATTAGGATGGAGCTCTCATTTTTTAGTTCTAGGACGTTTTCATTTATAATAATTTGAAAATTTTCCTCAGGTGTGATATTTTGCAATTCTTGCTCTGGTATTCCATGAATGCACATGTTAGGCTTTTTCAGGGTGTCCCATAACTCTTGAATATTCCTCTCAAGTATCTTTTTGGCTTTACCAACCTCTTCCATTGAGCTGGTTAATACTCCCACTTTGTCTTCAAGATCTGAAATTCTATTTTCTGCTTCATTAGTTCTGCTGATCAGACTCTCTGTCAAATTTTAAGTTGAAGATAACTTGTCTTTTAGTTCAATTTTAAACTCTGCCTGAGACTGTTTTAACTGCTCTATGTCTATTTTTGTTTCTTGAACTGTTTTTCTCAACTCCTCCAAGTGTCTTTTATGTTCTTGTTCAAAGTGGTTGATGTGGTTGTTTAACTCCTCCCAGATTTCCTCTTTAATAGTATTAATCATGGTAATGATCATACTTTGAAAGCCGTTATCTTGGATATGGCTTTCATGGCTATTATCTGTGAATTTGTTCTGGTTGGAATCCATCATTATGGGGTTAATTCTTTCAGTGGGAGATTTGTCTTCTTGGGTTTTGTTTCTCATGGATCTGCACTTTGACTTGTTAATTTTGACAACTTTATACATATTGATGTCTTCCTATGCTGGTAGGAGTACAGGACCCAAAATATTTGTTTTTAGGGAATGTGAATGATTCAAGATTTTTTTCAAACTCCACCTGAAAGTAAAGTTAGAATATGAATGATGCTGAACTTTTGAAAAAAAAATAATTCACAGCTACAAGGATTTTCAAAACTATGATATAATTTATCTTATTTAGCACATTGAAATAACCACTTTAAAGAAATTTCAAAGAAATATCCAGGAAAGTTTTAATCAGGTTTCACTAGTTTCAACTAGGATTCACACTTTAGGATGACATATATCTAAACCAATGTATTTAATGGTATAATACATTGATGTTGAGCTTATAGTATTTTTCTTCATGAATCTTCTTCAAATGAGCTCAGCAATCATTTATCATTTTCATTGTGGAAGTAACTATTTCTTGGGTTACCATGTATGTATCATTTATGTGATTTTCCTTTTAGTTATGTGAACATGAGTTTTTACTCTAGATATTAGTGTATTACATTCCTCAAACTGATGAAACCCTGAAAGAAACCACTGAAAATGGGGAAAGATTTTTATCTCATGTCTACAGAGCTTTCAATCTGTACCCTCTGGCTCTGTTTGTGTACTGAAGGATTGATTGAATGTCATGGGTTAGAAGGCTGGTGGAGAAAAGCAATCTACCAAATTGAGAAAGAGGGAGAAAGAGAGAGAAGAGATTAACAAGCCAGAAGAATGTGGAGAAGCAGTGAAGAGCACAGGGGTCCTCCTTCTAACAGACTGGTCCCACTTCTTAAAGTTTACATTACTTCCATAGGTAACATCAATGATGAGGAACAAAACTTGAACACATGATACTGTGGGTGAAATTCCATATCCAAGTCAAACTTATAGATTTTGAGCTTTATTATAGACATGGTTTTTAGAAAAATTACATTAATGCTGTCTCAGGGATATCCAAAAAGTTGGTCTGTGGATGTCACATGCATTGAAGGAGGAAAGAGAGAACCTAGGAAATGAAGAAAGAACAAATCACTATACCTGGCAAATGAAAATACTGCTGATGAACTTTCATGACAAGAGCAGTCTCCTGTATCTGGCCTGCACCTGGGCTTACTGTGAGGCACTTCTTATGACCTCCAGTTCATTCTCTACTGTGTGTCTGCACTAATCACAGGGGTATAGAGACACGACTTCAATTAGAAATCACCAAAAAGAGCCTGAAATCTACTTGAAAATGATCAGGCAATTCTAAGCGCTCCTGGCTGGTAATTCATTGAAGTGTAGAAACTGAAAAATAGGAAAATCAGGGGCGCCTGGGCTATGGCTGCAGATGGTAGTCCTGGGGCCATCCTCACCTGACAGTATTCTGAGGTACTTCTTGGCCTTGTGGCTACCAGCAAGGAAAACAGGTCAGAATATGGGCTCTTTCTTCTCTGTAAAAATGAGCCAAGGCTGACAGATTGTATGTCTGAACTGCTCTAGGAAACTATTCCTGGCAGACACTCTGCAAGCTCTCATATATGATAGGGAAAAATATGCCCTAAGTCTCCCGTGCTCCTTACAGCATGGGGCTCCCTCGTGAGGTGGAGGGTGACAGAGGGTAAACCAAGAAGATCTCATTGCCAAGTACAGTGTTTTATCCACTCTACACTGGCAATCTGGTGCTGTGATCAGCAGAACTGTGTGGCATGGAGGTTCTGGGCACCAGTTAACAACAGATGCAGATGACATCCTCTCAGAAGCTGCAGGAACCAGGGATTCCAGAGAAAGATCCCGCATCAGCACCACAGACTCAGCACATGGACTGAAACAGGTCTTGTAACAGCTGCTGCAGTCAGAATTTCATTATTTCTGCTTGTACTTGTGTGATCTTGTGCGTGTGTGTGTATGTTTCATTGTGTGTGTATGTGGGTGGTATCATGTATAGGTGTGTGTAGACCATGGCATGTGTGCCTGTGGACTTCCAAGATGACATTGGAAATCACCCTGTATTATTCTATCCCCTTAATGATTTGATCTGTGATTTCCAAGGCTCATTATGGATTTAATGTAGGGTTTCCCAGGTTCCATCTTCCAGGGCTAGAAATGTAGCCCATGCACATTTCTTCTTGTCATATTTATGTGGAATCTGGTACACAATTCTACTTGGAGGGAGGCAAAGCACTAATCCCTGAGCTATCTCTCTCCAGCCCCTCAGTTCTTATTGCTATCATAAATCTTGGAATTCATTGATTCTCTTAATTGTATGTGCACACTTAACAATGAATCATTTTGATAACATTAAAAGGCCTGAGTACATATTGAGTAAAATATTTTATTTTATCTTGATTTTTATGAAGCTTCACAAAAGGTAATATAGGATCTGATAATATCACTTTTGTAATTTCTTTAAAAATTTGATTTCCCGTGTGTAATATCAACATTTTTAACAGCCTGAAAGGAAAACTGATTTCTGAGAAATTCATTAGAAATTCTTCCTTCTCCTGATATGTATGAGCTCCCTTCCTTGGGGACAAATCTGATTTCTAATTCCCTGTTCCCAGGTGTACTCTTATGTTCTGCTACAATCTTGCTAACTTTATTTGGATATAATGTGTTTTTTTTTAAGATGAGATCTACTGTGATTGCCTCTTTTAAAGGACATTTCTTAAAGGATAAACAACAGGAAATCATCCAATATGAAAAAAATATGTATGGTACTTAGCTGTACAGAAGGTTTAAAAGAAGGTTTATGGGATGAGTTATGTTACTTAGAATGTTAAAGTATATACAGGAGGTTTATGAGTTGGTTACTTAAAAGAATGTTAAAGTATGTTGTAAAGGTCTGTGGTATGTTAGGTTTATAAAAAAACTGAAAATTAACCATGAACGGTTTAAGAAAGCCCTGATAACACTCAATATTTTAAATTTGGCAAAAATGGACCCAAAAACACCATTCCAGAGATATTAGGCTTCTTTTTTTATTCAAAACACAATGCATTTATATTTTTATATAAATATAAATAAATCATTATAGTATAAGCATACGACCAGAAGAATTTTTAGGCTTTTGCTTTTTAAAAAAAATTTTTGCCTAGTATTGCAAGCATATTGTACTTTTTTTAACATTTTTTATTATTATTTCCGCTCATACAAACTTAATAGGTACACCGGTTCCCTCCCTCCCTTCTGCTCCCCCCAAACCCCCTGCTCCCCCTCCTCTCACCCTTCCCTCCCAATCCCCCAGTGCCTCCCGCCCCAATTCCCAGAGAGTCCTTTAATATGCATCCATGACTCTCCTCTGGGCCCTCCTCTCTGATGACTTACAAAGACCCAGTGGCATTTTCCTGAACACTTTCCCGTGTTCCCCTTAAGCATAGGAACACTACTGTGGCTGCCAATCCCTTGCCTCCAAGGATCTTGGTGCCTTTAGCAGATGCTAGACTTATGTGAGGTCAATAGTGTGTTGGACATTGCGCAGGGCATGCAAAGTCCAATTATGGTTGCTTCAGCCCTAACTTGTGTGGAGGATCTTGCAAATCATTGCTCTTCCCATCCTTTTGCTCTTACACTCTTAATGCCCCCTCTTCCGCAAATGTCCCTGAGCTTCAGGATGGGGAGAGATTAGTCTGGCCTAGTTCTAGGTGGTTGATATAGAATCTCTGAAGTTCGGGACAGAGGTTTGTTGATTTTCTTTTGCAGTTTTGCTGCTCCTGCAATGCCCTTCACTCCATCCTGCTGGGCACTGTATGTCACCTCCTTGCCAGAGACAAAAAGCTGTTAAACTGGAGTCTTATTATAAGAGCACATTCAAGGGTAGATGTAATAAAAGTAGGAAATGGCAGTAAGGGAGGGGTTAATCACCCAATTGCAAAATGGTTACTTTTTATCTGCCAGAATATATGCCCTCCCCTTCTGGTGAGTTCATACCCCCTTAGTTGTAAATGATCAGGAACGAAAGTCTGTGAACTTAACCAGATGTCTAATTACTTACTTGCAGTCCTTGATGGAGGCCTATTTTCTCTGCTGTAACATGGTCCCCTCTCTCCTTGTTTCTGGTGTGACCCTCCTAACCCATCTCTCCTGTTCATAATATTAGCAATTACTGTAGGTATTACAGAGATTTATCTTTGAGTATCTCTAGGTGGGCTAGGTGGGTTTGGTACTAGGAGCCACTTATTAGGGAGTACATATGGCACTTAATTTTCTGGGTCTGGGATACTTCACTTAATATAATTGTTTTTAATAACATCCATTTCCCAGCAAATTCCAGTAATTCATCATTTTTGATGGCTGAGTAGTACTCCATTGTATAGATGTACCACAGTTTCCTTATCCACTCGTCAACTGTTGGACATTTAGGTTGATTCCATGACTTTACTATTGTAAACAGTGCTGCTATGAACATAGTCGTGCTTGTGCTATCGAGGCGAACCTCTGCTGCATGGGGGGTTATTCCCAAAAGTGGAATAGCAGGGTCATATGGCATTTCAATCTTTAATTTCTTTAAGAATCTCCAGACGGCTCACCAGAATGGCTGTATGAGCCTGCATTCCCACCAGCAATGTAGGAGAGTTCCCCTCTCTCTACATCCTCTCCAGCACTTGTTGTTGTTTGTATTGTGGATTTTTGCCATCCTGACCGGGGTGAGATGATATCTCAAGGAAGTTTTGATTTGCATTTCCTGATGGCTAAGAAAGTCGAATATTTTTTAAGATATTTGTTGGACATTTTAATTTCACCCTGGTAAAGTTTCTTTTAAGCTCCAGAGCCCATTTTTTAATTGGGCCATTAGTGTCCTTGGTGTTTAGTTTTCTAAGTTCTTTGTGCACTCTGGACAGTAGAGCTCTATCAGATATGTGGTTAGTGAAGATTTTCTCCCATTCTGTGGGTTGCCTTTGAGCTCGTGTTGCAATCTCTTTATCTGAACACAAGATCTTTAATTTCACCAGATCCCAACTGTTGAGAGTTGGTAGCAGTGACTGTGCCATTGGATGTCTGTTTAGGAACTTTTGACCTAGCCCAATCAGCTCGAGGGAGTTCCCTACCCTTTCATCTATGGTTTTTATAGTCTATGGCCTTATATCAAGGTCCTTAATCCATTTGGAATTAAGTCTTGTACATGGTGACAAGTACGGGTCCAGTTATAATCTTCTGCATGTGGAGATCCAGTTTTGCCAGTACCATTTGTTGATACTGTTCTTTTTTCCATTGAATTTTTTTGGGCCCCTTTGTCAAAGATCAAATGGCTGTAATTTTTGGGCTTATATCTGGGTCTTCAACCCTTATCCATTGATCTGTGTGTCTATTTTGGAGCCAGTACCAGGCTGTTTTTATAACTATGGATTTGTAGTGTAGACTAAGGTTTGGTATGGTGATATCTCCAGCAGTGTTTTTGATACTCAGTATTGTCTTTGCTATCCTGGGTCTTTTGTGCCTCCATATGAACTTTGGGATTGTTTGGTCAACTTCTTTGAAGAATTGCTTTGGGATTTCAATTGGTATAGCATTGAATTTGTACATTGCCTTTGGTAGGATGGTCATTTTTATGATGTTGATTCTGCCAATCCAGGAACATGGGAGGTCTTTCCACCTTCTGGTGTCCTCTGCAATTTCTTTCTTTAGGGTTTTAAAGTTTTCATTGTAAAGGTCTTTTACCTCCTTGGTTAGGTTTATACCAAGGTATTTCATTTTTTTAGGGGCTACAGTAAGTGGGATTGATTCTCTCAGGGCTTTTTCACTTCTTTCATTCTGGGCATATAGGAAGCCCACTGATTTTCGTACATTTATTTTGTATCCTGTCACCATGCTGAATTTCTGTATTAGTTCCAGGAGCTTCCTGGTGGCGTTTTTGGGATCACTCAGGTATAGGATCATGTCATCTACAAATACAGATAACTTGACTTCTTTCTTGCCGATTTGAATCCATTTTATGTCCCTTTATGGCTTCAGGTAAGACTTCAAGTACAATATTGAAAAGAAGTGGTGACAGAGGACAGCCTTGTCTAGTTCCTAATCTAAGTTTTGGGAATCGAAGTGGGAATGCTTCAAGTTTTTCCTCATTGAGTATAATCCTTGCTGTTGGCTTGTTGTATATAGCTTTATTATATTGATAAAGGTTCCTTTCATTCCAACTTTCTTTAGGGTTTTGATCATAAAGGGCTGTTGGATCTTGTCAAAAACTTTTTCTGCATCTATCAAGAGTATCATGTGGTCTTTTACGTTGCACTGGTTTATATGGTGAATTACATTTATTGATTTGCATATGTTGAACCAACCTTGTGTGCCTGGGATAAAGCCTACTTGATCTCCATGAATGATCTTTTTGATATGTTTTTGAATCCGATTTGCTAAGACTTTATTGGGAATCTTTGCATCTGTGTTCATCAGAGAGATTGGCCTACAGTTTTCTTTTTTAAGTGTATTTTTATTAGGTTTTGGGATTAAGACGATATTAGCTTCATAGAAGGAATTTGGTAGTGTTCCTTTCTTTGCTATTTGGTGGAACAGTTCAAGGAGTATTGGTGTTATTAGCTCTTTAAATGTCTGGTAAAACTCTGTGCCAAATCCATCTGGTCTAGGACATTTTTTGGTGGGAAGATTTGAGATTACTTCCTAAATTGCCTCATATGTTACAGGACTATTTAAATAATTCACAACTTCCTGATTCAATTTAGGTAAGTTGTGTTTACTTAGAAATTCATCCATCTCTTTTGTGTTGTCAAACTTCACAGAGTATAAGTTTTTGAAATATGATGTTATAATTCTCTGGATTTCTTAGGTATCACTAGCGATAACTCTATGTTCATTTCTAATTTTGTTAATTTGGGTTTTCTCTCTCTCGCTTTTGGTTAATTTAGCTAGGGGTGTATCAATCTCATTGATTTTTTTTTAAATAAACAGCTTTTTGACTGGTTGATTTTTTCTATTGTTTTCTTAATCTCGAGGATATTTCTCCCCTTATTTTGCTAATCTCCTCTCTTCTACTGCTTTTGGGATCAGATTGCTCTAGTTTTTCTAAAGCTTTTAGCTGCATTTCTAATTATTTATTTCTGATGTTTCCATTTTTTTTGATGTAGGCATTAAGAGCTGCGAACTTACCTCTTAGGACAGCTTTCATTGTGTCCCAGAGATTTTGGTAAGTTATATTTTCATTATCGTTCACTTTCAGGAAATCTTGAATTTCCTTTGTAATTTCTTCCTGAATCCAATTCTCATTCAGCAGCATAGTGCTAAGTTTCCAGTAGTTAGTTTATTTTCTGTTGTTTGTTGTGTTGTGGATGTTGAGTTTTAAGCCGTGCTGGTCTGATAAGGTGCAGGCTAGAATTTCAACATTCCTGTATATGTGGAGATTCATTTTGTGGCCCAATATGTGATCTATTTTGGAGAAAGTTCTATGTGCTGCTGAGAAAAATGTGTATTCTTTGGTGCGTGGATGAAAAGTATGATAGAGATCAGTAAGGTCCATTTCAGTAAGGGTTTGGTTAAAGTCCAAAGTGTCTCTGTTATATTTTTTACCTGTAGATCTATCCCATATTGAGAGGGCGGTATTGAAATCCCCAAGAATTATCGTTTTGGGATTGATTTCTCGCTTTAGACGTTGTAGGGTTTGCTTAATGAATGTGGGAGGGGCCGTATTGGGTGCATAAATGTTCAGTATTGTGAAGTCTTCCTGGTGAATTGTACCTGTGACTAAAATGTAGTATCCATCCATGTCTCTTATGATTTTCTTTGGTTTGAAGTCCACTTTGTCTGATAGCATAATGGCTACCCCTGCCTGTTTTCTGCTTCCATTAGCTTGTAGAATTGTTGAACAGCTTTTTATTTTTAGGGCGTGCCTATCTTTTGTGGTGAGATGGGTTTCCTGCAGGCAGAAGATTGATGTATTGTGATTTTTTATCAAAATTTGTAATCTGTGTCTCTTCATCGGTGAGTTAATTCCATTAACATTTAGTGTTATAATGGAGAAACTATTTTCAATTCCAGACATTTATTATCTTTAGTAGTTTTTGTATGTATATTGCTTCACTGTTAATGGTGTTATACTTCCCTTCTGTTTCCTGGATATGCCTGTTTTTCAAACTTGAGTATCATTTCTAGCATTTTTTGAAGGCCTGGTTTGGTGGACATGTATCCCTTCAAGTTGTCTTTGTGTTGGAAGATTTTTCTTTCTCCCTCGATCATGACGGATAGTTTTGCGGGGTATATCAGCCTGGGTTGACATTTTTGCTCATTCAACACTTGAAGTATGTCTCTCCAAGCTCTTCTTCCTTTACTATTTCGACTGAGAAGTCATTTTTTATTTTAATAGGTTTACCTTTAAAAGTGACTTTTTTTTTCTCCCTTGAAATTCTCAGCACCATTTCTTTGTCTTGAATGTGGAGTGTTTTAACTATTATTTGCCATGGCGAGCTTCTATTTTGGTCATATCTGTTTGGGGTGCGGAATGCCTCTTGTATATGGATGGGCCTCTCTTTTTTTATATGAGGAAAATTTCCCTTGATGATTGTTTGAAAAATTTCCTCAGGGATGGTATTTTGAGATTCTTGCTCTGGTGTTCCATGAATACGCATGTTAGGCTTCTTCAGGGTGTCCCATATCTCTTGGATATTTCTCTCAAGTATCTTTTTGGCTTTAACAACCTCTTCCATTGAGCTGGTTACACTCCCACTTTATCTTCAAGGTCTGAAATTCTGTTTTCTGCTTCGTTAGTTCTGCTGATAAGACTCTCTGTGGAGTTCTGGGTTGAAGATAACTTGCCTTTTAGCTCAGTTTTAAACTCTGCTTGAGTCTGTTTTAGCTGCTCTATGCCAGTTTTTGTTTCTTGCACTGTTTTTCTCAACTCCTACAAATGTCTGTTGTGTTCCTCTTCAAAGTGGTGTATGTGGTTATTTAATTCCTCCGGGATTTCCTCTTTCATAGTATTGAACATGGTAATGATCATGTTGTGATCCTGGGTTAGGCTTTATTGGACATTTTCCATGGATTTGTTCTGGTTGGAGTCGAACATTATGGGATTAATTCCTTCATTCGGAGATTTGTTTACTTGAGTGTTGTTTCTCATGAATTTGCACTTTGACTTGGGCATTGTCATTTTAACTCTTAAGATCTTCTTTCAATTTCTGTGCATTTTTCATTGAATTGAATTGTGTGCCCTGGGGTTCTAGGGGTGGGTGGGGACGAAGCTTACCTAGGTCGCAGTGAGTCCAGGTGGACCACTCACGAGTCCTGGGTGGCGGGAGTAGGGGAAAGGGGATCATGCCAATATTGATTTGGTTGTTGGGTATTTTGGGGGGGGTTCTTTTTATTTGAAAACGTGTTTGCAAGATCCTTTGGGAGAAATATTAGTGAGTAATTGCAATGTTTGTACCAGTATGTATGACGGTGTCTGTATATCATCTGATAATGGCTACTACAAATTGCTGATTGCTCCTTGGAAAGAAATCTTTTCCTTTCTTGGACTCCTTTCAAGCTCTTTAACTTGCATTTGTGTTTCCATAACCTCAAGGTAGCACGTTGTTGCAGTTTGCCTGCATGGTTGTGAACAAATGACTATCAAAGAGCTTAAGGGAACAAGAGGCTTATTTCCTTAATGACAGTCTGGTTACAGTTCTCAATCCAACTTGATGGGAGAGCATGTAATGACATCAGAGCCAAAGGAACTGGCTACACCATCATCAGTATGTCCGGCCATGTGTGTAGAAGGATGCCAACTTCCTCAACCACCTGTTCAGGATCTAATGTCACCCACCATGGACTGGGTCTTCCCCATCAGCTAGACAATCTCTTGCAGGTTTGCTCTGGGCTTAACACAACCATTAATTCTCTATAAATGTGCCCAGAGCTCAAACCCTCAACTGTCAAGTTGACACCTGGGCCTAAGTATGACACACGTATAAGCATATTAAACACATATTAATTTCACTATGTTTCAGAATTAGTTTTTAAATATTTCTGTTCACCGCTTACCATGACAAAATTAACTCCCTCCTTCTTATCCAGCTATCCAGGCAAAAGTCTTATATACCGTGGGGTGAGTGTTACTCATTAATTAGACAATCCCCTGGAGGCTTGTTCAGGGTTTAACTCAACTAATTTATCACAACTGTGCCCAGAACTCAACCCTTCAGTCCTCCAATTGACAGCTATATGCAATTATCATGAGTTGCAATGTACATGCTTCCCCAGAAATCACATGCTCCCCTGGGCTAAATTCTCACGTGGGAACCCTCTTCTTGCTCCACTCAAACATGAGACCACAGTCCATTTTCCTGTCTACTGTGTGCTGAGGATTCTTCTCTGAACTGTGTGTCTTCAGCTTTCACCTTGTAGAATTTTATCCCTTTCAATGACTGAGTCATTTCACTTAGTCATTCACAACTGTCCTAAGACATTGATGATGTGGCTAAGCACTGACATGTAGATTATAGTGGATGCAATGGATTCCAGGAGATCAGAGACAGCCCTGTAGAGAATTCCTCCACTTCTCAAGAGGGTTCACTCAAGAAGGAAAAAGAAGTATAAATGGACCCAAAGGATTGGACACATCGCACAGAAATTTACCATGGACACAGTGTGAGAAACACATCTGAGACCATTCCAAGTGCAGAGAGCACAGCCCTGATGCAACTGTCCTAGATGGAGGATCTGGGAAATGGCCAAAGAACCTGAGGATCATAACTACTGCTCTGGATATGAGAGATGAAACCCAGAATGCCCCTCCTGGGCTTTACCTGGCTTATCCAGACTCTATTTTGTTCATGTTTTATTTTAAATTCTTATCCAAAAATTTGATTTCTATCTATCATCTTCTCTATGGACATAACCACTGGTTGTCACTTTTACATCTTTCTGTCTCAAGCAGTGGTGTTCACAAATAGGCACACCAAGAAGTTCAGGACCTGAGCAAAACTCACAGGAATAAATGCAGAAGTCTTCTACAACATCTTTCTCATCCACAGAAAGACTGAATTGGCAAAGTTAAGCTAGTAAGAAATCCATAGGAGAAACCACAAGAAAATGGACCATCACTTCACTCCCAAAAAAAGAAAAATATCTGAGGGCATAGTGCACTGCCCTGGAAGAATGGGGACATTCAGGGTTACTGAGCCTTTGCAGAGTCGTTCACATGTGCCAGCCCTGAAGCTGTGCCCCCTGCTCAGCTGCTAATGATTTGCATACACGGAGCACAGTCCACTACTTTGAAGACTTTATCAGGCTGGTCACATCCTGCTCAGGGGTCAGTCCCAGTCTGGACACAGCATGGACATGAAGACCTCTGCTCAGCTTCTGGGGCTCCTGCTCCTTTGCCTCCCAGGTAATGAAGGACAGCATGGGGGGTTGTTCCCAACCAAATGTGAGCAGCACTGTAAGATGATTAGGAAAACTCTGTTACATGGTTCTCAATATACAGTTTCTGATTTTTGTTTTATTTCCAATGATAGGTGTGAGATGTGAAATTCAGCTGACCCAGACTCTATCTGTGGTTGCATCTCTAGGAGACAAAATCACCATCAATTGCAAGGCCAGTCAAGGGATAAGCACTCCCTTACAGTGGTATCAAGAGAAGACAGACAAAGCTGTGAAGTTCCTGATTAGATATGCAACCACCTTGCAATCAGGTGTCCCTCCAAGGCTCAGTGGCAGTGGTTCAAGGACAGATTTTACCCTCACCATCAGCAACCTGCAGCCTGAAGATTTTGTAATGTATTTCTGTCAATATAGTTACAATATTCCTCCCACAGTGATACAAGCCACAGCATAAACCTCACTGAGAAGCAGAAGTGTAAAGCTGTGTTGCCCCAACTGGCATTGGCATCTGCTGATTTTGCTTTCCTTTTAAATATACATCTTTAAGGCATAAATCAGTTCAGAAAGGATTCTATACTGGATATTCTCCAGGTTTGCTGGTCAAAGGCAGTCAAAGTGCTGGTGTTTTATGTGTAATTACACTTTCCTAATTTAATGCAGAAGAAAGATCATGTTGCTGTAAATTTGTGTCATAGTTAAGCACAGGTGTCAACTTGACTTTTGAGGGTTTGAGCTCTGGGCACAGTTGTAGAGAGTTGATGGTTGAGTTAAATCCAGAGCAAACCTGAAGGAGATTGTCTAGCTGCTGGGGAAGACCCAGCCCATGGTGGGTGGGATTAGGCCTTGGATAAATCTCAGAGAGCTGGTTGAGAGAGTTGGCATCCTTCTGTATACTTGGCCAGACATGCTGGTCTGGCAAGTAAGGATTGTCCATCTCTCAGCTGTTATGGTGGCCAGTTCCCTCAGCCAAGGTGTTGGTCTGTGCTCTCCTGTCAAGCTGGACTATGAACTGTAACTAGACTGTCGTAAGAAAGTAAACTCCTTGTTCCCTTAAGCTGTATGATGGTCATTTATCAGCAACCATGCAGGTGGACTGCAACAGAATTTGGTACCTAGGAAGTGGGGTGTTGCTGATAAATCTGACTATGTGGATTTTGTGTCTTTTGAACGGTTTCGCTGGACAAAGTTGAAAATGCTTGAGAATTTTCACTTTGTGGATTTACAAATACCGTTCTTCAGCGTTTAGTGGGCCAATTGCTGAGAGACATTGTTTGGGCCCAGTTTGTGATGAGGGAAATAAGGACTTTGGTAAAACTGAATATAAGGACGATGGACTGGATTGCTTGACAGAGGAGAGCTATGTTGGCAACCTTGGAGGTTTGGATTGCAAAGGGCAGGTTGTTGGACAAATGCAACAATTTGGTTCCCACCACTTGGATGCCACTAAAAGACAGTCTAAAATTATGAAAGTTGAAATTTCAAAACAAAATGGGAGAATTTCCAAATACAGAAACACACAGAATGACACAAAATAGTTTTCATGTCACAAATTTAAGACTTTGTCTAGCTGATGGTAATGGCAACGTCCCTGTAATATAGCAGAGAAGAAATGTTGCTGGCATTGGCATAGATCTGAGGAATTTGGGATAATATTAGTGATGGTTGTTACTTTTGCAGGCACATAAACAAGGCCTTTGGAACTCTGTGAAAAATCAGTGAGGAAAGATACATGGTATAACTTACAAGATTCAACTTTCACTACTGCCACATTCATAGGAAGTCAATGCACAGAGCAAAGCTTTATGTCTACAGTATGGAGGGGGGAGCGACATTCATGAATAAAAGCCCTAAAGCCATGTCACCCATTTGCATTCAGACAAGCATCCATCTAAAAGAATATCTGAAACCCACCATGTGCCAATGTATGATCCAGCAGGAGCTACTCAATACATGCAGCTTAAATTGACATTGCAAGAAGAGGGTGACCTTTAGTACTCCAACAATGGAGCCTTAGACCAATGTACAGAATTCAGTATACATAACGGAAGGGCTGTGGTACTGTCAGGGTCCTGAAAGCATCCTGAGTTTGTAAAAATAACTGCCTGTTTTTACAGGCTCATCACCTTAGTGCATCTTTGCCTGGTGTGTTCTATCAGATAATACATGTGTCCCATTGTAAATTTGTCATGTGTTACAGAAGAATGAAAAATGAGATGAGCATCTACTCCAGTAGAATGTGTGAATTTTTTTCTGTGTAACTTTAAATCATTTCCTCTTCTCACTTTTATGCTATTAACACACTGGCTCTGTGCTTTGCTCTTTTGACTTTGTGAACCAAACTGTCAATTGCTTTGATTTTTCTTCTCCTACTTCCTAATACTTTCTCCATAACCTAAGTAACATTTAAATAGTGAAAACATTAACAATGTATTTTCCATTTTATTTTTTTTAATTTCTTCCACTCATACAAAGTTGATAAGTACTCCATTCTCCTCCTTCCCTCCACCCCTCCCTGGACCCTCTTGCTCCCTCCCCATTTTTCCCCCCTCCCTCCCTTTCTCCCAGTGCTTCCTCCCCCCCATTCTGAACATCCTTTATTGTGCATGTCAAACTTCCTTTTGGGTCTTCCTCTCTGATGAGGTGTAAGGACTCAGTGGCATTGCATAAGGCTCTTTTTTTGTGTTCCCCTTTAGTATAGGAACACTATTGTGGCTGTTAATCCCTTGCCTCTAAGGATCTTAGTGTCTGTGGTCCATGGTAGACTATGTAATAATGTATTTTCATAAGAAGAAAAAGTTAAGTCACATATAAATGATTTTTTGCATAACCTGTGGTGATAACATGAAAACTGATCTTATCTGTACCTTCTAATGAATCGAGTAAAGGAAATATACCTTTTAAATATAGTGTTATAATAAGGCTTCTGGATCAACCACGATTCTGTCGACTCTCTTGTTTTATATATATTATTGGAGTAAAGTAATATTTCTATATCCAGAAGTAGATAATGCTGATTTGGGCAGGGAAATGGTATATATTTGAGTAGAACTGACATCTCAACATGAGGAATCCATGGCAGGTGTGGTAACATTTGTATTGTTGGGAAGATAATCTAAAAATAATAGAAAGTTTTATGGCAAGTGACTGGTAACACCTTCAACAAAAGTCTATTTTTATAATGTGCATTACATATATGCACAGTTTTATTTTCAAGTGTGTTTATGTGTGACATTGCTGGATACAGGTATCAAGCTGAGACTTGAAACCATGAACTCTGGGCCCCTTTGTGGAGAATGAGCACACAACTTAATCCTTGATTAAGCTTGCATATGATTTAGTGATTGATGGGGAGGGCCCAGCCCATAGTGGGTAGGACTAATCCCTAGACAGATAGATGATATGGAGGGAGCTGGTTGAGGAAGTTGACATGCTTTAGGATACTTCCCCAGACATGTTGGCCTGGCAAGTGAGAAATTTTGCCTTTCTCAGCAGTCCTGTGAATAAGGTGTGGCCATTTCCCTTGGCCCCTGGTATTGATGTGAACTCTTCTACCCAGCTTGACTAAAAGATGCATTTGGAAAATAGTAAAAAAAAAAAATCCATTGTTCCCCCTTAAAATGTTAGTTTGTGAATGTATAGGGAACAATGCTTGTAAGCTGCAGGGCATGTTTTAGCTACTTTAGCATACAGGAATGCTGAAAAGTGAGGAAGTATGTCTCTTTTAAGGTGTGGTCAGTTTCCTTGAGTACTAATATTGGTGCAAGTGCTCCTACCTAAATGTTCAAATGCAGCCAGAAACTCTAAGTGTGAAGAAATACCTTGCTCCTCTAAGTAGTTTGAGTCCTGTATTTGTTCAGCAATGGAAGATGAGTCTAACACAGTCACCCAATGGAAGTTATAGAATACAGTGCAGATCACTGTATTCCATAAACCAGGAATGAATTGCAGAGGCAGCAGGGTAAAGCTGCCTTTGTGCAAACCTGGCCACCCCAGCTCCATCCCAGGACCCCACATGGTAAAAGGGGGAATTGACTTCACAAACTTTTCCTTGCGTCTCCCCCCATGTGCTGCTGCAGACCCCCATCACTCTATCCCATCCTCTTTTCCAAAGTAAATAAATAATTCAGTCATTAAAAAGTTTTATGCACAGTCCATTTGGTCAATGGCTTCAAGCAGATTAGGAACTGCTGAGGGAAGTCTGTTCAAATCTGCATGCAGAAAGATGCTTATTCTTCCAAGGATGATAAGGACAGTGTGATGCTCTGTGGGTGTGTGGCACTTTGCTTGACTGTTGGCAATAAATTCATGAACTAATGGCTTCAGGAGGAGCAAGAATTTTACTTTCCTTTTTGATAGTCTAGCTACATCTCTTACACCATCTTGGAAATAGAGAGCTTTTATCAGCATCAAGAGTCAAGGAAATTATCCACCAGTATCTTGCTGAGAGAGGGATAATTCCTACCTGACAGATCAGCTTCTCTCACCAAGTATGCTGAAGAATGTTACCTCCATGAATCTCCTTACTCCCACTTGTCCAGGAAAATGTCCCAACATGATTGGCAAGCCATCCCTGCACACAATCTCCTGCAGGCTTGTTCAGGGCTTCACTCAACTACTAATTCTCAGAACTATGCCCAGAGCTCAAACCTTCAATTATGTAGATGACACCTGTATGGAACTATCACTGAGTGTCATCCATACTCATCCTTCCTCAAAGGTCACATTCTGCACTTGTGAATGTAAAGTGTTGCTCTGTTGTAAATTTGCATGTAGGGGCCCCTCTCTCCACAAGAATATGGAGACCACAGAAAGTTTTCCTCTCTATGCTGAGGATTCTTCTCCATACTGTGTGGCTTCGCCTTTAGGCTTGTAGCATTTTATACCTTTCAGTGATTCTGTGTCAACCCACCAAATTACTAACAACTGTTCTCTCTCAGAAACTGAAGATACACATTATATAGGACACAGTGGATTGCAGGATATCTAGTCCTTGGTGTAGAGAACAGTTCTGCTTCTCAAAGGGACTCACTCAAGAAGGGTAAGAAAGCAGAAATGGACCAAAGCAATTGGACACATCTCTCACAGAAAAGTTTCATGACCACAGAGCAAACACAGATGAGGCTTTCACAAGTGCAGAGAGCCCTGATGCATCTGTCAGAGATGGAGGTGTTGTGAAATGGAGGACCAGGAGGGTAACTGGCTGCTTTTCCTCCTCCTCCTGATTTTTCTTCAGGACTGAATTGACCAAGAGCATCCTGGCTGTGAGGTAGATGGCCAGTCCTGCTCTAAGATGCTCCGCTCCTGTGCTTTTACTGGGACTGGTGTCCAGTGGTTTGCATGATCTGCTGTGTATTCCGGTCAGATGCCTAGGGACAAATGCAGGCTGCACATGCTCTTCACTCTGAGGATGGGCTCACAGAGAATATGATGATTAATGCAAAAAAGTCATCAAAATGGAAGGTGTATCTACAGTGCTTGCCAGCTTCTGTCTACCTGGAGCAGAGAGTTGTTCCTGACTTGTGACAACACTTGCTGTTCTCACAAAGGAAAGACCCCAAATCCCATTGAGTTTCTGACATCTTATCTTTTAAAAAACAAAGCACAGTTTGAAGGTCAAAAATGACCTATGCAAGAAAATCATTGTTGTTAGCTATTACACATTTACATGATTATGAGGCAGCTTTTCTTGCTGTGTTTTCCTCCCATTTTTGGACATATAAGAACATTCAGGATATCAGAACTTATTTCAGGAATTGCAGAAGACATCCTAGTTCCCTCATTGTGATTTATTCACCATCATATCATCTATGCAGCTATTTTCTCAGGTTGTCTTTTGCTTTGTTTTTAAGGTGATCTTCAAAATAAACTATTAAAATATAAAAAAAAGATAATCAAGCTGGGTCCATGACTACTCCTCTGGAGGCAAGAGACAAACACTAGGGACACCCTGTGCCTGGGCTTTCCCTTGCTTGTGCAGACAATGTTTTGTACATACTGTATGGTATATTATTATTTAAAAGTTTAAAGTCTTTATAACATCTATCTATCATCTCTTTTATTGACACAGCCCTTTATTGTCATTTTAACATCTCTTGCTATCTCCAGCAGTGGTGCTCACAAATAAGCATATCAAGTAGTTCAGGGCCTGAGCAAAACCCACAGGACCAAACGCAAAAGGCTTCTAAAATATCTTTTGCATTCACAGAAAGACTGGGTTGGCTGAAGTAAAGCTAGTAAGAACTGCACAAGAGAAACCATGTGGCAAATGACCATCACTCCACTCCCCAGACTGTTGCGTGTCTCTGTTCTCAGTCCCCACAAAAGAAACATGTCTGAGGGCAAATCTGCACTGCTCTGGAAGAATGGGACACTTGGGGTTACTGAACCTTTGAAGAGTTGCTTACATGTACCAGCCCTGCAGCTGTGCCCCCTGCCCAGCTGCTGCCTATTTGCATACCCAGAGCACAGTCCACTGCCCTGAGGACTTTATCAGTCTGGTCACACCCTGTGTAGGGGTCAGTCCCAGTCAGGACACAACATGGACATGAAGACCCCTGCTCACCTTCTGAGTTTCCTGCTCCTCTGGCTCCCAGGTAATGAAGGACAGCATGGGGGAGGGGATTCCCAGCCTAATGTGAGCAGTGCTGCCATACGTTTAGGAAAACTCTGCTATTACATAATTTTCAATATGCAGTGTCTTATTTTTGTTTATTTCCAATGTCAGGTGTGAGATGTGACATTCAGCTGACCCAGACTCCATCTATGGCTGCATCTCCAGGAGACAGAGTCACCATCAACTGCAAGGCAAATCAAGGCATAAGTAATTACTTAAGTTGGTATCAACAGAAGCCACACAATGCTCCTCAACGCTTGATCTATCGTGCAACCAATTTGCAAACTGGAGTCTCCTCCAGGTTCAGTGGCAGTGGATCTGGCACAGATTTCACCCTCACCATCAGCAACCTTCAGCCTGAAGATTTTGCAACTTACTACTGTCTGCAGGGTAACAGTTACCCTCCCACAGTGATACAAGTCATAACATAAACCTCGCTGAGAAGCAGAAGTGTACAGCTATGCTGCCTGGTCTGCTCCCCAGGTGTTGGCACTTGCTGGGAGCTTGGCTCAGATGCAGCCTCACTGTGAAGTGTTCTGTGGATCTTCTGGTGGAAATGCTCAGGGAGGCTTGTTTGCATGTGAACCACATGCCCTCTCACTCAGCTGCAGTAACTCCATAATGGCAGAGGATTTGGTATCATTTAGAGTCTCCCCCACAATCTCAACATTTTGCTTTGCCTTTTTAATATATGTTTAAGGCATAAAGCAGCACAGAAAGGATTCTACATTCGATATTCTTAGGGATCATTATTCAAAGGCAATGAAATTACTGGTGTTTTGTGAGTAATTACACTTTTCTAAGATAATGTCAAAAGAAAGATTCTATTGTTGCAAGTCTGGTTTTCATCACTTGGATAGCACTAAGAGACAGTCTTTAAAATTATGACTGTTGGAATTTCAAAACAAAGTGGGGGATTTTTCGAATGCCCACAGAAATACTAAGAATGTCATAAAGCTGCTGTCATAATGTCAAGAATTTAAGTTAATTATAGTTATACTGCTTTCACCTCTGTTTCATAACAGAGAACAAATGTTGCTGAGGTTTGCAAGGATTAGATGAATTTGGGAAAATATTAGTGATGGTTGGTACTGATGCAATCATATAAACAAGGCCTCTGGAATTCTGTGAAAAATCGTGAGGAAAGGTACATGGTCTAGTTGATTAGACCCAATATTCACTATTGCCAGATACGTAGGAAGGCAATGCATGAAGCATGGTTTAATGTCTACAGTATTGAGGATGGAATGACATTCATGGACCAAAGACCTAAAGCCATGTCACTCATTTCCTTTCAGCCAAGTGTCACCCGCCAAAACATCTGAAATCCACTCTGTGCCAAGAAAGTGACCCAGCAGAGACCACACAATTCATTTTGGGAACATGGAGCCTAAAGTGATAGTGTAAGTAGAGGGTGACTTATACCACTCCAGCAATGGAGCTAGAAGAGTGAGACCCATGTACAGGATCCAGATATACATTAAGGAAGCCTGTGGAACTGAAAGAGTCCAAAAAGCATCCTGAGTGTGTAGAGAAAACTGCCTTTCTTTACAGGCTCATCACCTTGGTGCATCTTTGCATGGTGGCTGCCTCTCTCTGTGTCAGATGATACATGTTTCCCATTGTAAATTTGTAATGTATTACAGAAGAATGCAAGATCAGATGAGCATGTACTCAAATAGAACATGTGGGTTTTTTCCTGTGTAACTTTATATCACTTCCTCTTCTCATTCTGATGTTTTGTGACATTGTGAACCAAGGTTTCAGTTGCTTAAGTTTTGTTTTCCTACTTCCTTACACTTGGGTGTCATACTGCTTTCAGCATATCCTAAGTAATATTTAAGTGGTGGAAGCATTAATACTATATTTTCACTAGAAGAAAATGTTTAAGTTTCAAATAAATGAATTTTTCGTGTGCAATCCATTGTGATAACATGAAAATGGGTCTTTTTTATGTTGTAGTCTAAGGAGTACAGGAAATGCATGCTTTAGATATATTGCTCCATAAGGCTTCTGGCTCACTCATGACTGTGTCTGCTGTATGGTATATTATTTTATTATGCAGTACCAGAATATTTCTATATTCAAGAGTAGATAATACTAATTTTGGTCTGGAACTGGAATATATTTGAGTTGAATTGCTATCACAACATAAGGCATGTGCATATGGCAAGTGTGATAAAATTTGTATTATTAACAAAGTAGTCTATATGTAATCAAAAGTTTTATGGCAAGTGAATTGTACCACCTGCAATGAAAGATCACTTTTATAGTATGTTCTACATTTACTCACACAGTTTTATTTTCCTGTTTGTTCATGTGTGTCATTGCTGCATATAGACATCAAACTGAGTCTTGAACCATGAATTCTGGGCACCTTTGTAAGAACGAGCATTCAATTAATCCCTGAGAAAGCCTGCAGATGGATGAATGATTGATGGGGACGGCCAAGCCTATAGTGGGTTGAAGTAGTCCCTAGGCAGGTGGATAAGATGGAAGGAGCTGGTTGAGGAAGTTGACATACTTTGGTATACTTCCTAGACATGCTCGTCTGACAAGTGAGAAATTTTGCCTCTCTCAGCAGTCCTGTGAATAAGGTGTGACCATTTTCCTTGGATCCTGGTATTTGAGTGAACTCTTCTGCCCAGCTCAATTAAGAGATATGGATAGACTATTGTAGAAAAAATCCATTGTTCTTCCTTAAAATATTAGGTTCTAAATTTATAGACAACAGTGGTAAATTGTAGTACATATTTTTCATATTTCAGTATACAGGAATGCTGAAAGTGAGAAAGTATATCCCTTTTTCAGCAATTCCTGTGGGGATGGTATGGCCTCTTTCTTTGAGTACTGATATAGGTGTGAGTGTTCCTACCATACTGCTGAACTGCACCCAGGCACTTTAAGAAAGAAGAAATCCCTTGTTCCCTGAGATGCCTGAGTCCTGCATTTGTTCATCAATGGGAAGATGAGTCTGACACTGTCACCCAATGGAAGTTATGGTGTAGAACATGGAAGTCCACAAATCAGGAATGAAGTGCAGAGGCAACAGGATGACTCAGTGGGTAAAGCTGCCTGTGTGCAAACCTGGCAACCCAGCTCCATCCCAGGAGCCCACAAGGTAGAAGGGGGAATTGACCCAACAAATTTGTTCTTTCATCTCCCCACAAGTGCTGCTGCAGATGTTTGGCACTCTATCTCATCCTCTCTGTTTCCAAACAAATCAATAAATCATTGAAAAGAATTGTGGACAGTCCATTTAGTCAGTAGGTATCAAGCAGAACATTGACTTGAGGTTGTACAGATTAGGAACCACTGAGAGGAAGTTTGTGCACATTGCAGTAAGCTGCTTATTCTTACTAGGGTGACAAGCACTGTCTGATGCCATGTGGGTGTGTGGCACTTGCTTGCCTGATGTTAATAAATTCTTGAGTTAATGGCTTCAAGAGGAGCAACAGTTTTATGATCTTATGATAGTCCGGTTACATCTCCTAGACTATCTTAGCAAGAGATTTTTTATCTGCATCAAGAGTCAAGGAAACAATTTACCCTAAATCCATTGCTGAGGGAAAATTCTCACTTGCAAGATCAGTATATCTCACCAAGTATACTGAAGTATGTCAACTCCATGAATCTCCTACTTTCAATTATCCAGTGGGACTTTTCCCACCCACTATTGGTGATTCTTCCCTGTCAATCAGACAATCTCCTGCAGGCTTGTTCAGGACTTCACTCAACTACTCATTCTTCAGAACTGTTCCCAGAACTCAAACCTTCAATTATCTAGTTGATGCCCATGTGGACCTAAACACCCAGAATGACACAAAATAGTTGTCTTAATGTTGAGATTTTAAGACTCTGTCCAGCTGATGGTGATGACAGCATACCTATAATATAGCAGAGGACAAATGTTGCTGATTTGGGCACTGATTTGATGAGTTTGGGATAATAGTAGGAAGGGTTGTTACTGATGCAGTCATGTAAAGAAACCCTTGGTTTCTTGTGAAGAATCAGTGAGGAAAGGAACATGGTCTCACTTGCACTCTTGCAAGATCACAGGAAGTCCATGCATGAAGCAAAGCTTTGTATTTACAGTGTCAAAGGTGTAGTGATATTCATTTTAGTGATCTCAAAACACCTAAGTCCTATCGCTTATCCCCATTCAAGCAAGCATCTCCCAAAACAGAACATCTGAAACCCGTTCTGTTCCAAGATGTGACCCAGCAGAGACCACATGATTCATTTTGGGACCATGTGGCCTGAAGTAACATTGTAAGCAGAGGGTGACCTGTTCCACTCCAGCAATGGAGCCTTAGAGAGAGTGATCCATGTTCAGGAATGTGCCATGAAGGAAGCCTGTGGAACTGATGGGGTCTCAGAAGCATCCATGCCTATAGAGTTATCTGCCTTTCCTACAAGGCTTATCACCTTGGCACATCCTTCCCTGGTGGGCTCCTCTCTCTCATCCCATGATACATGTGTTCCATTGTAAATTTGTTACAAATTATAGAAGAATGAAAAATCAGATGACCATCTACTCAAGTAGGTAATGTGGATTTTCTTCTGTGTAAGTTTTAAATCATTTCCTCTTCTCACTCAGATGCTATTAACACAGAAGCTCTGTACTGTGCTCTTTTGACTTTGTGAACCATAATGTAAGATGTTTAGAATTTCTTTTTCTACTTCCTTATACTTGGCTTTCATAACTGGTTTCTTTGTAACATCAGTAATATTTAAGTGACAAAACATGAATAATATGTATTCACTGGAAGAAAAATTAAGTTACATATAAATTAATTTTTTGTGTAATCTGTAGTGATAACATGAGAATTGATCTCCTTTGCATGTTCAAGTCAAAAGCAACATACATTTTCAATGTGGTGTTGTAATAATGCTTTGCAATCAATCAGGACTGTGTCAACTGTGTGCTTTATCATTATATTACTGCAGTAAAGATATATTTCTACATCCAGAGTCGATAATACAGATTTTGTTTGGGGAAATGGAATATATTTGAGTTGAATTCCTATCACAACATAAGAAATCCTGTGGCAGGTATGATAAAGTTTGTATTATTAACAAGATAGTTTAACTATAAATAAAGTTCCATTTAATAGCATGTTCTACATATGATCACAGTTTTATTTCCTGTGTGTTCATGGGTGTCATAGCTAGATACAGACATCAGCTCGAGAACTGAGGACATGAGTTCTGGGCACCACTGTGAGGAATGAGTGAGTAGTCAAGTAAAACCCTGAGAAAGCCTGCTGAAGATTGAATGATTGATGGGGACGGTGTAGCCCGTAGTGGGTAGGACTAGTCCCTAGGCAGGTGGGTAAGATGGAGGGAGCTGGTTAAGCAAGTTGGCACATTTCAGTATTTTTGGCCAGACATGCTGGTCTTGCAATTGAGCATTGATGGCCCTCTCAGCTACTCTGTGAATATGGTGAGGCCATGTCCCTTGGCCTCTGGAATGGGCGTGAGCTTTTCTGACTGGATCCTGAGTTGGGAACCTAGGTTCCATGTAAAATTCCAGGTGGAAACAGTGGTGTCTGCACTTCTGGCCCTGGTGGGGGTAGCCTGACAAAACCCAGAGAGAAGGAAAAAAGAGAACAAGCAATCCAAGATGATTCCTGAAGTCAGCTTTGATCCTGCACAGGGATATACAACACACATACACTCTCTCTCTTTCTCTCTCTCTCACACACACACACATTAATAAAATAAATAGATGAATAAGTAAATAAATACTTTTTTAAAAAAGCAAATCTGACCCCTCCCTCACTGTGGTTTCCTACTTTTATTACATCTACCTTTGAATGTGCTATTATAACAAGACTCCAGTTTAACAGCTTTTTGTCTCTGGCCAGGGGGTGACATACAGTGCCCATCAGGATGGAGTGAAGGGCATTGCAGGAGCAGCAAAACTGCAAAAGAAAATCAACAAACCACAATCCAGAACTTCAGAGATTCTATATCAACCACCTAGAACTAGGCCAGCCTAATCTCTCCCCATTCAGCAGCTCAGGGAAATTTGCCGAAGAGGGGGCAGTAAGATTGTAAAGGGGCCCAAAGAATCCAATGGAAAAAGAACAGCATCTTCAACAAATGGTGCTGGCAAAACTGGATCTCCACATGCAGAAGATTAAAGCTGGACCCGTACTTGTCACCATGTACAAGACTTAATTCCAAATGGATCAAGGACCTTGATATCAGGCCAGAGACTTTAAAAACCATAGTTGAAAGGATAGGGAACTCCCTCGAGCTGATTGGGCTAGGCCAACACTTCCGAAACAGACATCCAATGACACAATCACTGCAACCAACTCTCAACAGTTGGGATCTTGTGAAATTAAAGAGCTTCTGTTCAGATAAAGAGATTGCAACACGAGCTCAAAGGCAACCCACAGAATGGGAGAAAATCTTCACTAACCACATATCTGACAGAGCTCTATTGTCCAGAGTTCACAAAGAACTTAGAAAATTAAACTCCAAGGAAAACACTGGCCCAATTAAAAAATGGGCCCTGGAACTTCAAAGAAACTTTACCAGGGATGAAATTAAAATGTCTAACAATTATCTTAAAAAATGCTCCACTTCCTTCGCCATCATGGAAATGCAAATCAAAACTTCCCTGACATATCATCTCACCCCGGTCAGGATGGCAAAAATCCACAATACAAACAACGACAAATGCTGGAGAGGATGTGGAGAGAGGGGAACTCTCCTACATTGTTGGTGGGAATGCAGGCTCATATAGCCACTCTGGCGAGCCGTCTGGAGATTCTTAAAGAAATTAAAGATTGAAATGCCGTATGACCCTGCTATCCCACTTTTGGGAATAACCCCCCATGCAGCAGAGGTTCGCCTCGATAGCACAAGCTCGACCATGTTCATAGCAGCACTGTTTACAATAGCAAAATCATGGAATCAACCTAAATGTCCAACAGTTGACGAGTGGATAAGGAAACAGTGGTACATCTATACAATGGAGTACTACTCAGCCATCAAAAATGATGAATTACTGGAATTTGCTGGAAATGGATGTCATTAGAAAGAATTATATTAAGTGAAGTTATCCCAGACCCAGAAAATTAAGCGCCGTATGTACTCCCTAATAGGTGGCTCCTAGTACCAAACTCACCCAGCCCACATTGAGACACTCAAAAGTAAACCTATGAAACACAGTAATTGCAAGGATTATGAACAAGAGAGATGGGTTAGGAGGGCCACACCAGAAACAAGGAGAGAGGAGACCATGTTACAGCAGAGAAAATAGGCCTCCATCAAGGTCTGCAAGTAAAGTAATGAGAAACCTGGTTAAGTTCACAGACGTTTCTTTCCTGATCTCACCAGAAGGGGAGGGCAGATAAAAAAGTAATCATTTGCAAATGGGTGATGGACCCCTCCCTCAGTGAGGTTTCCTACTCTTATTACATCTACCCTTGAATGTGCTATTACAACAAGACTCCAGTTAACAGCTTTTTTGTCTCTGCCAGGGGGTGACATACAGTGCCCAGCAGAATGGAGTGAAGGGAATTGCAGGAGCAGCAAAACTGCAAAAGAAAATCAACAAACCACAATCCAGAACTTCAGAGACTCTATATCAATCACATAGAACTAGGACAGCCTAATCTCTCCCCCATCCTGGAGCTCAGGGACATTGCGAAAGAGGGGGGTAAGATTGTAAGAGCAAAAGGATGGGAGGAGCAACGATTTGCAAGATTCTCAACAATAGTTGGGGCCAAAGCAATCATAATGGGACTTTGCATGCCCTGCGCAATGTCCAGCACACTGTTGCCCTCATAAAGTCTAGCATCTGTTAAGGGCACCGAGACCCCTGGAGGCAAGGGATTGACAGCCATAGTAGTGATCTTATGCTTAAGGGGAACAAGAGAAGGGCTTATGGAAATGCCACTGGGTCCTTATATGTCATCGGAGAGGAGGACCCAATGGAGAGTTAGGTGTACACAATAAAGGACTCTCTGGGAATTGGGGGGGAGGCACTGGGGGAAAGGGAGGGGGAGGAGGGGGGAGAGAGGGAACTGGTAAAAAATTTTAAAATGTATAAAAAAGATTGTAAGAGCATAAGGATGGGAGGAGTAATGATATGCAAGATACTCCACACAAGTTAGGGCCAAAGCAATCATATTTTATACATTTTTATTATTATTTCCGCTCATACAAACTTAATAGGTACACCAGTTCCCTCCCTCCCTCCCCCCGAATCCCCTGCTCCCTCTCCCCTCACCCCTCCCTCCCCATCCCCCAGTGCCTCCCGCCCCAATTCCCAGAGAGTCCTTTATTGTGCATGCCTGACTCTCCTCTGGGCCCTCCTCTCCGATGATGTACAAGGACCCAGTGGCATTTCCCTGAACCCTTTCCCATGTTCCCCTTAAGCATAGGAACACTACTGTGGCTGGACTTTGCATGCCCTGCGCAATGTCCAACACACTATTGACTTCACAAAGTCTAGCATCTGCTAAAGGCACCAAGATCCTTGGAGGCCGAAGCAATCATAATTGGACTTTGCATGCCCACGCAATGTCCAACACACTATTGACCCCACAAAGTCTAGCATTTGCTAAAGGCACCAAGATTCTTGGAGGCAAGGGATTGATAACCACAGTAGTGTTCCTATGCTTAAGGGGAACACAGGAAAGGGTTCAGGGAAATGCCACTGGGTCCTTGTACGTCATCGGAGAGGAGGGCCCAGAGGAGAGTCTGGCATGAACATTAAAGGATTCTTCGGGAATTGGGGCGGGAGGCACTGGGAGATGGGGAGGGAGGGATGAGGCGAAGGGGAGCAGGGGGGTCGTGGGTAAGAGGAGGGAGTGAGGGAACCGATTTACCTTCTAAGTTTGTATGAGCAGAGATAATAAAAAAAAGTTAAAAAATAAATAAAATAAAAGATAAAAAAAGCAAATCTGGATACATCTTACACAGAAATGGATCATGGCTTCGGGCAGAGAAGCACCGCTGGTACCTTGATAAGTGCAGCGAGCGCAGCCCTGATGCAGCTGTCCTGGATGGAGGAGGTGGGAAACGACCTTCAGAATCTGAGACCTAAACTGCTCCTGTGGAAATAACAGAGGAGCCCTAGAAATGCCCCAGGCCTGGACAGTACTTTGCTTATCTGGACATTAGTTTGTGCATATTGCATGATATATATCTAACGCATTTTCCATTATGCATTTATTAGCTGATGGGCATCTAGGGTGACCCATATCTAAGCTATTAAGGCTATTTTTTATAAAATACATACACACATGCATATATATGTACTCATTTGATGCAAACATTTTTAACAGGGGTATTCAATTACCTGTGTACATGCAATGTGCTATGGCTGGCTTAGTGGTGATTCTCTATAAAACTTGTACTTGAGAGGCTAAGGCAGGAGAGTAGTGATTTCAAGGCCAGTCTGTGATTCATAGCAAATTATGAAATAGTCTAGACTACATCAAAACTATGTCCCCCCAAAAAAAAACCTTAAATAAGCAAACAAATAAGGACTCATATTCCTCACACCTATAATATTATGATCAGCAAACCTATTTTTCACTATTATAGAAATATGACCAGTAAATTGCTCAGCTTCTATTAAGTTTGTATGAGCAGAAACAATAATAAAAAATGTTAAAAAACAAAACAACAACAACAAAAAAGTAGTATTATCTGACATAATCAACAATAGAAAATAAAACTACTTTGACCAGTCATCTTCACTTTCAATGCTGAGTTTTGAAAATATTCTGCAGGTTATATCTGATGAATAGAGGCTTAAGATCCCCTGGGATCCAGGATGGAAAAACAATAAGTGAATAAGATACAGTAATAAAGAATACTGTTTAAGTTCTTAATATAAATGAAGAGACACCCACAATTCAACTGCAGATTGGGTACTTAATAATGTCCCCTCATTGAACACTAGTACAACCAGGCAAAATTCTACTTCTGTACTCGTACATTCAGAAAAATTTTGGACAGAGCTCTCAGCTGCAGCCCAGTTTCCTGAGTTCCCAGCATCTTCTCTTTACACCAGATGCAGAGGCGCTGTGCCTCTTCCATACAAGGCAGCACATTTGGCAGCCTGGGCTGCCCCAAGCCGGGTGGTTCTGCTGATGTCTGTATCACTGTGGGAGGAACTCTGATTATTGAATGCAGTAGTAAACTCCAGTTCCTCAGGCTCCACCCTTGATTTTGAGTGTAAATTGTATGTGCCCACATGCCACTGAATTTTCTGGGATGAGCCTACAGTACCGCTTGGCAACCTGAAGATTCAAGAGCTTTGTAGATTGTCTGGGATTTGCCATCTGGTACCAATTCAAATAGGTTGTTTCATCACTGTTGTAGGAGGCTCTTACTAGACCTGCAAGTAACGATGGAGGCTGACTTCCCAGGGCTGAAGACAGGGCGCTGGACGGGGACTGGGGTCATCACAAATATCTCACGTGGAACCTGAAATTAGAAGATACCCAATGTCAAAATCAGCACTAATTTCAAAGACAGATTTAAGGCTTCCTTTAATTATTTGTTTTAATTCTTTTATTATTATTCTTTACATTAATTTTTGTTCATGGTCCCAAAATACTATTGCACCAAAAGTCGTATTTGTGAAGTCCTAAAAGAGACATTAGACATTAACCTTATACCACCCATCCATTTGAGTCAGTCTTACGGCGCCTAAGTCCTGTTGCATCTGGAATCTTCGCTACACAAAAGGTACTTTGCCCTTCCTCAATTCCCCAATCCCCTCCATCCCAACACATGTGCGGCTCCAGCCACATCCCCCACCATGTAGAACTTACTTGGGAAGTGACTTGAGTTCCAGATTTCTCCCACTCTCACAAATTTTTTCCTTCCTCATCTCCTCCTCCTACCAGGATCCAGATTATTAGGGTCCCAGGGTTGGACACGCAGCTTCATTTCTGAGCTGGTCGTCTGAGGCCCTACTGGGTCGGGCAAGGACACAGCTGAGCTTTATCTCACATAGGAGCGGTCGGAAGGTCCTCCCTAGGGCGCACGTATGCAAATTCTATTAGAGGCAGCTGTACAGAAAGAGGGTCCTATAGAGTTATGTGGCTTCTCATGTTTAGAAAAAAAAACTGAAAGTGCCCTTTGTATGGAAATTCACAACAGTTAAAATAACATATTTGTCGAAGAGACGATTAACATCTTTTTCAAACGTTGCGTAAAAAGACATGAAATTGTGTCGGGAACGGTTATTAAATCGTCCTCGTATACTATACATGTAAATAAAAACTATTAGATATTTATATCTAACGGTTTATCACGAACGCCTGAATAGTAGAAATGAAACTGTAAAAATAGCACTAAAGGGGGTGGAGGCGGTGGGGAGGAAGAACACTTTGCGGAAGTAGTGAGCAGGACTTTAGTCTTTGTGTCCGATGACAATCCTTCTGCAAAACTTTCAGAATATTGTCTTAACATCAAAACAGGAAGCTTTTTATGTGGTGATTATATTTCCATCTACACCATCTAAATACCAGATTCCATAGAGAGTAGAAAAATATTTGATTTATATTTTTACACAGTCCATGACCTGTATTCTAAAAGATAACTTATGACTTTTATGCCTCAGGAATCTGGAACATGAAGCTAAGTTTACACTTTACTAATCTAGTGCATCTTTTCTTACTATTAAGGCTCCATTGACTCCAAGGAATTTCCGTGGCCACATAGGGAAGGAACAAATCAGCAGGGACACTTCATACTTTTCATGTTTTTGCTTATTACTGGGCTCTTCCCGTAAGAAAATCTTTTCCTAGAAATTTTACCCAGTAAGTCCCAGGTCTGCTAAGGCTGCTGGTATGACTGAGAGCACCGTACTTTCCGGTCAAAGTGCTCGCTTGGTGGAGATGAAACATCTATCAGGATCCAAAGGGCAGGCCAGCTATATGGAAATCACTAAGTATATCATCACTTCCAACAATGTTCATAACTCTAAAGCTTTTTTATGAAAAAATTTTGTCTTAATCAATACCCAGGTGTTACAGTTGGGCGGTAGCAGCAATGGTGCTAGATAATGACCATCCAGTGGCTTAAGGGAACAAGGAGTTCAGCTTGGAAGGGAGAGGCACGCAACCAAACACCAGGCTTAGGAAAAGCATGGCCACACATAAACCACATACTGGTCATGACGAGCGAGGAAGCGTCCTTACTTGTCCATTGGCCAGTACGATAGTACTAGGCCGAAGTGTAGCACAAAATGCAATTCCTAACAAGTTCTGTGCTATTGTATTCCAGTGGCCTAATCCACTCAACCATTAGGCCAGGGCCCTGCCCATAGCTAGACAATCTCTGCGGGCTGGGGCTACGTGGCACCAAATCAACCACTAATGGGTCTCACAGCAAGTCTCCCACGACTGCGAACCAGAAGCCTCCCATTAAGTTGCTACTGTACCCAAAAGCTATGCAAACCAGGCAAAGATGTAAACTGACATGCATTACGCTGCAATTGAATTGCTTGTTTTCTATTTCTGGATCAGTCATTTGAATGAAAATGACCTGGGGGCGGTAAAACCCGGACAGTCGAAGCTTGGACAACATAGTAGATAGAGCTGTGGTCGATTGTACCTGGGGCATTCAATGCAGGTAAGACGAATTCAAATAGGTGTTTCCCAGTCACGTGTAGGAGGGGCGTCTACTGATAGAGGCCGTGGCAGAAGATGGAGCTGACCTCGCCAGAGCTGACGACAGGGAGGACTGGAGGCACTGGGTCATCACGAATATCTCATGAACCTTGAAATTAGAGATACAAGTTCAGAAATCAGGACTAATTTCCATGAACAGATTTTAAGCTGCCTTTAATTATTTGTTTAATTTATTATATATTCTTGACATTGCTAATTGTTTGTTCTGGTCCAACATACCTTATTTGCACACAAAGTATATAGGGAATGTGTCCATGTTAGTTGAGTCGCAGTTTTTTTTTTAAACAATTTCGAGCCATTCAATTGAATAGTTCAGTCATGTTGTTCTTATATAAATGAGTGGTCCCTCTTTAGGGTATTTTTTATTTTTTTTCTTGTTATAAGAGTATATCAAAGGTAAATGTAACAAAGTAGGACAACCACAGTGATGGAGGGGTCAATCACGGGCCCATTTTGCAAATGGTTACTGGTTTATGGTGTCTCTTCGTGTATTCTGCCATAATTTATCCTATTTTAGTGGTACAATTTAATTTTTTATGTCATTCGTGTTCTTTGATAATTTGATTGATTATATGTTTAAATTGTCAAATATAAGGTATTAAGAGTACTCCTGTACTGGCTGATGTAAACATTGGTGATCACAGCCAGTGCAGTTGGTGTCAAACACCTCCTCGGGTCTCGGTGCTTATGATTCTCATGTATCCAAGTTCCTGACCCTACTCGATTGTCCTCCAGTGCATGATTTCTTGGTGATGCTTATTCGTGATGACTAAAATTTTCTAATCGCTCATCAAATCATAGTTTACCTGATTAGAAAGGCCGTGTTTCCTTAGTTTGCCTCACGCTACTTCCCAGCCTTGGTCTCAAACACATGTTGGTTTCATTGCAGTCACTGTCTCTGCTTCCACTGTAGACACATTCCCTTGACCCGAGCTCCACCAAGACAGTAGTGCAGGGCTCCTCACTTCTTGTCAAC